>OX336370.1:13782752-15057752 GCA_946902895.1 Fragum fragum
CAGCCATCGGCCCTCTACCAAAATACTTCAAAGAATTACAGTTTTCAGAAAATTAACCCTTTTCTGTGCGATCAATGATTTTACAAAGAAATAAAGAAGGTAAGTCTTCTTCCCCAAAACCAATAGCTGAGAAATTTTATAATTGGTATGTATCATCACCTTAGCGCAGTTGGTAGCGCGTCAGACTGTCAATCCAGAGGTCTCGGGTTCGATCCCCGACGGCGACACTGATCCTTTCCGACTATTTGTCTCCCACCAATGGGTCGATAACCGTACACCTATGTGGGATAGCAGCTGGAGGCTAGGAAAGGATGTGGTGGTGGTACTGGTGTGAGAAATACCAGGATTCCATTGTTAGGTGCTCCAGCCGCCGCGAAATAACTGAAAGATTGTTGAAAGCGGCGTAAAACCCCATTCAAACAAACAAACAAACCTTTTTGCCCTCTACCTAAATTCTTTAAAGAATAGCCGTCCTCTTGTACTTCTAAAGTCATCGGCTCAGATGAGCGTTTTGTGGCCAATGACCCTCATTAGATTACGTGATAAAGACTTGATTGGTTGTAAAGCATTGCATTTTAGGGTGGGCCATATGTTCCTCTTAGAAGGGATGTAAATGGTTCCAAAACAGTTGTGAAATTATCTCTCAGGATTTTTTCCCTCGAAACAAGTGAAAAAGAACTCCATTAAGTAAAGAATTCATCATAGGGACGAAACCTATTAAAAATGGGAAGGTTCCATTGGCAAACATGGGAAAAGGAGCCTTAAAGACAACTTGATCAATATCAAACAAATTTTATAAGCCTTATCTATTGCTAGACTCATCACAAATAAGACCCTTTTTTCAATAAAGATCTCGGATGAGTATACTAAGGCTATCTTGGCCCTCTTGTTAAAATCATTCCCATAAAAGGTAATAGGAATTCCTTGGATTACACTAGAAAATAGGCATTACTGAATTTCACTAAAATTTCACCTGTAAGGGCCTTGCCGATAACAGTTCTATAGTATTGCTATGCCTTTCTATGTGCATTTAGCCAAGAATTTATTGATCTAACGAATATTTAAAGCATTTTGATAATGAGATGACTCCTGCTGAAAGCAAATAAAGAGGGGACTAAGTGACAATCGGAACGTTTTCAATCTTACGGTTTAAATTTCAACACAGTCTTTTTTTTCAAACATGTGGGATACTTTACAGGAAAGAAATACAAGAAAAGGAGTCTTGATGAGTATTCTTTTATCTCATTTTTAGCTCGGCTGTTTTCGGAGAAAACCCGAGGTATTGCTATAGCCTTGAAGTCGCCGTCGTCGTTGTTGTCGTCGGCGGCGTGCGAAAACTGACATTTTGTGATAACTCTGGTTCTACTAAATGCATTCACTTGAAACTTGGCACTCTTTTTCACTATCAAAAGAGCAACCTATACTATCAAGGGGGGTAGCTCTAGATGCATTTTGTCCACTATCCAGCACCCAACAGCCGAGCGTAGGCAACCGTAGGCCGTGCTCTTGTTGAAGTCCTATATTGTTCACATTTACTCAGAACAACGAATAAAATCCACTGAGCAACCTAAGACCGTCGTGGTCTTCCTTCCTGCCAACTTTTGTTGGTGTTGCCACATTTCTTCATGAAATACGACTATCTAGAAAGCACCCTTGTATTAATTTGGTTGAAATCCAAAACTCAGTTTCTCAAGAATTTTACAGATAAAACGATTCATGGATACCACGAGAATACTCCACTCGCCTTCTGTCAACTACCAATGAATATTTGACGGATCGCTGACCACGCCCATTGGCCTCCGACAGTAAATATATGGCTATTTACATAGAGCGAAAAAATAAAATGGTTGGTTGGCGACCTAACTGTTGTAACTATACAGATTGAGAGAGAGAAAAAAAATGCTCAAAAAAAAAAAGAATCGTCCGGTCTAGAGTCCGTACAATTTTCATAAAAAACTTTTCTTCCAGGATTTTGGTTAAACTGTGTGCGTGTATATAAAATAACTATCGGATGGATTTAAACGATAGTATAACGGAAATATCGCTGATTTGTCTTTCAAGACATATCACAAATAACATTTTATTAGATAAATAACATATTTTCTTGGGCAAGGCTAAACTTTTAACCCTATCCGGTTTTGCAAAATCTTAAATTGGTCCAAATTCAAAGTGGATTTAATTTGAACATTAACCACTCAGTAGGGTTGAAAATATTGTGGGGAAAGAAGAAATTGTTTGTTACAAACTATGTCTTCTTTTTCCACAATGTTTCCTCAATTATTAAATCACAGAGACATAAAACCCAGGGATTACAAAGAATTTTCCTTTGGTGGACTCTTTTCTCAGATTCTTTGGAATATATATTTCGTTTTTAAAACCAAGGATTTTAATAGTTGTGTTAAATTACTCATTATTTATCAGTTATTTTCGCATATTGTATGGATCGTAACAGTGAAATGTTCAGAGACATTACATTATTCTTCGATCAGAAAATTCGGGTCAATGGAGCTGTATATTTCTTCGTAAAACGCCTCTAGTTTCCTCTCCCCCCACCCCCACCCTCTAAGCAGAACATTAATCGATGGGGTCAGTGTAAAAATGTTGTAAGTGCCTATGAGCACTTACAATAGTTTTGCACTGACCCCTCGATATTGCGCTTTAAAGTGTATACTTTGATTATTGAATCTGCGTAATAAAGATCCGCACCTAAAACTGTTTGCCTAACACATGTAGGCCTGTAACCTTTGTATTGAATGAACGTTAAATATGGCATTCAAAACGAGATAACCTAAAAATATACAAAGGTTTAAGTGTATATCGAGGACATAGCACAACACTGTCGTAATTGCCAATATTTGAATAGGTATTTACGACAGTGTTACGCTTTATCCCTCGAGATAGGTTTGGTAACTTACAATGACATAATCAGTAACGATATTTCGGTAATGATACTCTTACCACAGGTTTTTTAAGGTGAGTTTACGAGGTTTTGATCCCCTATGAAATGGGATTTTTTGAAAAGTGGAAAAAGTATGATTAGCAATGTTTTATGTCTTATGTCGTTCGTTTTGTTTCCATAACCCAGAAAAAGCGGGATATACTCTAACTGTTTCTGCGTGTGTTTATGTGATGCTATAAGGTGTTTTTATCTCAGCTGTCTGAGAGATTGAAATATGACAAAAGTGTTCGGTATCTTCCGTCAGCGTCCTTCAATCCATAATTTTGTCCCCAACGTGTAATAGTTATTACTGTTTGTATTTCCGTTTATTTATCGTCGCTACCGTAGCACATGCCCATATGAGCGACGCCCCCAGAAGACTGTTAGTTGTTACGGGGGATAGAGCAAGGATACAGGACGAAACTGCTGAGAGCTCCGTCTGGTTTAACGTGGATAGCATCGTCACACGGGGCCTCGGTTTAACGTTTCATCCGAAAGACAATTAGTTTGTTAGATGATATGATCGGCCCAGGGCTCGAACCCGTGATCTTGAGATTTAAAGTCAAGTGCTCTACCAACTGAGCTAATCGGGCTGACAGTTATTACTGTAAACGTCATGGATGAATAGACCTCGTCGACCAGAAGTGCAGTGCACAAGAACCATAAGTCTTGTTTTCTTTATAGGAGTTATTGCATAGACATCTTGTCATGTTTCTGTAAAATTATTAGCTTACAATATGAAACATCGTGAATATATTGATCTTATATAGGATATTTAAGTGTTTAATTTAATCATTTTCCCTTCCAAGAAGACAAAATCTTAGACTGGTCCAAGAAAGAAGTTGCAGACGACAATTTTAAGCTGTTAACTTTACAATAGTTTTCGGTAGAACACATATTAGGAAATGAAGAAATTGCTTTTAATTTTTCACTTTCCACATTATCTTCCCTAACCCTTTTCTTGAGGGGCGTAAAAAGCGAGATTGTGTGAGATAGTGTTAACTCAGCCAATGTAGGTCTTTGTCTTAAATTACTGAAGTAACACTGATAGACGATTGTTCTTTACACAATTTGTTCTGTTCTTTACAACAAATCTTAATAAAATATAACTTCACAATCATTGGATTGGTAGGCATTTATTCTTTATTTATTTTATTTCATTTTTTTTCAATTATTCTATTTATATAATCTTCCTTTTTCCCATCTGTCAATCGTTAATTGAGCACTAAACACCATAGCCGTGGTTAAATGCCACAGAACCTGAATATACATAATTTATTGAATTTTGTCACAAAATGTCACTTGTCATAAATCTCTCTCTCTCTCTCTCTCTCTCTCTCTCTCTCTCTCTCTCTCTCTCTCTCTCTCTCTCTCTCTCTCTCTCTCTCTCTCTCTCTCTCTCTCTCTCTCTCTCTCTCTCTCTCTCTCTCTTTTCATTCGAAGTATAGATGTGAATTTTTATCTTCAAATTCAGTACTATGACCCAGTGTTAAATTAATTCATTTGATTTATTGACTTTTGGAATAAACAGGTAATTGTTTTGTTTAAAGTAGTTTTTTTTTTCATTCTGTAAGGGTTTTTTTTGGTTTTTTTAGTTTTTCGTATTTTTTTTAATTAAACATTAACCAATTACAAGACGACAACATTTTAAACGGGTCCAAATTCAAAGAAATTGTAGACGACAATTTTATTTTTTTTTTGTTAATGAAATGTTAATAATCGTTGGTCTTTTATTGGAAAATATTGTAACAAACGCCAAAAATGGCTTGAAACAAGCAATTTCTTCATTTTCCACAATATTTTCCATAGTCTATTTTTTCAATGGGCGTCCAAAAGCGGGTTTGTGGGGAGGGGTTTAATACACGTATAATACTGTTGGGCTCATATTAGGAATGATATTAAATCTTTGTCTTTATTTTGAATTCTGTAAACATATTAAACCTTGTCATGTTGAACCCGAAATATTCCTGTTTTGGCAGGTGGTACAGACAAAGATCAGCCTGCACGTAAGTGCAGCCTGATCTTGGTCTACACCTCCTGCTTGTCCCATTTCACCTAGGGTTGTTTAAATAATCAATTTTCAAAGAGAATATTGACCCCCCAATAAGATCTTCCAGTGCTGTCAGTCCTTTGATTTTTAAAGCAATTCTGCGTGGAATTTTAATTCAGCATGACAAGGGTTAATGTAGGTTGATTTATTTATCTTAGATATACTTCCAGGGGATGGTAAAGGGAAATGGATGAATTGGATAAGGAACGCCAGAATTCTACTGCAAACAAAATGGACAAAAGTAAAAAGTACTTTCAACTCGTTTATTGTCTGCTCGAGTATTGCACGAAAATGGCCAGGTCGCTTGTCCTTTTTTATCACAAGAAGAGCAAACCCCCAGACCACAAAGATGAAGACTGGACGCTCGATGAATTTCTATATGAACAGTTAAAGGAACAAAATCTTCGCTGTTTAGATGCTAAACAGACCGAAATTCTGTTTCCAGGACGAAAGAGTGACACGGATATAAACCAATGGGACATATCTATACTTTTTATCGTTTTAGAATTATTCAAAAACAAAGAATCAAACCTATGTAAGGACATTTTCTTTATTAAGAAGATGAGAAATAGCCTTTTTCATGCTTCATCCACTGCTATGACGAACGAAATGTATCTTAATTTCAAGGAAAAGATATTGCTATATGCAGAATCTTGCTCAAAGGTTTCAGGGGACTCAAATTTCGTTGAAGATGTTCAAAATATTTTCTCAAACACTGACAAAGAGGAATTCACTATGGACGATGAAATACAAAGAAAAGTAACAGCAGAATTAGGAAATTGGATCAAAAGTGATCCCTTCTTTGAATGTATCGAGAGGTTTCCATCAGGTAAGTGGTTTTATTGGAGAACGATCAGTAAAGTCCTCAATTAATACTGCATATTGGGAATAATGCATCTGATTACCGGCGCTCCAAATGCAAGGATGTGCCGAAGCTGAAACTAGTAGTCAGAAGACACTCTTTTCAGTGCAGGTCAATTAACACATTTAAAATGAGGAAACTGTTTTTGCTGATAAACGAAATTCAATAGACATGTTAGATCTACAAAACGTGCCAGGTTCTTTGAAGGCAATATATTTTAGCTTTGTATTCCAAAGGCATCGAGTTGTGTCAGTCGTCTTTTAACTAGTGTTCAGTAAGCATCCGTAAGCTTTTCTTTAACCCTTTCCTGTACAAACACGGGATTTTACGTTGCTGTTATTTTATATTTGAAAAACATTATGGTAAAAGAAGAAATTGCTTGTAACAAGCAATTTCTTCTTTTTCCACATTTTTTCTACCCTATTGAATGGTTATTATTCAAATTAAATCAACTTTAAAATATCATCTGAAAAACCTTTGAATTTGGACTAGTCTAAAATTTCAAGAAACGGGAAAGGGTTAAAGACCTTCTCCACAGAAATACCAACCTAAATTCCTTGAAATCTATGGTTAGGTCCTAACTACAGATTCCTGGAATTTAGGTTGATGTTTCTGTGGAAATAGGTGCTACAGCCGCCACGATATGGCCGAAATACTATTAAAAGTTGCGTTAAAACCCATTTAAATAAATCGATCTCCGGTCGCTGCAGATATCCATTCCGACATTCGTATCCATCCAATGAGTATAGATAAGTAGGATGAACAGCTGGAGGCTCGAAGAGATATACAAGAAACCAATGGTCAGGTGCTAAAACCACTGCAATATGACTGAAATACTGTTGAAAGTCGCGCTAAACACACTCAAACAAATTTTCATATAAAAAATAGACTAGCTTTCCTTCAAACCAATAATACGGTCATAAATGTTAAGCAAACATGGTTGAAATGAAACATTACTTGTAAATTATGCTCCCTTCAAGACTGGTAATACAGTTAACCATACGCGGCTGTTAATCAAGGAATCGATCGTCCATTCAAATCATTGATTCACTCAGGACTTAAGCTTTGAACTCCACTTTGGCCGCCATTTTAATAAATCGATTTTGTTAGTTTGGCAACATTAAACATCGTAACTACAACTTCTTCTAGGTCACCAACCAACTGGCTACCTTTTGTTACATGCTACTTGCCATGGATTTTGCAAAATAACGCCGTTTAAATTCGAAGCGGGACTTCCTGTCGGAGTCAATGAGCTTGGCTTACCTAGTACGTGGGCAGGGCCAGTGTTTGTCGGTTACAATCAAATTTTGACTTATACTCTTTATTTTTGTAGCCTTTTATTCTGTAAGAAGGCGATATTCAGGAGGTTCATTCAAACTGAATACGGACATTCTGCAAATGGCCTTGAAGCCTTTGTCATTAAACCAGTAACATGTATATTTTCAGAAACTGGAGCAATAATGGAAGTACTGTTTAAAAAAGTCAAACAACTACTCAATGATTACGAATTTAAAATCCCAGGTAAGCGTCATCATTACAAAAACGTGATATGTGCCGCTTTGAACGAATGCTAGATAGTTCTCTGTTTTGTGTTATCCTTTTCGAGGCTCTGTTCACGAAACACCCGGTCACTAGTCGAATCGCATTGAGCAGTCAAATCATTCATTTAGATCGGAAGTGAAGTTTGAACTTCGACATTTATATCAAGCATTTTTTGTTGGTTTGGTGACTTAAACGTCATAACTACAGCTTGTTCATGGTGTAGTTACGACGTTCGTGTCACCAACCGACGATTTTTTTTTGGTAAGTCCTTGACCGCCCATCAATTGAAAAATATATCAACTTGAAATTCCAGATAAGATTTCATTCATACCTTGTAAAGTAAACATCATTTCCCTTTTTTTCCCAGAGAAAATGGTAAGAAAGAAGTAAAAGAGGGACATTTACCAACATTGCTGTAATTTTAAAGCCGAAGCTCCACACAGTGATTAATGTTTAATTCGTATACTGTATTAGGTGGTGGTACAAAAACTGGTTCTAAAATTATCTAATATCAATATTCAGGTGCTTTGATTGGCTTACTTTTTACATGCGTTCTTAGAAAAATTTGATCACAAAACTTAATTACTATAGACCAACACACTTTTACCCAAAATAAATAAAACTTGCTAGTTTGGCGACTTAAATGTCGTAAATACAGCTATTTTTCGATTTTTGGCTCGCAAATGAATCTGTAATATTTTTAATTACATGTTACTGGCCATATATTTTGCACAGTTAGCCGTTTAAACCCTTTCCCACTCAGTGACGCCTTTAGACGCTCCTACTCCAAAAAGCCTTGGAAAACATTGTGGAAAATAAAGAAATTGCTTGTTACAAGCAATTTCTTCATTTTCTACAATGTTTTCTACCCAGAAAGTTAAAAAATCGACATTTTCATAAACTTTAAATTGTCGTCTGCAACTCCTTTCAATTTGGACCAGTCTAAATTTTTCCGTCTGGTAAAGGGTTAATATCGAAGCAGAACTTCCTATTGGAGCTCAGTGGGTGGGGCAAAGAATCGGTCAGTTGGAAGCAGCTCATTCATATTTCAGAAGTCCTCATCGGCGTAAGAATCAGCAGGTGCAGCAAAGAAATATCCAAAGAAGTTTCAAACCAGCTTTTGCAGTACATGTGTGGAAACATTTCACCAGAAGAGAAAGGCTCACAACTAGGGAAAGCAGTGTCTGATGCAAGAGAAGCCCTCCTGAAAAAAGACAGACAATTGGTAGAAACGAGACAAGGCTGTCTCATTTTACGTCTTCGTTGTCTCGATTTTGAAGGACTTTGGGACCTCCTTTCTGACTGCATTACTGGAAAGTTGACGAAACAATGGAGCGATGTTCAAGCCGTTCTGCGGGAAGAACACCATGTGCCTAGTTTGAGCATCGATCTCGGTATGGGTGCTCTGGAAGTCTTGGGATGCATTGAAGATTTAGGTAAATATAAGACTCTATTTGTAGTACACTTTTATCAGTTAATTGACGGACCGCGACTGTCAATCAAAAAATCAATCGACCAATCAAATCATTCATTTAGACAGGAAGTGAAATTTGAGCTCCAACATTGGCAGACATTTAGGTGAATCATTTGGTGGTTGCGCGACTTAAACGTCGTAAGTACAGTTTATTCAAGTCCAACAAACTATTCTATTTATTTATTTCATTTATTCATTATTATTATTTGCATGATAGTATAGCCATAGTTTTTGCAAAATAACGCCGTTTGATATCGAATAGAACTTTCTGTTGGAGCTCAGTGGGCAGCGGTGCTAGTGGACTTTCCCCGCGATCGGTCAATCATGCCCCCGCAAAACGAGTATGTTTGTGGCTATACCGGAATAAGTCCGTCTGTCCGCTCGCCTCTGCGTCAAACTACGCCTTTGGGTTTGCTTCACTAATACCTCAACTTTAAATAGACGCAATTTTGAAGTATATTTCAACGTGGATAAAATATCGCTTGCTTACAAGCAAAAGACTTCAAAATCACAATATTGGCTGACTGTGCGGTTATAATTAATTAACGTTATAGGTTACTTATCCTGTGTTCTCGGTATATAAGCTATAAAACTTTCACTTTTGTGATCATTCCACTTAGGTTAACCCTTTCATGTTTTTTTTTGTTTTTTTTTGACAATTTAGACTGGTCCAAATTAAAAAAAGGTTGCAAACGACAATGAAAATTTGATGCAATTTGAAATGAAACCATCCTTTGTGGTAGAAAATATTGTTGAAAAAGAAGAAATTGCTTGTTACAAGCAATTTCTTCTTTTTCCACAATGTTTTCTCAAGTATAGAACCACAGCTACGTAAAATCCCGTATTTGTACGGGAAATGGTTATAAGATAATCCGCCCGTTAGTGGGAGAAAAATGTGGGAAAGAATATTCGCCGCGGCCGGATATCGAACACTGGAACACACAATTAGGATTACTACGCGCTACCAACTGTGCTATGTCTACGGCCATGTCAGTTTGTGTTCCTACCGGTTATCGAACACGTGAACTCTCAATTAGGAGTAGTACCCGCTACCAACTCGGCTATGTCTACGGCTGTATCAGTTTGTGTTCCTACTCGTTGCTTGCCATATTCTGGTCTACCAAGTATCTGTTCTAGTTTTACAACTAATTTGTTTCAAAACTGATCGAGCAGAATGCAAACGTTTAGTCTCGATTGTCTTAGCAACAGTAATTCTTGACTACGTGAAACTTGGTAATGTGCAAGAGATAGGGGTCCTAAATGTCCTTATTTAATTCATGATCGTCCTGTGAAGTCTTGCTGTATCACTACTTACTTACTTTTTGTCGAGCCTGCTTGCGGTGAGCGAGACATAGTTGTCACTATGACAAGTCGTTGTATGTGCGTTAGCGCGTTAGTCCGTCCGTCCGTCCGAATTTTTCTGGGCAATTCTGATAGCTTCAAGTTCAAGGTCAAAGCTCAAGGTCAAACACTAAAATTGTTCTTGTCCGGATTGTGATGCCTACAAAACTTTGCGGGCTCGACAGCAGTTGTCCTGGGTCAACCATCTAGGTTAGTTATAACAAAGAAGTAACAACAATTCTGGTCTCTTAGTTACAATGAATCACAGCGATTCGGGAGAACGGGGTATACTCAGTAATTATGAGCTAACAAGTTACTTGTTTTGCAAGGAAATCGTAATTACGTTATAGTTGTGTAGCTAAGATCCATTCCAGGTCTTCAATCCTTGTGACAAGCAATTTCTTCATTTTCCACAATGTTTTCCAAAACTTTTTTTCTTGGGGGCCGTCAAAAAGCGTAACTGTGTGGGAAATGGTTAATGTCTTAACTTGCCTCGCATAAGACCATAATTTGCCATATTTAAGTTCATATACGTTTAATTACATTTTCAGTTGATTATGTGTTTGATGCTATAACAGAAAACAAACGATATCGAGTAGAATCCACACTCAGTTTACAGAACGATCCCCTCAACCGAATAACAACTGTAGAATCAGACAGAATAGGAGCTGAAACTAATTGTGACATGACAATGGATCAAGACAAGGCGAAAAGTGTAAAAGTCGACACTGATACAGGAAGATCAGAAGCTCCTTTAAAAGGTGATTTAATCATTTTATTACAAATCAATACTTTATCAACTTAAATTATTCTTTTCTAGGGTGTGTGTGTGTGGGATGTTATGGCGAAATTCGCAGCCAAGGTTTAACCCATTCCCACAGCACAAAATTTTAGACTTGTCTAAATTGAAAGGAGTTGAAGACGACAATTCAAAGTTGATGAAATTTTAGATTTTTTCAACTTTCTTAGTAGAAAACATTGTGGAAAATGAAGAAATTGCTTGGGACAAGCAATTTCTTTATTTTACACAATATTTTCTCAAGTGTTTTTCTTTATGGGGGTCCAGAAGGGTCACTGTGTGGGAATGGGTTAATAACCTACCATGAAAGTAATAAGTAACATATCCTCACGAATGAAGGAATATCGATATAATCTTTTTCTCGAATATCCGTAGGTAGAGCGTTCGCCGCCATTATTGCGACAAAATGTGTGTAACACTTTCTGAAAACTCATCCTTTTATCATGCAGTCATTTAATGTCAGTCTCGTTGGTCAAGATTCAATCCTTTATTAACACTATTTTTTCATACTTCCACGAACAAGGTCTTGAGTACGCATCTGTTTTGTATTCTTACACACAAAGTAGATCAGCAAATTTTTACCCAAGTCTCGTGGAATATTTGCTCTGCTTGATAGGATTAAATTATGAGAAAAAGAAAAGAATATTTTTGTTTCCATTGAGGTATGATTGATTGATTGATTGAATGTGGTTGAACGCAGCTTTTAACAGTATTTCAGTCATATCGCGGCGGCTGGAGCACCTATAATAATGGTTTCCTGGTATTTCTCATACCAGTACTACCACTACTTCCTTTCCTAGCCTCCAGCTGCTTTCCCACTTAGGGTTACGATTACCCACCCATTGTTGAGAGACAAATGTCGGAAAGAATATGTGCCGCCGCCGGCGATCGAACCCATGACGTCCCATGATTGAAGATTAGGAGTCTGACGCGCTACCGACTGCGCTATGACGTTGGCTCCATTGGGGGTGTGAAACTAAAACCAGGTTACGGGTAATCGCGTATTCGCTTGTTCATACACATTAATTAAGTTTTTAGGTTCTTACCTCAATGGAAACAAAAATATTCTCTTAGTTTCCTAATCCTTGTCATGATGAACCAGAATTATTTCTGTTTTGATAGGAGGTATAGGTATATACGTGCATTCTGATCTTAGTCTACACCTCCGGTTGTCCCTTTAAAGCCAGAGTTGTTCATAAGATAAATTGTCAAAAGAATTATGAACCCACAATAGTTGTATCCAGTACTGTCAGCCCTTTGATCTTAATTCAGTCCTGTAGAGGAATTTATTCAGCATGACAAGGGTTAACTATTAATGTTTTTAACACTGGATCATTTGTTACTCATTAGATTAATCCAGCATCCAAAGAAACCAATCATGGGGTCTCGGGTTCGATCCTTGGTCGCGGCAAATATCCTTTCCAACAGTTATCTCTCGGATTATCGTAAACCTATATTGGATGAGCAGCTAGAAGTTCGGCAAGGATGTAGCGGTAGTACTGTTGTGAGAAATACTGAGAATCCATGGTTTGGTGTTTCATCCGCCGCGATACTGTTAAAGTGCCTTAAACCCCATACATAAAAACAAACAACATCTAAAGAAATTCGAATTTCAAGAAAGGTTGTAAAAAATGATCAAAGAAATTTGATGCACGGTAACATAAGAATAAAAATTAAGATTTGCCTGTCGTGTTAAGTCAAACAATTTGTGATATTTTTTATATTTTTTGAAAGCTCAATTCACTGTTTTCTGAAGTATTTCTATTTAACAAAAGATATCTAATTCCTTATAGGTAATCCGATCGCAAGAAATGATACAACCGAATCGGGAATTCCAATACATATATATATACTTTATTCAGGAAAAAGGGCATTTTGCCCATCATACCACACACATATAACAAATACATTTACATTTACAAAATTGTCAAAAACGGTCTACGTGATGGCCGTAAATACAAAATACATAAAGTATCAACTGTTATGCCTTATACCTACCTGTACATCTAACTACAAGACATTCACCGTTAACATTGAAAAATCATTTAATTTTTAAAGGAAACTAAGTTACCTGTTAAAAAAAAAGAGGAAGGGAGACAATTGCAACTATTGATATGAATCTTTTTGATTCTTTCAAGTTAATCTCCCTTTATCATTGACATATTAGGAAATTTTGACATATTTTACATTTTGGAAAAACTAATTTCGACGATAGAGAGAGAGAGAATGAGAGAGAGAATGAGTGTGGGGGTGAGCGCTGTTATAATATCAAAATTTAATTTCCTTTTGATAACAGAAATCCGTTTCTTATTTCAAAACCTTTATGAATAAAAACTGCTAAATTTCTGATTCTTCGCTTATTTTGGACTTTCATAAGTTCTATAAATTTGATCATGCTTGGATGTTTCCAGTAGTAACTGTGAATAAATATCTTTCTTGTATCTTTATAAAGAGGACATTCTAATAGGAAATGCATTTCATCTTCTAAAACGTGACAAAAGTGACATTTTCTATCTTCACGAGGTGTTTTAACGGGTTTGTGCCATCTACCTGCCTCAATTTCCAATCTATGAGCTGACACGCGAAATCGACAAAGAGCTATTCGAAATTTATCAATTCTTATATCATTTATGTATTGTTGCATGTAAAACTCTCTGTATAAGTTATATGTACTGGCCCGGGACGATTCATTTAGGTTACTTTCCCATGATTGTAAGAAATTATCTTTAAGTCTTTGTTGAAAAACCTGGTTAAAAACATCAATGTCCCCGACCCCTTGGTTTAACCATACATCTAAAAATCCTAGATTTTCAAAAAGTGATTTAAGGGACTTTACCCAAGACTGTCTTTGGGGAAACGCTTGAAGTGTTTTCAACATCATATTATAAACATGTTTTATATATTTCTCATTTTGCGAATTTGTTATTTTAAACCAATATTTGACAGTTCTACAAAGTCTTTTTATTCTCAGGGGGTATCTGCCTAACTCTCCATAAATAAAATTGTTTTGAGTTTGCTGTCTTACACCGAGAATATATTTACAGTACTGCAAATTAATATTTTCTAACTGTGGCGCTTCGTTCATCCCCCAGATTTCGCAGCCATAACTAAGTACAGGTTCCACTAGTTTGTCGAATAATTCTAATTTATCGCTTATTGTCATATTAGGAAATTTGATAAGATATCCTTTCAGCCTATTCACTGCCTTTAATCCCTGTCCGTGTAATGTTTCGAAGTTTTTTTTAAAAGAACCACTGGTTGAAAACATAGTGCCTAAATACTTAAAACTTTGCACAATTTCTAAGGTCTTACTATTGTAAGTAAACTTTAAATGCTTTTTTAACCGACTGGCTTTTCTAAATATCATAACTTTGGTTTTTTCAGTGTTTACTTGGAGCCTCCATCTTCCACAGTATTCAGCTAATATATCCAACCCTTCTTGTAAACCTTTATCAGTTTTGGAAAAAAGAACAATATCATCAGCATATAATAACAAAAACAGTTTCAGCATACCAGTATCAACTCCTTCGAAACCCTTATCCATGAAATGTTGTTCAATATCATTGAGATACATTGCAAAAAGAAATGGTGAAAGGCACTCGCCTTGTCGTACGCCTAATGTACACGCAAAACTTTCACTAATTTCATCGTTGTTTTTTACTTTACATGTTGTTTTATGAATTTCATACATAGATTTCATTATATTTAATATGTTTCCTCTTAAACCTAATTTTATGAGTTTGTACCACAATATATCCCTTACCACATAATCAAAAGCTTTTGTAAAATCGATAAAAGCAGTGTAAAGCTTTTTGTTTGTGTTTATAAATTGTTCTATGAGACCTTGAAGTATGAAAATATTGTCAATTGTGCTCATATTTTCTCTGAAACCAGCTTGGGCCTCAACATAAACATTATAGTTTTCCGCCCAAGATTTTAACCTATTATTGATAATTTTTGTGAATATTTTTCCGAATGTACTCAACAGCGTAATACCTCTATAATTACCCGGATCATTTAAACTTCCTTTTTTATGTAATGGTATAACAAAACCCGTGGACCAGACATCGGGAAAGTACCCAATAGAAAATAGTTTATTAAAAAGAGTTGTCAGATATTTTGTAAAAACTAGATTTTTTACTCCATGGATGAAAAATTCGTTAAAAATACAATCTGGTCCGGCGGATTTTTCCGCTTTCGAATCCTTACATGCTTTTAAAATCTCGTGAATTTCTATTTCATTATTCAACTCCATAAACATACATTGAAATTCGCCTGCTACGTATCGTTCATTAAATGATAAAACATCTTCATCTGCTTGAAAAAATACCGAGTCTGGGTTATTAATGGATTTAAAATAACTAGCAAAATTATCTGTGCTCACTTGACATTTCTTATTTGGTGTATAATCGCCCTTTAAAAGTTTCCAGTACTCTTTGGCATTCTTAAGTTTTGCACTTTCTAGTTTCTGGGTTTGCTTTTTTTCATATTCAAGTCTTTTATTTCTTATCAAAGTTTTGTGTCTGCTCCTAGCATTCGCCATAGCTTTTCTATTTTCTTCATTTTTGATCATTCTAAAGTCTTTGAGACTCTTATAAAAGTCTGATTGGCTTGTTTTACAGTCTAAATCAAACCATGTCTTTTTCTCTGTATCACATTTTTTGTGCTTTGATTCATTTCTCTGTCGTTTCACATTTTTCAGGAATAAAGGGTTACACACTGGTTCAAAAACATTTCTATAAAATAATTTCAAATTTTCATTTATGTTCTCCTTACACGATGATAAGTTTATATCTGTACATAAGTTTTCTAAAGTATTACATATTTCATGACTATTCAAATTATCATTAAAACAGTCGAGTTTAATAGAATCCCACTTATATGAAAACGTTATTTTTTCATTAGTATTTGAAGAAACATATCCAGTATTTTCACAAGGATTTAAAATTTCATGTACAATCGGCTTGCTGCCATCTAGTACAAAAGAAACAAGACAGTGATCAGACAATATGTTAGGGTTATGTACTTTAAACTTGTTGATATGATTAAACATTTGGCTTTTACATAAAACCAAATCAATAACACTACTACCTTGTGAATTAATGCAAGTGAAATTTCCTTTAACATCGAAATCTTTTCGTCCATTCATTATTCTAAATCCAGTAGCTTTACACATATCTAAAAGTAATCTACCATTTTCATTTACCTTCGAATCACACGAATTTCTGACGATAAGATCATCTTCGGTATAATCATCTGGTAATAAAGACTCTATTTCATCAAAGCTATCATTTTCTACAAAGTCTGCCCGTCGTCCTATTCTAGCATTAAAATCCCCTGCTAATAAAAAATCACAATTTCCCCCAAAAAGATTTTCATAATGATATATATCATCACTGATAATATCGAAAATATTTCTATTTACAAAGGATTCTCTGCTGCTTCCAGTAGGAATATTGTAACAAAGACATAATAACACGTCTCTACTACCAGATAATTTTTTTCCGTTTATCTTAATCCAAATTAAGCTATCATCGCTATTTTTCATAAAATGGACATCATTTATTAAAGTGTCTTTAACATAAACAATGAGCCCGCCACTGCTTCTTTTTGCACAATGTTTTGTTTTTCTATTCAATATGTGATAATGAAAGCCGTTCACGGATGCGTTATATTTATCACTTAACCAAGTCTCAGTGAATAATAGAATATCATGCGTTCTAAATAAATCTATCATGTAATCATCGTCAAGTTTTGAGTACCTACTACCTATCAGTCCCTGAACATTTAATATACAACACTTTATGTCTCTCCCCTCTGACCTGTCCTATGTGAACCCTGACCTTTCTTGACCCGTATTATTAAACTCACTCCCTGATTGGTTACTTTGTTTATTTACTGTCTCTGATTGGCTCTGCCTATTCACGCATCCGCTCGAAGTATCCGTGCATGACCTTCTGTTTTGTTGAGTGTTTGTGTTTTTACTACCTGAAAAGGATTCTTTATATTTGAGGGAATTTATATTTGGTGAAATATTTTGAGATCTGGATCTATAGTTAATGTTGGAATTACCAGATGCTACAGGTTGGTTACTTTTTGCACTTCTCAGTGATTTTGACCCAATTGAACTGTCACGTGATTTTCCGGGTTTTCCCGTGTTGACAAAAACAGCTGATCGATCGTCGTCCTTTTCGGTTATTTTGCGCTCGGTGTCTGGCTCTGTATCAGCAGAATATAATCTTTCAGGGGGCGTAGTTCGCCTACTTAAACTTGTTTCGCCGACTCGTTTTTTCCCAATTAAATCAAACCATCTTGGAAATTTATCATCAATTAACCTGCCCTCGATAAAGAGCCTTGCTGGATATCTAATTTGTACTTTCTTTCTCTCATATCTAGCCCTTTTCGCTTCTTCACTCACATACAACTGCTTTCTTGCATCGGCGATTTCTCTAGGATAATCTCTATCCAATCCAAATGTAGTGTTTTTCAGTTTATATGCTTTCTCTAGAACCAATTCTGTATCCATATAGTCTCTAAATCTGACAATGATACAAACATTAACTTATTGCCAGACGACAATTTTTTTGACTGGTCCAAATTCAAAAGAGTTGAAGACGACAATTTAAAGTTAATGAAATTTATTAATTTTTTTCAAGTTTCTGAAATGAAAACATAGTGTAAAATGAAGAAAGTGCTTGTAAAAAGCACTTTATTTATTTTAGACGATGTTTTCCTAAATATTTTTCTTGAGGGTGTCAAAAAACGTTATTGTGTGGGAATGAAATATCTGAACGAACATGTACCCTTTACAATAACGAAATTGGTGACGAATACCATTACATATTTAACTGTTGTTCCTTCGTAGCAGAAAGAACACGTTTTATACCCTCTGATTTTACCCCCCCCCCCCAAAAAAAAATGTAACACCTTGAAATTTGAATTACTTGTGAATACAAAAAAATTAACAGAAATTGTAAATCTATGCAAATTTATAAAGATAAGCATGGACAAATTCTAAATTTCTATCTTCTTCCCAAATCACCATCTTTCTCATACCATATGTGTATATCGTACCTGTTTTTTCTTTGACCTCGTATATTTGTATTTCACGTACATTTACCTCCTGTTTCCATAAAACGGAACGGAACGAATAAAGTGTATTGTATTGCATTGGTTTACCCTTTCCTGGTTAATCCCTGGTTTTGACGTCCCTGTGATTTTATAATTGAGAAAACATTGTGGGAAAAGAAGAAATTGCTTGTGACAAGCAATTTCTTCTTTTTCCACAATATTTTCTACCCTACTAAATGGTTATTTTTCAAATAGAATTAACTTAAAATTTTCGTCTGCAAAACCTTTCAATTTGGGCAATTCTAAAAGTTTGTAAAACAGGAAAGGGTTAATCGCCATTGTTTCGCATTATCTATGGCTAGTGACCCGCAACAAAAATTGATTGGTTGACTGACGACATAAACGTCTTAACTAAAGCTTTAATGAGCTGTAGCTACGACGATTAAGATGCAAAAACAAACGAATCGTTGTTGTCATTCTAAAACCTCGTAATTACGACTTGAATCAAGCTGTATGCTCTTGTCTGGTGAATTCGTGGGGCTTATTCTTTTAAATGGCGCATGCGTATTACCATAACAAATTGCTTTTTTTTTTAAACTGAAGACAAAACCATAAAAGCATATTTAACATAATAAAAAGATCAAAAACCAGTAAAAACTGGCAAACTTTGTAAACATTACCTCAAAGTAGGTCAATATCATAAGATCTTGGTCATTGAGAAGCTTCCTGTCAGATTCGTGGTATCTAGGACGAGCTGCAAATACTGGGGCGCCAGAGGGGTATTTCAAGTGAGGATGTGTTCAACAATTTACTTGACATGTGCTATATATCATTTTGGCGTATTTGCTCAGAAACAGTGTATTTTTGCACTAACTATTGTATGCCCTTCCTATTTTTGCTGATGTTTCAATAATGCAAAACTTAACAATTTCATAATCCATTTCAACAAAATCCCGCTTTTCCACAATAATTTATACCCTATTGAATGGCTATTTTTAAAATTAAACCAACTTTAAATTTTTATCAACAAAACCTTTGCATTTGGACAAGTCTAAAATTTTGAAAAAAAAAACAAAAAAAAAACAGGAAAGGGTTAAAAATGAAAAGAAAATTTCATACATCTTTTAAAACCAATTATCAAACTCTTATGTTTACTAAGTTTAAATGTGCTCAACTTTAATTAGATAACATTAACAAGGAACAGTCGGGCACATTTAAATAGAACAGTGAGGACATAAAAAGGTGTCCCCTCGTCTTACTACATTTTGTGTATGGCAGAAAGATAAATGTACCCAATGATCACAAATTGAGCATTGTGCCCAAGAGACAATTTTCAAGTATGGCTTGTCATTAATTTTAGGAGGAGAAAACTTTTTACAGACACAGCAAACTTCTGAATCAGAATAGTCATCTGTGTCCATTTCTGATCCACTATCAATCAATATGGCATTATTGTTTATGTTCAGCCCACTTGTTGAAGGTTGTTCATTGTCCACTATCATACTTTTGTTTCCTGTATTTTTAGCCAGTTTTTTGCCTTTATTTTTTCCAGATTTTTTCATTTTTTCAGATTCATAAATGTTAATTTTTTTTTCTATGAATGCTTCCTCTGTAATAGCAGTTCCTCCTGCTTTTGGCTTTACTGCCCTATTGACAGTCTTACAGCAACACTGACAGTGTTTGGTTTCCTGTTCACTTGTAGTTAATTTGGTATTTTCTCCCTTTTCATACATTCGTGCCAAATATATCTCAACAGCTTCCTTTCCACTTCGCAGGGCTTGAACTTTTCGTACTGGGTTAATGTCTCTGTAAGATTCTGTCGGGTATAATTTATCTGGTGAAACTGCATCTTTTTTCAAAGGGTAGATACCACTCTTTCGGAAAGATGCCATGATATTGATTGGCGACATGGCCTTAAGGTATACTGTGCAAGCAATTTTCACCATGTCATATTTAGTTACAACTGTTCCCATGTTTTCTCGCATGAATGCTGCACATTCACCATAGTAAAATCTTTTAAAGGGTCCAAATATTCCTACACCCAGTGGTTGAAGGATATGCGAGGTGTGGGCGTGTAGTACAAATAAAATAACATTTTTTGAAGCTGCCCACTCTATCAGGGGTTTTGAAATATGGGATGAATGACCATCAAAAATTAAAATAATGTGTTGACTATCTTCTCTGGCTATAGAAGGCAGGAAATGCTCCTCTAAATACTGGCGCAATATTTGGTAATTCGACCATCCTGAATCCGACATTACGCCTCTACTACCGGGACTTGCACCTTTCATCAAATCTGGATTATAGCGTTTTCCCTTGAAAACGAAGAATGTGGGGAGGAACTGTCCGGCAGCGTTAGCACATCCTATAACCGCCGTGGAAGTGGACCTAGGGGATGTAACAGACTGCGCCTTCCCTCCGACTGGGGCTATCACATTAGGGGTCTGTGTTCTGGATGTATCCCTGTCTCATCTAAATTGTATATAAACTGTGGTTTGTCCTGTAGACTATACTTATCAAGTACATTTTGCAAATTTTCAAAATATCGTTCAACACTTTCTGGTGTGGCATATTTCGCTCTGGTGGATTCTAGAGCTTGGGGCTTAATTGCCTTAATACGTTCTCCCCATCTCTTTAAGAATGCATACAGCCAGCAGTTACTCATTGGGGTGGAATGTTGTCTTTTTCCGAGAGTATGGGCAAGTTCACCTGCAAGATGTTGTACTTTGCGACTTGTAGCCCCATAACCAAGTTGAGCTAATGTCTCTAGATGCTCTACCAGACCTTCTTCCTCTGCTGCCGTAAAACAGGTATCGCCGCCTTTTTTGAAATTGATAGGGTCAATGTTCCCCTTCACCCGATCTCTGAGTGTCTGTTCAGGTACACCGTGTATTTTTGCGGAGCGCCTGACTGAAAGACCACCAGCCATCACATCTTCGTATGCCTTCAAGAGATTCTGCGCATCGTATGTTCGGTACTTGTTAACGATTTTTACGGGCCTGACCTGTAAAGTAAAAATGATCCATTTTAAAATAAGAAAAGGACGAAGTTTAATTACCTGCAATTAAGAAACAATGATTTTCTTAACTTGAAAATTTGGCGGTTATCAATCACGATACGGTAAATATTACAATAATTGAAGAAAACCAATTAGCGTTTCAATTAGCGATTGGAACCGATGTGGAAAAAAATAATAATCCCCAAATGCGCCCCAATCATATACTTCGGTGACTAGGATCAAGTCACGTGACTTCTTACAAAAAATGTTGGGCGTCTGCTTCGGGGATTGAAAAGGCATATTTGCATGAAATAAAAGAGATATTTTGATATGAATAGGCACGAAACTGGTAAGAAATTAAGATACATTGTATTTATAAATATTATATTCAGTATTAGAATACTAACCTGTTTGGCCCGCATTATTACGATTTACCGAGAGCTTGTCAACCCGTCTTGAACTTGATTGGAATCCGGACACGCGAAGTGCCGTTGTAATTCGAAAAAATACGTCACAAAAAAATCCACGAATCGATAGGGTACCACGAATCGAGCGGAATGGAGAATAATTACGAGGTTTTGGAATAACAATGAAGAAATACAATTACAATTAATGTCGACAAATGTCGGAGTCAACATTCACTTCCGGTCTAAATGGAAGATTGATCAGTGGATCGATGTTTGATTGATCAACGCAATCTGCCGATTACTTGTATTCTTTCCATTGTTTAACCCCTTCCTGTTAAACCCTGGATTTTAAGATGCTGTGATTTTATACTTAAGAAAACATTGTCTTTTCCCACAATATTTTCTACCACATGGCATGGTTTCATTTCAAATTGCATCGAAATTGTCGTCTGCTCTTTCGGTTTGGACCAGTCTAGAATATAAAAAAAAAAAGTGTTAAAAGAACATTTACTCAGTTTAAAGATTTTCCAAAATACAATAGTATACCGATATCATGCATCCAAAGAATGATTATATCTTAGCAATCATGTGTGTGAAAATCCCGATTGTTATTTACTTAAGGAATAAAGAGATTTTTTTTTCAATGTGGTATTAAACTAAATTGAATCCGATGTATGAATTTTCGAAGCGGATTCATACATTGGGGTGATTAGATTTTAAGTTTATACCTTAATGCAAACTAAAAAATATCCTCCCCTTTTCTTATCATGTAATACCACCAAGTAATGAAAAATCAAATTACTGAAAGTACTGTAAGCTAGCAAAGCATAGTTTTGTTAAGTATTCTTCTTTGCTAAAGGTTATCATGATAAATCAACGTGGTTAAAGTAACTCAGGAGATAACCATCTACAACAAGACAATTCTTCAACTGGTTTTAATTAAAAGAAGTTGCAGACGACAATTTCAAATTGGTTGAATTTAGAAAATTTTCCATTGTTCGTAAGAAAACATTGTGGACAATGAAGAAATTGCTTGTAACACAATGTTTTCCACAGTTTTTTTTTTGAGAAACTTAAAAAGTGGAATTGATTGGGAAGGGTTAAATAGTATTTTGAAAGAGTTCTCTACAATTTGAACAGACTTTGCAATGTTCCTGAAATACATAAGAACTCCTTTTTATGGCGTAGGCATTCATTGGAAGTAGTGGTTAAGCCTCCAGTGGCAGTTTGCACTAGTTGAACTATGAGAAGACCTCAAAATTTCATCTGTTAACTTAAGCTATCAAAGCTGACGCCTTTCTAGCTAAAAAATCAATTATTTTACTATTTCTGGGTAAAGTGTTATGGATCAACTTCATGTACAAACATACACAATAGCTCAAAATTTTGTTTGTAGAAGTACAAGAAAACGATCAAACAATCAAAATACTTGACACTTGATAGACAAAAATAAGATTAAAGCATTATACTACATGTATATAAAGTATAATAAAAGATGATTTTGCTTGTGTTTTTGTAGATAAGAATGTTGAAGTAGATGATCAAGGATGGAATGCCCTTTGTGTTGCTGCTAGAAGAAAAACCGTCGATGAATTGAAATACCTCATTCACGAATTAGGGTTTAATCCAACCAGATCTTCTTCCGACGGTCAAAACCTTTTACATATAGCATCCGCCAGTGGAAACTTGCCCGTAGTTAAGTTTATGACGGACAATTACGATGATCTCATCACAAATACAGACATTCAAGGATACACAGCACTTCATCATGCTGCTGAGAGTCACTCTGTAGACTGTTGTCGTTTTCTCATACATCGTGGATTAAAACCGGATGATATCACAAAACATGGACAAAACATACTCCATTTAGCTGCAAAGAGCGGGAACATAGAAGTCGTTGAATTTATTACAAAAACATATCGACAACTTTTCAACGCCGTTGATAAACACGAGGTTACTACCATGAACCATTCAGCTCGTCAAGGGTCCTTCCGTTGTATTGACGTTCCTTTCCGAGAAGATGTAGAACTTTGCGCCGCACCTCATATAACGACACACCAGATTACATCGAACAAACGGGTCGTCGATAAGGATAAATACACCGATAAAAGTTTTGGAGAGAGACTGAACTTGAAAGATGGAGAAGGACTTACCCCTCTTCATTATGCTGCATTGAGCGGTTCTGTCGAATGTTTGAGCTATTTGATCAATGCTGGGTTGCAACCATGCAATACAAAGGGTGGTGTAACTCTTCTTCATTTTGCAGCTTATAACGGTGAGCTTGAAAGCGTGAAATACATCATTTTAAATTTCGAAGATTTGCTGAAAGTGACAGACGATCGAGGTTGGACATCTCTGCATTACGCTGCTCAGGGTGGAATGCTTGATTGTGTTAAATATCTAATTAGATCAGGATTGAAACATAACGCAAGAACAAGTGACGGTTTGACGATACTTCATATAGCATCACAAAAAGGTCACATAGATTGTGTTATGTATTTCATAAAACAGTACCCAGACCTTCTTCAAATGGTTGATGCAAATGGCTGGACAGCTCTCCATTTCGCCTCACAAAGCGACAGAGTAGAATGTGTTGAAAAGCTTATTGACGCCGGGTTAGAATACGACAAGACTACGAAAAGAAACAAAACTTTGCTTCACCTCGCAGCGTCCACTGGAAGGAAACATGTTGTAGAATATATTGCAACCCATTGCAGTATTCTTCTTCACGCCGTCGATCAGGACGGTTGTACGGCACTTCACTACGCTGCACAAAGTAGATCCATCGACTGTGTCACATACTTGACTAACGTTGGATTGGACCCAGACAAGAAAAACAACTTCGGCGAAACAATTCTTCATTTTGCCAACTCACTGGAAGCCATGTGATCATGTACAATTTCACAAAGGCATGCTCGTCTTACTTTAAGTTACTTAAGAGATGAAGAGAATATTTTTGGTTTTCATGGAGGTATGAACCGAAAAACCTAATCACACTGTATGAATATGCGAAGCGGATTCATACATTGTGTGATTAGGTTTTTCGGTTCATACCTCCATGAAAACAAAAAATATTCTCTTCATTTCTTATAATTTAATAGCATCGAGCGAAAAATGCAACAACTTAACAAATTTTGATACCTTTTTGTAGTGAACTAGTTTGTGCGGAAGCATTCAAAATGGCTGCGTACTCAAAATTTTGTTCATGGAGGTATGAATTAAATTTTTCGACCAATCAGATCGCTCGTTTTTGATAGACGAAACTAACAATTTAATTATTTTAATTTGGATTCAAAATGATCTCCTGAATCATCGTACTAGAAATAGAAGAAAACTGATTTATTCAAGACAGGGGAATGTACTCTGTAATTGTATAATATGTCTATCAGTATTTTGTCTCCCTTCACATTCTCGCTTAAACCAAATCCTTGTACTATTTGTGGAAGGGGAAGTATCGGAATGTTTCATAATAATTTTAGTTCTACCTGTCTCAAAGTTCGATTCAGAAATTGATTATAAGTAACATCAATGGAGCCGAGATCATTGATTCGGAAAAAACAGTGGTTATGTCAATATAACGCTGATTCATATTAAGACCATTCTGGAAGGGCGAAGGGATTCGATCTTGATCATTCGGCGCTATGTGGGCTGTTCGAATCTTTTCATTTGTTGCAATTTTCATCAATCTTGTAATTTTTTTCTTCAAAGGACCCCACCCATAGAACGCCAAGTATTTTTTGTCAAATAATTGTTAACAGAATCCCGGTAGCGAGTTCCTGAATGATCGCTTTCTGTAGGAAAGATCTTTAGTATTACCGCCTTGATTGGACAGACTGCCCGGATTGCGCAGGCTAGAAACTTTTTATTGCTAGAAGTGTTTCTGGGTATAGGATGACTGTTCTGCCTAACGACACATGCGAAGTGGAACCTCCTGTTAGAGTCAATGTGTGGGGATAACGGAGTAAGAGGGCGGGGCAAGCGATTGGTCAATCTTCGGCAAAAATCTAGATCAAAAGCATTGTTGTTGATGTAACTAATGTTATGCATAAGAATGTAAAATAAAACTCTTGTATGACTTATTACTTGCTAACTTCTTGATATATCTTTTTCAGTTTATGATTAATTTAGCTTACATTTTATTAGCTCAGCTGTTTTTTGAGAAGGAAAAACAAACAAACAAACAACAACAACAAAAAAAACCCCTAAACAAAACAACCAAAGCATTTTCTTTTTTAGCAAACTAGTTTAAAACTATACATATATCACAATGGTCATAAAGATTTAGTTGTTTTAATAAGACAGTTATTCTGGACTGTAAACTTTAGTTCGGACTCCTTGTTTTCAAGAGTTTGGAGTCGATTGGGCTCTAACCTCTTAGAAGTAAGTAAATTCACATTATTATCAATTTATCCTAGAAAACCAACCTGAATGAATATTTTTTCAAAATTTTATAACAATATTTTTGAATCACAAAAATGGAATAAGTCAAGATCAGAAAAACTGACAAATTTACATCTTGGCTCTTGCATAGAATTTCATGAAAATTGATAATGGAAAATAATCTGCTTTTCAAATAGTTATCATTGTCATTTTCCAAAAAAAAAAAAAATTCTTTCTTCGCGTAAAATCTACTAAATTCGATATAAATTTAATTGAATGTAGTGCATTCCTTATGCCCTTCTTTGAAACCTCGGAATTTATCGGGTGAGGTCGTTAGTCTTCGGGTGATGTCGATAACGACTGAATTGCTAGTGGAAGCCAGTGACGTAATTGATACGTCATGAAAACAACAAATAAGGCAATATCCGGTAAAATCGAAGGATAACGTATTTTCCCTATTAATTCCAGTTCAATTATGGTTGTTCTTCGCTGACTTGTCTTGTAACGTGAATTTTTTTGCTTCTTTCTTTCTTTTCCAATTTAAAAAGTTATGAACATTCGTTTTCATTACAAAATCAGCCTAATTCCATTTTGTCCAATATCTGAACGCATTAAAATTGGAAATTCGGAAATTGAGAGAAAGAGCAAAAAATGTATCTACAAACTGTTCAAGAGCCGCGTTAAACTGTGCGCGGTTCCTTTTGATTTTATCCTACGGAACACCAAGGAAGTTCCTGGTCGCATATTGAAATTGCCTTCTGTGGTATAAATGTTGATTTTATGTGCATAAAATGTAACATATTTTGGAGGAAATAAAGATTATATACTACTCAAAGTTTGCTAAGCACCACTTATGAAATTGCGTATATTTTTTACCTCAGAAAGAGAGGTACGAAAATTTCTTCTGATTATGAAAATATTGTCATTTGGCAAAATGTTTGTGCTAAGAAGCGAAAGTGTTAGCAAACTATGGAAGCGGAACAGTTGTTTAAATTGAGTATAGGCAATAATTGCGGATAACGCGGAACGAAAGATGAAGAAGAATTTTCTGAAAAATCGAGGAAACTGATTTTATTTCGCTGCAAAAGTGCTGGCTTTATCAATCTAGGTTCATTTTAACCTAGGATCAGCCTCTCAGATTTATAAAACGACTTCCCGGTGCTTTCAAGGGGGAATCTGAGTCGGCCCACCCATAGTTGTTTGCTGCACTTTTCAAATCGTGGTTGGCTTTACAATGTAGGCAAATATCGCAACCTGTTACATTTTCAAGACACCTGCAATTATATTGAGGTCTTTGGACTTTGGTATACAGACTTTATCTTCTTGAAATGTAATCTACATGTACTCTTTGCTGTCCCCTGCCCTCTTGGGTCGGATATTTTAGTGCGCCGGATGGAATCAAAACCTAGGAAACAATTGCTGGTTAGTGCATATACATCCAAGATATCATCAGTTTATCAGGAATCATTTTTGTGCATTTTTGAACGATTTGTAGGTCCGTGTTTCATTGCACTCTTATACCCATCCCTGCCGTCACTGATCCCGTACCTAAAGGTCATGGCCAATAATTAATACGGATACGGTAACTCTTTCTGATGTAAGCCCATGACCATGCACGTCTAACAATGGCGTTTTTGCAAGATTTGGGTTCTCCAGAAACCAGAAATGGACCACACTAATTCATTTCAAATCTTCGCCAAAAGCACAACTGTTTGAAACTTGCCTAGTTGTGATTTTCCTTAAATTGATTTCAGGTTTGTCAGGTTGTCATAAGGGCTCCATATTTCCAATTTGTTTAAAAGAAAAGTCTACTCCAATGACATTTGGCAAGGCATTTAGGGAATCAGGGGGTCATCATCGTAAAAGTGTAGAAAACAACTTGAAGAGTATTGACTGTCTACCAAAGCCAACAGACGTTAATTAAGTTCACCATGACCTGAACACGCAACCGACTGCAACAGATTGCTTCCTGGTCAAGCCAACCACGGCTCTGCGGTTATAGCAGGCGATACTGAATCGGTCGGTTCAAATCCCATTTTGATACCATCGGAAGGCTTTTTTAAAGTCAGAGAAACCATTATTGATCTAAAATCCAACCAAATAGCATACGCAAGCAATTGGACATTTTAATTAATTCAGATTCCTAAAAGCTAGATTAGTGTCTCACTCCGAATTACCCCGTATTATTGCCCCTACCAGTTTAAAGCGCTGTTTCGCTTCAATGGCGTTGTTGTTTTAGCACAAAATTATAGTCAAATGAACATATTTTCATAATCAAAACAAAAATTCTGATATTCCTTTCCGGAATAAAAAATACCCACAATATAAAAAGTGGTGCTTAGCAAACTATGAGTAGTATTTATATAACTAAATCTTTGCACTTGACCTCTTTTTGAGTTAGCAAACTCCAAAATATCATTTTAGCCATCATATTTATTTCTATAAAGTGTTCTGCATTTTTAGCACGTTTTTTTTTGTATAATATCAGGTACATATATTGAATCTGAGTCGATTTTCTTAGGTAAAGCAAATGCCAATGGTATTAAAACTGAACGTATTCTGTCTTAAAATATTACAAGATGACAAACTGTTACATTAGTTCAAATTGAAAGAAATTGCAGAGGACAATTTTAAGTTGGTTTATACTAATTTATTTTAGTTCGATTGCGACGAAAGCTGTAAGCTTATAGAGTTGCTCTCGAACACAACGTCCAGATGTTTTCACGTCCCTGAAAGAGAGGCAGTGGTTTAACCCAACTGCTACCCACTTCTACAGCTGGGTAGACTGGGGCTGGCTATTAAGTGTCTTGCCCAAGAACACACCCCGGTGACACTGGGGCTTGAACCCGTGACCTTCAGATCACGAGTCAAACACCTATTTTAAGTTGGTGATATCCTAAAAAATAAGCTTGGTCATTTGAGGGAGAACTTATTATGGATAATGAAGAAATTGTTTCTCACAATGTTTTTCCGAAACCCTTTTTTTACCATTGTAAAAAAGGATTGTGTGTGGGGATGGTTTAACCCTTTCCCTTTTTTTCAAAATTTTAGACTGGTCAAATTTGAAAGAAATTGTAGACGATAATTACATGTGGATGCAATTTGAAAAATTAACCAACCTACAGGTTAGAAAATATTGTTGGAAAAGAAGAAAGTGCTTGTTACAAAATTATAAAACCACAGGGGCGTAAAACAAGGGATTGTACAGGAAAAGTTTAAGGAAGAGCGTTTACAAATGTTTAGAAATGGTACCCTGCGTTTCTCTGTAGATCTATACAAATGCAGGGTTAAATAGGAAAGCGCTTACCACCAGCATCCTACATCTATCCTATTAAAGACAATCTATCATAGCTAATGAACCCTTGTTTAACCCTTCACCATTTTCATTTTCAAATTTTGGGCTTGTCCAAATTCAAAGAAGTAACAGACGACATAATAAAGTAAGTACAATTTAAAAAGTTAAAGTTCTGTGTGATAGAAAATATTGTGGGAAAAGAAGAAATTGCTTGTTACAAGCAATATCTTTTTTTTCTACAATATTTTCTTAAGTATGATATCACTTGGACGTAAAAACCCAGGATTGTACGGGAAATGGTTTAACTCTTTAGTTGATTAAGAAACCAAGAGTTTTTGATAGATGCTGGGGGCGAATTTCGTACACGTAAAAAATGACCCATGTGTCCAGAAGAAAAAAATCTGGATTTATAAAAGTCCTCGCAAATCAGATTGAAATATTAATATTTTCCTTTTGCATTACGTTTCCTTTAAAGAGAGGTATCGATGTTTCAGAAACCTAAATAAGAAAAAGTTGCAAGTCGCCAAAAATACGCTAAAACAGAAGTTTTGAGTCAGATATTGTCTTCGCGGTAATCTGATAGGCTTAAAGTAACCATTTTCGGTTAGATAGGAAAAGTTCAGCGAAATTCCTGGTTATTTTTAGACCCAAAGTCAACGGATGGAAACAAATTTACAATCGAAACTATCATTGTCCTAAACTATGTCGCATCAAATGGCTGGCTCAAAACTATGGTAAGTGTCTATATTCGTATAAACGCTTATGACAGTTTTGGACGGATCTTTACAGAATTTAAGACCTGCTAGCGAACGTAACTCCTGATGACGTGTTGGTGACGTTGTTTGAGCAAATTCAAACTGAATACGAGATTTCAACGGTTATACGCACCGCGTGAATGACCCGATATTCTTCGCAACTGTCCCGGCTAAATGTAAAAATAGATTAACCGCCTACGTAGGCTATTAGGGAAATACCCTTGTTTATATCAGATATACGACCTCTGATTGAAGCAAAACTACTTTTCAGAATATTGTATTAAAATAGTATACGAGAGGGAATAAGAATAATCAAAATATTTGACATGAAAAAAACATCGATACCTACCTTTACAGCAGCTCTTGAACAGATTTCCATGAAAATTTGATATTGGAAATTTATCTGTCTTTCCAATAGTTTTTCTTGTCATTTTCACGATAAATATTCTTTCTTCTAGTTGTATCTACTAAATTCACCACAACTTTAATTCAATGTGACACATTCCCTACGCCCTACTTTGAAACATCGGAATTTATTGGATGAGGTCGCTAGTCTTCGGGCGATGCTTATAACGACTGTATTGCTAGCGGAAGTTAATAACGTAATTGATACGTCACAAATAAGGCGATTTCCGGTGTAATCGACAGATGAGGAATTCCAGCTCCATTCAGGGTGTACTTGGCGTCACGTAACGCGGAATATTTTTGCTTCTTTTCTTTATTTGGAACAGTCATTTTCATTACAAATCACCCTCTTACAAATGTATGAAATTGAAAATTGAGAGCTAAAGTTTTTCTTCATAATCTGTGCCGGAACCGATTTAATGGTCAATGAACATTATTTATCACGTTTCTCCTCAATTCTTGTCGTTTCGTGTTCCTGGTGTTTGTACACAACAAAACATTGTAAAGAGAAGAAACTTGATATAAGCAATTGCTTCTTTTTCTAGAATGTTTTCTATTCTATAAGATAAAAATAGATATAATTTCATTCATACAGAAATTCCTCCTTAAACTCCACTCCTTCCGCCTAAAATTTCACCTTTTGGTAATGGGTCAAGGCAATGCCTCTTTCTTTGAATGAAAGGATGATTTTTCTTTACAATAAAAACTTTTTTCAGTCGGAAACGGTACAGTTGATCTACTTTGTTGATATAAAGGATGTACTGTAAATCTTGCAATACGCGACCACTCATGGGACTCAATTCTCGCTAAATCCTGTGTTGATGGACCTCGTTTGAATCTTCCCATTGACACAATTCTAGCGAGTTCTAACAAAACTAGAATTAGTTAATACGACCACATTTTATGTGAGATTTTGATTTTGAAAAATGGATTTCGCTTAATGCAAGTAGTCTCGTTATAGAGGTGATCGCTAGTACAAGATCGACTGTAAATCCAGCTGCCTCCTTACTCGAAAAATTTCTTCGAAAATTGTATCAGTTGCTTCAATTAAGCCTCATCGAATGTCATGCTTTTCTGTTTGGATATTTTCATTTGATGCATTCTTCGCTTTTATAGCGATTTTGTAAAAAAAAAAAAAAAAAAAAGAAAGAAAAAAAGAAATATTGATTCCCGTGCAAAGTAGGAGCGCATCTTAGGATCATTTAGTTTTGAATGCCGTTGGAAGAAGGCCTCTTCTTCAATTTACGTACAGTTTCAGACGAAACAATAGAATCGCTAGAAAAGAAAGAAAACCATCTTTAATAAATGGGCTTTTGCCAAACCCTTTTCTTCGACTTCATTCTAGTAAAAGCCAACTGACTCCGACAGGAAGTTCAAATTAGATATCAAACGGCGTTATTTTTCAAAATCTATGGCCGATTACAAGCATAAAAAAAATAGAGTGCTTTGTTGGCAAAATAATAGTCAATTGATGGATGGCTGCCCACGCACACTGACTCCAACAGGCAGTTCTACTTAGACATTGAACTGGATTATTTTGAAAATATTTTTCGTCAGTAACTTGAAACAAAAATGTAAAGCAGTTGGTTGGCGATCTAAACGTCGTAACTACAGCTTGAATAAGCTGTAGTTACGACGTCTAAGTCGCCAAACCAACACAAATGTTTCATATTAATTTCGACAAATGTCGCAGTTCATATATCACTTCCATTTGAGTCATTTGATTGGTCGATTGATTCTTTGATTGAAAATTCGCAATCCGCCATTTTGAGACAGTACATACGTATCCATTTAGGCAAAACACCGCAGGTCACGTATAATCTAGGAGACATCAGCTTATCGTACCAAGGGCGGCGAACTTTATACTTATATAAGAAGAGAATAAGACTTTTAAAGTTTTTCGTTTTTGTACGATAGAATATGGTGCACCCAGAAAGACCCAAATATAAGGGAGTCTATTTGTGGATGCTCACATTAGTTCTATCCTTTTATCATATTGAGCATTTTTCCCCTTTGTTTTTGTTGTTGTTAATCAAACTCTATACGCATGTTTGTATCATTTCATCATTTACAGTAATCATTTTCATAAAAGCGAAGGCAACATTGTAAAAAAGACTATTCAGGTATTCTAACTTAAAAACGTCTTAATGTTTTGCCTGCATGAAATAAAGCTGTTATTATCATTATTTTTATTATTATTAGGATAGTACCAGTTTAATGCTCAGTTGGATTCAGACTATTTCTAACATAGAGAGAGATACATCATATTCAATAAATAAAATTGGGTTATTCAACCCTTTCCTGGTTTTTTGAAATTTTAGACGGGTCCAAGTTGAAATAGGTTGCAATCAACAATGAAAATACAATACAATTTGAAAATGAAACCGTCCTATGTGGCAGAAATTATTATGGAAAAAGGAGAAATTGCTTGTTACAAGCAATTTCTTCTTTTTCCACTATATTTTCTCAAGTATAAAATCACAGTGACGTACAATCCCGGGTTTGTACAGGAAAGGGTTAACAGAGTCGACCTAGATATAGTTTGAATAATTCATTTGTAGAAATCTTTGACCCAACATTGACATTTTGGGATGCAAATTTATTTTGAAAATACGCAAAAGTTTTGAGATCGAATAATAAATGCTTTGCAAAAAACAGTATCAGTTACCATATTTTGAAAGAAATTTTGATAACAATTCATATTTACTTTTTCAACTTTCGATGGATTATAACGCCAATCTTATTTTCAATACATGCTACAGATGAATGTAAAATCATTGTTAGAAATAGGTTCTATTGATACTTTTCATATTCTAATATAATGGTCTATTTCATAGAACTCAAAGCCTGCAAGGTTGCAAACGATAAAATCAGTTTATTCTGACTTTAACCCTTTCCCGTTTTTTGAAAATTTTAGGCTGGTCCAATTAGAAAGAAGTTGCAGTTGTCAGTTAAAAGTGGGTGTAATTTGAAAGGTTTTCAACCTAGAGGTTAGAAAATATTGTGGGAAAAGAAGAAATTGCTTGTTACAAGCAATTTCTTCTTTTCCCACAATATTTTCTCATGTATAAAATCACAGGGACGTAAAAACAGGGGATTGTACAGGAAAGGGTTAATCCATCCTGAAAGATTATACATCTTCCAATATGTGAGTGTGCTTAACCTTCTACTACGTGACCAAATTTTAGACTGGTCCAAATTCAAAGAACTTGCATACGACAATATTTACTTGATGAAATTTTGAAAATCGTTTTCGTTTAGGATAGAAAACATTGTAGAAGATGAAGAAATTGCTTTTTACAAGCAATTTCTTCATTGTCCACAATCTTTCTATCCTAAAAAGCAAAGATTTTTAAAAGTTCACAAACGAAAAATAGTCGCCCGTAATTTCTTTGAATTTGAGCCAATCTAGAATTTGTTGTCTGATAATGGGTTAGCTGTTTAAGACAAGGTATCTTGCAACACTGCTTAATTCGAACATATACTATGCTTAGGTAGTACAGAACCTGTTTAAACCCACTACCACACAATTACGCTTTTGACGCCCCGAACAAATATAGTAAGAGAAAACTGTGGGAAAAGAAGTGATGGCTTGTTTCAAGTACATGTAATTTCTCTTTTTATGAAAAATGTTTTCTAGCCTGTTTTATTTTCCAATTTTAAGGCACCTGAAAGGCATAAAGTAAATTAACCTTAAGTTTGATAAAACATTTAGACGAGAATCCAAATCTTTTGCCGAGCGAGATTGCCTGGTCTTTCGCCCGTTTTTTCTAGGCATTGTTTTATTTAATATTTGTTGGATATACATTCTAATATTATAATGTTAGAAAAATCAGATTGCAGAACACGCACCTGTGCAAGAAACGAAAGAATAATCGAGCTTGCGTATGGCATTACTGATCGCTGGCCACGCCCTCTGATCTCCGACATTACAATTGACCGATCGCGGCCATCAATCAAGGAACCAGTCGACTAATTAATTTATCCATTCAGTCCGGAATTCAGTTTTGAACTCCGACATTGGCCGCCATTTTTTTGTGAAACATTTTTGTTGGTTTGGTGACTTAAAAAACGTAACTATAGCTTATTCAAGCTGTAGTTACGACGTTTAGGTCGCAAACCAACTATTCTACATTTTTATTGTATGCTACTGGCCATAAATTTTGCAAAATGACGCCTTTAAAAATCCAGCGGGACTTCCTGTAGGAGTCGGTGGGCCTTGCCAACGAAGTAAGTTGGCGGGAACAACGATTGTTCAATTAGACTGAGGTGATAACATTATTTGTGGTCAGAAAACCTACCAAAATTCTCAACAAGAGGGTCGGGTTCAGCGTCCATTCCCGGTCTAAATGAATGCTTTGATTGGACAATTGCTTTTTTAACAGCGGCGATCCGCCATTTCTTGAAAAATGTTCAAAGTAAAATAAAACCAAATGCAACAAAAATAATTACAATTTTTTTAAATTCTACTAGGTAACATTTTCAAACGAGTCAGTTTTGAAATATATTCGCATGGACATAAGCAGACATAGAGACATATTAAGAAGCTAGAATATCTAAACTACAATGAGTGAAATAAAGGAAAGGCTAGGCAATAATTGAATTAATCTCCGATTAAATCAGATTTAAGGGACATGTGCAGCTTTTCAAAACAAGCTCAACACTTCTTCAACTATTGTAACCAATCACATCACTTGTTTGTGCACCACATGGGGTGTCATGTGATCAAGTATTTAGGCGATCACTGGCGAGGTAATACGATTACTCGGGTTGGTTCCCCTTAATTCCAAAACGGGATTTAGCGCCACCTACAGGGAGATTTGAATCCCTCGAATTTTTATGCGATTATAACACTATGAAGGTGTGTATTAGATTGTACATTCAAAGGGATTCTTTAGGGGTCATGGGTCCTTCAAACGTGGGGCCTTCTGTTTGACTGAACACTGACAAGTGACAGAATGGTTTTCGCTGTAATTAAGGCTATTGAGACATCATCAGATATTTAACATCTTACCGTAAAACCCTTTCAAATATTATGTACCCAATTGAATAAGTTTGAGCGCCGCTCTATAACTCATCACCAGACAATAGAATTTAGAAAAGTCCTAAATCAAAGAAGTTGCAGACCACAACTGTTAATAAATGAAATAAAAAAAGGCCTCTGTCTTTTGGGATGTAAATTATTATTGAAAATGAAGACGAAGTTGCATGTGAAAAGCAATATCTTCATTTCCCAAGTTTTCCACAGATTTTTTTTCTTGAAATGGGGGGGGGGGGTTAATGATGGGTTTTGTAGGAATGAATACAGATAATAGAGATTAGCAACAACATAAACATTTTTTTTTAAATTAACCCATTACAACAAAGTTACGCTTTCTGACGCCCCTCAAGAAAAGATAGTTAGGAAAACATTGTGGAAAATGAAGAAATTGCTTGTCACAAGCAATTTCTTCATTTCACATTGTTTCTCAATCAAATAAGATTAATAAGATTTCATCAACTTGAAAATTCTTTTAATTCGTACCAGTCTAATATTTTATCCTCTGGTAATGAGTTAAATGCATGTACTTGACAAAAAGAAAAGAATGAAAGGGAAAAAAATCAAACAAATGAACACTTGTGTGATCTTTCGACCATTTCCCATACACAGCTTACACACTGAATAGTCTGGGCAGCCATTTAGAGCAATTAAAATATTCGCTGATCTCGTATAGAGGCTTTGGGTCAAAATCTTTGTAAAGACTCTGATCAGACTGTGCGGATGAACAGGTTGATCTGAGTATTTGCTTGGCGCACTTGTGTAGGGTTTGACCCAAATTATTTTAAAATTCTTTGTTAACGCTACTTTGATACAAACACCATTAGTGAAACTGTATAAATTATGACGATGAAAATTTAGACTAGTCCAAATTGAAAGAAGTGTAGACCGCTATTTCAAGTTTGATTAAAACCGAAATAATCTTGCAAAATTGGGTTGCAATGACTGTAAGAAAAGGGAAATTGATTGTCACAAGCAATTTTTCCTTTTTCCACAAAGTATTCCACAGCTGTATTTCTTCACCGCCTGAAATGAGGTATTGAGTGGAAAAGGATTAAGTAGCTCGTCTGTGCTCATATTCTATTGAAAACTACTCATATCTGATTAATCTGACTATTCAAAACACATTCAAACAATTACTTCTGATATGAAATTCATTTTCTTCTGTTAAGAAGAAAACAACAACAACAACAACAACAAACACCAAACAACAACAACAACAAACCATACAAACATAAGAGGTCGTTTGTTTTCCTTTTTTTGTTCAGTTTTATTTAATTGTGATTGGCTGTATAGAGAGGTTAACAGTCTCGCCGATATAAAACCTTTTGAAAAGACCTTCGTCTAAATAACTGCCTATTTCAAAGCTGAAAAGGAGGCAGGGAGTTTTGTTTCTAAAATGTCGATTTTTTTCTGGTACATTAAACCCCATGTTGTGGGTTCTCATTAAAATTGCATCATCAAAGAGATTCAAATGAGTACCCACGACATAGCGTGTTGACGAGAATTCTAACAGATTTAGATTTGCATCACTCCCTCTAACCCAGAGCTATGGAAAACGATAGTACCATATATGTATTTATACGATTCTTAAGCATGTTAATTCTGTTTTTTAATCCATTCCCGCACAATCACTCCTTTTTACGCCCCTCAATAATAAAATCTCTGAAAAAAAATTGTGGAAATTCAAGAAATTGCTTGTATGAAGCAATTTCGTCATTATCCACAATGTTTTTTATCCAAAAGGCGAAAAATCAAAATTCCATCAATATGGACCAGTCTAAAATTTTGTTGTGTGGAAATGGGTTAATTGGCAGATCGTTGCTCTCGCCCACTGAGCTCCAACAGAGAGTTTATTTCAATAATAAACGGCGGAATTTTGCAAAAGTTACGGTCAGTAACATGTAGCAATCAAAGTACTGAAAGTACTGTAAGCTAGCAAAGCATGGTTATGTTAAGTAATGCTCTTTGTCAAATGTTATCATGATAAATAAACTAGGTTAAAGTAATCCAGGAGTTAACCCATTACAACATGTCAAAATCTTATACCGGTTCAAATTGAAAAAAAAATGCAGACGACAATTTTAAGATAGTGAAATTTGGAAGAAAACATTGTGGACATTGAAGAAATTGTTTGTTACAAGTAATTTCTTCAATGCCCACAATGTTTTCCAAAGCATTTTTCTTAAGATGCTTAAAAAAACAGAATAGGTTACATAGCATGCTTTTGAGAGAGTTCTCTATAATTTGAATAGAGTTTGTTATATTCTTTAAATACACCAGACCTACTTTTTATGGTGTGTACATTCAATGGATTAGTGGATAAGCCTCCAGTGGCAGTTTGTACTCGTTGAACTTTAAGATCACCTCAAAATTCTGTATGTTTAACTTACGCTATCAAAGCTGACGCTTTGCTACAAAAAAAAAAAGAAAGAAAAAAGAAAAATGGTCGGTTGGCGACCTCAACGACATAGCTACATCTTGTATAAGTCGTATTTACGACGTTTAAGTCCCCAAAACCATTAGAAATGCTTCACATAATTGTCAGCCGATGCTGGAGTTCAGAGCTCACTTCCTTATAATTCAATATCTAGTTTCGTCTAGCAAAACAGGCGTTTTAATTGGCCGAAAAAAATATTCACAACTCCATGAACAAAATTTTTGAGCACGCAACGATTTTGCATGCTTCCGCACAAAATAGTCCAACACTAAAAGGTATCAAAATTTGTAAAGTATTTGCATTTTTCGCTATAAAATTATAAGAAATGAAGAGAATATATATTGTTTTCATGGAGGTATGGACCGAAAAACCTAATCACATAATGTATGAAACCGCTTCGCGTATTCATACAGTGTGGGTAGGTTTTTCGGTTCATACCTCCATGAAAACAAAAAATATTCTCTTCATCTCTTAATTGGTCGTTTGATTCTTTGGTTGACAGCGGTCATCCATTCATTAGAACCATTCCAAAGAATTGGTTCAAGAATGAAAAAAGAAATATTGTATTTTCATGTCCATTTCTCGGTGCCACTTGTTTTTCGAGTTGTTTTCCAGGTAATACCAACGCCTCTTTAAAGCTCTGAACTATCACAACAAGACAATTAGAGAATGATAACTAGATTGAAGAGTATCTAGTTCTGATTCCGCGATAAAATATTCTCTAATTCTGTAATTCAACCACGTTTAACATTTGCGTGATTTCGCAATGATTCTAGTTCGCAATCAATGTTAATGCAGCCTTCTGGAACAAGCTTAAAAAGTCTGGTTTAACGACGTACAAGCAATTGTCTACATGAGATCCAAAGTTTGGAACTTTTGATATACCCCCAAAATTTCAGACTCGTTTATTTCTTGCTAGCAACTGGGTTAATTTGGGTTTATTTATTCATTCAAAAATGTTTTTATATAGTTTCAGGCTTGATTCTATATGCTCAGTAAGCGATGGGTTATAAGATCGAAAATATAAATTGAAATTTCGCGACGTATTTCACAATAACTGAGTAATGGATAAGTTATTTAGGGAAAATCTACAAAATTCTAATAAGATATAGGACTGCACTCACGATTGAATGCTTTTTCATTTTGTTCAGCGCTATGTACATCAAAACCGTTTTAAAATTATATTTTTCCATTTTTCATATATCTTTGAAATCGCAAATATTATAGGTCAAAGGGCTCCAAATCCAACCTAACACATCGTATTTTGATATTCAATTTTTGCTTTCGGATTATTTTAAGCGATTTGGTAACCAGTTGCAAAGTATGCCTTTAACCCTTGTCATCCGGAATAATAATCTTTTTCAAAAACATAAAAACAAAAGGGCTGGGAGCACTAGTGGGTCAATATTTCTTTTAAAATTCAAAATTCAAAATTAATTCCATAAACAACTCTGGCTAATAAGGGACAAACAGGTGGTATAGACTAAGATCAGACTGCACGGATGTGCAGTCCGATCTTTGTCTATACCTCCTGCTAAAACAGGAATATTCCGAATTCGGCATGACAAAGATTAAATAGCCAAAAATTCCTCTTCAAAGCTATACTCCCTGTTCGTGTGACAGAACAGAAAAAGCAAAGCTTGATAATTGCCTTATAGATTACATTAGATAGCAATTAGTCATATCAACACATCTCCCATCCTACGATAGTTTTACAAGTGTTTTATTATTTATTTTATCCTCTAAACACGCGAAAGTCGACTTCAATTACAGCCATTTATCCGCCATTTTGAAGGGCGCGCTTGATTTATCAGTTCGCTAGTCACAAATTTGCATGCTCGCTTCCGAATGTTTCTTTAATTCGATCTGTTAAATCTGGTGATTCGATTGTTTTTCTGTAACACTCGGAGAAACTAGAAGAATTGTGTTTCACAATTAGCTGTGTTTCGTGCTTATGACCGGGACTCAGCTCCCATCTATTTCCGTTGTTTTAGTTCTGATAGGATTTTCATTGCTTTTAAATCTTCCTTCCATTATCGGTGATTACGTGCTTTGAGGGAGACAGGGACCATTAGTAAATGGGATCTAGGTATCAGAGATGAAGAAAATGTTGTTTTTTTTTTCGATTTCATCGCGTTATGAAAATGGAATCAAAATCACTATGAATTAAACCGGCTTCTTATGTTTGAATTGAAGTACATCATTGAAAAGAAAAAGATTGGTTTAACTCTTATAGTTAAATATTAGCAAAGCATCTATAATCAAATCGTGGAAAAGCAACAGCAGCAGCAGCAGTAAGAGTAGCAACCATAATCCCCACCATCACCATGACCACTGTATATACCACCACCATAATCATTACCACCACCATAACCACCACCATGACCACTAAAGCTGTAGCAGGTTAATTATTGGACTACTAGTACTGTGAATGCGAAATAGTTCAAGTATAGTTGTTTACGTACCACACTGATCGTGTAACAAGCCTAATCAACATCAACAAAATTTCGGGAACAAGTTTTGAAACTTGCCCCGTCCTGTCACGCCCACATATTTTGCGAATTAAAATTTCCCGAACAAATTTTGAAAAGGGTCACCAAAGGAACATTCCTGCAAAATCTGGTTTAAATTGGCCAGTGGTTTAGGAGGAGAAGATTCTTAAAGAATTATTTCATAATTTCTCTAAGTCTGATAAACCCAAACCTGCCAAGCCCGTATCTATCTTTTGTGAATCGAAATTTCACGAACAAGTTTTGAAAAGGGTCACCCAAGCAACATTCCTGCAAAATTTGATCAAAATTGGCCCAGTGGTTTAGGAGGAGAGGAAAATGTTGACGGTGCTAGACGCGCTGCGCACGACTCACAGCGCAGAACGGGCGACGGACATTGAGTGATCTTAACAGCTCCTTTGAGCACTTTGTGCTCACGTGAGATTAAAACATATTACGACCATTCTATTTCTATGAAAAATTATGGAAGTTTTCGTCCAAAATCTCTAAAAGCGCGTCATTAAAGCACATGGCAACATGATGACGTCATCAGTGTATAGAGTCCCGCTTAGATGGCGACCAGTGGCTGTTAATGCACGCAAGCTGGGCTAAATCTTCAAACACGTGATTTTTTCATTTTGATCAGATTTATTTTACCGTTAAATTATCAAGTGATAATTCACCGAAAAAATCCACCGTAAAGCTTAAAAGTAACTGAATTTAAATTACGCTTTACAGTTTTTCACCGTCTTCGTTGAGTTTTGCGCTATTACATAATGCATTTCATCCATTTCCAGACGACATAATTTTAGACTATTCGAAATTGAAAGAAGTTACAGACGACATTTCAAATTAAACTAAAATCGGATAATGACTGCCAAATAGGGTAGAAAACATTGTGAGAAAAGGAAAATTGCTTGTCACAAGCAATTTCTCCTTTTCCGACAAAGTTTTCCATTGTCGTATTTCTTCAAGGCGACAGAAAACGTCACTATGTGGTAATTGTTTACTTGTAAGACTTGAAATGTATACGTATGTTCATTTTTTTATAGTCTTTACCGTAGCATTTGCCAAAATGAGCGATGCCTCTATATAAATCCGTTGGTCGAAACAATTGGAAACCCCGCTTTATTACAATCCGTTTTGAAATAAACCCCCGTTTTGTAATAAATTATTACAAAATGGTTTGGTGTGACAAAATACCTTGAATATCGTATTTCTAATCGACATCAGTCCGTTTTGAAATAAAAAAAACTTATTTTGAAATAAACTTTTAGCATACAAAAGAAACGAATATAAAGTAACTATTGGAACGTTCATAAAAAAAAAAAAAAAAAAAAAAAACAACACGACTTTACATTTCCTTTCTTTGAACTTCTTGAATCATTTCAATCATCATCAAAAGAATAAATACAAAAAAGTAAGCAAATTCAGTATTTCAATATGCTCCCTAAAAGCTAAATATATCTTTAGCACTGATTTTCAACTATGTGAAATGCTAGACCAAAAGTTTATTTCAAAATGAGACTTTATTTCAAATGATTTGGTATATTATACCCATTTCGAAATAAAACCCGTTACGAAAAAAATATATACATATATAAGGAGTTGGCTTTACAAAGTACTTAACAAATCGATAACTTGAAAAACGATTTGTAAAGATTTTTACCAAGCCGACTCCTTAGGACATATGTTATTACAAACGAGTTTTATTTCAAAACGAGTTTTTGGGAGAATATTGAAATATTCAATTAGCGAACTCTTTTTGTAAATGTCTGTATTTATACTTTGATGATAAGAAATGATTGAAGAAGTTCAAGAAAAAAAGAAATGTTAAGTCGTGGTGTTCCAAAAGTTTCTTCATATTCTTTTGTTTGTGGAATGAAACTTTATATCAAAATAATTTTTTATTTTAAAACGGGTTTATATCGAATTGAAATACGATATTCAAGGTATTGCCACGCCAACTCATTTTGAATTATTCATTTCAAAACGGGTTTTTATTTCAAATCGCGTTGTAACATCTCTTGATTCTTTAACGTGAACGATGGATACCAAGACAGTTGTTTTGTTAGTCTGGTCAGCACGGATATTAAACACAATATCTTAAGGTTTGAAGTCGAAATCCGTGTAACGGGACCTTCACTGTTCATCAGCATATCTTATTAATCTATTACCACAAGACAAAATTTTGGACTGATCCAAATCGAAAGAAACTACAGACGACAATTCGAAGTTTATTGAGATGGATAAATATGTACACAATATAGTAGAAAACATGTTGAGAAAATTAGAAATTGCTTGTGACAAGCAATTTCTTATTTTCCCACAATGTTTTCAACCGTTATTTTTTTCTTGGGGGAGTAAAATCGCGGAATTTTGTGGGGATGGGTTACACTATTTCAAAACCTTTCGTTCAAGACTCGAATATGGGACATTTCATAAATGGTATTTAGCTTCTAATTGTCGCGATATTTTAATCCTGTCATCAAATTGTCATATTATCGGTTAAATAATCATAATAACCAATTATAATTCTTAATGATTATAAAATTACGCAATTTCATGTAAGATAAATGATGTCGATGATTATATCTTATTTTAACTGACTCTAATAGAATTATTCTTTTATTCTTTTTACCACACGAAACGGTAACCACACGTTAAAGTAACCAGAATCCAACACCCTTTAGAAGTAAGGGAGATTACTCGTAGTGCGCCATTTGGAACATCGGAAATCTTCGGGTTCATTCGTACATTTTGATTTGCTGGCGGAAGATAGTAAAATGTCACAGTAAATACTTCATTGTAGTAATCATAGTGAAACTGAAATCTTACGATGTTACCCGAGCAATCGCGACGTCATGTCGATTCCGTAAAAAGCACATTACGGGTAATCTATCTTAAAGTCTATATTACTTAATTTCTTCTTATATAAGCTTAAATTTTACCGTTATGATTGGTGTTGAATTCAGGAAAACAACCTAAGTTTAAAGTATGTATCACGAACGTAGCCGGTATTCAAGACTTGGATTCCCCCTTTTTTCTCTCAATTTTCATTGCTGATTTCAGGGGTTTCCTAATATTTATCATTATACAAGAGTGTTGCTGAATGATTAAATTCAATTGAAAAAATCAAATGAGAGAGGGAGATCGCATGCACGACCTAGGGACTAAATTCAAGGACTATTCAGAAATACATTGCAGTACAACTATTTAGTTAACCCATTACTACACGATAGAATTCTCGACTGCCCCAAATTGAAAGACGTTGCAGACGACAGTTTAAAGTCGATGGTTTTCTTTTATATATTTTTTAGCTGTTAGGGTGACAAGCATTTTCTTCATTTTCCACAATGTTTTCCAAACCCTATATTTTTGAGGTGCGTCAAAAAGCGTGATTGTGTTGGAATGGGTGAGCATTTCTAACAACATTCGGCTGCACCGCTTTATCTCTTGACGCCTGCACGTGTAGTTATTTTTAAAATTCTTTTCATGACTGACCGGCTTTGCTTGCTTTTCGTGCATTCGATAAAAATGCCAGTTTGAAATTGAAAGCGGCCTTTTAACAGATTTTCATGAAAATTTGATATAGGAAAAATATCTAGATGTTCAATAGTTATTAAATGTCATTTTCACGATAAATGCTCTTTCTTCGTATTAAATCTACTATATTATAAATTAAACATAGGATAGTAATTTTGAAACCTCGAAATTATTCGGATGAGGTCAATAGTCTTCGGGTGAAGTCGATTGATTGATTGAATGGGGTTTAACGCCACTTTTAACAGTATTTCAGTCATTTCGCGGCGGCTGGATCACCTAACAATGGATTCCCGGTATTTCCCACACCAGTACTACCACTACACCCTTTCATGGTCTCTAGCTGCTATTCCTCTACGATTATCCACCCATTGGTGAGAGACAAATGTCGGAAAGGATATGTGTCGCCGCCGGGGATCGAACCCATGACATCCCGCTATTGAAGATTAGGAGTCTGATGCGCTACCGACTGCGCTATGACGGCGCCGGGGTGAAGTTGATAACGACTGGATTGCTAGCTGAGATTAATACCGAAATTGATACACCGTGGAAAATACAAAGACAATGTTCGATGAAATCAAAGATAACGTATTTACCGGATGAATTCTGGTTCCATTCGGGTTGTACTCGTTGGCTTATTCGGCGTTACGTAAAGCGAAGTATTTTTGCCTCTTTTTTCTTTCTTTAGAGTTATGATTACAGCTTAATCCCCTTCTTTCAAATGCCTGAAAAAAGTTAGAATTTTTGACAATGAAAGCAAAAGTTTTCATTCACAGTCTGTTAAATAGCCACTTTAAAACCGATTAATATCAATAAAGAAAATACCCGTTGTTTTATTTTGCCCAACAAAACATATAAGACGCATTAAAGCATCAACCAAAACCTTTAAACTTGCTTGTATTTTCTTAATGCTTACACGTCATTTTTCCTGTATACTCCTATCAGGTGAAAGGCTCTCATATGTGACTGAGGAACTTGACACTGTGATCTCTACCCCGACCCAAACAATAAACTAAAGTTTTTGTGACAAGCATCAACTGGGGCGAGCTGTTTTGTCCGCGGACAACTCTTGCCATTCACAGAGAGAACGATCGTTTGATAAAGTTGTCTGTGATAATATTTATATGATATGCTATTTGCATTTATCTTTATAATCAATTGCCTCACGATCTCACATTTTGACCCGCTGGAGAAAATTAAAGCGGGAAAACATTGTTGGACAAGTAAATTGCTTTTTAAAAGCTAAAGACACAATGTTTTCTATTCTATCTTAAGGTTACATGCACTTTGTAATTCCATCTGCAACCCTACTCAGTTAACCAATCGCGGCTGTCAATCTAATAATCAAAAGTCAAATGAAATAGTTCATTCAAACCAGAAGAGAATTTTAAACATCACCAATGGTCGCCATTTCTGTGAAGTATTTCAGATGGTTTGGCGGCATAAAGGTCGCAACTGCAGCTTATCAAGTTGTAGTTTCTACGTTTAGGTCTCCAATCCACAATTGTACTTTTTTGTTACATGCTACTGGCGAAAAACTTTGCATAAAATGCCCTTTAAGATCGAAGTTGAACTTTCTGTTGGAGTCAATGTGCGAGGCCAAAGGAGTGATAGGCGGGGCCAGCGATTGGTTTGAACATGTTCAAAATGATGTCGTCTTGTAATGTCTAGACATACAGCATTCTTCAAATCGATGGTTCAGCGCGAAACTGTTGTAACTGCCTATAAACATATAGGCAGTTACAAATGTTTCGACATATAAGTTTGATTAACCTTTTCCCACACAAAATCGCGCTTTTGATGCCCCTTAGAACGAGAGAGAGAGGGAAAAAAAGCTTTGGGAAAATCACGGTGGAAAATTCTCCATTTTCCATAATGTTTTTACCCCCCCCCCCCAAAAAAAAAAAAAAAAAAAAAATAAATAAATAAATAAATAAATTAAAAAAAAAGAAAAAAAAAAAAAATAAATAAAAAAAAAAATAAAATAATAATAAAATTTGATCGTCTGAAAATTATAGTTTGCAACTTTTTGAATTTGGACCAGTCTGAAATATTGTCGTATGGTAATGGTTAAAGCACCAATTTCGTCAGCGATCGCTTTTTTGACAGAACTGGGTGGTCGGTCTTTACAAGTTTTACAGCTTCTCTATGCAGGGATTAATTCTATTTTCGTTTACAGGGCTTATCAGTATTTTGCTGAACTCTCATTCAAGGTAAAGAGTTATTTCCGGTCTGCTTATGTCACTTGATGTAGACCAAATTATCGTGAATACACTTTTTAAAATACAGCTTGATGAAGGACATTTTGGTCGACCATCGACGATGTGAAGAGGTGTTCGGTGCATCGTTAAATATTAAGTTTCTATTAAGAGATGAAGAGAATATTTTTTGTTTTCATGGAGGTATGAACCGAAAAACCTTATCACACAGTATGAATACTCGAAGCGGATTCATACATTGTGCTATTAGGTTTTTCGGTTCATACCTGCATGAAAACAAAAGATATTCTCTTCATTTCTTAGAATTTAATAGCACCGTGCGAAAAAATCAAAAGCTTTACAAATTTTGATACCTTTTTTATTAGACTATTTTGTGCGGAGGCATACAAAATTGCTGCGTGCTCAAAAGTTTGTTTATGGAGTTAAGAATTATTTTTTTCGACCAAACAGAACCCTTGTTTTTGAAAGACGATACTAAAAATTAAATTATTTGATTTTGGTCATTATGCGAATATTTTCATCATTCATTTCATTAATGTAAACTGAGTTATTCATTCTTCAAATACAAAATAATTACAAGTGATTTCCACTCATCGCCGCAAAGTTTCTAACCGACCGAATGCCTGTCAATCGCAGACTTCGACTCCACCGCAGCCCAATTACCGGCCAAGTCTCTTGAAAATTGCCGACACAATAGCGGCAATTAGAAACTCGATTGGAAACTGTAATTATTATTAGTCCAACAAGCCCGAATTATCGCTCATAATGAAAATCTAGTTAGCTCCATTCGCAGGGATCGAGGTGGTATTGGCGCTTTCATTTCATAATCATAGCCATACAAAAGCTTGGTGATCTAATTTGGATCGTCGGGGACCGGTTTGGCCAATTAGGGAGCAAATTATCCAGTACCTGGTGATGACAGAATGGTTAGAAATATTGATGGGTTCTCAGAATAGAAAATTGACGAGTTAGCTACTTGATAATTGACGAAAAATTATACAAAAAGAGAGAAAATGTCTACATGGCTATTTTGCGACATCAATCAATCGATAAACGCAATATTTTCTTTATAAAACAATTTGCATCTGTTAAGCACAAAAGGCTTTGTTCACCAAGATAAGTTTTCAAGCCAAGCCTTGCGTAAATTCATGATGTTTCCCTATTTTTGATAAGATCCATAAAAGAAATGAGAAACGAAATAAATTTGAATGAAGCGAATTTTCTTCATGCTAACAAAGTAAGGAAGCAAGTATCTGACATAAAGATTTGACCTAAATTGAGACCTGTATAGACAGTACGTTTGCTGAAACAACAACAACAAAAAAAAAAAAATCTTGTCCAATAGGACCCTTTCGGCTTAACTTTGGATGGACTGTAATGATCGTCTCGTTGCTATATCATTCACATACAATAAATCAAAATATTGATTGGTCAGAGCTACAACCGGGTTACAAAGGGCATTTTCCAATCATACAATTTGAAGTCAATATCTTCAGTACCGGAACTCAAAATTGTAGTCTGGTACAGGATTATAGAAGCTTCACACTTAACGTGAATACCCCACTAAAAGTTGTATCGGAAAGGATAATGAATGCTGTGGGAAATGGAGGATTTACAAGCAAATTCTTCTTTACCTACAATGATTTATTAAGTTCCGTTTTTTTACCGTGTAAAATACGAGATTGTGTTGAAACTGACGGGTCGCCACTGTAAGTCAAAGGATTAATCCATTACCAGACGTAATTTTTTTAGACTGGTCCAAATTGAAATGAGTTGCAGACGACAATTTAAAGCTGGTGAAATTTTAGAAATTTTCAACTTCCAGAAAAATAAAAGAAATTGATTTCACCAAGCAATTTCTTCATTTTACACAATGTTTTCTCAAATATTTTTGTTGAGGGGTGTCAAAAAGCGTCATTGTGTGGGAATGGGTTAATCTCATTCATTTATCCCGGAAGAGACCTTTGATTGCACACATTTATGATAACAACTCAAATTGTTTAAATTATACATACATGTTATACAAACATAATAGAATAAAACTGCTTACATACAATAAAATCCATTCAGTGACGAGTGAATAGAATTTATTTTGTAGGAAAAACAACAACAAAAAAAAACACAACAACAACAACAAAACAGATGTCTCCGTGATTTCTACGTTATTCGAGCTCGTAAGACTCGTCTCATTGAGACGGTTTAAATCAGTTTCAACAACATAGGATTTAGTTGCGTTATTTATCAACCCTTTCCTGTCTAAACCCAGGTTATCACGTCACTGTGTTTTTATACTTGAGAAAACATTGTTGGAAAAGAAGAAATTGCTTGTAACAAGCAATTTCTTCTTTTTCCACATTTTTTTCTACCCTACTAAATGATTATTTTTCAAATAAAATCAACTTTGAATTGTCGTCTGCAAAGTCTTTCAATTTGGACAGGTCTAAGATTTTGAAAACAGGAAAGGGTTGATTTATTCAATTTTTCAAAGAAATGCGTCCACTTTAAATTTTTTGACAGATTTTGACTCTATAGGTGTAATACATGTGTACATATAGTTACATATTTCCACTAGGTCAAACTGACTGTCTTTTCATCACACTAGTTTTGATATCTGTGTGACTATATGAGCCTGTTGTCTGTTTAAAGCATTTGGTTGTAACTTAATTTCTTGTTTCGTCTAACAAAAACGAGCGGTCTGATTGGTCGAAAAAAAATATTCATAACTCCATGAACAAAATTTTGAGCACGCAGCGATTTTGTATGCCTCCGCAAAAAAATAGTCCCATACAAAAAGGTATCAAATTTGTAAAGCTTTTGTTTTTTTCCCTCGATGCTATTAAATGATAAGAAATGAAGAGAATATTTTTTTTCATGGAGGTATGAACTAAAAAACCTAATCACACAATGTAAGAATCCGTTTCGCGTATTCATACAGTGTGATCAGGTTTTTCGTTTCATACCTCCATGGAAACAAAAAATATTCTCTTGATTGGATTTTTTTTGTAACAGTCGGTTACTAGAAGTGGTCGCCCAAAAGAAGTAGTCACTCAAGCAAGATTGACTGTATTTTATGTGGAATTCCCTCGTGATAGAATTAATATTTTCCATAGCTTTAAGAAAGATGTGGCCAAAATTGTACCATCTTTTTGATGTACACGTATTGATTTGGGCTCCCTTCGGTTTGATATTAACCCTTTCCTCTTCGAATTCTGGCTTTTACATCCCCGTGGTTTTATTGTTGAGAAAACATTGTGGAAAAAGAAGAAATTGCTTGTTACAAGCAATTTCTTCCTTTTCCACAATATATTCTACATTTCTAAATAATTATTTTTCAAAAATGAAATCGATTTTGAAATGAGGTCTGCAAAACTTTAGAATTTGGACCGGTCTAAAATTTTGCGAAACAGGCATTTTCATATGAAAAGTATTACAAGCGACAGAAGACGATAGGCTAAAGTTTACTTTATTTAAGTTTATACATGTATTATACCTTTGTGCTTATTTATGTAAAATCATGACGATATGACCATAGGGTATCGAAAAACTTGTGAATCAAATTACCGATGTAACGTTAAAATGGCAAGGCGAGGCGAGAAACTAATTTGTTTGTAAGCGTAAATAAAGTGTATAAGGGCTATTGTGAACGCATCAACCGTATCGTGATTCTGTTAGTTATTTAATCAACCTTATTATTTGTATTAACACATTTGATATTGTGAGAAACAAAAATAATCGAATTTGCTACCTTTTTTAGTCTACATCGTTATGGCAACACTGTATGCAAGGACTGATAAATCGAAAGATCGCAGCTGTTAACGATAGAAAATCAACTGACCAATGGTATTAAACATATAGACCGGAAGTGAACTTTGAACTCCAACATTTGTCGACATTTATGTGAAGCATTTCTTTGGGTTTTGCGAGTGAAGCGTCGTAACAACAATATACAAGCTGTAGATCTATACGGCGTTTATGTCGCTAACCAACTATTTGTCTTTTTTGTTACGTGATACTGGCCACACTTTGCAAAATAACTCCATTTTATATCCAAGACGAAGTTCCTTGTGGAGTCAGTGGGCCTAGCCATTTTGACTTACAGATTTTAGGCATTTGTGCATTTTTCGTCACTCTGAACACTGTTTACATTATTACAGTTAAAAAAAAGTTCTGTGGTGTAACTAAAGCCGTACCATACGACATCCATCACATATTTCCGCTAGCCAATTTTCATCTCGAAAGTCAAGTTTTTCAGTTTTTACAAAATTGCTTGTTTCACAATGTTTTCTACCCTATCTTGGCCTTAGTTTTCAATCTCAAAGCGATTTAAATTGTCGTCTGTAACTAGTCTAAAACTTTGTCGTTTGATAATGGATTGAAAAGGCCAATTCAAATCAATAATAAACACTTTTAAATAAATGTAACTGTATAGCTTATCACTCCCGCGGTATACAGCTGGTATACCGCGTTCTCAAAGTAGAAGGCAAATTACTCACTATATGATTGAAAGACTCCGCATTTTTTTTTAAACCATGACCGCATCTACGCTGAGCGGGTTATTGTTAGATGTTTCCTTATTTAAGAGGAGTCTTTACGCGCTCTACGAATCCTCGTATTGCGCCATTTTCAAAATGTTCACTTGTTTTTGGGAGAGAGGTTTTGAAAAATAATAAATCGAACCTAACTGGGTACCACATATTTTCTAACATAGTAACATCCTACCTGGGTGACACTGATGGACGCCTACGGAGTCTTTGGCTGCTCATGTCATATTCTCCGAAGATTGACCTGTCTTCGGGACCGTATTACTTATCCAGATTGGGATAAATATTACTACGTCGTGCGCATAACTCCATAATATATCACCAAAAAGTAGCAAGTGGATAATTGCAATAAAAACTACAATTGTGGAGAAATCAAACTTAATTGTCGCCCCTAATTATTCAGAAAAATTATTGTTTTAAAATGCGAAAGCATTAATGTCTTACCTGTGCTCCAAGAACAGACATCAAAAATATGAAGCGTGCATTTCATTAGCGCTGACATTTTGAATGAAGCTCAACGGAATCGGCCGAGTTGTCACGAATGACACTACCCAGAATGCTCAAATTAGATAGGTCAGTATTTGAAAAATGCCAGCTATCGGAAGGTAACGCTACGGAGTCGATTTTTTCTTAGTAGCAAGTAAAGTCGCGGAAAGTTTCTTCCTTTGCACCTGAACCGGTGAAGGGGGGAAAATACTGCGACAGAGACCCTTTTAGCAAACTCTCTTGTCCGATTTTTATTGATTATAATAGAACAAAAAGGGTCAGTTTAAACAGGGCTCTTTTCATGAGTTTCCTTGGGATTCAGACCTAGGTTCACCTTAAAGAGCGTTCTTTGCCTTGAAATCCATGCCATGACAATGATAGCATAAGGGGTCGACTTTTCGACAAAAAATACACCGAATACAACAACCATCTAAAATTTTTACGGCCGAACGCGTGGGTGGGGTTGGGGGTTTATTATTTCACATTCCATCATTAAACACCAAATAGTCCAGACAGAAATCCATTAGCACACACGAATACAGTTCAGCATTGGTCTGCCATTGCGCGGAACAGGATTTTAGTTTTTTAGCTATCGACAAGACTCGAAAATACGATGCCAACAACAGAAACGTTGAATTTTAATGGTATTTCTGTAGGGTACATCGTGTCCAGGCTAAAAAGCGGAGTGGAGTGGGACCTACAATGACTTTGAATCACGGTCAGACCCACCGGATTGCCCCGTCCTCAATCATATGTCTGTCTTGAGCCAAAAAAACTATAGGTAATGAATGATGCTTTTTATACATACAAAAGACCGCGAGGAAGGCGCGGTCTGAAGACCGCCTATAGGTTAGACGTAAAACAAGACTACCATAAGACTTTTCGGCGACCATTTCTTTTTCGCACATTGGTCATCTTTTGTCGTGTACTCAACATCTACTTCCTCAAAAAAAAAAAAACAAAAAACAAAAAAAAAAAAACACACCCCCCCCCACAAAAAAAAAACCCCGCATGAAAACTATATTTGAGCCTGTGCGTGACATTTCCAACCATTTCGCACGTGTGTGACTTGCACACATTGGGCACCCTGGACAGCCATTTGGGGCAGTTAGAATATTCGCTGATTGTTTAAAGAAGCTTTGGGTCAGTATCTTTCTACAGAGCGCAGAGTGAAGACTCTGATCAGACTGTGCGGATGCACAGACTGATCCGAATCTTTACTTGGCGCACTTGTGTAATGGTTGGAAATATCACGCACGCGCTCATTTAAGAAAAAAGACCACTTACCCGGTTCATAAAGGATAAGCAAATAAAATTTTGTAGTTATCTTTCCATTATAACTGTACGTAAAGTTAATTATTTTGTTATTTAGACGACTGAAAATTCGAATTGAAAATATGTCAACATAAAACTTTTTCAGTTAAAATCGTGACCTCATGGATTCACGCGCTGCTATGGAGGCAGTCCATCGTATTTCGGTGACTTCCGGTTCGACGATTTCTAGAGTAGAATTCGTACCTAACGTCATTTATGGCTATCGTATTATTCTCAAAAATGTATAAAAGACAGATAAACGAAACCAAACCAAGATCTAGCATTACTAACTGATCATGGTGGCATATAAGCCCTTCTTTATCCTAAATGACTGTCTTTTGTATTAAAAAAAAAACTTGCTTGAAAAAATCTCATGAACACAATTAGATAAGGAATGGTTGAATGGTGATATCCTAACTATTAAGTGGCAGATACTAGCTGCAACAATGGGGGTGGGTGGGCGGTGATGGCTAGAACGAAATAAACCATGATTGTTTTGAAGACACACTCAATATACTTTTTTTTCTTATCAATAGTTGGATTAGTATATCAAAACACCTTTTTAAAGATGAAGTGTTGCTTATAGTAATACCATCCTTCTAAAATATGTACTAATCTAGGAAAAAGAGTACTATCCCTTTGAAAAAATATGTCAGAAAAGCATCGTTGCCAAAGGAGAAATTACTCTGTAGAAGTAATGCCACCTTTTGTTATACAGTGTTTTTCACCCTATATGATACTTATTTCATATCATTCAAAATACACTTATCACTGACAACTGAAATATATTTCAATTTCATCTAGCTGTCTCTATACTCTATACTAAGCTATATGAAAACTAAAGATAAAATATACAAACAAACTATAAAAACATAATTTGAACACTACTATCTATCTCCTTTCTCAAAATAAGAGTTCGGTCAAATTTTTCTTTGCGGTTTCGTATGCAAATGTGCACCTTGTGTCTCTGATTATAAAAGAAAACAAGAGCAACCACTTTAGGCAGGTGATCTGAAATGTGTTGCCATATTGTTGGACATATCCATGTGACCATTGGCACAGATGGGATTCAAACCAGTCACCCTCGATTTCTCTCAGATTAAGAGTCATAGTACCACAGGACCTGTACACGGGATAAAGTACTGAAAAACATGCTATACAGACACAAAGTTAAACAATTAAAAGTATGATGAGAAGTCCAAATCTTTTATTGAGCAAGGTTACTTGTTGAAAGAACTTGGTTTTCTCCCGTTTTCTACGCTTTGCCTAATTTCATATTAATTATTTTAGTCAGAGTAGAGGAACCATCTTTTTTACACCTATGAAAAGGTCCGTTAGTTTGGGTACGCCCTGATTGTCGTCCTATGGAATATTTAATCAGGGACGGAGACGGCTAAATCAATCGTAAAAATTATAGAATATATGCAGAACTAAATATTGTTGTTGTTGTTCTTGGTGTGTATGTAGAATGATAACGCGATTAATTTATCCAACGAACAATTGATCCTGTCGAACAATTAGTCCTACCCTGAAAAAAAGTCTACTATTTTCAACTTCTCGGAGAGGTCGAAAAGCTGGGGGGTGGGTATATTTCATTTATGGTCTTTTCCTGTTTGCTAGGTCGAAAAGTCGATTTTTTTGACAATTGTCAAGAGAAAAACTTATGCTTTTCTACTTTTCGACAAGAAGTGCCTAATTTCCACCTTTCTACACAAACGTCAGGTCAAAAAATCGAAAGTTTAATGACAATTGTCAGGTCTAAAACATCCACTTTATGACTTTTGAGGAGGTAACATTATTAATAGAAAAATGAAAGTTAGTGCGCATAATTTCTGTTTTTCGAATTCCTCGTAGGACGAAAAGTGGAAGGACAAAGCTTTGGAAAACGTCGATGGAAAATGAAGAAATTGCTTGTCAAAAGTAATTACACGTACTTCGTTATCAGCAATGCTTTCTTCCACAAAAGACAGATTTTTGCTGTTTTTTCGTGTCACACTATACTACTCAAAATTTACTAGGGATCAATTCTTTCTGGTTGAATACTTTTGCATCTTGAGGAAGGTATATTTCCTAGAACATAGTGTTTTAGGTATTAACCCTTGTCACGCTGTAAAAATTACCTTACTGAATTGCTGTCAAATCAAAGGACTGAAAGCACTGATAGAACTTGTTCAAAAATCAATATTTTTTTTTAGAAATCAGCTTCATAAGCAACTCTGGCAGGCAAAGTACAAGCAGGAGGTATAGACTAAGATCAGCCTGCACATAAGTGCAGTCTGATCTTAGTCTACACCTCCTGCCAAAACCGGAATATTCCGGGTTCAGTATGACAAGAGTTAAGTTTAAAGATCTAATGTTTCGGTGTTATTTTGAGATCAAGGCTTACACGAAGCACGTAGTGGTAAAAAACAACATTTTCGGTGCTACCATGAATATAAAGAAATCGAGTATTTCCAAAAATTGAGAAGTGTTAAGCACTTTAAAAGCATGTAAGATGTACCGTGCTTCAACTTCCGCCTGACTACTTTTCCGCAAACTACTGATAAGCGCCCTGATATCATATTGTGTAATTTGACCCCATTCTGGAATAAGAGCTTGTCTGAGCTCATGTTCAGATGCTGGTTGCACGGGGATTGGTTAAACAGCTGTCTGTAACATATCCAAACATGCTCTATTGGATTTAGGTCCGAGGATAGAGCTGGTCATTCCATACAGACAGTTGTGGTTTGTTCGAGATCTTCATCGGTGATGCGGACTCGAAGTGAACGCGCATGTGCATCCATTAGAACGAAATTTTCACCAACAGCTCTTGCATATGAGCGAAGTTAAAAATCCCAAATCTCGTTTACGTACCTGATAGCCGTCAACGTACCGTTTTTGATGACGTGGAAGTCCGTTTTCCCCTGAGCAGTTATTCAATACCGGGTCCCTGACATACAGGCAATGTTCTAACACACAAACTGGAGAAAAACCCTCACATGGGATTCCCAATACCCTAGCACGTATACCGGTAAGGCCCACATTAAACCTGGATTAGTCTATAAACATAACTGGAGCCCAGTTTTTCTTTTTTTGGTCCAAGTGACAAAATCCAATGCTCATGATAAATGTATTTGTATATTAATCGGGTCAATGGATCCCGGATTGCAGGTCGTCTTGACATCAGGCCAGCATCATGCAACCAATTTCTGATGGTTTGGATACTTAAGTGTACACCGTAGCGCTTTGGAATTCCAGACGTAACGTTGTTGTCAAATCGATGACGCCGTGCCTGAACCACCAGAAATCGATCTTGAACCTATTTGTCTGAGCCTTTTCGCCGTTAAGGTAATATGTATAAAGACACTGACTATAGTTTTGCGCTAACCATTTTAGTGTGACGTAATTTAGGACGTTGGTTGTTTCGCATGTCAATTTGTTACTTTCCGTTGACTTTGGGTAATATGCAAATGGGGTCATGCGGTGTCGACAACCGAATTCCGTGATATCTTAGAATAACTTGAAATTCATCTGAACCTTTTCAATATACCATAAATGGACACTTTAAGCCTATTAGATTACAACGAAGACAATGTCTGACTCATATATAAGTGTTAAACGTCCGTTTGAGCTTATTTTTAGGCGAATGTTTTTTTTTTTCTTATCTAAGTTTCAGAAACATCGATGCCTCTCTTTAATATGAATATAGAAACAAACTGTAGTTTTGCATTAAACATGTTGTGTGACATAAATCAGGACGTTGGTAGTTTTCCTTGTCACTTTGTTGTCTTATGTTTAACTTGGGTCATGCGCAAATCATGGTATGCAGAGTCGACAACCGAATGCCATGAAAAAGAATGTGGATTTCCTTTGAACCATACTAGATAACACAAAAGGCCACTTTTGGCCCATCCAATCACCCTGAAGATAATACATGACTCATATATAGGTATTTTACTGTTCGTTTCAGCGTATTTTTAGGCATTTGGGAAATTTTATTTTATAGGTTTCAGAAACATTGACAATTCTCTTTAAAATATGTTTTTTCTTTTTATGAAACAGATGGATAAATCATTCAATAACTCGTCGGACTGTTAATCTAGAGGTCCTGGGTTCGATCCCCGACGGCGGCACTCATCCTTTCCGACTAATTGTCTCCCACCAATGGGTCGTTAATCATAGACCTATGTGGGATAGCAGCTGGGACTAAAAAGGGAGATGATGGCGGTACTGGTGTAAGAAATACCAGGAATCCATTGTTAGGTGCTCAAGCCGCCGCGATATAACTGAAAGATTGTTGAAAGCGGCGTAAAACCCCATTCAAACAAACATTCCATATCTATAGAAATGAAAACAAAGTCTTGTAGGCAACTTTTCGTGATTGAGGGATAAAATGAAGTGTCGTTTGAGAATTACAATATTAGTCACCAATGCTAAAGAGCTCCTTCAAGTATAAATGGCAGGTAAATGTATTTATAACGGTAATTGATTTTTATTAGTAAATGGTATTAAACTGTTATAATAGTAAAACTGAAAATATTTACACCATAATTATAATTGAACATCTGTGCTTGAATTTATATCGAATGTTTTTGTTGTGATTTTAATGGCGTCCTGTATTTTTCCCATATGAATGACTTAAATGATAATAATGATAACAAAAATAGTTTGCGGGAAAAGAAGCAATATTGTTTTTCTGAGTATTCATTTTTCTTTTCCAAATATAATTATCTTTACTCATTATCAAACGACAAAATTTAGAATGGTCCTAATTGAAGGGTGTTTCACACGATTTTTGAAGATTGGAGATTTTTAATATCTCTGTCTTTTAGAGCAGAAAAATGTTAAATAAAGGAAGAAATTGCTTGTAACAAACAATTCATTCATTTCCCTCATTGTTTTGTTAAACTCTTTTCTTTGGTGTATGATTATGAGGATTGTGTGGGTTTAGGTTGCGCATTGCTACTTCTAGCTGCGAAATCAGGTTATTGTACGGTATGGGTCGCTATGTTCCATATACCGTGTTTACCCAACACCAGGCGACAAAATTTTAGATTGGTCTAAATTGAAATAAAAATTCGAAGTTAGTTTAATTTGAAATATAAGAGGCAAATTGAGTTAAAAATATTATGAGAAAAGGGGAAGCAATATACATGTATAATTTTCATACAGTGTGTTCCGGTGCTTTCTTTTTTTTAGTGCGGAAAAAAGAGGGACGGTGTGTTAATGGGTAAATGGGAAACATTATCTCGTAGAGGCAAATATGGAAAGCATTTTGGAAACCGCAATGCGCTATTTTTGAATCGGCAACACGTCGAGATTCGTCGGGTGACTTCGTAACATTTCGGTTTCACTAGCATTGACCAATCGCTGGCCCCACCCACTTACTTCGTTAGCCCCGCCCAATGACTCCACAAGAAGTCCCGTTTCGATTTTAACCCTTTCCAACACAGCAAAATTTTAGACTGGTCCAAATTGAAAGAAGCTGCAGACGACATTTTCGAGTTGATGGAATTTTGAATTTTTTCGTCTATTTGGATAGAAAACATTGTGGATAATGAAGAAATTGCTTGATACAAGCAAGTTCTTCATTTTCCACAATGTTTTCCAAAGTTTTTTCCTTGAGGGGCGTAAAGAGGAGGGTGGAAGTTTGAATGGGTTAAAGGTCATTATTTCGAAAAATTTATGGCCACTAGGATGTAACAAAAAAGTAGTACAGTTGGTTGGCGACTTAACGTCGTAACTACAGCTTAAATAAGCTGCAATTACGACGTTTAAGTCGCCAAATCAACAGAAAGGGTTAACAAAAATTGCGGCCAACGTCGGAGATCAAATCTCATTTCTGGTCTAAATCAATGATTTCATTGGTTGACAGCCGCGATTGGCCTATTCTGTTTTTATTGCGCTAGTTTTACTATCTTCCGCAGAAGGTACGACCTTACCTGAAGATTTTCGAGGTTCCAAACTGGCGCATTACGGGTAGACCACCATTAAAAAGCACCTAGCAAGTTTTGAGCGGACGACTAACTTGTGCCGTTCGCACTGACTAAGGGTACTCGAAACCTTACCTTTGTTTTTTAGCTAGCAAAGCGTCAGCTTTGATAGCTTATGTAAACGGACAAAATTTTGAGGTCGTCTCAAAGTTCAACGAGTGCAAACTGCCACTGAAGGCTCAACCACTAAATCCATTTAATGCCTGCGCCATAAAAAGTAGTTCTTATGTATTTCAGTAATATTGTAATTTCTACATTCAATGTCTTCTCCTAGGTATTTTAGCTCCCTTGAGCACATCGATCGTCAAAGAAGTTGCAGACGACAATTTCTATTTGTTAAAAAATATAAAATGATTAGCTCTTTTGGTAAAAAAATATGTGGAACATGAAGAAATTGCTTGTAACTATCACTTTCTTCATTTTCCACATTGTTTTCTGCATTGTTTTCAACAACTATTTTCTTGGGGGCGTAAATAGGAGGGGTTGTTTTGGAATTGGTTTTTATGATGGTAACGTTTTACAATGAAGCTTATTGAACAAAACAATGCGTTGCTAGCTTTTTCAGTACTGTGATTTATTAGTGATGTTGATTCGTATTCCGCGTGATGACCTGTTCCTTTTAAGCGTCTGTTGAACAGATTATGAACTTTTTTCAATGGATACTTGTGGCTCTTATATAAAAAAAATCTTACTTTAATGCATTCAGACATTTGATTAAGTTGATTTTGTAATGAAATGACTGTCAATAGCTGTAAAAAAAAAAAAAAAAAAAAAAGAAAAAAAGAAGCAGAAGCGAAACGCCAAAGAAGTCAACGAAGAAGATTCCGAATGGAACCGATATTCAACGAGAAAATACGATTTCAACTGACATCGCCTTATTTGTAGTTTTATAGCTTCCGCTAGCAATTCAGCCGCCGTCATAGCGCAGTTGGTAGCGCGTCGGACTGTCAATCTTGAGGTCCCGGGTTCAATTCCCGACGGTGGCACTCATCCTTTCCGACTATTTGTCTCTCACCAATGGGTCGATAATCGTAGACCTATGTGGGATAGCAGCTGGAGGCTAGGAAAAGATGTAATGGTAGTACTGGTGTGAGAAATACCAGGAATCCTTTGTTAGGTGCTCCAGCCGCCGCGATATGACTGAAAGATTGTTAAAAGCGGCGTAAAACCCCATTCAAACAAAATCCGCTAGCAATTCAGTCGTTATCGATATAACCCGAAGACTTACGACCTTATCCGATAAATTCAGATGTTTGAAAGCATACTACAATGATTTAATTCTTAGTTTCGTCTATCAAAAACGAGCGTTCTGATTAGTCGAAAAGAATAATTCATAAATCCATGAACAAAATTTGAGCTCGCAGTGATTTTGTATGATTCCACACAAAATAGTCCCATACAAAAAGGTATCAAAATTTGTAAAGTTTTTGCTTTTTTCGCTCAATGCTATTAAATTATAAGAAATGAAGAGAATATTTTTTGTTTTCATGGAGGTATGAACCGAAAAACCTAATCACACAATGTATGAATCCGTTTCGCGTATTCATACATTGTAATTAGGTTTTTCGGTTCATATCTCCGTGAAAACAAAAAAATATTCTCTTCATTTCATAATTGAATTGAATTAAAAGAGAATTCAATAGATGTAACACACAAACACACACACAAAAAGAAAAAATCATAAAAATAATATTAATAACTATTTGAAAAGCAGATACATTTTCTGTATCAAATTTTCATGAAAACCTGTTCAAGAGCCGCTTTAAGAGCTATTCAACACAAACGCTTAAATGAAATCTGTTTTCTGAGAAAAAAAATCTCGCTTTTCTTAAATCATTTATCAACTTTTTATTCAATACCTGAATGGCTAATCGCCGCTGTCAATCAGGCAATCGATTGACCAATCAAATAATGCACTTAGACCGGAGGTGAACTCTGAACTCTCAAGTTGGCCAACATAAGTGCTTAAGCATTGTTATTGTTTGACGTCGTGCACAGCTTATTTACATGTTTTGTCGATGGCGTTTTTCATGGAGGTACGGAAGGCGGGATTGTGCGAGGATAGGGCAAAACAATCAACATATCATAAAAAGAGTACACAAGGTTTTAACAAGACAATATTTATTCCAAGTTTTAAAACACAAAGTAGCACCCATATCAATAACAAAACAAAAACAAACATTTACAAAACTTAAATTGTATTTCCTGTTTGAATTAACGGATCGCTTGCCAAGCCCATTCACCCCAAACATGGCAGTAAGACTTAGATCTCTAACGACATGGATTTAAAATAATGGCTAGGAACATATAATCAAAATCAAATCGTTGATAGGCGACCTAAACGTCGTAACTACAGCTTGAAAAAGCTGTAGTTACGGCTTTTAAGTCGCCTAAGTCGTCTTATGTCCCAGACCAACTACCTGGTCGGGTGTTTTATTATTATCTCCTTTTCAAGCAATCGCACCAATTCAAACGGCCAATACCAGTATAATGAAACATATTAACCAATTTCCAATTAATAACGCTTTTGAACGCCCCTTGAAACAATTGTTGAAAATGAAGAAGTTGCTTATAACAAGCACATTCTTAAAATTCCACGATGTTTTCTACCCAGAAAGTTGAAAAAAAAAAAAAAAAAAAAAACACCCACGACTTTGATTTATCATCTGCAACTCCTTTCAATTTGGACCAGTCTGGTAATGGGTTATTCAAGCGTAACGTTCGAAAATATAATACTGTTCCGTTTTTATACGTCGTTCATGTCTATTCGTCGACGCCACGTCTAAATAGCTTATGATACTTTGATAGTCGTTCAAAGAAAAACAGAAAACGTTTAGTTTAATTCCCAAAAAATCCAACCTATAGTGATACAAAATCGTCGAAAACGAATTTATATAGTAAATATTAAGCGAAATTGTGTAGTTGCTTAAAATACCGTCGATACGGGAGCGACAAGCAATTTCTCCTTTTCCCACAATATTTTCTACCTTATAAGATGGTTTTATTGCAAATGTTATCCAATAATCACTGTCGTCTGCAACCTCTTTGATTTCGGACCAGTCTATAATTTAAAAAAACGGGAAAGGGTTAACCCTTGCCTGTTTTGCAAAATTTAGATCTTTCCAAATTCAAAGGTTTTGCAGGCGTAATTTTCAATTGGATTTAATTTGAAAAAATAACCATTCAGTAAGGTAGAAAATATCGTAGAAAAAGAAAAAATTGCTTGTTACAAACAATTTCTTCTTTTTCTACAATGTTTTCTCAACTTAAGTTATCACAGGGACATAAAAACCAGGGATTGAAGAGGAAAGGGTTATAAAAGATTTGACCTTTTACAAACGAGTAAAAACCTCGTTTCTTACGATATTTTGATACACTGTAAACAGGTTGACACAGAATTTGATGAACTTTAGAAAACCATGACAAGAGACCCCAGAAAAATTCAGAGATCAATCGACGAGTTGTTACTAATATTATTTGTAATATGTCAGTAAATGTTTTCAAATTAAAACATTACGGGCGATGAGAGGCAAGTTGGCAGTTTACGTACACGTTGACTCGAGGATTTTTTTGGATATCAACAACTCAACATTTAACCCAGTAACAGACGATTAAGTTTTAGACTGGTCTTAATTGAAAGATGTTGCAGACGACAATCAAAATTTGATGCAATTTGAAATGAAACCATCCAATGTGGTAGAAAATATCGAGGAAAAAGAAGAAATTGCTTGCTCCAAGCAATTTCTTCTTTTTCCACAATATTCTCTCAAGATAAGATTATAGCTACGTAAAATCCCGTATTTGTACGGGAAAGGGTTAACAGACGACAAAGGTTTAGACTGGTCTAAATTCAAAGAAATGCAGGAGACGTTTTAAATTGCTTTGGGATTTTCTTTTATACTGGTCAAAGTTGAAAGAAATGCATACAGAAGACATTTCAAATTGCTTTAATGTTGAAAACTTTGGGCAAAATTGTGTAGAAAACGTTGTGAGAAAAGGAGAATGTTTTTGTTTCAAAGAATTTCTCCTTTTCTCAAACATAAATAAGTCCATTTTCACATTATTACGCTTTTTGGCGCCCACAAGAAAAAAAATTAAAACTTTGTGGGAAATTAAGAATTTTCTTTTTACAAGGAATTTATTCATTATCCACTGTGACAATATTTCTACCCTAAAGGTAATACAACCCATACTTTCATAATATAATTTATACTCTGCAATATCTTTAAATTTGGACAAGTCTAATTTTTGCCGTCTGGTAATGAGTTATGTTTATATGATATCAACTCTTTCCTGGTCAAATCCCTGTTTTTATGTCCCTGTGATATTATCACTGAGAAAACATTGTAGAAAAAGAAGACATTGCTTATAACAAGCAATGTCTTCCTTTTCCACAATATTTTCTACCATGCTGAATAGTTATTTTCCAAATTAAATCCACTTTAAATTCTTATCTTCAAAACATTTGAATTTGGACAGGTTTAAAATTTTGCAAAACAGGAAATGGGTTAACGGAAATATATCTAGAAGTTTCTTATAGTAAAACATGCATCTTTTCTTAATTAATAAATCTGATTGTCGTCATTATAAACAATGAATATATACATGAACAGAACAATGGCATTAAGATCGTGGCCTATTACTTTCTACATCCGGGGAACTGGACGTGCTCGATCGGTCCATCCCTGTAGAGTGTTCCTTGGCTTTCATCCTTAATTTATCAATACTCGATCTTCGGAAGTCGAGACCTTGTTCCGGTTCGCCGCCGCCATGTTGGAATCTCGCTGCAAGGGCGGCTGCTGTTAATCCGGGTGGGTGGGACTGGGGTAGCTCCGATATATTTGGACGTAAATACATGGCAGGAATTCCTGCGATATTTCCACTCGCTGCATTCATCATATAATTCGAGAAAAGTCCACCTAAATGAAGTTTACTGGCATTCACGTATTGAGCTGTTAAATTTCCGAGAGCACCAGCTGCATGCGGAAATGGAATCATGGGATTCATTCCACCAAGATGTGGTACCCTGTTTGCCCAGAAGCTTTCCATGGGAGAAGGGAAACCAAGTGTTGAAGAGCCGTGAGGGAGATCCGGTAGACCCATTCCGCCTTCACCGTGAAGAAAGTTTGGACTCTCTCGCCCCAGGACCTTTTCGCGCTTCCTCCATTTGGCCCGTCTGTTTTGGAACCAAACCTGAAATGACACAAAATAAAAGAAATGAAATTGTATTTAGGACAAAGAATTAATCAGTGAAGTTTAGAAGATCTTATTTGTTGCGCCACAAGAACATAAATAGCTTGAGAGAAATGGTACGTCTTCTTGGAAAGTAAAGAGTATTGCGTATGATAAGCCTTTTAGATGTGTTAATGACCTGAAGGAATTAGAATAAAGTGATCTTTTAATTCTATGTACGTGTATTTTATATATATGTGTGTAAATATTCAACCCATTTATCATTTAATTTTAATATTTTATTTTAAAACAAAATTGTGCAAGAATCGAATTTTAATGTCTCGATAATTTAGAACTACGTGTATAGATAAATATTCAGAGAATAGACATGGATACATAAGGGGGTAGGTAAGGGGTGAATTGATCACCAATGGTTCTCTTATGAACAGATAATTCAATGGACACTGTGTACAAAGTGTTTTTGTCGCATTGCTTAATTAACCACACCTCCCTTTTCCACAAAAGGACAATCCTTTTGAAATGGTTACATTTGTGATACTTGGTCTTATTTTGTATCACGACAGGGCACCATTCCCTCTCTTTATTAAGGAATTAATGACAAAGCTGTTTTACAATAAAAACCCGATACAGTATTCTGGTTTTATATGTGATCTGTCAGACTAAAATGGACCTTGTGAGAAGTGCGAAAGGTATCGACACAGGTCAGCCTGCGCGGACAGCACAGGCTGACCTGGATCGAAATATTTCGCTCTTAGTGGGTTTGATTAGTAATTAATTAATTTTAGTAGCTTCTCTGAATCCAGAATGGTCATTCTACCTTATCATATATTTGTGTTCTAAAATATTGTCTCTGTTCTCTGTTTTATCCTGTCTATTTTCATATACTTTTGGCTGGCTACGCCCACTTAAGTCAGACAATACAGTTTGGGATACCAATAACATATCGTCTTTGTCATTCTAAAATCTAGTAATTACAGCTTGACTCATGCTGAAGTTGCGTGGTTGTAGAATGACAACGACGACATTTTGAATATGCATGTATATGTGATCGAGACAGAAAATGAATAGATGCCGAAAAAGCTGTAGTAACGCCTTAACGAAAATAATCACAAATGTAGGAGGTCAATAAAGTCTCCCCGCTCTAAATTTATGATTTGGTTGGTCCATCGACTTTTTCAATAACAGCCGTTATCCGTCAACTGCTGATAAAAGAACATGAAAGGCCGGATGAGCATAAACCGAGTTTAAAATCGAGTTTCTATGAAGAAATGGGATAAATTTAGGGGCTATTTCAAGTGCTATTTATTAATTTATCGCTTATTCTAGATGAAATAACATATTGTCGAGGTAACCGTATGTGTCCAATTAATTAGAATTGTCCGTAAATTTAGAGTAAATCCTCTCCAAAAATTACTGGGTGGTAACAGCTAGATGTTCAAATACAGTTGTATATACGGCGTTCAAAAAAGGGTCCCGCTGGATGATGTTTGTTTGTTTGTTTATTTTGTCTTTATGTCTAGATATATGGATAGAAATAAACGAATCTCTGTCCAAACATTTTACTTTTAATTCTCAAACAGAAAAATACACTAGATTTAGATAAAGTACACTATTTTAAAATGTTCGTGTAATTTTGTCAAACAGCAATTCTGATTTTATAAGCGCTGTTAAATTATTCATGTCTTATTTATTCATTCTTATTTCTTTGTGTAAAATAATATTGTTTAAATATAATATCTCATTCGTGTAAAAGTATGATACTTTTATTTAAGTCGTCATTTAAAAATGGATAAAAACCACATAGGCTTGTTTTCGTCACGTTTACAATGACTCGTTGGTAAAAGACTGGCACTTCAGTCGACTCAAATGATTTAGCTTTACTTGAACGATTAATATCGTCATCAAAGTCAAATACTCCCTCAAAAATTTAACCCTTTCCTGTTCAATACTTAAGAACATATTGTGGAAAAAGAAGAAAGTGCCTGTAACAAGCAATTTCTTCTTTTTCCACAATTTTTTCTACCCCATAGAATGATTATTTTTCAAATAAAATAAACTTTGAATTGTTCTCTGCAAGCCCTTTGAATTTGGACAGGTCTCAAATTTTGAAAAACAGGAAAGGGTTAAATTGAAATAAAAATTTTCCTGCGGGTTCGAAAATTGCTGACCGATAATTTTCCAATGACTAATTAACCAACTACCAGACGATAATCAGACTGGTCCTAATGCATAGATGTTGCAGAGGAGAATCTTTTAGTTGATGAAACTTTAAAATATCTTTTGGGTAGAAAACATTGTGAATAATGAAGAATTGCGTTTTCCGCATTTTTTCACAATGTTTTCTAAAGTTCTTTTTTTTGGGGGGGGGAGGGGGCGTCCAAAAGCGGGATTAAATATAGGGGTATGTGTAAAATGAGACAAGTTTCATTAGACCAAACGGTGTAGCAGTTCTTTTTTTCCGTCAAGCAATATTTTTCGACATTAAAGCCGGGGAAGGATATCCCTGTTTAAAAAATATATAGTATACTTGGCTTTATTTAAGTAGATGCGGAAAGTCTTTTTTTCATTACCGATTTCTGCCCGTGATTGATTAAATTTTGTAATCGAGATTGAGTCGAATTCACCCGATTTTTCACAGGAACTTCATCATTTACCGTAAAATGCACGGGGGCTGATGACTAAAATTTACAGACGATTTCGATCATCTCCCTCACCGAGCTGAAATGTACGCTAGTTTTTTGGAAGATTATTAAAAGTTAAAACGTATAACCGATCATCTTATGTACAATTTGAATTATCGAAGCTTTTTTCAGCAACTGTAGACTTACCATGCAGGATTATTTTAATCTGATATTCTGTTATTTTCAATCGCCATACTTATCTATTCATATATAAGGATTATCTAATTTATATCGACGTGTTTTTGGGTGGAGGGGGAGAAATGGCTCTAAGAAAAAAATAACCATGTACCTGTACGCGTGCTTCGCTCAGATCAAGCCTCATTGCCAACTCTTCTCGTGTAAACACGTCAGGGTACTGTGTTTTCTCAAAGGCACGTTCAAGCTGATGTAACTGGAACGTCGTGAACGTCGTCCGACTTCTGCGCAATTTCCGGGGCTTTGAACCGGAACTTCCGCCATCTTCCTGGTCTGACGTGGACGCGTTCAAGTCGTTACTGTCTGGATTTCCGTAATCTTTCCCGTTTTCGGATTTTTCCGGACTGCTGTCGAAGTAATTTTCGCCATTACGGGATATGACGGAGGGACGGTCTACGTCATCATCGTTTGGGCTACGGTCAATCATCAAACATGGGGAACCCTTGCCTGTAAAAGAAAATAGGGGGTAAAAATGAAGAAACGTAAAAAGAAATGTTGTTCGAAACTTGACAATTTGGTTTTTCGAAGCATTTGGTTGTTTTAGGCTTAAGTATATTGTTTAACCCATTACCTAACGACAAAATTTTTGACTGGTCCAAAAATAACAGAAGTTGCAGATGGCAATTTCATGTCGGTGGAATTTAAGAGATCCTTGCCTTTCTTTGTAGAAAACGTTGTGGATAATGAAGAAATTGCTTGTTATAATTAATTGCTGCGTTTTCCACAATGTTTTCAAGAAGAGGGGTGTAAAAAGCGGAGTTGTGTGGGAATGGGATAATCCATTATCAGAAGACCATTTCAGGCTAGTCCAAATTGAAAGGGATTGAAAACACTTTTCACTGAATATTCAAATAAAAAAATAAAGGACAGAAAACCAGCTATTTATCCTTTTCTCACTAGGTTTACATAATGTCTTTTTCTTCAGCTTGTAAAGAGATAGATTGTACAATATGAGTTTATGGGTTAACCCATTCTCACACAATGACGTCCACACAATGACGCTTTTAAACGCCCCTCAATATAAAAGCTTTTGAAAACTTGGTGGAAAATGAAGAAATTGCTTGCCACAAGTAATTTCTTCATTATCCACAATGCTTTCTATCCAAAAAGACAAAGATTTCAACCTGAAATTGTCGTCTGCAACTCCTTTGAATTTGGATTGGTCTAAAATTTTATAATGTTGGAAAGGGTCAATAGCGACCAAAACCTCGTAATGACAGGTCGAGCAAGCTGGAGTCACGAGGTTTTTGGCGTATATTGATGATTTATTGCTCGCAGATATTACATAACACGCAACATTTTACTTTCAACTGTTTTTATTCACTTTATTCATTTATTTTGATTATTTAATTTCATTTTGAAATTTTAATTTCCATAATCGAAAAAGGTTTTATTTTGCAATAAATAGTTACCAAATAACAACATGCTCTACTTCAACTAGAACCAGTTTTCAAACAAAATATATTAGCCCTTTCCTGTACAAATCCGAAAATTTTGCGTGGCTGCTACTTTATTTCTTGAGAAAATGTTGAGGAAAAAGAAGAAATTGATTGTAACAAGCAGTTTCTACTTTTCCCACAATATTTTCTACCACATAGGATGGTTTCATTTTAAAGAATCATCCAATTCACGTTGTCGACCGGAACTTCTTCCACTTTGGACCAGTCTAAATATATTTCAATGAAAAGGGTTAAGGAATGTATCGAATAAGACTTTTGAAATGCTGGTTCTATCATATTTTCGGCTTTTGCAAAAGTGTTTTTGGTATTGCCTTTGAACAAATCTGTTGTTGTAAATTGGTGATAATTTGTTCTAATGTGGGATGTTTTATGTTTCATTTAAAAAATCTCTTTTGTTATCAGGCCCTACCCCCAGCTCACCCCTTTGCTTCGTATTTTTCTCAATTTCCTTGTACTAAGCTATAGTTTCCAAATAGAATATAATTCAATTCAAGTTATTGTTTTATTTCATTGAAGCATCGAACTTTAATCATTACGCGCGCAAAATGTCGTAAAAACAGTTTTATTCAAGCTGTATTTACAATTTGAGAATAATTTGTTTTGTCCTGAAATTTAGAACAAATGATTGTCATAAAGACAATAATCGTGGTTGTTTTTTTCGTTTCAGACAATAATCGTGGTTGTTTCTTTCGTTTCAGAATTCAATGATTTTAAGTCGCCTCTCCCACAAGATGAAAAAATATGACGAATGCAATAATTGGACAGGGAAAATACCTATTGAAAAACATAAAAATAAATAAATAAAGCTGTAGTTACGACATTTTGCATGCCCAACGACGAAATGACATTACACGACAGAATAATAAAATCCAGTCTGGATGAAACTGCTTCGTTACATTTTGATTTATTTCTATTTCCATACATCTACGCAAAAACTTGCCTATATTCGTCTTGTTTCAACCATTTATTCTTTATATCTAATGTCTTTCAATTTGAACAAGAGAGTTTATTCATTCGTCGTTTGAATTGTGATAAGATTGGTTCTTATGCATAATAATAATTTCATAAGGAATATATAACTATTATTATTCCTTTTATTGTACCAAGGTTGTGATTACATAACAATCGTGCTATTTTTTCCACGCCTTATAATTTGTAATCGAAAAAAGCGCATCGCTTCTTTGTAATAATAGAGTCAATAACTTTTCAATTTAATTTTGAAAAGTTTTCTTGTATGATCTATGATTGATACGAAATTGATATTTAACGAATATACAATGGCCTTGTTATATCTTCAAAATAAACTTAAAGAAACTTAATCATTTATCAGGTGCCATAACGTCTCCTGCATGTTGCACTTGTTGCAATCTTTGTAATTATTAGAATCGTCTAGAAATTGAAAATAAATAAATATACAAAGCGGTTTGCTTGCTCTGGTCTATCCTGTTTATGTAACAATTCTTTCTTATAAAAATACATTTTCATTTTATTTTGAAAATATGTTCACAGGATCAATGAAAGTATTTTTCGTTTCAAAGGATAAATATTTTAATTTCATTTATCCTCGTTTTCAAAAAATTATTAACTATTTCCTGTATTACAAGATTTTAGACCTGTCCAAATTCAAAGGTTTTAAAGTGGGTTTAATTTGAATAATTACCATTTAGTAGGGTTTGAGAAAACACTGTAGAAAAACAAGCAATTTCTTCTTTTTCTACAATATTTTCTACCCTACTGATGGTTATTTTTCAAATTAAATCCTCTTTAATGTTTTCATCTACAAAATCATTGAATTTGCACAGGTCTAAAATTTTGCATAACACGAAAGGTTGAAAGGTTCACAAATAATTATTTTCCATACTCTAAAACGTATTGCTTCCTTTGGTTCGGCTTGATTAGGTGTGTGTGTGTATACATGTTTGTGTGTGTAGGTGTGTGTGTTGTTACTCATCATTTTATTTTTGTTTACTGATAATAACATTTCAAATTTTAAGTTAGAGGACCGTTTACTGCGAATGAAAGAGTGCATATCACCGACAATTTACCTAAGTGGGATAGCAGCTGGAGGCTAGGAAAAGATGTAATGTTAGTACTGGTACGAGATATACCAGGAACTCATTGTTAGTGCTCCAGCCGCCGCGATATCACCGAAAAAGTGTTTAAAGCGGCGTTAAACCCCATTCAAACAAACAAATCACCGGCAATTTCGACTTCCCGAATATGTTAACGTAAACACCGTCGCATGCAGAGAAGGCACTAATTTTTTTTAATTAATTCGTTGCTAATTTTAGTTTAACTTCGCATGAGAAGTAAGTATCATTTCATAGTACAGACGAGTCTCTTTGAGTCCAAAACAAGACAGCTTTGTGAAAAAACGGAACGCGGACTAACGGAACGGAGTGCTTACCTGAACCAATCTCATCATTTCTCACAAAATACTTTCCAAACCTTTCCTTCATGGATTGCTTGGAAAATTAATGAAACGGATCGTTGCGAGCAGATTTTCAATATAAATAAAGTCAACAATACAAACATAGTGCTCTTTACCTCCACTGAATCATACCGATTCAAACACGATCGCTTTTTTACGCCGCTCAAGAAACAGCAATGGAAAATATTTTGGTAATGAAGAAATCGCTTTTTACTAGCAATGTTCTTTACCCTTTACCCTTTAAGACAACGATTTTTCAAATTCCCCAAATTTAAAATTTGAAATCTGCAACTTGACCAGTCTTGAATTTTTTCCTGTTGGAATGGGTAAAAGTTTTTTGTAACTATCTTTCCATTGGTGCTTTTTTGCGGTTTAATACAGAAACGTAAAGCTTTTATTTTCTTTTTGTATTGTTTTTAATCTTCTATAAAATCCTTATTTGTCGTATAATTAAATATCGTGTACAGCATATACTCGTATGTAAAAAAAAATATGGAATATTTTTTTATCAATTAAAGATAGATTTTTTGATTGAACTGGTCGGCACAAAAATACAAAACGCGATTTTGTATTCTTGCGCAGATCATTTCCACCAAAAAATAATAATAAATTGATAATTAGAGGTATGAAAAGAAATAACATAGTAAATTAAGTGCTATGAATGTGTTGATATTCTTTGCAAATAAAGTTTATGTTTGTTTGAAAAAGACAATAATAATAATTAATAATAATAATGACAAAAAAATCAGAATCTAAGAATCATCTTGGACACATCTGGAGTAAAATTGATTGTTCCTAGAAATAACTGACTTTGCTTCAGGGCTTGGTGCAAAACCATCTTTGAAGCAATTTTTTTCATTTTCTACCCCTCTCCCCTCACAAACAGACACTCACAAACACCTCTTGCTCGTTTAAAATTCGGATTACTTATTCTTCACCTGACGTCAAACTTTAGACCCTTATTAAAAAGGGATGTAATCTACAAATTAACCCATTCCAACTCAATCCCTCCTTTTTACGCCCCTCGAGAAAAAAGCTTTGGAAAACATTGTGGAAAATGAAGAAATTGCTTGTATCAAGCAATTTCTTCATTATCCACAATGTTTTCTATCCAAAAAGACAAAAAAATTCAAAATTCCATCAACTTGAAATTGTCGTCTGCATCTTCTTTCAATTTAGACCAGTCTTAAATTTTGTCAAGTGGGAATTAGTTAACGTGTGTAGAAATTTGAAAATATCAGCTATTTAAGGTTGAAAAGGTTTTTGAAAAAAGAGAAGTTGTGTAATATTTAACTGACATCTTTTTTCTCAAAAAATTGTCCTTGTCTTTTACGTTCCTGTCATTTTATATTTGAGAAAACATTGTTGTAAAAAAGGAAGAAATTGCTTATGAATTGCAATTTCGTCTTTTTCCACAATATTTTCTATCCGACTGAAAGGTTATTTTCAGATCAAATCCACATTAAAATTTGTCTACAAAACCTATAAATTTGGACAAGTCTAACATTTTTTTAAAACAGGAAACGATATAGAGAAAAAGGATATTTGCAACGATGATGTGGAAAAGAGCAATGCCACTCGTTTAGTCCGTTACCAGATGGCAAAATTTTAGACTGGTCCAAATTGAAAGAATTCGCAGACGACAATTTAAAGTTTATGAAATTTTGGATTTTTTCAACTTTCTGGGTAGAAAACATTGTGGACAATGAAGAAATTGCTTGTAAAAAGCAATTTCTTCATTTTCCACAATGTTTTCCGAAGCTTTTTTTCATCGGGGCGTCTAAAGCGTCAATGAGTGGGTTAACCAATTCCCACACAACAAAATCTTGGTCCAAATTGAAAGAAGCTGCAGAAGACAATTTCAGGTTGATGGAATTTATTTAGTTATTTTTTTTTTTATTTTTTGTCTTTTGGACAGAAAGCATTGTGGATAATGTAGAAATTGCGTAAAAAGGAGGGATTTTTGGGAATGGTATAATAATGATAAAGAAATTTACTACTTTTATCTACACCAAAAACGTGTAATATTTGAGCGTGTGCGTGACATTTCCAACCATTACATGTGCGCCAAGTAAAGACTCAGATCAGCCTGTGCATCCGCACAGTCTGATCAGAGTCTTCACTCTGCGCTCTGTAGATAGATACTGACCCAAAGCATCTTTAAACAAACAGCGAATATTCTAATTGTCCCGCATGGCTGTCCAGGGTGCACAATGTGTGCGAGTCACGCACATGCGAAATTGTTGGAAATGTCACGCACAGGCTCATTTGGAATGGCACATAAGCGTCGGTCATTTACTCCAGAAAAAAAAAAAAAAAAAAAAATCTTAAAATTTTGTTGTTGAACCTGTGAAAAAGGGTAGGCCCCAAAATGACGTCAACTGCTTTTTTTCCGCCCGTTCTTTGTGTCAGACCGCTTTGTCCTTATAATTTTGTAACAATTCCTTGGCAAATTATTTCTTTTGTGTAATTCGAAAAAAAATCTTGAAAAGGAGAATTATAAGAAGCAATCTTTTATTTTCTTGACACTTTCTTCAATATGAAGTCTACTGTTTCTTCTTTTCCCAATATCTTTTTTATATTTTAGACTGGTCTAAATTCAAAGAAGTTGCAGACAACACTGAAAAAATGGATGCAATTTGAAATTAAACCATCTTAAGCAATTTCTTATTTCCCCACAATGTTTTGTAAAGTATAAAATCGAGGTGACGTAAGCTCTTGGCTTTATATAGGAAAGGGATATTTTGTCCAGGTTAAGATTTTGTATTCAAATCTAGTAGACAACAAAAAAAATAACAATAGCACAAAACCCCTATCGTACCATACCCTTTTCTGTAATAAAAAGTTGAGCTCGGCTCAGAATCTTCCCAACACAATAAAACCGTCGAAGGGTCATTTACAGACGATGATATCGGCGGTGCGCTAGTAAAGTGTCGTAAACACAGCTTTATTAAAAAGATATTATTCATACAGCTTTTATTGAAGCTGCAGTTACGATATCTTGCTCGCAGATCGACAATTTATCTTTGAACATTGAACACATTGTTTGTTTTGAACCGTATTTCAATTCAACCTTTCTCTCTTTTTTGCAATTCTTACGCAGAAAAGTTTGCCACAAGATCCTGTTTTACTTGGAAAACAAAGTGATCATGATATTATCAGTATTAATAATAATAAAATTGATATTGAAAATGATAAAACTGCTTTATTAATAACAATAACGTACAGCGGGTCATTTTATTTGAAACGCATTAATTGCAGAATTTTTAGGGTAAAGAAGGACATTTTAAAAAGTTCAAAATATTAATTGACCCTGCTAAAATCATATCAAATCAATTGGAGGAAAAAATAATCTCAGACTCATAAGTGAGTGAAAGCTCGAAAGTAAGCAAAAGGGGACATTTCCCGTTACGAGCAGTAGCAAATCAGATCTAACATACAGTATTTGAATAAAAAAAAAAAAAATAATGATAATTATTGCACCCCTTTAGTCGAAAAGGGACCTTTTGCGAAGTCCAGAAAGTATGGACCATAGTTTTCGGCAATTGCAGACTGACCATAACTTTTCTTTATTTTGGTAGAATTTTAGAATTCACAATGGTTCTTCTACCTAAGTACATGTTTTATTTCTATATATTTGACCTCTGCTAGACCCTAACTAATTTTCTTTTTCTTTCTTTGTTTGTTTCTTTCTACAGATCGCACAGTAAAGGCTCTGATCAGACTGTGCGGGAGCACAGGCTGATCCGAGCCTTTACTGGGCGCTTATGTGAAACGGTTTGAAATGTCAAACGCGCGTTTATCATAGAAATTCTTCTCTGAAGCAGCAATAAAATCATAATCATTTACAATAGACAGTACATGAAATCCTATTCTTTTTTCTTTCTCAGTTGTAATTTCTCAATCAGTAATTATAAGCATAAATAGATTGATACTGGTATAATTTTAAGGATATTCTTACATCTCTGTAGCGGGGACAAATCCTTCCTTTCGGCGTCTACACTAGTTTTTCCCAGAATACTATCAATACTATATTTGACACTCATTTTTCCCTGATCACATCAATCCGAATTAAAGGCTCGCACTGTGCCACGATTCTATCTTCCTACTTTATTTGTATTAATTCATCGCTTTAAGCCTCTCAGCGGTAATTAAATCAGTAATTTGTTACAAATTGGGCCCATTTACTCGAAAAACACCACTCGACGTGGAGAGCTTCTCTCCGATTGGCTCGATCCAAATACGGTATTGTTAAACGCTTTTTGAGTGGACCAAATATTTAATAAACGACGGACAATGTATCGGTTATCGATAGCCTCTAATCCTCTCGAAAAAAGGGGGCGGGGTTTAGGTATTCCACTTGGAGAGACAAGTGTGAAAATGAGATGAATGGTAGAGGCTATTTATAAGCATTTAAAGGCCATTGTTGAGCTGATTTCCACAGTTTATTAAATTATAATGAGCTCTAGTCCCCTCCGCCCGATTGGTGTTCCGTCCCACTGTGTATTCACCTGTCTTAATGTTAATCAGAAAACTCATTAACTCACAACTAGACGATTGCCCCATAACCAGAAGACAAAATTTTAGACTGGTCCAAAATTTAGCCCATTCCTCACGCAAATTAGCTTTTTGACGCCCTTCAAGAAAATCTATTGAAATGTGGAAAATGAAGAAATTCTTTGAACCGAGCAATTTCTTCATTTACCACAATGTTTTCTACCCAGAAATTTGAAAAATTCTTTTAAAAAGCATTAACTTTGAATTGTCGTTTGCAAATCCTTTCAGTTTGGATCAGTCCAGCGTTTTATTGTCAATGGGTTAATCAAAAAAGAAAGAAAGAAGGAGACAACTTTATAAATACATTAACACATATGAATATTTTATTAAATAGCTTTTATATTAAAATGAATTATGTCTAAGTCTCTCAAAAACAATTGCGCGATTTGACTCTCGAAGAAAACGGAGATTTTAAATGGTTTCACAAAAAGGGAAATAGCTTGAAACAGGTACTTCTTTCTTTCCTCAAAATATTGCTTACACTTTTAGACACTATTTTCCACTTAAAATCCATTTTGAGTGTCATCTGCAACAGTTTTAAATTTGGCCAGCGTCCGGTTATGCATTAAGTTGAAGAGAGAGGATTGCCTAAATGTTTTGTGTAAAAGGGCCAATTAATCTAGCTCATTATTTTTAACATGGTAAATTGTCCACTTACGCGCATCGCTGGGCCTCAATACATTTAGCCCGACCCCATGTGAATCGATCCCTTAACCAGAATACGTGTCACTGAAAGTTTTAGGCTTTGTCCCCCATTTTTATGCTCCGTTTATATATCTTCGCTACCGTAGCCCCTATGAGCGACAGCCCAGACGGTCAGTTGTTAATGGGGATAGTGCAAGCATACAGTTCGAAACTGTTGAGAGCCTCGCATGCTCGATTGAAAGCACCGTCATCCGATAGACAGATAGTTTGTTATATTTGTGAGCCCGTGGATCGAACCCGCGATCTCGAGGTTTGAAGTCGAGTGCTCTACTAACTACACTTATGATGCATACTATTGCAGATACTGACTTCCATGTAATGTCTAGATAACCCTTCTTGGAAACCAATGTGCAAAATGAAGAAATTGCTTGTAACAAGTATAGTAAAATTTGTGTTAAGCTACCACTCAATGTATGGTCAAAAAGTGGTCGTTGAAGGGAATGGTCGCTTAATACATTTAATGTGACTTGATTGTGAAGGATCCATTTTCTCGCATACATGAATTATGCTGTATTCTCACTTAATCCTATGTTGTTCAAACTCATTAGAATCGTCTAATTGAGACGATTCTAATGAGTTCGAATAACATTGGAGTAAGTTATGTAATTTTTTTTAACTCAAATTCTGAAAACTTCTCAAAAGCTTTTGCTTTTTGAAAAGTGGGATTTGATTATGGTAGCCCAAGACAAGTGGTCGCTTAAAAGAGGTAGTCGCTTAACCCGTTCCCTTCTTTATCCTTATGTCCTTCATTATTGAAGATTAACAAAAGGCATACAATATAAATGAAAATAAGAAATATAATTTTAGATTGGTCTAAATTTAAAGAAGCTGCAGACGACAATTTAAATTTCATGGAATTGTAAATTTTATCGTCTATTTTGATAGAATACATTGTGGATAATGAAGAAATTGCTTGATACAAGCAATTTCTTCATTTTCCACAATATTTTTCGAAGATTTTTTTTCTTGAGGGGTGTAAAAAGGACGGACTGTGTGGGAATGAGTTTAGCCAGATTGACTGTAGTTTCTTCATTTTCCACATTGTTTTCTATCAAGAAAGAACAAAATATTTAAATTTCACCAGCTTGTATTAGTATTCGGGAGCTTCTTTCAATTTGGACCAGTCTTAAATCACATTCCCGTCTGTGTCTATGGAACGTCGCATTCACGTGACAGAAGGGTAGAAATCGAGATCAATTTATTGCTTCATTAGGGACAATAATATCCAGGCAAATTCGGAAATGAACGTGGAATCAGAAAATGATAAGATTCTCTCATATTGTGGGTTGAAGTGCTCTTCATGTTTCAAACAAAATTGCCTGGCCTTCGGAGTAGGGTGCCATTTTCTCCATTACTGCACTGACTTAAAAAAATCTGTCGGCGTAAAAATGTCATTCCCGTTAGCCTAGTTGGTAGAGCACTGGACTTCGAACCTTGATGTGGCTCGGGTTCGATCCCCGGGCCGACCAACCTAACAACTAATTGTCTTTCGGATGACACATTAAGCGACGGTGCTATCCATCGCGCTATCTTGAATAACAAGACCGGGATCTGATCAGTTTCGTCCTGTACCATTGCACAATTAGCCTTCTTCTGAGAGCAACGCTCACATAGGCATGTGAGACAATAAATAAACGGAAATACACACACAAAGACAAAAACGTACTAAAAACATGTTTGAAAATCTAATGAAACAACAAACAAAGAAAGAAAGAAAAAATGAAGGAAAAAATGTTAAAAGTGAAAGACGTTGCTAGGAAGAACAATATGTGTGTTTAGACCAAACACTAAGAAATGAGAAAAATATTACAGGGTACCTTTTCTATATTAACAATATCTTTTTTTCAACAATAGTCCATTTTCTGTTTTCTTATCACACAATTTCTTATCAAACTGCATTTTGATACTTCGAATGAAAATAGCCCAGGAAAACAAAGTTGGAAAATGAAATTGCTTGTTACGACCAAATATTTCTCCTTTTCTCACACTTTTTGCTACCTAATTTGATAACAATTTTTAAATTGAATTGCTCTTTGTAATGGCATCTGGAATTTTGAATTTAGACCAGACTAAAGTTTTGTCGCTTTGCGATGGGTAAAACGTGCTTATTGTTAAGTTAACCAATTCCCACACCACAACGCTTTTTGACGCCCCCATCCCCGAAAACAGCTTTGGAAAATATTGTGAAAAATGAAAAATTCTTTTCACAAGTAATTTCTTCATTATACTCAATATTTTCCTCCCTAAAAGACAATTTTTTCTTAAAGTCTGATCTTTTTCTTTTCAATCCTCTTTTGATTTTTTTTGCAGCAACTCTAGATTTTTTATTCATTCGATCTAATAAATTCGTCTCATATGTGCGGAAGGTCTTGTTGACTCAACAGTTACTGCGACAGTCTCGTAATCTGAGTGTTGTAGGTGTCAGGTTCGAGTTCTGGTGCGACATTGGTATATCATAGGCATGCAAACCCCCAGACTAGAACTGGAGATACCTAGGAAACACACGATAAGATGAACTTCGTCTTAATATAACTGTAAGATTTGTTTCAAACGACTTAAAACCCAATTCAGTTAATCAATCTCATGCGACATAGTGCTTCGTCATGCGGGTTTTTCGCTATTTCTCGACAGTTCCTCAAATTTCCGCTAATTCATTTATTGTCATCTTCGATTGCCATTGTGTTGCTGGGCTGGTCAATACTTGAAGTGCGATCTTCACCCGATACGGCGTACGGTCGGTTTAACGAAACTTGCCGAACAAACCGCGAAATCACTTGATACCCTGACAATTCCAGAAGTGTCGTATCTAATTGGCGAAAATTGTGTTTGGCCAATTAGCCTTTTACTTCATACAGCCTTGTATTTAAGGCTGAATAAAGTATATTGATGGCTTAGAGCAAAAACATAGTATGGCTCTATACATTGTATAGAGCCATGCTATGTTTTTGCTCTAAGCCATCGATATATGTGTACGTATACAAATGTATTTGTACGGCAAAAGTTTGGTTTCATTTAAAAGGAAGAGTTGAGAAAATCTATACATAAAAATATCCCTTTTTAAAAAAATCTTGAAATTCCACGTGTTCGAAAAAAAAGCATTTTTTTTTATTTAAAACGAAGATATTAACTAACCCGTGTCATACTGAACCCGAAATATCCCAATTTTTGCCGGAGGTATACACAAAGACCAGACTGCACATATGTGAAGTCTGATCTTAGTCTAAACCACCTGTTTGTCCTTTTCAAATCTAGTTGTTTATGAAATTAATTTTCAAGGGTAATATTTAGCCCAAACTATGCTGTCAGCCCTTTGATTTGAATGTTATTCTGAAAAGGATTTTATTCAGCATGATAAGGGTTAAGGATACAGGTAATTTCTTCTTTTCACGCGAGTTATTGGATCACGTGAACAAAAAAGAGAGAAAAATAAAATAGAAAAATAACCAATGACGGTTCATAACGTAGATTTTGTCTTGCCATGAGAGGCTGTTTGGTTTATAGAACCTGAAGAGGTTATAATGACATTTAAGCTTTCTGGCACGGGAAACAATCCAATTGCTGGTCTCAGTCCCTAACACCCTTAGGGGTCGGGTCACATATTCCTTAATTAGATTTGAAGAGATTTGTGAAGGGCCAAACAGCCAAGGATTTGTTTGGCAAACTCAGAGCTTTTCCTTTACAGTTTATCGCCCGATTATAATATGACACTAAGCCATTGGTTCGAATTTGTTATCGTCCATGTTTGTCGGATTGTCCCGAAATGTAAATTGTGTAAAAAGAAAAAAAAATACTTAAAAAACATTCAATGGCCCAACATCTTTAAGTTCAATAATCTTATGTCAAGTTCTAAAAGTAATGTTTTGATTAAAGTTTGCAAGTATTTAGTAGAATCTTTTAAGATTCGAAACGATTTATTAATCCGATAACCGTTTCAGTATCATTGCTATTTTAGGTAAATGGATATACATAGAATGCAACGATTTGTTTGTATCTCTTCGCTTTATTGTTGTTTCACTTTTTTTTTCATTTTGCAGTGATGTTCATGTTAAAACCAAGTCTTAGCCATATTTCTTTTTCTGTATGTAAATGGCCAAAGAGATATTTAATGTCGGTTTTGCCTTTCATAAAATGATATGTTTTTCAAAACTCAACTCAACTCAAAAATTTTTTGGAAGGCATTCGGCAAAAAAATATGCCATTGGCCATTTACAATATTAGCATGGAAATATGGCAATGAATATGCATACATACAAGTGATTTACCAACAACATAACAGTTCAAACACTCATTATGAAAGTCAAGATATATATATTTTATCAAAATATTCATTTAAGTACATTTTGGACTGTTTAAAGTGGAAGAACGAGTCTGAACCTAGAAATGATATCTATACCAATGTTTCTTTCTCACCTGAAAGAAAGAGTAATGGATCGCTGTTCACGCCCTATGACCTCCAACAGGAAGTTAAACTTCGATATTAACCCTTGTCATGCTGAATTTTAAATCCACAACTGCGTTACATTAGAATCAAAGGGCTGTAAACACTGGAAGTACCAAATTATTAGCCAATATGTTTACATCCATGGTAGATTCATCTTGTAACTAATTATGGTGTAAACCGATTAGCAGGTGGTATAGACTAAGATCAGACTGCACAAACGTGCAGGCTGATATTAGTCTATATCTCCTGCCAAAGCAGGAATATTCCCGGTTCATCATGACAAGGGTAAAAAGGCGTTATTTTTACAAGATCCATGGCCACTTACATTTAATAAAGAAGTGGAATCTTTGGTTGGCGACCTAAACGGCAAAACTATAGATTAGAAAGCTGTAATTACGACGTTTTAATCGCAAAACTAACAAGAAGCTTCACAAAATGTCTACCAATGTAGTGGTTCAAAGTTCACTTTCGATCCAAATGTATTTGATTTGATTGGTTTATCGACGCTTTGATTGACACAAACGATCCGTGTTTTCAAATGTGTATTTAACCCTGTACTGTTTTTTTGAAATTTTTGACTGGTCCAAATTGAAAGAGGTTGCAGACGACAACGAAAATTGAATGCAATCTGAAATGAAACCATCCTATGTGGTAGAAAACATTGTGGGAAAAGAATAAATTGCTTGTTTCAAGCAATTTCTCCTTTTTCCACAATGTTTTTCCTCAAGTATAAACTCATAGAGACGCAAACAGGAAAGTTCATGGTTTTATAATGTACTGGTTTTATAATGTACTCATAGGTGGACACTTCACTGAATTCTATTCAGATGACAGGAGTATTACTAAAAATTCTGCGAAACCACAAAAAAGTTTAAAGAATGGAAGGAAGGGAGAAACTCTTCAAACATTTTTTTAAATTATTTCTTATGGTTATTTTTACAAGCTGCTTCAATTTGAATAGGCCTTTAATCATATATAATTTATTTTTGCACATCTAACTCCACGCTTCTCTTTATTTCCCTCTGTTTCCTTTTTAAACAACTATACTTTAAAAAAACTTTTTTGGTAAAAGTAAGTTATTTTCGTTTACAAGTATAGATATTTTTTTTCGGAGATTTTACTGTATAATTTCTTCTTTTTCATCTGTTTTTAAACAATTCATGCTTCATAAAATTTAGAGTTTTTTCTTATTTCGTCTTTTTTAAATCAAATAAGCTTCGTGAAATTTTACGCTATTTTGGCGATTGTGTGTACATTTATACATATTAAATTCTTTAGGCAGGATGAGAAATCATTTGTTTCGGTGCACATTTTATAATGACAGAATTTATGAAAACGTACCCAGTTCATTATCATCTTTTGGAACAAACAAAAATGGCAACAGTGACGTGACAATAACATTTCAAAAAATTCAACAACACGCAACCTTCTTTTGTATACGATCTTACGTCGAAATTTAAGACTGGTCCAAATTGAGAGAAGTTGCAGAGGACAATATCAAGTTTATGGAATTTTAAACCATTCAATCTTTCTGAACAGAAAACATTGTTGATAATGAAGAATTTCTTCATTTACCGCCATGTTTTCCAAAGTTTTTTTTACTTGGTTAGGCGTAAGGAGGGATTGTGTGAGAATGGGTAAAATCGATAGCTATTGCAAATGCTTTATAAATGCATCTACAGTACATCTTTGAAGGGCTTTCAAAACCTTACATTGAGGGATATGATTGATTGATTGAATGGGGTTTAACGCCGCTTTTAACAGTGTTTCAGTCATATCGCGGCGACTGGAGCACCTAAGAAAGAATTCCTGGTATTTCCCACACCAGTACTACCATTTCATCCTTTCCGAGTCCCCAGCTACTATCCCACTTAGATTTACGATTATCCACAAATCAATTAAAATAATAATAATAATAATAAAAAAAAAAAAAAAATCCCACAAAAACACCCGATATTGTTTCTTTTTTCAAAAGGTTTCATATATCTTTTGCGTCTTCTCTTTGCCTTTCTCTTGGTGGAAATAAGGACGTTAAAATTAAAAAAAAAATGGAAGAGGGCAATATGCTTAATGGTTAACCCTTGTCGTGAATTATAAATCAACAAGAGAATTACATAAAAACTCAAAGGGCTGAAGGCGCTTGAAGCGCTTCAATATTTATCTAATAACCATTTTTGTCTGAAAAGGACATGCAGGTGGTACAGACTAAGATCAGACTGCACATATGTGTAGGCTGATCTTTGTCTGTTCCTCCTGTCAAAGCAGGAATGTTCCGCGTTCAGCATGACAGGGGTTAAGAAGGTTGTTTCTAGAAGAATCGCTGATGTACGTTGGTTAAACACGAAATACCCTGCATCTTAAACCAGGAAAAACAACTGACAGCGTGTTTTATTTTGCCTTCACCATTGCCCCCCAAAATGAAGGCTAAGCAAAGGGGCATTTTAGACGTTTTTAATCCCAAAAGACATACAACAAGTACAAAAAGAAAAAACAGCAAAATTAATTATCTAAACATATTTCGCGGTTATTATCAAAGAATCAATCGACCAATCAAATCATTCATTTATACCGATGGTGATATTTGAATTCTCATATTGACCGACAATTATATGAAGTATTTTTGTTAGTTTGGCGACTTCAGCGTCAACCTGTTATTCAACCTGTAGTTACGACGTTAAGGTCTTGAACAGACGTTTTCACTTCTTTTTCAAATGCTACCGAACATAACTTTTGTTAGATAACGCCCTGTAGCCCTTTTGATATTTAAGACTGGTCCAACTTGAAAGGTTTTGCAGACGACAGTTTTAAGTTGAACTTATTTGAAAGATAATCAGTCAGCAGGGTAGAAAACATTGTGGAAAAAGAAGAAATTGCTTGTTACAAGCAATTTCTTCTTTTTCCACAATGTTTTCTCAAGTATAAAATGACAAGGACATAAAAACCAGGGTTTATATGGAAAGGGTTAAATTTAAAGTGGACGAGAAATCCGTTTTAGTACGATGTGGAATTTCCTGTCTGAGTTCAGTGGGCGGGGCCAGAGATCCGTCAATTGCAGAAGTCGGGGGAACAATTTACAGTATTACTATTCTTTACTTCCTCAAAATAAGCATTCGCCTTGAAACCTGACCTCTTTCCGGATGCTAAGTCTTGTGAGACGATCAAGTCTGATTACTCATTGCATATCAAACTATTTAGCTCAAGTTCAAACGTATAATGAAATTATCCAATTTCTCAGCAATTTCATAAACACCAAATATAAAGTGTAAGAATCTCTTTACAGACGTTTGTTAATAGCGAATTTACGAGAAAACTGCTCTTGACAAATTCAGTCCATAGTGGTTTTATTTTCTGTCAGCAGCGGTTTTCTCGTAAATCCGCTGTCTGTCAACAGACATAATTTGTTCTTATGTTTTTACTTAATAGAAAAAAATTCTTTCGTAGAATTTAAACGAAAATGCAATGCCATTAATAACATATTGATGGCAATAGCGAATAAACGAAGTCCATTGATTATAAAGTTTTGTAAATGTAAAATTTAAGACAAAATAGCAAATGACTGAAGCCTGTCAAAATCAATTTTCTCGTCAATTCGATTTTGACAAACGCCAGTCTTGAAAAGGTAGACTAGCTGATGTACAATTTTATTTCTATGTCTTTATTTGATAGAAGATTCTTTTGCACAATTTGAACGAAAATTCAAATTTATGAATTACATAATGACGGAAATAGCGAATTAATGAAACACGTCAATTATTGAAATCTGTAAACGTAAAAAAAAATCGAGAAATTCGCAAATGACTTGATACAGACTAACACTGTCAATAGCGATTTTCTCGCCAATTCGACATTGACAAACGCCCTTTTCTACTCTGATTTCAACTGGCTTTAGGAGTAGAGGGTGGAGGTATCTGTCTACCTAACACTATGGCTAAATGCATCTGCTAAAACATGAAATACACAATCTAACTCAAAGACCCGAGAATAAAACTTGTGTTGGTGTGAAATATCAAAGACTAAAACCACAAGAAAATTTAATTGAGAGATAAGTTGACACTAAGACCATTTCTTACAGGGCTACTTGTTAAGGAAATGTAAATGAAAGATACTAACTGAATTATGGCAAAAATAACAAGTGTCAAGCCTCAAGTGTTTGAAGTAAAAATTAAAGATCACCCCTTGAAACTTGGAGTAGATTTAATCATTACCTATAGTATACAAATAGGGAAATCGCACCTTATATTGCCCGTAAGATGGCCCTCGCGTACAGAGGTGAATTCTGTACCAGATGTTTGTTGGTAGACGTTATCTTAACCTATTACCAGACGGGTCCATATTGAAAGGAGTTGCAGACGACAATTAAAGATTATGATAATTAGAATTTTTCAACTTTTAGAGTAAAAAACATTGCGGAAAATGAAGAAATTGTATTTTTCCTTGAGCTGGCGCCTAAAAGCTCCATTTCGTGAGAATTAGTTAAAGTGGAAAAATGAAATTTCACATTTATAAAATTTTAAGCTATTAGTGTTAAATTTAACCCATTCCCTTACGATTTCGCTTTTTACGCCCCTCGGGAAAACAACTAGGAAAATGATGAAATTCCTTGTAACAAGCAATTTCTTCATTATACCCAATGTTTTCTATCCAAAACAGCTAAAAAATTCAAGGTTTCAGCATTTGAAAATGGTGGTCTGCAGCTTCTTTCAATTTGAACCAGTGTAAAATTTTGTCGTCTGATAATGGTAAACGGCTCCCCTTTGGAATTAGCACGAAGCAGACATTATTACGCTGAAGAAATTATAATTTATTTGTACGGGTATCAATACATCATTCTTAACCCATTCCCACTCAATCCCTCCTTTTACGCCCCTCCCCAAAAAAGCTTTGGAAAACATTGTGGAAAATGAAGAAATTGCTTGGATCAAGCAATTTCTTCATTATCCACAATGTTTTCTATCTAAGGGCATGGAAAAAATAAAAATTTCATCAACTTGAAATTGTCGTCTGCAGCTTCCCTCAATTTGGACCAGTCTAAAATTTCGTTGTGTTGGAATGGGTTAAGCGACAACCTCTTTTAAGCGACCACTTTTATTAAAGCGACCAATTTCAAAATTCCCTGTCAAAATTGAAAAAAACAAAAGAAAAACAACAACACCAACAAAAAAAAAAAAAAAAAAAAAAAAAAAAACCCGGTCTTTATAATTGGACATTTTGCTAATAATGTTATCAAAAGTAAATCCTATGTTGATTAAACTCATTAGAATTGCCTAATTCTAATAAGTTTCATCGATGTAGGATTAAGTGAGAATTCTGCAATATATGCCGTTGAACTGTTCCCTCGTATATGCCATAAAAAGTGTATTAAATCATTTCCAGACGTCTAAATTTAGACTGGTCCAAATTTAAAGGAGTTGTTAACGACATTTTAAAGGGTATGGAATTTAAGATTTTTTCGACTTTCTGGCTCGAAAATATTGTGGAAAGTAAAGAAATTGCTTGTTACAAGCAATTTCCTTATTTTACATAACGTTTTCAATTGTTTCTCTAGAGGGGCGTCCGAAAGTGTGATTGTTGGGGAATGGGTTAACCCATTCCAACACAGCAAAATTTTAGACTGGTCCAAATTGAAAGAAGCTGCAGACGACATTTTCAAGTTGATGGAATTTTGAATTTTCTCGTCTTTTTGGATAGAAAACATTGCGGATAATGAAGAAATTGCTTGTATCAAGCAATTTCTTCATTATCCGCAATGTTTTCCAATGTCGTTTTATTGAGGGGCGTAAAAAGGAGGGATTTAGTTGAAATGCGTTAAGCGATAATTTTGTAAAATAACCATATTTTGTCGTCACTTGCGTGGTCGCTAAATATAAGTTTTACTGTATATAATTGTGCGCCATGTTTGACCCAATTACCACACGATAGAATTTTAGACTTGTCTTAATTCAAAGAAGTTGCAGAGGACAATTTTAAGTTAATGGAATTTTAAAAACAATTGCGTTTTTAGGTAGAAAACAATGTCGACAACGAAGAAATTGCTTGTTGCAAGTTATTTCTTTATTGTTCATGATCATTTTCACGGCATTTTTCTTGAGGGGCATCTAAAAGCGGAAATGTAAATGGTTAATTCTTCAAGAAATGTAAGTAAACAAGGAAACAAAGCAAAAACAACCAACCAAACAAAAACACAATAGCAAGAACAAAACCAAAAAAAAAAAAAAAAAAAATGTATATAACTATATGTAACAATGGTTTTATTTATCTATTTTTTCATTTTTTATCATTTTTTTTCAGAATGGTTTTATTTATCTATTTTTTTCATTTTTTTTCATTTTTTTTCAGAAGAAGAAATGATTCTTAGCGTGTGAAATACGAGGGTAAACCAAATAAATTGGATTAAAACCATTCTCTTACCATCCCGCTTTTTACGCAACCCAATAGAAACCATTTAGAATATAGTGGAAAATGAAGAAACCGCTTGTTAAAACTATTTCTTTATCTAAAGGTTCCTGCAATTTGCTTCAATTTGGAAAGGTCTAAAATTCTGTAGTCCGGTAATGGTTTAACTTATTGATATTGTTTCACTAATACTATCAATGTACGTTTGAATGACCCACTTTGTTTCTCACAAATTGGTGGATAATCGTAAAACTAAGTGGAATAGCAGCTGGCGGCTTGGAGGTTCTGTTGTGAGATATACAAGGAATCCATTGTTAGATGCTTCAGCCGCCGCGATATGACTGTAAAATGGTTAGAACCGGCGTTAAATCCCATTAAACAAAAACAAACAAATTAAAAGGCCCACCAATTGTAGCAATTAGTTTAACAGGGCTTAAAACTCATGACCTTCGACAGCATGACAAAAATTTTCAAATCTAATTAAGGGACCAAGTTCAAGTGATTGACAAAAGTGTCTACAAAATAAAATAAAGATCAGAATTACATGTGGTTTAGCTTTTGTGTTCTGTGTTATATATGTCAACATTGGGTAAATAAAGACCTATCAATTTAAATAAATGTACAAATATACATTGACACTTAAAAGTTCTATTTACTTAATATGGTCGGGATTTACATTTATGTCCACAATTAATTAAGAGGGACGTAATTGAAAACACGTGGGTCAGTTTACACAGTTGTAATTTGATATTTGGATGGAATAATGCTATAAGGTTAAAGGTGTCTGTCCTTTTGCTTTAGCGAGTATCTCTAACGAAATACCACCCTTTAAATCGACAAGGACAGAATGTTCCTTTCAAAAGAACAAATTTCACCATTTAATTCCAGAGATCATGGATCATTATTTTTCTAACTAGCCGCGGTTAAAGCGCCGTTAGTAGTGCGTCGGACTCTCGATCATGAGGTCGGGGTTCGATCCCCGGCGGCGGCATATATCCTTTGCGACACATGTCTTCCACCCATGGGTGGATAACCGTAAACCTAGGTGGGATTAGCAGCGGCAGGCTAGGAGAGGATGTAGTGGTAGCACTGGTGTAAGAAATGCCAGGAATCCATGGTTTGGTGCTCCAGTCTCCGGTATATGACTGAAATACTGTTTAAAGTGGCGTTAAACCCCGTGCAACCAACCTTTCTTTCTAACAAATCTTTTAAAAGTCATTTTGCTTTGTCGAAGGTCAAGGGGCGTGGCATCAGTCCGTCAGTCGGAAACTAAAACTTTAATGTGGGTACTTACCAAACTCATCTGTAAAAGAAAATTCAATTTGCCTATGGACGACAAATAAGCCACCAGTTTCATAAAGAGACTAGAATTAAATACCCGAAAACAAAACCAGAAAAAAATTTTTGTTCCGAGAATAATTTGATAACCGTCACTCTATGTTTTCGGTATTCAGGGTAAAATCGTCACGACGAGACCATGATGACTAACGAGTTCCAACAAAGTATTATTTCTTACGACATTCTTTAGCCGAAACACAACCGATCCCATGGATATGGTTTAGAGCAGCTCTTGCACAGATTATAAAAGAGACAAAAAGGTTCTAAATTTTCAAATTTCAAACTGTAATGCTTTCATACAATTGCAAAAAGGTTGTTAAGCTGATTTTGTAATGAAAGTGACTGTTCATAACAGAAAAAAAACACACAAATATTTCGCGTAACGAGAAGCCAAATAAGTTGGAGAAGTACAACCAAAATGGAACTGGAATTTATCGGGTAACCATGCATGGGGTCCCGAGCTCCATTCCCCAGTCGCAGTATATATCCTTTCCGACATATGCTTCTCAAAAATGGATGAATAATCGTAAACTTAAATGGGATGAGTAGCTGAAAGCTCGAAAAGGATGTAATGGTAGTACTGCTGTGAGTAATACCAGGAATTCACGTTTAGGTGCTCCAGCCGTCGCGATATGACTGAAATATTGTTAAAAGTGACGTTGAACCTCATTAAAACATAACAGAATACGTTATCTGTCGATTGCTCCGAAAAATTGTATCATTTCTGGTTTCCATGACGTTCAAAAACGTCATTGGCCTCCGCTAGCAATACAGTCATTATCAACATTACCCGAAGACTAACGACCCCCACCCCCCACCCCACCGATAAATTCCGGTGTTTCGAAGTAAGACATAGGGAAAATATCGCATTGAATTAAATCTATGACAAAAAAAGCTTTAGAAAACATTGGGGAAAATGAAGAAATTGCTTATACTAAGCAATTTCTCCATGGTCCACAATATTTTCTATCCCCAAAACCGAGCAGTTTTCTTATTTTATTAAATATTAATTCCCGTTTACGTATTCTCTGAATTTTGATCAGTCTTATTTTTTGTTATCTGTTAATTGGTTGATTGATCATTAAATAAAAAAATACTGTGTTCTCGAAAACTGCATTCATTAAATGGTCAGATTTACCTTAACCCTTTCATTTTCAAATCAGGGATTTTACGTGGCTGTGATTTTGTACTTGAGAAAACATTGCGGAAAAAGAAGAAATTGCTATTTCTTCTTTTTCCACAATATTTATACCACATAGGATGGTTTCACTTAAAATTGCACCAAATTTTTATCGTCGTCTGCAACATCTTTCAATATGGACCAGTCTAAAATTTAAAAAAAAAGAGGAAAAGCTTTAAGCACTTCTAGGTTCTAGATTAAGATTTTTTAGATAATAATAACCATAATTTTCTATTTCGGTCGTGTAAATATTCGGGTACCCCCCCCCCCCCCAAAAAAAAAAAAAAAAAAAAAAAAAAAAAAATAGGAGAGGGAAAAAAGAAGGAATAAATCACATTTTCCCCTGTTTTTTGAAGAAAAAAAAATCACACTTTAAAGGTGGAATGTATGTATGTTTATGATGTTTAATCTGTCTCATTTATTATTCTTTTCATAATGGTCGTGTATATTGTATATTTTAAAGATTTTCATGCTTTGTATTTGTATGTACAGGAAAAAAAAATAGTAAATGTATGCTTCTATCCTCTTTTGCCCCCCCCCCCAGACGTATAACTTTGCCATATTTAACTATTTTCATCCATTGGTTTTCCGAAAGTATTAAATTTATTCATATATATATTATTATTTATATTGTCCTTATTGCATCGTGTTGTACCTGGGCGGAATAAAAGATATGTTCTGTTCTGTTTTTTTTTTTTGCATCAGAAAACATGTAAAAAGGCCATCATAGATACGATCAGTGAAAAGAAAAAAGTATTCAATGTAGAGAACTACAATCCCATAGGGAGAATATCGTCGGTGATATTCAAAAACCTCGTAACTACAGCTTTATAAAAGCTGTAGTTACGAGGTTTTAGAAATACACCAACAATAAATGATTTTAATTCCTAATTCATAACTCATTTATGTTCTTATGAATCATAATCTTATCAAATTTTAAGCAATTATCAATAGTTAATAAACATTTCCCCGTATTAGAGCCGTAAGAATTACGCACTACGTAAGAATTACGCGGATTAGGATCAACCCAGGCACAGCGGGATTTGATTTAACGTTAACACATGGATGACACTTATCTGATTGTTTGGGAAAATCGAGTTAATAATCTATACGGGTGAAAATAGGTTTAAATTATGACACTTTTCATAAAATTAAGGAAATCTTGTTTTCGCTTGATTTGTTGAATGGAATTAAATTGGTAAACTTATGAAAGTTTTGTGTTGCTATGATTATAGGTTAACCCTTTCCCTTTTCTTGAAATTTTAGACTGGTCCATATTGAAAGAGGTTGCAGACGACAATGAAAATTCCATGAAATTTGAAATGAAACCATCTTATGTGGTAGAAAATTTTGTGGGAAAAGAAGAAATTGCTTGTGACAAGCAATTTCTTCTTTTTCCACAATGTTTTCTCAAGTATAAAACAACAGCAACGTAAAATCCCGCGTTTGAACAGGAAAGGGTTAAAGATTGATATCTAAGGAGTTGGTCACAGGTTTCACGTCATTTTCTTTACCTTGGGGTCGGTCGAGCGGGTATCGTCTACTCCAGATTGGTGGATTTTTCCCAACTTTTTTTTTCAGAAGAACTAATATATATTCATGCATACTGATTTTCTTAACCTATTATCACACAACAAAATTTTAGACTGGACCAAATTGAAAAGAACATGCAGCCAACAAATCAAGTTTCATGAATTTTTATTTTTTTTTTTCATCTTTCTGGTTAGAAAACATTGTGTAATAAGCTGTAGTTATGACGTTTATGTCGCCAAACCAACTAAATTGATTCACCAAAAATGGCGACCAATGTTACAATTCAAAATAAACTTACAGTCTAAATGAGTTATTTCATTGGTCGACTGATTATTTGAATGACAGCCGCGATTGGTCAGTTGGTCACCAATGTTATGCGATCATTTTTCATTAAAGCTACACATGTTCACGTCTTATCGACAGCATTAAGCGAAATATGTATTAAAAATATTCTAAATTGAAAAAACAATAAGAACAAACATACATAAAAACAACAACAAACAAACAACAACAACAACAAAAACAAAACAACAACAACAAAAAAAAAAAAACAAAACAAAACAAACCAAACAAACCAAACCAAACCAAACAAGTAAACAACAACAAAATACAACAAAATACATGTAGATATTAAATGATCTATGCCTGTGTGTTCGGACCGAACTCTTAAATACAAACATTGATAAAATTAAGTTCAACCTTCTTGAGACAAAATATGAGCGACATTTAAAGTTATTTTACACCTTAATTAATTTGGGCACCCGAAAACTACACTCAGAGTATTCACTGATCGTCTGGAGAAATTTTGAGTCTGATCAGACTTTGCGAATAAACAAGCTGATCCTAGTCTTTATATTGCACACAGGAATGTCACCCACAGGCTTTTATATTTATTTGGGTTGCGACTGGGGTGTACAAAGCACCGGTTTCCACCTGATTCTGTCATAATCCATCTTTTTTAAGCGTCTAAAGAAAAAAGATTTGGAAACATCGTGGAAAAGGAAGAAATTGCTTATATCAACCAATCTACATTGTTTCTATCAAGAGAGAGAGAGAGAGAGAGAGAGAGAGAGAGAGAGAGAGAGAGAGAGAGAGAGAGAGAGAGAGAGAGAGAGAGAGAGAGAGAGAGAGAGAGAGAGAGAGAGAGAGAGAGAGAGAGAGAGTGAGTGAGAGAGAGAGAGAAAGAAAGAGTTACGACAACTTTTAATTGTTGTCTGCAGCTTCATTCCATTTGGACCAGTCTGAAAATTTGTCGTTTGCGTATGGGTTGAGCCGAGGCTAGACGACTTGAAATCATATATTACGATGATTTTGACCCCCATCCCCGATATGTTTTGTTATTATTATCGTTTTCAATGCGTATTAAATTGATGTTTATAATGAAGTTTTAACCTTCTGTTAACTGGCACAGATGTTCTGTAGATTGATTGAGTCAAGGAAGAAATGGAATATTTCAGCACTTAAGGGTGACAGAATCATTGTCAAGTACAATTAGATATTTGGCTTAACGGTATAATTCAACGGCGATATCGTGTCAACTGACGAAGATCGACCTTCAACTACGCTCATGATTAAACAAGCCAAAATATGTGTGTGTATTTCCTTTTATGTATCGTCGCTACTGTAGCACATGCCCATATGAGCGACGCTTACTTGTTACGGGGATAGTGCAAGGATACAGGACGAAACTGCTGAGAGCTCCGCCTGGTTCTTTAACGTGCTCGATAGATAGCATCGTCACACGGGACCTCGATTGAACTTCTCATCCGAAAGACAATTAATCTGTTACTTGATATGGTCAGTCCAGGACTCGAACCCGTGATCTTAAGGCTTGAAACCAAGTGCTCTACCAACTGAGCTAATCGGGCTGACAGCCAAAAAGTTTTAAGTATTGTATTTTATATACTGAAAACACTTTAAGACTAGCCTATAGATAATAATTGGTTACCACCACACAGTCACCAATGTTGTGAACAAGTGTTATTTCATCCTCGGTGAAGTATACAATATACATTACGTGTATACCGTTACGCGGTATTTCATTTCCTGTATCCGTATTGCTAGCATTACCAGTGATTTTTATTTCCGTCTCGGTACCGCCACGACAGAGGTTTGTATCGTGTTATGTGGTATTTGTCTTCTTCTTCTAAATCAATAACTTCGACGAAAAAAAAAAACTGCGTGATATGCGGAAATGAAAGTGAACTTCAGAGTCACTTGATAAACACAGTGATATAATTGAGATATAAACAAGCCAAAATAACTTGAACTTTTTTCTTTGGCGTCTGTCAAGGACTAAAATAAACGGAATTTTACTTGCGAGTTGATATGGTTAGTCTATAGTTTTATTGGATTGGAACTAAAAAGCAAAATTTGGATACTTTACGAAACCCCCATTTTGTATTTCAACTGTATTATATAATTAACAAATCGATGGCACCGCCCACTTACTCCTTTGTTGTTGGCGACATAAACGTCGTAACTACAGTTTGAATAAGCTGTAGTTACGACGGTAAAGTTGCCCACCTAACAAAAAAGTTTTACCAAGATGGCGGCCAATGTTGGAGTTCAAATTTCAAATTCGGCTTGAATGAATGATTTGATTGGTCGATATATTCCTTGATTGACAGACGCGATTGGCCAATTCTGTTTATTATATAATCTCGAATTTGGCGACAAAAAGATAAAAAGAAGCTCACGAAATATGTCTGAAATCACCCCCTTTTTAAAGAGCCTCTTTGATAGAACTTCATACAAATGAATCTACCTTTTCAATATTTTTAATGTCTTTTCACCATAAATGGTCTTTCCTCATGTTAAATCTACTACATTCACTATGAATTACAATTTACCCATTCCCACACAAGTCCTCCTTTTTTTGCCCCTCAAAAAAAAAAAAAAAAAAGAAAAAAAAAAGCTTTTTGTAGCAAGCAATTTTTTCATAATCCACAACGTTTTCTATCCACAAAGACGGCCAAAATTAAAATTCCGTTAACTTGAAATTGCCGTCTGCAGTTTGTTTCAATTTGGATCAGTCTCTAATGTTGTGTGGGAAAGGATTAAAAAAGTATACTCATATTGCCCTACTTGAAACATCAGAATTAATCGGGAGAATTCGTAAGTCTTCGGATGAAGTCGATAACGATTAGGTTGCTACCGGAAGGCAACGCCAATGAAACAAATAAGGCATTTAAATAAGAGATGAAGAGAATAATTTTTGTTTTCATAGAGGTATGAACCGAAAAAACTAATCACACTGTATGAATACGCGAAGCGGATTCATACATAAGTGTGATTAGTTTTTTCTGTTCATACCTCCATGAAAACAAAAATTATTCTCTTCATTTCTTATAATTGAATTAGCATCGAGCGAAAAAAGCAAAACTTTATAAATTTTGATACCTTTTTGTATAGAACTATTTTGTACGGAAGCATACAAATGGCTGCGTGCTCAAAATTTTGTTCATGGAGGTTTTTGCTTTTTCTCTTCCATTATTTAAAGTTAGAAACAGTAATTTACATGACAAAATCAGCTTAATCCCATTTTCCCAAGATGTCTGAAAGCGTTAATAGTTAGAAAGTAAATTTATTCTCTTCATTTCTTATAATTGAATTAGCATCGAGCGAAAAAAGCAAAACTTTACAAATTTTGATACCTTTTTGTATAGAACTATTTTGTACGGAAGCATACAAATGGCTGCGTGCTCAAAATTTTGTTCATGGAGGTATGAATTAAATTTTTCGACCAATCAGATCGCTCGTTTTTGATAGACGAATCTAACAACTAAATTATAATTCGATGAAGTCAAAAGTAAAAAAAAAGCGTATTTACTGGATGAATTCAGGTTCCTTTCGGGTTGTACTTCTTTTACTAAATTATCGTTACGCTTCGCCAAATAATTTTTGCTTTTTTCTTCCATTATTTAAAGTTAGAAACAGTAATTTACATGACAAAATCAGCTTAATCCCATTTTCCCAAGATGTCTGAAAGCGTTAATAGTTAGAAAGTCTGAAACTGAGAGCTAAAACTTTTCATCCATAATCTGCGGTTTAAATCTTAATAAATTTACTCTCAGCATAACGTCATTTCATCGTGAAAATAATCCCATCTTGCTCTTTACAAGGAAAAATTGTAGATATATAGTATATGCATGTTGAATATAACAATGCTGAAACGCAGAACTAAAAATGTCTGAAGATGCAGAACTTTATTACAATCAACCTTGCTCATGCGACCACCCCTGTTAAGCGGACATTTTTCGTTAAGCTACCAGCATCAAGAATTTCTTTTCCAAAACAAAGAATCGTCATAATCGGCCGTCTTTGCTAATAAATTATCAAAACTAAGATCTTTGATGGTGAATCTCTCAATGAGACGGTTTTGATGAGTAAGTGAAAATCCTGCAACCTCTCATATATGTCACAAAAAAGTGTTCTAGCCTTTTCCCACACATACCGTCCTTTTTACGCCCCTCTAGAAAAAAGCTTTGGAAAACATTGTGGAAAATGAAGAAATTGCTCGTATCAAGCAGTTTCTTCATTATTCACAATGCTTTCTATCCAAGAAGTCGAAAAGAATTAAAATTTCATCAACTTGAAATTGTCGTCTGCAGGTGCTTTCAATTTTGACCAGTCGAAAGTTTTGTCGGTTGGGAACGGGTTAAGCGACCATTCTCTGAACCCATTCCCACTCAGTGACGCTTTTAAACGCCCCCAAGTAAAATCGCTTTGGAAAACATTGTGAAAAATGAAGAAATTGCTTGTTACAAGCAATTTCTTCATTTTCCACAATATTTTCTACCTAGGAAGAAGAAAAAATTCAAAATTTCATATACTTTTAAATTGTTGTCTGCAACTTCTTTCAATTTAGGCCAGTCTAAAATTCATCCGTCTGGTAAAGGGTTAAACGATCACACTTTGGTCGTCCCTTGAGTGATAGCTTTTATACAGTTAAACTGTAATTCAATAAGCAATAAGCCACATTCCTCTTTTCCGTCCAGATTCTCGAGATCTATTTGTCTGCGATACCTGGTTACTAATGCCTTATGCGCTCTCTAAATAAATATTGTATAAGCCTGCAAAATGTCATTCCATCAATGTCATTTGTGAGTTAACCAATTATCAGGCGACAAAAGACTGGTCCAAATTCAAAGAAGATGCAGACGACAATTATGCTTTAATGAGTCTTAGAAATATTTACCTTTCGAGGAAGAAAAGTTTTGGATAATGCCGAAAATACTTCATTTCCAACGATGTTCTCCAAAGTTTTTTCCTTTGAGGAGCGTAAAAATACGGGCTTGTGTTGGAATGGGTTGAGCTAAGATATTGGGTATCCTGGTTATCAATACAGAATATTTACTGGTCGCCTCAAGCAACTTTAGTCTATTCTCATACAATCCCGCTTCTCTTCGACCCTCTGATATTATATTCAGGAAAGTATTGTTGAATAAGAAGGAAATGCCTGTAACAAGGAGTTTCAAAAAAATATCGTTGAATAATAAGGAAATGCATGTAACAAGGAGTTTCTTCTTTTTCTACATTTTTTTTATCTAATAATGGTCATTCTATCATTCTTGGAAGAAGTTATTTTTAGTTGCAATCTGCAATTTCATTGAATTTGGACCAGTTTAAGATTTTTTGTCTAGTAATTGGTTTAACCCATTACCAGATAACAAAATTTTATGGCCGGTCCAAATTGCAAAGAAGTTGTAAATGGCAATTCAAATTGCGCCTAAATTGGCAAATAAGAGCCAAACAGGGTAGATAACATTAATGGAGTAGGAGAAATTGCTTGTTACAAGCAATTTCTCTTTTTCCGACAAAGTTTTCCATGACGGTATTTCTTCAGGGTGTCAGAAAGCGCCATTGTGTGGTAATGGGTTAAGTCAGAAACTATCTATATGGCGCGCAGAAGAGACTGATTAGCGTGCGAGAGAAGGATGACAGGAACAATAACACGAGTAAATGTTAGCCCAGGCTGGTTTGTATGAACCACTCTTGTGACATTCCGGTTTGGAAAATCCATGCCTGAAAGTTCGATAAATAATTATAATAACAACAACAACGATAATAATAATAAAACGATAATAATTGATAAGAATTAAAGGCCCCAGCCCCTCCCAGCACCTCCCCCAAAAATCGAAGATAGAAATAATAATGATGATATTCAATATAAAGGAAAAAGAAATCAAAAACATGCTTTTTTCTGTTTTTTTTTTTTTTATGTTTCGTTTGGGAAAAAATGAAATTGTCAAAACCAAAAATTAACGGTGTAAAATTAGTAACAAATGTTTTAAAGTGATTTCGAGCAATCCTTTTTAATAACTTTAGCAACCCATAACCAGACAGCAATATTTCAGAACGGTCCAAATTGAAAGGAGCTGCATACAACAATATAAAGTTTTTGAATTTTCTTATTTTTCAACTGTATGGGTAGAGACGCAAGCAGTTTCTTTATTTTTCACGGTTTTTCCAATTGAGGGGCGTCAGAAAATGTCATTGTGTGGGAACGGGTTAAACGACAAGAAGGCTGAACGTGGTCCTGCAAACATGATGGAGTTGATTCACGCTTTAATGCAACTGGCTTTATGCATAAAATAAAATTAAAGAACGAAATGTGTTTTTTGACCGCTAATTTTAACCAATTGCATAAAAAATAAGACAAATTTAGTTTGAAATAAACATGATTCAACCGTATCATTTTTCATGTACGGGGATCGTTTTTTCATTTAATTTGCCTCTGTCAAAAAATAAGAGTTCTAAAGGCTCGACAAAGTCCTTCACTTGCCAATTTCAGACATCATTTTTTCAACAACATTCGTGAGAAATACCCTGTGGGTTATGACATCATCATTTCCTTGTTTTTCAGTAATTGAATTTCTCTGTTTCAATATCATTCCCTTATCTTACGAATCCGGCACGCGACCACGTTTTAGCCGTTTAAGTCGAGCAAATATTTGTCCATGCCTTGGTTACGAACGATCCCATAATCCTCCAGGATACTCTTCAAACCCCGGAGGCGGGAAAGATTGCTGATAAAATGGTGATAGGAGCTCAGTGATAAAGATGTTGATGCCAAATTTTACGAGTATAAACAAACATTAAATCAATCCGTTTTTCGTTAAAAGCAATTAATCGCCGATGAGAACGGTGAGGCAGATTAAAAACTAATGTGTTTCAATACGATGACAAACAAAATAATTCTTGGTTTAACCAGTTTCTACACTTAAGCATTCCGTAGTTCTCGGGTGATAAATTCGCAGAGATATGACAGAAAATAAATAACTGGTCGGAGAGATATTGAATCATACCTTTTAAGTGGTAAAAATCTTAAATTCAAATCAAAGCGTTTTAAGGAGTTTTATAAGCTTTCCCGTCAAATGATTTATCACTGACCCAAGGTATTTGCCTCTAATTAATCCTATTTCCACTGAGTGACGCTTAATGGCACATCCCCTCGAGAAAAACAACTGGAAAAACATTGTTTGAAATGAAGAAAATGCTTTTTACAAGCAATTTATCCATTTTCCACAATGTTTTCTACCCAGAAAGTTGAAAAATTCTAAATTTTCATAAACTTTAGATTGTCTGCAACTCATCTCAATTTGGACAAGCCTAAAAAATTGCCGCCTGGTAATGGGTTAAAAAATATTATAGTAATCTCTGAAACATTAATTTTGTGTTTAGGTAGTAATATTTTCTCCCAAATATTTTATTGCTTTTACCTTAAACTTTTCTATTTACGAATATACATGTAATTTAATGAGAATATTAACATGTCTTGAAATGTACAACCGTAAAAGAAGAGAAATAATAAGGAAAAACATATTTAACATCATTCGCAAGATAATATCCCTATATTCATTATGATGCCATTTACACATTGCTTAACATTTGTAACTTCAGTTTTAGATATTTGCATGTTTTTAAACAAAAAAAAAAAAAAAAAAAAAAAACACACACAAAAAAACAAACAAAAAAAACAAACAAACAAAAAAAAAAACTATTCATAATTTAGCTTAACCCATTCCCAGACATTCCCGTGTTTTTACGCCCCTCAAAGATAACGAACTTGAAAACATTGTAGAAAAATGAAGAAATGGCTTGAAACAAGCAATTTCTTCATTTTCAACAATGTTTTCCTATCAAAAGATAGAAAAAGTTTTTAATATTTCATTAACTTATAATTGTATTTTTTGGATTTGGATGAGTTTAAAATTTTGTCGTCTGGTAATAGTTAAGTATTGTCGATAAGACGTAGATATAGGAAGTTTTTGAGTCTTGTAACTTTTGGATAGTTCCGTTGGACTGTTGCTTTAAAAATCAAATATTCGTAAGGGCCAACTGACCCTTTCCCACACAATCTCGCATGTTGACGCCCACAGGAAAAAAAGAGTTAGAAAAATTGTGGAAAAATAAAGAAATTGCTTATCACAAGCATGTTTTTTTTTCATTATCCACAATATTTTCCACCTCAAAAGACAAAAGCTTTTGAAATTTCGTGAACTTAAAAGGATTTTCTGCAACATCGTTGAATTTGGATCAGTCTAAAATTTTGTCAAGTCGTAATGGCATAAATATTTTAATTAGCTCATTCAGTACAGGGAATGTCTTGAAATGAATTGGATTGAACGTTTGCACGAACGCAGTTCTTTTAATCATTTCCCGTACAAATCCGGGATTTTACGTCGCTGTGATTTTATACTTGAGAAAACATTGTGGAAAAATGAAGAAAACGCTTATAACAAGCAATTTTTCCTTTTCCCACAATATTTTCTACCACATACGACGGTTTCATTTGTTTCATATGTCAAAAGATGAAAAGAGCTTTACATCCATAACAATTGCAATCATTTACATGTTTTTTGTAAACTTACACACCTATTTAGAACAAATGTCCGTGTTTTAATATCAATAAGAGTAAATCTTGTATTAAGCGACCACTCATGGGCCGACCAAAAAAGTGGTCGCTGAAGGGAATGCTCGTTTAAAACACATTTTCTAAAACATTAGAAGGATTGATTCGATTGCTTACATGAATAATCATAGAATTCATGCAATATCCTATGTTATTGGAACCCATTAGAATCGTCTCAGTGAGACGATTCTAATGGTTTCCAACAACATTGGATTTATTTATGATATGCTTTTATAATTCACGACCACTTCTTTATGAGAGCTTTTGATTTTGGAAAGGGGATTTCGATTGTTGTCGTTAAATGAAAGTGGTTGCTAAATAGAAGTGGTCGCTCTGGCAAGATCAACTGTAATTCAATACGCTCGAACGAGTTTTATCCAAACAAAACCCGATGAATTTTCTTTGTTTTCAATGAAAGACGACGCAAGCAAGAAAACTGCTTTGAAATAATCATTTCATAAGTGACATGATTCTATTATACAGGTAAAATCAGAAACTGATACACCTTGCAAGGTACTAATTACAGGTAACATTAGCCAACCAGTCGTGGTTCTGTTTGATTAATAGAAACCATACTGGTTACGCTCTGTCTCCGGCGAAGATCGCAATTCCGGGCATAAGTCATTGCGTTGGTAGACTTACAGGTAGACATCCTTTTGGCCTTCATGTGGTGACATTTGATATTGTTTTTTAATGTACATTTAAAGATGTATTATTTTTTTTTTATATAATTCAAGGTTTTATTTCACTTTCACCATTATTTAACAAAGCCGAATATGGTTATGACAAACCTGTATGACACAACAAGGGAATCCGCCATTCTTATTCAATAACAACCAGCCGCTTACCTTTTCCATAAAAAGCAACCATAAAAAGCTTCTGGGCAGAGTAGAGTCACGTGACTTAATGTTGATGTATTGTATTATGATACTAGTCCATTTTCCCATAATGCCCTATTTTGTCCATCTCACCAGACGATTTATTGATAAGATTGTTTATTTGACATTTGTTTCGAGCTCTTTAGCCCTAAACCTCTACGTAAAACGCAATTTGATCGCAAAATTTCATTAGCGGCCAAACATCTCGGCGGAAGTTATAATTCAGACTTCATAATCAAATTGGAGGCTTGCATGCTTTCTTACGCTCTTAAGAAGCCTTGTTTACCTGACAGGAAATTGACGCTTTTCACCGCGCGCAAGAAAAAGTAGTACCCCTAGAAATGTCGGGGTTTGTTATTACTGTGGCTTCTGCTTTTCTTCATTATTATATGCGTTTTTAATCCGTTCCCACACAATGACGCTTTTTGTCGTCCCTCTAGGAAAACAATTAGGAAAACATTGCGTAAAATGAAGAAATTGCTTGTCGCAAGCAATTTCTTCATTTTCCACAATGCTTTCTATTCAGAAAGTTGGACAATTCTAAAATTTCACAAACTTTTAAATTGTTGTCATCAACACCTTTCAACTTGGACCAGTCAAAAATTTTGCCAATTAGTAATGCGTTAATGGATTTTTTTTAAACATTTGAAAGAATAAAAGTCTTTAACCATTGTTTTGTTATCAAGGACAGACTAACGCATGTCTGGAAACGATTCGATTCTTTGCCGTCGTGGAAATAACAACACTTCAAATAATAAAGAAATGTACCATAATGAATTACATACCCCTTTTCATCATACACGTGATAATTAATCTAGCCTACATCTGACGCCAACTTTCAAACTTATTATTGTGCTGATTCGAAAGTAGAAAACAGATCAAATTTCAAAATGGTCCAAACAGCCGCTAGAACGTCCTTATCATCTAATTCATTTCATAATAATTTGATTTTTACTTTCGTCTATCATAAACGAGCGTTCTGATTGGCCGAAAAATATAATACATACCACCATGAACAAATTTTTGAGCACACAGCTATTTTGTATGCCTGCGCAGAAAATAGATCCATAAAAATGTATCATAATTGTAGAATAATCGCCTTTTTTCGCTCAATGTCATTAAATTATAAGAAATGAAGAGAATATTTTTTGTTTCCATGGAGGTATGAAACAAAAACCTAATCACACCAATGCATTAATACAGTGTGATTAGGTTTTGCGTTTAATACCTCAATGAAATCAGAAAAAATCTTTTCATTACTTAAATAATTTGAAAATCATGCTGGTTTTTTTTATGAATGGGAAATTGTTAAAGAGGCTGTTGAACAGATTCCAAGGAAAGTTTGATAAGGAAAAGTACATGAATACGCGTTTACAATATTTATTAATGTCATTGTCATGGTAAGTACTCTCTCTTCATATTAAATCTACTAAATTCACTATAAATTTAAGTTAATGTGATATATTCCTTTTGCCCTACTTTGAAACGTCAGGATTTATCGGATGAGGTCGTTAGTTTTCATGTAATTCCGATAACGACTGAATTGCTAGCGGAAGATAATGACGTAATTGATACGTCATGGCAAACACAAATATGGCAATTTTCATGCAATCCACAAACAACATATTTACCCGATTAATTCCTGTTGCATTCGTCTCTTAACGCGAAATATTTTTGCTTTCTTTTCCTTCTTTAATAAAGTTATGAACAGTCATTTTCATTATACGATCAGCTTAATCACCTACTTATATATGTTTGAAAACATTACAGTTAGAAATCTGAAAAGTGAGAACCTAAATATTTTCTTTCGTAATCTGTGCTAGAGCCGCTTTAAAGAGGGCTGACATCAAAATTTATGGCCCCATTTTCTACCCATTTTTTCCTTATACAGTGTCAGCATGTATTAGCTACCACCCAAGAGACGGCCAAAATCTGGTCATTTAACCGATTCCAAAACGACCAAATTTTAGACTGGTCAAAATTGAAAGAAGCTGCAGACGACAATCTCAAGTTGATGGAATTTCATTTCTTTTTTGTCGTTTTGGACAGGAAACATTGTTGATAATGAAGAAATTGCTTGATACAAATAATTTCTTCATTTTCCACAATGTTTTTCAAAGCTTTTTACTTGAGGGCCGTAAAAAGGAGGGATAGTGTGGGAATGGGTTTAGAGAAAAGGTCGCTTAATGCACTTTTATGTGACACATAAGAGGAACAAGTTCGACTGCACATGTGAATTATTGAAGGTTATTACTCAATTCTTAGTTGATGGAACTCATTAGAATCGTCTCATTTAGACGATTCTAATGAAATCCACTAACATTGGATTTAGTTTTGATAATTTAATTAGCAAAGCAAACAAAAACAAAACAACAGCAACAACAACAACAACAACAAAAAAAAAAAAAAAAAAAAAAAAAAAAAAAAAAAAAAAAACGCGCGAACATGAAGGTCCTTTGTATTTGCAAAGGGAAGTTTGATCCTGGTCGCTTACCGAAAGTGATTGCCTAATAGAAGAGGTCGTTTTAGCAAGGTTGACTGTAAATTGTTAATGATAGTTAATGATATGCAAGAGAGTAAAATTTCCTTTACACCGCAACGCAATGTTGAATCTAAAGGTGACGGCGTAAAGAGTTAATAGAATGAAATGCTGTTCCACATTAACCAATCGTTGACTATCATTATATTTTGATGCTCTTTAGGAGTTATTTATATGAAGGTATTACAGGTGTGCGTGGTTTCCATAATTCTGTTAAAGCATTAGGCAAATTGGTTACCAAGGTAATGTTTTTAGACACGCAAAATCTCTTGAATATTTCTGTTTCACTTTAGGAAGACCCAAATGCGAGGGGAGATTGAAAAGCGTTCTGTCTAGGGCAGAAACAGGCTACTAACAAACATACCAAATGACCAATCGCGGCTGTCAATTAAATAATTAGGCGACCAATCAAATTATTCATTTAGACTAAAAGTTTAAATTCGAACACCAACATTGGCAGCAATTTATGCGAAGCAATCTTTTTTTGCTTGGCGACTTAAACGTGGTAGCTACAGCTTATTCAAGCTGTAATTACGACGTTTAGGTCGCCAACAAATCATTCTGATTTTTATTACATACCACTGGCCATAAATTTTGCAAAATTACGCCTTTTAAAATCAAAGCAGAACTTTCAGCAAGCGTCAATGGGCGGGGCAAACGGAGTGGGTAGGCGGGGCTTGCGAATGGTCAATCGAGGTCAATATAGATAATTTATTGCGTATATTCATTTTCCAGTAACAGTAGCAATTTTTGCTCTGTTGTCTGCCAGAATTTGAATCTTAAACCTACCTATAATGAGTAATTCTAAAAATATAGACAATATTGGTCATCGTGCGTTTCTTCAATACCTTAGCCTCAAAGGCTTATCGGCTGAGGAAATTCACGAGGATATGGGTAGCACCCCACTAAGATATATAGAATGGTGAAGAAATGTGACGCCCAAAGGACACGACGGATAAACTTCATGATATGATTATGGTGGATCGGCTGACTGATCAATCGCGAATGTCAATCATATAACCAGTCGACCAATGAAATCTTTCATTGAGAGCAGAAATTAATTTCGATCTCCAGCACTTGTCGACATTTTTGTTAACCCTTTTTGTTTGTTTGGCGGCTTAAACGTCATAACTACAGCTTATGCAATCTGTAGTTACGATGTTTAAGTCGCAAACCAACTTTACTAACTTTTTAATACATATTGGCCCTAAATTTGTCAAAATAATGCCGTTTAAAATTGAGAGGCGTAACGTGCTGCCGGAGTCAAAAGGCGGGGCTAACGAACCAGCTATTGGTCAATTACAAAGCTGTACATTGCTACACACGTAGGCATCTGCCAGGAACGAGTCCATAATATAATCGACCGCGGCCATAGCGCAGTTGGTAGGGCGTAGGACTCTTAGTCATAGGGTCCCGGGTTCAATCCCAGGTCGCGGAGACATTTCCGACAATTGTCTCCCAACCAATGGGCGGATAATCGTAAACCTAAGGGGAGGCTCGATAAGGATGTTGTGGTAGTACTGTTGAGAGAAACACCAGGAAACCATTGTTTGGTGCTCCATCCGCAAAGTGGTGTTAAATCCCAATCAATCAATCCATGCTATTATCCATAATGACTAGCACATGACATTATTTTCTGCAATGTGGACCCAAAAACTTCTGTGTTGTGTTGTCTAGAAACGCGCTCGGTGCAACATGTGAACGAGAACCTTGCCATGCCTCATCGGGATCCAGAGTTATTTCCCAGCTATATAATTGTCATTATCTTTACGTGTTTATTTCGTACAGCAAATGTTGTCTTATCATGGGTAAAGTCATCTGGGGAATACGATAATTTTAACATGCCTGAAGTAGGAGGGCTTATTAAAGTAAAATCATATAGCCTGAATTGACCAATCGCTGGCCCCGCCTACTTACTCCGTTGACCCCAACAGGAAGTACCAACTCAATTTAAACTTTTTTATTTTGCAAAATTTATGGCCAGTAGCATGTAACAAAAAAGTAGGAGTTTGGTTGACGACCTAAACGTCGTGAAAGTCGCCAACCATCAAAGGTGTTTCACATAAATGGAAGACAATGTTGAAGTTCATATTTCGCTTCAAATCGAAACAAATGATTTGATTGGTCGTTTTTCTTAGATTTACAGCCGCGATTTGTCAACTGCCTTGATACACAGTGTTAATTCTATATATTCTACAATGTCAAAAAATAAAAAAAAAATCTTTGTAACAGAAACGCTTTTTAAGAACTTATTTTTGGGCTTTCCATCACTTTAAGGTACATGTTTCGTATTAAGTATTTCTATGTTTGTCTATTCATCGAAACATTTATACATACTTTCACATACTTGACGGGTCGCGGCTTAGAATAAAATCAAACAAACTATCAAACAAACAACGACAATAACAACAACAACAACAGCAACAACAACAAACTATAAACATGTATATTTACCGTTTTGAACGAAGATTTGAATCGATTTGAACGAATTTTAATTACTCAAATAGTTAAACTAGCATTTAGCGACAACTTAAGGGACGCCAAAATGTGGTCGTTTAATAGAACGGTCGTTTAAAGGAGGTATCGATGTTGTTGTTTTCATGTAGCGATTTTCTATTTTTTTTTATTCCCTCTCATATATTGTTTGAATGCAATTTTCCGGAAAGAGGTTTTGCGAAAATCAGAGACCGGTTATCAAAATAAACTTTGGTAGTTCCTTTATAGCCTACGTAGGTTTTGTCGGGACACTTATTGATTTTGGGACAGCCACGAGGTGCATTTAAGCGTTGAAATTCTGCTCAAACCAATATCATCTTGACGTCATCAGGAGTCATATTCGATTGCCGAATATGTAAAGATAAGTTCAAAACTGTTGAAAGCGTTTATATAACTGTGGACATTCACTATAGATTTTCGCTAACCGCTTAATTTGACACAATGCAGGATATTGCTTGGGCTTGTTTCTTCTGTTGAATTTGGCTCGTATACCAGTGATTTCATGTGGTGTCGAAACCGCTGCTAGATAACACCAAAATGCTGCTTTTAATTCATCAGATTACCATGAAGACGATATCTGACTCATATTTAAGAATTAAATGCTCGTTTGGGCGTATTTTTTGGCATTTGGATTTAACGCTCGTTAGAGCACTTTTTGGCATTTGGATTTTTTTCATTTCTAAGTTTTAGAAACATCCATACCCTAATAATGTAATTTTTAGTTATGTCTATCAAAAACGGGCGATTTGAATGGTCGAAAAAAATTATTCATAACTCCATGAACAAAATTTTGAGCACAAAGCGATTTTGAATGCTTCCGCGCAAAATATAGTTCCGTGCAAAAAGGTATCAAAAATTGTTAAGTTATTGCTTTATTCGCTGGAAACTATTAAATTATAAGAAATGAAGAGGATATTCTTCATCTCTTAATTGATAGTCACTTTTGCGCCACATATGAGGGATCGGTTCTACTGCATACATGAACTATTGCCAGGATTCTCATTTAATATTATGTTGATTGAACTCATTAGAATCATCTCAATGAGACGATTCTAAGGAGATCCAGCAATATTTAGTTCTGATAGTTTTATGAGCATGAACGTCCTATTATGAAGATTCTTTGTTTTTAAGAGAGATAATTTTGATGGTGGTCCCTTGAATATGGTCGTTTAATAGAGGTGGTCGATTGAGCAAGATTGACCTCATACATTTTAGAATTGAATGAGTGGAACAATCTATTATCAACTTTGAATAGAATTGGACAGGATTGGCGACTCGGGATCAGATTATAAACTATTTAGACCAACAATCAAAGTTCCGTGATTCGAATCCCGAACGAGGCTGGATTTGCTGTCTCCAAACCTCATTAGAATCCTCACCAGAAATGAACCGGTAAGCTAGCTTCACGTTCATTGGCGATTTACACCTGGCAGGCTAAAGAACAAAGAAGGTCTATTCGTAGAAGAGATAGGGGCGTATCCGGGTATACCCTTCCATCTATCTCATGGTACCTAGAGCACGGAGGGACATAAATCTTTCAGACACAGACTAGTTGGATGGAATGATCGTCAATTTCAAGATGTAATTAACTGTAAGCTCATCCCTTCATTTGTTCAGTTACAGTTTCATTTAACCCATTCCCACACAATCCCTCCTTTTTACGCCTCTCAACAAAATAATTTTGGAAAACATTGTGGAAAAGGAAGAAATTGCTTGTATCAAGCAAATTCTTCATTATCCACGTTATTTTCTATCCTAAAGGAAAAGAAAAATTAAAATTCCACCAACTTGACATTGTCGTCTGAAGCTTCTTTCAATTTGCACCAGTCTAAAATTTTGCCGTGTTTGAATAGGTTAACCCATTACCAGACGGCAAAATTTAGACTGGTCCAAATTGAAGGAAGATGCAGACGACAATTTCAAGTTGGTGAAATTTTAATTTTTTCACCTTTTTGGATAGAAAACATTGTGGATAATGAAGAAATTGCTTGATACACGCAATTTCTTCATTTTCCACAATGTTTTCCAAAGCTTTTTTCTTGAAGGGCGTAAAAAGGAGGGATTGAGTTGGAATGGGTTAAAGAAATGTTTCCGATAAAAGGTTCAATGGTTGATGAAACAAAAATGACATGGCGCTGACATCGCGATAATAAGTGACGTCATTCTCGTGAAAATTGGCATGTCAATTTATGGAGTGGCTATGTCAATCAATAATTCCATTCACCACTCATACCAAGTATTTATACCGGAAGTGAATTGTAACCTTCTTTTTGATGATTTGGAGACTTTAAATGACTTAACTTCAACTTGTGCAAGAAGCCGAAGTTACGACGCCTAGGTCGCCAACCAACGCGTAGCCCTTAGCCCTTTATGTTCCTGTCCATAATTTAAGAAAACTAACGTCGCTTGATATTTTGCGAAATTCCATGTTGGGGGCTATTAGGCGTGTCCAGCGATCCGTCAATTACCTACACGACAAATAGATCCGCCGACTATCTTCACAACAAAGCGATCAGTCGATTACCTATACAGCAAAGCAAACCGTCAATTACCTACACAACAAAGCGGCCTGTAACTACCTACACAATAAAGTGATCCATCAATTACCTACACGACAAAAGGTTCCGTCGATTACCTACACGGCAAGGCGATCCATAAATATACCACATGACAAAGCGATCCACCAATTACCTACCCGACAAGGCTATCCTCCAAAAACTACACAATAAAACGATCTGCCAAATAACTTACACGACAAAGCGATCCGCTAATTACCTACACGACATAGTGATCCATCAATTACCTACACGACAAAACGATCCGTCGATTAACTATGCGGCAAGGCGATCCATAAATTTACGACATGACAAAGTGATCCCAATTACCAACACGACAAAGCGATCAGTCACTTACCTACATTTCAAAGCGATCCATCGATTACCTAGCCGACAAAACGACCCGTCGATTACCTACACGACAAGGTGTCCGTCAATTTTCTTCATGGCAAAGCAATCCGTCAATAACCTACACAACAATGCGATCAGTCAATTACCCACACAACAAAGCAAACCATCAATTACATACAAAACAAGCAATTTATCAATTACATACAAAACAAAACGATCCGTCAATTGCACGCTAAACAACGACAAAGCAATCCGCCAATAACATACACAAGGAACGACAAGGCGAACATTTCTATGTACAAGTGACATGAACATTGACGGATATCTTGCCATGCCGGTTGCCCCCTAATAGGAATGTCGACTGAGATATCAAACGGCGTGAGTTTGTTTTTTTAAAAGGTTTAACGCCGATTTTAACATTGTTTCAGTCATATCACGGCGGCTGGAGTACTTAATAAAGGATTCCTGGTATATCTCCAATCTGTACCACCATTTTATCCTTTCCTAGCCTCCATTTTAGGTTCGGGAATTTTCAATTGTCATGTCTTTTGAGTTTGAAAACATCGTGGAAAACATCATGGATAATTAAGGAATTGCTGTAACAAGCATTTTCTTAATTTTCAACAATGTTTCCAAAGCTTTTTTACAAGGGGGGGGGGGTAAAAAAAAATCGTGATTGTGTGGGAATTTGATGGGTTAACTCGCCAAAGAACGAAAATATACATGTATTACATAAGTAACAAAGTTCAGCATTTTACTTCCGGTATAAATGAATGGTCTGTTTGGTATGACCTTTTTTAAATGACTTCCGGGATCCACCAACTAAAAACAAACAAACATACAACATTAATAACAAAAAAAAAAAAGAGAAAGAAAAAGTAAAAACACGAAAACCCGAACAAACAAACAAACAAACAAACAAACAAAAAATAATAACTTTCAAAAACAGACAAATAATAACTCTCAAAAACAGACCGTCCTAAGCAGAACGCTTCGATAAAAGAAAATTAAAAGGTTCCTATCTTTGTACGTAAACGATTACAAGACAGTAATATACTAAGGTAAGTATAAAAAGTTACATTTTTTGGTGGTAACTACAGCCTTGATAAAGCTGGCGTTACGACATTTTGGTCGCCAATCAACTGCATCCTGAACAAATAGTCGACTACAAGACAATATTTTTGTATTTTTCCCATACAACAATGTAGCACATACCTAGAATAAACGACAAAATTGGCCTCAGCAGACAAAGTAATTTTCTACCGTCTCCCAGAGAATTTTCCCTAAAGCCGAAAACCTAATCTCTGTAAATGAAACGATACAATTTCATTAATTTTCTAAAATATTATCCCTTAAACGGTTACTTAGAAACGTTATTAACCTCTATTTTACCGCGACAAAAAACTAATAACACGGCGCCTTTGCTTCAATTACGCTTGATGAGTCGAATCTATTTGAATTGGCGATAAATTGACTCTTGTCATCAGCAGAGAGTACACAAATCCAATTCTGTATTGGGCCCACAATTTAATAAAGAAGATTTTCTTTGGGGTAATTAAAGAATAGTCAGATCTTGTGGCGAAAACGCCGCTAACTAGATTTGTTCCCGGAATTTAGTCGGGCCCTCGACTCTATGGCGGAAAAATAAATTCGACAGAAAAATTAGAACTGATCCTTATTTGCTCCCTTCGACCTATGCGATAATTCGAGCCAAAAATTTTTTAAAAGAAATAACAACAAAAAACAAGAACAACAACAACAACAACAAAAACCCCTAAAAAACAATTTAAACAGGAACACAGTTAATAAATAAATAGAAAAAAATGAAGCACTAGGTAAAGAGGAGATCAAATTAAAACATGTCCAGTCGATGTGAGATTTATCTTTGAAATTATGTAAAGTCGATATTGCTCGAGCGACCACGTGTTATAAGCAACCACTTCCATTAAGCGACCACAATCGAAATTTTCTGTTCAAAATTAAAAGCCGTCATACAGATACCATATAGTCATAAATGCTAACAACGTATCATACCCAAATCTAATGTTGTTGGAACTCATTAGAATCGTCTCAGCGAGACTACGAGAAACTTACTACAATGTATCTCTATGAAGTCTAGTGGTGCATAAGACCTATGAAATTCAAGTCACTCTAGTCGTTCTACAAATATCTTGAATGATCTGCCCTTGAATTGATACAAAACCACTATATTTAATGTGTGCACAACTCCTCCTACATATCAATGGGAACTAACTGAAACTTGCTACAATGTATCTCTATGATGGAATGCAAATCGCCCTAGTCGTTCTAGGATTATCTTGAATAATCTGCCCTTGAATTGAAAAATAAATCACCATATTTCATGTGTGCGTAACTCCTGCAGTTTCAATCAAAAGAAATTGTAACTTTGCAAAATGAATCTGCAAAGTATATAGTGGTGCATCTAACCTATAAAATTAAGATAACTCCAGTTCTTCATTAGCTATATGCCATTGAATTGAAAAGCTGCATAATTTCTAGTGTAAGTAACTTTTCAAATAGTTATTACAATGATTATCCGTGATGTGTACTTGTGCTTGAGATCTTTAACATTTTGTCTTTCCAGTGATTAATGAATTGTCTCCCATTTGTTTAGGGAATTGCCCATTATTACCCTGGTTTGGGGTGCAATGTGACCCATAGAGCTGTTAATACAAACAGTGTCTCACAGTGACGAAGCTTAATGTTGAAATAGTGCATAGGTAAAACACAACTTGCAATACAAAAATTGTTGTTTTTTTATATTGTAAGGTACGATCTCAATACAAAATATATTCCGAGAGAGTAAGTTCCATTCCTGCTCATCCTGCACAATTTGCGCAGTCTCAGGTTGAAACTCTTTACACATTCCAGATTTTGCTCTTGGAAGACCAGTCACAGTTGTATTCTTTGGGATACTGTCATTTTGTTTATATCAAAAAGGTCAGTTTTCAAGGTCATTTTTTCATCATAAAAACTTAATGTGAAATATTGTATTCCACTGATAAGCCCCTTTCGGGCGTATATGCGCCGCCCTGCGGAGCTCCCGTTGTTTTGTTGTTTTTTTCTTGTTTTGAAATTTCAGCAAATTGGGTGCTATCATTTTTAGGGATAAGTGAATTGTTTGGACCAATAAATTGCAAGCAAATCGTTTCAATATTACAGATGAACTTGAACGTGGAAGTGTGGAAAGTGCGGTGCTTAACCAATTGACCAATCGCTGGTCCCGCCCACTTACTTCGTTGGCCACGCCCACCGACTCCGACAGGAAGTCCCAGGAAATAAACGGCGTTATTTGAAAAAAGAAGAAAAAAATATGGCCAGCTGCATGTAACAAAAAGTAAAATAGTTGGTTGGCGACCTAAACGTTGTAAGGACAGCTTGAATTGAATAAGCTGTAGTTACGACGTTTAAGTCGCCAAACTAACAAAAAAAGGTTAACAAGAAATAGCGACCGATGTCGGAGTTGAAAGTTTATGTCCGGGCTGAATAAATGATTTGATTTAACAGGTTGATTCCTTGATTGGCAGCCGCGATTGGTCAATTCCCACACAATCCCTCCCTTTCTTGCAGGCACGGCTTGTTTCAGGCCTGGACAAGCTGTGGGTGCCGTTTTTCGCAGGCTGGGCGATAAAAAAAAATCAATTTTAGATTAGTGTAATGCATCTTACATGTATATCCTTTCCGCCATTTCACTTATTCCGAAACTAAATCAACGGTTGGCAACCAAAACCTTTACGTGACCATAGTGGAGTAAAGCTGTGGTCACAGGTTTTGATTGCTAACCGGCAGTTCTATAAACCATAGCAAAAAAAAAAAAAAAAAAACCCAAAAAAACTGTCCCTCATATTTTCCCCGTATAGATATATTATATTTGTTAAACCGGATGTGTTGACCTGTCAAAGTATTCGAATCTATTTGTAATCGTTATTCAATTACATCTATGGATTATAGAAATGTAACAAACTTGAGTTCTTTATTCCTAACGGAAACAACTTATAGCGTTTGTTATCCAATAAACATTAGTTGTCAATCAGGAAGTTCCGCTTCCATTATTAACGGCGTTATTTTGCAAAATTTTCGACAAGCAGCTTGCTACAAATAAATAGCGTGGTCGGTTGGCGATCTAAACGCCGTAACTACAGCTTGAATTAGCTGTAGTTACGACATTTAAGTCGCCAAACCAACAAAAGTGATTCACCAAAATGGCGCCAAATGTTGGAGCTCAAACTGAACTTCCAGTCTAAATGAATGATTTCATTGGTCGACTGATTATAAGACTGGCATCCTCGATTGGTCAATTTCATTCAAAATCGCTCGTTCATCGTTCCGTCTGTATCATTCAAATCACCCATTCAAATCTTTCAAAACATTTCAGAACTTCGCCTAAATTATTTCGCGAATTCATTGGGTGGCCTGGATTTTGAAATGTCAAATTTGTCAGAGTTAACAAACAAATCTTATAGCTGGTAGCTCGCTGTCTGTGAGAGACATCGATAGATCTAGGGGCAGTTACCCAGTCAAGCAGAGCCTTTTATAGTATATAAAGGGAGATAATTACATATAGTTCATTACATTCAAATCAAAACTCGCCAAATCCGCTCATCTCACTCTTTTTCAAAATTATTCCAAAAGTATTTACTTTGTCGATTAACCGATGCTCATAACTGTAATACCTACTTGAATTAAGAGATGTAGAGTCAATTCTTTGTTTTCATGGAGGTATGAACCGAAAAACCTAATCACACTGTATGAATATTCTCTTCATTTATTATAATTTAATAGCATCGAGCGAAAAAATGCAATGAATTACTTTTTTATACTTTTTTGTATGGGAGTATTTTGTGCAGAAGCATACAAAATAGCTGCGTGCTCAAAATTTTGTTCATGGAGTAATGAATATTTTTTTTCGACTAATCAGAACGCCCGTTTTTGATAGACTGAAATTAAAATATAATACGATTGTATCGAGTATTGTATTGTAACTTGACGCCTTTCTTTTCGACGAGATTTCAGAACATTATAAATCAGCTTGAATATAGAGGATTATCAAGTTGTTATTTTTCATATGAAAAATCTCTCACGAGAATGCGTTGTTAGGCGTTGAAAAAAGAGTCCGAAGGGTGAGTGCGCATTGATATCATCGAATTTTGTTGTTCGCCAATTTGGATAACTTTTCCAAGTTGGCGGGGTTTCAATGGAATTTTTGAAGGGAAAGTCCGTATTTCAAGACACTTAGAGATTTGCAGTGTCGGGCACGAAAATAATTTGGACGAAACATATACTGTATCTAAGGGCGACAATCCTGTCGTCGATCTAAAGGCCCCGGGATATTTCAAACATAGATCGACCATTCAAGACTTGGACAGAACCATAGGATAGGCAGTCTGTGATATGATCACTCAGTCTCCTAACTTGAGCCTACAAAACAAGCTCAGGCGGGTTAGGTTTGAGTGTCTATCGCTTTAACTGCAAAATCATCAGTATTCTAGGTGTGTAATAATGTTGGATGTTACGGAATACTATGCATTTGTTTGAGTCAACCAGTGATAACACAGACATTCGGGTTCGTTATTGTTTAAAACCAGTTGCTAAAAAAACCTTTTTTTTAGTGTTGTAGTTATGAACGTTGATTTCTTCTTATTTTAAAGTTTTTGAACTGAATTTTAGCTAAGAAATTGAATGAAAGGTCACTGTGCATTTCTCATTCTCCCCATACCTCGTTCGCCATTATTTTCAACAGAAAAGTTGTAAAATATGTAGCTTATGTTTTAAAATCTTATTAAAGTTGATTTTTTATACGAAGGATTTAGTCAAAAGCTTTCTTTATTTTAGATAAAAAATTGCAATTTTAGCTATGAATATTAACCAAGACCGACTTGGCCCTTTGGAAATAAAAGTAGTTCCCGATTTTTGGAGTAAAAGTTGATATCATCACTTTGTTGGTTAGAAAACATTGTGGACAATGAAGAAATTGCTTGTTACAAGCAATTTCTTCATTGTCCACAATGTTTTCCAGAGCTTTTTTCTTGAGATGCTTAAAAAGCGGAATAAAGTGATAATGGGTTAAATAGCATGCTTTTTAAAAGTTCAACACAATTTGAATGCAGTTGGCGACATTCTTGAAATACATAAAAACTACTTTTTATGGCGTAGGCATTTAACGAATTTAGTGGTTAAGCCTCCAGCGGCAGTTTGCACTCGTTGAACTTTGAGACGACCTCAAAATTTTGTCTGTTAACTTAAGCTATCAAAGCTGACGCTTTGCTAGCTAAAAAAGTGTAATTAAATTTGATTGATTGAATGGGGTTTAACGCCACTTTTAACAGTAATTCAGTCATCTCGCGGCGGTTCGAGCACCTAGCAATGGAATCCTGACGTTTCATACACCAGTACTACCATTACATCCTTTCCGAGTCACCAGCTACTCATCCCACTCAGGTTTACGATTATCTACCAATTAATGGGAGACAAATGTCGGAATGGATATTTGGCACGACCGAGGATCGACCCCGGGACCTCGTGATTGAGAGTCCGACGCACTACAGACTGTAATTACAATGGTTTGGTCGCTTAACCCTTGTCTTGCTGTATAAATTACCTTACTGAACTGCTGTCAAATCAAAGGGCTGAAAGCTCTGATAGAACTTGTTGTTCAAAAATTAATATTTCTTTAAGAAACCAACTTCAGAAACAACTCTGGTAGGAAAAGTACAAACAGGAGGTGCAGACTAAGATCAGCCTGCACATAAGTGCAGTCTGATCTTAGTCTACGCCTCCTGCCAAAACCGGAATATTCCGGGTTCAGCATGACAAGGGTTAAATGCGACGTGGTTTTGAAGACGCAGATACAACCTTTATCTATCTCGGTACATGTACATCTATCTGTAGAATTTTCGGATCGCTGGACCCGCCCAGAAAATCTGAGAGAAATCTGTAGAAAACCTGTAGTTACGACATTTAAGTCTCCAAAACAAACAGAAGTGCTTCATATTAACATCGGACAATGTCGTAGTTCAAAGTTCATTTTGAGTCCAAATGATTCATTTGATTGGTAGATACATTTTTGGATTGACAGCCGTGATGCGTCAAGTAACTATCAGTGGAAAAGAACATGTTATGGGAAAGGCTCACATTTAGGCTTCTCGGCAAATGTGTGACTTGAGATTAGCACCAAGGTAATCACGTACGTCGATCTGATTATCATATTCATAATGGCGAGAATTTTTAGTCATCTAAGATTATCCAGTGTTTCGCAGGCGCTGTACTTGCTAATTTAGGGTTTGTTTGAGTGAAATGTGTCACCAGAAAATTACCTCAGTGTATATTTGGTTACCCGGTTTTTCATTTCCGTCTCCGAATACACGCAATTGCCGCTGTAAAGTATGGTAGACACTGTAATACAATGCTGCGAAACACGATATACATCGCGTTCATAGGGCTACTGTGACGAAAATAAAACGGAAGAAAATGTTGGTAAGGATGACACGGAAATAAAACTTTGCGTTACGTTATTTTCACCGACCTACGTGACGGAAAAAATATACTGTAGATAAAACAGAAATAATTCCCTTCTATTTCGTATTATTATTTATCCCCCCCCCCCAAAAAAAACCCCAAAAAATCTTGACCATTCAGGCGAAAGAAACGGATTGGGAAAATGACCGATCATCACAGATTAGCTAGAGGTCATATTTACGGAATTACTTATACAGTTAACTCATTTCAACACAGCCAGCTTTTTAACGCCCTCCAAGAAAAAATGTTTGGTAAAACATTGTGGAAAATGGAGAAATTGTTTGTTACAAAAGTTTATTTTTAACTTAACATTGTCGCCTACAAATCCTTTGAAAAAATGTCAAGTGGAATGGGTTAAGCAGAATAGTATATCAAGATTCAGAAAACCGTTAACCCATTCTAACACAGTGGAATTTTAGACTGGTCCAAATTGAAAGGAGCTGCAGACGACAATTTCAAGTTGATGGAATTTTAATTTTTTTCGTCTTTTTGGATAGAAAACATTGTGGATAATGAAGAAATTGCTTGATCCAGGCAAATTCTTCATTTTCCACAATGTTTTCCAAAGCTTTTTCGTTGAGGGGCGTAAAAAGGAGGGATTGGATGGGATTGGGTTAAAGAGAAAAGGGATTCGGTCCTGGGTAGCCTGCATAGTTCTAGGAATCGGTACAGGCTGACCTTAGTCGACACCTTTTGCAATTTGGAGGAAGTATTTTCTTGCCAGATGGGCTCTTGATAAAAACTCACAATCTTCTTCAGGGTATAACCCCCCCCCCAAAAAAAAAAAAAAAAAAAAAAACACAACAACAACAACAACAACAAAACAGTCCTTGCCTGTAATGGCGAAATAAATTAAAAGGCACTGCGTCCTATTATATCTGAACGATTGATTGAAAATAAAGCCTTGCAACCGCTCCTAACTCTGATTTTAGAGGTATGTGAAATATAGAAGGTCGATCCTATATGAGACAGCCCGTCAAAGGACTGACAAAAAGTGGCTCCATGACAAAGCTGGTTGTCTTATAAAGGTGAATGATTTGTCTTTTCAGATAAAAATTATCCCTTCAATATCTGTACCTTTATACCGACAGTCGTGCGAGATCAAAACTTAATCTAAATGGTAGTACACGAGTACTCCAAAATCAGTTGTACATTTTAAAGGCACTATCTTGCAAAAATTATAACTATTAGGATGTAAGTAAACCGTTAAATATTTGATTGGCGACCCAAACGTCTTAACTACAACTTGAATAGGCTGTGATTACGACGTTTTTGTAGCCAAACCAACCAAAGCGTTTTACAAAAATGGTGTCAAATGTCGGAGTTCAGAGCTCAACTCCGGACTGAATGAATGGTTTGATTCGCCGGTTGATTCTTTAATTAACAGCCGCGATTGGTCTAGTGAACAATCGCGACTGTCAATTAAAGAATCAGTCGACGAACTTAAACGGTCATTTAGACCAGAGATGGCCTTTGCACTCCAACATTGGCCGACATTTATGTGAAGAATCGTTGATGGTTTTTGCAACTTAAACGTCGCAACTTAAGCTTATTCAATCTGTAGTTAAGACTTTTAGGACGCCATTCAACCAATATATTGTTTTACATGATGCTGGTAATCAATTTAGTAAAATAACGCTGTTTAGAATTGATTTGCTTGTTTGTTTGTTTGTTTGAATGGGGTTTTACGCCGCTTTCAACAATCTTTCAGTTATATCGCGACGGCTGGAGCACCTAATAATCGATTCCTGGTATTTCTCACACCAGTACCGCCATCACATCCTTTCCTTGCCTCCAACTGCTATCCCACATAGGTATACGATTATCGACCCATTGGTGGGAGACAAATAGTCGGAAAGGATGAGTGCCGCCGTCGGGGATTGAACCCGCGACCTTTAGATTGACAGTCCGACGCGCTATGACGGCGGCTCGTTTAGAATCGAAATGGAACTTCCAGTTTGAATCAGTGGGCGTGGCCAGCGATCCGTCAATCATTCAGGTGGAGCACTTATAAAAGGTGGCTTATTTGGCTACAGGTATGTTCTAGATATCGTTTATCGTCATGAATATTTTCAGTAGTCCGTTTATTCGCCACACCGGTATCCGTAAATTACAATTAGTATGAATTAGCGAATAATATTTGGCGTTTGCTCCTCTGAATCTAAGTTATGGAACAGAAATAAGCTTCGTTTGCCGTTAACTAAATCTGTTTGTACCAGTACACCAGAAATAGACACATCAGTGATTCCGAACTGACTACCAAAGAAAATTATCCTCTGTGTATGTACAGCAACATTAAAGAACATAAAATGGAATAGAATCAGTCTTTGTGTAGAAAAAAAGACAAAAACAATAATATTAAATCAACGATCAAGGTTTCTAACAATTTCGTGTTTACAGCTCTTAACCCCTGTCAAGCTGAACTCTGGATATTTCTGCTTTGACAGAAGGTATAAATTAAGATCAGCCTCCACATTAGTAGATCTTAGTCTTAGTCTACACAACCTGCTTGACAATTTAAGCCAAGAGAAATATTATTTACGGCCTTTCAATGCTTTAAGTACTTTGATTGTCAGTCTCGCAGAGTAGGAAAATTTGATATTTCACAAGACCGAGAAAATATTCAAAAAGTGTATTGAAAGTTATTTTAACTTTGTTTTTAGACGGTACAAAAGGCTAGACGATGTTATATATTAGCTGGTCCAGCCTATTGCATCTGCTAACTCGCCCGCTAACTCCAACTTCGATTCTAAACGGCGTTAAATTGTAAAATTTATGAACAGGGAACATGATACAATCAAAGTACTGTAAGCTGTCTAAGCATAGTTTTGTTAAGTATTCTCTTTCGGCTAAAAGTTTTTATGATGAATAAACTAGGTTAAAAAAATACAGGTGTTAACCTGTTACAAGACCACAAAATCTTAGACTGATTCAAATTAAAAGAAGTTGCAGACGACAATTTCAATTTGGTTGAATTAAGAAATCTTTCCCTTGTTGGGTAGGAGACATTGTGGACAATGAAGGAATTGCTTGTAACAAGCAATTTCTTCACTGTCCACAATGTTTTCCAAAGCCTTTTTCTAGAGATGCTTAAAAACTGAATTGATTGGGAAGAGTTAGAAAGTATGCGTTTGAAAGAGTTCTCTACTGTTTGAATAGAGTTTGCATTATTCCTGAAATACATGAGAATTACTTTTTATGGCGTAGGCATTCAATGGATTTAGTGGTTAAGCCTCGAGTGGCAGTTTGCACTCGTTAAACTTTGAGAAGACTTCAATATTTCGTCTGTTAACGTAAGCTATCAAAGCTGACGCTTTGCTAGCTTCCCCGACGGCGGCACTCATCATTTCCTACTATTTGTCTCTTACCAATGGGTCGATAATCGTAGACCTATGTGAGATAGCAGCTGGAGGCTAAGAAGGGATGTAATGGTAGTACTGGTAGTGTGAGAAAAACCAGGATTCCATTGTAAGGTGCTCCAGCCGCCGCGATATAGCTGAAAGATTGTTGAAAGCTGCGTAAAACCCCATTCAAACAAACAAACAAGCTTTGCTAGCTAAAAAGGTAAAATCGCAAACCAATAAAATGTTTCATATTAATGTCGACCAGTGTTGGAGTTCAAAGTTCACTACCGGTCTAAATGAAAAAAAAAATGACTTGTCGATTTACAATTTGATTGACAGCAGCGATCGGTCAATTCAGAAGCATGTCGGTTGTGAACAAAAACAACAGTTACAGATAAGTTGACGTCCATGAATAGTAAAGGCTATTGTCACACATTTTCCTGGAAAGCTACAGAAGAAAAGATTGAAAATTCCAACCTCATATCCGAGCTATAGAGTGATTCTATGACGAACGATCAAGGAAGACTTTTGATTATGAAAAATATCCGACTTGCTGCTTAAAACCTAAAATTCAACGACCACTTCTACGTCGTCTAAAATGGTATCCATCGTGTGTGTAATCGACTGTCTTTGAAAGGCTTTATATTTATATTAAGTTTTTTTCCCCCAAATATTACAAAACCCGTGCATGTGATAAAATGATGACACGAAATTACGTCGACCTATATTAAACATTTCCTGATAAGCAACATTTTAGACTCATCCAAATTCAAAGGTTTTGCAGAGGAAACTTTAAAGATGATTTCATTTGAAAAAAATACCATTCAGTAGGGTAGAAAATATTGTGGTAAAAGAAGAAATTGCTTGTGACAAGCAATTTCTTTCTGCTTTTTCCTCAATGTTTTCTCAATGATAATATCTCAGGGACGTAAAAACCAGGGATTTACAGGAAAGGGTTGAATTACAATATCTTATAATACAGTGCAAAGTCAACAAGTATATCTACGTAATATCTGAACATTCCCATAAGGCTCCCAAGAATAAATTATCAAAATAAGGTATATTACATAAAAAATGTTATAAAAATCATAAATTTGATTTAAACAACAACAACGATCAGAAAAAACCCGTTGAAAAGTCGACAAATAAAGTTAGAACTGAATGATATTCCGAAAGATATTAATAGAATGTGGGCGATTGATAATAAAAGATAATAAGATGTTAAATTATTTGGAACGACTCATGACCAACAGAAAGTTGTAAATGTCAAAGGCATACTATCTTTCATCTTGAATTTTATTTTATTAAACCTTTCCCTCACAACTCCTCCGTTTTACGCACCTCAAGAGTAAAGGTTTAAAAACATTGTGGGTTATGAAGAAATTGCTTAGAACAATCAATTTCTTCAATATTCTAACCTTAAAGACAAATATTTTTTCTAAATTTCATCAACTTGAAATTGTTGCCAGTAATATAATTCAATTTGGACTAGTCTAAAATTTTTTTGTGTGGGAATGGTTTAAATTTGAGCCCTTTCATACAAAAATGGCCTTCCTGATTGTGCGAATAGTTCCGATCCTGTTCAAACTGAGCAGGCTGAACAGGATTGACATTTTTCTGACGATTTTTCCAAATCTAGAATGACTCCCTTATACTCAATAATTAATTTTGGAGTACGAATCATCGGGTAGATACGTTATCTGTTGATTGCGTCGAAAACTGCCATGTTATGTTTTCATGGAGTAACCAATTGGAAAAGTAGCTTTTTTTAAAGTATCGAATTTTCAGGAATCTGTTCAAAAGCAGCTCTGCGATGGTTTTTTCTTTTTATGTCACAGATTTTTATCATTTTCATTCCTCCCAATTCTGTTTTGATACAATGATATTTTACAACAACAACATTAAATCCAGATTTGCAGAACGCAGAGATCGTTTATCAGAATAAAGTATAGTATTCGTGTCCAATTTATCTATTGAAATAGATTTTGCTTGGAGAATCGCTATGAATTTTTGAAAAGTCACGTGGTGCATGAAAAGAGTTTGGTAACGCAATGACAACTCACACTCAACGTCAGTGTGACGTCACTTTGCTAGACGATGTTCGATTCTGCAAAACTCATTAGAAAACTATCGTAAGAGGTTAGGTTAATATAGGCTCTTCGAACAGTTTTGTGCTTAATACAACATATGCAATCTCTTGTTAAAAACATAGGATGAGATCAAACAAACAAACAAACAAAAAAAGTGCGCAAACTTACGTCGTTTGATGTGTTGATATGTTGATATCGTTTGTGCTTACTACAACATATGCAAACTCTAGTTAAAAAACTTCGGATGAAACAAGCAAACAAACAAACAAAAAATGCGTACACTTAAGTCGTTTGAAATCTAAGTCGAATTGCCCTTTCTGAGTTTAGTTGACATTGCAAGCTGTCCGCCATTTGACGGATCGCCGGCATGGCAATTGACCTCCGACAGAAAAATTGTTTTAGATATTAACGGCGTTATTTTACATGTTGTATGGTCAAAATGAAATAAAATGGTTGATTTAGGACTTAAAGGTTGTAGCAAAGTTTGAACAAGCTGTTGTTACATGTACGAGGAACAAGTCGCAAAACCAGTAAAAAAAAAAAAAATATTGGTTTGGCGACTTTGACGTCGTAACTACAGCTTATGCTGTAAATTAACTTTTTGCTGGATGTTCCTTGCCATAAATTTTGCAAAATAATGCCGTTGAATATTGAAGCGGGACTTCCTATGGGAGTCAGTGGGCGTGGCTAGCGGAGTCAGTAGGCGGGGCCAGCAATTGGTCAGCTGTCTTCAGCTTCATGCCTATGTACACATAACAGAGATATATCCAAGAAAGAGTAGATAATGTCATGAACGTAGCAAATTCAGTTCGTAACTAATATAGTTTTGCTACTTGTTTATAGAATGTGGGCGACTGATACCAAACTGTAAAAAGATTTTAGGTCAATAGGTTAGAAGCAAGCCGTAGTACAGGTTGTATAACTGAAACCATGTAATCGGTCGACCCAGAATCAACGGCTGACAATTGTAGGATCTTCCCGACACTTTCGGAAAAACCGTCACCTGCATCACTATATGTAAACTGATCTATTTTGAAAATAGCGCATTTGTTAAAAGAAAAGAAAACATCGACCCTCCTCTCATTTTTTCTGTTTGAATATTATTGCTCAATCATAATAAATTGACGAAATAAAGGTTATGTTATATCCTGTTATGAAATATTTCATGTCATAAAAAAATACTGAGGGAAAAAAGTTTAGCAATTTCGCACGTTACAGCCAATTTCTCCGGTGTCTAGCTTTGGATTCAAACCATATTTTCACACATCGATCTTTTATGTGTTAACCACAGTATTTAAAAAATCAGATGACTTCAAGGTCATACGTGTTTGTTGTACAGCGTCAAACATGGTAGGGGTAGGGAAGTAAAAGTAACACAAAGATTTAATATCTTGTGTGTCCACCGTTTGCGCCAATAACGGCATCACAGCGTCTTCTCATGCTGGAAATGAGCCTACGATTAATGGCCATAGGGATAAGACCCAATTCCTGACGCAGAACACGTTCCAGGTCTCTAACGTTATTAACGTCATTCCTGTCTCTTACTCTCCTACCCAGATGGTCCCAAAGGTGTTCGATCGGAGACAGATCCGGTGATTTGGCTGGCATATCCAACACATCAACATTATTAGTCTGGAAAAGGTCTAACGTGTGCCGAGCGACATGTGGGCGGGCATTATCTTGCTGAAAAATGGTAGCAAACCCTTGACGCAAGAACGACAATACCACTGGCTGGACAATTTCGTTGCAGTATCGAACGGCATTTAAGTTTCCCTGAATAGCTACCAAGTCAGTCTTGCCACGGTATGATATACCACCCCAGACCATGACGCTGCCGCCTCCAAAACGACAATGTTGAATGACGTTGGCGGGATCCATCCTTCCGCCACCAAGCCTCCAAACACTTACCCTGCCACCTGCAAACATCAAATTAAAACGGGTTTCGTCTGCGAATAGGACCTGATTCCACATTCGTCTTGGCCATCGACGGTGTACCCTTGTCCAATTCAATCTTGAATGTCTGTGGGTACGTGTCAAAGGAATGCCAACGAAAGGTCGACGTGCGCGTAAACGTGCCGAACGAAGTCTGTTTCTTACAGTACGAGTACAGACCCGTGTTCCCGTTGCATTTCGGACCAAAACGGCTATACGGGTGCTATTGAGGAAGCCATTACGCCGTTAACACGTCACGATGTAATTGTCCTCACGTTGGGTAGTCTTACGTGGCCTGCCTGAACGTGGCCTATCTTTGACGGTGCCTTATTGACGATACTTTGTTCTAAGTCTTGAAATGGACAATTGGCTCACGCCAAAATGTTGAGCCACCTCTTTTACCATCATACCACCAGCCAGCATACCGATGGCTACGTTAGGCGATGCCCCATTTGAATTTTTTTAAATATTTTAATGAGTTATCTTGTTATTGATGCTAACCAATATTGTGGATATAGACTTCACGTACATGTGGAAGCTCGTGCAGAACGTGTTTCAGCAAAATTGCGTCAGACAGCCTTTAGAAGCGAGAAAAACGTGCTCTTTATGCATAATTAGTTAGTTAGCTTTTAAAAATTGCAAACGAGACAGATTTTATAAGGTTTATACATTTACGTTGAAAAACAATGTCGGTCGAAAAAAATTGGTAAACTTTTTTCCCATAGTATAGATGTATGCAAAAGCAAGCCGAAAAATATGATATAAGTAAAACGCATCAAGTCGTAGACTATTTCTGTATGAAGGTTGTTCAACTGACCAATCGCTGACCCCGCCCACTGACTCCGTTATCTCCGCCCACTGACTCCGTTATCTCCGCCCACTGACTCCGTTATCTCCGCCCACTGACTCCTTTATCCCCGCTCATTGACTCCGATCGGAAGTTCCGTCTCGATTTTTAACGGTATTGTTTTGCAAAATTTATGGTCAGTAACATGTTACAAATAAGTGGAAAGGTTGGTTTTCGATCTAAAAGCCGTAACTACAGCTTGAATAATTATACATGTACTGAATGAAGAATTAAAAGAGACTATTCTATTAAAAGAACACAAATCTAAACATTTTGTGTTCATGTAGATTAGGTATATTACAGAATCAGTTAGTAAATTAAGATTTTTTCTAATTTGTATTACCCCTACGGGACGAAAATAACATAATGGAAACGCACACACACAAAAGGGCTCAGATTAATGGAGGATAATTAAGTAAACTTAATATATAAATAATGAAACCGTTTTAGGATATGAACTAACATATAGCGTCTGATTCTTTCAAGTAAATGTATGTACAAATGACTTTTGATTTATCAACATCAGTAAGATTAATTACATTCGGGTATTCATTACTAGCTTTTGAAAAAAAGTTTAGTCGAAATTCTTCGTACATGTTGCAGTGGAATAAAGCGTGACATTCGTCATCTACTACGTCACAAAAGTAGCATTGCGTATGAACTAAGTTAAGGTTTTCATTTCTTCCGGTTTCTATCTTCAGTGGTGCAACACCCCAACGAAACTTACTAAATGCTGAAACGGTGGTGAAAAGGTAAAATCATCTTGTATAAATTTTCTATATCAAAATTGAATTTAAAGAACGTATAGTTTCTAAACTTATTTCGGCCAATATTATTCCTTCCACTTTGTCAGGAGGGGGATTTATTCCATTCTTGTAAAAATTCTTGTATTAACCCGTATTTCACTTTATCATACATTTTCGATTTATTATCGGTACTATTTATTGACTGAAATTACGAGCAATCTAATTTTTTTTTGAGTTTCTCCTTGACTATATAAAACCAATTTTTTCAAGCTGTATTTACGATATTTTGATCGCCTTCTGACGATATGCATAAATTACAGCAATTTCCTCTCTCTAAGAAGATCCCAGTCGAATTGTGTTTTTTTTCTCTATTCTTCTACATACCAACCTGTATGATTGTGTAAAAAACAACAACCCTATTTCGATGGGTCAATGCGAAATAGTTGTAACTGCCTATAGACATATGTCTCTAATCAATTATTGCGTCTCGGTGGAATTAATAGCTGATGTCTCTAAATACATATTGTGGTTGTACGCACTGGTATGAGAAAGGACAGGGAACCATGATTAGGTGCACCAGCCTCCCCGATATTACTGAAATACTGTTGAAACTGCTGTTAACCCCTTAGCTGCAATCAATTAATGATCCAATGAATCAATGAATCATTGAATCAATCCATCCATCCATCTATCGATTCATCCATCCATCCATCAATCCATCCATCCATCAATCAACCAGCCGATCAATTAATCAATCAATCAGTCAGTCAATCTTGTGGCTCAGATCTACAAGTATAGGTAGGGAAGGTTAAGCACTCAAATCATGAAGTTCAAGCTTGAAATAGTTAGAAAGCTGTTTATCAAATGTGGGCGATTATTTACCTAGAAGACAAAAGCGGGTCACTGGGTCATGATCAAGCCTAAAAAATGGATAAATGTAAAATGTAAAGATGTAACAAAAGAGAACAAGTCTAAAGACCTATCATTTAACATTCTAAGATTTACTATATTCCTGGCAGTGAAATTATGGAATTTCCGATCGGAATAATTTTTTGTATCATTTCTATTGATGACAACGTGCATCACAAAAATCAGGAACTAATTTTATTTCAGTTTGTCCCTCAAAGTACAAAATTTTATTCATTGTCAACATATAAACAGCTAAAAAGAAATAAGGTCTTGGCTAACTTCCCTGTCGTGGAAATCGGGCAATTGGTAGTGCATTGACCTCTCAATCTAGAGGTCCAAGGTTCTATCCCCGACTGGGGTGAATATTCTTTCCGTGATTTGTCTCCTACAAATGGGTGGATAATCGTAAACCTTAGTGGGCTGAGCAGCTGGAGGGTCGGAATGGATGTAGTGATAGTTCTGTTGCGAAAAATAACAGGAATCCGTGGTTAGGTACTCCAGGCGATGCGATATGACTGAAATAATGTTAAAAGTCGTTAAACCCCATTCAAACTAACAAACAAAGCTAATTTCCCCCGATAAATGAAGAATAAATATAATCAGATTTTGTACATAATTATAATAGTATACAGACATACGAGCCTTTCTGTAGAAACTTTGTCGAGGGTAATCGAGAATAATGGCGGATTTCAACTTTAAAAATATCAACCAATTAGAAATAAACAATGGAATGGAGGATTCAAAATCTTTTGAACAAAGACTTCAACACACATGCATTCTTTTCCGTAGCCTATAAAATATTTCTGTCCAGATCTATCGTCAATTATGGGCAGATCTGCTCACCTTTTAGCAACCTGCCCACATAGGGTCGATAAAAAAAAATAGTCATAAAAATAAATCAAAATTTCTCGAACTTCTTGATCAGCCTTCTTAATAACGAGACTATACAGAAAATGTCAACTTATTTTCTTGTGAATGTGTCGTAAATTTCGTTAATTAGACTACCTTTAAACAGGTTGATATGTCGAAAATAATCCTAATAATTCTGACAAGCGTTAATTACGTTGACGTATATCGTATTAACAAATTAACAACGATTCGATCCTTGTTAGTATGGCAGATCTGCGTTATCTTTAGTCTTGTTTTCAGTATACCTTTTGTCCATTCAATTTTATAACCATGCACGGAAACATATTTGTTTGAGTCCAGAATAAAATGCAAGTGACCTGTGAGGCAGAAAAGAAACTTCTCGGACTGTGCGAATTGCACAGACTGACCATGACTGAAACCTTTCGTTCCTTGAATAGTTTCTGGATCTAAATTTACCATCCTAACATACCCCGTAAATATTTCCGGAATTTTACTTTCCGGTTGACCTCTGCTGAATCCATGCTCTTTCAAGTCATTGTTCTACGCTAGCGATTTTTAATTAATTTGAATCGGATGAGCGTATACATTTCGATATATTCTTGATTGTAGCAACGTGTACATATTCCTGCATCTTTCGATCGAAAGATTCGTGCAGTCCGATATTGGTTTTTAACCCTTGTCATGCTGAACCCGGAATATTCCGGTTTTAGCAGGAGGTGTAGATTAAGATCAAACTGCACTTATGTGCAAGCTGATCTTAGTCTACACCTCCTGTTTGTACTTTTCCTGCCAGAGTTGTTTATGAAGTTGATTTCTAAAAGAAATATTGATTTTTGAACAACAAGTTCTATCAGTGCTTTCAGCCCTTTGATTTGCTAGCAATTCAGTTAGGTAATTTATACAGCATGACAAGGGTTCAGAGGCCCTTATAGAAAATATAGCAACCTCATAAAACCCTTGATTAAAAAAATGTCAAATAGATATTGCTATACATTTTCATAAATTGACAGATCGCGCTGTCAATAAAAGAATCAATCGACCAATCAAATCGTTCATTTAGACCAGAAGAGAACTTTGAACTACAACATTGGCCGACATTTATGGGAAACATTTTTAGCTGGCAAAGCGTCAGCTTAGATAGCTTAAGTAAACAGACGAAATTTTGAGGTCGTCTCAAAGTTCAACGAGTGCAAACTGCCACTGGAGGCTTTACCACTAAATCCGTTAAATGCCTACGCCATTAAAAGTCATTCTCGTGTATTTCACGAATATTGCCAACTCTATTCAAATTGTAGAGAACTTTGTCAAAATCATGCTATTTAGCCCATCCCCAACCAATTCCGTTCTTTAAGAATCTACAGAAAAAAAGCCTTCGAAAACATTGTATACATTGAAGAAATCGCTTGTAACAAGCAATTTCTTCAATGTACACAATGTTTTCTACCCAACAAGGGAAAGATTTTCTAAATACAACCATGCTTTGCTAGCTTACAGTACTTTCAGTACTTTGATTGTTGATTTGGTGACTTAAACGTCGTAAAACTGCAGCTTAGATCAGCTGTTGCTACGACGTTTATGTGGTCAATGAGCAATTTTACTTTATTGTAATATGTTACCGGCAGTTTAATTTCAAAGTCTGACTTCCTGTTGGATCTCAGTGAGCTTAGCCAGCTATCCATCAATTTCAAGTCCATGTATAACAGGATCAGGCTTTTTAATCAATGATCTATTTGAAGTAGAAATCTCGATTCATTATTTTTATGATAAACTGAATTATGTAATGTCTTTGCTAGGTCTTTGTCGACCCGAAAATTCGTACGCTCAAAGGCGATTACGTCTCAGTAAAGTATTGTATGGGTATGGCTGTGGGGTGCTTTATTACAAATTGCAAGATTTTTTTTATACATTAGAATGATTCTTTAAAAGGCTATTGAATTCGGAGAATCATATATAATATAAAAGAGGTTTTCTGTGATAAAGTGGGCCATATTTCGTTGCTGTTTGATATGTTGTTTTTCTTTAGGAATATTTGATCCAGAGAGTCTTATATGATTTAAGATACCTTTCTTATCTCTTAGCAGGTAATATTTCGTTGCAGTATAATAAGGTTCTTTAAAAGAAATACTTGATTCGGGAAATCCTAAATCATTCATTATTATCTTAAAATCCTTAATCTACGATAAAGCAGGCATCATTTCGTTGCTGAATAATATGGTTCTTTAAAGGGATACTTGATCCAGAGAGTCTTATATAACTTAACAGAGTTTCTTAGCTTTAATCTACGATGAAGTAGGCAACATTCCGTTGCTGTTTAATATGGTTCTTTAAAGGGATACCTGATCCAAAGAGTCTGATATAATTTAACAGAGTTTTCATGTCTTTAATCTATGACAAAGAATGCAACATTTCGTTGCTGTATAATATGGTTCTTTAATGGGAATACAACGCACTTGATCCAGAGAGTCTTTTATAATTTAACAGAGCTTTCTTATCTTTTATCTACGACAAAGCATGCAATATTTCATTGCAGTATGAAATGGTTCTTCAAAGGAATACTTGATCCAGAGCGTCTTATATAATTTAACAAAGTTTTCTTATCTTTAATCTACGATAAAGCAAGCAATGTTTCACTGTTGTATATTTCCCTGAAGGAATTCCTCGAGATTTTGCCCGTCTGACCATTTTCTTTAATAGACAATCTCGTCTGTCAATCAAATAACCAGTCGACTAATGAAATCATTTATTTAGACCAAACATGAGTTTTGACTTAAACATTGGTCTCGATTTTTGTTAACTTTTATGTTGGTTATCATCCAAGCGTACTTACGACGTTTAAGGCTAACTAACTTTTCTACATTTTGTTGCATGCTACTGGCCATAAAATTTGCAAAATAACGCCATTTAAAATCAAAGCGGGGCCTTTCTGTCGGAGTGGATGGGCGGGGCCAACGAAGTTAGGGGGCGGGACCAGCAATTAGTCTATTCTCCTTTCTTTTTAGGGGAACTTAACTCAAGGTGTAGTTACGATGTTTAAGTTTAATTTTATAACCAACCAATTTAATTTTTTTTGCATGTTACTGGCAATCGATCATGCAAATTAATCCCGTTTAATATCTCAGGTGAACTTTCTGTCGGAGACAACTGGGCGGGGCAAGTGATTCGTCAATTCTAATTAATCTGATTGGCTAATAGGCTCTAAACGAGGACAACTAAGAGAAACACGAGCAATTTACCGTAGTTAGTGTATGCTATAAAATGGTCGTAGTCATAAAATAAAGACTTAATTACAGGACGTTTTTCCGCAATAACAAACTTCTTCAGCCATTCGACAAGTTAACCCTTTCCTGTTTTAACATTTTTTAGACCTGTCTAATTTCAAAGATTTTGCAGACGACAATTTATATTGGATCTAATTTGAAAAATAACCATTAAGTAGGGTAGAAAATATTGTGGAAAAAGAAGAAATTGCTTGTGACAAGCAATTTCTTCTTTTTCCACAATGTTTTCTCAAGTATGAAATTACAAGGACGTAAAAACCAGTGATTGTACAGTAAAGGGTTAATGGAATTATACTTAAACACCCATAAAATATCGCCTGTAACGCACGTTCAGGAAACAAGTACTATAAATCGAGCGCGACAATCAGTGTCTTAACGGACAAGTAGTTCAACAGTAATGAACCTCGATTGGGAGATAATGGAAGAAAGATTTCACGTCGAGACCGGAAAAAATGGTCTACTACAAAAAATCTCATAGAGTTGCTGCTTCTTTTTTAGTTTTTTGTTTGTTTTGTTTTGTTTAGAATGGGGTTTATCGCCGCACTTAACAATTTTTCAGTCATACCCCGGCGGCTGGAGCACCTATAACAATGGATTGATTCTTGGTATATCTCGCACCAGTACCACAATTACATCCTTTCCAACAATACAGCTGCTATCAGACTTAGGTTTACGATTATCCACCCATTGGTGAGAGACAAACTTCGGAAAGGATGAGCCTCCGCCGCCAGGTGTCCTTTTTAGGTACTAGAAACCTTTTTTTATTTGTTTTTATAGGGTCGAACGCCAATTTCAACAGTATTTCAGTTATATCGTGGCAGCTGGTGCGCCTAACTATGGATTGCTGTCGTTTCTCAAACCGGTACAACAGACACACTACTTATTTTTCGCCTATCGATGAGAGACAAATGACGCATGTCGCATGTCGGAATTAATTTTGGCCAAGACGGGGTTCGTACTCAAGACTCCAGGGTATGGTGAACACATTTGCTGTGTACGAACAAGCATTTTTTTCATTTTACGCAATGCTTTCTCAGTGTGTGTGTGTGTGTGTGTGTTTTCTCGAGGGGCGTCGACAAAGCGTCACTGTGTAAGAATTGGTTAAAACCAAGATTCGAGTGTTGTATACATTACAACCGCATTAACATCTCCTGCTAGTCTCTTGCGATATCTGAGTCGATACCTTGTGTATATCCGTTTATTTATCGTCGCTACCGTAGCACATGCCCATATGAGACGGTTAGTCGTTACGGAGGATAGTACAAGAATACAGGACGAAAACTGCTGAGTGCTCCGCATTGTTCTTTAACGTGCTCGGTGGATAGCACGGGGCCTCGGTTTAACGTCTCACCCGAAAGTTGATAAGGTCAGCCCAGGGCTCGAACCCGTGATCTTGAGGTTTGAAGTGAAGCACTCTACCAATTGAGCTAATCGGGCTGACAGTCGATACCTTCCTCCGGCAACACACATATATATAGGCTATATCTTCTGCAACCCCTTTTAATTTAATTTTTAGTTTCGTCTATAACAACGAGCGTTCTGATTGGTCGAAAAACTTTATTCATAACTCCATGAACAAAATTTTGAGCACGCAGCGAATTTGTATGCTTCCGCACAAAACAGTCCCATACAAAAAGGTATCAAAATTTGTAAATCTTTTGTTGTTTTTTTTCGATCGATGCTATTAAATTATAAGAAATGAAGAGAATATTTTTTGTTTTCATGGAGGTATGTACCGAAAAACCTAATCACACAATGTATGAATCCGCTTCGCGTATTCAATACAGTGTGATTAGTTTTTTCGGTTCATACCTCCATGAAAACAAAAAAATATTCTATTCATCTCTTAGTTAAACGGATCGCTGGCCCCACCCACTGAGCTCCGACAACAAGTCCTACTTCGATGGTATTTTGTAAAATTTATGACATTAACATTTGACAAAAAAATAAAATGGTTAGTTTTCGACCTAATTGTCGTAACTGCTGCTTGGGCAATGAAAATGCTTCATATAAATGTGAGCCAAAATGTCGGGGTTCAATGTTCCCTTCTTTTCTAATTACCGAACAGCAAAAGTTTAGACTGGTCCAAATTGAAAGAAGTTGCAGACGACATTTCAAAGTTTATTAAATTTTTTATATTTGTTTTTCAATTTTATTGGCTGAAAACATTAAATAAAATGAAGAAATTGCTTGTTGCGAGCAATTTCTTCATTTTACTCATTGATTTCCATTTCCTTCCTTTTTTTTCTTGAATAGCGTCTAAAGGCGTCATTTTATGGGAATCGGTTAAGAAATGATTTGATTGATTGATTGATTCTCTGATTGACAGTCGCGAACCGTCAATTAAAGGACAGTCCTCAAAAAAGCCTATCCTTTCTCAATTTGACAGCCACGTGACATCTTGAAAACATGTTTTGATTCCATTTTCATCGATACTGTCATTTAGTTTGTTCAATCAGCGCGAATTCGTCGTAACTACTGCTTTAAAAAGCTTTAGTTACCACGTTTTATTCGCCCATTGATGATTTGCAGCAATAATGAATTAACCCTTTCCCATACAATGACCCTTTTTGACACCCCTCGAGAAATGTAATTGGGAGAACATTATGGAAAATTTAGAAATTGCTTGCTACAAGATTTTTTCTCATTTTCCACAATGTTTTCTAACCAGAAAATTGATAAAATCTAACATTTTCATAATCTTTAAAGTGTCGTCTGCTACTTATTTGAATTTGGAACAGCCTAAAATTTTGCCGTCAAGTAATGGGTTAAACCCTAAGATGAAAAGGAAAAGCGATTTCATAACTATGTTTTCTTTGCAAAATTGTTAAGGAAAAAATAGTGATATACCGAAGAAAAAAAATGTAATGGACTTGAAGAAACGAAGAAGAAAAAAATTAGATTGTCGCCAATGGTGATTTATCATCTAAAAATGCGTGTTTGATGCGACAGATTATTGCAACTTAAACGAGTTTAACATTTCATAAAGTATCATTACGTTTAAACTTCGCCTAGGAATTATGTAAACAGACCGGGTATCGAAAACAGAATCCATTATGCAGAACAGAATTATTCGTAATTAACAATTACATTTTCAATCCACTTACAATTACGCCATCTTGGCTCCAGTTTCCGGAAATGGACCGGAAACTATAACGTATTACCGGATATGAATTGTATTGTGGGTAGTTTTCTAGTTAGGAGAGTTTTATGGGAGGATCGTATCCTAGTTGTTTCGGCCCTCCACAAGCTACGTTACAAGCTGAAACATTTAATGTGAATATTGGTCTCGTATATAAACATCTTTCGAGAAAGCTCAAATAAACAGACAAAAAAAAGAAAAGAAAAAACCACGCTGAAAGAAAATTCATTATTTGCTTGACATTTCCAACAAGTGACCAATCGCTGGTCCCGCCCATTTACTCCATTTGCCAATCCAATCAACTCCGAACAGGAAGTCCCGTCCCATTTTTTTTTTTCAAAAGGCGTTATTTTTTCTTAATTTATGGTAAGTAAAATGTAACAAAAAAGTAGAATAGTTGGTTGGCGACCTGAACGTCGTAACTACAGCTTGAAAAAGCTGTAGTTACGATGTTTAAGTCGCCAAACCAACAAAAAAGGTTAACAAAAATGGCGGCCAGTGTCTGAATGAATGATTTGATTGGTCGATATATTCCTTGATTGACAGTCGCGATTGGCCAATTTCACTTGCGTATGATGTTAAGATAGTGTGCAGCCTGAACATCCGAATAGTGTATGTAAACCGCCGAATCGTCCAAGGGAACTTCAAATTGGTACCTATCTACTCAGTGCATAGTGAAGACTCTGATTAGACACCGGCTGGTCTGAGTCTATACTTGGTGCAGATGTGAACTTGTTTGAAAAATCACGCTCAGATTCCTTTATTATCTGTATAACTTTTTTGGTGGGTTTTAACGCCTCTTTTAACAATTTACAGTCATACCGCGGCGGCTGGAGCACCTATAACAATGGATTCCTGGTATTTCTCACATGATGTACTACATGTACCATTATATCCTTTCCTAGCCTCCAGCTGCTATACCACTTAGGTTTACGATTATACATTATCCATTGGTGACAGACATATTTCTGAATGAATATGTATCGCAGCCGGGGTTCGAACCCATGATACCCTAATGATTGAAGATTAGGAGTCTGATATTATCTATGCAAACGTTATGGCTATTGTAATTAATATGAATATGAAATTATGTTAAAATTCTTGAACTAGCTGATGCCCCCGACCTACTAGACCGAAGACACAAAATAGTTGTTTCCCAACATGCTTTACATAGATTTAGGGCAGAAGTTGTGCATGTTTTCGGAGTCTAAACACTTTCTCTAAACCAGGCTGGACAAAAAATATATAATCATGGGCAATAAAAAAGAGACAACAATATTACACTGTGGAATAAAATTGTGAGATATTTTATTGAATTTATTCGTTTATCTAATTCCTGAATAAAATCCGACCCCATTTGATAAGTCGCGAGAATAGAGCACCCTGAACCCCGAAACAACTTGGGAAAAGTAAGACAAAGGGACATAACTTGTAATATTTACCTGAGATAGTATTGCTCTTGTTATTTTCCTTTGGAAACGGCGATCTTTTCTCTAGCGTCAGAATATCTGTCTTTTGAAACAATGTTTGATACGCTCGTGCTCATTTAACTCTCTTCAACTCAATACCGCTTTTTATGCATCACAAGAGAAAATCTTTGGAAAACATTATGAATAAAGAAGAAATTGTTTGTCACATGCAATTTCTTCAATGTCAGCAATACTTTCTATAATTATTAACATGACTTTATCTTTATGCAACGAATAAATTAACTATGAAAAAACTAAAGGCCTTTTTCGACTGATACCAACGTTTTCACCACTTTTACTAAGTATAGTAGCCAACCAAATGACATCATTTTACCTTTAACCCCTTCTAAACTCTAATTTGATTCGTAGAATGAGTCGAGGGGATCCGATTGAACCTACTATAGTAAGAACGTTAGTACCAACCAAAAAGGGCCTTAATCTTCAGGGAAGTTGTGCGTTTACGAGGTTTTTTTTGTCCATATCCGGAGAAATTCAAAGTACATTTAAAAAGAATCTAATGTTTGTATATCTACCTAATTCCTTTATAAATAGGTGGTCGGGTGGTATAATACGCACAGGACTGAAGCCGTCAACACGGGATCGAAACTGCCAAGAATCCATAATTTATTGAATTTTTCTTCAACGTTCGTTTTTCTAATCAAAGGCGTGTTAGAGAAAGTGCATCTGCATGATTCCGCATTTAAGTGATTGAAAGTATCTGTCATAAATAGTTACAATAGTACCATTCAGGAACACCTGTTGATGTAAGATAATTCCCGGCTACCAACCCCCTCTCCGTTGCAATAAAGAGGCTCCCTTTCATAAAGTGTAATATGCGATAGCCCAAACCATGTGTTCTAAAGAGACAATCGCCAACAATAAACGGACTCAAAAATAATTGCATCGTTTCTGACATACTATTGAGTTACAGAGAGACCATTATCATATCTTCCAAAAACAGCTGAAGCGAATTTGGATTACATCGGTACAGTATCAAGAATACGTGAAGAAACGAAAGAACGACAAAGCTGTTTTATGTACAGCGCGGAGTACTGATTGGCTTATTACTCTCTGACGTTTTGAAATGGTTAAAAAGTAGACGAATAAAATAAAACACAAAAAGAAAGAATCGGTCTCGCCACGAACTCCCGACTTTTAGCGCATTGGGACTTCGCTCTACCACATTCGTAGACATTTCGGTTAATGAATTTATGCATTTAACAAATATCTAAATGTCGTTATCGACTAGCGGAATAAAACGAGAAATACCTAAGACAATAAGCCAAGCGTGCCATTATGGAGATAGAGGTCACGGTCCATCAGGTCAATAAAATCTTTTTATACAACCCAAAGATTTTCTTAAATCCGTCAACTTGAAATTGTCGTCTGCAACTCCTTTCAATTTTGACCAGTCTAAATTTTAGTCGCCTGGAAAGGGGTTAACCATGTTATGATCAACGGATCGCCCCTGCCAATTGAAAAATCGATTGACGAATCAAATCAATTTTAGTCCGGAAGTAACTTTGAACTACAGCAATTATGTTAAGACGTATTATTCTTGTAATACTCGACTTAAAGTTCGTAAATACACATTATTCGTAATGTAATGTCACCAATAAACGAATTGCTTTTTTGTGTTATATTCCTAACCAAAAATTATGCAAATTAACATACAGTAGTCAAACTGTCATGTTGGAGGTTGGTGGGCGGGGCCAACAACCCGTAAATTAAATGATATGCCAAATTAGAATTAGCCACCATGACTGAAAACTTTGCAATGATTGACAGATCGCTGACAGAACGTCGGTGCCGAATACTGACCTCCGAAAAGGCAATTCGATTTAGGTATTAAACGACTTTATTTGTGAAATGTGTGGTCAGTGATTTAGATACAGTCAATATCCCTTAACCCATTCCAACACAGTTGAATTTTAGACTGGTCCAAATTGAAAGAAGCTGCAGACAACAATTTCAAGTTAATAGAATTTTGATTTTTTTTGTCATTTTGGGTAGAAAACATTGTGGATAATGAAGAAATTGCTTGATACAAGCAATTTCTTTATTTTCCGCAATGTTTTCATAAGCTTTTTTCTTTCGGGGCGTAAAAAGGAGGGATTGAGTTGTAATGGGTTAAGCGACCATCTCTGTTTAGCGACCACTTTCAATAAGCGGTCAGCATCAACATTTTCTTGCTAAAAACAAAGGGTCTTCTCAATTGTCGTTTCTGCTAAAAATATATATCAAAACTAAATCCTTTGTAGATGGATCTCATTAGAATCGTCTCAATGAGACTATTCTAATGAGTTCTATCAACATAGGATTAAGTGAGAATGCTTCGATTATTTATGTACGCAGTCCAACCTATGCCTCATTGATGTCACAAAAAAGTGTATTAGGCGACCATTCTCTTAAACGACCAAATTTTAGCCGCCTCTTGAGTGGTTCCTAAAAACAAGTTTACCCTTAAATAAAGGGCAAATCGTTGGTTGCCTACTTAAACTATGTAACTGCATCTTTAATAAGCTGTACTCACGCCGTTTAAGGTGGCAAGCAAACAAAAATACTGAATATACATACCGAAGTTCAAAGTTCACTTCCGTTCCATGTTTGATATGATTGCTTAAACGATTTTTTCATTGACAGCTGCGATCCAAAAGTCGCCTCATTGCAAATCTTGTATTAAGCAACCTCTCGTGGGACGACCAAAAATATGTCGCATAAGAAAATGGTCGCTTAAAACACATTTTTGAGAAATGAATTAAGAATTGATTCGATTGCATACAGATATAAAGCTATAAAAGATTGTCGCTAAACCCTATGTTGTTGGGACTCACTAGAATCATCTCACTGAGATAAATCTAATGGGTTCCAACAATATTGGATTAACTTATCACATGCTTTTAGCAAATACGACCACTTATGTCAGCTTTTAAATTTGATTGATTGATTGCATGGGGTGTAACACCACTTTTAACAGTATCTTAGTTATATCGCGGCGACTGGAGCACCTAACGAGGGGTTCCAGGTATTTCTCACACCAGTACTATCACTACATCCTTTACTGGCCTCCAACTGCTATCCAACTTAGGGTAACGATTATCCATCCATTGGTGAGAGAAAATGTCGGAGAGAATATGTGCCGCCGCCGGGGATCGAACCCATGACATCCAACGATTGAAGATTAGGAGTCTGACGCGCTACTGTCTGCGATATGACGGCGGCTTTTAACCCATTCCAACACAACAAAATTTTAGACTGGTCCAAATTGAAAGAAGCTGCAGACGACAATTTCAAGTTGTTGGCATTTTGAATTTTTTCGTCTTTTTCGATAGAAAACATTGTGGATAATGAAGAAATTGCTTGATACAAGCAATTTCTTCATTTTCCACAATGTTTTCTGAAGCTTTTTTCTCGAGGGGCGTAAAAAGGAGGGATTGAGTTGGAATGGGTTAATTTGGAAAAGGGATTTTGTTTGTAGTCGTTTAACTTATTCCCACACAGTGACGTTCTTTTCACGACCCACAAAAAAGGAAAGTGGGAATACATCGTGTAAAATGAAGAAATTGCCTGTAACAATGTCTTCTACCAAGAAAGTTTGAAAAATCTAAAATTTCACTAGCCTTAAGTTCTCGTCTGCAACTCATTTCAATTTGGACCATTTTCAAATTTTGCCGTCTGGTAGTGGGTTTATGCAAGTGGTCGCATAACAGAGGTGTTCGCTCGAGCAAAATTGGATGTAGATGAAATAACCTTGACAAACATTTCGATAAATAATGCCGACGGATCAAGTTTTATATAAGAGGTGTATTGTAAGAGACAAGACAAATCACTTATCTTTTATCTTTCCTTAAGTAAACAAAAAAAGAAATAAATCAAAATCGAAAACTTGTCAACGAAACAACTCAAATGGACAATCGGATTAGAATTGAGAAATATAATTCTCCGCGTTACACCGTATAGCGGAGAATTGCTGTCTCAATCAGTGCGACCAAAACCGGTTACGTAGGTTTGGTCAGTGAGTTCTATTTATAGACGAATAGTGTATACGTGGTCACTTCTAGCGAGACTTTCTAACAGGCAACATCGTAGTTACATTCAAATTCAATTTCCGTAAAGTACGAGAATCATACTTCAATGAATATACACATAACTGCATTGCAAAATGATAGATTTAATAATCCAAGGAGTATTGGCGTAGGTCCGCACGCTAGATATTCTAGGAATAGTCTGAGATTCATACCAATCACTGGTTCTTGAGTCGTGCATGTTGCGGACACACGTTTCCTCCAAAGCGGGGTTTTTCGTGGACGGCCAGTATTCTTAAGATGAATATCTAATACATTCAGTGAGCATAATCAGTGAGCTGGGGTAGGGTTTAGAGCAGAAATTATTTGTTGATATTTGTAAAATATTTTGTATGTAAATACATGTAAATATTTGTATAACCCGCTGTTGCCATAATTACACGCATCTCGCATACGCAAAACAGGGTTGTTGTTTTGGTTTTGTCTGTGAGGGTATTGAGACAGAAATTTCTTTGTAGTGCGAATTTCAATCAGGAGCCGTTTACAAAGATCTAATACTCTGCAAGAAAGTGTACAATGTACATTAGATAAATCCATTTAGAGACAGAAAAATATTTAGACTAGTCTGAAATGAAAGGAGGTGCAGGCGATATCTCTTAGTTCATGAAACTTTATTTTTTTTCATTTTCTGGGTAGAAAACATTGTTGATAATGAAGAAATTGTTTGTGACAAGCAATTTCTTCATTTTACACAATGTTTTCCCAACTGTTTTTTCTTTGGGGTCGTCAAAAAGCATCAATGTTTAGGAATGCGTTAATCATGATTTTATCATAATAGCTATTACTATATGTAATATCATTATTTATTTATCTATTTATTATTACTAATACTAATATCTTCATCATCAACAACAACATTATGAATAAAATGTTTTTGTTTTAAATAAATGAATGAATAAACGAATGCGTTATTATCAATATTAATATTTATTCATTATGATTATTATCTTTTTTATGAAAAGCTTTTTATTTCTTTATCTAAACAATTTTCTCTTTTGCCTTGATGCCGTCTACATGCAACTTTGGAACATTTCATGAATGAATGATTAATACATCAAATCGGTGACCCCAAAAGGGTCGTTGATTACGCCCTTTGACCTCCAACAAGGCGTGTTTTTTTCCTCTCAGATCTAAAACAATATTAATTTACAAACTATATGGTCGGGGACAGGAAAAAAAACCCCAGCACATCCGTTATTTGGCGACCTGAACATGGTAATTACAGTTTGAATAAGATATAACGGATCAAAAATATTGACGAAAATATTGACATAAATATCGGAGGCCAACGCTGCTCTTCCGGTCAAACTGGATAATTCGATTTTTCAATAGATTTTTTTGTTGACAGTCATCATCATCATCATCACTATTGTCACTGTTATTACCTTCACCATTATCATAAAAAATAATATTTTTTTCATCGTGGTTTTCTCCTTTCCTTTATATTTTCTACGATATTTGAATACTTCGTTGGGTTGCATATAGCGGTCATTTCAAACAGCTTCAACTCGAAGATTAAATGCATTAACCCTTTCCTGTTTTTTTTTAAATTTTAGACCAGTCCAAATTGAAAGAGGTTGCAGACGACAATGAAAACTGGATGCCATTTGAAATGAAACCATCCTATGTAGTAGAAAATATTGTTGAAAAAGGAGAAATTGCTTGTTACAAGCAATTTCTTCTTTTTCCACAATGTTTTCTCAAGTATAAAATCACAGGAACGTAAAATCCCGTTTTTTAACGGGAAAGGGTTAAATTGGTAACTCAGAAAAAGGGGCAGTCTGGAACTAATGAGTTGTTGGTTACGCCCATTGATCCCCGGCAAGACAATTTGTCCCAGGTTTAAAACAACACACGTTTGCAAAGTATATGGTGGGGGACATAAAAGATTACACAAATCGTTGTTGTCTCTAGATATATGTGAAATACGACAAGCAAAAAAGGGACTACCCACGGGTTCCTTAACTCATTCCTACACAATGACGCTCTTTGGCGTCACCATGAAAAAAATTTTAGAAAACATTGTGTAAAATGAAGAAATTGCTTGTCACAAGCAATTTCTTCATTATCCACAATGTTTTTACCCCGAAAAGAAAAAATCCGAAATTTCTTCAACAAAAATTTGCCGTCTTCAACGTCTCTGTATTTGGACCATGTTATAATTTTAATGGTAATGGGTAAAAAATATACGACAAAGGCAGTAGATCCGAGTTAAGAAGAAGTCAATCATTTACAGAAACTGTGTTTAAAATAAGAGAAAGATCGAATTACCATTCTTAGAAAATCTACTCTATCGCGGCCAAAGCGCAACTTGTATCTCGTCGGACTCTAAACCATGAAGTCCCGGGTTCGATTCCCGGTCACGGAAAATATCCTTTCTGACATTTGTCTCCCACCAATGGGTAGATAATCGTAAACCTAAGTTCTATGAGCAGCTGGAGGCTCGGAAAGGATGTAGTAGCACTGGAGTGAGAAATATCCCGAATCCATGGCCAGGTGCTCCAGCTGCTCCGATATGACTGAAAAACTAAATCTGTCAAATTTGAAAAGTATTGACCCTGATCAGCCTGCGCAGTTTCTGCAGTCTGACCAGATTTGATACTGTTAACACTTCTCACTGGTTCCCTTTTCGATTGAAAGGTCCCGTATGTTCAGTGCCCGTGCCTTATCCAAAAGTCAGATTTAAAAAAAATGACCCCCATCACGTCACTGGTCATTTTGATTGGTTGATTGATTGGAGTCTAACGCCTCTTTTAACAGTATATCAGTCATATCGCGGCGGCTGGAGCACCTAACAATGTATTCCTGGCTTTTCTCACACCAGTACTACCACTACATCCTTTCCTAGCCTCCAGCTGCTATTCCACTTAGGCTTGCGATTATCTATCCATTGGTGGGAGACAAATATCGGAAAGGATATGTGCCGCCGCCGGGGATCGAACCCATGACATCTCACGATTGAAGATTGGGAGTCTGATGCGCTACCGACTGCGGTATGACGGCGGCTGGTCCTTTTGAGAGTCCACATGAAGGCCGTCACATTTCGTCTTTGTAAAAATATCGTATCTACAGCTTGAATAAAGCTGTAATTACGAGATTTGTACGCCCAAACGACGATTTACCGGGCAATTTCTCGCGTCGGTGTGTTCTTGGTCAAGATATTTAGCAGTCTAAGCCTGTCCCGTGTTCAGGATGACCGAGCACAATATATTTCATCCTTTTTTTTCATTTTCATGTCTTGTTTTTTGTTTTTAACCTTAAAGACAATCTTTATTCTTTATTTAGTTTGTTTATCGATAGGCCTCTACCTTCGAGAAATATACCAGTATAGACCCACAAGCATTTGTGAGTCTCGAGAAACCGTAACAGCTTTTCAAACTCCACTTAACTTTTTGCTGTTTTTTGAATTTTTAGACTGGTCCAAAATGAAAGAGGTTGCAGACGACAGTGAAAATTGGGTGCAATTTGAAATGAAACCATCCTATGTGGAAGAAAATATTGTGGGAAAAGATGAAATGGCTTGTTACAATCAATTTCTTCTTTTTCCACAATGTTTCCTCAAGTATAAAATCACAGCAACATAAAATCCCGGATTTGTACAGGAAAGGGTTAAAATTGATATCCAATCACTGACTCGAACTCGAACATCTGTACAGGCTTTCCGGCAATTATTAAACATTTTTTCTGATTTTTTTTTTATTTTTTTTTATTACTTTATGGTAAGCCTCTTTGATGGACGGTTACTAGTCAAGGTACGGGAAATCTTGTATTAAGCGACCACTCGTTGGACGACAAGAAAGTGGTTGCTTAAGAAAATGGTCACTTAGAACACGTTTCTGTCAAAATATAAATTGCATACACAAGTTTCAACAGATTCTCGCCAAATCCTATGTTGTCGGGACTCATTAGAATCGTCTCACTGAGACGATTCTAATGTGTTCCAACAACATTTGATTTATCTATGATTATGCTTTTAGCAAATACGACCACTTCTTATTTCAGCTTTTTAATTTTGAAATGGGATTTTGATTGTACTATGGATTCTCATATACGGTCATTGTTTATTGACTAGGCCATGGATTCTTGTACACGGTCCTTGTTTATTGACTAGACCATGGATACTCATATACAGTCCTTGTTAATTGACTAGGCCATTGGTTCTTGTACACGGTCCTTGTTTATTGACTAGACCATGGATTCTTGTACATGGTCATTGTTTATTGACTAGACAATGGATTCTCATATATGGTCGTTGGTTTATTGACTAGACCATGGATTCTCATATACGGTCCTTGTTTATTGACTAGACCATGGATTCTTGTACACGGTCATTGTTTATTGACTAGACAATGGATTCTTGTACACGGTCCTTGTTTATTGACTAGACCATGGATTCTCATATACGGTCATTGTTTATTGACTAGACCATGGATTCTCATATATGGTCCTTGTTTATTGACTAGACCATGGATTCTCATATATGGTCCTTGTTTATTGACTAGACCATGGATTCTCATATATGGTCGTTGGTTTATTGACTAGACCATGGTTTCTCATATACGGTCCTTGTTTGACTAAACCATGGATTCTTGTACACGGTAATTGTTTATTTACTAGACCCCTGATTCTCATATACGGTCATTGTTTATTGACTAGACCATGGATTCTCATATACGGTCCTGATAAGTTGAATAGACCATAAATTTGAATATTGATATGACCATGGATTCTCAAATTCTCCTTGTTTGTTGACTAGACCTAGAATTTTCATATTCAGTCCATGTTTAGTGACCAAACCTTTGGGTCTCGTCTATAGTATTTATTCTGTAATGAATTGGCCATGGATTCTCATATACGGTCCTTGTTTGTCCACTTGATCATGGATTCCCATATACGGTCTATGTTTGTCGACCAGACCACGGGAACTCATGTATAGTCTTTAATTTGTTTATAGAATGGACAATGGATTCTCCACTCAACCTTGCTACAATATTTCATCGTCCTGCTATTGAAATACTTTAGCAAAACAAATTGGACAATGGATTTCACCCTGAAAGACAAAGATTTTCAAATGATATATAATCAGCTTGAAATTGTCGTCTGTTACAGGATTTAAATATGGATCAGTCGTGGTCTGTGTCCGACGCGTCTGTTAATGGTACATGTCTAGGCCGTGTCCTTGAACTTGTAACCCTATTCCTTCATACATTCATAATCCAAAATCTTATGTACAGATTAACCAATTCCCTAAACAGCAGCCATCATGTCCACCAAAAGGTAGTCAAAGAAAACATTGTGGGTTATCAAGAGACGGCTTGTTTCGAGCGATTTCCTCGTTTGCAAGTATGTTTTTAACCGTAGTATAGGTGGCTAGTTTTTAAGTCCGTCACAGCAAATGTATTTTAAATTGTCGTCTGCAACTTAATGGAAAATAATAGAAAAGAAGAATCCAAATTAACCCATTCTCAAACAATCCCGCTTTTTACGCCTCTGTGCAAAACATTGTGGAAAATGAAGGAATTTCTTGTTGCAAGCAATTTCTTCGTTATCCACAATGTCTTCTATTCTACATCACAAGTTTAAAATTTCAAAAAAAAAAAAAAAAAAAAAACTAAATTTTTTTTTCAATTTGGACCAGTCAATTTTTGATTGAATTAAACTTTGCTTTGTATTCAATGTCAGTGATACATGTAATTTTTATTTATTTATTTATTTATCCTCCTCGTGGGAGACAAATGGAAAACAGACAAAAGTATTTAGAACTTCTAAAAAAAAGATTGAAAATGACACAAGGTATATAGATCAAAGAAGGCTACAACATATTTTCAAACTGTAATCCGGGGATATGCAATGTCTTTATTAGGAATTCGGTGAGTCTTCTACGCACATTAATATGTCATATAGAACGGTCCCTACGGCATCACAATCAAAGTTCAACAAACTGCGATTGAGATTTCTCAGAGACCAGTCTATGCACTAGTTTAACGATTCAGTTCCATGACAGACTGTACATACGAAAATGTATTTCGATATAATTCAACACATTGAAATTCGGCTATCTCTTCAAGGTTTGCACCTAAAATGGCATATGTGAATTGTTTGTTGGTTAAATTCGTGAAAAGAAGAGCTAACTGTGTTCCACATTGCATCTCTATTTTTTGCATTAAACTGTTTTTATAAAATGATAATTCACTGCATTCTTTCACTAGTAATGATTCAAATATCATAAGAATCGTCAATTGGAATCTTTCTCATTATAAATTCATCCCGATCAATTGCTTTTCATCGGCAAAAATCAATCAGTGGAACTACTTTCATTTTGTTGGTACGTTCCATAATGATGACGTCACTCGACTCCAGCGCACCTGGCGGAAGCGTGGGAAAAGCTTGTAAAATTACACAGGTGAAATCAGGTCATTATCCGGATACCATTCAAAATGGTGTAAAATACTGTTAAACACCACTGATCTAGTATAAACGAAACTTACATGTAAGTTTTTATTGCTTTTTTATCATTAGTTTAGTTCTAAACCGTGAAAAAGTGTATGTTTTTATAACAATTACACCTGGAATGCAATACGGTGACATCTCCCATTTTTATCGACCATGTTTGTTGACATTTTAACCAGGTATGAAAATAAGCGACATTTTGATTATATACGGAAGATAACTTCAAATGAGAATGCGGTAGGTCTTGTTGGCTTTAACCTTTTATTGTCATCATATCGCCTGATTACAGGTGTGCGAAACAATGCGTTGAAAGATTTTTTCCGATTTACACATTTTCCAGGTAAATACACAAACATGGGAGAAGAGCGACAAATTAGACAGGTCCGGTCTGCCCGGCAAATGCCAGTGCGTGTTCAACTATTAGACGACGAGATCTTAGACGTTGCCGTGGATGTAAGTAAACAATGTTTGGTAAATTCGGGAGCAAGAAATATTTTTTACCGGGGGTGATTCAAACGCGGAAGTGATCAAATTTATTAGTCAGAACAACAACAACAGCTCGACACTGAGAGATTCTAAATCGATAATAGTTCTGTGTCAATCATGATTAAAAGACATGTTGTCACCAAACATGCAGAAACTACAGAAATGTACAACCTTGAGCATCAAGAACAAAATGTGCCGAAGAAATTTTTGACAAATATCTATTTTTTTTATTCTTAAATGCTTGTTGAAGTTGTTCAGCCTTTTTATATTGTTCTCCTCAAAATCATTGATATTTAACTCATAACCAGATGACAACATTTTAGACTGGTCCAAATACAAATAAGCTGCAGATGAAGGTTACCAGAGACTTAAGCTCAAAATTTTAACCCTTGTCATGCTGTATAAATTACCTTACTGAATTGCTGTAAAATCAAAGTGCTGAAAGCACTGATAGAACTTGTTGTTAAAAAAAATCAATATTTCTTTTAGAAATCAATTTCATAAACAACTCTGACAGGAAAAGTACAATCAGGAGGTGTAGTCCAAGATCAGACTGCACTTATGTGCAGGCTGATCTTGGTCTACAACTCCTGTCAAAACCGGAATATTCCGGGTTCAGCATTACAAGGGTTAAAATGAGGTGCTCCAGTTATGCTATTTTGAAAGGGCCATTTTGAACAGGAAACTAAACCATGTACTTAACCTGTTCTCACACAATCCCTCCTTTTTACGCCCCTAAGAAAAAAGCTTTGGAAAACATTGTGGAAAACAAATAAATAACTTGTTTAAAGCAATTTCTTCATTATCCACAATGTTGAGATGAGCAAATTTAAAATTTAATCAATTTTAACCAGTCTAAATTTTGATGTGTTAACCCATTCCAACATCACAGAATTTTAGGGAGGTCCAAATTGAAAATAGTTGCAGATGATAATTTAAAGTTCATGAAATCATAGAATTTTCTTCTTTCTTGGTACCAAACATTGTGTTACAAACAATTTTTTCATTTTACACAATGTTTGTTCATTGGTTTTCCTTGAGTGGCGTTAAAAAGCGTCACTGTGTGGGAATGGGTTAAGCATTATTGATTTGGACCAGTCTTAAACTGAATCCTCAGGTTCACCAGGGTTTTGCTCCTCAAAATCTTGAAAAACTCCGAAAATGACGCCCATGGGTAATTTCTAAGGGTCTAAAACAACATTGAATTTTTCAATCAGGATACTAGATGCTTTTGCTGTTTTGACATCTTTGATCCATTTATAGATGACAAAATTTAAACAGGTCTCACAGGGTTAGCTCTGGCTTCGAAAAAGTTGTCGCCATCACTTTCACCAAATTAAAAAAGTTGGGGCCAAATGGAAAAAGTTGGGGCCAAATTGAAGAGTTGGGGCCAAGCTCGAGCATTTCTTAACTGCACTGTTATTTTCTTAACTTATATGCAGTTAAATAGATAATGTGCATATTAAACAGGTTTTTAATATGGCCATTCGTTTGTTGTTTTGTCTTAAATGAATGTAGCTAAGTCATGCACCTACATTTATTTTTACTCATCTTTAATCAGTGCTTTCAGTACTTTGATTAGAAAATCGAGACTTTGATGAGAAAAAAAGAGAGAAGGAAAAAGTAATAAACCTAGTAAAATATGCTTTATTTAATAATAAAATAATGTAGACAACTGTAATTTGAAAAAAAATCGGTTTAAGGTTGAACATTCTTGGGTACGAATGAACAAAAAGAAATGGTTCGTCTGCTTTTTGGACAGTATAACTTTTGAAATTTCTGTCAAATTTTGACAACCTACCACTGTTTCTATCAATAGTTCATCAGAATATCCTTCTAATTACCCATAAATGACGATTCAGTGTTTTAGCAAGGAATCGCGGTAGCGGTGCCGAGATTAGAAACTGACTGATACTGTCAGCAGAAATATACGAAAATTAGCAGAATTTGGCAATTGTATTCATCAGGAAAAGGCAAATGGTGGCCAGTTTAATTACACTTTTCTTATAGAAAGCCTATTTATGCGTGATAATTGAGGTCTTCTAATCGATTACATGATAGCCATCAACTAAGAAGTTTCATCGGCTCATTTATAATACTATGTCACGCCCACAACACAAAATCAATATGACTCGCCGACCAATGAGCGCATTTTATTCATCTGATTGGCTGTCAATCAGAACTGTAATTAAATTTGTTGATGTGTTAGTCTTGTGTCAGACTCGATGACATAATTGACCCGATACACAAGCCCTTGAGCAATCAGACACGCTTGGCCCTCGGACTTAATTTCCGGAGATTAGTAAAAGTAAAACTATGTATAACAAAAACTTTTCTTTTTTTGGTGCCACGAACTTTCGCTAAGTGAAAAAAACTTGCGCCAGAATTTCATTTTTGTCACATTTGGTGACAAAGGCGATCGGCAGCCCGAACCCTGTCTCAATTTAAAGATGTTGCAGATAGCATTTATAGAAGATGAAATTATAAAAAATCTTTACCTAATTTTGGGGTAGCAAATAATGTGGATGATGAAAAAATTGTATGTAGCCAGCAGTTTCTTCATTTTCCACAATGTTTTCTGAAGTTTTTTTTACTTGGAGGTGTCAAAAAGCACAGTTGTTTGGGAATGGGTTAAAATGTTTTTTACCCCAAGATTTTAATGATCAGGAGACACTAACTCTCATTAACAAAAGTTCACACACTCAATTTACAAGCTATACGAATTCACAAGATGTTTACCAAGAGGTTTTAAATGCAGCCTGCTGAACAGGTTTTCATGATAATTTGATATAGGAAAATTGTCTGCTTTTCCAATCGTAATTAATATCATTTTAACAATGAATGTTCTTTATTCATGTTCAATCTACATGTGGTATTTCCCTAAGCCCTGTTTTGAAACATAGATTTTGAAACATCAATTTATCGGAAGAGGTTGTTAGTCTTTGGGTAATGTCGATATCAGCATGCTTTATGGAAACCACAAATAACGTAATGTTCAGTGTAATCAACAGATAAAGTATATGCATAAAGTATATCCTTTTGGGTTGTACTGTGTTGATTTTTTGTTGATTCTTACTTTTTCTAAAGCAATTTCATCAGCTTAATCACCTTCATTCAAATGTCTGAAAGTGTTGCAGTTTGAACATAAACATTTTCTTAAATAATCTTTGCAAGAGCATCTTTTAAAGGGAGGTATCGATGTTTCTGAAACCTAGATAAGAAAAGATTATCAAGTGCCCAAAAATACACTCAAATGAACATTTAATACTTAAGTTGAATCAGGTAATGTCTTGTTGGTAATCTAATAGGCTCAAAGTGGCTTTTTGTGGTTATATCGGAAAGGGTCAGCGAAATTCCAGGTTATTTTTAGATATCACGGAATTTGGCTGACGACATCATATGACCTTATTTGCATATGACCCAAAGTCTGCTGAAGGTAACAAAATTACTAGCGAAACACCCAACGTCCTAATTCAGGTCACATGAAAAGGTAAGCGCAAAACTATTCGCAAAAACTAATTCGCAATAACACGACAGTTTTGGACTTATCTTTACAGAATTAAAGACCGGCTAGCAAACTTAACTCCTGATGACGTAAAGATGACGTTGGTGTGATGTAATTCAAACTAAATTCAAGGTTCCAACAGTTATTCGCTCCACGTGAATGATCATATAATCTTTGCAACTGTCTCGGATTAATCTAAAAATAGATTAATAGCCTACGTAGGCTATTAAGGAAATACCCTGCTTTTTTCTGATAAGCAACCTCAGATTTAGCAAAACTTCTTTTTGGCATATTGTATGCAAATAGTATACGAGAGGGAACAAAAATAATTAAAATCTGTGACATGAAAAAAACATCGATACCTAACTTTAATAAGCCATCCCCACTTGATAAAATTTTAGACCAGTCTTAATTCAAAAGAAGTTGCAGACAAAAATCTAAAGTTGATAAAATCTTTAAAACTTTTGCCTTTTGGGGTAGAAAACATTGTGGATAATGAAGAAATTGCTTGTTACAAGCAATTTCTTTATTTTCCACAATGTTTTCCAAAGCTTTCATATTTAGGGGCATTTGAAAGCGTCACTGTGTGGGAATGGGCTAATGAGCTTTTTTCTTTTTATTTCAGAAACGGGCAGTAGGATGGGTTTTGTTTGACATAGTGTGTGAGCAACTGAACGTTATAGAAAAAGATTATTTTGGCCTCAACTTTATAAACCCAGAGGGAGTGAAGGTATTATTTAGCATGTATTTTTTATGCTTGTTTATGAAGTCATAAAATATCAAATTTATTAAATGAGTAAACTGTTAACAGATGATTAAAAATGAGGCTTTGTGGTTATGAAATCAGTGTCCTATGAACACTAATTTTATGTTCTTTTTAGCTCACCTGAGCACAAAGTGCTCAAGTGAGCTATTGTGATCACCTTTTGTCCATTGTCTGTCCATCATCCGTCAACAATTTCTCTAAACTACATCTCCTCCCAAACCACTGGACCAATTTGAACCAAATTTGGCAGAAATGTTCCTTAGGTGGTCCCCTTAAAAAATAGCGAAGACAATCAAAATTCGTTAAAAACACTGGTTGCCAAGGCAACAAAAGTGTAATTTTAAATAATTTTTAAAAAAATCTTCTCCTCCTGACCCAGAAGGTGTAGAGCCTTGATATTTTGCATGAAGCATTAGTCTATTGACCTCTTACAAAATAGCTAAAAACATGACCCAGGGGTACCAAGGGGCGAGGTGTGTGTGTTTAAAGGCATGAAGCGTCAGTTCATTGGCTTTTCTGAAATTATAATCCATCGATCCAGAGGGAGGAAAGTTTTCTCCTTCTTTCAAAATTGCCCTAAAGCCTTGGAATTTATAATCTAGACTTTTGGATCCCCAGGTACATAATCTATTTAAGTATAAAGTATCGCCCACTTGTATCATAATCCTAACCTTAACATGAAAAAAAGACTGTTGAAAGAAAAGAGTCTTTCTCAGGTGAGCGCCCCAGGGCCAACGACCCTCTTGTTTATGAAAATACCAAAGTTTATGCAATAAACTAAACTATTCCTTGAATCTTATAAGGTTATGATATTCCATGTATCATATAATGCTGTTTATGATATTACTAGTGTAATAACACCCATGAAATATAAATGTATTCTAGTGTTTTATTCCACGCTAACAACAACATAACCACATTTGCATAGTGTAATAATATCTGTGTAATAAAAACAAGTATTCTAAGGGTTCACTGGTATTCAACTCCCTCGTTGTATGTCACATTTTAACATGCTGTATTTTTATGCCCCAGAATCGAAAGATCGGGGACAAATTGTTTTACCGTTGTCTGCCTGTCCTTCATTCAGTCTTTCCGAATGTCCGACTGTCTGTCTGTTTTCAAAACTTAACTAAAAAACTTATTATTGCCAATTACTACCAGACGATTCAAGATTCAATGCTCATTTTTGACTGATGATACATCACCATAATATGCATCTCCTCATGTTAAGGTCAAGGTCATGTGATAAGGTCAAGGTCACATACCAAGGTCAAACTTTTAGTCCTGTTGCAGGCGCTCACAAACACATCTTGTTCTATCTTTTTTGTGTGTGTGTTTGTACAAAACTTAGCTTTTAACATAACAATTTTCAATCTCTTCAATTACTAGGCTTAATAAGTGGAACCCTTTCAATTGCAACACCAATTTGGTAACACATTGGTGCAATAAACAATAAGTGTCTTAAACGGAGCTAGTTATTCTTTAACCCTTTCCTGTACAAACCTTGGATTTTACGTCACTTTGATTTTATACTTGAGAAAACATTGTGGAAAAAGAAGAAATTGCTGACTGAAATACTATTAAAAGTGGTGTTAAACCCCATACAATACAAGTCAAGATAATCTAGAAACTTAAATTGACAGATCACAGCTTGACAGTCAAAAGATTGGATGACTAATTAAATCATTCTTTTAAACTGGAAGTGAACTTTGAACTCATTCATTTAGCTGTAGCTGGTTTGGCAACTTAATGGTTGTAACTATAGCTCATTCAAGATGTAGTTACGACATTCAGGGTGCCAACCAATCATCTATTTTTTCTTACATGAGACTGATTTTGCAAAATAACACTATTTAATATATAAATCTAACTTCAGATTGGCCATCAATTTTGGCAATTATTTGGGTCATTTTCTCAAGATTTTCCTTTTATGGAGGCATAGATGCTACAGTTGCATAACGCATTTTGATTTGGGATCACCTAATCACTTAACGGTTTGATCGGTTAAGCTCTAGTTAACCTATCTAGTTAACCCATCACCAGACGACAATATTTTAGACTGGTCCAAGTTCAAAGGAGTTGATAAAACAATTTAAAGCTTATGGAATTTTAGATTTGTTCAACTTATTGGTGTGAAAACAATGTGGATAATGAAGAAATCTCATGTGACAAGCAATTTCTTCATTTTCCACAGCTTCTTTCTTGAGGGGAGTTTAAAGTTTCATTGTGTGTGAATGTGTTAAATAACTATGAAAAAGTCTTGTTTCCATGGTAACAAAAAAGGTTCAATTCTTAAACATCTCCACAATGTTATCAAAGCTTTTCTTGAGATGCATGAAAAAGCAGGAATTGAATTGGAACAAAGAAGGAAATTTAATAAACTGGCAATAAGGAGATAATAAATGCTTTGATTGTGATTATTGTAATGTTAACCCTTGTCATGCTGAATTTTAAAACTACAAAAGAATTGCATTAAGATCAAAGGGCTGAAAACACTGGAAGCACAAAATATGGGTCAATATTTATATTAAAAAATTATCTTGTAACCAATTCTGCCTTAAAAAGGACAAGCAGGTGGTAAAAATTAGGATCAGACTGCACCTCCTGCAAAAGCAGGAATATTCTGGATTCAGTATGACAAGGTTTTTAATTATTGAATTGTGATAATGATAAGAAATAGTTCACAAGTTACATAGAGGATAATCGTTTGTTTCAGTGTAAGATCGATTTATATTTCATTGAGTGAACAACAAAAGCTAAATTTTCACAAGTGGCAAAGCCACAAGTGAAAATATAGCTTTTGTTGTTCACAAAATGAAATATCAATCGATCTTACTCGAAAAACAAACGATTGTTCTATTTCTTTAATGCAAAAATTAGACAAAATGCGAAAATTATATGACAAATTTTCTTTAAGCGCGTCATTTTGCATGTGACTGCTATGCAACGCTCATGATGATGTCACTTATTTGGCTCTGCTTAGATAATGTCAGATAGGGTGAAATGAACAAAAGCGGGGCATAAGTTTTTGATAATTTCACTGGATAGGTGGTGAGTTTATCAAATGATAATCTACCATTATTTCTCGATAATCCACCTGAAAGCATTAAAGAAACACTATTAGTTGGGGACCAAAATATTGTAGCATATCAATAAAGCTGTTGTTACAATTTTTTGTTTGCCGATTAACAATATGCTGGGAATGACAAGTGTAATGAATTTACATGCAACATCTTCAGTAAATAAACTTCAATGTTTTTTTTTCTTTCATTCAGTATTGGCTTGACAATGAGAAGAAAATTGCCAAACAGATGAAAGGTAAGATATTTAGAACTGCAATGTAACAGGGAGAGGGAAAATAGAGTTTTGTTGAGAAATAAGGATTTCAGAATGCTGTTATCCCTTCTTATCAAGACCTCTGTCAAATTTATTTTATACCAAGGTCAAACTGCCTTTTTGGAGGTCAGTGGGCATTGCTGCTGATCTCTTAACCCTTGTCATGCTGTATAAATAACCCCACTGAATTGCTGTAAAATCACAGGGCTGAAAGTGCTGACTGAACTTGTTGTTATAAAATCAATATTTCTTTTAGAAATCGATTTCATAAAGAACTCTTGCAGGAAAAGTACAAGCGGGAGGTGTAGAGCAATATCAGACTGCACTTATGTGCAGGCTGATCTTGGTCTACACCTCCTGCCAAACCCGGAATGTTCCGGGTTTAGCATGACAAGGGTTAATTAATGAGTTGTACATACAATTAATTTTCATGTCATTAACCCATTCCCACACAACTGAATTTAAGACTGGTCCAAATTGAAAGAAGCTGCAGAGGACAATTTCAAATTGATGGGATTTCTTTTCATCTTTTGGATAGAAAACAAAGTGGATAATGAAGAAATTGCTTCATACAAGCAATTTCTTCATTTTCACAATGTTTTCCAAAGCTTTTTTCTTGAGGCGCGTAAAAAGGAGAGCTTGTGTGGGAATGGGTCAAAGTGCATTGCTGGTGATCTGACAATAAATGAGTTGTATATGGACATACATGTCAATTTCATGTGGTTAACCTATTCCCACACAACAAAATTTAAGACTGATCCAAATTTAAAGAAGCTGCAGAGGACAAATTCAAGTTGCCAGGATTTTTAGCTCACCTGAGCACGAAGTGCGCGGTTGTAATTAGTCATCATTCAGTGTTTGTCCGTCCATCTGGCCGTCTGTTCTTAATTTACAAAAAATCTTCTCATCATAGACTAACAGTGGAATTTCAACCAAACTTCACTGAAATGATTCTTAGGTGATGCTCTTTCAAATACTTCAAAGAATTATCCATGAAAAACTTTGGTTGCCATCACAACCAAGTGAAAAAACTTAAAAAATCTTCTCCTCCTAAACTATAAGGCCTAGAGCTTTGATATTTGGTGTAAATCATCATCTATTGACCCTCTCCCAAAATACTTCAAAGAATAACTGTATACTGAAAATTAGCCCTTTTCTGTGCAATGCGTGAATTTACCTAGGAATATAAGAGAATATCTTTGAAAATCTTCTCCTTCCAAACTATAATACCTAGAGCTTTGATATTTGGTATATATTTTCATCTAATGGCCCTCTACCAAAATTCTTCAAGAACAGCCATACTCTGACAATTAGCCCTTTTCTGAAAAATCCTTCATTTTACAAAGAAATAAAATAAGAAAATCTTTGAAAATCTTCTCCCAAACCATAAGGCCTAGAGCTTTGATATTTGGTATTTATCATTATCTATTGACCCTCTCCCAAAATACTTCAAAGAATTACTGTACTCTGAAAATTAGCCCTTTTCTGTGCAATTCCTGAATTTACTTAGGAATATAAGAGAACCTCTTTGAAAATCTTCTACCAAACTATAATTGCCTAGAGCTTTGATATTTGGTATATATTATCATCTAATGGCCTTTTACCAAAATTCTTCAAGAACAACAATACTCTGAAAATTAGCCCTTTTCTGAAAAATCCATCATTTTACATAGAAATAAAATTAGAAAATCTTTGAAAATCTTCTACTCCCAAACTATAAGGCCTAGAGCTTTGATATTTGGTATTTATCATTATCTATTGACCCTATGCCAAAATACTTCAAAGAATTACCATACTCTGAAAGTTAGCCATTTTCTGTGCAATCCCTGATTTTGCTTAGGAATATAAGAGAACCTCTTTGAAAATTTTCTCCTCCCAAACCATAAGGCCTAGAGTGTTGATATTTGGCATGTAACAATGCCTATTAACCCTGTTCCAAAATATTTCAAAGAATTATCGTACTCTGGATTAAAACGCTTTAATCTGGGGTCAAATAGATACCTTGGATTAAAGGAGGAAAACTTTAAAAATCTTCTTCTCCAAAACATTTAGGAGTATAGCCTTTATATTTTGTATACTATGTATATCATAATGCCTTAGGCCATCATACTCATGGGAGCTATATGGGACCATCATGGTCCTCTTGTTTTTTCCATCTTTTTGGATAGAAAATGTTGAGGTTAATGAAGAAATTGCTTGATTTTTTTCATTTTTCACAATGTTTTCCAAAGTACTTTTCTTGAGAGGCATAAAATGGAGGGCTTGTGTAGGATTAGGTTAAGTCCATTGACAGATGATCTGCTTCTTGTGCATTAGAGTGGTATTATGGTGCTAGTTGTTTGTCTGTTTGTTTGCAATTTTTTAGCTCACCTGAGCACAAGGTGCTCATGTTAGCTTTTGTGATCATCCTTCGTCCAGCGTCTGACCGTCCATTTAGAATTTCTTTAAACAATATCTCCCAAACCACTGGACCAATTTCTGCAAAAAATATACGTAGGTAGTCCCCTTTTAAGATAGCTAAAAGAATTGAAATGCCTTGAAATTCCAGTTGCCATGGTAACAAAATGGAAATTTTAAAAAAATCTTTAAAAATCTTCTCCTGACCCAGAAGGCCTAGAGCTTTTTTTATTTTGCATGAAAGACCTCTTTCAAAATAGTTTTAGGTTAACATGATAAATTTTGAAATGATGTAAGAGTTGTGAGATAAAAGAAGTATTTTTTTTAACAATTTCTAAAGGTTTATCAACACCCCATAAATTTTTGAAAAAATATACATATATGTATACATTTTTTTTTAATCTCATTTGGGTGTATATGCTCTGCTCTACAAAGCTCTTGTTGTCTTATTTGTTATATGTTGTACTAATATAACTTCATAAATTTCAATGGCCATCATTTGGACATTATGTGGAGCAAGTTGCTTGATTGGAGTTCTACTGTAAATGTAAATGCGATTTTGATTGTAGGGCTAGTGTCCTTAAACCTGTGTTTCGAAGTCAAGTTCTACCCGATAGATCCTTTACAAATGGTCGAGGACATCACAAGATACCAACTTTGCTTACAAATACGCAGAGATATTGTCAACGAAAGGTAAGAAACATAATCTTATGAATAAAGCCAGTTAATGAAAATGATTTAGTGTACCATTAACTATAAGATGTTGGTTCTTTAACCCATTACCAGATGGCAAAAGTTTAGACTTGACCAAATTAAAAGAAGTTGCAGACGGCAATTTTTAGTTTTTGATGAAATTTTATATTTTTTCAACTTTCTGGCTAGAAAACATTGCAATTTCTTCAATTTATGCAATGAAATCCCAAGTTTTTTCTTGAGGGGCATCCAAAAGTATCATTGTGTGGGAATGAGTTAATTAAAGAATTATAATTTTTTTGTCAAGCCTGGATTTGGTGAGCAAGATACAGCTATCACAATGGGTGCTTAACCCATTCCCACACAATCACGTAGTTTGATGCCCCTTGAGAAAAAGAGAGTGGAAAACATTGTGAAAAATGAAGAAATTGCTTTCCCACAATATTTTCTACCCAAAAAGCCAAAGATTTTTAAAATTTCAATAATCAATTACCCGATGGCAAAATTTTCTAGACTGGTCCAAATTGAAAGGAGTTGCAGAAGACAATTTAAAGTTTCCGGAATTAGAGAATTTTTTAAATTTCTGGATAGAAAACATTATGTTAAAGGAAGAAATTGCTTGTAACAAATAATTTCTTCATTTTACACAATGTTTTCACCATTGTTTTTCTTGAGGGGCGTCCAAAAGTGTCAAGCCGAATAGGTAAACAAAAAATTTGGACCAGTCTAAAACTTGTCATGTGGTAATGGGCTAAGAGTTGGTTGGTAATCAGTCAGTCAGTTCATCTGGGGTTTCAGGGTCATAACTTTACAGTATGGTTTTAAAATAACAATTGTTCTTTAACGTGAGTGGATGTTGCATTTAAAACATTTGTTTATACAAGGGCAGGGTCATGACTGAAGATCAAATTTTTGTCTGGACCATAACCCCCATATAAAAATAGACAGATTTCGATACAAATTTTCACAATAATTGTTCTTCATCATGAATCAATCTGCAATTTTAAAACTTTTAGAAGATGCCTTTAGGATGAAAATTCTAGCTGAAGGTCAAAACTGCAATCATTGATTGAATTCTGATTGCTTTTGCACAGTTATTCTCTATCATTAGTTGATTGACCAGTTTAAACTTTTGTTTTATTGACCCTTTCCTTACAAACCCAGGATTTTATGTCACTGTGGTTTTATACTTGAGAAAACATTGGAGAAAAAGGAGAAACAAGCAATTTCTACATTTCCTACAATATTTTCTAGAAAATAGGTTGCAAGCAGTTTGCTCATTTTAAACAATATTCTCCCAATCGTTTGTCTTGAGGGTTTGTCTTATATCTTATGTAGGAATTGGTTAATAGGAACTTTCATAAACTTGAGTTATGTTTCTCTCTTTCAGAGTTCCCTGTTCAACAGTCACCTATGCCCTATTGGGGTCCTTCACAGCCCAGTCAGAACTGGGCGACTTTGAGGTTGAGGATTTCGGTTCAGGTACAAGCTATCTAAAAGACATACAGTTTGCTCCAAAACAGGATCGGGATTTATTGGCACAAATTGCAAAGTTACACAAACAACACAAGTAAGTTTTGTTTTGGCAGAGTTTCATCATTTCAAAGGTGGTGGATCACTGCTGTGAATAAAAAACTGAATTTGATGAATTAAATCGTGATAAGAGACAGGATTGTTGGCGACACCCACTGAGCTATCTCAAGAAGTTCCACTTCAATAATATTAAAAAATGTAACTTAAAAGGTGATTAGTTGGTTTGAGGCCTTAACGTTACGGGGTTAAGGTCATCAAACCAACAAAAAATTGTGAAAACGTTTATACAATTTTTTTTCTTTTTTTAGCTCACCTGAGCACAAAGTGCGAGGTGAGCTATTGTGATCGGTCGTTGTCATCCACAATTTCTTTAAAAATCTTCTCCTCCTAAACCAGTAGGCCAATCAAGCTGAAACTTTGCAGGGATGTTCCTTGGGTGAAGTTCTACAAAAGTTGTTAAAAGAATTTAATTCCATCAAGAACTCTGGTTGCCGCGGCATTTGAAAATGGGAATCTTTAGTAAATCTTAAATAATCTTCTCCTCCTAAACCAGTTGGCCAATCAAGCTGAAACTTTGCAGGGATGTTCCTTGGGTAAAGTTCTACAAAAGTTGTTAAAAAAATCGAATTCCTTTAAAAACTCTGGTTGCCGCGGCATTTGAAAATGGGAATTTTTAGTAATTCTTTAAATATCTTTAGAAATCTTCTCTTCCTAATCAAGTAGGCCAATCAAGCTGAAACTTTGCAGGGATGTTTCTTGGGTAGAGCTCTTTAAAACTTGTTGCAGGGATGTTTCTTGGGTAGAGCTCTTTAAAAGTTGTTAAAAGGTTTTCATTCCATGAAAACTCTTGTAACCGCAGCATATGAAAATGGGAAATTTTGGTAAATCTTTGTTGTTGTTTTTTTCATAGACTTCAAGGCCAAAGGTATTTATATTTTATATACAGCTTAATCATATGGTTCTGTACCGATTTTGAAAAATTTAATCTCTGGGGTAAAAAATGCCCCCCCCCCCTTTGGTCCGAAGTTTGGAAAAATGCTTAATTGGAGCAATTTAAAAAGACTTCCCCTCTTAAACTATAAGATATAGGATATTCATATTTGGTATGTAACATAACTAGATAATTTTGTACTATATTACTAAAAGTTGTCCTCCTAGGGTAAAAAACGGCCCTGCACTAGGGGTCCAAAATTGGGAAAAACGCAAAATTTGAGTATGTTAAAATAAAAAATTCTCTATTTTAAGGTGGAGGGCATTTATATATTTTGAGTGTAGCATAGCCTGGCTGTTGCCTATCAATTTTGATGAAATTATGCCTGTAGGTTAAAAAACACCCCTTCCCTGGGTGTCAAAATTTCGTAAAAATGCTCAATTAGACCATGTTCAACAGTCTTTTCCTCCCAATCTACAAAGTCTAAGGCATTCATATTTGGTATATAGCATAACCAGATGGTTTTTACCATGTAAGCTAAAATATTAGCCCTGGGATTAAACATGGCACTGCCCCAGGGGTCCAAATTTTTGAAAACACCCAATTAGAGCAACTTCAAAAGTCTTGTCCTTCTGAAATATAAGGTGAAGGGCATTCATATTTGGTATGTAGCATGACTAGATAATTTTGTACTATGTTACAGGAAAATATGCTCTTACTCTTAGGATAAAAAACGTCTCTGCTCCTGGGTCGAAAATTGCGTAAATCGCATTGAAAGAATTCTTCTTCTTAAATATAGGTTTTGGAGCATTTACAGTAAAAACATAGGATAACACTATTGTAATCTACCATGCTTATATCCTTTGGACAAACATAGCCCTTCCCAAGGCATCCAAAGTTATGAAAAACGCTCAATAAGAGCATCCTCTCCTAATATACAAGTTGTAATGCATTCATATTTGATTTATAGTACATCCAAATTGTTCCCTACCAAAGTTGAAAAAATTAACCCATTAAAGTTGTAGACAGTAATTAGAGTTTCATTAAAATCTAAATACAAAGAATTTCAGATAGAAAACACTATGAGAAATGGAGAAATTGCTTGTCACTCCCTTTCTCACAATGCTTTTTTAAACCTATTTTCCCTGAGGGTTACAAATTCTAGGATAGTTTGATAATGTATTAAAAAATTAAGCCAAAGGTGTAAAGCATTACTGGATTGTTTTGTACAAAGCCCAAAATCTTATATTTGTTTTATGTATTTTGCTCAAGTTGAGTCTTTTTTATATAAAAAATACTGTAATTTGCAGATGCCTCAGGTGAGCGATTTAGGACCATCATGGTCCTCTTGTTTTCTTTTGCAAATTATTCAAAAACTAGCATTACAGTGCATATAATACAAGTGGTACATATAAAAAGCATTTTCACTTATGTTATAGTTTATATATAATATCATCTTTAATTTGATATTATGACATATGCTATCCCAACATTGTTATCCAATCTTGAGTATAACATGAAGGTTTAACCAATTTCCACATGATAAAATTCCAGACCAGTCCACATTCAAAGAAGTTGCAGACAACAATTTTAAGTTGGTGAAATTTTAAAATTCTTTTCTTTTTTGTAAGAAAACATGGCTGATAATGAAGAAATTGCTAATAACAAACATGAAGGTTTAACCAATTTCCACATGATAAAATTTCAGACCAGTCCACATTCAAAGAAGTTGAAGACAACAATTTTAAGTTGATGAAATTTTAAAATTCTATTCTTTTTTGTAAGAAAACATGATTGATAATGAAGAAATTGCTTGTAACAAGCAATTTCTTCATTTTCATCAAAACTTTGCAAAGCTTTAAATTGAGGGGCACTTAAAAACCCTATTGTGTGGCAATGGCTTAAAGTGTTTTCTCAATGATAACCATAATAATGTGATTCTACTACTAAAATAGTCAGGATGATGTTTGGCCTTAGGATTAGAGAGATATGTGTCCGTTCATTATTCTATCTATTTAACCCATTCCCACACAATCCATCCTTTCTATGCACTTCAAGAAAAGGCTTTGGAAAACATAGTGGAAAATAAAGAAGTTGCGTATCAAGCAGTTACTTTATCCACAACCTTTTCTGTCCAAAAAGACAAACAAATTTAGAGTTCCATCAGCTTGAAATTGTCGTCTGCAGCTTCTTTCAATTTGGACCAGTCTAAAATTTTATTGTGTGGGAATGGGTTAACCCTTTCCATTTCAAATCTGGGAATTTTTCATTGCTTTGATTTTATACCTGAGAAAACATTGTGGAATAGAAAAAAAATTCTTGTAACAAGCAATTTCTTCTTTTCTCACAATATTTTCTACCACATAGGATGGTTTATTTCAAATTGCATCCAATTTTCATTGTAGTCTGCAACTTCTTTCAATTTGGACAGGTCTAAAATTTCCCAAAATAGGAGAGGGTTTTTTTAAGTCACATTTTGTATTTATTAAATATGTGTCTTCTTCAATATTTCAGAGGTATGACTCCTGAAGAGGCAGAAATAAAGTTTCTTGAAAATGCTGAAAAATTACAGTTTTATGGTGTTGAACAACATCCTGCTAAGGTAGGTATCTATTTTTTTAATAGGGATAACACAACCTTTTTGCAATTTCAGTCATATTGTGGCAGCTTGAGTATCTTATTATGGATCCCTGGTATTTATGACACCAGTGCTACCACTATATCCTTCCTGACCCTTTAGCTGCTATCCCACTTAGGTTTACGATTATCAACCCATTAGTGGAAACAAATATCAGAAAGGATATTTACTGCAACAGGGGATCGAAACCTGGATCTCATGATTGACAGGTTGCAAACTGCGCTATGGCAACTTTTCACATTTATCTCACTTATGATTGCAATCAAGAGGAAATTTAACCATTTTCTGCACAATCCTGGGATATTATACCTGAAAAGATATTGTACCTGAAAAGATATTGTGGCCCTTAAAGAAAAGCTTTGGAAAACATTGTGGAAGATGAAGAATTTTTTTATTGCTTGTCTCAAAAGACAAATTGATATCAGATTTTATTAACTTTTTTTTGTCGTATGATATGGATAAAAGAACAAAAAGCTCCTTCCCAACAGCAGCTTCAAGTTAATTGCAACAAATGTGTTGACAAATTGTTATATTGATAAACAAGATTCCACTTTACAATATTAATTGGTTTGATATAAACTTATTTGGTCCTTGCACGCACCTGAAATGAGGTAGCAGATATTCAGAATTACTGCTTTATAGAAACTTTTCCTTTGAGAAATGGGTCTTGCTAATCAGCAGATTTGTCTGTTCAAGAAATTGATTGAAATGTATCATTGAAAATATGTAATTGATACCCCCTAGAATTTATTTGCAATCCCTTAACTCAGCTGACAAAAATTCGTGATCCAAATTGAAAGCAGAAAAGTTTCAAAGCCAATGAAAAATGTCTAAACTCAACTTTATTTTCTGTAACCCTTGTCATGCTGAACCCGGAATATTCCTGTTTTAGCAGGAGGTATGTATAAAGATCAGACTACACATAAGTGCAGTCCAGTCTTTGTATACACCACCTTTTTGCCCATTGCAAGTCAAAATTGTGTCTAACCCTTTCCCATTTTTGGAAATTTTAGACTGGTCCAAATTGAAAGAGGTTGCAGACAATGAAAACTAGATGCTATTTGAAATGAAACCATCCTATGTGGTAGAAAATATTGTGGAAAAAGAAGAAATTGCTTGTTACAAGCAATTTCTTCTTTTTCCACAATGTTTTCTGGAGTATAAAATCACAGGAATGTAAAATCCCGTATTTGAACAGGAAAGGGTTAAATTCATTTGTCAAAAGAATATTGACCGTCAATTAAAGCCTTCAAGTGCTTTCAGTCCTTTGATTTTCATGTAATTCTCCGTAAAGATTTTATTCAGCATGACAACTATTTATTGTTACTTATAACATTATTATTGGCTTGATATCATTTTAACCCATTCCAACACAGCGACGCTTTTAAACGCCCCTAAATATACTAGCTTTGGAAAACATTGTGGAAAATGAAGAAATTGCTTGTTACAAGCAATTTCTTCATTATCCACAATGTTTTCTATCCCAATAGTACAAAAAATTCAAAATTTCATAACCTTTGATTTGTCGTCTGCAACTGCTTTCAATTTGGACCAGTCTAAAATTTTACCATCTGGTAATGGGTTGACCAGGGAAATGATGTTATCCAGTTCTTTCTGTTACTGTTCTTCAGTTTAATTTGAAAGCAATGGAAGTACTAAGAGTGGGTCAATAATAATATTGAAAATTAATTTCATAATTAATTCTAGTTTGAAAAGGACAAATAGGTAAGGTATACTAAGATAAGACTGCACTTATGTGCAGGCTGATCTTTGTTTTATATCTTTTGCCAAAACTGGAATTAAGCATGATAAGGGTTAACCCTTTCCTGTTCAATCTCTGGTTTTTACGTCCCTGTGTTTTCATACTTGAAAAAACATTGTGAAAAAAAAAAAGAAAGTTTCATCTTTTTCCACAATATTTTCTTCCCTACAGAATGTTTATTTTCCAAATAAAATCGACTTTGAATTATTTTCGTCTGCAAAACCTTTTGAATTTGGACAGGTCTAAAATTTTGATAAACAGGAAAGGGTTAAAGGAAGATTGGATTTGTAAAATAAAGTGAAGTCAATCTTGCTCCAGTGACCACCTCTATTAAAGGACCATGTCCAATAAGCAACCATAATAACACCACCTATTTCAAATCAAAAGCTCATGAAGTGAAGGTCTTTTGCTAAAAAGTAGAATCATAACTAAATCCTTTGTTGTTGTAACTTAATAGAATGAGAAATTTTAATTAGTCCCAACTACGTAGGACAGAGTGAGAATTCTGTAATTATTTATGTTGCAATCGAATCAATCCTTTTTATCTTTTGACAAAAATTATATTAAGCAGCCAATTTATCTTTTAATGACCACTTCTTGGTTGTCCCATTAAATGGTAGTTTAATCCAAGATTTATTGTATATATCATATATGCAGCAGAAGGTGGTTGTGTAATGGTATTACATTCTTTGTGTGCCGCCGTCATAGCGCAGTTGGTAGCTCGTCGGACTATCATTCTAGAGGTCCCGGGTTCGATTCCCGACGGTGGCACTCATCCTTTCAGACTATTTGTCTCTCACCAATGGGTCGATAATCGTAGACCTATGTAAAATAGGAGCTGGAGGCTAGGAAGGGATGTAATGGTAGTACTGGTGTGAGAAATACCAGGATTCCATTGTTAGGTGCTCCAGCCGCCGCGATATAACTGAGATTGTTGAAAGCGGCGTAAAACCCCATTCAAACAAATACATTCTTTGTGTGTCCATCTGTCAATCTGTCTGTCCATTCAATTAACACATCTTTTCCTACACTTATGGATGGATTTGAATGAAATTTTCATAGAATGTTTTTCATCACCTGACCTTGTGCGTATTGTAGGGAATTTGCTATTTAACCCGTTCCCACACAGTGATGCATCTTGATGATTGGAAAACATTGTGTGAAATTAAGAAATTGCATGTAGCGAGCAAATTCATCATTTTATAAAATGTTTTCTATTCAGAAAGTTGAAGAAATCTAGAATTTCATAAACTTTGAAATGTCGTCTGTAACTCCTTTCAATTTGGACCAATCTGAGGTTTTTGCTGTCTGGTAATGGGTTACAGAAAAAAGTTGGCTTAATTCAAAGAATTGTCTTTGCTATTTGAAGGCAAATGTTGTGACTATGGAACCCTTGTTTTTCAGGATGCTGATGGAAAAGACATATCTCTTGGCGTATGTGCTAGTGGAATTTTAGTGTATAAAGACAGACAACAAGTGAATCGATTTGTGTGGCCTAAAATCCTTAAAATGTCTTACAAACGCAATAAATTTTATATCAAGATTCGTCCAGGAGAGGTAATGTTGTCAACTAAATATTTGTTATTTTTCAAATGCAGATAAAGTGTCCAATTTTCACTCAAAAGAGCAACCTATTCTTTCAAGAGAAGTAAATCTAAAAGCACTTTTATTAGGAATAAGTGACCATGTTTTGTTTGTCCAATGAGTGGTTGCTTAACAGAAGATTTACTGATCCTTTTTATTGCTAGTGTCAAGCTTTTACTGTTACTGTATAAAATTGACACTGGTTGTCTGGACATCAGCAATATTAAATTAACTGATAATTTAGTGTTTTTTTTCTAGTCCAATATTGATCCCATCTTAATATCATACAAATATACATGTTTATATCAAACCTGAAATATTAAAAAGATCCCTGTAAGTCGAGCTTTTCTCCAATGGAATTTAATTTCTTCACCTTTAAACTTTGTGTAACTCAGACTGAATTAGAAAGATACATTGTCAGAGTCTTTTTAGCTCAAAGAAAAGGGGGCCTATTCCCCCTGGCTTTAAGGCGGCATAATGCTTTGGTTAATGTTTTACAAGTCTCATACATCTGTATCTACTAATGCTAATACTCTGGAACTTTTGAACATGCATCATGTCATTTGTAACATTGATATTCATTTTAGTGGAATTTCGACCCTTTTTTAGCTCTCCTGACCTGAGCACTAAGTGCTAAATTGAGCTATTGTGATCACCTTTTGTCAAGCGTCCCTCAGTCCTGTATTGTGCGCCTTCTGTCAACAATTTCTTTAAATAACATCTCCTCCAAATTTAAGCCAAATTTGGCAGAAATGATCCTTAGGTAATCCCCTTTGAAAATAGCTAAAATAATTGAAATCCATTAAAAAAAATCTGGTTGCCATGGCAACAAAAGTGAAATTTTAAAACAATTTGTAAAAATCTACTCAACCTGACCCAGAAGGCATAGAGCATGAAGCATTTAGTATATTGACCTCTTTCAAAATAGCTAAAATCAAGATCCCCAACGGGGTGGGGTTTATATAGAAATAAAGAACTTTTTTTTTAAATGACATCTCTTCCCAAACCACTCGGCCAATTTGAACCAAATTTGGCAGAAATGTTCACTAGGTGTTCCCCTTTAAAAATAGAAAAAAGAATTGAAATCGGTTAAAAACTCTCCTTATCATGGCAACAAAAGTAAAATTTTAAAATAATCTTTAAAAATCTTCTACTCCTGACTCAGAAGTCAAAGAGCCTCGATATTTTGCATGAAGCATCTGTATATTGACCTCTTTCAAAATAGATTAAATCATGATCCTCGGGTCCAAAGGGGCAGAGCCCCAGGGGTTTTGGGTTTATATAAAAATAAAAAACGATTTTTAGATGACATCTGTTCCCAAACCAATGGGCCGTTTTGAACCAAATCTGGCAGAAATGTTCCTTAGGTGGTCCCCTTTGAAAATAGCTAAAAGAATTGAAATCCATTAAAGCTCTGGTTGCCATGGCATAAAAGTGAAATTTTAAAACAATCTTTAAAACTCTTCTCCTCCTGGCCCAGAAGGTGTAGAGCCTTTATATTCTGCATGAAACATTGGTATATTGACTTCTTTCACAATTGTTAAAATCATGATCCTCGGGTCCCTAGGGGTGGAGCCTTAAGGGAGGGACATTTTATAGAAATAAAGAAGGATTTTTAAACGACATCTCCTCCCAAACAACTTGGCCAATTTGAACCAAATTTGGCAGAAATGTACCTTGGGTGATCCCCTTTGAAAAAAGCGAAAAGAATTGAAATCCATTAAAAACTATGGTTGCCATGGCAACAAAAGTGAAATTTTAAAACAATTTGTAAAAATCTTCTCCTCCTTAACAAGAAGTTGTAGAGCCTTGATATTTTGCATGAAGCATCAGTATATTGACCTTTTGTAAAATCCCGGGAGAGGGGGTTATAGGCATGAAGTGTCAGTTCAGACTTCTTTCTGATTTCTTAAATTATTACCCATGGGTTCAGAGGGAGGAAAAAGTGAATTCATTTGGGTCCTCAGGTACATAATGTAAGTATGACCAACTTGTATCATAATCCTAACCTTAACATGAAATTAGACTGTTGAAAGAAAAAGAGCCTTTATCTCAGATGAGCGCCCCAAGGCCAACAGACCTCTTGTTTGAGTTACTTGTGGGTTAGAGTTTTACATGCAACCGTCTAATTTCTGTTATATCTTAGTTCCACACTTGTGCTTTTGCTCTAAATCTTTGCTTATGCTTCTTTGACCATAATATCAACCCCTAGGGAATATTCATTACTCTGACATTCATTTTATTTGAAATTTGACCCTTTTTCTTCTTTGTGCAGCCATCATAGCGCAGTCAGTAACGCATTAGACCTCTCATCTTCAACCATGGGATGTCATGGGCTCAAGCCCCGCAATGGCACATATCCTTTCCAACATTTGTCTCTCCGAATAGATGGATAATCGTTAAACTATGTGGGATAGCAGCTGGAGGCAAGGAAAGAATATAGTGGTAGTCCTGGTATGAGAAATACCAGGAATCCATTGTTAAGTGCTCCAGACGCGATAGATCTAGATACTCAGGGTTTTCATTAGTTCCCAAAAGTCAAGAGTCATTGACCCTTGGGCCAAAATTTCAAAGAGTCAAAATTGAAATCCCAAGAGTCAAAATGCGATATATCCCCCCCCCCCCCAAGCAATTTAGGAAAAAAGATTATAATATTTTTAGCAATGGTGCATTAAAAGTGTTTTTTTAGGGGTGGGGGCAATGGTGCCTTAGAATAATCTCTGTCTCAGATTGAAACATTTCTCCAATGTGACAGTATTCTATTCTCAATACAGATAAATTTTGGGAAAGTTCAGTATTTATACATATATTATTAGTTTGAATCAGTTTTAGAAAATCTCAAGTGTACTAAGAGGATCAAATTATTTTAATTTTTCATAAAAAAAGTGCCGATTTCATACACGATAACCGATGACATTTCTTGGGCAACAATTTCTTTGGTTTCATTTTATTTCTTGATTATATTTTGTGAGCTTTTTATAATAGAAATAGCAAATAAGTAAATTTCAGTAGGATTAGAACTCTGAAAATGAGTTTCATCATTAATTTCACAGGTGTCAAGTACCTGTCAATTACGATCGCTGATGCATGACCATCACTCGAGAGTGTTAATTACCAATCAAGCTTGATGTTATCCTTGATAAGGGTGTATAAATTCATAATCAATTAACCATTTTCAATAATTTTGGCACACTTATGATGACCCTTGACGCACGCCTGCTAATTTTCGAGTCAAAATGACGCACAGTGACAAATTTTTATACGCCCGTCGAAGACGGGACGTATTATGGGATCACCCGTGGTGTCCGGGCGTCCGGGCGTTCAGGCGGTGTCCACTTCTTTGTCCGGAGCATAACTCTGTCATCCTAAGTCTGATTGACTTTAAACTTGGCAGTTATATTCTTCATATCAATACGGAGTGCAGTGATCAATAACCATAACTCTACCTGGCCTATTTTTTGAGTTATTGCCCTTTGTTTTTTTTCATACTTGAATCTTGTCCGGAGTATATCTCTAAAAGTATTATAGCTAGGATCATGAAACTTCATGGGTGTATAGATCTCACCAAGGGGGAGTGCAGTGGACAAGAACCATAACTCTACCTAGCCTATTTTTTGAGTTATTGCCCTTTGTTGTTTTTCATACTTGAATCTTGTCCGGAGTATATCTCTTAAAGTATAATAGCTAGAATCATGAAATTTCATGGGAGTATAGATCTCACCAAGGGGGATTGCAGTGCTTAAGAACCATAACTCTACCTGGCCTTTTTTTTGAGTTATAGCCCTTTGTTGTTTTTCATACTTTAATCTTGTCTGGAGTATATCTCTAAAAGTATAATAGCTAGAATCATGAAATTTCATGGGTGTATAAATTTCACCAAGGGGGAGTGCAGTGGACAAGAACCATAACTCTACCTAGCCTATTTTCGCGTTATTGCCCTTTGTTTTTCATACTTGAATCTTGTCAGGAGTATATTTCTAAAAGTATAATAGCTAGAATCATGAAATTTCATGGATGGATAGAGCTCACCAAGTGGGAGTGCAGTGTACAAGAACCATAACTCTACCTAGCCTATTTTTTGAGTTATTGCCCTTTGTTGTTTTTTCATACTTGAATCTTGTCAGGAGTATATCTCTAAAAGTATAATAGCTAGAATCATGAAATTTCATGGATGGATAGAGCTGACCAACTTGGAGTGCAGTGTACAAGAACCATAACTCTACCTAGCTTATATTTTGAGTTATTGTCCTTTGTTGTTTATCATACTTTGTTTGACAAAAAATATTCATTCAAAATAACCTCAGTTCTATTCAAACCCCCAGCTAATATTAAGCAGTGTGACGGGTGTATCTTGTGACAGTTTGGCACCTTGTTGAGCATCAAAATTGCATTTTTTTGAATTTCTGTGCATCAAAACCGGAGGTCTCGGGTCAAACGAAAACCCTGATACTGTTAAAAGTGGCATTAAACCCCATTCAATCAATTAATCATTTCTACTTTGAAACTTTAGGTTAACCCAATCCCACACAATTTAGAACCATCCAAATTCAAAGAAGTTGCAGACAACAAATTTAAGTTGATAATGTCTTCAAAATATTTGTCTATTAGGGTAGAAAACATTGTTGATAATGAAGAAATTGCTTGTAACAAGCATTGCCTCCATCCTCTTCAATGTTTTCCAAAGCTTTCATATTGAGGGGCGTTTCAAAGGGTCATTGTATGGGAATGGGTTAAAATTAAATGTGCATCTGTCTAATATCTGTTCCTACTGTTACCACTGCTGTGAAAAAATTCACATTTCTATTTGATCATGATATCAACCCCTTAGCAAATTTTCATTCCCCAGATTTCCCTTTTAGTAGACCTCTATCGTAGCGCAGTCAGTAGTGCACCAGACTCCCAATCTTCACTCACGGGAAGACATGGGTTTGATCCCCGGCGGCAGAACATATTCTTTCTGACATTTGTCTCTCACAAATAGATGGATAATCTTAAAACAATGTGGGATAGAAGTTGGAGGCTAGGAAAGGTTAAAGTGGTAGTACTGTTGTGAGAAATACCAGGAATCCATTGTTAGGTGCTCCAGCCATCGTGATATGACAGAAATACTGGTACAAGTGGCGCTAAACCCCAATCAACCAACCTTTAGAAGAATTTTAACCTTTTTCTCCACACGAACTGAACTTCAAAAGGAAGTTAAACTAGAACAGCATAATTTTACAAAATTTATGGCTAGAAGCATGATAAAAAGGAAAATAATTGGGTGGCTACCAAAATGTTGTAAATAGTGCTTGAATATGCTGCAGTTACAACATTTAAGTTGCAAAACTAACACAAATCCTTTGCATAAATATCTACCAATGCTGGAGTTTAATATTCACTTACGCTCCATGAATAACGTGATTTGCATATAGATTTTCTGATTGGCAGTGTCAATAATTCTGTTAACCCATTACCAGATGGCAAAATCTTAGGTCGGTCCAAGTTGAAAGAAGTTGCAAGTCAATGACAAATCAGGATTTTTTCAACTTTCTGGGTAAATTTTTTATGAAAAATACAGAAATTGCTTGTAACTAACAATTTTCTCATTTTCCACAATGTTTCCCATTTTCTTTTTTAATTCGGATCATTTAAAGGCGTCACTGAGTGGGATTTGATAGATTGAAGAACAGTTCTTTAATGCCTCTCATTATTTCAGTTTGAAAACTTTGCGAGTCTCATCGGTTTTAGAACAGTTAGTGTGAAAATGGCAAAACGGTTATGGAAGATCTGTGTAGAACATCACTCATTCTTCAGGTAAGTAGTACAACTACCTTTGCTGCCTTTTAACATTGATTTGAAAGTTGCTATATTGCTCCTTGTTTACTATCATCCATTACCACACAACAAAATCTAGACTGGTCCTAATTCAAAGATGATGTAGACAAAAAATTTTACTTCATGAAAATTTGGATTACTTTGGGGTAGAAATCATTTTGGATAATGAAAAAATAGCATGTAACAATCAATTTGCTCATATTCCACAATTTTTTCCAAAACTTTTCAATTGGGGGTATCAAAAGCATTAGTGTTAACAAATTCAAACTAGTGCACAGACTCAACTCTTTTGTTTCTTTTCCATTGAACAAGCATGGCTGTCTGTTGAAGAATCAATTGACCAATCTATTAATTGATTTAGTCAAGAAGTGTTCTTTAAACTCTAACAGTAAAAAGTCATAACTACACCATAATCAAGCTGTAGTTGGGATGTTTAGGCCACCAACCAACCATTTTACTTTTTTTGTTACATGTTTCTGGCCATAAATGTTCTAAATAAAGCTGTTTAACCCATTACCACTCAGTGACGCATTCTGATGCCCCTCAAATAAAGAGCGGCGGAGGCAAATATTCTTTCCGACATTGTCTCTCACCAATGGGTGGATAATCGTAAACCTAAGTGGGATAGCAGCTGGAGGCTAGGAAAGGATGTGGTGGTAGTACTGGTGTGAGAAATACCAGGAATCCATTGTTAGGTGCTCCAGCCGCCGGGATATGACTGAAATACTGTTAAAAGCGGCGTTAAACCCCTTGTGGAAAATGAAGAAATTGCTTGTAACAATCAATTTCTTCATTTTTCATGATGTTTACTTCCCAGAAACATGAAAAAATATCATGTTTCATCAACTTTAAATTTTTGTCTACTGATTCTTTCAATTTGGTCTAAAATTCTTCTGTATGGTAATGGGTTAATGCTGAAGCAAAACTTCCTGTCAGAGTTAGTGAGTGGGGCTAGCTATAATTTTCATAAATACTCCACTCTGGACCTGATTTAACAATCAATACCAATATTTTCAGATTCAAAGAACCTGAATCAGTAAAAAAATATAGTGTCATTCCAAGATTTGGTTCCCGATTCCGATACTCAGGCAGGACTCAGTACCAGTCACGACAGTATGTAACGGCAGAGGATAGAGATATGCCGTCATTTGACAGAGTTCTAAGTAAGAGAGGAACATTTGGAGGTCGGACACAAAATATGAGAAAACGTGATGAAGGTAAAGTGCAAGCTTGTTTATGGCCTCAAGATTTTCAATAAGTTCTTTTAAGACCTTTTGACCTAACCAAAAGGATCCAATTTCAAACTGGCATATAAACATTCTGACCAATTTTCAGGTGGACTGGGCATATACAGTGGCCTGTAGATAGCCAACAAGGTTATTCAAAAGATTTCACCTAATTGGTAATGCATGGTCAAAAACTAGGTTACAAGTCAAGTCCTACTGGCCACTTCTGAGGCCACAGTTTTTGCTCAATATAACTAGACATGTTGGGTCAAAAACTTAGTCAATAGGTCAAATCTTAGAAAAGGCTTGTAGACATTTTAGAGATCACAATTTCCCCTCCTTTCTGAAAGTTAGCAAATACATTTGTTTGAATGAAATCATGAAACGTTTGAATTTTTGAATAGCACCAAGTCAAATCTTAGTAGAGAAAAATTTACAGCCTAGTGCTCATTGGTTTCTTTTGCTTATAACTATGAAACCTTTTTAGTGATGTATAATGTCTTATCTAGAAACCATGAAAAAATGTACAAAAGCTTCAATTCACTTATATTTTATGATATTGCCTACACCATTCTGACATTTAACAAAACATAGTTTTTATGCAATGCTGCGTTAGATTTGTATGGGTAAGCCTTGTTGATGTCAGTAATTATCATCAATCTGTGTTTTATGTGGTTTCTAGATCGTAAGAGACAAAGAGACCAAATGAGAAGAGAACCACCACCACCCCCAGTTCAACAAGACTACAGTCCACCACAGACAAAAATTCCAAAGGAAAACCATGAAGAACCCAATGGGACCCCAAAAGAACCCAAGCGAACACCACCAGAACCAAGACATGCCCCTCCTGTGGCCCCTAAACCAAAACCCCAAATTGCACCCAAACCAAAACCTGCATCTAGGGGACCAGGTTCAATTGACAGTGCATCTTTAGACAGGGGTTCAAGGGGATCTTTGAATGATTCATTTGAAGATATTCCGGACAGGCGAAGTAGAATGGAGAAGATGAATGCCGTCATGACCCCACTAGCTGCTGTTATGCAGAAGAGTTTACAGCAGAATAAACATCCTGATGATGAAGAAGAAGTTGATGGAAATCATCATGAAGATGATCGACATCACACAGACGATGAGTTTGAGGTTGGTATGAGAGCTGATAAAGCTAGAAATAGTTCTCAACTAACAAATACTTACCATGGGTGCAGGAAAACTGACAAATATTTGTTTTCTTATCCCTCCTCTTCTATAGATTCCATCCTTTCAAATGATTTTGAAGAGTATGACACCGAAAAAAGCAGCTTCAATAATGGCCTGAAAAATGTAGCAAGTGAGGAGTTTTTGAATAAATCTGATAAAAATAACTATAATCAAAGTCCAGATTATTTCAAAGTCCAAAGTCATTCAGCTGAAAACTTGCTCTCAGAACAAACTGCATCTCACTACTCTGTTATTGATCCAAGCACATGTGAGGGAATCTATGCTGAGATAGAGGATTTGAAAACAAGTAATCAAAGTAGAAATTCTAACAAACTTACACCAAAAGCTAATATGAATAAACCAGGTTCTATACATGGCAGAAGAAGTAGACTATTTAAACCTAATCAAATCAGCTCTGCAACTATATTTTATGAACACGAAGGGACTGAGAGTGCCTCAAATGGGTCTTATGAAAAAGCAGAAAATAGTTCTTCATCAAGGGGAAGGGGGAAGCAAAATAATGACACTCTTAAACTTTCTAAATCTCAGGTTCCTCAGTATGCAACTGTTACAAAGCAGCTTAAAGACAATCCTTTGTCAACAAGAAATCCAAGTTCTTCAATTTATTCTCAATTTAATAAAAGTGGTGATGTATTATTGAAATCACCTGTAGAACCGTTCTATGATACAATTGTTGATGGTAAAGAGTCGTCACACCAGAGACAAGACTCACAAACAAGCTTGAAAGAAGAATTAAAAATGTATATAATTACTCCAGATAAACTAAAGCATAATTCTGAAACTGTTAAAGAAAATAATGAAATTGAGAACAAAGAGAATATTGATCGAACACAGAAAACATGCTCCAGGAATGGCAATGAAATTCATTTAATGGAAAATGTAGATGAGAATGCTGAAGACTTGCATAAATACTTAAATAAAAGAATAGAAAGTGATGAACTAGATCAAACTATAAACATTAAAAGAGATGCAAAATCCCTGATAACAGATATTGATTTTGATATTGGTATGTCAGGGAGACAAGATATTCCTTTAAACATTAGAGATGAAGATTATGAGAATTCAAATTTTGAAACAAACAATCTTTATGTGTCTGATGATAGAAAACAAATTTATCAATTAACTTATGATACAAGTGCACTCAATTCTCCTGAGACTCCTAAAGACCCACCTAGCGAACCTGAACACTTACCTGACTCTATTCCCCCCTCTTTGAATGCTACTGGTCATGAGTATATGAATATCTGTAATATATCCAGCAATTCACAAAGTTTTAGTCTCACTGAAAATGATCCATGTGAACTAAACAATGATTCATTAGAGAAAAGTTTAGAGTTATTTTGTAGTCTTTCAACAGACTCTAGCGATTTTGATGGACCTGATACTATAAAAAGTGAAGAAAAAAATGAAAAAGGACATGAACTAAGAAACAATGAAACTTTGATTGATTCTTCTTATAGGAATAATTTAGAAATGGGTTCAAACACACAGAAAAAAGGCTACAAATGCAATAAATCTACATCTTATTCTAAAAAGGAAGCTGAAAAGTCTGTGAAACCTAAAACAGTTTTAAAAAAGGTCTCAAGTTTGGTGAGAAAAGTTCCAGGTCTTGGTTCAAAAGTTACAAAAAGCAAAGAAGAATTTATATGTGAAGATTTTGTTAGGGAACCTGGTAGAAGAATGCAACTGTCACATGATAGTTCAGGAGGCAGACTGACTAATCAAATAGAAAATCCTAACAAGACTAGTAATACAAATGTGAGAAAAAATGAAAATAAAAAAGAGCTAAAAAAACAATCTGAACTTTTGAATGACATCAATAGTTATGATTTCATAAGTGTTTCAAGAAATAAGAAAATTAGAGAATCTAAAATTAAAGACTCAAAATTTAATGAAAATAGTACAATGGACTTTTTTACAAGGCCTGAAACATTGGAAGAATTTGAAGAAAGAAATGTTTGTGAATCAGATGTAATTAATGCAACAAAAGATAGTTCATCGGAAAGGATGGCGCATGGTGAAAAAACATATGAAGATAATCCAGTAATACAAGAAGTAAAGTTTGATTCTGAAAATGAAGGATTTTCTTGTCCTATAGAAGTTGAGCAAATGAAAAAAGAAATTGGCGAAAAAGCTTTGCCCTTAGATAAATATAGTGTGGTTTTAAGTGAAAATGACAACAGATTGGAAGATACCGGTAACACAACAGGTTCAGTTCGTGCCGATGATTATGTAGGAAAAGATAGAACTGATAGTAAAAGTCCAGACCCGTACTGGTACAGAACACATCTTTTAGCATCTGGCACAGAAGAAGAAGAACCAAAAGTAACAGACACAAGTAAACTCCAATATACCCCAGGCGAAAAAAGAATGCCTGCTAAAATTTCTTTGTCAGGCAATTCACTGGAAAGTAATGATCTTTATTTAAATAAGAAATTTAAAACACCGGATAAAACTAAGGAAACTAAATCCAAGATTCAAAACGAAGAACAAAAGAGTAAACAGACAGAGAAGTTTTCTAATGAATATATTCCTCCAAAAATAAATGATAAGCCACAAAGTCCACCTGACGTTAAAGGTAGCAAGGTATTTGTGAGAGACAAAGCCCCCAATAGCAATGCTACAAAAGGTAAAGGACTAGCCAGTACACATGAAAAAATAAACCTTCCACTCATTCCTGCCACAAATTTAATGCACACCAAACCATTGTACAAGCTTGATTACTCTTCTGATTCTTCTTCTAGATTTTCAAGTTCAAATATCAATAACGTCACAGATGTAAAATCACAGGCAAAAAGGGGTCAAAAGAAATCTAAGGGTCCAAGACCTTCTAATTCCACAGAAATGAGGTTCTCAATCGATTCAAGAAATAAACCAACATCTAATAGTTTAATGAGTGACAGACGAAAGGTACATCCTGGAGTGTTACATATTGTGAGACCTGGTCCTACTGGTTGGATTGAAGGTGGAGTCAAGTCCTCAGTAAAGAGGAGTGGGACAAATATTGATCAAAACAGGACTGATTTTGTTCCTTTAGAGATAGATTGCAAAGGTGAAAATGAACATGTGAAAGCTGATCATCCTCTTGGCATCTCTGAAAAACTAATTGCACATAAGCCAGAAGTTACTAGTGGTTGTGATACTCTTAAAGCTACTGTAAAAGATGACATAGTAACTGAGGGAGTAATTGGTACAGAGCAAGAACAAAAGAAAAACAGCACCATGAAGAGCATACTTGATACATCTTTGCAAGATAATGCTACATCTCCTGTATCAGAACTTTTGTGTAAAAGGGTCTGGAAGTACTCTAAACATAAAAAAGAAGGTAGAGAATACAAAGAAGAGGACAGTGATGATGACTTTACAAAAGCTATTAGAAAGGGCCCTGATTACAGAGACAGCTTTGGAACAACCCAGAATTCTAATGACCCTTCTAAAGTATCCAAGAATAATCAGTCTGGGGAACATTTTTCTTCAAAAGATGATACAAGTATGGAGTCAAATGATCAGAAACAGACATCAATTCTATATGATTCAGTAGAATTATCTCGTAATCCGACTGATGGAATTGAAATAAATCAGGAAAATGACAATAGTGAACGTAATTGCTATGATTGTAAATCATTAGATGTTTGTGAAGATGAAAAAGAAATTTTAGAACAAGCCGATTTATTGACTAATGAAGATGAGAGCTTAAAAACACATTTCGAAGATGATGTTAGTCAGGATTGTGTATTTGAGATTGACCAATTCATTTTTAACACAAGTAAAGGTAAAGGTAGTAGAAAAAGACTTCAAAAGATTATTTCAAACAAGAGAAAGGCATTAAATGTAGAAGCTGAATCAGAAGGAACCACATCAACATCTGATTCTTCATCAGAAAATTCTTATGATATTGATGATGAAGATAGCTCAGGGGAGGAGATTATTAGTTTTGAAATGCCTAAACCTACGTTGACTGATTTATGTGTTAAAAGTAATGATGCTGACATTCCCTTTGCTGATGAAGGAGATTGTACAAATGATTCAATTTCTGACTTGCCTGGTATTGCAATTGATTGCAGTTTTGAGGATGTTACAAGCTACCAAGTCAATAAAGATCAAAGCAAAAATCAAGCTCTTATGTCCAACATGACTGGTTCCAATCGATACTCAAATAACTTGTTACAGAATGAAGACACATATGATACTAACTACTGGGATGAAGATGTTGAGTTAAGTGATTACGATGATCCACTAGGTGATGTTGAAGATTCTCACACTATCCCTGAAGTGATAGACAACACTCCATATACCACAGGAAAATCAAATCTGAAAAATTCTTTTAGGAAAGAAACAACCTTTTTTGATAGAAGAGTCCATTTTCCAGAAAACCTTCCTGTATATAAGTCAAGAAAAAATATAGGTTTTCACGATGATCTGCCTACTGATGAGACTTCAATGAATAGGGCAAATGAAGAACGAAACAAAATTCATCAGTTAGAGAAATTTATTGTCGGGCTATTTGATGAAGAACCAAGAAATTTGAGTATTCCAAGGTTAACTTCAAATGCTGGTCCATTACCAAGTCCATCGTCAGTATTAAATCAGTATCAAGATTTCAAGTTTAATTCAGACCTTGAGAGTAATATATTTGGCTACCATTCTGCTCTAACGTCTGAAAATGTAAACTTTTCCTTGGATCCTCTAGAAACATTTTCCATAAACGAAATTAACTTGACTAGAAATGATGTAACCACAACAGATCTTGATGCCATTGATTACCATGATCACTTTGAAGCAGAAATTACTAGTAATGCTGATTTTGTCAAGAGTAAGATGCCATCAAATACTGAGAAAAGGCCATCACCTAAAATAATAAAACCTATTACAGGAAGGAAGACTAAATACTCTCATCTTGATTGTGCAGATACAAACAGTAGTCAACCTAATCAAACTCAAGATGTATTCAACTGCAGATCACCAAACAACATTAAAAATAACTATGACCAACATGATACACCCTCACTGCATTTAGATTATGGACAAAAACTGTCATATATATCACAGTGTTCAGCAGAATTAATAGATGACACTTCTGATTATGGCAGACCTTATTCTCAAAGTTACCCTGACTTCCTACCAAATTTGACTGACAAAAATGGTTCATTTTCAAATGCTTCAACAGCTGCAAATACTAGAACTCAATTACAAAATCCTCACTGTGATGAGTCATTACCCGTCTGTAATAAAGAATTAAGAAATGAACAGACTGGTTTACCCCACACAGATCAATATGTAGATGTATCAGAGCTAAGTAAAAATGAGAAATTGCTAGAAACAAAATCTGAAGACAATGATGAGAAAGCAACTGAAAGCAAGGGAGATCATTTTGTACATGGCAATGTTTGCCCATCTCCTGATAAGGTCACTAGGTATTCATATTCCTATGCAGATGATTCTGACCCAGAATCTCCTAAAATTAAATATGTTACATATGAGTATGTCACAGAATACAAACTTAATAATGTTAAAATTCATTATCAGCACAATAAAAAAGTTCAAACGGATCTGAATCTTTTAGGGCAAGAAAATGAAATTCCAGGGCTTAAATCATCGAAAGACATTTCAAATTCAGAAAGGAAGGAGGATTTTGAAAGTATGGTTGAACCATTAGAGAGAAAAGATTATTGTATATTGGTAGAAAATGATAAACAAAAAGATTTCGCATCAGAAAAAACTGAGAAGAGAAGTTTATCTGAATGTAACAAAAATGAAGAAATTCTAGAAGAAATAGTGGAGCCATCGATCAGAAAGTCATTTTGTTTTCCACTTGAAGATCCAGATGACAATTCTGAAACAGAGATGAAAAATGCTAAAAAATCATTTTTATATCCTACAACTGAAATTGCTATGGCTGGTGAAAAGGAAGTTTCAGAGGAGGTTGTTGAACCATACTTAAGAAAAGCATGTGCTGTAACACTTGAAAAAGAAGAGTTAGAATGTTTTAAAGAAATAAGGGTGAAAGAGGCTAAGAACAGGTCTATATGCTATCCACTTGGTCCTATTATTGGCGCACAAAGTGACATTGCAAATGATTGGAAAGAAACAATAGTTGAAGAGGATATTGAGAAGTCAATCGACTTCAGAATTACAAATACACAGAAAGATGAAGCAAGCAGAAGTTACAAATATCATACATTCAATGAAAGTAATGATTCTGATAAACTCCATGATTCACAGAGAAACATTACTGAAAATAAAGAAAAACAGCAAAATGACGGTAAAGCTGAAATAAAGAAGTGTGTTGGGAAGGGGTATACAGAAAAGCAAGTGCTTGAATATAATTCAGAAAAATATGTATTTCAATGCTACCAACCAGCTTTGTACAGTACTAAAAGGCTCCCCAGATATTTACCAGGCTGCAAAAGAAGAGAAAAAGCTGAAGATTTAAGTGAGGAAATGCTTTATCTTGAAACTAAACATGAAATACTAGATTGTGACAGTGGATCAATTGAGAAAGGTACTGAAGACAGCTTTGAAATAGAAATATTAGATATCTCAAAAGAACTTCAAGATTCTGATAATGAAAACTTGAATGATAACCCTCTGTGCAATAGTGAGGCTCTCACAGATAGTCATTGGAAAGATCAATGTTATAAATCATGGGATGACCAAGATGTTCAGCAATTAGGAGGAAATAGCAAGGTCTACCAGACCCAGAATACATTTGATAATTGTAGTGTAAATAAGAAAGATGATTTTTACACTACAGTAATGCAGGAGGAGTTGCCTGCTCTCCATGTCAAGGAATCTACTCAAGATGATTTGTTTGTCATGCAAACCATTGCTCTAATGGCTTTTGGAGCAGTCCTTGTATTCTTATTTCCTTACATGGGATGAAAGTATTAAAACATTTACAGCAAATCATAAGTAGGCATTGAATTGACCTCTTAATCTAAATAGTAATGTTTATGGTTTATTTTCACCCTTTATTTACAAATATGTAATTAACACTGAAATAATGAGATGATTCATGAAATACCTTTCTAATATTATTTTTGAAAGAATATCTATCATTTTGATTTTATTGAATAAGGTATAGGATATGCAAATACGTAATTAACACTGAAATAATGAGATGATTCATGAAATACCTTTCTAATATTATTTTTGAAAGAATATCTATCATTTTGATTTTATTGAATAAGGTATAGGATATGCAAATACGTAATTAACACTGAAATAATGAGATGATTCATGAAATACCTTTCTAATATTATTTTTGAAAGAATATCAATCATTTTGATTTTATTGATTAAGGTATAGGATATCAACTAAAAAAAATCCATTTCTAGATTGTTGGATAAAAATATTAATGCTTTCACTAATTAATTTACAAAGTAGACAAATAATTCAATGATCTCACCTCTTTGTCTGAGAAATTCCTTGGCATTTCTGCAAACTGAGGTATCAATTAAATTGAAAACTTTAAAAAATTTAGAAATACCTTCAAAAATACTGGTATCATTTACTTTAATTTTTAGTTCTTATTGGCTGGCATGCTACGATTGTGGCAATGTGCCTGTTGTTCCTGAACTTTTTCTTTAAAGTTCTCCTAAACTACTTGGCTTATTTAGACCAATTACTGTTCAGAATTGCTACTTTGATGACTTCTCATAAAATGTTCAGGAAATTTTGATTGGCTGATAAATGTGGGTTTGACAGGGCTAGCATTTTATCACTTTATTCTTTAAATATCATCGCCTAAGCAGCTGGGTCAATTCGGAACAAACATTACAAAGATGTTTCTTGGAAAAGCTTTCAAGAATTGTTCACAAAATTTTGATAAGATTGTATGTTTTAGAACATTTCAAATTCAAGCAAGCCAGATAATTTTGTATGTTTATTGTACCCTCACATTCCTGGGGCAATTTTTTGCTGTGACTACATATAGGTTACTCTGTCTAACTATTTGTTATTTGCATTTAAGAAATGGAGAGCATATATTTTCTTTTCATTGAGGTATGAACCTAAAAACTTAGTTCTACTGTATTAATACAATGAAGTGGATTCATACATTGGGTGATTAAGTTTTAAGGTTCATACCTCAATAGATTGAAAAAAATGTTCTCTTTATTTATTATAATTCAATTCCAGAAAGCAAAACAGAGCAAATATTTTACTAGGTTTTTAGTAAACTTTTATTGATCTTCTTTCATTGCAAGCTTACAAAATAGTTGCTTGCTGAAATTTTTTTTCGTGAGAGCATTAAAAGAAAAATTCAGCCAATCAAAATGCTTGTACCATGATGGACAAAACGAAATTTAATTTATTTAAGATGGTATAATTAATTATATCTACCAAACTTTCTTTGTGGTAAGGTTTGTTTTTGAACCCCAAGGTCAGATAATTTATTAACCCATTCTCACACAACAAAATTTTAGACTGGTCCAAATTGAAAGAATCTGCAGACGATAATTTCAAGTTCATGGAATTTTAGATTTGTTCCTCTTTTTTGATAGAAAACATTGTGGATAAGGAAGAAATTGCTTGAAACAAGCAATTTCTTCATTTTCCCCAGTGTTTTCCAAAGCTTTTTTCTTGAGGGGCTTAAAAAGGAGGGATTGAGTTGGAATGGGTTAACCCATTCCAACACAATGATGCTTTCAGACGACCCCAAAAGAAAAAGGTTTGTAAGCATTGTGGAAAATGAAGAAATTGCTTATTTCAAGCAATTTTTCATTATCCACGATGCTTTCTGTCCCAAAAGACAAAGATTTTTCAAATTTCATCAACAAAGAATATTGTCATCTGCAACTTATTGTCTGATAGTACGGTAAAATCAAAATTGAGGAAAAATTGCTGTTTCAGTGGAAATGTCTTGTTGAAAGATTTTGTTAGAAGTCAGCTTTGAAACTCTCTAACATGATTGTTTATCAACTCTCATTGCATCCAGACATGAGTTGCGTGTGACTCCCTCTTGAAGTGCTCTCAATGATTGTTTCTTTTGTTTTCTGTTCTGCCAAAATACGAAAACTAGTCTTGATCATATTTATTGCCATATTTATTTTATTTATTTATTTATTTAAAAATGTGTTAACCCTTTCCTGTACAAACCCAGGATTTTGCATCTCTGTGATATTATACTTCAGAAAACATTGTGGAAAAAGAAGTAATTGCTTGTAACAAGCAATTTCTCCTTTTTCCACAATATTTTCTACCACACAGGATGGTTTCATTTCAAATGGAATCCAGTTTTCATTGTCGTCTTCAACCTCTTCCAATTTGGACCAGTCTAATATTTCAAAAAACAGGAAAGGGTTAATTGACATGAAAGTTGTGATATTGTCTATCAGTTAGAAGATCAATATGATTCCTGTATTGACAAAGCTATCTATTTTTAGCTCAACTGGAAAAACCCAAGTTACTGCTATGGCCAGGTTGTCATCTGTCAGCATCGTCCTCTTTCAAAACTTTAACAATTTCAATATCTATTACTGAATACCTTCACTTGAAAATTGGAGTATATGTTCGTTTTCAAAATAGTAATACTTATCAACAAGATAATATCTCTAAGTGCATTATTGAATGAATTATGCCTATTTTCGCTTAAAAATTTTATCCACCATCAAGCACTTGAAAATCTGAGAGTTTGCATCCACATGTTATACCCTTGTTCTTTCTTTACTATTGCTGCAATCCTGTTAACCCATTACCAGTTGACATTAATTATTATACCGGTCCAAATTTAATTGATGAAATTGAAGAAAAAATATTGGCCTTTTAAGTAATAAACATAGTGGGTAATGAAGAAATTGCCTGTACAAACAATTTCTTTATTTTCTAAAATGATTCCTAAAGCTTTTTCTTTAACCTATTCCTGGTCAATCCCTTGTTTTTACATCCCTGTGATTTTATACTTCAGAAAATATTGTGGGAAAAGAAGAAATTGCTTGTAACAAGCAATTTCTTCTTTTTTCACAGAATTTTCTAAACTGTAGGTTGGTTACTTTTCAAATTGCACCCACTTTTAATTGTCGTCTGCAACTTCTTTCAAATTAGTCCTGTCTAAAAATTTGAAAAACAAGAAAAGCAGTTTTGTTTGGTATTGGGCTAACTGCTGTTTAGTTTTGGACATCACCTGTCTCTCTTTTTCATTATAAATTATAACATTCTGTCATGTCGCTTCTATTGTTAGGTTGTACTCTCTTTTTATGGTCTATGGTAAAATTTTGGAGCCTATTTGCATTTTTAATAGTGCATTATCTGTCTTTACCCTTGTCATGTTGAATAAAATGTTCTACTGAATTTCATTAAATATCAAAGAGCTGAAAGCACTGGAAGTGCATATTGTGAGTTGATATTTATTTGAAGAATTATTTCAAAGAAAAATCTAACTTTAAAGTGACAAGCAGGTTGTGTAGACTAAGATCTGACTTCACATGTAAGCAGGCTGATCTTTCTCTACGCCTTCGGCGAAAGCAGGATTATTTCAGATTTAGCATGACAAGGTTTATTTGCTGTGATATTTCAAACTTTGATTGACCTTGGTCCAAACTTGAGGCTGACAACGTTTGATCTGATTTTGAAAAAAAAAACATAAAAAAACACAAAAGACTACCTGTGTAACAGGACCAGCAGGTACTGTTATTGAAAAGGATCATATCCACAATGTGTATGGAGGCTTTATATTTTAACCCTTGTCATTCTGAGTTAAAATCCAAAATAGAATTGCTTTAAAATCAAAGGATTGACAGCACTGGAATGCCTTAATGAGGGTCAAACAGGAGATAAAGATAAAGATCAGACTGCACTTATGTGCAGGCAGATCTTTGTCTATTTATCCTGCTAAAACAGGAATATTCCGGGCTCAGCATGACAAGGGTTAAGGTCAATGGAACTCAATACTGGGTCAGAAAAAATGGGACTCAGTCAGTTATTAATTTCATAATTGGAGGTTTTTGGGGGGTTATCTTAAATAGAAGGATCCCTGGCTTTGTCTATTGAGCTCCAACAGCAAATTTGTCTTGGGTAGTAATTTGCATTACTTTGCAAAATTTATTGTCTGTAAAAACTAAAATGTTGGTTGGCAGCTTAAAAGTCATAGCTACAGCTTAAGTAAGCTGTAGTTATGATATTTAAGTTACCCAACCAGCACAAATTCTCCTTGAATAATGACCAATGTAGAAGCTCATAGTTCTAGTCTAAATGTATGATTTGTTTAGTCTATCAATATTTTTATTGACAGCCATAATTAGTCAATTGTTTATACATTATGTTACTGTAGATTTGATTCAACTTTTACTCTGAACTGTCTCACTAGAAAACTCTAGCATTTTTTGTCATAAATCTCAATCTTAATTCTTGTCATGTTGAAACCAAAATATTCCATTTCAGGTAGAAAGTATAGAACTATATCAGCCTTAATATACATAAAGTCTGATTTTAGCCTGTTTGTCGAGCCAGAAATGTTAACTAAATTAATTTTCAAAAGATATATTGGCCAACAAATAGGCTTTCAGCTTTATTCAGCCCTTTTGATTTTAAGGCATTTTTAAAAAAGTATTTCATTTAGCATGACATGGGTTAATCCAAACTTAAAATTTATAGTTTGGCCTGTACATGGTAATTCAAACATTTTTCACATATTGTCAAAAGCTTAGACATTGGTCAGCCAGCTCATACACCCAATGCATTTACAATACTTGCTGATTGTCTAAAGACTCGTTTAACCCATTCCAACACAAGAAAATTTTAGACTGGTCCAAATTGAAAGAAGCTGCAGACGACAATTTCAAGTTGATAGAATTTTGAACTTTTTCGTCGTTTTGGATAGAAAACATTGTGGATAATGAAGAAATTGCTTGATACAAGCAATTTCTTCATTCTCCACAATGTTTTCAAAAGCTATTTTCTTGAGGGGCGTAAAAAGGAGGGACTGAGTTGGAATGGGTTAATTTAAATGCCACTTTTTAACAGTATTTCAGCTACATCATGGTGGCTGGTACAACTAAAAATTGTTACTTGTAATTCCTTAACCCATTCCAACCGAAGCCCTCCTTTTTACGCCCCACAAGAAAAAAGCTTTGAAGAAAACATTGTGGACAATGAAGAAATTGCTTGATACAAGCAATTTCTTCATTCTTCACAATGTTTTCAAAAGCTATTTTCTTGGGGGGTGTAAAAAGGAGGGATTGAGTTGGAATGGGTTAATTTAAATGCCACTTTTTAACAGTATTTCAGCTACATCATGGTGGCTGGTACACCTAACTATGGTTACTTGTAATTCATTAAACCAGATTCAATTTGAGCCGCCATCTGCTCATCCGGCTCAAGTGTACTACTAATATTTTCCCATTTGTAAGAGACAAGACTAATGTCTTGCTTTGCGATGTCTTTTGACAAAAAGTAGGACGAAGGTTGGTAGAACTTGGGTTTTATCTCCTGCCCCAAGGGTTGAGAGCACAGCACATTAGCCACAGTTAGCATGATGAAGACACTGATCAGATTGCAAGGCTGTGCAGGCTGATTGGAATCTTGCTTCTAACACACATGGGAAATGTTGACGAACAGGCTAAATCATTAAGTATATTGTTGATGTGCGAGGGAAATAACGTAACTACAGCTTTAATAAGTTTTAATAAAGCTGTAGTTAGGTCATTTGGATTATGAACTGATGATATAAACTCTCTTAACACTTACATCTATAAGTGCTGATATTTTGCCCTTGTTATATTCATTTGTATATTCTATTTTTGCGTCAAGTGTTGTATATTTACTTTATATGACTTACTAATTCTAGTCAATAGAGATCAATGCAAAACTGCTGTATATACGTTTACTATAGTTTGTTGTTTTGCAAATGGTTTCACATAAATCTCTGTAATAACTGATTATTTTTCTGAGCTAATCAAGAGGTTAGACTTATCAATCTCTCTTTCTGGCAGTAAAGCATTAGCCAAACGACAACCCCAAATATTAACCTTTGTCATGCTGAACCCGTAATATTCCTGTTTTGGTAGGAGGTATAGACAGAGATCAGACTGCACATAAGTGCAGTCTGATCTTGGTATACACCTTATGTTTCCTGTCTTAATCCAAGGTTGTTGAAATAATCAATTTTCAAAAGAAATATTGACTCTCATTAAGACCCCCAGTCCTGTCAGTCCTTTGATTTTTAAGAAATTCTGTATAGGACTTTAATTCAGCATGACAAGGGTTAAAAAACACCAGTAACAACAACAAAAAACACACAATTGGAAAAGCAATTTCTTCTTTTAACCTAATTTACCACACAATCCCTCCTTTTTACGCAATTTTCTCCATTCTCCACAATGTTTTCCACCCTTTTTTGATTCCATCAACTTCAAATGGTCATCTGTAGCTTCTTTCAATTTTGACCAGTCTAAAATTTTGTTGTGTTGTAAAGACTTAACACAAGGTTTTTGTTAAATTCTGTATTGGTTTTTTACAGAGTCTTCAATCTGTATTTAATATCAATTATTTTTGCAAACTAGCTAAAATTTTTGTTTTCTCAAAAAAAACAACAACATATGCATAATGTCTAGTCTTGCTTATTGCTCTGAGCTTTTCTGATACATTAATATTACCCGTGCAAAACAAATTGAAAGCTTGGAGCATCACAGCTGTAAGTACATACATAGTTAGTGTACTTATGAAAGTGTTGCACTGATCTTCTCAAAATGTTTTTTGGGTATACTATAATCAGCCTGTCTCTCTATCTGTTCATGTATTTCTGTCCATCTGTCTGTCTGTACTAACTATCATAAATTCTGTGTAATTCGCTATAAGTATATTGCTAAATATCTAAACTTACAACTAACATTTTCTACAGTATTTCTCCTAATTAATGCTCCATAGAGATACCCCCAGTGATATTTACAATGATTATACCCCCAAAACTATGTTTTGGGGGTATATAGGAGTCAGCTTGTCGGTCGGTCCGTTGGTGGGTCTGTCTGTAGCTTTTTCGTGTCCGCTCAATTTCTCGGCAACTCTTAAACTTCACTGATTCAAACTTCATTGATATAATCAGTATCAAGCAGAGATGTGCAAATTTAATTTTGGTAACAGTCCATTGATTTTTGACAGAGTAATGGCCCTTTGGTGAAAAATCGTGTCCACTCAATTTCTCAGCAACAATTGGACAGATTTGATTCATATTTCACAGAATAAGTCAGACACGTGCATATCCTATTTTGGTTATGGGCCACTTATTTTTTATTTATTTATGGCCCTTTAATTTAAGGTTCATTTTTTGTTACGGCCCTTTGGCGGATAGCACCTGTATATAGACAAGCCCTGTGGGGGGGGTATTAGTTGGCTTAGCGACAATTTATAGTTTCATTCAGTTGGAGGATTACGTCCTCTAAACAATCATTAGAATGCTTTTTAAGTGGAAATAACCACAAACTTAAATTATGTTTAACCCTTTCCACACACTGACACTTTTTGATGCCCCTCCAGAAAAACATTTGGGAAATGTTGTGTTAAATGAAGAAATTACTTGCAACAAGCAATTTCTTCATATTCCACAATGTTGTCTACCCAGAAACATGAAAAAACTATGATTTCATAAACCTTAAAATGTGGTCTGCAACTTCTTTCAATATGGACCAGTCTAAAACTTTCTTGTGTGGTATTGGGTTAAATTAGGAGAAATCAAGACAGAGCTAATCATTTGACAGAATTACCACTGAGTGTAGTAGGTGCAGAGTCTTTTGGATCATTGATAAGGTGAAATAATGTTTATGGTATTCTAAAAACTTTATTTTCTATTTGCATTATATTTATACATTTTGTGCAATTCTTTTACCCATACTTACTTCACCAATTCCCACATGATGAAATTTTAGAATGGTTCAAATTCAAAAAAAGTTGCAGATGACAATTTCTAGTTGTTCAAAATAACAGTCTTTTTGGATAGAAAATATTGTGGACAATAAAAAGTTTACTTGTTGCAAGCAACTTCTTCATTTTCCATAATGTTTTCAAAAGATCTATTTTTAAGGGGCGTAAAAAGCTGGATTGTGTGGGAATGGGTTAATCTGTAGATATATATCTGTGTGGATTTTATTGTCTGTCATGTTTCTGTGATTCTTGCTTAATGTTTGCAGCATAAATCTAGCAGTGTATGAAAGGCCCACTTAACTGTGTAGAAAGAGGAAACTTAAGTTTGTAGGTCAGCAAGCATTCATAAAGAGTTTTATACCCTCCAAAACTAGGTGTCATATTGATGGTTGGTCCATTTTTTGTTACGTCTGTCAGTTGGGCTGTATATTTTCTTGTTTGCCCATTTTCTCCGAAACTGCTAGATGGATTTAATTTAAAATTTCTTTCATGCACTCAGTAACAAGTATTCTATTTTTGTTACATCCCATTCATTTTCCTTGGAGTGTAATATAATGGCACTTTGTTTAAAAATCTTGTCCCCTCATTTGAAGTACACTGTACTAAGATCAATTTGATTCAAATTTCACATGTGCTTGATATCAAGCAAAAATTGGTATATTTAAATAGTATGGTCTCTATACTTTTTTCAGAAATTCCACTATTTGTTTAAAATCTGAAAAAAATCTTTTATTTCATTGACAAACTGTTTTCTCTGTGGCATCGAGCCATTAAGGGTATTAATGACAGAAAAATTAATTACTTTCAGTGATATTACCTAGTTTGTCTTTACTCAGTAAATCTGCTTTAAACCTTTACCACACTATCACTCATTTTTATACTCCTGGAGAATTCTAATCATGGACATATTTTGAGAAGTATTGCAAGCAGTTGCTCCTTTTCTCACAATGTTTTAGATTCTAATTTGCCTTTTAAGTCAAATGTCATCTTAAAACTTTCTTAATTTTGACAAAACATTTTTTCATCTGGAAATGGGTTGAAGTTAATTATCTTTCTGCATGGTATTCCAACAGCTGAAACTCAAACCTATTTGCACTCTTATCTCAACCCATTCCCATTTTTTAAACTTTTTGACTCCAAATTGAAAGAGGTTCCACTGGTGACAATGAAAATTGGATGCAATTTGAGATGAAACCATCCTATAAGGTAGAAAATATTGAGGGAAAAGAAGGAATTTATTATAACAAGCTTGCTTGGTACAAGCAATTTCTTTTTTTTTCCACAATGTTTTCTGAAGTATAAAATCACAGCAACATAAAATCCTGAATTTGTAAAGGAAAGGGTTAATAAATCTATACTGTCTTATTTGTCATTTGAAAATAGATTTTTGGATGAAAAATTTGAAATTTTCATTTTTGAAGAGGTCTTTGACAAAAAACAATTCTAATATATAGGAAGAAGTTTTCAAGATGTACAGGGATCAATTAATAACACTTCAGTTAAAAATGACCTGGCATATGAAGCACCCTACAGAAATATCATCCTTTTTCGTAATATTTTCGATACCTATTAATTTTGTAGGATGCTCATGGCATGTGCAAGCTTATGGTCTATAAATTGATAATTCTAGCCTTCTGTCCTGACCCTTGTTAGCTCAATATTTCATTCACTTTACTTTTAATCAATGGGTAATGAGTATGAACCGGGTGTTGGCTTATATTCTTTCTAACAAATGACAAAAGTCAGTTTGACATGCTTAATTTGTCTCTCAGCACTGGGTGATAATTACATTGCTTAACCCTTTCCCGTTTTTGGAAATTTTAGACTAGTTCAAATTGAAAGAGGTTGCAGACGACAATGAAAACTGGATGCCATTTGAAATGAAACCATCCTATGTGGTAGAAAATTTTGTGGAAAAAGGAGAAATTGCTTGTTATGAGCAACATCTTTTTCCACAATGTTTTCTCGAGTATAAAATCACGGGAGCGTAAAAATGGGAAAGGGTTAATTTGGTGGGATGTGTACCTTGTTGCTTGGATCAAAGGTCTTGGTAGTACTGATGTGAGAAATGGAGTCATGGTTACAGATGCAATGGACAATTTGATATAACTGAAATACTGTTGAAAGTGATGTTAAACTAAATACTACTAATCTGTAATGCACTGTGATGTCAATCTGCAGGTTGGTTTAACATCACTTTCCCTGTCAAAAGCTCTGATGTTTTGATAAGTAGGACAAATTAGGAATGCCTTTTGTTGAAATTACCGGTACAAAAACAAAAGAACCCAAAATATTGAAAAAAAAAAAAAAAAAAAAATGGTTGGTTATTGTAACACATGCTGAAAAAAAATGTTACTAACAGGGGAGAGAAGTCCTACTATCAAAAATCTCAAAACAAGTTCATTACTTAGTTCCCTTTGTCCATGGTAAATTAATCCACCAGTTTTCATAAGTGATATTCATGAAAGCTTTTGGAAATGCTGGTTACAAGCATTTTTTTTCTTTTCCAACATTGTCTTTAGTCAAACATGATCCTTATTAGCTTGGCTTTTTGGGGAGGAAAACCTTAGGCTTTGATGAATCCATGATGTTGTAGTTGTTGACATGCAAAAACTTTGATATTTGTGATATTACTGTATTTTACCTGAGATATCCACTAAAAAATTTCAAACACGCATTGGCTATCAAAAAGGCAGTCTTCCATATCAAGAAGATGACTAAAAAAATGTGCCTCTTTTAAAAAAAAAGTAAGCCCCTTTTTCAACCCTTAAACAATTTAGATGGGTTCAGACAAAATTTATTAGAGACATGACTGTTATCCCTTTGAACCTGATATTTTACATTATTTTGTTATTATTGTTGGGCTTCACTTACATACAGAATAATATCCCTACCAGATTTTTATAACACAAAAAACTATTATAAGGAGAATTATTGTTATAAGTTTTCAATAGGTATATATTCTGTCCTGGTTATTAACCTCTTACCATACAACAAATTTGTAGGCGGGTTAACCCTTGCCATGCTGAACCCGGAATATTCCGGTTTTGGCAGGAGGTGTAGACTAAGATCAGACTGCACTTATGTGCAGGCTGATCTTAGTCTGCATCTCCTGCTTGTACTTTTCCTGTCAGAGTTGTTTATGAAGTTGCTTTCTAAAGGAAATGTTGATTTTTGAACAACAAGTTCTATCAGTGCTTTCAGCTCTTTGATTGACAGCATTTCAGTTAGGTAAATTATGCAGCATGACAAGGGTTAAGATGTAAAGAAGATGACATTCTTTAGTTGATGAAATTTCAAAAAATCTTAACATTTGGGAATGAAAAACCTTGTGGATAATGAAGAAATAACTTGCAATGAGCAATTCTTTCAATTTCCACTATGTTTTTTTTGTGTTTTTTTGAGGGGTATCAAAAAGTGGGTTTGGGTTGGAATGGACCAAGAGATAAAACATTATATTTGAATCCTGTTAATTATGACTCTAAACCATGGAACATTTTCTTAGCAAATGGAAGGACCTTTCTCTGAAAAAGAACTATTTCCTCTTTAAATCTTTGTTGGTGCATTGAGTAAGTGGAATCTTACAGAAACTTGCTATTACCAGGATTGCAATTAAGTTGAAACTGTTGTACAAGGGAACAACTTTTTCGACTGCTTGAATAATCTGCCTGGTAGATCTTATGTCCATTTTGTGGTGCTAATTAATTCTGTGAAATGATTTTTGTTTATTTATTTGTTTTGCTTATTTATTGTTAGCTGTTTAGTCCATTTCAGTTAAAGCATGAATATTGTGTTCCCTAAGTTTTAGAGAATTCCCACATTTTTTTCCTTTAATCTAAATGAATTTAATGTTTGTACAAGTAAAATGTGCTAAATACTTACTTAGATCTGGAAAAATCCCACTGTAATTTATTGATGAAATTTATTGTTGAATAAAAAGTCAAATGAAAATGATCTTTGTTGGACTTACTCAGTAAAACACCCTCAAATACAATATTCATGTTAAAAGGAAATGGACTAAACATTGTACTCTTCAAACTAATTACAACACAATTTTTGAATTGTAAAGAATTATACTACAGAAAACATTGTGAGAAAAGTTGAAACTACCTATGAAAGCAATTTCAACTTTCCTAACAATGTTATTGTCAAATGCTAATGTCATCTTGGCATCTTTCGCGTCGGCGTTGGCTTTGGTGTGACAAACTTTAACTTTTGCCATATCTCTTTTGTTATTGAAGATGATCTCATTAAACTTGGCATGTGTATTGACCATCAAAAGAGCTATCTAGACTATCAAGGGGATAACTCTAAAAGCGTTTTTGTAACAGTTGTGCCCCTTTTTAGCTTGTCTAAGCACAACATGCTCAAGGTGAGCTTTTGTGATCGTTGAATGTCTATCGTCAACAATTGAAGTGAATATAGGCCACAGTTTTGACCCAATCTTAGTGGGACTTGGTCAGAATAATTGTTAGGTCATGAGGATGAACCCTTTTGATTATGGGAGGGTTCTATTTGAAAACACAGGAAAAGGGGCCTTAATGAAAATTTCTTTGTTTACACTCTAGAAGCTACAAATATGGCTCTATCTTCATGAAACTTTGCCTGAATAATTAATTATTAGGACATAGAGATGAACCCTATTGATTATTAGAAGGATCTTTTTGAAAACACAGGAAAAGGGGCCTTAATGACAATTTCTTTGTTAACACTCTAGAGGCCACAATTTTGGCTCAATCTTCATGAAACCTGGTCAGAATAATTGTTTGATCATGAGGATGAACTCTATCTATTATTGGAGTATTCTATCTGAAAACACAGGAAAAGGGCCCATATGACAATTTCTTTGTTTACACTCTAGAGGCCACAATTTTTGCTCAATCTTCATGAAACTTGGTCAGAATAATTGTTAGGTCATTGGGATGAACCCTATTTTTTATGGAAAGGTTCTATCTGAAAACACAGGAAAAGGGGCCTTAATGATAATTTCCTTGTTTACAGTCTAGAGGCCACAATTTAGGCTAAATCTTTATGAAACTTGGCCATAATAATTATTAGGGCATGAGGATGAAGCCTATTGATTATGGGAAGCTTCTTTTGGAAAACACAGATAAAAGGAGCCCAATGACAATTTCTTCGTATACACTCTAGAGCCCACAATTTTGGCTCAATTTTCATGAAAATTGACTAGAATAATTGTTTTGTCACTAGGATGTACCCAATTCATTATAGGAAGGTACTTTTGGAAAACACAGGAAACTGGGCCTTAATGACAATTTCTTTGTTAATGCTCTAGAGGTCATCAATTTGGCTCAATCATCATGTAACTTGGTCAGGATACTTGTTAGGTCATAAAGATGAACCTTATAGTTTATGAGAAGGTTCTATAGGATAACACAGAAAAAGGGGCCATAATGACAATTTCTTTTTTTACAATACAGAAGTCACAGTTTTGCCCCAATCTTCATGAAACTGGTTATTGTTATTTGTCTCTAGTTGCATTTTTTTAACAGCAGACAGTTCAGGTGAACGATCTAGGACAATCATGGTCTTCTTGTTTGGCGTAGAATTTTTGCATTATCCAGCACCTGCAGCCGAGCATTGCCTTTTGTTTGAATTTGGACTTGTCTTAAACTTATGTTGTTTTGTAATGGGTTGAATTATGATATACCTATAAATGCTGCTTTACGCTGCCAAGATGAATTTCAGTGTAGCATTTAGTTACCAACATGGTCAAGATAAGAGAAGTTGACTTTTCCTGATTTTTACCTCCCTGAGATATTGTACACGAGAAAACATTGTAGAAAAAGATACTTTCTGCCGTATAGGATTGTTTCTTTTTAGCAGGGTAACAAAATACAGTACAGTACAAAGAAATATACGGCAGAAAGTATCTTTTTCAATTGTCCTGTGTTATGTTACCCTGCTACCCTTTTGAATTCGGGCAGGTCTAAAATTTTGAAAAACAGTAAAGGTTCATCATGATTATTGTTATATCCCCTTGCAACTCCTTGGCAGGGGATGTGTGTCTGTTTGTCACAAACTTCTTTGGTCACATTTTTAGCAAGAACTAATAGTATGCATACAATTGAAACTTGGCATAGACATTGAGTAAGGGATCCTTTATGGAATTTAGGTCCACAAGTTGTCTAACTCCTATTTAACATCTTTTTTTCCGACGTGGCCTGATACATTTTTTTTTTCTGGGAAAACTTGAGGTATGGCTATTGCCAAGTCATGTGTGCGTCCATATCTGAATCAGTGTTGCATATTTCTTGGCAACTACAAATAACCTCAAATTGAGCCTTTGTGCTGAAGTTTAGCTAGTGGCCCTTCTTGATGCTTACTATATATAGGTCTGCAAGTTTTCTACTTCCTGTTTACTGCTTAGATTATTTTTGACATTACCCAGAAATATGGTTTTTCTTTGAGGTTAAACTATGGATCCTATATGGTGTTTATTGATATTTGTCTACTTCTTGTTTTACCACTAAGTTTATTTTTTCGACATTGTCAGGCATACAGGTGGTAAATTTTGCTGCATTTTTCTCAGGTACTATCAACAGCATGGTTTTGAAACCTGTGGAGGTTCAACTAGGGGTCCCACTGGAATTAGGAATTATTTTTCTACTTCTTGTGTGAGAAATACCAGGAATCCATTGTTAGGTGCTCCAGCCGCTATGATATGACTGAAATACTGTTAAAAATGGTATTAAACCCCCAATTAATCAATCAATCTACTTCTTGTTTTATTTCGCTAATTTAGTGTAACGAATATTTTTGTCACATTTTTCTCAGCAACTATTAACCCTTTTCATGCTGAACCTGGAATATTTCTGTTTTGGCAGGAGGTAAAGACAAAGATCAGCCTACAAAAAAGCTTTGGGAAGCATTATGCAAAATGAAGAAATTGCTTGTCTCAAGCAATTTCCTCATTATCCTCAACGTTTTCTTCCAAAAAGTGCAAACTTAGTTGAATTTAGATTAGTCCACAATTTGGCAATGTGGTAAGGGGTTAAAGCTTAACCCTTTCCTGTTTTTCAAACTTTTAGACTTGTCCAAATTGAAAGAAGTTGCAGACAACAACTAAAAGTGAGTGCAATTTGAAAAGTAACTGGCCAAGAGGGTAGAAAATATTGATGGGAAAGAAGAAATTGCTTAGTTACAAGCAATTTCTTCTTTTCCCACAATGTTTTCTCAAGTATAAATTCACAAGGACGTAAAAACCAGTGATTGTACAGGAAAGGGTTAAAGGATGAGAATTTAGTGTAACGAATATTTTTGTCACATTTTTCTCAGCAACTATTAACCCTTTTCATGCTGAACCTGGAATATTTCTGTTTTGGCAGGAGGCAAAGACAAAGATCAGCCTACAAAAAAGCTTTGGGAAGCATTATGCAAAATGAAGAAATTGCTTGTCTCAAGCAATTTCCTCATTATCCTCAACGTTTTCTTCCAAAAAGTGCAAAGTTAGTTGAATTTAGATTAGTCCACAATTTGGCAATGTGGTAAGGGGTTAAAGCTTAAAGGATGAGAACTCTACCCTTTACCAGACAGCAACATTTCAACCCTTTCCTGTTTTGCAAAAATTTAGACCTGTCAAAATTCAAAGGTTTTGTAGCTGAAAATTTAAAGTTGGTATATTTTTGAAAAATAATCATTCAGTAGGGTAGAAAATATTGTGGAAAAGCAGAAATTGCTTGTTACAAGCATTTTCCTTTTTTTCTGCAATGTTTTCTAAATTATAAAATCACAGGGACGTGTAAACGAGGTATTGAACAGGAAAGGGTTAAACATGTCAAAACACAAGGAAGTTCAGATGTCAATGTGTAGTGACATTTAAAACTTTTCTATCGGGAAAGAAATGAGCAATTTTCTCATTTTACACACTGTTTTCCCAATTGTTTTTCATTAGATATCAAAGGGATTAGTTTTAAAATATATGATCAATGGGAATTAATCGAAAGACAAACCAATTGTTAGCAAGTTAACTGTTTTAACTAGAGCTTGAATAAGCTGTAATTAGATGTTTAACCCATTACGAGATGACAAAATTTTAGGCAGGTCGAAATTCAAAGATGTTGCAGACAGGAATATTAAGTTCACCCAGGACAGATTTCTTTGAACAGCTATTGTTGTACCCTCAGCATCAGTGTTGGCATTCCACTTAGTTTACCCTTTCCATTTTATTACAATTTGATTTTAAACTTGACAAAACATTGTGGTAAAAGAAGAAATTGCTTGTCACATGCCATTTCTTCTTTTCCACAAAGTTTTCTACCACATAGGGTGGTTTACTTTCAAGTTGCATCCGATTGTCATCTGCAACCTCTTTTAATTTAGACAAGTCTAAAATTTCGATAAAAAGAGGGAAGGGTTATATCTTTTACCTGTATTATAACTAGTGCTAGGGTGCCAATATTTTACATGTGCACTCATCAGGTAACAGTCCCTCATCTGGGGTCAACATCTATGATCTTGAGGCCTTGTGACTTTGACCTTGACTCGTTAAAAAGAAATAACCAAATGAATGCTTAACCCATTCCAACACAAGAAAATTTTAGACTGGTCCAAATTGAAAGAAGCTGCAGATGACAATTTCAAGTTGATGGAATTTTATTTTTTTTCGTCTTTTGGGATAGAAAACATTGTGGATAATGAAGAAATTGCTTGTCACAAGCAATTTCTTCATTTTCCACAATGTTTTCCAAAGCCTTTTTCTTGTGGGGCGTAAAAAGGAGGGCTTGAGTTGGAATGGGTTAAACTTAGAGCCATCAAACTTCATAAACACAGGCAGGCTTTCACCGTTGATCAAGAACCTTGACCATGTGACCTTGATATTTGACCTACTGTAAAATCTTTAACCAAAGGCTTTAATAAAAAAAACTGAAACCTTATATTTTCTGTATGCTTACACCTCAGGCCATCATACTTCATGTATACACTGACCAGGTGATATTACCATGTACCTGTAACCTTGACCTAAAAACTTTTAACATGATTATATTTTATGAATGCTTATACTTAGGACCATCATTTTTTGTATACACAGGTGATAGGCTTTCACTTGTGACAAAGACTTTTGATCCTGTGAACTTCACCTTTGACATAAGTTTTAGACTTTATCCAAAAACTTCAAACTTGCTCATATTTTTCGAATTTCATCCCAGGGGAACTAAAACTTGGGTCATGATTCCAATAAAATGAATGTCAGAGTAACAGATCTTTGTCTATGGGATGATATGATGGTCATTAAAGCTTGTGCAAAGTTTCATAGCAATAGCATTAGTAGGTACAGGGATATAACAGGTATATGGCGGTTGCATGTAAAACTTAACCCTTTCAGAGATGGCAATATCCAAAGAAGTTGCAAACCACATTTTCAAGTTGATAGAATTTCAAGTATCTCTGTCATCTTTGGTTGAAAACAGTGTGGAAAATGCAGAATATCTTGTAACAAGTAATTTCTTATTTTCCACACTCTTTTCCTGAACTATTTCTGTGAAAGGGTGTGATTGTGTGGAAATAGGTTAATTGAACAAGAATTTGTAAGTCAAAAAATGGTTCAAATTATCACTTAAATGAAATTCAGAATGAAGTATCTTAAACTAGGGGTTGATATTATGGCCAAATAGCATGTGCAAAGTTTCAGAGCAATATCAGATAAAGGACAGAGATATAACAGAAATTAAATAGTTGTACATAAAACCTCAACACATTCCCACTCAGAGATGCTTTTAGATGCCCCTAAGAAAAAAAAGCTTTGGAAAACAATGTTGACAATGAAGAAATTGCTTGTAACAAGTTCTACCCCAAAAGTAAAAAAAAATCAAAGCTAAATAAACTTTAAACTGTTGTTTGCATCTTCTTTCAATTTGGATCAGTCTAAAAATTCATCTAGTGGTAATGTGTTAACTCAGATTTTCTAAGTCCAAAGATGGTCAAAATTTTACTAAAATGAATGTCGGAGTAAAGAATCTTTTCCTCGGGAATATGATGGTCACAAGAAGATGTGTAAAGTTTCAGAGCAATAGAATTGGTAGAAACAGAGATTATGAGACTTGCACATAAAACTTTAAACTAATGTCTGAGTAAACAAGAGTTGTCAGTTGTTAACTTAGCTCGCCCTATTGAGTGCTTGTCACAAAACTAAATGCAAAGTCACTAAGGATGTCTTGTATGGAGGTCAGGGGAAATGTTAAATGAGGTCCAGAGAATTTTTGGAGAGATTGGATTTTTAAGTTGATATATATTTATACACCCCAAAGCTATGTTTGGGGGTATATACGAGTCAGCTTGTTTGTTTGTTTGTTTGTCAGTCGGTCGGTCTGTCTGTCTGTCTGTAGCTTTTTCATGTCCTTTCAATTCCTCGGCAACTATTGGACTGATTTAAATTTCACTGATATAATTAGTATCAAGCAGAGATATGAATATTTTATTTGGTTATGGTCCATTGATTTTTGATGGAGTTATGGCATTTTGGTGAAAAATTGTGTCCGCTCAGTTTCTCAGCATCCATTGAAAGGATTTGATTCAAATTTCAAGACATGTACATATCCTATTTTGGTTATGGTCCATTGATTGTTGACGGAGTTATGACCCTTTAATTAAATTTTGTTACGGCCCTTTGGTGGATAGCACTTGTATATGGACAAGAGGCGTTTGCGACAATTTCTAGTTGTATTTGGAAAGGGGGTGAATTAATTTTAATCAAGTTGGTATATTTGATTATATTACCAATGAAGTAGGTCAAAGGTCAAGGCAACAGTGCTAAGGACCTTTGTCACAGGTGAAAGCATATCACCAGGTGAGTGTAGATATAAAGATGATGGCTCTAGGTATAAGCATTCAGAATATAAAAGCAAGGTTAAAGTTTTTAGTTACTTTTTTTTTTAAATTGGTTATCTAAATTTCACTAACTAGAAGTTGGACCAGTCTAAAAAATGTTCTTGTGATAATTGGTTAAACAGTATGTTTAAAGTTAATATTAGTAATTTACTATAGATAGAGAAGAAAGTGATTTTTGTGTTGGAAGCTGAAATTATGTTACTGAGGACGGAGAGTTTTATTAATATTTCTGTTAAATGTCAAAGGCATCATTATAATGGTATCTAGTGGTTTTTGATTACAAATTAAGCTATTTTTTACTGGCTGTTTATTTCCTTTTATCTTTGGGTTTTGATATGTATGGTTTTCACACCTGAGACAAATATGATCAACCATCTGGAAGAACGTGATTTCTAAAAGAAAATGTTAAATGACTATTAACAGAATTATGTATTGATACTGATTTTTGCTCCACTAGCTCTATTGTCATGGCGTTGTGTCCGTCGTGTCTCCCTCCTGCCAGCTGTGTGTCTATGCGTCCACAAACCTTGACTTCAAAAATCTTCTCCTAATAAACTAGAGAACAGAATACAACCAAATTTCACAAGAATGATCCTTGAGTGACCCTTTTTCAGATTCCTTCAAAGAATTTTGATCATTTAAAAATCTTGGATGGGGTCAATTTCCATATATTGTGAATACTTCTCAAAAACCAGTAGATAGATCTCAACCAAATGACCTCTTATCATATTTCTTTAAAGAATTTATGAGGTATGAAAACATTGGGAAATGCTTATTTCCATTATATCATATACTGAAATTTCACAAATGATTTTTGGGTGTCTCAGATTCCTTCACAGAATTTTGCTTGTTATAAACATGGCTTTTATTGGCAGGGCTTATGTCTATATTTGGTATATTGTGGAAATTTTAAATCTTGATCCTGAAGAATTGAAATCCATGAGGAATTTTCTTTAGCAAACAGTAAGGCCTAGTACTTTGATATTTGGCATGAAACATGACCTAAAGATTCCCTACCAAAAAATGTTGAACAATTATTTAATAGATGAAGAGAATATTTTTTTTGTATTTATGGAGGTGTGAAATGAAAAACTAATCAAACTGTATGAATACACAAGGTGGATTCATACGTAAGTGTGATTAGGTTATTCCTTCTTTACTTCCATGAAAACAAATTTTTTCTTCATTTCTTGTAATTTTATGATAACAAGTAAAAAAAATTAGTATTTTATGAATTTTGATACTTTTTTATGGAACTATATTGTGTGGAACCCGTTTCCACACTTTAAGGCTTTTTGACACCCCAAGAAAAAAAAAGCTTTGTTAAACATTGTGGAAAATTAAAAAGCTGCTTGTTAGAGGTAATTCATCAGTCTCTAGACACAGATTCAATACTCTGACATTTGGTTAAGCGGAATTTTAACCCTTTTTGGACTTAAATTCTTGGTTAAACCTTATATGCAACTGTCATATATTTAATAACTCTCTTTCTACCAATGCTATTGCTTTGAAACATTGCACAGGTTTTGAGACAATAATATAAGCCCTAGACACTTAGAAATTCTTGGTTAAACCTTGTGTACAACTGTCATATATCTTTAATACTCTCTCTTTCTACCAATGCTATTGCTTTGAAACTTTACCAAGGTTTTTGTGGCAATAATATTAGCCTCTAGACAGAGATTCATTAATCTGGCATTCATTTTAGTGGAATTTAAAACCCTTTTCTGACTTAGAAATTCTTGGTTAAACCTTATGGACAACTGTTATATATCTTTAATAACTCTTTTTCTGGCAATGCCATTGCTCTGAAACTTTTCATGTTCTTTTGTGCTATCATATCATCTTCTAGGCAAAGATTCATTTAAATTCCATTTATTATAGTGGAGTTTTAACCCTTTTCGGACGTACATATTCTTGGTTTAACCTTAAGTGCAACTGTCATATATCTTCAATAACTCTCTTTCTACCAATGCTATTGCTTTGAACTTGACTGCCTCGATGGCCGAGTGGGAGAGTGCTTGACTTGTGATCTGAAGGTCACGTTTTTCAGCTCTTCAGTCTACAGGGTATGTTTATGGGCAACACACTTAATAGCCGGCCTCAGTCTACCCAGCTGTAAAATTGGGTAGCAGTGGATTTAAGCCACTGTCTCTCTTTCAGGGTTGTGAAAATAACTGGATTGTTGGCATTCAAGAGCGACCTATAAGCTTGAAGCTTTCGTCGCGATGGCACTAAGATATATTTGTATAAACTAAACTAAACTTGGCACATGCCCTGTGATAATATTATAAGACAAAGATTCATGACTCTGACATTCATTATAGTGGAATTTTAACACTTTTTGGACTTAAAATTTTTGGTTAAACTTTACATGCAACTGTCATGTATCTTTAATAACTCTCCTTCTATCAATGCTATTGCTCTGAAACTTTGCACAACTCTTTGTGAGCACAGCTTATCATCTTCTGGCAAAGATTCATAACTCAGACATTCATTTTAGTGGAACTTTAACCCTTTTGGGACTTAGAAATTCTTGTTTGGCTTAGAATTTTAATATATTTTTTAGCTCTTTTACTACATAGCTATTATGCCTTGTTAACATTGAATTGTTACAATTCAGCACTCAGAATAGTTGGAAGTTGCTGTCCTCTGGCAGCTCTTGTTTTTTAAGGGGCGTCAAAAAGTGTCATTGTGTGGGAATGGGTTAATAGAGCTGCTTATTCTGGCAAGATTGCCTAGAGATTCAAGACAACTTCCATATTGCTTCTTCCAATACAAAATTAATGTGGTGTTGTCATTAGAATTTGATTGAGTGGGAAGGTGAAATGTCTGAAAGAAGCTCAAAGTGTGAACTTTTTCTTGTAACACAACGCTATATTTATTCTGTTCCATATTTGGTATCAAAATATGAGTATTAACTTTTTGTCATGTAAAAAGTGATCATTTCAGAATATTTTATTTTGAGTAAATATTTAGAAAGAATTTGAAAATTCTGTCAAACAGGGGATAGCTCGTACCTAGATCAGCCTGCACAAGCCGCAGAGTCTTTCAAGGGTGGAAACTTTTTGAATGATTTAAACCAGAAATGTTAAAATATTCTTTCTTCGTTTAAGAAATGAAGAAAATACTTTTGTTTGTTTGCTTTGTTTATATTGAGGTATGAACCTAAAAACTTTATCACACTAATGTATAAATACGTTTAAGTTCATGTCTCTATGAAAACAAAACAAAACAAATTGTTTGGATCTACTTTTTGTGCAAGCATACAAATTAGGTGCATACTCAGTTTTATGCATGGAAGAATGAAAAGATAATTTGAGTCAACCAAAACGCTTGAATCTTGATAGAATGAGATTATTATTTGTAAGTTGGAATGTTTTAGAATTTTAGATATTTTCAACTTTCTTGGTAGAAAACAATGTGTTAAATGAAGAAATTGCTTGTTACAAGCAATTTCTTCATTTTACCAAATGCTTTCCCAATTTTTTTTGAGGGGCATCCAAAAGTGTCATTGTGTGGGAATGGGTTAAAGAAGTTTTGTATAGAGGATTGAATTATGGTCTCTACTTATTATAGGATGAGCGTGACTCTCGACCAATGACACCGGAGGTGATTGAACAGGAAATAAGAGTAGAACCAGTCCAACAAACACAAGCTCCACTTTCAGCAAAAGAGAAAAAACAACTGGAAAAGGAACAGAAGGAAAAGTTAAAGAAAGAAAAGGAAATGGAAAAACTGAGGAAGAAGGAAGAAGAAAAAGAAAAGAAGAGACTGGAAAAAGAGAGAAAAGCCTTAATACTTGCTGAGAAAAAGGCAGCAAAACAGAAGTCAAAGCAAAAGGTATTACTGTTGTGAACTTCAAGTTGTTATCTGTAAAAAGAAAACATTGAGAATGTCAGATTGCCATTCTTATAGGGAAGTCTTGACTATCCTAGCTGTTCTGCCATGTGAAAAAAAGTTATAATCATTATTATCATGCACAATATTTAGCTTCGTTTATCAGGTTCACTTTTGAACCCTGAGACTGAAGTCCGACTAATCCATTGCGAGATTTTAGAGTTGTCTACATTAAAATTTGCAGAAAATTGTGAGAAAAGAGCCAATCAATTTCTACTTTTCAGCTTGCCTGAGACAATTGTCTCAGACTATTGTCGTACCCTTGGCATCAGCATCTGTGTCTCATTTAGTTTAAGTTTTTTATATCTCTGTTATAATTACACTTGCACATGCACTCATCAGGACAAAGACTTTCATTTGAGACCCTGAACATGACCTTGTGACCTTGACATTTAAGCCATTTTAAAAAACTTTAACCAAAAACTTTAACTTTTTCTATCTTGGTCATTTTTCGACCTAGGGAGGGGGCTTGATTCTTCTCACCTTGACTTCCCACCTATTATAAAAAGCTTTAAGCAAACGCTTTAACTTTTCTATCTTAGTCATATTTCATCTTAGGGTGCTCATGTTTCACATGTGAAGATTGGCTGTCAAGTATTTGAGACTATGACCTTGATCCTGTGACCTTGTGACTTTTACTTCCAACACGTTATAAAAAGCTTTAACAAAAAATTTAACCCACAATTTAAAGTTTGTTTACGCTGACGTCAGTGGTGACATTTAACTTTCACTAGTCATTCAAACAAATAGCTAGGTCACGAATATTGTCTAAATCATCCGTAAAGTTTATTCATCAGTACCTGTGCATATAACAGTCAATGCCGAAGATAAGCGAAGATTATCAGTGAAGAAATGGGTGAATTTGTCCCGATTTCAAAATTTAAACAAACACGATTTGAATTGCCAAAAAAAACATGAAATACTCTTTCTAGAGAACATCCCTCTGACCCTACTTTTGCATATCTATATTATAAAGGCCCTTGATTGCTTTAGTGACCAAATTAGCGATAGATTATTTCAACTATTTTTCCTACCTCAGAGGGCAGATATGGCTTTAAACTTTTCTATCTTAGTCCTTTTTCATCCAAGGGTGCTCATATTTCACACATTGGGAGATTGGCTGCCAAATATTTGAGACAATTATCTTGACTATATAACTTATACCTTTTATAAAAACTATGACCCAAAACTTTGATTAATATAACTTGGTCATTTTCATATCCCCCCAAACTATGTTTGGGGGCTATATAGGAGTCTGCTTGTCGGTCAGTCCATCTGTCGGTCGGTCCGTCTATCTGTAGCTTTTTTGTGTCTGCTCAATTTCTCAGCAACCATAAGACCGATTTGATTCAAACTTCACTGATATAATCAGTATCAAGCAGAGATGTGCACATTTTATTTTGGTTACGGTCCATTGATTTTTGACGGAGTTATGACCCTTTGGTGAAAAATCATGTCCGCTCAATTTCTCAGCAACCATTGGACAGATTTGATTCAAATTTCACAGAAAGACTCGGTATAAGTCAGACAGATGCATATCCTATTTTAGTTATGGTCCATTTATTTTTGACTGAGTTATGGCCCTTTAATTAAAAAGACCATTTTTTCTTACGGCCCTTTGGCAGATAGCACTTGTATATGGACAAGTGCTGTTGGGGTATTAGTCCGCTTTATGACAATGCCTAGTTCATCCTATGGTGCTCATATTTCACAAGTGCATTCATCAAGGAGATGACATTGACTCTGCGAACATATGCCCTTTACATGTAACCCAAAAGCACCCACTAGGGCAAGCTAGGATGTCTGCAGAATTCTTTTAGCTCACTTGAGCACTACTTGCTCAAGGTGAGCTTTTTTGTTGTGTAATGTTGATTGTCCATTGTGCGTCATCAACATTTACTGTGTAGAAATCTAGATGCCACTTTTTTTACTTAACCTCAAAATTGGTCAGTATGATCTTGGACAAGTTGAAATCCGGGCACTTTTGGTGAAAAAACTATAGTAGGTCACAAGGTAAATTCTTGAAGAAAATCTTGTAAAAACTCAAGAGACCACAGTTTTTACTCAATCAATCCTGAGAAATCAATCAAAATGTTGTCTTGATGAAATCCTGGACATGTTTGAAACTTGGTCACTTGCTTGACAGTCCCTAGAAGCTATAGTTTTTGCTCAGTTAACCTGATAATTAGTCAGAATAAAGAGTTAAAAACAAGGTCAGTTTGAACAGAAATTTAGGAAAAAATTATGCTTTTCCAATAGTTTTCAATGTTAAATTAAATTAATTTACTATAAATTTAATTTATTATGATATATTCCCTATGCCCTACTTTGAAAAATTGGAATTAATTGGGCGAGGTTGTTCTTTTGATGATGTCAATAACAACTGTATCGCTAGGGGAAGCCAAAGTCGTATTTGATACATCATGGAAACCACAAATAAGGCAATTTCTGATGCAATCCACTGATAGTATATTTACCTGATGAATTCCAGTTTTGGGTTGTTCTTCTTGACTTATTTTGCATCTCGCAACGCTAAATATTTTTGTTTCTTTTTATTAAATTGTGAATGTTCATTTCCACTACAAAATCAGTTTAGTCACTTTCTTTCAAATGTCTGAAAGTATTACTGTTAAAAATTTGAAAACAAGGTAAACATTTTACTTTTATAATGATGATGTCAATAACAACTGTATTGCTAGGGGAAGTCAAAGTCGTATTTGAAACATCATGGAAACCACAAATAAGGCAATTTCTGATGAAATCCACTGATAGCATAATTCATCTGATTAATTCCAGTTTTGGGTTGTTCTTCTTGACTTATTTTGCATTTCGCAACACTAAATATTTTTGCTTCTTTTTTATAAAGTTGTGAATGTTCATTTTCACTACAAAATCAGTTTAGTCACTTTCTTTCAAATGTCTGAAAGTATTACAGTTAAAAATTTGAAAACTGAGACAAGCATTTTTCTTTCATAATCTGGACCAGAGCTGCTTTAAATGTTAGAAAGCAATTTTAACTCTCTTGACTCAAAACTAGGTTATGAGGTCAAATATTATAATTATTATAGAGACTGTAGCAGCCACTTTTTCTATTCATTAGACATAAAAACAGGTCAAAATAACATTTTTGTTAATCGTAGGGTCAGGAAAGAGCTGCCCCAGAAAGGCGTGACAGTAAATCCAGCAAGTCGAGTATGGACATGAAGGGCGACTGGGAGGAAGCCCAATCCCAAGAACACCCGGGCTCTGTGACGCCTGACAGAACCGTCAAACGATTCAGTAGCTTTGAAGAAAGGGTATGTAATTAGCATGTTCAATTTACCTTCTGCATTTACCCAAGCCTTTCCCAATTTTGTTGGCATGATATAGATTATATGGCATGTTTAAATAGACAACAGAAACCACAAGTAACCAAATTTTTAATTCTTAATCCATATCAGACAACAGAAACCACATGTAACCAAATTTTTAATTCTTAATCCATTATCAGACATCAAAATTTTAGACTGGTCCAAATTGAAAGAAGTTGCAGGCAACATTTCAAACTGCTGCTAAAATTTGTAAATAAGTACCAAAAAAGAAAGCATCATCGTTTGGTAAAGGGCTAATGTCTGAATTTAGACATGCATGATGCTATTATTGTTATGTTACATGTTGTAAGCATTAACCCATACCCACACCATGACCCCTTTAAACACCCTCAATATGAATGATTTGGAGAACATTTTGGAAAATGAAGAAATTGCTTGTCACAACCTAAAAATTGGACAAAATCTCAACCTTCATAAATTCTAAATTGTTGTCTGCAACTTCTTTCAATTTGGACCAGTCTAAAATTTTGCCATCTGGTAACTTGTTAATTGCATTGAAGTTTAATTTCGTTACGAAATGGTAAGAAGAACTTTTTTCTAACCCATTCCCACACAGTTACAACTTTTTGATACCCCCAAGAAAAAAATGCTTTGGAAAACATCGTGAAAAATGAAGAAATTTCTTCATCATCCACAATATTTTCTTTGCAAATATATCAGGAAGCATTGACTATGCAAAGTTTCTAAACTTTTTCAAGACAACAAAATTTAAGACTAGTCCAATATTTTAATTAGTTGTAGATGACAATGACAATTGTCTATTTAACCCATTCCCAAACATGAAAATTTTAGACTGGTCCAAATGGAAAGAAGCTGCAGATGACAATTTCAAGTTGATAGAATTTTAAATTTTTTCGTCTTGTTGGATAGAAAACATTGCTGATAATGAAGAAATTGCTTGATACAAGCAATTTCTTCATTTTCCACGATGATTTCCAAAGCTTTTTCCTAGACGGGCTTAAAAAGGAAGGCTTGTGTGGGGATGGGTTAAACATAAAGCCATGTACTGTCAAACAATGAATTCCTCTTTTGTACGTGGGGGGCATCAATATGTGGAATTATGTGGTAATGGGTTAAAGAGAGCTTAGTCATCAATTTTATATGAATTATTGATAATCTATTTATAGCTTTAAAAAGAATCCTGCCTTTGTATTCTAAGCCATTGCCAAATGACAAAACTGGACCAAGTTCAAAGAAGTATCAGACATCATTGACATTTTAGAAATCTTTTTCTTTTTGTTTAAAAAATATTGCTGGTAATGAAGAAATTGCTTTTATATCAAAGATTTTTTACTTCAGGTGTGTAAAAAAAGTGGGATTTTGTGGGATTTGGTTAAATAATGATATGCTGAATTAGCCACTTTCTAAATATGTCTCTTAATGTAAAAATGAAATTATGCCAATCCCTGTTCTTTTACGTAGTTTCTTATAATGTGAGCAAGTTTATGCTATGTTATGGGTTCTTGTGAACTGCAACCCAAATTTGTCGACATATTTCAATGCAAATAACAGGAATTGTTAACCCATAACCAAGCAATAGAATTTTAGACTCGTCCTATTTCAAAGAAGTTGCGAACAATAATTTTTACTTGATAGAATTTCAAAAATCTTTGTCTTCTTAGTAAAAAGCATTGTGGATAATGAAGAAACTGCTTGCAATAAGCAATTTCGCCATTATCCACAATATTTTATCAAAGCTTTTCAAAGTTTTTATTTGATGGGCATAAAAACGAGGGATTTTGTGGGAGTGGGTGAGAAGGAACAATGTTTTCTATAGTTACAATCAGGAAATAAAAATAAAATTTAGGTGCATTTTCAAGACCTGCATGTACTTTCTGAATGGCTTAAAAAAATTGTGTAATACCTTCATGAAGAAAAAAAAAGACATCTGTTGTACATGAGTTAACACAAAGTTGTCCTATAAACAACTGTTTGAATCTTTGCTGATTTTTTGTATTTTTATACCCCTGCATTGATAAGATCACAGGGTATATTGTTTCAATGATCTTAGTCTGTCTGTCCATCTGTCTACGAGCAGTAAATTTAATACCAAAACTAAACATTTTGATGATATTCAAACACCATCCAATATACATGGCTCATATTTAGGACATAGGTTCCTTGCATTGATAGGCATCAATTGGTGATAAAGTTTAGGTCGTCTATTAAGGTTAAGGTCACTTATCAAGTTCACATTTCCAAAAAAAGGCTGTTAAGGGCATAGTGTTTCACTAACACATGTTGTCATTGTATATTCCTTTATGATGTAAAATCATCAATGAAGAAAATAATTTGAGCTTTTGCGTGACATTTCCAACCATTTCGCATGTGCCTGACTCGCACACATTGAGCACCCAGTGGAAAGCCATTTGGGGCAATTAGAATATTCGCTGATTGTTTAAAGAAGCTTTGGATCAGTATCTATCTACAGAGCGCAGAGTGAAGACTCTGATCAGACTGTGTGGATGCACAGGCTAATCTGAGTCTTATCTTGGCGCACATCTGTAATGGTTGGAAATGTCAAGCATTCGCTCATATGGTTTTCATTTGGGTATGAACTAAAAATCTAATAACACTTCTGTACTAATCCTCTTCCTGCCTACATACAGTGTGATTATTTTTTTAGTTTCATACCCTCACAAAAAATCTCTTCATCGCTAAAAGAAATTCATTCAGAGTAGGATGTAAATAGGATCTAACAGGATTGCAATTATATGGAATCCCCTGTATATTGTGTTAGTTAAGTGCATGCCTTGTATTGTTTTTGTGTTTAGAAGGAGAAAGGTGTTGATGTTGTTGATGATGATTTTGATGATGACGATGATGATGAGCCCCCTCCACCACCTGAACCCCTAGATGGCTCCCTAAAGGGCCGCCAAAAAGGGCGTAGGGGCATGAAAAAGGAGGTAGAATCTGCTTCACAGGCGTCTGATTATGGAACTGATGAAGAAAATTTAAAGGTTAATTTGTAAACACTGTGTGATAATAGTAGCTTGGCTTCTCTTTAACACTATTTATTCTTCTTTTAAGCAACGTAAGAAAATTGTGAACAAATTACATTAACCCTTGTCATGCTGAACCCTGAATATTCCGTTTTTCAAAGGAGTGCAGTCTGATCTTGGTCTACAACTCCTGCTTGTACTTTTCCTGCCAGAGTTGTTTATGAAATTGACTTCTGAAAGAAATAATGATTTTTGAACCACAATTTTTTTCAGTGCTTTCAGCCCTTTGATTTTACTGCAATTCAGTAAGGTGATTTATTCAGCATGACAAGGGTTAAGCTTAGAATTTGTTTGGCCCTCACTGATATATGGAGGTACACCCAAAATAGCCCTTTAATTAGCTCCCTTTACTAAACTGGGTAGTTCCTGTTTATCCCGTTCCCACATAATGACGTGTTTTCAGGCCCCTAAAGAAGAAAGCTTTGGAAAACATTGTGGAAAATGAAGAAATTGCTTGTGACAACATTTTAAGAATAGCACCAACTTTAAACTTCTTTGAATTTTGACCGGGCTAAATTTTTGTTGTCTCCAAATGGGTTAAGCTTCCTACAAAGAGTGCGTTATAGTTGAAACTTAGTGTGTATGTTTTGAGCATAGAAAGCATAGAGCATAGACTCTAGAAAGCTCAAATGTAAAACAAATGTAATTTTTGTCACCATCATATGGTTAAGTTGGACATTGAGTCAAGGTATGCAGTTAGGACAAATCTAAGAAATACTTCGTGTATTTTGTTTGTGCAAAGTAACCATCTTCATGATATCTGTGAAGTACAATATTGGGTCGGATGGGGTAAAATTTAGTAGGTCACTAGATCAAATCTTAGAAATGCTTTGCATATATCCTAAGAGACCACATGATTGCTGAAGTATCTTGAAATTTTTAGTCTGAATGATTTTCTTAGTTTGATTTTAGGTCACAAGGGGTCAAAGGGTAGGTCTCCAGAACAAATTTTAGAAATACCCTTTGTAGACTCTAGATGGTATTTTCAGGTTCAAATGTCATGGTATTTGGTCATTTTTTTGCCTGTGTAATATTCAGGACAAGTTCAATATAGGGTCACACCTGGATAGAAAAAAATGACTATTTTGCTACTGACTTGGAGAGCACTTTAGAGCCATAATGGCCCTCTTGTACTTGGCTTTCTATAGCACTGAATGTACCCTCATACTTATCACTTTATTTTTATGCTTCTAAATCCTTCCTTCTTTTAATCATTGTTCCTACTGTGAGGCCACAAATGGTTGGATAATCATTTACCTCAGTGGAATGAGCAGCTTGACGCTCAGATAGGGTGTTGTAGTGCTGGTGTGAGGAATACCATGTAAGGTGCTTAAGCTACTGTAATATGACTAAAATGTTGTTAAAGTTGTATTTGACTGAAATTTAGATCCTGATAAAATGCTGATAAAATGGCTGTATTAAAAGTTGAAACTGGCAGATCTTTAACTAACCTAGAAACCTGCATTACCTAAAATTATTAAAGCTTTAACCCTGTAAAGAATTCTTCTTCACAAGGACAGAATTATAGTGATGTACTACCAAAAAAAGAGTATTATAAACCTGAATTTGACGTAGTGGAACATGTTACTCATTGTCTGAACAAGAAAATCTCAAAATAGTTCTGTATATGAAAGTTAACCCTTGTCATGCTGAGCCCAGAATATTCCGGTTTTGGCAGGAGGTGTAGACTAAGATCAGACTGCACTTATGTGCAGGCTGATCTTAGTCTACACCCCCTGCTTGTACTTTTCCTGCCAGAGTTGTTTATGAAGTTGATTTTTAAAAGAAATATTGATTTTTTAACAACAAGTTTTATCAGTGCTTTCAGCCCTTTGATTTGACAGCATTTTAGTATGGTAATTTATACAGCATGACAAGGGTTAATCAAGTTCTTCAGCAAAAAACACCAAACAATTAAACCTTTGTCATGCTATACCCGGAATATTCCTATTTTGACTGGAGGCAAACAAAGATCAGCCTACACATCTATTTAGTCTGATCTTAGTCCACACCTCATGTTCGTCCTCTTTAAGCCAGATTTGTCCATAAGATTGATTTCTAAACAAAAGTAATGACATCAGCCCTTTGATTTTAACCCTTTCCTGTTCAATCCCTGCTTTTGAAGTCCCTGTGATTTTATAATTGAGAAAACATTGTAGAAAAAGAAGATATAGCTTGTAACAAGCAATTTCTTCTTTTTCTACAATATTTTCTACCTTACTGACTGGTTATTTTTCAAATTAAATCCGCTTTCAATTTTTGACTGCAAAACCTTTGAATTTAAAAAGGTCTAAAATGAGAACCAGAAGGGTTAATGAAGTTCTAAACAAGGATTTTATTCAGCATGACGAGGGTTAATTTATCACATTTATCTTCGAGAAAGAAGTGGACAATGACATTTGGAAGGGTGCTCATCTGAATGTCCTATTCACATGATGTTCATCAGAAAACAAATGATTATTGAAACAAAAGGCAAAGATGTTTTTCCTATGCACAAAATCTCTTAAAGAATGTTATGTTTCATGTGAATTACATGGCAACAAAATGATGTTACCTGTCTGTCTTTGGTCCAACTGAGATGACATCCATTATTAACCCTTGTCATGCTGATCCCAGAAAATTCCTGCTTTCACAATAGCTTTGGCATGTGAATAGACTAAGATCAGCCTGCACTGACGTGCAGTCTGATCTAAGCCTACACTACCTGCTTCTATTTTTTGTGCTGAGAAAAATCCTTGAACACAATATTTAACTAATTATGTCAAAATTTTAAAATATAGTGAAAAGAGGACAAAGGATAATATCATATCAACTAAGGCATGGCTAAGTCTTATCAAAACCATGTGTTTATCATTTTGGTGATATTAACCCTTGTCATGCTGAACCCGCAATATTCCGGTTTTGGCAGGAGGTGTAGACTAAGATCAGACTGCACTTACGTGCAGGCTGATCTTAGTCTACACGTCCTGCTTGTACTATTCCTGCCAGAGTTGTTTATGAAGTTGATTTCTAAAGAAATATTGATTTTTGAACAACAAGTTCTGTCAGTGCTTTCAGTCCTTTGAAATGTCAAACAGGTGGTTTAGACTAAGATCAGACAGCACATATGGAATATTCCAAGCTCACATGACAAGGGTTAACAGAGCATTAATAATTATGTACCTTAGTTATTTAACCAAATGCAAAGTTATTTAAACGAGACATCTGAAATTGTGACAAGGGTTAATAAAGCATCAATATGTACCTTAGTTATTGAACCAAATGCAAAGTTATTTAAACCAGACATCTGAAATTGTGACAAGGGTTAATAGAGCATCAATATGTACCTTAGTTATTTAACATAATGCAAAGTTATTTAAACCAGACATCTGAAATTGTGACAAGGGCTAATAGAGCATCAATATGTACCTTAGTTATTGAACCAAATGCAAAGTTATTTAAACGAGACATCTGAAATTGTGACAAGGGCTAATAGAGCATCAGTATGTACCTTAGTTATTTAACAAAATGCAAAGTTATTTAAACCAGACATCTGAAATTGTGACAAGGGCTAATAGAGCATCAGTATGTACCTTAGTTATTTAACAAAATGCAAAGTTATTTAAACAAGACATCTGAAATTGTGACAAGGGCTAATAGAGCATCAGTATGTACCTTAGTTATTTAACCAAATGCAAAGTTATTTAAACAAGACATCTGAAATTGTGACAAGGGCTAATAGAGCATCAATATGTACCTTAGTTATTGAACCAAATGCAAAGTTATTTAAACCAGACATCTGAAATTGTGACAAGGGTTAATAAAGCATCAATATGTACCTTAGTTATTTAACATAATGCAAAGTTATTTAAACCAGACATCTGAAATTGTGACAAGGGCTAATAGAGCATCAATATGTACCGTAGTTATTGAACCAAATGCAAAGTTATTTAAACGAGACATCTGAAATTGTGACAAGGGCTAATAGAGCATCAATATGTACCTTAGTTATTTAACCAAATGCAAAGTTATTTAAACCAGACATCTGAAATTGTGACAAGGGCTAAAAGAGCATCAATATGTACCTTAGTTATTTAACCAAATGCAAAGTTACTTAAACCAGACATCTGAAATTGTGACAAGGGCTAATAGAGCATCAATATGTACCTTAGTTATTGAACCAAATGCAAAGTTATTTAAACCAGACATCTGAAATTGTGACAAGGGCTAATAGAGCATCAATATGTACCTTAGTTATTTAACCAAATGCAAAGTTATTTAAACCAGACTTCTGAAATTGTGACAAGGGTTAATAAAGCATCAATATGTACCTTAGTTATTGAACCAAATGCAAAGTTATTTAAACGAGACATCTGAAATTGTGACAACGATTAATAGAGCATCAATATGTACCTTAGTTATTTAACCAAATGCAAAGTTATTTAAACCAGACATCTGAAATTGTGACAAGGGCTAATAGAGCATCAATATGTACCTAAGTTATTTAACCAAATGCAAAGTTATTTAAACGAGACATCTGAAATTGTGACAAGGGCTAATAGAGCATCAATATGTACCTAAGTTATTTAACCAAATGCAAAGTTATTTAAACCAGACATCTGAAATTGTGACAAGGGCTGATAGAGCATCAATATGTACCTTAGTTATTTAACCAAATGCAAAGTTATTTAAACGAGACATCTGAAATTGTGACAAGGGCTAATAGAGCATCAGTATGTACCTTAGTTATTTAACAAAATGCAAAGTTATTTAAACCAGACATCTGAAATTGTGACAAGGGCTAATAGAGCATCAATATGTACCTTAGTTATTTAACCAAATGCAAAGTTATTTAAACCAGACATCTGAAATTGTCTAATGTGTACAGTGTAACACAAACTAACCTCTGTATATTTTAGTTAACCCTTTCCTGAATAAACCCGGGATTTTATGTCACTGTGATTTTATACTTGAGAAAACATTGTGGAAAAAGGAGAAATTGCTTATAATAAGCAATTTATCCTTTTTCCACAGTGTTTTCTACCACATGGGATGGTTTTATTTGGAATTGCATCCAATTTTCATTGTCGTCTGCATCCTCTCTCAATTTGGACCAGTCTTGAATTTCAAAAACCAGGAAAGGGTTAATTGACGGTTCGTTGTTCATGCCCACTTCCTATGACAGGAAGTACCACATTGATATCAAATGCAAAATTTGTAGCCATTGTCTTGTAACAAAAAAATGAAATGGTTGGGTTGCTGTACTTACAACATTTAAGTTGCTAAGCCAACGAAAATATTGACCATTGTTCGAGTTCAAAGTTCACCTATGTCTAAATGTATGATTTGATTTGTATACCATTTGTATACCATATTTTCAGTAACAGAAATAATCTATCAATTGACGGCTTGCCATGGTCATTCACAAAAAATGATTCACAAACCAAATCACTCATTTCGATGTGAACTTAAATATTTGTATAAAAATTTTGTTGGTTAAGCAACTTAACCCTTGTCATGCTGTATAAATTACTTACTGAATGGCTGCAAAATCAAAGAACTCAAAGCACTGAGAGAACTTGTTGTTCAAGAAATCAATATTTCTTTTAGAAATCAATTCATGAACAACTCTGGCAGGAAAAGTACAAGCAGGAGGTGTAGACCAAGATCAGATTGCACTTATGTGCAGGCTGATCTTGGTCTACATGTCCTTCCAAACCCAGAATATTCCGGGTTCAGCATGACAAGGGTTAAAAATCAGAACTGCCAAAGTGATATTGTTTAGGTTGCCAACAACTATTTGCTGTTTAAGCTCACCTGAGCATAACATGTTTAAGAAAGTTTTTGTGATCCTTAAATGTCTGCTGTTCCTTGCCCATTAAGGATTTTGTGTTTTTTCTTGTATGGGCCAACATTTAAGCTCAATCTTAGGTGTCATAGGTGTGTGTCATATTTTTGGCTCAATCTTAATGAAAATTGATCTGTTTGTATGTTAGGTTATAAAAATGAGCCCTATTTAAGATGAAACTGTTCCTTTTGAAATATTGGAAATGGTAAAGTTAAAGACAATCTTTTAGTTTATACTCTAGAGTGAAAAACTTTGCCCAAACTTGATGAAACTAGGAAATGGGGCCTTGCAAATGACAATTTTCAGGTTTATACTCTAGAGTCAAAAATTTTGGCTCAATCTTGATGAGGATGAGCCCGTTTGTAATAATAGACTGCTTTGTTGGAAAAAATCGCAATGGGCCTTAATGATAATTTCAATTTGCGCCCAGAGACAACAATTTTTGTCTCATTGGCGCTGAAACTTGGTCAGATTTTTTGTCAAGTCATAAGGATTTCTCCTATTATAAAAGCAACTATCATTGGTAAACAAAAAAGCAGTTTACTAGGCCAATTTTTTTATCAATATTAATTTATGTGATTCCCACACAACAAAAAGAAGTATTTTCGTTAAGGAGTATCTTTGTTGAATTGATATCTATGGTGTGCATTCATAGGCCATCTTTTTGTTTTAACCCATTACCAGACGACAAAATTTTAAACTGGTCCAAATTGAAAGAAGATGCAGACAACAATTTTAGGTTGATAGAATTCTAAAATTCTTTGTCATTTGAAGTAAAAAAGACTGTGAACATTGAAGAAATTGCTAGAAACAAGTATTTTCTTCTATGTCCACAATATTTTCTAAAGGTTTTTACATGAAGGGCGTAAAAAAAAAAAAGTCTTGTGTGGAAATGGGTTAACCCATTACCAGACAGGAAAACTTTAGAACAGTATAAATTGAAAGGATGTTGCAGACAACATTTTAAAGTTTATGAAATTTTACTTTTTCCACTTTCTTGGCAGAAAATATAGCGGAAAATGAAGAAATTGCTTGTTACAATTCTTCATTTTATGCAATGTTTTCCAAATTTTTCTTCTTGAGGGAAGTAAAAAAACGTCATTTTGTGGAAATGGGTTAAATACAAATTATTGAATTTGAAATGAAATGCAAAATCAATGCAAGATCCTTGCATTTGTCAATCCAGACAATATCATATGCAGTGATTCATATAAAATAACAGGTTACCAATTTAATATAGAACCTTAAGCTATATAAGAAATGAAATAAGCCCCCAAAGTATGAAGTATCGTCTGATGTTTTAATTGTTGTCTGCCTTTGGGGAACAAATTATCATTTGAGCTATGAAAAGACAGGGTAATTTTGATTCCAGAATTGAAACATAAATAGAATCCTTATAAACCCTAGTATGTTGTGGGTATTCTTAAAAGTTTGAGTAATCAAACAAAACTTATGAAAGTAGATTTTGAGCTCTCTTCGTAGCGCACTTGATAGCACATCAGACTCCCAAGCTTCAATTATGTAGTGTCCTGGATTCGATCCCTGGCGACAGCACATATTCTTCTGACATTTGTCTCTCACCAATGGTTTGATAATCGTAAACCTACTTGGGATAGCAGCTTGAGGCTAGGAAAAGATGTGTTGGTAGTATTGGTGTGTGATATACCAGGAATCCATTTTTAGGACTGTGCTCTAGCTGCCGCAATATGACCCAAAAATTGTTAAAAGCGGTGATAACCCCATTCAATCAATCAATCAATGAAGTTTCATCTGATATTTTAATTGTTGTCTGCCTTTGGGGAACAAATTATTTGAGCTATGAAAAGTCAGGGTAATTTTGATTCTAGAATTGAAACATTAATAAAATCTTCATAAACCCTGGTATGCTATAGTAAGTTTTAGCCTCAGCCAAACTCTGTAAAATATTTTTCCAACATTTCACATCAGCCATTTGTGGACAATTCCATTGTCTCTCAACCAGGGGTATGGAATTCCATCAAAAAGCATTGGGGGGATTGGTTTAAGCTTATTAATTTGTTTCTCTGTCAATACTGTTTTCATGGTGCAGCTTGAAGGTCTTTCAATTTCATTGTTAATGTAGGACAGCAAGGCATCCTTACATAAGAACAATTCAAGCTGTAGTTACAATGTTTTTGAAGCTTATTGATGATATATGAGAATAGTGGAACACACCTAATGATTATAACCTTTGTAAGAAATTAAGTTTAACATTTCATTCTAAGATATGTTTCCAGTAATTAGAAGTTATTTTTGTTCAACCTTCCTTTCATAATTGCAATTGTATTTTCGATTGGAATTGTGCCAATTCTTTTTTATTGACATATCCCATTTCTGTGACAGACATACTGATTTTGCCTTTGCCTCAGTATCTGTTTGTCTGTACACATTTTTTTAACTGGCAAACTCACAACAACTGTTCAACTGATTTTGATGGAATTTCAGACATCTGTTCAGTATGACCTGGGCCATGCTCATAGTGAAGTGGTAGCATGTACACTTCCTAATCATTTGGTCCTGGGTTCGATTCCCAGCTTCGACAAATATTGTTTCCGATATTTGTCTCCCACAAATGTGTGGATTATGGTAAACTTAACCCTTGTCATGCTGTATAAATTACCTTACTGAGCTTCTGTCAAATCAAAGGGCTGAAGTCACTGATAAAACTTGTTGAAAAATCAATATTTCATTAAGAAATCAACTTAATAAACAACTGTGATAGAAAAAGTACAAGCAGGAGGTGTAGACAAGGCAGTTTTAGGCTCGGAAAGGAGGTTGTAGTAGAACTGGCGTAAGAAATACAAGGAATCCATGGTTAGGTGCTCAAGCCGCCACGATATGACTGTCAAAAGTGGTGTTAAACTCCATTCAATCCATGCAAGATACCATTTTTTCAAAATTGCTGCGGGTAAAAAATGGCTGCCATTATACTAAGTAAATCAACATTTTGTCGCAGGGACCAATTGTAAGTAACCATAGGGCAAATTTTTATGAAACTTAATACGCTCCTTCATTATTATATAATTTAATTGTTAGTATCGTCTATCAAAAACGAGTGATCTGATTGGTTGAAAGATTTAATTCATACCTCCATGAACAAAATTTTCATTTTGAATGCTTCAGCACAAAATAGTTCACTTGTATACAAAAAGGTATCAAAAGTTGTTGCATTTTTCGATTGATGCTATTAAATTATAAGAAATAAAGATAATATTTTTTGTTTTCATGGAGGTATGAACCGAAAAACCTAATCACACACTGTATGAATCCCCTTCGCGTATTCATACAGTGTGATTAGTTTTTTCGGTTCATACCTCCATGAAAACAAAAAATATTCTCTTCATCTCTTAATTGTAGTTGTGTCAAGTACTTGTTTTAGCTCGCCTCAACCTGTGTCTGTTGTGCACATCTGTCGAATTCATCAACAATTCTTTAAAAAATCTTCTCTGTAACCATTAACCTTTTCCTGTTTTATGAAATTTTAGACTGGTCCAATTTGAAAGAGATTGCGGATGACAATGAAAAATGCATGCAATTTGAAATCTGACCATCCTATGTGATAGAAAATATTGTGGGAAAAGGAAAAATTGCTTATTACAATCAATTTCTCCTTTTTATACGCCTGTCGAAGACGGGACGTATTATGGGATCACCCGTGGTGTCCGGTCGTCCGGGCGTCCGGTTGTCCGGCAGTGTCCACTTCTTTGTCCGGAGCATAACTCTGTCACCGTAAGTCCGATTGACTTTAAACTTGGCAGTTATATTCTTCTCATCAATACGGAGTGCAGTGCTCAATAACCATAACTCTACCTGGCCTATTTTTTGAGTTATTGCCCTTTGTTGTTTTTCATACTTGAATCTTGTCCGGAGTATATCTCTAAAAGTATTATAGCTAGGATCATGAAACTTCATGGGTGTATAGATCTTACCAAGGGGGAGTGCAGTGCACAAGAGCTATAACTCTACCTGGCCTATTTATTGAGTTGTTGCCCATTGTTGTTTTTTCATACTTGAATCTTGTCCGGAGTATATCTCTAAAAGTATAATAGCTAGAATCATGAAATTTCATGGATGGATAAAGCTCACCTAGTAGGAGTGCAGTGTACAAGAACCATAACTCTACCTGGCCTATTTTTTGAGTTATTGCCCTTTGTTGTTTTTCATACTTGAATCTTGTCTGGAGTATATCTCTAAAAGTATTATAGCTAGGATCATGAAACTTCATGGGTGTATAGATCTTGCCAAGGGGGAGTGCAGTGTACAAGAACCATAACTCTACCTGGCCTATTTTTTGAGTTGTTGCCCCTTGTTGTTTTTCATACTTGAATCATGTCCGGAGTATATCTCTAAAAGTATAATAGCTAGAATCATGAAATTTCATGGATAGATAGAGCTCACCAAGTGGGAGTGCAGTGTACAAGAACCATAACTCTACCTGACCTATTTTTTGAGTTATTGCCCTTTGTTGTTTTTCATACTTGAATCTTGTCCGGAGTATATCTCTAAAAGTATTATAGCTAGGATCATGAAACTTCATGGGTGTATAGATCTTGCCAAGGGGGAGTGCAGTGTACAAGAACCATAACTCTACCTGGCCTATTTTTTAAGTTGTTGCCCCTTGTTGTTTTTCATACTTGAATCATGTCCGGAGTATATCTCTTAAAGTATAATAGCTAGAATCATGAAATTTCATGGATGGATAGAGCTCACCAAGTGGGAGTGCAGTGTACAAGAATCATAACTCTACCTAGCCTTTTTTTTGAGTTGTTGCCCTTTGTTGTTTTTCATACTTGAATCTTGTCTGGAGTATATCTCTAAAAGTATAATAGCTAGAATCATGAAATTTCATGGATGGATAGAGCTCACATAGTAGGAGTGCAGTGTACAAGAACCATAATGCTACCTGGCCTATATTTTGAGTTATTGCCCTTTGTTGTTTTTCATACTTGAATCTTGTCCAGAGTTTATTTCTAAAAGTATTATAGCTAGGATCATGAAACTTCATGGGTGTATAGATCTTGCCAAGTGGGAGTGCAGTGTACAAGAACCATAACTCTACCTAGTCTATATTTTGAGTTGTTGCCCTTTGTTGTTTTTCATACTTGAATCATGTCCAGAGTATATTTCTAAAAGTATTATAGCTAGGATCATGAAACTTCATGGATGGATAGATCTTGCCAAGTGGGAGTGCAGTGTACAAGAACCATAACTCTACCTGGCCTTTTTTTTTAGGTTGTTGCCCTTTGTTGTTTTTCATACTTGAATCATGTCCGGAGTATATCTCTAAAAGTATAATAGCTAGAATCATGAAATTTCATGGATGGATAGAGCTCACCAAGTGGGAGTGCAGTGTACAAGAACCATAACTCTGCCTGGCCTTTTAATTGAGTTGTTGCCCTTTGTTGTTTTTCATACTTGAATCTTGTCCGGAGTATATCTCTAAATGTTTATAGCAAGGATCATGAAACTTCATGGGTGTATAGATCTTGCCAAGGGGGAGTCAGTGCACAAGAACCATAACGCTACCTGGCCTATTTTTTGAGTAGTTGCCCTTTGTTGTTTTTCATACTTGAATCATGTCCGGAGTATATCTCTTAAAGTATAATAGCTAGAATCATGAAATTTCATGGATGGATAGAGCTCACCAAGTGGGAGTGCAGTGTACAAGAACCATAACTATACCTTGCCTATTTTTTGAGTTGTTGCCCTTTGTTTTTTTCACACTTGAATCTTGTCTGGAGTATATCTCTAAAAGTATTATAGCTAGGATCATGAAACTTCATGGATGGGTAGAGCTCACCAAGTGGGAGTGCAGTGTACAAGAACCATAACTCTACCTAGCTTATTTTTTGAGTTATTGCCCTTTGTTGTTTTTCATACTTTGTTTGACAAAAAATATTCATTCAAAATAACCTCAGTTCTATTCAAACCCCCAGTTAATATTTAGCAGTGTGACGGGTGTATCTTGTGACAATTTGGCACCTTGTTCCACAATGTTTTCTAAAGTATAAAATCACTGCGACGTAAAATCCCCGGTTTGTCCAGGAAAGGGTTAAGTCAATTTCATTTAAAACTTTGCACAAATGTTCCTATGATGACACCTAACATTTTTTTTTTGAAATTATGCCTTTAGGGGTCAAAACAGCCTGTGCAAGAGGTTGGAAGTTCTGAAAAATGCTCAATGAGAGAAAAATGAAATATAGAAAATCTTTCAAATCTTACCTTTATAATTATTTGGCTCCAGTTGTGTCCTTTACAAAAAAGTACATTGATAAGCAGATAGCTCAGGTGAGTGATTAAGATCATCATTGACCTCTTGTAAAATGCTTGTACAAATATTTGTTTCAATATTACTAAGATATGATGATTGCCTTATATACTAAACCATGTAACCTTGTAAAATGCTTGTACAAACATTTGTTTCAAGATTACTACGATATGATGATTGCCTTATATACTAAACCATGTAACCAGATTACAGAATTTTAACCAATTAATAGCCACTATCAAAAAACAAGATGCCGAATAGGTAGAAAACAATGTTAAGAAAAGGAGAATTTATTACAAGCAATTTCTCCTTTTCTGACAAAGTTTTTCACAAAAGTATTTCTTCACGATGTCAGAAAGTGTCATAGGGTTAGGATTAATAGCCCTAAATGGTAGAAAATAAATCTAAAATGTTAGAAATTAAAATGTTTTCTTCCTAAAGATCTATATTAACCAATAATGAGAGGGCAAAATTTTAGACTGGTCCAAATTGGAAGGAGTTGCAGATGACAATTTAAAGCTTAATGAATTTTAAGATCTTTTAACTTTCTAGCTTGTAACAAGCAATTTCTTCATTTGACGCAATGTTGTCCCAATTATTTTTCTTGAGGGGCGTCCAAAAGCGTCACTGTGTGGGAATGGGTTAAGCTCATACAGAAAATTGTATGAAAACCCATTATCACAGGACAAATTTTTGACAGGTCCAAATTCAAAGAAGTTACAGACGACAATTTCTAGTTTGCTAAATTTTAAGCCTAAACCCTTTATCTTTTTGGATAGAGAACATGGTGGATAATGTAGATATTACTTGTTACAAGCAATTTCTTCACTATCCTTCATGTTTCAAAAGCATTTTCTTGGGTGTCTAAAAGCTTGATTGTATACGAATAGGTTAATATGTAGATGTAGGTATTTTAGTATACTTTAGTAATAATGGTTGAAAATATATCAAATTTTACAGGTAATGAAAATAATATGAGACTAATTTTTACTTCATAAGGGTCTAAAAAAAGGTCATACAAAAAAATGGATGTTAATACAAGGTGTAATTTGATCGACCTTGTAAATAATATAAGAGGAAATTAACTTGAATAGTGCTAGGGAATTCGTATTGAGATGAAAAAACCTCTAGTGATTCGCATGAAAATCTTATATTATTGTGTAGGCGGTAGAAAAATATCGTCTTTTATAGTCTTTTAAAGTCTTTCATTCGTTTTTTATCTTATCAGTGAAATATAATGATTTATCATATCTTTTCTGTTAACATTAAAGCTACTGCCTATCCTTCTATTTACATTGAACTCTTTTGTGTGCACTACTGAAATTTCCTAAATTGTTTTTGCAAGTATAAGCGACATATTGATTTGTTACACCCCTTGTGTATGGAAGTAGATGGGTGTAATTATTGGTTTCCCATGTCTGTCCATCGGTCCATCCTTTAATAGACTGTTTTGCTTTATATTGTAAATCTAGAACCAAATGACCTACAATCATGAAACTTCATACAATTGTTACCAATGATCCATGGAAGTGCCCTCTCTTTTTTAGGTCATGTAGATCAAAGGTCAAGGTTACAAATAAAGTTAGAATGAAAACCATTTTGTGCTCTAATTCATAAGCGATTTGATCCAGGACTTTGAAACCTTAAACAGACATCCCCCATGACCCAATAAGGTGCCCCATTGTTTTGGGGCACTGAAGGTCAAAGGACAACTGTGCTATTCAAGCAACAAAGTGCCCAGGGGGGGGGGGGGGTTATATGTCCACTTTACAACAATTCTAGTGGGAAGATTTCGAGGTATTTGATCTTTCAACGATTTTTTTCTTTTCTTATTTATTATTTAACCCATTACCAGACGGCAGAATTTTAGACTGACCCAAATTTAAAAGAGTTGCAGTCAACTATTTGAAGTTTATGAAATTTTGGATTTTTTCAACTCTCTGGGTAGTATGTATGCCGCCGTCATAGCGCAGTTGGTAGAGTGTCAGACTCCTAATCTTCAATCATGGGATGTCATGGATTAGATCCCCGGCGGTGGCACATAATCTTTCTGACATTTGTCTCTCAAATGAATATTCGTAAACCTAAGTGGGATAGCAGCTGGAGGCTAGGAAAGGATGTAGTGGTAGTACTGGTGTGAGAAATACGAGGAATCCATTGTTAGCCGCCGAGATATGACTGAAATTCTCATAAAAGCGGTGTTAAACCCCATTCAAACAAACAGACATTGTTTTCACTAATGTGTATTACATTATACATTTTTGATCTTGAAATATATTTAAGGTTCAATGTTGATGTATTTCAGGAACATAGACGAGAACAGCGTCGACGTGGTGATGGATTTGATGAAAATGGTGAAGTCTCGTTTTAATGATCTTCTTCTGATGTGTAACCAAGCCAATTCACTTTTATAAATAGAAACTCCAGAACATTTGTGATAAAATAATGACTTGGTGCATTAGTTTTTGGAAGACATGAAGACGTCTGCTGATGCCTCTGGAAACGAGATCTAGCATTTACGGACAATGTAATGAAAGATCATTATCTCCCTTCTTTCATTTTGTTTGTTTAGCCCTATTAACAGATGAGAAAAGTTTAAACTGTACAAAATTCGTAGAAGTTGCAGACAACACTTAAAAATTCACCCCCTTTTCAAATAAAGATGTTTTTTAGCTAATAAGTTAGACAATTACCTGTCAGACGATGCCACCCTCTGAGCACAACATGAAATTTGTAATAAGATAATTTTACATTTTTAAGATTTCTTTTAAAAAGAATTTGTTCCTCAGAGAAGAGAATATTGTACAAAATGAAGAAATTTCTTGTGACAAGCTTTTTCTTCATTTTTTGTGAGGATCATAAAAAGAGGGATTATGTGGAAGTTGATAGAGAACAATTCAAATGATTTGACAACAAGTCTCGTAATTTGAACACTATTTTACGCTTAAGACTGGGAAAAAACATTGATCGTGGAAAATTGAGAAATTGTTTGTTGCAAGCAATTGCTTCATTTACCAAAACGTTTTCTACTCAGTAAGGCAAAGATTTTTAAACTTTCATAATTTAATTTTTTAGTTTCGTCTTTCAAAAACGAGCATTCTGAGCGGTCGAAAAAATTTATTCATAACTCCATGAATAAAATTTTGAGTGAGCGGATTCATTTATTGTGTGGTTAGGTTTTTTGGTTCATACCTCCATGAAAACAAGAAATATTCTCTTCATCTCTTAAATGAATCTGCCATCTGCAATTTCTTTCAAATTGAACCAGTCTAAAATTCTGTGTTCTGGTGATGGGCTAACACCCCTTTTGAAATACATAGGGAGATTTGGGTAGAGGTAAAAGCTTAATATATATATGTCCTTCAGAAGAGAAGGTCAAAATCATGTGCTAGTTTTTCACACTTTCATTTTTGTATGTGTGAATGAATTAAAGATGATAGAATAATTTAACTTTTAGTTTCATCGATCAAAAACAAGCATTCTGATTGGCAGAAAGAATCATACCTGCAATATTGTTCTAATTGTATACAGATTGTTTAGACATTTAAAACAGTATTGTGATTCGATGTTTCAACTCGAAACAATTGTAACTGCCTAAAAACATATAGGCAGTTAGAACTGTTTTGTGCTGAACCATCAAATTATCCCTCAAATTATTCTGTGCTTTCAGCTATGCAATATTTATTCAGACTTAAGATTGACTATGTATCAAATTGAAACTATATCACTTCCCATCAATAAATAAGAATCATTGAATTTTGGTTAGCTTTTCGTTGATATTGTATATAGTATGTGGTAAGAAATACCGATTTCCTCCCCTTGTCCCAGATATTTGACCAATTCACACTCAGTGACGTTTCTAGATGCCCCTAAGAAAAAAAGCTTCAGAAAACATTGTGAAAATGAAGAAATTGCTTGTAACAAGCAATTTCTTCATTTTCCACAATGTTTTCTACCCAGAAAGATAAAAATTCCAAAGATTCATTAACTTTAAACTGTCGTCTGCAATTTCTTTCAATTTGGGCCAGTCTAAAATTTTGCCGTCTGGTATTGGGTAAAGACAAGATTGCTTACTTGTCCAGATTTCAAAGGAACCTGTTTGCAAAAAGATGAACAGATATATTTTGAGATAATATTGTTGTTAATGAAGAAAGTGCTGGAACCCAGCATTTTCTTCTTCAACCACAATATTTTCTACCTCTAAACGGAAACATTATGATAATTTTCAATTGTATAATGAATTATCTGCATCATTCCAAGAGTGCCCTGGTATTTACTTATCTTGGGATTTACTTATCTTGGGATTTACTTATCTTGGGATTTACTTATCTTGGGACAAGTAGCCGAGAGAAGTGTATGTGTCTGCAAGTAGAATGCCCATGTCAGACAAGTCAGGCACTGGAATTCAACTACCTTGTATATAAAAAAGTGGTCAGAAAAAAATTTCATGACACAAAATTTTTGTCATTTGCCATATATGGATATTTTTACATTATGATAAAGACCATTCAACATGCATGTTTTTACTGGTTTTCTGGATAGTAGAAATGTTTCTCCCAGAATCCAATATGAATTGTTGCCTAAGCTTCTAAACCTTTACAAGTTCTGTTTCAGTAAATGATTATTTACAAGTTGTAAGATTTAGAATATTAACACACATTTCAAAAAACACTAGAATTAAATGTGCAAAATTAAACCCATGACAAAACAACACAAATTTAGACTGCTCCAAATTGATAGAACTTGCAGACGACAACTGTTTGTTGATGGAATATAAATAAAATCTTTGTCTTTTTTTATTTTTTGGTAAAAATCATTGTTGATAATGAGGAAACTCCTTCCTTTCTTCATTTTCCACAATATTTTACAAAGCTTTTGTTCTTGTTTGATTCAAAAATTGTCATTGTGTGGGAAAGGGTAAACCAACTGAAGGGTGTATCGCCAATTGTGCACAATATTTTAATTGGGTGATCAAAACATCAGAAAATGGCTTTTTCAAGCTATATTCACAATATTTTGGTATAACCCAACACTGTGATCAAAAATTTCCCAGAGAAGCTTTAGACAAGAGCGTGCTCTTTCCCTTCATGCTCATGTACATGTTTCATGCATATTTAGGTTTTAAAATCCTAGATCGTTATCAAAATTTTCCAAGAGAAGCTTCAGACAAGATGGTACTCTTTCCCTTCATACTCATGTACACATTTTATGTGCCTTTAAGGTTTTTAAATTCTTAATCTACTGTCCCGGGCAAACAAAATGTACTCACAAGTAAACCGAATCACGCAGATTCTTAGTAATACATGTACTTGCTCTGTGTTTAGGTTGACAAACTAGTCTTTTTAACATTTAACTCATTATCAGATGACAAAATCTTGGACTGGTCCAAATTAAAACAAGTTGCAGTTAACGATTTTTAGTTAATGGAATTGAAAATCTTTATCTTTTGGGGTTGAAAACATTGTAGATGATGAAGAAATTGCTTGCAACAACCAATTTCTTTATTTTCTACAATGTTTTCCAAAGCCTTTTTGATTGAGTGTGTCAATGTGTTGGAATGGATTATGTATGTGAGCTTTTCTGAGAGAGAAACGCTTGCTAGAGCTTCGTTTTCCTAAGCACAGCCCTGGGTAACCTAGCCCATTTTCACACAATCCCACTTTTGGATACCTCTCAAGAAAAAAAGCTATGGTGAACATGGAAAATGAACATATTCCTATTTAAAAGCAATTTCTTCATTATTCACAGTTTTCTAGCCTAAAAGTTCAATTTTAAAAATTTCATCAGCTAATCATTGTAATCTACAACTTCTTAGAATTTGGATATGTCTAAAGTTTTGTCGTCTGGTTATTGGTCTAAACAATTTACAACTCAAAATAATATACACTTGTCTGTATTTTATTGCTTGTAATATCACAATATGGGATGGTTTTAGATTTATGTTTTTGATATTTTAATTAGAACTTTATAACTTGAACATTCCTTTGTTATTTCATACTTTTACCTTTATTCAAATTTTATCTTTTCTTATAGACAATGAATTTTTAGGTTCTTATAAGAAATGTACTATTTCAAAATCAGATAATTATTTGAAATGCTACATGTATATTACATACATGTACCTATCAAAATGCATTTCTATCCTGTTTTGCACAATTAACCCATTCCAACACAGTGGGATTTTAGACCGGTCCAAATTGAAAGAAGCTGCAGACGACAATTTCAAGTTGATGGAATTTTAATTTTTTTCTTCTTTTGGGATAGAAAACATTGTGGATAATGAAGAAATTGCTTGTTACAAGCAATTTCTTCATTATCCACAATGTTTTCCAAAGCTTTTTTCTTGTGGGGCGTAAAAAGGAGGGCTTGAGTTGGAATGGGTTAAGCTACCCTTTTGATTTTTTATCTCAAAGTGTATAATTAAGGCCTGTCCTGCTGAATATTTATCATCTTTTTACCATATCCTAAAACTTCTTCATAAATTTATCAATATCACATTCAAAGATTTACTAGACAACAAGAACAAGCAGGTTTTGTAGGCTAAGATCAGACTGCACATCTGTGCAGGCTGATCTTAGTCTATTCACCTGCCAAAGCCATTGTCAAAGCAGGAATGTTCCAGGATCAGCATGACAAGGGTTAAAGGATCCCTTCTGTGAATTTTATATATATAAAATTTGGAAGGGGTTGGGAAGGGGGTGTCAAAATGTATGATGGCTTTGAAGTGGGTTTAAAGACTTTAGAAACTTCATTTGGAAATGGATCTACCAATCAAATTGTTCATATGTGTGGGAAGTGAAGTGTGGTGCTCTGATATTCATGGCAAACTTTTCCGTTATTTTGAAAATCTTAAACTTGTTACTACAGTGTATTTAAGCTATAGATGCAATGATTTGCTATTTGTTATCTGTTTCAAACCAAATATCTGCGAACTAAAGTTTTTCAAAATCAAATCCTATGTTGTTAAAAGTCAGTGTAATTTGCCAGCAATTGATCAATTAAGGTGTCTTATTGTTTATTGTCAGGTTTTTTCAGAGATCTACTGACAGCCATATCTATAGAGCTTTGTTTATTATTTTTTATTATATTTTTAATACTTATCATTGAATTTTAGATTTACATGTAGTATGTGATTTCTGTTATGTTCTTAGTATATGTTTTTTATGGCAATTTTTATTCCAGACAAAATGAACCATTTTGAATTTTTTAATGACTTTCTACAAAAACTGAGCTTTTGTCCAACTTTTATAGATTCCATATTGAATTCAAAAGAGCACTCCAAGAAACAAAAAGGAGACCACGGAAACCAGTAATTTCAAGCTTTTGTCCTAAAAACATGTTTTCTTAGTCTGACTGATGTGAACCATTGAAGTGGAATCCTCTTAAATGCAACACTCATTTGTCAGCACTGTTGCAATTAACCAGAACTTGCTATTAAAAGGAGCTATTTGTTCTTTAAATCTAATAAGAGTAAAGTCATTTGCATTTAAACAGTGAATGGCTATTAAATGGGTTGTAATTAAGAGGATTTCACTGTATTACTTTCATCAAGATACTTTTGACAGATTACTGGCCCAGCCTATTGAGCTCCGACAGGAAGCTGCACATACATATTAACCCTAAATGTCATGCTGATCCCAGGATAATTCTATTTTTGCAGGAGGTATAGATAAAGATCAGCCTGCATATAAATGCAGTCTGATCTTAGTCAACACCACCTGCTTGTACCTTTCAAACATCATTTGTTTGTGAAATTAATTTCTAAAAAAACTTCAGCCTTCTCTTGAATAAGCTGTAGTTACGATGTTTAAGTCGCCAAAACAACAATAATGATTCACCGAAATGGTCACAAATGTTGGGAGTTCAAACTTAACTTCCAGTCTAAATGAATGATTTAATTGGTCAACTGATTATTTGACAGAGGCAATTGGTTATTTGCAATATCTTGGACATTTTTTATTGATATAGGTATTGATTTGAACTCTTTTTAAATCCTCACCATTAAAAGAGCAATCTTTGCACTAATGGGGGATAACTCAAAAGTGATTGCCCTTTCTGACTTAAATTGTTTTTACTATCCAGCTCTCAACACACAAGTTTCATGCATCTGTGTTCTTTTTTCTTCTATTCTGACACATTAAGACTATATTTTACTGGAAATTAGGCATGGTTGTAATATCTTTTATGAAGCACAGAAACTTGAGCAACTTGTGCATTAAGGTTTGCAAAGAGATAAATGATCCCCTGCAATGCTGTATATTTAACCAAAAGTAGACTTCAAGTGGAATAGTCTTCCAATCTATTCATCAACCTGGATTTGTACCTACAAACCAGACTAGTTTACTTACTATCTCATTTAAAATTTCCTCACTAGGACTCTGATTGAATGCAGCATATGCCTTAGAGTCAATCAAAGTCCTTGGTATTAAAATCAAAGAAAAAAGGTTGCCTTAGACTGGTGAATACAAAGACTGAACAGTCTTTATACGATAATCGTAAAGTGGCGGTGAAAGGTCAACTGAATTGTGAGTGCATATTGAGGATTAACTGCAATACTGTTCCAAGTGTCTATACATTGTATAGACACTTAGAACTATATTGCAATTATTTCTTGTTAAGGGCATTTACATTAATGTGCACTGACCCTTAACAGTCTTAATATGATTTCCTGAGTGGCGGTGTAAGGTCAACTGAATTGTAAGTGCATATTGAGGATTAACTGTAATACTGTTCTTATTGACTATACATTGTACAGATACTTAGAACAGTATTGCAATTATTTCTTGTTAAGGGCATTTACATTAATGTGCACTGACCCTTAACAGTCTTAATACGATTTCCTGAGTGGCGGTGTAAGGTCAACTGAATTGTGAGTGCATATTGAGGATTAACTGTAATACTGTTCTTATTGACTATACATTGTACAGATACTTAGAACAGTATTGCAATTATTTCTTGTTAAGGGAATTTACATTAGTTGTGCACTGACACTTAAAGTTTCTAAATACTATTTTCAAGATTTGGATATTTGCAATGATGTTTTATTGCTTTCTAGAATTATGTTTGATTAAATTTTATGTTCTCAAATGCCTTCCACATGTTCTTAAATGTCATTGATAATTATATTTTATCACATTTTCCCCTCATAATTATGAAGGTGTATCCATTTTTATACCATATTGTACATAATATAAATATATCATAAATTTAATCAATGATTTTCTTGTCCATTGGTAATGAGTCAAATAAAAGTATAAGTGTATAAGAAAACTTGCTTCTTTCATTTATGTATTTTTATTCTCCTTAAGGAATTTCCAAAGGCCAAAGTTACCTTTGTCTGGTTGTGCTTGGGTACATTTTGTCAAGTTTTTGTGTGTCCATTATGTGTTCTGAAGAACTTCTGCCATTTTGTCGTACCAAGGAAGGTGAATGTTCTTGTATGCCTGTTTTACGGAATCTTAGACTCGTCAAATTTGAAAGAGGTCATAGATTAGCTTTTAAAAACTATTACTATCCTGCAATTTCTTCTTTTTCCACAATGTTTTCTTAGTACAAAATCATGTGAACATAAAAATCAGAGATTGTACAGGAAAGACTTATGGTCAAAGTCTCAGCAGACAGTTGAGCATTAGAATTTACCTTGTCCAGAGCATATTTTCTACATTTTTAGCTCACCTGAGCACGAAGTGCTCTGGGTGAGCTATTGTGATCATACGGCGTCCGGCCATTCACAATTACAAAAAATTCTTCTCCTCCTAAACTTATCATGGAATTTCAACAAAACTTCACAAAATGATACTTGGGTCATGCTCTTTCAAAATACTTCAAAGACTTAAAATCCATGAATAACTCTGGTTGCAATGCAACGGAGTGAAAAAACATAAAAAATCTTCTCCTCCAAAGCCGTATGGCCTAGAGCTTTGATATTTGGTACAAATCATCATCTATTGACCCTCTACCATAATAATTAAAAAAAGACCTTATTCTGAAAACTAGCCCTTTTCTGTGCGATCCCTGATTTTACATAGAAATTAAGAAGGACAACTTAAAAAATCTTCTTCTCCCAAACCATAAGGCCTATTTTGTATAAATCATCATCTCTTGACCCTCTACCAAAACACTTCAAAGACTTACTAATTCTGAAAAATTAATCCTTTTCTGTGTGATGTCTGATATTACATAGAAATAAAGTAGAAAAACTTTTAAAATCTTCTTCTCCCTAACCATAAGGCCTAGAGCTTTGATATTTTGTATAAATCATCATCTATTGACCCTCTACCAAAATACTTAAAAGAATTACTATATTCTGAAAACAGCCCTGATCCCTGATTTTACATAGAAATAAAGAAGAAAAACTTTAAAAATCTTCTACTCCCAAACCATAAGGCCTAGAACTTTGATATTTGGTACAAATCATCATCTAAAGACCCTCTACCAAAATACTTCGAAGAATTACCTTATTATGAAAATTAGCCCTTTTCTGTGCGATCCCTGATTTTACTTAGAGTTAATGAAGGAAATCTTAAAAAATCTTCATCTCCCAAACCATAAGGCCTAGTGCTTTGATATTTGGTGTGTGGTAATACCTATTGACCCTGTACTATAATACATCATAGAATTACTGTATTCTGAAAATAAGACCTTTTCTGTACAATCCCAGAACGGAATAAAGAAGGATATCATATGTTCTCCTTCTTAACCATTAGGCCTAGAGCTTTGATAGTTGGTATGTATAATTGCCTATTGATCCCCTACTTAAGTACTGCAAAGAATTACGTACTCCTGAAATAGCTCAATATGGTCGGATCTTCACTATACATGGAATTAAAGGAGAAAATCTTTAAAAAATATTCTCAAAAATGATTAAGAGTAGGGCTTTCATATTTTGTATATTATATAAAGCCTTGAGCCAACATACTCAGGAGATCGATATAGGACCAACATGGTCCTCTTGTTGAATGGAATGTTTTGTAAAATGATTTTTTTTGATAAGGCAAAACTTCAGGTCACAGCTGATAATCAAATGTCAAGATTGGCCCTGTCCGAGCATATCTTCTTCATTTTTAGCTCACATGAGCACAAAGTGATCACGTGAACTAATTCACCCTGTCTGGCCTCCGTTCGTCGTCCGTCTACAGTTAAACAGCATCTCATCTAAAACAAATGAGCCAATTTATCCAAACTAGGCAAAAATGTTCCTTAGGTGTCCCCTTTAAAAGTAGCTAAATGAATTGAAATCTGTGGAAAACTCCGGTTGCCGTGACAAAAGAGAAAGCGAAATTAAAAAAAAGATATAATCTTCTTCTTCTGGCTCAGAAGTTTTAGAGCCCTGATATTTTACATGAAACATCTGTGCATGAACCTCTGTCAAAATAGCTAAAAAACTATAGCCTTTGGCTCCCCCTAGGGGAGGGTTTCTCTAGAAAGAAAGAAGGATTCTTAAACTACATTTCTTAAACTGATAGGCCAATTTCAAACAAACTTGGCATAAATGTTCCTTAGGTGGCCCCTTTAAAAAGGCCAAAAGAATTAAAATACAGTAGAACCTCGTTAATTCGAACGTCACTGGTTCGTAGGTATGTGTTCGTTCGTATACTTTACGCGGTCCCGATCTTTTTCCTTCTTTAGCTTTGTTAGAAAACTCTGTCTAATTCGAACGTCAGTGGTTCGTAGTTCGTAGGCCATTTCAAGTCCCGAAAGTATGATTATAGCAGAAACTTCAGTGTTTAATTCGTAGGTGTGATAAACTGATTGTCACTAATCACCACTTACCTTGATTTTCACACCTGATGATCTATATGACAAATAATGTGTTATCATGTACCTTTTGTTAAAAGGGGCTGTTTGGTTATAAGATGGGTAATTAATCGAATAAAGATTCCCGTAATTATCGCCGAAAATTTACTTTAAATTGACATCCCCCATTAGTATCTGTGTTATTGGGCATTTAGAAATTCTAACATCTTTATTTTATTCTGCGGTTGCTTTCTCTTCGCAATCGTCGGTCCTTAATTTTATGATTTGATGATGGAATACTCAGAGTGATTTGATCCAATGTATTGTAAAGGGAAATCACTCTGATGGAGTCTACTATAAGCACTGTGTTTAAAAAATGCCAAAAATTAACACAGACATAAAAGCATAAAAAATACAAGATGAGTAATTTTTAATTTATGTTTTCTTCAATTAATATCTGCGGGTCTTGTTTAGAAAAATAACCAATTTAGAATCAGTTCATACATTGGGGACAGAACTAAAAAATGGCCGATTCCGTGTATCTCAAACAGGCGACTTCCTGCCCTTCGTATTGTTCGTACTACGCTTAATTCGTATAAATTTCCCCGGTCCCTTGCGCTACGAACTACTGAGGTTTTACTGTATGTCTAAAAACATGGTTGCCATGGTATCTAAAGTGAAATTAAAAAAAACACTTTAAAAATTTTCTCTTCCTGACCTGGAAGGCCTAGAGCCTTGATATTTTGCATCAAACATCAGTGCATGGACCTCTTTCATAGTAGCTAAAATCGTTTCTCTCGGGTCCCAGGGGCGGAGTCCCGGGGTTGTTTCTATATAGAAATTAAGATAATTTTTAAACAGCATCTCCTCTCAAACCATTTGGCCAATTTGAATCAAATATGACAGAAATGTTCCATGGGTTGTCCTCTTCACAAAAGCTAAATGAACATAGCTAAGTTTCGGACATTTTGATCCCCAGGTTCAAAGCCTATATATGTATAAAGTATGGTTATGCCCACTTGTTTAATAATATTAGCCCTGATATTACATTTAACTATTTGAAAGAAATGAACCTTTATCTCGGATGAGCGTACTGGGACCAATGGCCCTCTAGTTCAATAGATTTCATCATAACAGTTGGCCAATTTGAATCAAATATGACAGAAATGTTCCATGGGTTGTCCTCTTCACAAAAGCTAAATGAACATAGCTAAGTTTCGGACATTTTGATCCCCAGGTTCAAAGCCTATATATGTATAAAGTATGGTTATGCCCACTTGTTTAATAATATTAGCCCTGATATTACATTTAACTATTTGAAAGAAATGAACCTTTATCTCGGATGAGCGTACTGGGACCAATGGCCCTCTAGTTCAATAGATTTCATCATAACAGTTGTTTCCTCGCACATGAAATAGTGGTACCTCGAAAATTTTGTTCAAATTTTAGAAATGCCTTTTGTGCACTCAAGACAGTACATTTTTTCCTCAAATGCCTTGCGTTGTGGTCAGAATGTTTTTCTTCGTGACATCTCGGTCAAGTTCGATATTGGATCATAAACTAGGAAACTAGATCAAAACTTTAAAACACCTTGTGTGTACTATTTTTACCTCAATCGTCTTGATATTCGGTCAGAAAGTTTGACTTGTAATTTTTGGTCACGTCGGGTATAAAAGTAGGTCACAAGGTGAAATCTCGGAATACTTTGTATACACCCTGGAAGAGCCTCGTCTACCTTGATATTTGATCTAAGTGTTTTAGCTCACCTGGGCACAAAGTGCGAGGTGAGCTATTGTGATCGGTCATTGTCCGTCCGTCATCAATTTCTTTAAAAATCTTCTCCTCCAATACCAGTAGGCCAATCAAGCTGAAACTTTGCACGGAGATTCCTTGGGTGAAGCTGTTAAAAGAATTTCATTCCGCGAAAACTGTGGTTGCTGCGGCATTTGTAAATGGGAAATCTTAGTAAATCTTTAAAAATCTTCTGCTCCAAAACCAGTATACCGATCAAGCTGAAACTTTGCATGAATGCTTCTTGAGTGACGCTCTACAAAAGCTGTTAAAAAGGATTTCATTCCACGAAAACTCTGGTTTCCGCGGCATTTGAAAATAGGAAATTTTAGTAAATCTTTGATTTTTATTTTCAGAAACTATGAGGCCAAAGGCATTTATATTTCACATGTAGCTTAATCACACAGTTCTCTGCCAAGTTTTCAAAAAAAATAATTCTTGAGATAGAAAATACTTCCGCCCCTGAAGTCCGAAATTTGGAAAAATGTTTAATAAGAGCAAGTTCAAAAATCTTCTCGTAAATATAATGCCTAGTACATTCATATTTGGAATGAAGCATTACTAGATGGTTTTGTACTGTTTCACTTAGGGTCAAAAACGGCCCTGCAATAGGTGACCAAAAATATGGAATAGCGCAAAATTTGAGTAAGTTAAAACAAATTTTCATTTTAAGGCCGAGGGCATTTATATTTAGAATGTAGTATGACTTGGCTGTTATCTTTCAATTTTGATTAAATTATACCTGTAGGGTGAAGAACGCCCCTCCCCTAGGTGTCCAAAGTTCATAGAAATACTTGATTAGACCATTTCATCTCATCCCAATCTACAAAGTCTAAGGCATTCATGTTTGGTAGATAGCATAACCAGATGGTTCTCTACCAGGTAACTAGTAGCTAAAATCATAGCTCTTGGATGAAACATTGCCCCGCCTCAGAGGTCCAAAATTTGGGAAAACGCCCAATTAGAGCAATTTTAAAGGACTTCTCCTTCTGAAATATTCATAATTTGTATTAGCATTACTAAATGATTTTGTACTATGTTACAGGAAAATATGCCCTTAGGATAAAAAAGGATCTGCTCCGTGGGTCGAAAATCGCGTAAAACGCTCAATTAGGAAAAAATCTTCTTAAAAAAGGGCATAGCGCGTTTATATTAAAAACATAGCATTACATTATAATTGTTATCTGCCATATTTCTTGAAATTATACCCCTTTGGACAAAAATGGTCCTTCCCAAGGCATCCACAGTTATGAAAAACGCTCGACAGTAGCATGTTCAAATATCTTCCTATCCCAATGAATAAATTCTAATGCATTCAAATTTTGTTTTTAGTACATCCAAAATGTTGTCTACCCAGGTTGCTAACATAATACCAATTAGGTCCAAATGGCCCCACCCAGAGGCCCCAACTTTGGTAAAATGCTCAATTAGAGCACTTATAAAGTCTTCTCATAATACTGGTCCACATTTAAAGAAGTTGCAGACGGTAATTAAAAAAATGATGGAAATTTCAATATATGATGAGTCCGCCCGGCCGTCCGTTAACTTTTCCTTGTTACTACTCTAGAATTATGAGTTTTCATCGAATTCTCTTTCGCGGAATGATTGAATCATTCCTTTCGAAATAAGATCCGATCCGTCAAGAAATACGGGGAAACGGGCCTTTTGAAAATTTGATTAAAAAGCCCTCGTTAAAAATCTGGAGTCTAAAGATTTCATTGGATTCTCTTCAAACTTTCACAGAATGATTGTATCATCTCAAGGGTCGGCTCCTTTCAAATTTGGATCTGATCAGTTAGGTTCCATTTGAAAAGGGGCCATATGAAAATGTAATTTAAAATCCTCATTAACGTAATAAAGCCGATAGATTCGATCGCGATTCGTTCAAACTTTCACAAAATGACTGTACTATCATTCCTTTCGAAGTTGGGTCTGAAAGATCAAGCAACACGGGAAAAGGGGCCTTACAAAAATTTTATTTTAAAATCCTTAAAAACACAATAATGTCCACAGCTTTCATAGGATTCTCTTCAACCTTAAACGGAATGATAGTACTACCATTACAGTTGTTGATGTTGACGTTGGATATGATCCGTCAAGTATCACAGGAAAAGGAGACTTATGAAAAATTTATATCTAGATACTTGTACTTCAATAAAGTACATAAGTTTTATCTGATTAGCATCAAACGTTCACAGAATGGCTGTACCATCATTAGGATTGTTTCTTTACAAACTGGCTCGTCGAGTATCTTTGGAAAGGGTCATTACAATATTTCATTTAAAAATCCTCGTTAACATAACGTCTACAGTTTTCATGGCATTCTCTTCAAACTGAAACAGGATGATTGTACCATCATTAGGATTGTTCCTTTTGAAATATTGTTAGTTCCGGCAAGTATCACGGGAAAAGGGGTAGTATGAAATTTTCATCATATGACTCGTTCCTCTCTAAATTGGGTCTTAATAAGTTTCACAAAAAAGGGACATTATGTAAATTTTGTAAAAAAGAAAAAATCGTAATTAACACAATAAAGTCTGCAGTCTTTATCATTCTCTTCAAACTTTTAGAATAATTTTACCATCATAACGATTATTTCTTTGTAAATTGGATCTGATTTGGTTTCACGGGAAAAGGGGCTACGTGAAAATTTTAATACAAAATTCTTCTGACACAATTGGGTTCACTGTTTTCATTGATTCTCAATGGACTTTAACAGTATGATTGTACCTTCATAAGAATTGTTTCTTTTGGAATTTGGTTTGTTCTGTAAAGTATCACGGGAACAGGGGTCGTCTGAAAATTTCATTAAAAATCCTCATTTTTACAACAAACATCGTAGATCTGATCTGATCCGTCAAGTATCACATGAAAAGGGGCCTTATGAAAAAAATGGTTAAATATTCTAGTTTACACAATGATGTCCACAGATTTCATCTTATTCACTTCAAACTTTCACAGAATGATTGTACCACCACAAGGATTGTTCTTTAAATTGGGTCTTATCAGTCAAGTACCATCGCAAAAGGGACCTTATGGAAATTTTATTACAAAATCTTCGTTAACACAATGAAGTCCGCAGTTTTAATAGAGTTCTGTTCAAAATTTCACAGACTGATTGTATAAAACCTAAGGATTGGTTCCAATTTAAGTAAATTTGAAAGGAATGATATTTAGATGATCCTTTTCAAAATTTGTTTGTGAAATCTTCGTTATCCCTAAATCTAATTGAAAAAGGTTAATTGTTTCTTGAACGTTTGACACTTTAAAGTTACCGGGCGCGTACGCGTATTTTGTACGAACAGTTACTTTTCTGATAGGGATCTGCTTATGACATGGTCAACCACGAAGTTCAAACTTTTTTTTAAAAAAAGAAAGTTACGGCTACAGGTACATAAGTGTTTCTATAATACAACTTGTTATATACATTTACGTTTATTTTTTTGTGGTTTAACCCGATTCCTGTGTGCGCCTGTTCAAATTCAAAGGTCTAGAAGACGCAAACGTAAAGTGGATTTCATTTGAAAAATAACCATCAGTAGCCGAAAAAGAGAGATTGCTTGTAACAAGCAATTTCTCCATTTTCTACAACGTTCTCTTTATTATAGATTCACTGAGACATTCACATGGACGTAAAGAACGGTAGAAGAAATTGTGGAAAAAGAAGAAATTGCTTGTTACAAGCAATTTCTACTTTTTCCACAATGTTTTCTCAATTATAGATTCACAGGGGCGTAAGGAACGGAGATTGAACAGGAAAGGGTCAACCCCTAAATAACCAAAACAATAACTTGGAAATGAAATGCAAAATTATTTCAAGATCATAGAATCGGCCAAGACAAAATCATGTGATTCATATCTAGATACAAGGTTACCAATTCAATTTAGAACCGTTGTCTATATCAGGAATAAAATAAGCCCCAAAAGTATGAAATATCGTCTGATGTTTTGATTGCTGTCTGCTGTGCTGCAGCAAAAAAACGGTGATGTTGATGCAAGAATTGAACTTTGAATAGATTTTCAACTTTTGGTTGTGGGTATTCATCACTTTGGCAAAACAGGTAAGGGTTAAAGCTAAGGGCATAAGAAATGGAGTGAATAATAAAAATCATTCATTTAGACCGGAAAAAGATGCTGACCTTCGACATTTATTTTAACCTTTTTTCTGTTTTAGCGACATAAATGCATAGCAATACTTTAGCTTATTCAAACTGTACTAACGTTTTTTAAGTCATGAACCAAAGATTGACCTTTTGCTTTCATTTCAGAACCATACATTATGCGAATTAATGTAGCTTGACATCCTATAGTCGGAGCGGATCAGCTCTACGGCATTTCCATACCCTTGTTTACAGCTTCAGGGCTCGAAACTTCCACCAGTCCTCGGGTCCGAGGTCCATGAGTTATATGGAGATCTGGCCGGATTCCTAAGCTTCGGTTCCTTTGGGCCTAAAGTTATTCTTAACCCAATCCATATAAATTTCCTTCCTTTCGCCCTTACCCAGTCAATCACAACTTTTCATGAAACATAGACGTGCAACATGTAATTTCTTATTTGACAACAATGTTTTTTAACCTGTAGGTTGGTTACTTTTCAAACTGCTCTTAGTTTTAATTTTCGTCTGCAACTTGAAGATTCTGAAAAACATTCAAGTTTAAGGTCAGTCAACCAGAAAAATTATTCATATTCCTGTCGCCAAACTATTACCTTTGTAAGGTGACTAATGTTTTAACTTATCGTGTGTTGGAGGGGAAGATCTGTCTCAAACCCTTTCTTTCCCAATGTATAAAACTTAAAGCCAGAGTTTATGAGTAAATTTCGTGGAAAGTTTTCCGGAACTTGTGGTTTTTATTTTCGATTTCAACTCGTATTTGTTTAATTTTTGAGATAGAGTCAAGTACACCCGGTTCGTCACTGAAGATATTCAATAAATCTTCTCCATTGACTGCTATAATATACACAGGCGCTAATGCCGAAACTTTACGGACGATTTCGATAATTTCCGTGACCAAGCGGATACGCTAGTTTTAATGATACCGAAAGTGTAAATTTGTTTGTTTGTTTGAATGGGCTTTTACGCCGCTTTCAACAATCTTTCAGTTATATCGCGGAGGCTGGACCACCTAACAATAGATTCCTGGTATTTCTCACACCAGTACCACCATCACATCCTTTCCTAGCCTCCAGCTGCTATCCCACATAGGTCTACGATTATCGACCCATTGGTGGGAGACAAATAGTCGGAAAGGATGAGTGCCGCCGTCGGGGATGAACCCGGGACCTCTAGATTGACAGTCCGGCGAAAGTGTAAATGTCATTACCCACGTCATAACTATATCCAAACAAAACCTTAATTTGTGGGCAGTCCCAATTTCATGAATTACAGGCTAACCACGCAGAACAAAAAAGGCCCCGTCCAATGAGGTCTAAAAGTTTCAGAACGCCCAGTTAGAGCAAGCTTAAAGCATCTATGGACTTTTGGTATGTAGCATAACTAGATAGTTTTGTAGTGATTATTAAAATAATGACCCTGGGTAAAAAAAGAATCTTTCAAGGGGTTCAAATTTTAGGAAAAATCAATGAATTAGATCAATAAAAGTCTGTCGGTGTCCGTACGTACTGGAATCCCTCTGTCTATCCAAAATTTGACCAGCGAACATAAATCTTTAGGTGTTGTTGCTTCATATCTTTGAAATATATACATTTTTTTTTGGCATTCGGGTACCTTTCTTCACTTTTGGTCTACTAATGTCAAAGCCATGGTCGACATTTGTCTCTCACCAATAGGTGGATAATCGTAAACCTATATGTGATAGCAGCAGGAGGCCAGGAAAGGATGTAGTGGTATTACTGGTTTGAGAAATACCAGGAATCCATTGTTAGGTGCTCCAGTCGCCACGATATGACTGAAATACTGTTAAAGTGTTGATAAACCATATTCAATCAATCAATCATTGGACAGGGTGAGGGTCATTTGTCATGGTAAATAATTGCCGTTTCTTGGGCATAAATTTGTGTGTCGCAAGTAAAGTCAGGTTTTTGTGTGTGTGTGTGTGTTTATTATTATTATTATTATTATTTTACTCCTCCAGAAATAACATAAGTATTGAAGCTTTACATGCAATTATACAGCCTTTCATTGTAAACAGCCGAATGGAAAAAAATATACTAGAAACAATCTAGTTGGTGATGTATCGGTACGATTGTAGAAGCCTATTTATTATAACCTTTGGTAAAAAAATAAAATTTAGTGTCTTGTTTGAGATATGTGTGCAATAATTAAGAGTTGTTTACGATGATATTTGTTTTGGATTTCTTTACAGCGTCGACGTCTGTCTAATTGACATTTTGATTGTGCCAATTCTTAAACCTCAACTAATTTTGCCTTCTCTAAAGGCATAAATACGTAGTGAAAAAAATATCAAGCAAACCATGTCCTAACGGCAACTTTTTATGTTTAAGGATCAACATTAAGCTATATTTTATAAATTCTAACCTTTTCCTCTTTCACTAGATTGACCCCCCTTTTTCGATTCTGTATTTTGCTGTATTCTGATTTTGTAGCTAGTAGCAATCCAATTTTTTAGTATGAATTAGTCCGGTTTTGTAGTATGTAGCATTCCAATTTTATAGTTGGTAGCATTCTGATATTTTAGTAAGTATCTTTCCGATTTTGAAGTTAGTACCATTCCGATTTTGTAGTTGGTACCTTTCAGAATTTGTAGTACGTAGTGCTTCTGTTTTGTAGTTTATAGCATTGGAATTTTGTAGCATGTAGCATTTCTTTTTTGTAGTTTATAGCATTGGGATTTTTTATAGTATGTATTATTCCGATTTTTATTATGTAGCCTTGTGATTTTGTAGTATGAAGCATTCCGATTTTGTAGTATGTAGTATTCCGATTTGTAGGATGTAGTATTCCGATTTTTTAGTATGCTGCATTCCGATTTGTAGGATGTAGCATTCCTTTTTTGTAAAATGTAGCATTCCTTTTCTGACAATTTTATTTTGTAGTATGAAACGTGGAAAAAATGGCGTAAAGATAATGCAAAAATTATCTGTGAAATATTTCCGTCTTTCTTTTATAAAGGACCTAGAAGTTAACGTAGATAAAACAAAAAACTATGGTATTTCTAAAAAGAGAGCCGCTAAAATCAGATAAAATTTGGACATACAAGGAAAGATAAAACTATTGAAACAGTAGACGGTTTTTTTCTACTTTGGAACATTTTTGACTAAACAGGCAGCTTTGCTAAAAATATGGAATACCTTACGCCAAAAGCCTTGAAAGCTCTTAATGTCCTTTAATAAACTGTTCTAAAATAAAAATCATTAATAAAAATCATTAGTCAGAAGTTGCCGCATTTATTGGCTCAATTTTAGGGTACTCATGTGAGACGTGGGGACTGAGTAAATTAACCGAAAGTGAACGATTTCGTCTTAAATTGTGTAAGCGAAAACTTTATATCAATAGTAGATCTTGTAATGTGACAATCTATGGAGAGTATGATAGGTACCAATATATATTAATAGACACATTAAAGGTTTAAAGTAAGATAGGTACCAATATATATTAATAGACACATTAAAGGTTTAAAGTGATGAATTAAAATAAGTTGAGACCCATTTTGAATATGAGGACTACCTAGAAAAATACCCATTTTAGCCCGCTCTTATCTATGTAAGTTGCGAATTCGGCTCACACTCTTCAAATCCACACATAAAGATTTTCCAAACGCAATACGCTAGGTATAAAAATCTATGGAACGCCGTAACTGTCTTTTGTATAAATAAGACATGTTATCGACTTCATTTCTGTTTGACAGAGTTGGTCTTTCATTATCTGCAGTTAAACGAAGATGCTATTTACTTGTATATATGAACTATTCTGTTTATAAAATGTATTGTTAAATCAACTTGTAAATGTTTTGAGTTTCATTGACAAAATGTGTTGTTAGATTGTCACTTTATACAGCTGTATTAAACTTTGGTAAGGTTCTTAAGTCGTTTTATTGGGCTAAGTTATCATAATGTTGAGTCCTTTATTATCCAATAGAGTTAATTTATGGTTTGCGTGGATTACAAGATATGGTTCTGACCCAGATAAATTTCTGATTTCTTCATATGTTGTTAGCTGTTGTTAAATTAATATTATGTTGGGTTGGTCACTCATCGTTTTAGGTCAAACCATCGTTAAATTAAGTCAGAATAATATTACATCCAGTTTGTAAGTAATTATAACGACTAAAGTTATTGAATGTTGACTTCGTTTAGTGTTAAAAATGCTTATATCAACATTTTGTTAGGTTCAAAGCTCATTATGTTAGGTCCAGTTCTCCTTATTCTAAATCTGGTTTACATTAAATTAAGTTAATGTGTAAGAAAAACGGTTAAATCAATACTATGTTGGGTTAGTAGTACATCACGCATGTTCAAGTTATTATTATGTTAAGTCACAATAACATTATATCAAGTTAACTGTTTAGTTGTGATGGTTAAGATTGCTGTATGTTTAGTCTATATATGGTAGAATAATGTTAAAACAAAATTATGTTGGGCTAATAATTCACTGTACTAGGCCAAGTTCTCATTATATAAACTCAGATTGACACCATATTTGGTTAGTATGAACATGTTATGACTAAGATTATTGTATGTCTAATCCCTTTATTGTCAAATATGGTAAAATCAAAATCATTTTGGTTTGATTTTTTCATGTGTTACGTCTTATTGCTTATAATCTGACTTACATAAACATTAATTTGGTTTAGCTGTTAAATATGAAAAAAATGTTCGCCTGAAATTCATGCTGGTTTAGTTCATCTAATTTTCTCTCGTCCTTTGATTATTGTTATCGGCTCTATTTTTTCCTTTTTCGTTCAAATAACATTATGTTAGGTAGACTTGAAATTATATGCTCATCAATCGGAACTCCTCGGTCAATTCTAGGAATCAAAAGTTTCGAATTCTACGGGAATGCCCTCGTGAGTTCCGATTGGATGCGCATGCTTCGTTTATTTGGACGCTCTGATTCAAACCGTGAAAATGGCGTCGAATGATGCGGGCGGGCTTATTTTGAAAAAAAGTTCTTGAAGCCAAAATATTTCTTTCACCATGTAGCCCATAATAATTAGACTTTCAAGCGTGTCGCTTGAAATCAGAAACTGGGGTGGTCCTGTATATCCATACGTGTGTTTGGTGTAATGATTTCCAACGTGAATACAAGCAGTCCTTATTTTCATCACATCCGCTCCACTGTGAACACCCATGCAGGCAAAATCATACATGGATAAGTCACATATTATATCTGGTGTAATTTTTTTCCTTAAAAAAAAAACAACTCCGAGCACCTATTCAAATTAAGCTTTTCCAAAATATTATTCATGTTTTACAGATTTTGTTTAACACATCTGAACTATCTGGACTTTGATATACAAATACCAAGGATTAAATGGCGAAAACGAAACGAGTAAGGGAAAAAATGAAAACAAATTATATAATGTAACTGAGCTTTAAAGAAAAATAACACGAAAAGTGCTAATCAAAACCAAATTAAACATTCTTCAAGCATACATGTTATCAAATTATAACAGCTAAACCAAATCAATGTTTATGTAAGTCAGATTATAAGCAATAAGACGTAACACATGAAAAAATCAAACCAAAATGATTTTGATTTACCCTTATTTGATATTTAACAAATAACACATGGTATTGCGGGCGATATGCAAGTTTATGGACTGGTCTGTCGGGCCAAAGATGTTATATGGACCGAAGCGAAGCTGAGGTCCATATAACATCTGAGGTCCGACAGACCAGTCCATAAACTTGCATATCGCCCGCAATGCCATGTGTTATTTGTTATATTATACCGAATCCAAATTATCCAACATGAAAAAACTAAGAAACAGTCAAAATATTTTTCAATGGTTTTAAGCAAATCCAATACGTTTTCATGAATATAATTGATCTTTCTGGGTAGAAAACATTGTGAAAAATAAAGAAACTGTTTGTAACAAGCACTTTCTTCATATTCCACAACGTTTTCCAATTATCTTTTAGAGAGATATTGTGTTGTAATGGGTAAAGAGCATTTTTCCAGAAAAAATGACCAAAACTTATAAACAATTATAAGAACAGTAATACTAATTTGTAACAAATACAGAAACAGCACACTTTGAAAAGTATGACTATTAGAACTGTTTTGAGTTTTTGACAGCGACATGTTTGTTTGTTTACAACGAACGCTGCCTAAGACGAATGACGTCATAAGCGTGCGAATTACCTCATCGTAAAAAATACAGGACGCGCGACGGTCAATATAATGATTTATCGGCCCGGGGCCGGGGGATATACTGATTTATGGACCGGCCGCCGTTACAATGAAAATAGAAGGAATCGGTGTCGATGAGGTATAATATAAAGGGATTAGACATACAATAATCTTAGTCATAACATGTTCATACTAACCAAATACGGTGTCAATCTGAGTTTATATGAGAACTTGGCCTAGTACAGTGAATTATTAGCCCAACATAATTTTGTTTTAACATTATTCTACCATATATAGACTAAACATACAGCAATCTTAACCATCACAACTAAACAGTTAACTTGATATAATGTTATTGTGACTTAACATAATAATAACTTGAACATGCGTGATGTACTACTAACCCAACACAGTATTGATTTAACCGTTTTTCGTGCACATTAACTCAATTTAATGTAAATCGGATTTAGAATAAGGAGAACTGGACCTAACATAATGAGCTTTGAACCTAACAAAATGTTGATATAAGCATTTTTAACACTAAACGAAGTCAATATTCAATAACTTTAGTCGTTATAATTACTTACAAACTGGATGTAATATTATTCTGACTTAATTTAACGATGGTTTGACCTAACACGATGAGTGACCAACCCAACACAATATTAATTTAACAACAGCTAACAACATATGAAGAAATCAGAAATTTATCTGGGTCAGAACCATATCTTGTAATCCATGCAAACCATAAATTAACTATATTGGAAAATAAAGGAGCTCAATATAATGATAACTTAGCCCAATAAAACTACTTAAGAACCTTACCAAAGTTTAATACAGCTGTATAAAGTGACAATCTAACAACACATTTTGTCAATGAAACTCAAAACATTTACAAGCTGTTTTAACAATACTTTTTATTAACAGAATAGTTCATTTATACAAGTAAATAGCATCTTTGTTTAACTGCAGATAATGAAAGACCAACTCTGTCAAACAGAAATGAAGTAGATAACTTGTCTGATTTATACAAAAGACAGTTACGGCGTTCCATGAAAATCTTTGTCAAATTTGCCAAGCTGGCGAACTTGGAGATGAATTTAATTATTCATTGGTTTGTCCGAAATACAAAGAATAAGACCGAAATTCCTCGATAGATACTATTTAATGAAACAGAGAAAATTTTGAATATTTTATTCCTTGTATGTCAGCCCTCCGGTTAACAAAACAGCATATAAACAAACAGTACATCCAAATTACATTTGGAAGGATAACATAGACATGTGTCGCCTAGTGATGGGTTAAAGCAATCAAATAATTCACGCTAATGTGACACTACCCGTACACCGGTTGCAATTATGAATGAAAAAATGGGTCAATGTTTACGCGCGTGTGTGAATGTGTGAGAGTGAGAGCGAGAAAGAAAGGCAGACACACAGAGAGAGAGAGAGAGAGAGAGAGAGAGAGAGAGAGAGAGAGAGAGAGAGAGAGAGAGAGAGAGAGAGAGAGAGAGAGAGAGAGAGGGCCGACGAAAGCTGCGCTGTATGGACAAATCATCGCTCTCAGACCTATGTTGTGAGGACACGTGTAATTGTGAGGACACAATTTTTTGTCCTCACAATTACATTGTCTATTTGTATTACGCTTTATTCAAAAATGACATTAAAAATATTTTCCGGTAATGAGGACACGAGTCCTGATAAGATTTTCTCTCACTCTCTTTACCGTAAAGTGAAATCTTGATCCTAACGTAGAGTACTACTTGACCGGATACCAGACATTTATTTGCCGCCGATTGAGATGGGTACCAGCTAGAACCGGATGTGCATTAACTTCGATGGCGGGAAGGTTTATATCAAAATGAGGAATCATATTTAGGTAAATATTTAGATATTAAGCTTAATATTTTTCACAAAAATATTGATTAGAAATGTTTTTAAATGTTTTTTGGGGGATGTACATGTTTCGTTGAAATAGAACGCTTTTGAGTTAGTATTTTATTTTGAGCCTCGTGGTGTTTGACCTTGCACTCTGATCGTCGAGTTGAATTTTGTGTTTCTAGGCAATGAGGCTGATTGATTTCCAAATAATTTTATTAGTTAACAGTTTGCAAAGAGCATAACTTATTCATGAAAAAAATGAACATTAAATTTGAATGCCTCATTGTTGATAAAAACACTACAATGTAGGGGAAAATTTGGTAAACTCGGACGAGTGGGTAATCTCGGACTATCAACTGTTTTCTTTCGCAAAATGATGCATTTTACCCCAAATCATTCTCATAGAAGTTTTATTTTTAGCTGTCAAGTGTTACTTACCGACTGTGGATGATTAACCCTTTCCTGTTTTATGAAATTTTAGACTGGTCCAATTTGAAAGAGGTTGCAAACAACATAAATTTGATGCAATTTGAAATGAAACTGTCCTATGTGGTAGAAAATATTGTGGAAAAAGAAGCAATTGCTTGTTACAAGCAATTTCTTCTTTTTCCACAATGTTTTCCCAAGTATAAAATCACAGGAACGTAAAATCCCGGGTTTGTCCAGGAAAGGGTTAAAGACACCCTGTGACGTAGTTCATGACGTATGCTCTTCACAGCGCATGCACTGACTGTAGGTGTTTCCGAAACTCTGTAAATAGGCGTCAACAGAAAAATTTCAAGGACAAAATAAAATCCAAGTCAAACGTAAATAAAGAATATTACATTTAATCATATTGTACACAATAATATTTAAAATATATTGAAGTTTACTTTTAAACACTTTTAGTTTTTCTTAGATCTTTTAAAATGGTTAAAAAAGGCAGAAAACATAGTGTCCGAGTTTAAATGAGCTCAATTAGGTAAAGTCGGACACAAATATTCTTCGTGTATTTCTTTATAGACCTAGGGCTTGAATTCTAGATTCCAACTAAAAACTCGAAAAATTATTTAATACAACCTTCTCCCAAACAAGCCCTAATTTGTATATTTTCTGGGGGATAAAAGGTCTTTGAAAATAAGCAAAATATTGTCGTGAAAGAGAAATATTACTACCAATCATTTTGATGTTTTTCTTTTTCACCCACCGTTTAATATATTGTAGACTTAAACCTACAATTTGGCTTAAATTTATCATCCTTCAATATTCTATAGAATAAATACTAATATTACACTTAAATATGGTAGAATAATCCTTATTCAACAAAACATCGACTTACATACCTGTTAGTAATGGTTCACGTAGCTACAGCTAATTTAAACTGTAGTTGTGAGATTTTGGTTTCCAACCGAAGATATGCTGTTGCCCCTTGAAATCAAATACGACTTTTCCCCTCTTTGTAAGGGTGAAGAATGTGATGGTGAAAGGAGTTTACATTGTGGGCATGCACCTCTAATTCAGAGATCGTAACATTGCATTTTTGTGCACCATCCAAACCATGAAAATGCTATTATCCTATTCATAGATTTGTCACTACATTTCAAGGTCCCATATTTTCGTAGGTAGGACGCAAAAAAAATCAAAACAGTTTTTTAGTATGTCATGGCAGAAAAACTTTACCTCTGGTGTCAAAAAACATTAAATATAAAGGCCCGATGCAGTTTTGCAATATTGGCTTTAGGTGCAAGGAAGGACACTTTGACTGTCACAGTTCTTGGGCTGCTTGGAAACTGCAACTTTAAAGTTTTTAACTGATAATCTGCATAATGCTTAACTATAGAATTTAAATGGATAAAAACAAAAATGCATAATGGCATATTTTTTTAGACTGAGAAAGAAAGTCGAAAAGGGACCTTCCAGTTGTTTTGTTAAACAAATACTTGAAAACAAATTGGCTCCAGCAGAGGTTAAACATGATACAGTTAGGTAGTAGGAATGTTTTACACTAAGAAAATCTGAAAACTTTCGTCCTGGTCAGCTAGTGCATCCACCTAATCTAGCCAACATACATGTTCAATTCTTTTTGCACTTCCCCTGAGCAGGTCAGGTGACGGGTCCTATTTCATATGTTGTCTTACATAAATATATACAGACCTATGGCAATAATGTATCACTTGACAAAGACAGATCTGTATCCACACTCACACAATGCGACATTTTGTTCGACGACTGGCTATCTCAGGGTATTGCTCACCTAACGCCGACAACAAGTGTGTGTACCTTTAGTAATTAATGTTATACAGTATATAGTTTTGTATAAAAATAATTGTATAAAAAGAATTATTCACGATATTTTTTCGAGATTTGAAAGCGGAAGGGGGCGTGTGGACCCCCTCTGGATCTGTGCATTGTAGTAACATAAATACATTGTATGGCTGTTTTTCAGCCCAGAAAATTCTTCCAAAGAACACATATACCGTCGATGTGTGACTATAACATCCGTAACACATCTTCAACATTTCTGTAATTATGACGTTTTGCTCGCCAACTCACAATATATCATGAGGTTCATCATGATTGAAAATAATCACTAATGATGGCTAATAGACTAGTTTCAAGACATTTGTATCATATTACATATCTTCAATTTGTTGTAGTAATGACGAGAAAAGGGAAAATGTTCTTCTTGGCTGATGGAAAGTTGCTTTTTTTAAAACCTTGAAGCTGTCCGAGTTTACCTACTCTGTGTCCAGAGACTGTCCGAGATACCCCGGTCTATGTCCGAGTTTACCCGTTTTCAACGTAATTCTTATTTCGTTAAAAATTGTTTCTTTTATCAACTTAACAACTTCTACCAATGAATTTTGTCGAACAATTTGGATTACTTTAGTGTATTCCACCGATATTGCAACCGTGAACGCCCGAGAAGTTGTAGTAGGGGCGGTGTTGGGGAAAAGTATTGTTTACCTGTCCGAGTTATACCGAATTTCCCCTATTCAATATACTCTTCATCTCAATTATCGTGCATGTAAGGAATCCGGGGTTCAGTACCAATCAAAAAATGTTTTTTATCTGATAGAATAGTTTTGATATATAATTTACATACATTTAATTCATCTTTTAGTAAAGTTTTTGTCCAGTTCTATTCTAAACTTCTACACGAAATTTATGTTGAAAGTTGCCTTGTTGACCCTTTAGAAGTTTTGGATTGCTTCTGCAGTTACCATGCATCTTACAAAAGAAAGTGTCTATGACAACCAAAAACAAGCAAATTTATTGTTTCAATTTTTGTCATCCATCTTTTCTTTTAAACAATCAATCTAGAAGATTTATTTGATGTAAGTTTTAGTTTAGAGTTATGAAAACTTATGCTAAATTTATCCCGTCCCCTATTTTGTGAAATGTATTATTTGGGGGTCAATTTCACATCTCCTAGGGTTTAAGCTAAGTGTGCTGTATGGTATTGGTGTTTCTCACAGCAACAGTTACGGGCCCGAAAAACTAAATATCCTGTGAAAAAATAAGGTCACCAAAATTCACTGGGGCTCTTTAGTGGCCATGCACAATAAGTTAGGTATGCATGATAATTGAGTTTTGACAATAGAAACAAATAGTATTGCAATTAACCCTTGATTATCATTCTGCAGAGAAATGTATTTGAACTTCAATTTTCTTAAATGCTGTTAACTTCTACCTGTTTTAGGAGCTCAGGATAACCTGCAAGCCACCTGATAAGGTGATTAATTTAACTAACAAAGATGGTGAATAAGTTATTTCTTGTAAATCATTTATAAGAAAAAAAATGGCTTTTCTGTATCACTTGATTTTAAATCATGCCAGTAAAGATGGGATCAGTAAAAAGCATATACACCGCAGCTCCATTATAACGCTGTTGGTGGGGTCCAAGAAATGAAACAGCGGAAGAAGTGGAGTTATTATGCTATAACGCTGCTTCCCCCCCCCCCCCCCCGCCGTAACTGAAATTTTCAACCGTCGGAATGGGAACTAAACACCCGATAATTCTTGATAAAATTCCTGTTACAAGTTTAATTCTATACAAGTTACTAGTTGGGAAATGGAAAAACAACAACTGTAGTTACGAGATTTTAGCAGAAACCGACAAAATTAGCGTTCGCAGAATTAAATTCTAACCTTATCTTCCCAGTCTATCAGGATTGAATAATCCGTATATTTCTACAGGTCAACAAATTGTGGTTCTCTTTCTCCCAATATTAAGAAGCTAGAACTTTTACCCAAGACATGTTTTATTATTATGATAGTCGTCAGAATTAATCTAATTGAATTTAGTTTTACACGGACGTTAATATTTCCATCCTTAGACAAAAGGGATAAAATCTAAGTATCTCACATAGCGACGTCTCCTTGGAGACCGACGAGTTGTTGAACACCTGGGAATACTGAAGCCTTGAGAAAATGTCGCATGGATCGACCTTCGAACCTCTTTCATTGTAATGGACTTGGTCTAATTTCTTTACCATTGTTAAAAATACGGTAACAATAAATCGACAAAGAACTCTGTCTGAACCTAGTCATTTACGAATCGGGAATTTAAACCGACCAGTTGCACGTATACAAAATTGGATAAAACCTTGTAGCGGTGAACTTTTAATCGTAAAAATGAAGGTCATAAAAATTGAAAAATATCCGAGACGGCCGAATGTCTGGTTTAATAATGACAAGAGTACAAAATTCAGTCAGCAAGAATTCTCACAGGGTACGTGTCTGGCATGTGTCAACTCCAGAAACTCTCCCATAAATAGCTGAACATCTGGCGGCGGCGCCTTTGATCACATCTCCTCCCTCAGAATAAAATAAAACCTTTACTTCAAATTTGTTGACAAGCTTTTTGCCGTGTGTTTGATCATGCAGAATGGCATTAAATTTTCGGATAATTTGGAAATGCGGAAAAATAACGGTATTTTATTTTAATCTACTTATATTATCTATCCTGTTTCCGATGAGAATCTTGCGATATTGTGACATTTACAATTAAAATTCACGTATTTTCTGTATTTAGCGAAAACGTCGCAACCATGACAAATTGTTTTCAAAGCACATTGTTGCGTTTTTATCTTGAAGTCATTATCCTCTATGAGCTCCGGATACCAGCAAACTATGAGTTAAAAAGTAGGTTCAAGTCAATTTGTCTAATTTCACGGTCGCACATATCTTTATGAACACGTCCTACCAGGATTCCCTTGTTAGGTGCTCCAGTCGCTGCAATATAACTGAAAGATTGTTGAAAGCGGCGTAAAACCCCATTCAAACAAATAAATGTTAAGATTCATTAATATACTTCTTTTTCTTTGCTGATGATGTGTACTACCATTTTCTAAATTCTAAACATTGATAGTGTATTTATTTCCTAATGCATTATCAGAGACATTAATATAAATTATGCTTTGTCTCTGATAAAGGGTACTTTAATGTATTTTTTCAGCCCTTGTTAATGGGATGTGAAGAACAAAGTATTGAACATGTCAAGAGGAAAGTCAATTGTAAGTGTTTATCCATTTCATATTAACTTTTTTAACCATTTAACCTATGAGGTAAGGGATGTCACAGACAATGATCCTAGATACCATACTTTCTTAATTCTCCCTGCTTCCCTAGCTTGAAAAATAAACATTAAAAATCAAGTTATGAATCATTGTGAATTAAGTTAGGAAATTGCATAGGTAAAGCCAGACAATCATTCAGCATTTTGAAAACGTCATCTGCAATTTTGAAAAAAAAATGCAGTCACATTGTAAAAGACTAGGATCAGCCTGCGAAAGTGCAGTCTGACGGGTGTTCTTTCAAGGGAAATTATGATTGATTGATTGATTGAATGGGGTTTAACGCCGCTTTTAACAGTATTTCAGTCATATCGCAGCGGCTGGAGCACTTAACAATGGATTCCTGGTATTTCTCACACCAATACTACCACTACATCCTTTCCTAGCCTCCAGCTGCTATCCCACTTAGGTTTACGATTATCCACCCATTGGTGAGAGACAAGGAAATTATGAAGATTATATTGAGATTTTGTTTTTGGAGATAAATTTTGATGATTTTTTTTTTTATCTTTTGTGATCAAATAAAGCTTGTTTTGCATTGGCTGAAAATAGGTAGCCATGAAGTTGACAACTGAATTCTTTTCACTAACAAGAGGGCCATTGGCCCTGGGGGGCTCACCTGAGATAAAGGCTCTTTTTCTTTCAACAGTCTAATTTCATGTTAAGGTTAGGATTATCAAACAAGTAGGCCACAATTACATATAAAGACTATGAACCTTGGGATTCAAAAGTGTAAATTACAAATTCCAAGGCTTAAGTGCTAGTTTAAAGGAAGGAAAAAACATTTTTCCATGGGTTATAATTTAAGAAATAAGAAAGAAGTCTGTGAACTTATGCTTCATGCCTATGTCCCCCCCCCCCCCAGGCTCCACCCCTGTAGACCCAAGGATCATGATTTTAGCTATTTTGTAAGAGATCAATATACTGATGCTTCATGCAAAATATAAAGGCTCTACACCTTCTGGGTCAGGAGGAGAAGATTTTTAAAGTTTTTTTAAAAATTCACTTTTGTTGCCATGGCAACCAGAGTTTTAAACAGATTTCATTTCTTTAAGCTATTTTTGAAGAGGACCACCTAAGCAACATTTCTGCCAAATTTGGTTCAAATCAGCCCAGTGGTTTGGTAGGAGATGTCATTTAAAAAATTGTTCTTTATTTCTATATAACCCCCCCAGGCTCCGCCCCTGGGGGACCGAGGATCATAATTTCAGCTATTTTGAAAGAGGTCAATATACTGATGCTTCATGCAAAATATCAAGGCTCTACACCTTCTGGGTCAGAAGGAGAAGATTTTTAGCTTGAAAAAAAAAATGCATTTGGTAATATACACTTTGCTTTGTTTCAGGTCATGGCAAGCTTGAGAGACCTTCCACGGGTGAGAAAACTCTTTGTTCCAAATATTTGTCAAGCCCGCTTGCGGTGAGCGAGGCATAGTTGTCACTATGACAAGTCGGTGTATGTGCGTTTGTGTGTTAGTTCTTTAGTCAGTCCTTCCGTATTTGTCCTGACAATTACTCCTACATTTATAGATGGATTTTAAAATAACTTGGCACAATTGTTCTCCATCATGAGTAGATGTGCGTTTTGAAAGAATTTTTGGGATAGTTCTAGTGTCAAAGTCACAGCTAAAGGTCAAACACTAAAATTTTGTTTGTCAAGAGCATTTCTCCCACAATTATGGATGGATTTCAAAATAAATTGGCACGATTATTCTCCATCATAAGTAGATGTGCCATTTGAAAGAATTTTTCAGATAGCTTATTGTTTAAGGTCAAAGCTCAAGGTCAAACACTAAAATTGTGCTTGTCTGGAGCAGGATGCCTTCAAAACTCTTCGGGCTTGACAGAAGTTGTCCTAGGACAACCATTTATTTTAAGAGATAATGCCATTTAAAATAAGATTTTCATTGTAATTTGGGCCATATTAACCCTTGATGAACCCGGAATATTTCGGTTTTGGCAGGAGGTATTGTGGACTATGAAGAAATTGCTTGTTACAAGCAATTTCTTCATTATCCACAATGTTTTCTACCCCAAAAGATAAAGATTTTTAAAATTTCATAAACAGTTAATTTTCATCTGCAACTCCTTTCAATTTGGAACAGTCTAAAATTTTGTTATGTGGGAATGGGTTATATATGGTGACATTCCAACCAATATCAAGGTAAAAATAGGCCTTAATTACAAATCCCTTGTTACCACTCTACAGATTACAATTTGAGTTCAATCTTTCTCAAACTTGCTTATAATCTTTGTATGATAATGAGGAAGAACCCTATTAAATATTCGGACATTTTGACCAATACCAAGGGTAAAAGGGGCCTTATTTACAATTTCCTTGTTACCACTGTACAGGTTACAATTTTGGCTCAATCATAGTACTTGCTGAAAATTTTGTTTGGTCATGACAATGAGGAAGAACCTTATTTTATATGAATATTGATAATTTCCTTGTATCTCATTACAAGTCACAATTTGGGATCAATGATTACACAACTAGCAGAAAATAATTTTTTGTAACAAGGAAGAATCCTTCTGAATATGAAATCATTCTGACTCATAAGAAAAAAAAGAGCCTTACCGACAATTTCCATTTTACCACTCTAGAGGTCACATCTTTGGCCCAACCATTCTTATTCTTGATTAAAAGTGTTTGTATGGAATTTTGATTAGTGAGCTATTTTGATCACCCTTTATATGGTGTCCTTCAAATGACATATCCTCTAAAACCTCTTGATCAATTTAAACAAATTTTGGTAGATATTTCCCTTCAGTGCCCTTTAACAATTGTTAAAGGTTAAAATCCATTACTAATTGTGGTTTCCTTAGCGACAGAAATTAAAATCTTTAAAATACTGTTAAAGTTAAAGGGGAAAGATGTTAATAAGAATGTGAATAGTTATTCCTTTAGACATCACATCTGTAACATTATTGAAAATTTGGATGTCAAGCTCTCTAGATGATATTCTTAAAAACATTCTAGAAATTAAACTCCAATAACAACTGGTAATCATGGGCAAAATATAAAGATTCTCAATATTTGGTATGCAAAAAGGAATGACTCCTTGAAATAACCTGCATTATTAGGTTTCATGGTCTCTTTCTGCAAATCATATTTTTTTCTGGAAATGTACAATTATGAATATTTAAGTTGAGGCAATGGGAAGCCAGTTTCATTACACAACCCTGAATTTAACTAATCACTGAACTACATAATTTTTGACTTGTCCAAATTGAAAGGAGCTGCAGAGTACAATTTTAAGTTCATGAAATTTTAGTTTTCTCCAACTTTATTGCTAAAAAAATTGTGGAAATGAATAAATTGCTTATTACAAGCATTTTCTTCATTTTACACATGTTTTCCCATTTTTTTTCCTGAGGGGCATCAAAAAGTGTAATTGTGTGGGAATGGGGTTTTATATATCAATTGTTACAGATAAACATTTATTGAAGAGAGAAAAGGGTATAAGGTTGGACAAAAATAGATATAAAGTTTGTAGAGGCTTGTCCATACAAAAGAGATCAAGAAATATGAGGACAATGTCCTCACAAATAATGAGAGAGAAAAGAGATAAATGGAACTTGAGAACATTATTGTCCTCACAAGGGCTCTCGTTTAGTCCACAAAAAATATGAAAGTTAAAAAAACAGTTCAAGAAATGTGAGGACCAAAGGGACTTGTGAGGGACTTGGGGCAATTATCTTTTACACTACATATATTATGTAAATTGGACAAGGGGTTGAACTTGAGAAAAAGTACTAAAGTACCTGGAACAAATGAAATCGCAGTAAGGACGTCAATTTCGGACAATCTGTGTTGAACAATGGATAACCGTGAAGGTAACTGAATAATCTACATGATAATTAAACATTTTTGAGCTGCAGTTATATCAATCTTGAATTACAAACTGGAATATCGGGCGAATCGAGGGTATCTTTGAAAGACGGCCAAATTGTGCACAGTTGCATATATCACCTGCCAATCTAACACCAACTTGTTTCACCCCACTTACTTTTAGAATTATCATTTAACAACAAATTACAGTTAAATATTTTCTAGAGGACAAACAGCTAAATATTATAAAAATTATTGAAAGGTACCAATGTTAAGTCACAATTACGTCACACTTTTGTTTCACAGTTGTTATTACTATTTCTCATAATTGTTATTTTTCTGTGTAAATTATTAATCTAGGTTTACATTTGAGTGTTGATGAGCATATTCTGATTTTGAAGTCAGAACAGCGACTTCATTTCTACTAGGTACGATCATACTTTTTGTCAAGTTCAGTCCCTTTTCTACATCTACAATATAGTATTAAAAAAACAATTGTGACAAGGCCCTGTGTTGAGGACAATGTCCTCACAAAAAATGAGAGAGAAAAGAGAGAATTGATTGAATTGATTGAATGGGGTTTTACGCCGCTTTCAACAATCTTTCAGTTATATCGCGGCGGCTGGAGCACCTTACAATGGATTCCTGGTATTTCTCACACCAGTACCGCCATCACATCCGTTCCTAGCCACCAGCTGCTATCCCACATAGGTCTACGATTATCTATCCATTGGTGGGAGACAAATAGTGGGAAAGGATGAGTGCCGCCGTCGGGGATCGAACCCGGGACCTCTAGATTGACAGTCCGACGCGCTACCAACTGCGCTATGACGGCGGCTAGAAAAGAGAGAAATGGAACGTTGGGACACTGTTGTCCTCACAAGGTCTCCCTAGTTTTTTTCTCAATAAAGACAAACCAAGGTGACCACAGTGTTACTTTCTGCAGATAGTAAGTTTGTTATGGAAATGTACAATTATGAATATTTAAGTTGAGGCAATGGGAAGCCAGTTTCACTACACAACCCTGAATTTAACTAATCACTGAACTACATAATTTTTGACTTGTCCAAATTGAAAGGAGCTGCAGAAGACAATTTTAAGTTCATGAAATTTTAGTTTTCTCCAACTTTATAGCTAAAAAAAAAAAAAAAAAAAATTGTGGAAATGAATAAATTGCTTATTAGTTTTCTTCAACTTTATAGCTAAAAAAATTGTGGAAATGAATGAATTGCTTATTACAAGCATTTTCTTCATTTTACACATGTTTTCCCATTTTTTTTCCTAAGGGGCATCAAAAAGTGTAATTGTGTGGGAATGGGGTTTTATATATCAATTGTTACAGATAAACATTTATTGAAGAGAGAAAAGGGTATAAGGTTGGACAAAAATAGATATAAAGTTTGTAGAGGCTTGTTCATACAAAAGAGATCAAGAAATATGAGGACAATGTCCTCACAAATAATGAGAGAGAAAAGAGATAAATGGAACTTGAGAACATTATTGTCCTCACAAGGGCTCTCGTTTAGTCCACAAAAAATATGAAAGTTAAAAAAACAGTTCAAGAAATGTGAGGACCAAAGGGACTTGTGAGGGACTTGGGGCAATTATCTTTTACACTACATATATTATGTAAATTGGACAAGGGGTTGAACTTGAGAAAAAGTACTAAAGTACCTGGAACAAATGAAATCGCTGTAAGGACGTCAATTTCGGACAATCTGTGTTGAACAATGGATAACCGTGAAGGTAACTGAATAATCTACATGATAATTAAACATTTTTGAGCTGCAGTTATATCAATCTTGAATTACAAACTGGAATATCGGGCGAATCGAGGGTATCTTTGAAAGTTGGCCAAATTGTGCACAGTTGCATATATCACCTGCCAATCTAACACCAACTTGTTTCACCCCACTTACTTTTAGAATTATCATTTAACAACAAATTACAGTTAAATATTTTCTTAAATATCAGTAATTGAGGACAAACAGCTAAATATTATAAAAATTATTGAAAGGTACCAATGTTAAGTCACAATTACGTCACACTTTTGTTTCACAGTTGTTATTACTATTGCTCATAATTGTTATTTTTCTGTGTAAATTATTAATTTAGGTTTACATTTGAGTGTTGATGAGCAAATAATCTATGATTTTGAAGTCAGAACAGCGACTTCATTTGTACTAGGTATGGTCATACTTTTTGTCAAGTTCAGTCCCTTTTCTACATCTACAATATAGTATTAAAAAAACAATTGTGACAAGGCCCTGTGTTGAGGAAAATGTCCTCACAAAAATGAGAGAGAAAAGAGAGAAATGGAACGTTGGGACACTGTTGTCCTCACAAGGTCTCCCTAGCTTTTTTCTCAATAAAGACAAACCAAGGTGACCACAGTGCTACTTTCTGCAGATTGTAAGTTTGTTATGGAAATGTACAATTATGAATATTTAAGTTGAGGCAATGGGAAGCCAATTTCACTACACAACCCTGAATTTAACTAATCACTGAACTACATAATTTTTTACTTGTCCAAATTGAAAGGAGCTGCAGAGGACAATTTTAAGTTCATGAAATTTTAGTTTTCTCCAACTTTATAGCTAAAAAAATTGTGGAAATGAATAAATTGCTTATTACAAGCATTTTCTTCATTTTACACATGTTTTCCCATTTTCCCAAATAATGAGAGAGAAAAGAGATAAATGGAACTTGAGAACATTATTGTCCTCACAAGGGCTCTCGTTTAGTCCACAAAAAATATGAAAGTTAAAAAAACAGTTCAAGAAATGTGAGGACCAAAGGGACTTGTGAGGGACTTGGGGCAATTATCTTTTACACTACATATATTATGTAAATTGGACAAGGGGTTGAACTTGAGAAAAAGTACTAAAGTACCTGGAACAAATGAAATCGCTGTAAGGACGTCAATTTCGGACAATCTGTGTTGAACAATGGATAACCGTGAAGGTAACTGAATAATCTACATGATAATTAAACATTTTTGAGCTGCAGTTATATCAATCTTGAATTACAAACTGGAATATCGGGCGAATCGAGGGTATCTTTGAAAGTCGGCCAAATTGTGCACAGTTGCATATATCACCTGCCAATCTAACACCAACTTGTTTCACCCCACTTACTTTTAGAATTATCATTTAACAACAAATTACAGTTAAATATTTTCTTAAATATCAGTAATTGAGGACAAACAGCTAAATATTATAAAAATTATTGAAAGGTACCAATGTTAAGTCACAATTACGTCACACTTTTGTTTCACAGTTGTTATTACTATTGCTCATAATTGTTATTTTTCTGTGTAAATTATTAATTTAGGTTTACATTTGAGTGTTGATGAGCAAATAATCTATGATTTTGAAGTCAGAACAGCGACTTCATTTGTACTAGGTATGGTCATACTTTTTGTCAAGTTCAGTCCCTTTTCTACATCTACAATATAGTATTAAAAAAACAATTGTGACAAGGCCCTGTGTTGAGGAAAATGTCCACACAAAAATGAGAGAGAAAAGAGAGAAATGGAACGTTGGGACACTGTTGTCCTCAAAAGGTCTCCCTAGCTTTTTTCTCAATAAAGACAAACCAAGGTGACCACAGTGCTACTTTCTGCAGATTGTAAGTTTGTTATGGAAATGTACAATTATGAATATTTAAGTTGAGGCAATGGGAAGCCAATTTCACTACACAACCCTGAATTTAACTAATCACTGAACTACATAATTTTTTACTTGTCCAAATTGAAAGGAGCTGCAGAGGACAATTTTAAGTTCATGAAATTTTAGTTTTCTCCAACTTTATAGCTAAAAAAATTGTGGAAATGAATAAATTGCTTATTACAAGCATTTTCTTCATTTTACACATGTTTTCCCATTTTCCCAAATAATGAGAGAGAAAAGAGATAAATGGAACTTGAGAACATTATTGTCCTCACAAGGGCTCTCGTTTAGTCCACAAAAAATATGAAAGTTAAAAAAACAGTTCAAGAAATGTGAGGACCAAAGGGACTTGTGAGGGACTTGGGGCAATTATCTTTTACACTACATATATTATGTAAATTGGACAAGGGGTTGAACTTGAGAAAAAGTACTAAAGTACCTGGAACAAATGAAATCGCTGTAAGGACGTCAATTTCGGACAATCTGTGTTGAACAATGGATAACCGTGAAGGTAACTGAATAATCTACATGATAATTAAACATTTTTGAGCTGCAGTTATATCAATCTTGAATTACAAACTGGAATATCGGGCGAATCGAGGGTATCTTTGAAAGTCGGCCAAATTGTGCACAGTTGCATATATCACCTGCCAATCTAACACCAACTTGTTTCACCCCACTTACTTTTAGAATTATCATTTAACAACAAATTACAGTTAAATATTTTCTTAAATATCAGTAATTGAGGACAAACAGCTAAATATTATAAAAATTATTGAAAGGTACCAATGTTAAGTCACAATTACGTCACACTTTTGTTTCACAGATGTTATTACTATTGCTCATAATTGTTATTTTTCTGTGTAAATTATTAATTTAGGTTTACATTTGAGTGTTGATGAGCAAATAATCTATGATTTTGAAGTCAGAACAGCGACTTCATTTGTACTAGGTATGGTCATACTTTTTGTCAAGTTCAGTCCCTTTTCTACATCTACAATATAGTATTAAAAAAACAATTGTGACAAGGCCCTGTGTTGAGGAAAATGTCCTCACAAAAATGAGAGAGAAAAGAGAGAAATGGAACGTTGGGACACTGTTGTCCTCACAAGGTCTCCCTAGCTTTTTTCTCAATAAAGACAAACCAAGGTGACCACAGTGCTACTTTCTGCAGATTGTAAGTTTGTTATGGAAATGTACAATTATGAATATTTAAGTTGAGGCAAAGGGAAGCCAATTTCACTACACAACCTTGAATTTAATTAATCACTGAACTACATAATTTTTGACTTGTCCAAATTGAAAGGAGCTGCAGAGGACAATTTTAAGTTCATGAAATTTTAGTTTTCTCCAACTTTATAGCTAAAAAAATTGTGGAAATGAATAAATTGCTTATTACAAGCATTTTCTTCATTTTACACATGTTTTCCCATTTTCCCAAATAATGAGAGAGAAAAGAGATAAATGGAACTTGAGAACATTATTGTCCTCACAAGGGCTCTCGTTTAGTCCACAAAAAATATGAAAGTTAAAAAAACAGTTCAAGAAATGTGAGGACCAAAGGGACTTGTGAGGGACTTGGGGCAATTATCTTTTACACTACATATATTATGTAAATTGGACAAGGGGTTGAACTTGAGAAAAAGTACTAAAGTACCTGGAACAAATGAAATCGCCGTAAGGACGTCAATTTCGGACAATCTGTGTTGAACAATGGATAACCGTGAAGGTAACTGAATAATCTACATGATAATTAAACATTTTTGTGCTGCAGTTATATCAATCTTGAAATACAAACTGAAATATCAGGCGAATCGAGGGTATCTTTGAAAGTTGGCTAAATTGTGCACAGTTGCATATATCACCTGCCAATCTAACACCAACTTGTTTCAACCCACTTACTTTTAGAATTATCATTTAACAACAAATTACAGTTAAATATTTTCTTAAATATCAGTAATTGAGGACAAACAGCTAAATATTATAAAAATTATTGAAAGGTACCAATGTTAAGTCACAATTACGTCACACTTTTGTTTCACAGTTGTTATTACTATTGCTCATAATTGTTATTTTTCTGTGTAAATTATTAATTTAGGTTTACATTTTAGTGTTGATGAGCATATTCTGATTTTGAAGTCAGAACAGCGACTTCATTTGTACTAGGTACGATCATACTTTTTGTCAAGTTCAGTCCCTTTTCTACATCTACAATATAGTATTAAAAAAACAATTGTGACAAGGCCCTGTGTTGAGGACAATGTCCTCACAAAAAATGAGAGAGAAAAGAGAGAAATGGAACGTTGGGACACTGTTGTCCTCACAAGGTCTCTCTAGTTTTTTTCTCAATAAAGACAAACCAAGGTGACCACAGTGCTACTTTCTGCAGATTGTAAGTTTGTTATGGAAATGTACAATTATGAATATTTAAGTTGAGGCAATGGGAAGCCAGTTTCACTACACAACCCTGAATTTAACTAATCACTGAACTACATAATTTTTTACTTGTCACAATCTGGGGTCAAAGGTAAAACATCGGCACTTTTTGCCTTGTCCACTCTGTAACTTCTATAATCATGCAAGCAGGTAAAAATTTCTTTCATACAAATATTCACCACCTTCAGACGAAGTATTGCGAAAAGACCCAGGTTCCTATATCAAAATTCAAGGTCACAATCTGGGGTCAAAGGTAAAAAATGGGCACTTTTTGCCGGGTCCGCTCTGTAACTTCTATAATCATGCATGTAGGTACAAATTTCTTTCATACAAATGTTCACCACCTTCAGACAATGTGTCGCGAAAAAGACCCAGCTTCCTATCTCACAGGTCAAGGTCACAATCTGGGGTCAAAGGGGCGTCATAATGGTTAAATTGCATCCAGAATGGTTAAATTTTATTTACTCTCTTATTCTTCAATGGATTGCTTCCACAGTTGGACCGATGCTTATATGGGTGGACCACTTTACATGACCTTGACCCAGTGACCTTGACCTACTTTTGACCTCAGAAAAATCCATCCATAATGCATTTCTTGATTTTTCCTTCTGTATTTATAGAAATTATTATATGTATTAAAATTTCATTTATTAAAAACCCAGACGTATAGATCACAAATGCATGTGGTTGTGTTTACAAAACAAATCAAAGTGTCACATGCTTGACCCTGTCCTTTGGAGCCATTTGTCACATGACTGTGACCAGCTCTTGTTTTATTCAAAAGAATATTGAAGGTCTTAATCAGGGCTAGAAAACATGAGCTTAACCCTTTCCTGTTTAATCCCTGGTTTTTATGTCCCTGTGGTTTTATACTTGAGAAAACATTGTGGAAAAAGAAGAAATTGCTTTTAACAAGCAATTTATTCTTTTCAAACAATATTTTCTAACCTGTAGATTGGTTACTTTTCAAATTACTCTCACATTTAATTGTCAACTGGAAATTCTTTCAAATTGGACTAGTCTAAAATTTTGAAAAACGGGAAAGGGTTAAACAGTTTTAGTGCTTGTTAAAAGGTTTGAAATAGGGACCTTTGCAAAAAATCAAACTGCAAAAAAGCTATGAAATCAAATTCCAAAGTTTTGATTTTGACTTATGTTGGACCAACTGGATGGGTGATATGTAATATTGGGCAGATTACATAGATAGAAAAGGGGAAATTGTAACGAGCAACTTCTCCTTTTCTCACAATGTTTTCCCTAGCTTTACTCTTGCAATGCGTAAAAATTTATTGATTGAATTGTGTCTAACACCACTTTTAACAGTCATATTTTTCAGTCATATTGCAGTGGCTGGAGCATCTAGCGATGGATTTCTGGTTTTTCTCACACCAGTACCATTGCATCCTTTTCTTAGTCGCCTCTAGCTGCTATCCCACTTAGGTTTACAATTAACCACCCATTGGTGAAAGACAAATGTCGGAAAGAATATGTGCTGCTGCCGGGAATCGAACCCATGACATCCCATGGTTGAAAATTGGGAGTCTGACGAGCTACCGACTGCGCTATCAGTGCTTAAAAATGTGAGATTAAGTGGGAATGGTTAAAAAAGCTCTACCTGAAATGAAATCCTAATTTCAAATTATGAAATTATTTTCCACTTTCTCAATAGAGAATTTTAAGTATGACAGAAAATCAAATTTGAGAAAGAGTTACATCAAAGCATTAAACAATATAGAACAGAACATCAAGCTTTGGTACTTTACAGATCTATACTTATCAAACGGCACGCATCAGTCTTGGTAGAGTTGTTGTTTGTAGACAGTGCACATAAAAATAAGCCACTGTTATATTCAGTACACAGGATTTTCATTAAGTATTGGGACAACAGATTTAATTTGAAAACCAACAGATTGCCCAAAGGTCAAGGGGGCCACCCTAGGCCCCCTTGTAGGTCCAGCAAAACCCCCTTGTAGGGGGCCCAGGGGGAGGAAGCCCCTTGGCCGAAAAAGAACTAGGGCATTTCTCAATCCATTTGGAGAGCTCTCCTTAGTGTTTTACATTGCAGATTTTCTTACATCTAACTCATTTAATTGGATTTTTGTAATAAAAAGATAATACTTACTGCCTAGATCTAGTCATGAAAATTCTTCAAGAAAAACTACAGGACATTCATGATTGAATAATTATTTCAATAAACCATTTACAGGTTGTGGTCTTTTATCTTTCATCGAAATGTGATAGCAATTATGTAAGAGACTGTAAAGGTTGAGGGTGAAAATACCAAGTCTATAAGATGCATTTATTGACACAAATTACACTATAACGCAAGACTATACCCTTCAAAGTTCATAAATGATTATATGTCAAATTAAACTTATCGAAATCATTGTTTGGCCTTTTTAAAGGAAAAGTGGAATAAACCAGAATTGTCTTCAAATGTGGCTTTTTTACTTATTTGTTCGGCGTCCATGTTAACCAACATGCAAAAACAATTTCGTATTGTTGTATATGATTGGATGACTGGTTTAAAGTATCCAATGATAGGCCTCGTAGCATTGATATGTAGATTAGACGGATTTTGCGGTAAATAAAACGGTGGTGCTGTATAATCTCACCTGTGGCACGGTTAAACTTCTATCAAAAAGAACCGTGTTGTCTGCACGTCATTTTCTCCGAAGATTGACCTGTCTTTGGGACCGAATCACTTATCCTGATTGGGATAAATATTACTACATCGAACACATAACTATATTATATCGCAAAAAAGTAGGAAGTGGGTAATTGCAATAAAAACTACAATTGTGGAGAAATCAAACTTAACTGTCGCCCAAAATTGATTTGAAAAAATAGTCATTTTAAATTGCGAAAGCATTTATGTCTTACCTGTGCTCGAAGATGCATCAAGAATTCGAAGTGTGCTTTTCAAAGGCACTGACATTTTGAACATAGTTTGAAGTAATCGGCTGGGTTGTAACGAATGACACTACCCAGAATGCCCAAATTAGATAGGTCAGTAATTGAAAAATGCCACCTATCGGAAGATAACGAAAGTACCAATCAAAATCTTCGATTTTTTTTTTTTAGATTGGCGATTGGCTATTAATGTAAACCCTGAATACATGTAAACAATGGAGCATTGTCGATACACTTTTAGATGTGGTTTCAGAGCATTTTCGACGACTTTTAAAGTATACCAACCTCTAATGATTTCAATAACGAAATTTTAATTTCCCTTCTAAAAAATCAGTGCATACATGCATCCGTACTTTAGAAATTGCGTGTGTGAATTTTCAATTCTCTAAGTGAAATACGCACATAGATCAAGTTTCCTTATGTGATGCCCCTTATGTTATATTTTGGCACTCTATTTAAATGTACAAACAGTAGGGAATCCTGAAAATCCCCTTTTGTGTTGTAGAAATAGAAGGAAATCTTTTAAAAAATCTTTAACTCTAAACTCCAAATCCAGAAAGATTTGAATAATGATACAAAGCATTTGGTTTGTAGAATTTCCAAGCAAACTTTTACAAATATTGATCACAGGATGCCTTTCTGGTCATGTTTAGATCCTTTTTGTCTACATAGAAATTTAGATCAAAATGTCAAGATATCTAATTTTTGGACCCAACCATAGCACACCTCAACTCATTTAGAAATAATGAATAATATCTTTTTCAAGATCTTCATCCTACAAGTCACTAAAAGCTTAAAGGTTTGATATAGCGTTACCATTTTGCGACTCTACAAAATTTTTCAAGTGAGTACTATTGGGCCAAGACCAACTTGTCGTAATTTTTGGGAAGTGGAAAATGTGCCATCAGATTTAATATTATTTTCTTGTAATAAAAAAAAAAATCAGATATTATATTTAATTAATCAAAGACTGAAAGTACTATTGGAGAGAAAATTTCATCATACATGTAATGCTTTCCAGCTGTCTAAAGAATTTGTTTGAAGTGGATTTCCTTTGATTACATTCAGTGTTGTCAAAGATTTTGGTATTTTTTTTTTTCTACCAAGAAAAAAGAGGGTCTTAAAATTTCATGAACCTGCTGTCTGCAGATGCACTGAAACTATTTTAATAATCTAACTTTGAAAGTTTCAATAGCATTTCAGAGATTCTATTTCTAAACCCCACACCATCCTCCTGAAGGAAAACATTGTGGATAATGGAGAAATTGTGTATAAAAAGAAGTTTCTTCATTTCACAAACATTTTTCTTTCCAGTAATTGGAAGATTTTAAAATCACATCAACCTCAAAAAGCTGACTTAATTCGAATCAATCTTAACTTTTTTCCTAAGGTAATGGATTGTTAATAAGGTTACACTTTTTTTTTATCTTATTTCACCTGTCCAGGAATGTGGAAGAAACAAATATTCCCTTCTTTTCTATTAACATGCATGTGATGTTCAATATTTTCAATAAAGAGATTCTAAAAATTCTCATTGCTCAGTGAGGACATTGTTCAAATAGAACGTGCAACTTTCAATTCTTCTGTATTTCAAAGAGGCTGTGTACACGGTAAAATCTAATAATCTTTTGTTTGTATTTTGTGGAGGAAATAACCATGCAATACTTACTCTCCTGCTGGTATAAAGACTACAAGTATCAATCTCTTTTTTCCTTTTTTGTGAGGACAACGTCCACATAGTACATGCTTGCAACTTTCACTTTCTTCTGAATACACCATACTTAGCCTTATTTTTTGTTTTTTTATGTTGACATAAAACCTGTATGCACATTTTACTCACTTTTTCATAGTGGACACACATTAAAATTCTTTATGCATGATCTCTTATTGTTATGTCATGACATTCTCCACATAGTATATGTATTAAACTGTTACTCTCTCATAATAATACTTTGCGCAAAATATTAATGGGTAGATCCATGTCTTTGACATGTTTTTACTTGATTTTGTGAGGACCTGTGTCTGTGAACAATATCATGAAAATATCCTGCCCTTATTAACCAGTAGCTAGATTTCAGTGAAACTTAACCCTTGTCATGTTGAACCTGGAATATTCTGGTTTTAACAGGAGGTAAAGACAAAGATTAGACTGCACATAAATGCAGTCTTAACTTAGTCTACACCTCATGTCTGTAGTTTTGAAACAAGAGTTGTTTGTGAAATTAATTTTCAAAAGAAGTATAATGAAAAGTGAACAAAAAGAAGTACCAGTGCTTTCAGCCTTTGATTTTTATACAAATCTGAAAAGGATTTTATTCAGCATGACAAGGGTTAATATAATTTATTCATGTTACATGCTCTTTCAAAATTCTTCACAGAATAAACTCCATGATTGAAGAATCTTGCTCATATCAATACTTTCAAATGTGGCAGAATCAAGAATAAACTCTTGTTAACTAGGAGTTTATGGTTAACCGGTGTAGATGTATCTATGTTAGGAAGTTACTTAATCCTTGTCTCAGACTCTGTTTTTCCTGTGAATTGTAGTTCATGCATATGCAATTCATATTATTTTTGTTTCAGAGACAGAAGTCTTCACCGAAATTCTGGATAGAAGCTGGGATTGATCCAGATGGGTTCATGAAAAAATACATTTCTAGAATAAAAGGTATGATTATATGATGATTGATATAACAAATAAAATCTGAAGCAGAAGTCCAGTGTCTAATCTAGAAATTACCCCCTTCATTTTAGCCCTTGCACGTCTGTGCAGGCTGATCTTAGTCTATACAGCTGCCAAAGCTATAGTCGAAGCAGTTATATTCCGGCATCAGCATGACAAGGGTAAAGATAGGGTGTTTTTCAAGAGAAGGGGGGACTTGTATGAAGATACTTACATAGTTGTTTAAAGAGGATAAATCTCAGTACAGCTGTTTCACAATCTAAAACAAATGTTTTGATACAAATCATAGCCATTCTTTCAGCCATTTGATATGGAGCTTCAAGGCCTTAGATGTACTCTTTTCAATATCGGCTTGTTTATATGTGGTATCATCCATTTCTTCCACTTCTTCATATTGATTATTAAGTGAATGGAATTCATGTTACTTTGCTATGTTTTGATTTAGATTAGTTTCCAAGAAATTATTAGAAGATTATATATCGGTCCAAAAATGTTCACAGCATTACTGATATCTAGTTCATTCAGCTTTAAAGACAGAGTAATAATTGACATAGGATTTTCTAAACTATTGTTCCACGGAAAAGTGTCAACTTTGCTATAAAGAGATTTAATTTTTTTTTAAGTCTGTGGAAGTAAGGCAGTGCAGCACTATAGATCTTAGGACCTTCACTTAGCCCTTTCTTACTGTAAGTGTATCTAGCATGAGTTGGTGCTAACTGCTTGAAATTACCTGAAAGAGGGCTAGGTTATCCGTCAATGGTGTATCTTTCCTTAGAACAAATCTGAAGTTAAAACCAAATATTCCAAATAGAGAAAAATGGGCTAACACTAAAGACTGACATGTTCAAGTAAATTCAAACATGATTTTTGGGTGAGGATCAGTGTAATCTAGTATGATAGACTTTTCGACTAATGTGAAAAAATAACAGGCTAAATAAGCTGAAGAGTATAGGTATGAAATTCCATGTGAGGAATTAAAAGTTTAAGTGAAAAATTAAGTCAAAAGTTTAATCATTTAAGAATATCCGTGAGATTTAAGATCTTTAAGTCTGAAAATCTGCATAAAAAATCCACATGGAATCCATATTGATCTTCGACCATAAAGTAGACTTTGTTTTCAATATGTGGACCAGAATTTCTGTTTCCCAAACAAGACCAGAAAACAGCAATTACGCCCAAAATCCATCTACTTTCCACCCCATTTCCATGCCAAAATTTTGTACAGGGAGGAAATGTCATCTGCTGCTTCTTTTTCTTTGAGAGTCAGCAATTCATTAGTATAACAATGATTACATGCAGAGAATTTATGTTACTTTGCCATGCATGCATGATTTAAATTAGTTTCCAAGAAATAAGAAAAAATATAAATGAATATAGAGTCAATCTATATTGTCAATCTGTTAGTCCATCCTTCTATCTGTTCAAACCTTAACATGCAAACTCAATATGTTTGAGGAATAATGCTGCTACTACTTGGTTTTGTATTACTCCTGATTGACAGGCATTTAATAATGGTAACTTGATCAAGGTGAAGATAATTATACCCCCCTAAACTATGTTTGGAGGGGTCTGTAGGAGTCAGCTTGTCGGTCCGTCCATCGGTTGGTCGGTCTGTCTGTCTGTAGCTTTTCTGTGTCTGCTCAATTTCTGGGCAACCATTGGATCAACCATTTGATTCATACTTCACTGATATAATCAGTATCAAGCAGAGATGTGCATATTCTATTTTGGTTATGGTCCATTGATTTTTGACGCAGTTATGGCTCTTTGGTGAACAACTGTGTCCGCTCAATTTCTCAGCAACAATTGGACGGATTTGATTGAAATTTCACAGAAACTCTTGGTATAAGTCAGACTTGTGCATATTCTATTTTGGTTATGGTCCATTGATTTTTGATGGAGTTATGGCCCTTTAATTGATTAATTAAGTCCATTTTTTGTTACGCCTTATAGCGGATAGCACTTCTATATAGACAAGCACTGTTGGGGGGGGGGATTAGTCTGCTTTTCATCAATGCCTAGTTTTTTTTAAACCTTATCCCTAAAAATCAATCTGAAATATTTACCAGCAAACTAATTATTTTCCTTCAACCTTTAGACTAATTCAGATACAACGGTAATATATATATCAATAAATTTGATTCTGGTTGATACACATGGACATCAATAAGGGTACTATTATTAAGGTCAAGGTCCAAATTTTAGCTTTTCCTGTTTTTGGGATGCGGTATTGTCAGTACCCTGTTGTCGACATAGTTTGTTTTGGCGTTCAATGCTAGTAGTAAGTCATATCTCTGTTTTAATTGAATGCATTTACTTCAATTTTGGCATGTGTGTTCACTATCAAAAGAGCAATCTATAATATTGGACCAAATTATACAGGAATGTCTCTTGCCTGACCTTTTTCAAAACTTGTTAGTGAAATTTTGATTCACACAACCACACACACACAAGAATGTAGGCATGGCAGGAATAGTTTTAAAGAAATAATAGAATAAATCTTCAAAAATCTTCTGCTAAACCAGTAGGCTAACATGGACCAAACTTTGCAGGAATGTTCCTTTGGTGACATTTTTCTAAAGTTGTTTATAAATTTTTTAATAAGACTAATAGGCTTATAAGACTAATGGAAATAGTGGGTGAATTTGGACCAAACTTGACAAAAATGTCCTTCAGTGACCCTTTTCAAAACTTGTTCATGGATTTTTGATTTCTGACAAGATGGGGGCATGGCAGGCCAAGCTTATTAGTCTTACAAAAACAGGGATTTGGAAGGTCTTGGCTTATCAGACTAATGGAATTATGATATAATTCCTTCAAAAATTTCTCCTCCAAAACCATTGGGTTAATTTGGTGAGATTGTTTCTTTGGTTACTGTTTTCAAAACTTGAAATTTTGAAACTTAGGTAAGGCAGGATGGAGCTTATCAGATTGGAAATAAACATGAAATTTTCACCTCTTGAACATCTAGGCTAGTTATGACTTTACTTGGCAGGAATGTTCAAAACATTTTGTCAAATTTTGATTAGTATAGGATTGTGGGTCTTTCACAGCTGGGCTTATCAGAAAGATGAGCAATTGAGGGGCATTTTGGCACTCTTGTTTGACTTGGATTTTCCCCTGTATTTAGCCCAAAACAAACAAGTGTTAGGCATCCACTTGCACTGCTCTTGTCAACTATACATGTCTTTAACAAAACATTTTGTATTTGCAGGGTATGGAGTATTTTCAGAACAAAAGTTTGATAAAGGAGACTTCCTCCTAGAGTATTGTGGAGAACTTCTTGTTTCCAAACAGGAAATAAGTAAAAGAGCCCTTGAACATGAGATACAATCAAAAAGATATGTTAAAAGGGGACACATCCCAAGATTCTATATGTTTCATTTCAAACATAATGGAAAGAAAGTCTGGTAAGTATAGATTACCTTACATTTTATGACCCTTTACTGATGGATCATGGGCATATAGTTTTTGTCCGGCGCATTTGTCTCTTTGTCCACAAAAACACTGTCATATCCTTTAAATGGTAAGTGAAAGTGTTAACACATGTATATATTCAGTCGAATACCTTTACCTTGAGTGTCCCTTAGTCAAAGTTCTCCCAACGTCGAGGTTATTCTAAAGTCCAGATCTTTTTACTCTTTACTTCTATGTATTTGAACCTCTATATGTCATTCTCTTTACCTTGTAAACTACCCCTACGTCAATTGCAAAGTCCCATCACTATTGTTTGCATGTATTCACACCTCTACAAATCAAACCTTAATCATGAATGGCAAAACTGGCAATCAACTAAGTTTGTTGCTTGTTTTGACGTGTCAAAGCCGTTGAGAGATAAGTGTGTTACAGTATTGGATATCAATTGCTAAACTTGATTTTGTTTGATTGTTTGTCTGCAAGCTGATAATTTGAAAGATAGAGTTAAATGCAGACAGTGTTACAATTGAATTTTACAATGATAAAAGAGGCATCTCATGCCCATTCCACGCAGGATTTATTGGGTGAAGGTCCTGGTCTACCCAGGGGATGGCCAACTTTGACCAAAGTGACGCGCTAAAGGAAGGACCTGGTAACCAATTCGGGTGTATACTTGGGTTATTTCAACAGCAAAGAGAAAATTGTCAAACTACCCAATCAAAAAAAGGAGTAAGAAATAATGAAAGAAGAAATTAACAAACAAAAAAGCAACAAAGTCTTAACAGAGCTGTAGTTACAGCTGATGATAATAAAAATACCAATAAAAAAAAATACAACTAATACATCTCAGTTGTATCTTTGGTTTTATTAGTTAGTCATACTAGTATAAATCATTTGTTGCCTGATTTACTTATGGTATTTCACCACCATCTTTCTTCGTACATGGAAAATCTCCCACTGTCTACACATCAAACTATTTAAACAAAGTTTTCTTGTTAGTCCTCTACAAGGTATAGGTATTCGACTGTATAATGCTTTCTGTTGTAATAGTAATCAGCCAGGGTTTATGTCATTTATCAAGGTCAATTTTATGTAAAATATGAAATTTAACATTAGCAATAACTTTTGAAGAAAAAAATATAGAGCCCTTATATTTCACATGTCTTTTGTTATGATAAGAACTTTTAGTGATAACCAATGTCAAGGTCATCAATTAAGGTCATTTTTAATGGTCAGTTATTTAAAACATAAGATCTTTAACATCGTTATATGTTTTGAATACCATTATCATTTAAACTCAAATAAAAGGAGCATAAGATGGAATCTTTTTCTAAAAAAAAGTTTTGAGATCAAAGGAATTATCATTCCCACACATTTCAAAAACCTACATGCCTAAATTGACGCAAAAAAAACGAGTCTGGCCCCAATAATCTGTTTTTGCGTAAATAATCGTGCTAGGGTACGAAAGTCCGTGGGTAGTTTGAAAAGGAACAAAAAAACTGTGGACGAAAATAAACGGACTGGTTTTTATGCCGTAGTAAAAATCAATATTTTTGTCCCAAATTTTATTCTTTTCATAAAACTAGTCTAGATATTTTCCTTTGTGGTTCCTGGCTTATCTGATTCTTTTATAAAAAGAATTCTCAAGCCGGTAAAAAAAATCTACGCAACTATTTTCGTCTTGCTTAAGTAGGCCTGGAAAATGAAAAGAAGGATCAAAGATTTCTTCCCCCTCCTAATCTGTGCAGAAATGTACCAATTATAAAGAAAGAAGAATCTTCAATTGTTAGTTAAGGTATGAACATTTGTATGTACTGTACGCCCCCCCCCTTTTCCCCCCATGGAAAATGTGACTGGCCCCTATTTAGGACCTGTCTCCCTTTTGAAAACTTCTGGCTGAAACAATGCATGCTGATCCTGGAAAATTCCTGTTTTGACTATAGCTGTGGCATGTGTATAGACTAAGATCAGCCTGCACAGATGTTTAATCCATTACAAAGCAATCCTGCATTTTCACCCCCTTTAGGAAAATAGGCTTTTGAAACATTGTGAGAAAAAGAGAACTTCCTTGTTACAGGAAGTTTCTTCATGTTCCCCTTCAATCTTTTCATCCCCCACTGTCTCGGCGAAGGGGATTTAGTAATGGTCACCGTCCATCATTCCGTCCTTCTGTCACTAAACTTGTCCAGAGCATACCTCTGAAAGTATAATTGCTATCAACTTCAAACTTCATAGGTGGAAACATCTCATTGAGGAGAAGTGCAGTATACAAGAACCACAACTCTTGCTCGCATAATTTTGGAGTTATTGCCCTTTGTTGTTTTGAAGACTAAGATTTTGTCCGGGGCATATCTCTGAAAGTATAATAGCTATTAACTTGAAACTTCATAGGTGGATATATCTTGTTAAGGAGAAGTGCAGTGCACAAGAACCACAACTCTTGCTTGCATAATTTTGGAGCTATTGCCCTTTGTTGTTTTGAAGACTTAGATTTTGTCCTGAGCATATCTCTGAAAGTATAATAGCTATTATCGAACTCATTGAGAAGAAATGCAGTGCACAAGAAGCCTAAATCTAACTGGCTTCAGTTTACTATCAAGCATTTACGGCGGGGGATGGCCATGTCCGACATATATCTAAACTTATATGGCCATGTCCGACATATATCTCAACTTATATCTAAACTTCAATCAAATTTGAACTTCTTTCAATTTGGACCAGCCTAAAATTTTTGTGTCTGGTAATGGCTTAAAAGAAATTGCTCTTACTGAGCATTTTTTTATGCCTGAAGGGTTGTATTATATTATGGCCCAGGTCATCTGTCCATCTGTCTGTCCGTTAGCAATTTTTTGTGTGCGCAACTCCGCCTAGACTATCGATGGGAATGAACTGAAACATGGCACATTTACTCCCTATGATGTCTAGTTGTGCATAAGACCTTTAAAATTAAAATCACTCCAGTAATTCTTGAGTTATCTTGAATTATCTTCCCTTGAATCGAAAGAAAATCACTATGTTTATTGTTTTCACATCTTATCCTACATTATTTTTGGCAATGAGTTGAAATTCCCCACAATCACTCTCTATGATGTCTAGTTGTGCATAAGACCTTTGAAATTAAAATCACTCCTGTCATTTTTGAGTTATCTTGAATTATCTGCCCTTGAATTGAATGAAAAACCCATTTATTTCTTGTGAGCACACTTTCTCATACATTTGAATGGGAATGAACTGAAACTTGCCTCAATGACTCTGTATGATGTCTAGTTGTGCTTAGGACTAAAATTTGTTTGATATGTCAACTTGTTCCTGAATAATCTGCCCTTTACTTAGCAATATTGCTTAAAATTACTGTTTTTTTTTTGTGTGTGTGCACAACTCCTCCTAGAAATTCTATTGGTTTGAACTGAATCTTGCCACTATGTATAGATCTCTTATATTTAGTTGAGCGTAATACTTCAGAAATTCAAAAAGCTCGGGTCTTTCTTGAATTATCTGACAATTGATTGAATTCAAAGGTCATTAAGGTCATTTTGAGGTCTGAAAAACCTATACTGAACCATTGTTATAGTTTATTTGTCAAGATCAGTTTTTCTAGGTCATATTTTTTATTGCATGTGGTGAGTACTTCCCAGGGCTTTTTTTCGTTCTTTAACAGGGGCCTATAAAAGGTTACAGAAGTTCCGAATTCAAAAAAGGCTTTTTTTTCCAAGTTGTGGCAGAGAAATTTCCCAAAATTACAGCTTATTTTTGGATTATATGGATTTATTTTCTTCAAATTTTTTTTAATATTTCTATTCATTTTATTAACGATAAGACTCTGAAATATAGTTATTTATCATTGAATCTTGAAAATGATGCATGAATCTTACTTTTATTACTTTCTTTTATTAATCTTATGTTTCCCAATTCTTCTGAAAACTGCGCCAAAATTTTCCAAAACGAACAGGCTAAGGCCTCTTCCCAATTTCTAGAAAAAACCCTGCTTTCTGTTGAAACTTGTCTCAATGTCATTGGTCAAGGTCATTTTTTATGTCAATTGTATTCAAATAACAGAATTAGACCATTGTCCATAATGTTGAAAGATAAACCTGTCTTGTTTCTCAAGTGTAAACAGTATTATTCAGATGATAAGATCTTTTTATTGACAAAAATCATTAGCTGTCATTCAAGCTCGGGCTACTGACAAGCCAAGGTTACTGACAAGCCCCTTTGGGCGTATATGCGCTGCTCTGCAAAGCTCTTGTTTCTGAACTTTGGGCCTCCTTTTTTTTTGACCAATTATTATGATTTCAGTAAACCTGGTAGAGAACCATCTGCAAATAGGGAGGACCATTTTTGTCCAATGGGGCATAACTTCAAAAATAAGGGTACTTAGCTGTAAGGTTATGCTACAATTCAAGTATAAATGCTATAGGTATTATAGCAGAAAAATACTACTTTTAACTTGCTCAAATTGAGAAATTATCTCATTTTTTTACCACTGGAGCAGGGACGTTTTGGGGGCATATTTTTAGTAACATTGTACAAAATCTACATACCAAATATGAATGTCATATGCCATATATATTAGGAAGAGAAGACTTTTGAACTGCTTTTAATTGAGTGTTATCCAAACTTTGAACCTATAGGATAGGCCATTTTCGACACCAGGGTTATAATTTTGTACAGAACCATGTGGTTATGCTATATATGAAATATGAATGCATAACACTGTAAAATAATTGGAGGAAATGCTATAATTGAGTGTTTTTCCAAACATTGGGCGCCTGGGGATGGAGCTGTTTTGACCCAAGATGCATTATTTCAACAAACATGGTAGATAACAATTGGGTTATGCTACATACAACATTCGAATACTTCTGAGTTCAGGCCTTATAGTTAAGTTTTACCTTATTAATATTGAGTTAATTTCCCGATTTTGGACCCCTTTGGGAGGACTGTTTTTGACCTCAAGAGTATAGCTTTTTATAAACTGATACAAAACCACCTAAATATGTTATATAACACATATGAATGTCCTAGGCTATATAGTTTGCTCTAATTGAGTGTTTTTCCAAACTTTGGACCTCTGGAGCAGACCATTTTTTACACCAGGATAATTTTTTGTTTGTTTGAAAACTTGGTAGAGAACCATGTGGCCATGCTATATGTTATATGAAATATAGATCTATGCCATAGGCTTTGTAGTTTCTGAAAAAAAATGTAACAAATGAGGACATCCACAGTTTTCATTAGATTCTCTTCAAAGTTTCATAAAATGATTTTACCTTCATAAGGATAGTTTCTTTTGAAATTAGAGTAAGATCCATTACTAGACGAGAAAAATTTAGACTGGTCCAAATTGAAAGAAGTTTGAGACAATATTTCAAATTTTGCTCAAAGTAGAAAATAAGTGCAACATATAAAGCAGGGGTAAACCCTGTGAGTATCAACTAACAGTTTTCTTTTTTGTACAGCATTGATGCCACATACTCAAAAGAAAGGAAAGGACACTATGTAAATGATGCAAAAGAAGGAGTAACATCATGCAATGCTAGAATGAAAATGATAACGTTTAAAAACAGACCAAGACTCCTCTTATTTGCTTCACGTGATATAGAAATAGGAGAAGAAATATGTTTTGATTATGGAGATGAAAATAATCTGTGGTGGAGGAGAGAAGGCAAGTATTTTTACCTTTTAAGTAAATAAGTATTGTAAAAGGTATATTTCATTTGAAATGAAAAAAAGACTAACTATTAAGTTCTTTGGTTTTCTGACTTGGCTGCAACTTAGGTTCATAATTACATTGATCATAGAGATAGAAACAATCTTTGCTGGCCTGTAAGATTGGTGAAGAAAAAAAAAGTCGAATTGTTGGTGTATGCTTTGGTTTAGCTTCTGATTTGGCTGCATTAGTGGTTAACAACACATATTTATGAATGTAGACTAGCATCTTTCAAATAAGAATAGGTTAATTATGGTATACTACAATCTTTTGAAATGCAATTTGGTATAAGGGTAGAGCTTAAAGAGTTTCAAATGATATTTATTTTTCCTCACTCCGAGGCAGGCATGTCATTTCATCGATAGATAGGGGGCATATTTTTTTACCGGTGTCCATCTGTCTCTCTGTCCGTCTGTCTGTCTGTCTGTCTGCAACTAAACATTTTCCTATAACTTCAATCCTGATTAAGTTACAATGCTAATATTTGGTATGTAGAAGGGTCTCGGGAAGGTCATTTCATCAAGGTCAGGGTCAAAATTTTAATCCTTTTCCCTAAAACGTTACTCCAAAACTTAATCTGTCAACTAAACATTTTCCTATAACTTCAACCCTGATTAAGTAACAGTGCTAATATTTGCTATGTAGATAGGTCTCAACAAGGCACAACTGGGGAAGGCAGTGCTCTCAATAAACGGACGTCGATGTTTATTACGCCAAGAAAATCAGAAAAAATGTCCAGAAAATCAGACCCGGACGTAAATGTCCTGAATCGTGACTCGGACGTTTTCTGAAGTTACAATATAAAGGGTTAGACAAACAAAAGAATATATATCTGACTATACCCTCGAGTAAAATTGAATCCAAAAGGAGTTTATAGAAATGTCTCCATGTAGATGGAAATTTACATAGAGCGTACTCGATTATAGCCGGTTTGGTAACCGCCCTGTCACAGCATCTCGGACCATTTCTTTGGAAGTCACTCGTCATATTAGACTGGTACCGCGAAGTCGACAGTGGTACCAGTCTATCGTCTCATAACATGCTGGGCAAAAATCAAGCAGGCCGATGGACATCGGACTAGATTTTGTCAAATATCACTGTTCGGTCGAATTTATGTAAACCAAGTTCAAGGCCGGAATTCACCCGAAATGTAATGTCCCACCTTCAAGTTTGCGGTGGATACAGAACGGAGTGTCAAATTTGCATTCTAAATACGTCTATGACGTGTGGGGGGGTTTCTATTCTATCTAGTAACTAGATATGAGGCCCGTCCTAGAAACATTGAAGTTACCGAATGATCTGGCTAGAGTTCTGTCCCTTTTCATTGACGTCAAACATGTTGTCTGTAAACATCAACTAGTAGAAACGAAACAGGGAAATTCTTAGAAGATGCAACTCTGCAATAAGTTTCATTTCATTTGTACTGTTACTTTTATCTGCGCAAGTGTTATTCATGGCGTATGTACTTGGATATCTATGATGTGACTTGAGACGGTCTCGGAATAATCCAGTCTCGTTTTTTTTCGTACCAACAACGTTTCAAACAGTATGTTTTCTGACATTCTCCAAATCAGAAAATTTCAAATTCTGAGAGATTTGTAAATAACATTTACCAAATGTATACACCAACATTTGGAAAATAATAGTGCTGAAGGGGCAGGAATATTGTGGGGAAAGGGGAATTTTATGCAAGAAACATATTTCTCAAGAAAAACTTTTACCACATTGTTTTCTCTAATTACACTCAATGTGACATGAAATTTAGGGACTATAAGTAAAGGATGGAAAAGAATGTACTATGGCGTTATGTATCTTTTTTCATTTCATCTTTATTTATTTCTTTTTTTTGGGGTAGGGGGTATGGTCGAGGGTGAAAAAAAATTCATTGATTTTGAAAACTTCGTGAAATTGAAACTTGGAATTTTAAAACTCCTGAAATTGGTCCTTATTGAGAGCACTAGGAAGGTCATTTCATCAAGGTCAAGGTCAAAATTTTAACCCGTTTCCCTTTAACGTTACTCAAAAGCTTAACCTGCCAACTAAACATTTTCCTATAACTTCATCCGTAATTAAGTTACAATGCTAATATTTGGTGTGTAGATAGGTCTCGACAAAGCGCAACTGGAGAAGGTCATTTCATCAAGGTCAAGGTCAAAATCTTAACTCTTTTTTCTAAAACAAAGAAAAAAAAACCCAATAAAAATCACACGTTTTCTATAGAATTCCTGTTTCGGGGGCATGGTGTTTCACAAACACATCTTGTTCAAGTTGGAGTTAGAGCAAAATTCAAACTTTAAATATTGGTAATGTCTATGAATTATTAAACAATAATGTCTTCATATTTCAAATGTGTACTGCTTTTAACTTATTTGTTCGGCTATTACAATCTTAAGGTCTCAGCCAAGGTCTTCTCTAGCTCTGCTGTTTTCTGAGAAAATCCAAGATATTACTCTAGCCTTGATGCCCTTGTGGTCATTGATGTCCTCATAGCGCAAAACACTTGTATTATTAAAGGCATCACTTGAAACATGGAATATATGTTCAGTTCACTATCAATAGAGCAAACTTTGCTTAAAAGGAAATAAATCTAAATGTATATTCATGCTCCCTGAAAAAAAAAAATATCGTCACAATGTACATCTGTCAGTCCTTCTTTCTATCCATCAAAAGCCATTTCTTCACAAGTTTTAGACCAAATTTGATAAAACTTCATACATGAACTCCTATGAATATTTCCAAGATAACATTTTCCCCATTTCTCAATTTAAGGCCGTTTCACTGAAAAAGAGGACTCCATGTAAGAATATGTGTAATGGTCAGAATTCAATGAACTTTCATATTTAAGTAATTAATCGGATGCAGTAGACAATATATTATTTCTTTAAACGACATCTCCTCCCAAACCGTTTGGCCAATTTGGACCAAATTTGGTAGAAATGTTCCTTAGCTGGCCCCCTCTAAAAATAGCTAAAAGAATTGAAATCTGTTAAAAACACTTGTTGCCATGGCAACAAGGGTAAATTTAAAATTAATCTTTAAAAATCTTCTCCTCCCAATAATAATCTTTTAAAATCTTCTCCTCCTGACCTAGAAGGTGTAGAGTCTTGATACTTGGCATGAAGCATAAGTATATTGACCTTTTTCAAAATAAGTAAAATCATGACTCTCGGGTCCCAAGGGGCAGAGCCCCAGGGGGGTTGGGTTTAAATAGAAATAAAGAATGTTTTTTAAACGACATCTCCTCCCAAACCACTAGGCCAATTTGAACCAAATTTGGCAGAAATATTCCTTAGGCATGAAACATCAGTAAATTGACCTCTTTTAGAATAGTTTTATTCTTCTTTCACATTTGCCATAAAGACTTTGAATTTGTAATTCAGACTTTTGGATCCCCAGGTACATAGTCTATTTATCAATAAAGTATGGCCCACTTTTATCATAATCCTAACCTTAACATGAAATTAGACTGTTGAAAGAAAAAGAGCCTTTATCTCAGGTGAGTGCCCCAGGGCCAACCGCCTTCTTGTTTTTGTACATTTGCAACTTTTGTTTGGATATACCAAATCAAGGTAACAGCTAGAGACATTTTTTGGAGCATATCTTTTACATTCAACTGTTTTCCTTGATGATTATAAGCAGGAGATGCAATGTCTGTGACATACTTCACTTTTTTATTAGATCACCTTTACTTTTTCAATAAACAGGTGAGGATACAGATCAAGTGCTAGTGAAGAAAAGTCAACAACTGAATTGTAATGACCCTTGTTCAGTCTACCAGTCAAAGAATGAGTCACCTGTGTCAAGTATCCCCCTAACATATTCAGAACTAGTGGAGAAAAACCTAACAATAAATTCTAATGACCCTTGTTCAGTCCATGAGTCAAGGAATGAGTTGTCTGTACCAAGCCACACCATGTCATCTTCAGAACTAGTGGAGAAAAACCTAACAATAAATTCTAATGACCCTTGTTCAGTCCACCAGTCAAAGAACAAATTTTCTGTGTCAAGCCACACCATATTATCTTCAGAACTAGTGGAGAAAAATCTAACAATAAATTCTAATGACCCTTGTTCAGTCCACCAGTCAAAGAACAAGTTGTCTGTACCAAGCCACACCATATCATCTACAGAACTAGTGGAGAAAAATCTAACAATAAATTCTAATGACCCTTGTTCAGTCCAACAGTCAAAGAACAAGTTGTCTGTACCAAGCCACACGATATCATCTACAGAACTAGTGGAGAAAAACCTAACAATAAATTCTAATGACCCTTGTTCAGTCCAACAGTCAAAGAATGAGTTGTCTGTACCATGCCACACCATATCATCTACAGAACTAGTGGAAAAAAATCTAACAATAAATTCTAATGACCCTTGTTCAGTCCACCAGTCAAAGAACAAATTTTCTGTGTCAAGCCACACCATATTATCTTCAGAACTAGTGGAGAAAAATCTAACAATAAATTCTAATGACCCTTGTTCAGTCCACCAGTCAAAGAACAAGTTGTCTGTACCAAGCCACACCATATCATCTACAGAACTAGTGGAGAAAAATCTAACAATAAATTCTAATGACCCTTGTTCAGTCCAACAGTCAAAGAACAAGTTGTCTGTACCAAGCCACACAATATCATCTACAGAACTAGTGGAGAAAAATCTAACAATAAATTCTAATGACCCTTGTTCAGTCCACCAGTCAAAGAACAAGTTGTCTGTACCAAGCCACACCATATCATCTACAGAACTAGTGGAGAAAAATCAACAAATAGCTTCTAATGGCTCATGTTCAGTCCACCAGTCGAAGAATGAGTTGTCTGTACCAAGCAACACCATATCATCTCCAGAAATAGTGGAGGAAAATCAACCAATAGATTGTAACAAGCCTTGTTCTTTCCGCCAAACAAAGAACAGGTCATCTGTGCCAAGCCACACTCTTTCAACTTCAGAACTAGGGGAGAAAAATCTAACAATAAATTCTAATGACCCTTGTTCAGTCCACCAGTCAAAGAACGAGTTATCTGTACCAAGCAACACCATATCATCTCCAGAACTAGTGGAGAAAAATCAACCAACAGATTGTTACAAGCCTTGTTCTTTCTGCCAAACAAAGAACAGGTTATCTGTGCCAAGCCACACTCTTTCAACTTCAGAACTAGAGGAGAAAAATCAACTGATAGATTTGAATGACTCTTACTCAAACCGCCACTTTAAGAATGGATCATCTGTGCAAATGAACACCCTATCAACTTCAAAAATATTGGAGAAACAACAACCAACAGATTCTTATGACCCTTGTTCTCTCCACCAGTCAAATGATGAGTCATCTGTACCAAGCCACACCCTGTCATCTTCAGAACTAGAGGAGAGAAATCAACCTGTTGAAGAAGAATTACTTCCTTCAGAATCTGAGGACAGTGACAGTTCTGTTAAATATCCATATCTTGTAAGTATACCCCATGTGTGACATATTACCACCTTAAGAAACATGATTTTAGCTTGACTGCTTTAGCTTTAAAATTTAGAATTATCATCAATATTAAGTTTTGGCATCAATATTGGTACTGAAACAAAGGTTAATTCTAGCTACAATATTCTTATCTGTTTACCGTATTTAAACATGTTTATTACAAAGGTACAATGCTCATATTGGGTATGAATATCCCCTTACTGATATGCATTTTTCATGGGCTATATGATCAAATCAAAGGTCTTTTTTAGTTCACCTTAGCATGAAGTGCTCATGTAAGCTATTATGATCACCTTTTGTCCTGCGTCTAGCCGTCATGTGTCGTCCATCAACAATTTCTTAAAATGACATCTCCTCCCAAACCACAGGGCCAATTTGAGACAAATTTAGTAGAAATCTTCCTTAGGTGGTCCCCTTTGAAACTAGATAAAAGAATTGAAATCTGTTAAAATAATCTTAAAAAATCATCTCCTCCTGACCCAGATGGCATAGAGCCTTGATATTTTGCATGAAGCACAAGTACATTGGCCTCTTTATAGCTAAAATCATGACTCTCTGGTCCCCTGGGGTGGAGCCAAAGAGGGGTGGGGTTTATATAGAAATAAAGGATTTTTTAAAATGACATCTCCTAAAAACACAGGGCCAATTTAGTCCTAAAGGTTGCATATATGCTCCTTAGGTGGTCCCTTTTAAAAAAAAAGCTAAAAGAAATGAAATACGTTGAAAACTCTGGTTGTCATGGCAATAAAAATGAATTTTTTGAATAATCTTTAAAACCTTCTCCTCCTGACCCAGAAGATGTAGAGCCTTGTTATATTGCATGAAGCACCAGTATATTGACCTCTTTCAAAATAGGTAAAATTATGACCCTCCAGTCCCTAGGGGCGTAGTCTAAGAGGGTTGGAGTTTATATAGAAATAAAGAACGATTTATAAATGATATCTCCTCCCAAAACACTCGGCTGATTTCATCCAAAAATGGCAGAAATGTTCCTTGGGTGGTCCCCTTTAAAATTGGCTTTAAAAAATGAAATCCGTTGCATGAAGCACCAGTTCATTGACTTCTTTCTTATTTCTGAAATTATAAGTCATGGATCCAGAGGGAGGAAAAAATGCTCTCCTCCTTTTGAATTAGCCCTAAAGGCTTCGAATTTGTCATTTAGACTTTGGGATCCCAAGGTACAGAGCCTATATATGTATAAAGTATCGCCAATTGTATCATAATCCTATTCTTAACATAGAATAAGACTGTTTAAAGAAAAAGACCCTTTATCTCAGGTGAGCGCCCCAGGGCCAACCGCCCTCTTGTTTTTAAATTTCTATCCCTAGATAATACCTTGAAAACTTGACCTGTTTCTGTTGCTTTAGGTACAATTCTAATATATGATGTATGAAGGTTCCTCTCATCAATATACCTTTACTTATGACTAAGTCATCTGACAAGGTCAATATCACTTTTGGTTTAGATTCTTAAGAACTCTTGGTTATGGGGGCAATTTTGTTTCACAAATACATCTTCTTTCATACCAAATACTTAGAAGTATTGAAGTCAAACTTGGTTTGTCACTTGACAGATCAAGATCAAGTTTTTTTATTGTACATTGATTTTTAGCTCTACTGGCCAAAGGCCGCTAGAGCTATTGCGATGGCTTTTCCCCTCCTGCGTCCGTCCGTCGACCATCCGTTAAACTTTTCCTTGTTAACACTTTAGAGTCTACAGTTTTCATCGGATTCCCTTCAAACTTACACAGAATGATTGTACCATCATAAGGATGGTTCCTTTTGAAATTGGGTCAGAAACATCAAGAAACATAGGAAAAGGGGCCTAATTAAAATTTGATTAAAAATCGTCGTTAACACTCTAGAATCCACAGTTTTCATCAGATTCCCTTCAAATTTTCACAGAATGATTGTACCATCATAAGGATCGTTCCTTTCAAAATTAGGTATGATCCGTCAAGACACACAGGAAAAGCAGCCTTATGAAAATTTAATAAAACCCATTACCAGACGGCAAAATTTTAGACTGCTCAAAATTGAAAGAAGTTGAAGACAGCAATTTAAAAGTAATGAAATTTTAGATATGTTCGCTTTTCTAGGTAGAAAACATTTATGTGAACTGAAGAACTTGCTTGGTTCAAGCAATTTCTTCAATTTTCACAATGTTTTCCCAATTGTTTTTCCCAAGGAGCGTCCAAAGGCGTCACTGTGTGGGAATGGGTTAAAATATCCTTTAAAATCCTCGTTAACACTATAGTCCACAGTTTTCATCATATTTTCTTCAAACTTTCTCAGAATGATTGTACCATCATAAGGATTCTTCTTTTGGAAATTCGGTAAGATCTGTCGTGAAACACGGAAAAGGGGCCTTATGAAAATTTAACTGAAAAATCCTCCTTAACGCTCTAGAGTCCACAGTTTTCATTGGATTCTATTCAAACTTTGACAGAATGATTGTACCAACATAACGATCGTTCCTTTCAGAATTGGGTATGATCCATCAAGAAACATTGGAAAAGGGGCCTTATAAAATTAATTAAAAATTCCATAAAAATCCTCGTTAACGCTGTAGAGTCCACAGTTTTCATTAGGTTCTATTCAAACTTTCACAGAATGATTGTACCATCATAAGGATCGTTCCTTTCAAAATTGAGTATGATCCGTCAAGAAACATTGGAAAAGGGGCCTAATGAAAATTCAATTACAAAATCATTGTTAACACTCTAGACTCCACAGTTTCATCAGATTCTATTCAAACTTTCACAGAATGATTGTATCATCATAAGGATTGTTCCTTTTGGAATCAGACATGATCCGTCAAGAAACACAGGAAAAGGGGCCTTATGAAAATTTAATGGAAAAATCTGTAACGAAATCCTCGTTAACACTCCAGACTCCACAGTTTTCATCTGATTCTCTTAAAACTTTCGAGGAATGATTGTACTTTCTATAAGGATTTTTCCTTCCGAAATTGGGTATGATCCGTCAAGAAACACAGGAAAAGGGGACTTTGGAAAATTGAATAACAAATCTTCATTAATAATCTAGAGGCAACAGTTTTCATCGGATTCTCTTCAAACTTACACAGAATGATTGCAACATCATATGAATCGTTCCTTTAAAATTGGGTTTGATCTGACAAGAAACATGGGAAAAGAGGTCTAATTAAAATTTAAATGAAAAACCCTAGTTAACACTCAACAGTCTACAGTTTTCATCAGATTCTCATCAAACTTTCACAGAATGATTGTACCATCATAAGGATTGTTCCTTTCAAAATTGGGTATGAACAGTCAAGGACCATGGGAAAAGGGGGCCTTATGAAAATTTGATTAAAAAATCCTTGTAAACACAATGAGTCCACAGAATTCAACAAATTCTCTTCAAACATTCACAGAATGATTATTACATTAAATAGATTGTTCCTTTGGGAAGTGGGTTTGATCCATCAAGTTTCATGGGAAAAGGGGCCCTATGAAAATTTGATAAAAAAATCCTAGTTAACACATCATCGCCCTAGACTTCCCCTGATCGACTTCAAACTTTCACAAATGATTGTATCATTATAAGGATTGTTCCTTTCAAATTGGGTCTGATCCATCAAGAAACATAGGAAAAGGGGGCCTAAGGAAAATTCAATTAAAAAAATCTTAGTTAATGCTTTTAAGTCCACAGATTTCATGGGGTTGTCTTTATACTCAAACAGAATAATTATATTTTTGTATGTATAGTTCCCTTTTGAATTCGTTCAGATCCATCCAGTAACATTTGAAAAGTGGCTATACGAAAAATTAAATTAAAAAATCAAAGTTAACACAATGAAGCCCACAGCTTTGATCAGATTTTGTTGAAACTTTCAAAGAATGATTGGAAGGTCATAATTATCATTCTTTTCATAACAGGGTTTGAACTGTCAAGAAACACCGGAAAAGGGGCCTTATGAAAATTTCATTTATAAATCCTTGTTACTAAGTCCAGAGCTTTCATTGGATTTTCTTCAAACATTCACAGAATAATTGTGCAATAATAATGATTGTTGATGTTGACATTAGACCTGATCCGTCAAGTACCACAGAAAAAGGAGCATTATGAAATTTAATTTTAAAATCCTTGTACCACAATAAAGTCAACAGTTTTCATCAGATTCTGTTTAAACTTTCACAGAATGATTGTTCCATCATGAGGATTCTCTCTTTTCAAATTAGGCTTGATCTGTCTAGTATCATGGGAAAAGGGGCCTTTTGAGAATTTTATCTATAATCCTTGTAACCAAGTCCAGAGCTTTCATTGGAATTTCTTTAAACATTCACAGAGTCCTTGTACAATAATTTGATGCTGACATGAGACCTGATCCTTCAAACTTTGATAGAATGATTGTACCATCATTAGGATTGTTCCTTTGTAAATTGGGTCTTATTTGTTAAGAAAAGGGGCATTATGAAAATTTAATTACAAAATCATCATTATCAAAATAAAGTCCTCAGTCTTTATCATTTTCTTCAAACTATCTATCATTAGGTTTGTTCCTTTTGTATATTGGGTCTGAATTGTTAAGTTTCACGAGAAAAGGAGACTTATGAAAATTTTATTACAAAAAATTCTTGACACAATTCAGTCCACTGTTTTCATTGATTCTCTTTAACTTTTAAAGAATGATTGTACCTTCATTAGAATTGTTCCTTTTGAAATTTGGTTTGTTCTGTAAATATCATGGGAAAAGGGGCCCTATGAAGATTTCACTATAAACTCATTAACACAATAAATTCCACAGATTGATTGTACTATTATTATAATTGTTGACTTTGATAGTGAATCTGATTATGGCAAGTGTCCTTATGAAAAATTTTCTTAAATATTCTAGTTAACACAATGATATCCCTTGATTTCACCAAATTCACTTTAAAAATTTACAGAATGATTGTACAATCACTTAAATGGTTCTTTTCAGAACTGGGTACAATCCATCAAGTATCATGTAAAAAGGGGCCTTGTGAGTTTTTAGGTCACCTGACCGAATGGTCATGGTGACCTATTGAAATCATCGTTTGTCCGTCGTCGTGCATCGTCCGTCGTCCGTTAACTTTTAAACATTTTCATCTTCTTCTCAAGAACTACTGGGCGGATTTCAACCAAACTTGGTAGAAAGCATCATTGGGGGATGCCAATTCAAGTTTGTGAAAATAGGGGTTCTGGGGGTCATAGGGGCCCCAATCGGGGGGCAAAAAGGGGTTACTTTTGGTTCTTCTTTAAAAATCTTCTTCTAATAAACCGTTAATGCCAGAGCTTAAATATTTTGTGTGCATGACAACTAGGACAGGTATATCATAAATTGTGAAATTCATGCCCCTGGGGTCATGTATGGGGCCACACCCAGAGGTCAAAGTTCATCATGTTAAAAAATTCACATTTTCATCCTCTTCTGATGAAGTACAAAGCCAATTTCAAACAAACTTGGTGAAAAGCATCATTTGGTAATGGTTATTTGGATTTGTGAAAATTAAAAGGCTGGGGGGTCAGTGGCCCTAAAATGGGGACCAAAAGGGGGTCATTTTTGGTAACTTTTAAATATTTCATCTTCTTCTCAAGAACTACTGGGGGGTTTTCAACCAAACTTGGTAGAAAGCATCATTGGGGGATGCCAATTCAAGTTTGTGAAAGAACTACTGAGGGGATTTCAACCAAACTTGGTCGGAAGCATCATTGGGGGATGCCAATTCCAGTTTGTGAAAAGAGGTTGGGGGGCTTGGGGTAAAAGGGGCCCCAGTCGGGAGCAGAAAGGGGTAAATTTTGTACTTCTTAAAAAATTTTTTTCTAATAAACCCTTAATGCAAGAGCTTAAATATTTTATGTGCATGACTGGTAGGACAGGTATACTAAAGTTTGTGAAATTTATGTACCTGGGGTCATGTATCGGGCTACGCCCAGGGTTCAAAGTTCATCATGTTAAGACATTCATATTTTTAGGTCACCACTGAATGGTCATGGTGACCTGTTGCAATCATCGTTTGTCCGTCGTTTGTTAACTTTTAAACATTTTTTATCGTTTTCTCAAGAACCACAGGGCAGCTTGGATTTGGTATGTGGCATCATCTGGTAGATTTCTATCAAGATTGTATAAATTATAACCCCAGGGTCAAAATAAGCCCATTCCCAGACGTCGGAAGTTTCACAAAGGGCTTATATAACGAAATTTGTAAAATTCTTCTTCAGGAGGGCCTAAAACTTTGTTATTTGGTATACAGTATCATCTGGTAAACCTCTATCAATATTGTAAAAAGTATTGCCTCAGGATGAAAATTAGCCCATTCCCGGATGTCACAAATTTAACATAGGCTTATATAGTGAAATCTGTAAAAATCTTCTTCTCCCAAACAGGAGGGCCTAGAACTTTGATATTCGGCATACAGCATCGTCTTGTGGACCTCTATCAAGATTGTACAAATTATTGCCCTTGGGTCATAATGAGCCCATTCCCGGACGTCATGAATTTTACATATGGCTTATATAACGAAATTTAGAACTCTTCTTCTCCCAAACTAAAAGGCTTAGAGCTTTGATATTTAGGATGTAGCATAATCTGGTGGACTTTGTTTTTGTGTTCTTTGGACTCAGGTGACCAATAAGGCCCTATGGGCCTCTTGTTTTTTTAAATATTTTAGTAAACATAATGAAGTCCCCATATTCCATCGGATTCACTTTTAACTTTCACAGAATGATAAAACCAACAGTAAAATATCACCGTAAAAGGGGCCTTAACCCATTCCAACACCGCAAATTTTTAGACTGGTCCAAATTGAAAGAAGCTGCAGATATTAATTTCAAGTTGATGGAATTTTAAATTTTTTCATCTTTAGGGATGGAAAACAATGTGGATAATGGAGAAATTGCTTGATACAAGCGATTTCTTCATTTTCCACAATGTTTTCCAGAGCCTTGAGGGGCGTAAAAAGGAGGGCTTGTGTGGGAATGGATTAAGAGAACTTGATTTTAATATCTTTGTTTACACAATAAAGTCAACAGTTTTATCGGATTCTCTTCAAAGATGCATGGAATAATTGTGACATTCGAAACACCAGAAAAGTGGCCTTACAGATTATCATTCAAAACATTCTTGTGTATGTGAAGAAGATCACATTCATTATCAAATAGTCTTTTGAATTTCACTGGACAATTGTAGTGTTGTAAGGAAAGGTCCTTTTGGAATGAAATTGATCCATCAGAAAACACAGGAAAAGGGGCCTTATGGATTTTCATTCAAAACAATCCTGTTTATGTGATTAAGTCCACAATTATTGCCAGATTCTAATGAAAATTTCACAGGATGATTGTAGGGTCGTAAGGTAACTTCCTTTTAGAAATGGAGTGGATACACCTTGAAACACAGGAAAGGGGGCCTTTAGGATAATGTTGCTCAAAATAATAAAGGGGATAAAGTCCTGTTTTTTTGCTTTATGCATTCTTCTTTGAGTAATTAACTTCCTTAAATATCAGATTTCTTTAAGGGAAAACTTGATAACCAGTAGAGCGTCTCAGGCCCTCATGGGCCTCTTGTTAGGTATTGTCATGGTGTGGTGTCTGTTTGTAAACTTTAAAAATCTTCTCCTCAGAATGTACTGAACAGAATTCAAACAAATTTAATAGGAATCAAATTCCTTCAAATAATTTTGATTGGATGAAAAACTTGGCTAATTTTCATAATTGGGCTAATTTCCATAATTATATGGTATATAGTGAAAACTTTAAAAATCTCTTTTCTTAGAAGTCAGTTGTATGATTTCAACCAAATTTCAATGATCCTTTGGAGCCCCTTTATTGGATTTCTTCATGTGTCTCAATAATAGCCTGTTGCAGATAACCTTTTAGTTTTGTTTTCATTTGTTGTTTTTCGTCTGCCTATGGATGGCCTTTGCACTTAAATTATTGTCTTACTCTTAGTTACAAAACAGTTGGACCAAACTTATCAAGATTGTTCATTTGTTGACCCCTTTTCAACACTTGTTCAGGAATATCATGTGCAAGAATATCTCATTTAGCCAAATCTAATGAGAAATTAAGAATTTTTTGTGACAAAAATTCCTTTTCCTTCACTAACTTACATTTCACTTTTAGATTTTTCTCTCATTAAGGCAGTTTCAATGAGATTTCTGGCAGAAGAATGAGAGTATCTCAATATATCACCCCAAAATGGTCCCTGCTTGTTAACAAAATTTTGAAATTTGGGCTTAGCAGGATGGGCTAATCAGACCTAGAGAAATCATGAAATCTCCTCCTACACTGATGGACCAATTTTGATTTGAGTTTGTTGGAAATGGCCAATTTTGACTTGACTTTGCAGGAATGATCTTTGGATGACCTTTTGAAAACTGGTTTATAAAATCTTGATTTGTATAAAAATGTGGGTGTGGCAGGGCTGGGTTTATCAGAAATCATTCTCAGATCAACAATATTGGCCCATTCATCCTTCTTCTGTCACAAAGAAATTATACTCAGGTGAGCAGTTATTTGAGTGTTTGTCTCTAATAATTTTTATGTTAACAAAGTTTGATTTTCATTCCGTGTATTTTATGACAAACATCTTTTTTGGGGAAGCTTTTACTGTATTGCACACTATCAGACCTGTCAAAGGTTTTGCGGACAAAAATTTAAAGTAAATATTATGAAAAAGACAAAAAAAAAATCATTCAGTATAGGGTACACTAATGTGGAAAAGGAAGAAATTGTTTTTTTCCTTCTTTTTTCACCATGTTTTCACAAGCACAATTCACAGGGACATAAGAAAATGGGTTTGAATAGGAAAGGGATAATCCTTCTGTGACAGCTCTTGTATTTTCTATTGACAGGACAAACTTTCAGTAACTGTCAGTGAAGAAGATTCAACATCTAGGTTTAAAGGTAAATATTTTTGTAAAGTAAAAAGTACATTTAACCCATTACCAGACAGCTATATTTTAGACTGGTCCGAACTGAAAGAAGTTGCAGACGACAATTTAAAGTTTATGAAATTTTGGATTTTTTCAACTTTCTGTGTAGAAAACATTGTGGAAAATGAAGAAACTGTTTGTAACAAGCAATTTCTTCATTTCCCACAATGTTTTCCAAAGCTTTTTACCTATGGGGCTTCTAAAGGCGTCACTGAGTAGGAATGGGTTAAAGGTAGTTCCTGCAAATTTTGTATGAAAGTTTGACAAATGAAATTTTCATTGCCTTTTATTTGTTTGTTTGAATGGAGTTTTAAGACTGCTTTGTAAGCATTTCAGTCATATTGCAGCGGCTGGAGCACCTTACCATGCATTTCATGTGTTTCTCAAACTAGTACTACTGAATCCTTCCTGAGCCTCCAGCTGCTCATCCCAGTCAGGCTTTTGATCATACATCCATAGGAGGGAGACAAAAATTGGAAAAATGTTTGCCAAGGGCACAGATTGAGCTTTGGATCTCATGATTATGAGTCCGAGGCGGTACCAACTAAACTATTGTTGTGTCCCTGTTTTAATGAGGCCCTTGTATTCCCTCTTGCCAGTAAAGTTAAAAGTGCCAGCAATGGTGAAATTATCCAAAAACAAATTTGGAGAGTCAAGTTACTAGAAATATCTCTTCTTGAATTTATACATTTTTCTCTGTGCACATTCATTGTTTTGTCAAATGGTTCTCCTAAAGTTTAGCTTTGAGAGTTTTATACATACTTCAGTAATATGTTGAAGGTCTTGAATAACCTGTTTCACTGTGAACATTTGGAAATTTGTCTATGTACAACTAATTCTGTGTTGCAATATCTAGTTTCATTAGTCCCCTTCCAGGGAAGCTTTAGAAATGCACTCTGTCCATTCATCTGTCCATTAGTCTGTCAGTCTGTTAAATCAGTTGTCCGGACTTTTTTCTATACCCTGGTAGGTATCAAGCTGAATTTTAGCTCACCTGAGCATGAAGTGCTCTGGGTGAGCTATTGTGATTGGTCGTCGTCCGTCTGTCTGTCTGTCCGTCTGTCCGTTCATAATTACAAAAAAATCTTCTCCTCCTAAACTAACCATGGAATTTCAACAAAACTTCACAGAAATGATCCTAAGGTCATGCTTTTTCAAAATACTTCAAAGAATTGAAATCCATGAAGAACTCTGGTTGCCATGGCAACAAAGTGAAAAAACCTAAAAAATCTTCTCCTCCCAAGAGGTAAGGCCTAGAGCTTTGATATTTGTTACAAATCATCATCTTTTGTCCCTCTACCAAAACACTTCAAATAACACTGAAAATAAGCCCTTTTCTGTGCGATCCCTGATTTTGAATAGAAATAAAGAAGGAAATTTGAAAAAATCTTCTTCTCCCAAACCATAAGGCCTAGAGCTTTGATATTTGGTATACATTATCATCTATTGACCCTCTACCAAAATACTTCTTAGAATTACTGTATCCTGAAAATAAGCCCTTTTCTGTGCAATCCCAGAAAGGAGAAAATGTTCTCCTCCTAAACCAACCTTCTATAGGCCTAGAGCTTTGATATTTGGTATGTATTAATGCCTATTGACCCTCTACTTAAGTACTTCAAAGAATTACTGCGCTCTTGAAATTGGCTTAATATGGTTGGATTCTCTCTATACCTAGGATTAAAGGAGAAAATCTTTAAAAAAAATCTTCTTCTCCAAAATGATTAGATGTAGGGCTTTGATATTTTGTGTATTATATTATTACGCCTTCAGCCATCATACTCAGGGAGCGATATAGGACCAACATGGTCCTCTTGTTAATATGAGTCTGCAGTAAAGAGTTGCATAATAAGTTAGAGTTTTGTTTGAGTCAATTGATTTTTTATGAAGATATAGATGCTGGACTTAGAAAATTACTGGGAAATTAGTTTTCCTGACTTTTTTCTAAACACTGTCAGGTATTGAGCTGATTTTTTGCTATAAACAACAGAAAGAGATGCCTGTTTGTTTTTTAAGAAAAAGTTTGACCTGTTGACCAGATTCAACAGTAAGACCAGCAAAAAAGATATATCTCTAGAGGGATATAGATATAAAGCCAGCAGGGGACTTGGTATTGCCTTGTAATACTTCAGAATGCTTGTTGTAAAAGTAATGAAACTTTTAAATATAGTGATCACATATTGAGGTTTTAACCCATTCCCACACAGTGACGCTTTCTGACGCCCCTTAGATACAAAGCTTTGGAAAACATTGTGGATAATGAAGAAATTGCTTATTACAAGCAATTTCTTCATTATCCACAATGTTTTTCTACCATACAAGACAGGGATTATTGAAATTTCGTCCATTTGAAATTGTCGTCTGCAACTTATTTGAGTTTGGAAATGTCTAAAATTTTGTTGTGTGGGAATGGGTTAAAGGGATTACTTTGAATAGTCACCTGCAACTGGTTTAAGAATGATCTCATCTTGGACTTTGACAATTTTTCAGTCTCCGCACAATCTGTTACCTACAGTTTTGTTTGTACTAATTTCTAAGAGTCAACAAAAAAATCACAAAATTCATTTCACATAAGACTAAACTCACTTCACTAGAAACTCATTTTCTTTCAGTTCCATTGTCAAAAAAATGAATTTTCATAGATCAGTTTTGCTAGACCTGATTTCAGAAAAATGACCAAATATTGTCATCTGCAACTTCTTTCAATTTGTACCAGTCTAAAATTCCGTTGTCTGGTAATGAGTTGATGATAGATTTCTGTTGTGTAAGAACATTTGGTCTGAAACATTTTGCCTCAAATGTTCCCCTTGATGAGTACTAAGATCATGCAAAACGATTTTTTGATAAATCCAAGGTCAAGGTCACAGTTCAAGGTAGCTTTACATCACTTTAAAATGATGTTCTTTTTGAGTACTAGTACCATATGTAAAGTAATTTAAGTTTGTTCTCATGGTTAAACTCCAAGGTCAAATGACAAAATTCACCTTGTTAGCATAGTATCTTGCACAATTCTTCTTCTTGACCAGCCTGTTTCAATAACCTCAAGGTCAAGGTGACATTTCCAGCTCAAGTGACAAATCTAAGCTTTGTCTGGAGAATGTTTATCATATTTATGGTTATTTTCTAAAATGAGTATGTAGAAAATGTACTTTTTTCCAATATTAGCCCATTACCAAATGCCAAATTTTAGATTGGTCCAAATTGGAAGGCGTTACAGACGACATTTCAAAGTTTATGAAATTTTAGATTTTTTCAACTTTCTCGGTAGACAAAATTTAGTAAAATAAAGAAACTGCTTGTCACAAGTTATTTCTTCATTTTACACAGTTCTTTCCTAATTATCCTTCTTGAGGGTAATCCAAAAGCATCACTTCGTGGGAATGGGTTAAGGTCAAAGTTCTTGGAGAAATACTTGTACCCTGCTGGCTCAACGTACGTTGTACAGAGACCACCATTCAAGTTTACCTTGGTATCATTTCAGATTTTGAAGTACAATCTGTTTCATCAGAGAGACATGGTCTACATGATTATTCAAAAAAGCATGCTTGTTTATATTGTGGAAAGCTTGACTTTAAAATTACAAGGCATTTGTGCACATGGCACAAGAATGAAAAGGAGATAGCTTTGCTACCTCCACCTTCAAAAAGTAAACCTTCCTTTGAGAGAGAAAAAATGTTAGACCGAATAAGAAACCAGGGAGATTTTTTGTACAACATCAAACAACTTAAATCTGGAAAAGGCTCCCTCATTATAGCTAGAAGACCAAAACAGGGAATTCACACAGCTGCAGATTACCTCCCCTGTCAGCATTGTTTAAAATTCTTCATCAAAGGAGAATTGTGGAGGCACTCCAAGACATGTAAATTAGCTTCAATTTCGCATGGTAACCATGAAAGAAATGAGGTTAAAGCTTCAAGGACAATTCTGCAGGGTGCTGGAGTTGTTAATGAGGAAGAAAACACTGAATTCTACCAAAACGTTATTGAAACAATGAAGAGTGATGACATAGGGAAAGTAGTGAAACATGACTATAGTATAATGAAGGTCGGTCAGGTTCTTTATGGACGATTAGGAAGGAAAAGAGCAGCTGAAGTTAGATACAGAATAAGACTTTTAGGCAGACTTAAATGTAAGCTGATTCCAGATCCTCTTCACCAGAAGCAAATCCAGCTAATAACATATATTAAACCAGACAAATTCAATGAAATTGTTCATGCTGTGAAACAACTAGTGAAAGTGAGTCATGAAAAAAGTTTGAATGGTGTTATAATGTTTGATAAACCTGAAACTGCCAAAAAGGCTGGACAGTTGGTGAAGAGATTGGCAGAATTGAAACAGGGACAGGCAATTAAAGAGCGAAACACTTGTGACAGGCAAGATGCATTAGACTTTCTAACACTTTACTCAACAGAATGGAAAGATACAATAGGCAGTATAGCTTGTCAAACTACACGGGAAAGAAAATACAACAAGAAAGACATGCTACCTTTGACAGAGGATTTAATTAAATTAAGAAAATTCTGTGACAAGATGATAATTGAACACTCAAATTTATTAAAGGCTTCAACCAATAATCAAAATTGGAGAACACTTGCCAATATAACACTCTGTAAGGTCCAGCTGTTCAACTTCAGAAGAGGTAATGAATGCTCTAGGATGCTCAGAGAAAAATACCAAACAAGGGCAGACTGGCGACAATGCAACCAAGAAATATTCAACTCCTTAGACAAGGTGGAATGTGAATTAGCTAAAAAGTAAGCTGTTTTCTGTGTGTGATCAGCATTGATAAGATTACATGCATAATATTTTATCATTTTTAGCTCACCAGATCACAATATGCTCAAGGTGAGCTTTTGTGATTACCTTGTGTCTATCATGTATTGTCCCTCATCTGTTGTGCATTGAAAGTCATTAACAAGAATTTAAACATCCTCTTCCAAAACCACTGGGTCAATTTCAACCAAATTTGGCAGGAATATTTGAGAAAATTTTGATTTGCCCATAGATATTGGAGTCGCAGGGCAACTTATTTCTAATTTGAGATCTTTAAATGTCTTCTTCACCCAAACCTTTGGGCCAATTTCAACAAAACTTGGTTGGAATGTCTCATTAGTGACCCTTTGTTAAAATTTTGACCGCCCAATGAATATGGGTATAGCAGGGTGGGGCTTATTTTCTTTTTGAAATCTTTAAACAAATTCTCCTCCAAACTACTGGGCTGGTCCCAACCAACCTTGTCAGGAATTTTCTTTGGGTGACCTCTTCAAAACCGGTTTGAAAATCTAATTGGTCCATAGACTAGTATATGTCCATTGTAAGACAGGTGGGACATAATTTTAATTTGAACATCTTCTCCAAAACCAGCAGGCCAGTTTACAAAACTCGGCAGAAATGAATTTTGACCAAAACTGGGCAGTGAAATTTTTATTGGCCCATAATTATGGACATGTCTTATTTTAACTTTGGAATTTTGAAACATATCCTCCTTATTCACTAGGTTGATTTCATTCAATTTTGGCAGATATGTTCCTAGGCCGACCCTTTTCAAAGCCTGTTAAAAGATTATTAAATTGCCTGTAAATACAGGTGTAGGTAAGGATCATTTTCACTTTGAAATCCTTTTGCTCCCAAACCGCCGGGCCAATTTCAAACAAACTTGGCATGAATATTCCTTTGTTCACCCTTTTGATAAATTTTTCTTGCAGTTTTGTTTTGCCCATAAATATGGGCATGGTACGGCAAGATCTTATTTTTTCAAATCTTTTAAATTTCCCCAAACTACTGAGTGAATTTTAACCAAACTAGGCAAGAATGATCTTTGGATGATCCTTTTTCAAACTTGTTTGTGAAATTTTGTTTGGCCAAATAATTATGGGTGTAGTAGGGCAAAGCTTATTTTCCCTATCAAATCCTTAAATTTCTCCTCCCAAACCACAGGGGCAATTTCAAGGAAACTTGTCAAGAATGTTTCTTGGATTACCTGAAAACCTACTCTTTAAATTTTGATAGGCCTTTAAATATGAGGGTTGCATATTTTAACTTTGAAGTCTTTAAATATCTTGTCCACTTAACCAAATGGCCATCTTTATAAAATTCATTAAAAGTTTAAATCCTTTTGAAACCCTTTGTTATTGCAAATTTCTTCTCGGTCACCTAATATTTGCAAAGTGAGTGTTAAGAGCTATTCTAGCCCTTTTGTCTTCCTGACTGTATTACTTTGCCTTCTGTGTGCTTCAGGCTTTGATATGATTTTTTTGTCGAGCCCCCTTGGGATGAGCGAGACATAGTTGTCACTATGACAAGAAGTCAGTCGGTCTGTCCGAATTTGTCCGGACAATTACTCCTACATTTAAGGATGGATTTCAAAATAACTAGGCACAATCATTCTCTATCATGAGTAGATGTGCCATTTGGAAGATTTTTGGGATAGTTCTAATGTCAAGGTCACAGCTCAAGGTCAAACACTAAAATTGTGTTTGGATAATTACTCCTACAATTATGGACGGATTTCAAAATAAATTGGCACAATTATTCTCCATCATGAGTAGATGTGCCATTTGAAATAAATTTTTGGATAGCTTCAAGTTCAAGGTCAAAGCTGAAGGTCAAACACTAAAATTGTGCTTTTCCGGAGCATGATACCTACAAAACTTTGCAGGCTTGACAGCAGTTGTCCTGGGACAACCATCTAATTTCCTGTAATCTTTTAATTTGACCACCAGAACAGGAAAAATGTTTATAAAGCAGCTTTTTTAGTTACACCAGACATAAATGCCCATATCATACCCTTGGATATTGGCAACAGTAATGGCATTCCACTTTTAATATGCCCAAAGGCTTGTATTGTGTTATGTATGTCTGTCTATCCGTCTGTTTGTTAGCAATTTTTGTGTGCACAACCCCTCCTAAACTATCAATGGGAATGAGCTGAAACTTAGCACAATTACTCCCTATGATCTCTAGCTGTGCCTAAGACCTTTGAAATTCAAATCGGTTCAGTCATTCTTGAGTTATCTTGAATTAACTGCCCTTGAATTGAACAAAAATCACTATGTTTTATGTGCACAACTCCTCCTAAACTATCAATTGGAATGAGCTGAAACTTGGCACAATTACTCCCTATGATGTCTTGTTGTGCATAAGACCTTTGAAATTCAAAAATGATTCTTTAGTTTTCTTGAATTATCTGCCCCTGAATTGAAAGAAAATCACTATGTTTATTGTGTGCACATCTTATCCTACATTATTTATGGCAATTAAACGAAATTCCCCACAATTACTTTCTTTGATGTCTAGTTGTGCATAAGACCCTTGAAATTCAAATCCCTCCAGTTGTTTTGAGTTATCTTGAATTTTTGATATGTCAAGTTGTTCCTAAATTATCTGCCCTTTACTTAACAATATAGCTTCAAATAACAGTTTGTGTGTGTGTGCACAACTCCATCTACTAATTCTATTGGATTGGACTGAATCTTGCCACAATGTATCTCTGATATTAAGTTAAACATAAGACTTCAGAAATTCAGAAAGCTCAGGTCTTTCTTGAATTATCTGCCCTTGAATTGATTGAATTCAAATGTCAAGGTCATTTTGAGGTCTGAAAAACCTAAACTGAACCATTGTATTTTAGTTTATTTGTCATGATTAGTTTTTCAAGGTCATATTTGTATTGCTTGTGGTGAGTACTTTCTATTGAAACTTGTTTCAAGATCATTGGTCGAGGTCATTTTTTTCTGTCAATTGTATTCAGATTATAGAATGTAACCATTGTACGTAATACGTTGATTGATAAGTAAAAATAAGCTGTCTTATTTCTCAAGTGTAAACAGTATTGTTCAGGTGATAAGATCTTTCTATTGACAAATATCATTAGCTATCATTCAAGCTCAGGTTACTGACAAGCCAAGTTACTGACAAACCCCTTTGGGCATATATACAACGCTCTGTGTATATATGTGTGTGTGTGTGTGCTGCACTAAGAAAGTTACTGGGAAATTACAGTTTTCCTGACATTTTTATAAATAGTTTCTTTGTGACCACAATGGGTTTTTTTCTTGAAAAAGACAGATTTTTGAAATTTCAACAACTAAAGGTGGCGTCTGCAACTTCTTTGAATTAGACCGGTCTTAGATTCTGTCTTTTGGTAGTGGGTAAAATTCCTGAAGATAAAGGTTGTGGAATAATTATCGTGGGAAACAAACAAATTGCTATCTTTCAACTATTTTTTTGTTTCAAAAAAGGTTTCCTTCACAATAAATGCTTAGTTCTGAAATTTGCTTCACACATGAAATGTCATGCACAGCTTCTTTTTTTATCTTTGCAGAAGTATAATGTAACGAACGACAAAAAGAGACATCTGAATGTCTTTTTAAGAAAAAATTGCACATAAAGTCTGATTCAACAATAACTCTTTGAACAGTGCTCCTTTACCACCAAAAAAGATATCTCTCTAGAGAGATATAAATATACAGCGGTTAGGGTACTTTGTATTGCTATGCAATAGTACAGAATGCTTGTTTTCCAAGTAATATCTTTTCTGGAACAAAATGGCTAAAAATAGGGATAAAGGCCTCATTTAGTATGAAATGTCATTTCATTAAATTTTCTTATTATTATCATAGTTTTTTTGCCTTTTTTAAGGATGGACCTTGTTGAAATTATGGGGAAAAAGGATAGAAAAGTTCCTGTCCTACTAACACCATCTGTAAGGGATGCCCTTGACCTACTAAACTCAATGAGAAGTACCTGTCAGATTCCTGACAGCAATCCATATGTATTTGCTAAGGTAGGCTTTGTCTTGTTTTCAAACTTTTGCATTATATTACTGCATAGTTAGCTCTTTTGAACAAGAGCCATGTAGATTTACCTAAAAGAATACTTGTCTATCTAAGAATTTTCATGATACTTGGCTTGTTTTTTTAATGACACTTTCATTATTGACAGACTGTGATATAGCCTAGTTGGTAGTGTGTTGAAAAAAACAATCATGTGATTATTGGTTTAATTGTCATTGTCATTTGTCTCTCACTTAAGGGAGAAACAGCAGCTAGAGGTTGTTGTGATAGTATTGGTAATAGAAATACTAGGAATCCATGGGTAGATTCTTCATTTGCCTCCAACCGAAATAATGTTGAGGGGGGGGGGGGGGGGGGCTAACCCTATACAACCAGCTTGAATCCACTTCAACTTATTTTTCACAATTTCATGTTAATGTGAAATATGAATTTTAACAAAGGCCATTACTTCAGAATGGTAAGTCATAGAGCCTTTATATCACATATATTGTTTTTGTTTGATTTGTTTAAATTGGGCTTAACACGGCTTTCAATAATTTTTCAGTCATATCGTGGTGGCTGTAGCACCTATCAATGGATTCTCAGTTTATCTCGCACCAGTACTACCATTACATCCTTCCCTAGCTCCAAGCTGCTATCAGTTGTAGGTTTACGATTATCCACCCATTTTTGAAAGACAAATGTCGGAAAGGATATTCGCCAAGGCTGGAGATTGAACAAGGGACCCAAGATAAGGTGTCCTACGCAAAGATCATGTGCCATGGTCAGAGTCAAATAGCAAAGCACAATTCTGAAATTAGTTGGATGTCCATTGTGTGTCCTGCCACGTCCGTCGCCAACATTTACTTTGTATGTACTCTAGAGGTTACTTTTTTGACCAATCAACCTGAAAATTTGTCAGAATGATTGTTTTGATGAAGGACTATCTTGATGAAATCTTGTACAAACTCAAAACTTTGTCATCTGGGGTCAAAGATTACCAGACTACATTATTTTAGACTTGTCCAAACTGAAAGAAGTTGCAGCAAAATGTTTTGTTGATGGAATTTTAAAAGTCATTGTGTTTTGAGGTAGAAAACATAATGGATAATGAAGAAATTGCATGTGCTAAGCAATTTCTTCATTTTTCACAATATTTTCCAAAGTTTTTTTCTTGGGTGCATCAAAAAGTGTCATTGTGTGGGAATGGGTTAAACAAACATATCTTGTTTGACTTGGATATTTTCATTCATTAGCAAATGCATGGGCATGCAGTTTTCTTGTGAGATTTTACAGAGATCTGGAATTAAAGATCTTACCACTTGTCCTAGAAAATAAAAATGCAATAAGTTTTGCAGATAAATTTTTTAATCTGTTGTCAATGTTTGACATTGCCCCATACTCTTGACCATGATTAGCGCACAAAAATTGTTACAGAAGGAGAAGTTTGTTGCTTCTACTATGAAAACTTGCAAAGAGAATATACATGATCTTGATTTTACCAAAGTTCAACTGATTTTATCACTTATAAACATAATGGATCTCTTGAGCAAGTGACCTAGAAGCAAAAAAAAAAAAAAACTCAGTGAAGACCTGAGATTTACTTTGCATAAATGAATGTGATATTAGGGATGCAGAAGTATAGAAATACATATTGAAATTGTTTTGGATGTTGAAACAACAAACAACAAGTTTTCCATGATAAAAACAAAGGGTGCAACTTCACAAATTTAGCTAAATAGATTATGATGGGGCAGAATTGAATTGCTAGAAATACGAAGGGTTGAACAGAAACTTAATTTGCATCATTCCTTAGCATTGCAAAGATGAGAGAAAATAGATAAATAGACAAACAGTTGAGGCAAAAAACCATTTCCCACCAATCTTTTGGTGCTGAAACTCAAAAATATTTTTATTTCCCTGCATCAAAAGACCGGGGGCATATTGTTTTACCGTTGTCCGTCTGTCCGTCATTTAGTCTTATCGTCTGTCGGGCTGTCTGCAAAACTTAACCAAAAAACTTAACATTGCCAATTACTTCCAGCCTATTCAAGATACAATGTTCATATTTGGCATGATTATACATCTCCATAATACGAATCTCCTCATGTCAAGATCATGTGATAAGGTCAAGGTCACATTCCAAGGTCAAACATTTAGTCGTGTTGCTGGGGCATTGTGTTTCACAAACACATCTTGATTTGTATTGAAATGCAAATATTTTATCAACACTTCAAAATGTAATAAGATTTTTTTTTCTCCTTTTTTCAAATTTGGTAAATAGTTATTAGTGTTTTATTACAGGGCTGTGATAGTTACATCAGAGGTTCAGAAGCACTAAACACTGTTTTGGACAAGGTGCCTGGATTACAGAATCCTGAATATATAAGATTCCCAAAAATGAGGAAGTACCTAGCTACAGTTGTTCAGGTGAAAAATCATAGGATATAATTCTCATTTCACCTGATCTGTTTGTTTTTCCCAACTGATAGGTAGAAGGACACTATTTTTGTGTTATCCACCATTTCTTCCATTCATTTGTTCAATACTTGTCCAGAGCACAACTACTAGAATTATTTATAAATTTCAAAATGATTTGACACAGTTGTTCACCATCATGAGTAATTGTGCATCACAAAACAAATTTTTGGATGGCTCCATAATGAAGGTCACTATGTTTAAACTGAACTTGTCCAGAGCATAACTCCTACATTTATAGATGTATTTCAAAATTGTTTTTCCTAAGAAAGTCTGCATTGTAAAAGAAATTTTCGGATAGCCTTATGGTCAAGGTCTTGGGTAAGCTCAAATATCAAAATAGACCTAGTCCAGAGTATATCTTCTATTTTATGGATAGATTTCACAATAATATGGTACAATTGTTCTCCTTTGTGAAATGGTGTGTAATGTGATTTTTTTAAAAAAAATTATAGTGTCAAGGTCAGAGGTTGAATGTTAAAATTGAAATTGTCCATCATTCACACCCTACTCATTCTTGGCTGCTGATCCCATCCCCGAATATATCTCTTTTGTGGTGCCCAATTTTCTATGGAATATATCTAAATTAACAGCATAGACTTTCAAACAATTTATTCCAGTGCAGGTAGTTTTAAAGATCTTAGTTTAGTCTAGATTATAATAATCTATATTAGTTTGATTGTAACGAAAGCTATAAGCCTATAGAGCCACTCTCAAAGACTCACAATCCAGATGCTTTTACATCCCTGACAGAGAGACAGTGGCATAAACACACTGCCAGCCAGTTTTACAGCTGGGGGGACTGACACTGGCTAGTGCCTTGCCAATGAACACACTTCGTTGTTGTTGTTTTTCAGACTTGAATTTTTTCCATAAATTATCTCTGAGATTATAATAGCTTGATCATGAAATTTAGTGTTGATATAAGACAGACATGTGCATATCCTATTTTGGTTATGGTTAATTGATTTTTGACGGAGCTATGGCCCTTAAATTAAAAAGTCCATTTTTTGTAATGGCCCTTTTACAATTAGACATATGGACAAGCGCTGTTGGGGGGGGGGGATATTAGTCCGCTTTGCGACAATGTCTAGTTCATTAAAGTTTGCTCATGTCTGTCAGTCTGTTGGTCCTTCTGTCATCTGTAGTTAAAACCTTGTGCTAATGAAAATTGACTGAAAATTGACCCAGGTTAGTCAAGCTGCTGATGGAGGGGTATAAGCAGGTTTAGCGACAGCTATAGTTATTACAGAGCTTATCTTATTTTTTAGATTTATGGTCTAAGTGAAATTGAGTTGCAAGAAGTGGCACGTCACCTGGGACATGAACTTACTGTTCACCGTCAGTACTACTGACTCCAGGACGACGTAATTGAACTGGCGAAGATTTCTAAACTTTTACTGGCAGTTGAGTCAGGCAAGGCCCATAAATTTGCCGGAAAGTCCTTAGAAGAAATAGACATTGAGGGTAAGTTGATAGATATATTTTTAAAGTTTAATTCTAATGATAAGCCTTGATTCTATACTTTGATATGACTGGGTTAAGGGCATTATACAAGGCAAAGATTAACCCATTCCAACACAGCAAAATTTTAGACTGGTCGAAAGAAGCTGCAGACAACAATTTCAAGTTGATGTAGTTTTGATTATTTTCATCTTTTTGGATAGAAAACATTGTGGATAATGAAGAAATTGCTTGATACAAGCAATTTCTTCATTTTCCACAATGTTTTCCAAAGCTTTTTTCTTGAGAGGCGTAAAAAGGTGTTATTGAGTTGGAGTTGGTTAAAAAGCATATATCTTATTTCAATGAAGTTTTAATGTAATTTCAATGTAATAATTGTACATATCAGATGTACTAACCATAGATGATAAAGATATATGAGGCAAATGTTGGTTTAGGGTAGTTTGTCCATCTATCTGTCTAAGTTTTTAGGCCCAAACATCTGTAGATCTAGGGATATATTTTTTACTCTGTCTGTTGTAAGTCAATCAGTTTACCCACTTGTCTGCCTAAAAGTGAATGGTCCATCACTTTTGAATGGTCAGTGATCCAACTTTAATATTTCCTGTGTGTTTCTTGTTCTACCAAGATCTAGTTCATGGGTCACTTACAAGCTTAACCATAAAACTTTGACATGGTTCATTGCCAGAATGGAATATTCTTGGGTGCTTGATGCAGCCTTTCTGTTTTTATCATGCTCAATGCTCAAGGTCAATGTCACTTTCTAGGTAATTCAAAAACTTTAACATAAAATATATATTGCTCATAACATTTGAATGGTAGATGATAGGGCTCTCAAATTCCACATGCATGTGTGATTAGATTTCTGTAGGCACTTAGTTCAAAGTCATAAAACAAGATCAAAATCAATTAGAAGGTCATCTTTGGAAACATTGCTTGTTTAAATACCCTGCAATTTATATGTATTTGGTGACAGTTTTGTGACACGGTCTTGTGACAGCTTATTTCTTTTTTTTCAGGAATATCAGACATTGAAGAAAACGATGCAGTGAGAGGTAAAACACTTGTATTCAAATATAACTATACTCCAAATAACAAAGTTGGGAGTTTACTGGAGTCTCATTTGTCTTTCTGCCCAGTTGTATGTCTATCCATTTGTCTATGTGTCTGTCCACCAGAATCTTCTTAAAATTTGTCAACAAAAGGTCTTTCTTTGTTAATTCTTTTACCTCCACCCATGAAGTATAGGCCTGAGGGGGATATGTTGGTTTCACCATGTCTGTCTGTCCTTCTGTCCTTTGACTTTTTCTTTTCCATTCTCTAAATCAAGAATCAACAGACCTGCAACCTTTAAACTTCATACCATTGTTGCCAATGACCCAAGGAAGTGCCATATATACCTAGGGAAAAAAGTTAAGCAATTTTGTATGTTACAGCCAATTTTTGCAGTGTCTAGCTTTGGATTCAAACCATATTTTCACACATTGATCTTTTATGTGTTAGCCACAGTATTTAAAAAAATCAGATGATTTCAAGGTCATATGTGTTTGTTGTACAGCGTCAAACATGGTAGGGGTAGGGAAGTTAAAATAACACAAAGATGTAATATCTTGTGTGTCCACCGTTTGCGCTAATAACGGAATCACAGCGTCTTCTCATGCTGGAAATGAGCCTACGTTTAATGGCCATGGGGATACGACCCCATTCCTGATGCAGAATACGTTCCAGGTCTCTAATGTTATTAACGTCATTCCTGTCTCTTACTCTCCTACCCAGATGGGGCAACAATTCTAGTTTATGCTAAGGTGGTCTACACACATAACTCATTTGGCTGACTGCCTTTTATCAATCAAAATCAAATCTTTTATGTTGTTACACAAGACTAATAATAATCATGGATTATATTTGGTGTATAATTTCCATGCATTGATTGGCAAGGAGCTCTTGTTATCTAAATCTTTCTACTCAGACTTAGATAGTTCTCAATTATTTTTTCAACAATTTATGTTTAGAACAAGAAGAAGAGATGGAGATAGAGCAGAATCAGGAACACAATCCTACAGTTAGAAACTTGAAAACTATTGGGGATCATGGTAAACACTACATTTTGTCCTTTATCCGATATAAATCAATTACTGTCATTTCTTCTTCAATAAAATCATGACATGAAAAAAAATAATCAGATAGCAAAATCTTAGACTAGTTCAAATTCAAAAAAAAAAAAAAGGGATTTAACATTATGTAAAATGAAGGAATTGCTTGTTACTTGTATTTTTTCATCTGATAATGTTTTCTTAAACTTTTGTTTGAGGGGTATAAAAATTTGGATGGGCGTAAATACATTCAGCTCTTTCAAAATTTCTAAAATCGTTACCGTCAGATCCCCAGTTGTGGAGGGGTTTCAGGAGGGGAACTACATGTATATAGAAATAAGGCTTTTTATGCCCCCGCATCGATAAGATCGGGGGCATATTGTTTTACCGAGGTCCGTCTGTCTGTCTGTCTGCAAACTTAACCTGCCAACTAAACATTTTCCTATAACTTCAACCCTGATTAAGTTACAATGCTATATTTGGTATGTAGATAGGTCTCAACAAGGCGCAACTGAGGAAGGTCATTTCATCAAGGTCAAGGTCAAAATTTTAACCCTTTTCCGTTTCTAAAGAATCTCTGTTTTGGGGGCATAGTGTTGCATAAACACATCTTGTTAAAATCACAACTGCCCCCAAACAACTGGGCAAATTCAACCAAATTTGGCTGGCATGCTCCTTAGGTGGTCTCTTTGAAAACTGCTAAAAAAAGAAATATGTTGAAAACAAAAGTGAAATTCCAAAAACTATGATCTCTATCTGACCAAAAAGGCTAAAGCTTTGATATTTCACTTGAAGCATAAGAACATTAACATCTATCAATATTACTAAAATCATTGCCCCCTAGTCCCTTCAGGCAGAGCCCCAACGGGGTAGGGGCTCATATCAAAATAATGACAACTCCTCTCAAACTAACCAATTTTAACAGGATTTGACAGGCATATCCCTTACATAGCCCCATTTAATTTTTTTTAAAAGAAATGAAACCTGTTGAAAAATCTGTTTGCCATGGTAACAAAAATAAAGTTTTTAAAAAAAATCTAAAAAGATATCTCCCCTGACCCAGTGGGCGTATAGCCTTAATCCATTACTACACAAGAAATTTTTAGATTGGTCCAAATTCAAAGAAGTTTAAGATGACAGCATCAAGTTGATGAAAATTATTTTTTTTCCTTTTTGGGTGGAAAACACTATGAATAAGGAAGAAATTGCCTGTCATAAGTAATTTCTTCATCAATCACAATGTTTTCCCTATTTTTTTTCTTGAGGGGCATCAAAAAGCATAATTGTATGGAAATGGGTTAATAATATATGCATGAAGTATTAGCATATTGTCCTCTTACAAAATTGTTAAAACCTTTATCCTTGGGTTCCTTAGGATGGAGCTGCAGGTGGATCGGGCCTATATATAATTAGAGAAGGATTTTTCAAAATGAAAACTCCTCAAAACTACAAAGAAAAGTTTGGCTGAATAGTTCCTTAGATTGTCCTCTTTCAAAATAGCTGGAAGAATTGGGATCCATTGAAAACCCTTGTTGCCCTGGCAATATAACTTAAATTGAAAAAAATACCTTCCAAGACTCAGTTGGTCTTGAGACTTGAGTAAAAAGATCCTTATCTCAAGAGAGCATACTAGGGCAAAAAGGATAATTTTGTAAGAAATGCATTAGTTTAAGGCAGCAGGGCAATGAGTCATAATAGAACAATCTTATTAAAAATAGAGCTACTCCTTGAGGTGAGGTGTTTTGATCATCTGTCCGTTTTGCGTTGTCCATCCTGTATCAATGATTGCTTTACATGACTTCTCCAAAACAACAGGGCTAATTTCAACCAAATTTGGTAGCCATGTTCCTTAGGTGGTCACCATAAAAACTTTCTAAAAAAATTTGATACTCTGGTTGCCATTGCCACAAAAGTGAAATTTAAAAAGAAATGATTACAATCGTCACCTCCTGACCCAGAAGGCGTAGAACCTTGATATTTTGTATGAAGCATCAGTACATTGAGTTCATTCAAGATTGCTAAAAGTCTTCTCCAGACCTAGTTTGCCTTGAACATTGAAGAAAAATACCCTTATCCTGGGCGAGCACCAGGGCCAGTGTTCCTGTTGTTTTTATACATTACATTGTTTTTATATTAATTGTAATTATACGCCCGTCGAAGACAGGACGTATTATGGGATCACCCGTGGTGTCCGGGCGTCCGGTTGTCCAGGCGGTGTCCACTTCTTTGTCCGGAGCATAACTCTGTCACCTTAAGTCTGATTGACTTTGCAGTTATATTCTTCTCATCAATACGGAGTGCAGTGCTCAATAACCATAACTCTACCTGGCCTATTTTTTTAGTTATTGCCCTTTGTTGTTTTTCAGACTTGAATCTTGTCCGGAGTATATCTCTAAAAGTATTATAGCTAGGATCATGAAATTTCAAGAGTGAATAGATCTCACCAAGAGGGAGTGCAGTGTACAAGAACCATAACTCTACCTGGCCTATTTTTAGAGTTATTGCCCTTTGTTGTTTTTCAGACTTGAATCTTGTCCAGAGTATATCTCTAAAAGTATGATAGCTAGAATCATGAAATTTCATGGATGGATAGAGCTCACCAAGAAGGAGTGCAGTGTACAAGAACCATAACTATCCCTAGCCTATTTTTTGAGTTATTGCCCTTTGCTGTTTTTCATACTTGAATATTGTCCGGAGTATATCTCTAAAAGTATTATAGCTAGGATCATGAAACTTCATGGGTGCATAGATCTCACCAAGGAGGAGTGCAATGCACAAGAACCATCACTCTACCTGGCCTATTTTTTGAGTTATTGCCCTTTGTTGTTTTTCATAATTGAATCTTGTCCGGAGTATATCTCTAAAAGTATAATAGCTAGAATCATGAAACTTCATGGATGGATAGAGCTCACCAAGTGGGAGTGCATTTACAGGAACCATAACTCTACCTAGCCTATTTTTTTAGTTATTGCCCTTTGTTGTTTTTAATACTTGAATCTTGTCCAGAGTATATCTCAAAAAGTATAATAGCTAGAATCATGAAATTTCATGGATGGATAGAGCCTACCAAATGGGGGTGCAGTGTACAAGAACCATAACTCTACCTGGCCTATTTTATGAGTTATAGCCCTTTGTTGTTTTTCATACTTGAATTTTGTCCGGAGTATATCTCTAAAAGTATTATAGCTAGGATCATGAAACTGAATGGGTGTATAGATTTCACCAAGGGGAAGTGCAGTGCACAAGAACCATAACTCTACCTGGCCTATTTTGAGAGTTATTGCCCTTTGTTGTTTTTCATACTTGAATCTTGTCTGGAGTATATCTCTAAAAGTATAATAGCTAGGATCATGAAATTCCATGGATGGATAGAGCTCATCAAGTGGGAGTGCAGTGTACAAGAACCATAACTCTACCTAGCCTATTTTTTGGTTATTGCCCTTTGTTGTTTTTCATACTTGAATCTTGTCCGGAGTATATCTCTAAAAGTATTATAGCTAGAATCATGAAACTTCATGGCTGGATAGATCTCACCAAGTGGGAGTGCAGTGTACAAGAACCATAACTCTACCTAGCATATATTTTGAGTTATTGCCCTTTGTTGTTTTTCATACTTTGTTTGACAAAAAATATTCATTCAAAATAACCTCAGTTCTATTCAAAACCCCAGTTAATATAAAGCAGTGTGACGGGCGTATCTTGTGACAATTTGGCACCTTGTTTATTTTGATGCAATCTCTGTGAAATAATCCAGCAAAAAATGGACACAGCAAGGGTTTAAATGCACTAACTTTTCCAAACAGGCAAAGTTGTCATGTTGCAACATAATCAGGCTGACTTGAAGTTTCCATTTGTACCTAACACTATTCAATTATTTGAAAATATAGGTTCTGTCCACCTTAAATAATTATCAAGGCGATTTAGGTGAACAATCAATGATAGCATTTGTCGTTTCATTGTTATTTTCCAGCACATCATTTGAGGCAACAAGACAATGTTAGCCTGCAGTACCAGTTCCATCAGGAGGAAGACATAGATGACTTTATTAAAGACCCTACTTATACTAAAGGTATCTAACATAAGAATATATTGTTTTAGGTGTCAGGCTAGGTATGGGTGTAAGGCCTATATGAACATTTATAAGAGTATAAGAAACCTAGCCAATTTGAACCAGATTTAACAGAATCTGACTCAGACTTCTAATCTGACGTTTGCAAGAAGTGCATTGATGAAGGAAAATTTACAAACAGAGCAAGGTTTGTAAGTGAAGCTCTTTAAGTAGAGGTGTTTTTATGCCCCCACATTGAAAGATCGGGTGATATTGTTTTACCATTATCCGTCGGTATGTCTGTTTGTCCGTCTATTTGTCTGCTGTCTGTCTACAAAACTTAAACCAAAAAAGTTAACATTGCCAATTACTACCAGCCTATTCAAGATACAATGCTCACATTTGGCATGATTATACATCTCCATAATACACATCTCCTCATGTCAAGGTCATGTGATAAGATCAAGGTCTCATTCCAAGGTCAAATGCCAAAAAATTTATGTACAAGTCAACACTTTTCATAGTTAAGTCCTGTTGCAGGGGTATTGTGTTTCACAAACACATCTTGTTTCCTTTTGGATAAATCAAAATCATAGAAAACAGTGCTTTGAAGTTTTGTGGGTAAAGAGTTTACTACTCTATAAATGCTGTCTTTTCAGAAATCTCAGACTCTGCCTCAGACTCAGATGAAGATTTATGCTGTAATCCACAGAAAAGAAAAAAAATGGGTATGTTTATTTTCAGCTCATCTGAGCACAATATGCTCATGATAAGCTTTTGGAATAAATAATTGTACGTTGTGCATTGTCAATAATTCAGTGCTACTGCTCAATCACCCTTTCTTTTTTAAACTTGCTGTAAATGATTCTATTGTCACAAGGAAGAATCCTATTGAATATGGTGACATTCATATTAAAATGGGCCTTAATGACAATTTCCTTATTACCACTTTCCAGGTCCAGCTCAATCTTTCTCAAAATTGTTCATATCTTTTTATAGTAATGAGGTAGAACCCTATTGATCATTTTGAACAATATCAAAGTAAAAAGGGGCCTTGTTTACAATTTCCTTATTACCACTCTACCGGTTACAATTTTGGCCCAATTCTCCTACTTGCTGAAAATTTTGTATGTGGTCATGAGGAAGAACCCTATAAAATATTCTGACCTTAATGATAATTTCCTTGTAATTTGCTACAGGTCTCTATTTGGACTCAATGTTTACCCAACTAGCAGAAAATATTTGTTTTATCATGAGGAAGAATCCTCTAAAAATGAAATAATCCTGACGCATACCGAGTGTTTCTGTGAAATTTGAATCAAATCTGTCCAATGTCACCATATTCAGATGTCACTTTTGGCCCAATCACTCTCATACTTACTAATAAGTGTTTGTATAGTCATTAGGAGGAAAGCTATTTAGTATGGTGACATTGTGACCTATATCACGGGAATATTGGCCTTATTGACAACTACCTTAGTACCACTCTACAGCTCACAATTTTGGCTTAATCTTTCTCAAAGTTGCTGAAAATATTTGTTTAGATCCCTTTTTAATGTATAGAGACATCCTGACTCAAGGGAAAAGGGAACTTAATGACAATTTCCTTTGTACTGCTCAAGATGTCACAATTTTGGCTCAATCTTTCAAATTACTGTACATGCTTGTTAGGTATTGCATTGACATTCTTCCATTATTCTGCAAACTGTCACAGTAAAACCTAGAGCTATATTGATAAGATGAGCCATATAGGACTGTTGTGGTCATCTTGTTTAGTTGAATTATTATACCCCCCATAACTATGTTTAAGGGGTAGATAGGAGTCAGCTTGTCGGTCTATCAGTACGTCCATCCGTCTGTCCGTCAGTCTGTCTAGCTTTATCATGTCCACTCAATTTTTTGGCAAGCATTGAACAGATTTGTTTCAAATCTCACTGATATAATCAGTATCAAGCAGATTGTGCATATTCTATTTTTGTTATGGTCAATTAATTTTTGATGTGTTATGGCCCTATGGTGAAAATCGTGTCCGCTCAATTTCTCAGCAACCATTGGACGGATTTGATTCAAATTTCACAGAAACACTCGGTGTAAGTCAGACGTGTGCATATTCTACTTTGGTTATGGTCCATTAATTTTTGACAGATTTATTGCACTTTAATTAAAAAGTCCATTTTAGCTCACTGTCTGTCTGTCTGTCCGTCTGCCTGTCTGTCCGTAAACATATATTAAAAAATCTTCTCCTCCTAAACCATAAGGCCTAGAGCTTTGATATTTGGTACATATCATCACCTATTGACCCTCTATCAAAATACTTCAAAGAATTACTGTACTCTTAAAATTAAACCTTTTCTGTGCAATCCCAGATTTTACAAAGGAAATCTTAAAAAATCTTCTCCTCCATAAGGCTAAGAGCTTTGATATTTGGTATGTATCATCACCTATTGATCCTCTATCGAAATACTTCAAAGAATTATCGTGTTCTAAAAATTACCCCTATTCTGTGCAATCCCTGATTTTCAATGGAATAAAGAAAATATCTTTTAAAAACTTCTTCTCCCAAACCATAAGGCCTAGAGCTTTGATATTTGGTATGTATCATCACCTATTGATCCCCTCACAAAATATTTCAAAGAATTACTGATTTTACAAGGGAATAAAGAAAGAAAGTTTTGAAAATCTTCTTCTCAAAAACCATAAGGCCTAGAGCTCTGATATTTAGTAAATATAATCAGCTATTGATCCTCTACCAAAATACTTAAAAAAAAATAACTGTATTCTGAGAATTAGCCCTTTTCTATGCAATCCCTGATTTTACAAAGGAATAAAGAAGGAAATCTTTTAAAGTCTTCTTCTCCCAAACTATTAGGCCTAGAGCTTTGATATTTGGTATGTATCATCAGCTATTGACACTCTTCCAAAATATTTCAAAGAATTACTGTATTCTGAAAATTAGCCCTTTTTTGTGTAATCCCTAATTTTTGATAGGAATAAAGAATGATATCTTTGAAAACCCTCTTCTCCTAAACCATTAGGCCTAGAGCTTTTATATTGGTATGTATTGATGTCTATGATGATCTATACTTCAAAGCATTGACTTATTCATGAAATTAGGGTGGGATCATCAATATACCTAGGATTAAAATAGAAAATCCTTAAACATCTTCTCCAAAATGATTAGACAGAGGGCTTTGCTATTTTGTATATATCATAAATCCATGAACCATCATTCTCAGGGGAGCGATTTGGACCATCATTGTCCTCTTGTTTGTTATGGCCCTTTTGCAGATAGCACTTGTACATGGACAAGCGCTGTTGGGGGGTATTGGTCTGCTTTGTGACAATGTCTAATCTGTTAGTGTTTATTTCAGATTCAAAAAAGAAATGGACAGACCTGGAAAAGATGGCACTTCAACCATTGGTGGCGAGTGCATTAAGACAGAAAAAACCACCAAGAAAAGAAGAAATTAGAAAACTCCAAAAACAGACTAGTATTTTGAAAAAACTGGATTGGATAAGAATTAAACATACAGTTTGGGCAACAGCCCAAACTCATATAAAAAAACTTTCTAAAAATTGAACATAGACATTAAAATTTACTCCAATGTGAATTTGATAATGAAAGGAATGAATAACTCCAACATGTCCTATGTAAAAATTGCTTATATTTTACCAAATAATAGATTGAAACCTTGTAAACAATCAAAGGACTGAAAGTACTGAGAAGTTGGAATGCGCTGAAAGGGTCATAACTGTGGAATTCGTCTCAAATTCATTTATTACTTTCTGAGTAAGCCTCCCTCCTTTAAACTTAAACCAGCATTCCCATTCGTGTACATATGTGCTTGAATAACAAAAAAGCAAATTAGAATTTCAATTATAACATTCTCCTTTTGATCAACTGTAATATGTGAACTCCTTTTAGAATCTTGAAAACAGAGAATAACAGCTTCTACAGTAAGAAATCAATGACCTTGATAATTATTTGACCCTCAACTCAGCTAATTCTGTAACGATCATATTAAACTCACCTAGATTTTCACTTCAAGTTTATGCGTATACGTGGATATTTGCAGAAATGCACAGAAACTTGTTTCGGGTTGATTGATTCGAAATACTGGTTTAGACTTGGGAACAAAGAATATTTAAAGCGTTGTGAGTAAAATTCAAAAGAAAAAAAGATGTTAACGTTATTGTAACGTTATTGTTTTCACATGGTAGTTTTGCACTTTTCCTAAAAATTCCTATAATATGATGAAGATAGTATCAAATTATCTTCGGCACCCTGTAGTCGTGCGATTTCCTTAGTCGTTATTTGGCTTTAGAACTGTAAAAAATCTTAAGTAAAAAGGACCAAGCTGAAATCTAGATGACACTTGTTAAAGGTTTGATGTGTTATTATTGATCTAAACTTGTAAATAACGACATAATAAAGCGTTATTATTTAGTAAATAAGTAGAAACTGGAAGTTGATATTTTTACTTTCTAATTTCAAAATCTTCTTTCGTTTTGCATCTATTTGATTTTTATTGAGTAAAAACTGTAAATCCCATAATAATCGCGTTTGCTTGATGCCTACGATTCCCCTTAATCGCTCTAGAATGTTTTTAAGTGATTATTGTAAAAATGCATTTGCGACCTGAGCCATATTTGTAAACATTGCCTATCTATGGTCACATGCCTACCACATGTCACTTGAGATCACATGATTACCAAACACGGGACAGAAAATCGCAAAAAACAAATTAATGCGCTGATTATTACCTTATTTTTCAATAGTTTCAAGCAAACTAAAGCATGTTTGGAAGTCTCTAAGCGAATTTTTATATCATCCTTTACAAGTGCCATATTATTTACCTCGGCTACAACTAACTGATTGTCCGTGACAGTTGAGATGAGAAGAAACCCGAGGTGTATTCACATCTAAGAGATCACGATATGTGTTATCAAAAAAAACCAAAATGAAATTGTCTTGTGCTCATTTTGCAGTTTTGTTAAATCTTAGTTGCTCCGCATTCCAACTTAAAAATTAGAAATTCAGGTACCTGTAGCATTTACAAAGGTTATTAATCTGTTGTTTTAATTTGTAGGATTTTTAAGAATGAAATTGAAGATAAAGTAAGTTAGATGTGTCTAGGATTAATTCAAAAATTGATCTGTTGTATTAGTTCACCTTAGCACAACATGCTCAAGGGGAGATTTTAGGATCACTTGGAATCTGTTGTCCTTAGGTGTCCTCCTTTGTCAATGTTTTCTTTAAACATCTTCTCCACCGAAAGAGCTGGTCCAATTTTTACCAAGCTTTTTGGGAAGGTTCCTAGGGTGACCCTTTCCAAAACTTGTTTGTGAATTTTTGATTTGCCAGACTTGGAGAATTCATGGAATAATACTAAACCTCTTGACTGATTTTGACCAGACTTTGCAGTAATGTTCCTTATGTGACCCCTTTCATAACTTGTTTGTAAAATTTGCGTGAAAAATGAGGTAGCAGGTAAGGGTCTATCAGACAGAAATCATGAAATAGTTCTTTAATAAACTTCTCTTTCTAAAACACTGGGCCAATTTGACCAAATTTCCCAAGAATGTTACTTTGGTGACCCTTCCAAAACTTTTTTTGATTCACAAAAAAATGGGGGTGGCAGGGCGTGGCTTATCAGGATTGGAGAACTCATGAAATAATTCTTTAACAACCTTCTCCTTCTGGACCCCTGGGCTTTTACTATCCAGTATATATTCCTTGGAGACCCTTTTCAAAAATGTTGAATGAAATTTTGATTTGTGAAAAATCTGTGTGCATGAAAGAGCATATCAGATTAAGAGGCATTATGGAATACTTCTTTAACATCTTTCTAAACTACTGGCAAATTTAGACTAATCTTGACAGAAATGATTTTAGTTGACCCTTTATAAAATTTGGTCAGGAAATTTTGATATGTAAAAATAAGGGGGCATAGCCGGCAGATCTTTTCAGATTTAGAGGAATGATGAAATAACCCCTCGCAGAAGAATAATCATCCCTTGATCTGAAATACTGTTTCATATATTTCATAAGAATTAAAGTATTTTTGTGTAGCAAACTCCTATGATTTTGATTCAAAAGGAATTTAACGTTAAACATGATTAATAACATGTTGAAGTTTAGCAAGATACTTCAAACAGGTCTCCACTCCCCCTGGCGGAAGAATAATCTACCCTGAAATCAGACACTATTTCATAAACAAGGCTCTGGTTTGGGTATCAAGTCACCTCCTGTGATAAGTTCTAGGTTTTAGCTCCACCAGCTGAAAGCTAGCAAGCTGTTGCTATGGCATTGTGTCAGTTGTGCCTCTGTGCGTACGTCCATAAACTTCTCCTCAGAAAGAATGGACCGAATTAAACCAAATTTCACAGAGATAGTCCTTGGGTTGTTAGGATGAAAAATATAGCTTGAATGGGAGGGGGCTAATTTCCATACATGGTGAAATCTAAAAAGAACTTCTCTTCTAAGAAACCAGTTGACGGATTTCAACCAAATTTTAAAGAAATGGTCCTTGAGTGACACTCTATCAGAATTTGATCTGATAAAAAACACAACTTGAATGGGTGGGGCTAATTATCATATATGGTGAAACCTTTCAAAATCATCTTCTCAGAAAGCAGTGGAAGGATTTCAACCTTATCTTACAGGAATAATCATTAGATGATCCTATATCAGTTTCCTTCAAAGAATTTTGATTGGATGAAAAACATGGCTTAAATGGGCAGGGCTAATTTACATTTATGGTGAAACCTCTAAAAATCATTTTCTCAGAAAACTAGTTGATAGATTTCAACCAAATTTCACAGATATGATCCTTAGATGACCCTATATCAGATTTCTTCAAAGAATTTTGATCGGATGAAAAACATTGCTTTAATGGGCAGGGCTAATTTCCATTTATGGTGAAAGTTTTGAGAATCTTTTTCTTAGAAACCAGTTGATTGATTTCATCCAAATTTCACTGAATGATCCTCTGGTGACTTTTTCAGATTTCATTAATTAATTTTGCTTGATTGAAAGTATGGCTTTTATGGTTGTGGCTTTTTCCCATATATGGTATCCAGTGAATACCTTTTGGATCTGACTTGATAAATAAATTGACTTTTGTAAAACAATGAAAAGGCTTAAATGTTAAAAGAATCCATTGACAAAATTTATTTGCCACACATGGTGAATATGGTTCCTGAAAACACCATTTGCTTAATCATTACAATCAGGCCTGAGGAGCAAAACAGGCGTTCAGGTGCATCTAGTTATTGTAACATATTCCAAATTTTGTTTCATGTTAATAGGGAATTTCTTCACTGTGAATTCTTTAAATGATTTCTCTTCCCTAACTGATTGGCCCATTTGAACTATACCTCATTAGAATGTTCCTTAGTATCTTGAATCATATCTGTTATGTTATAATCACTTTTATTCTTGCAAAACAAAGATAATATATTTTTAATTAACAATAAGTTCATGCCATAGCACTTTGGACTCTCAGTCATGAGATCTAGGGTTTGCTTGTGGAAATTGCAAATATCCTTTCTGATACTTGTCTTCAAGCAATGAATAATTATAATTTTAAAAGGGATGAGTAGCTTGAGGCTTGGAAAGGATGTTGTGGTAGTACTGGTGTAAGGAATACCATAGGGGTCCGTTATTCGAGCTCCTTCAACCCCATAGACCAATATTATATTCTATAATATTGGTCTATGGGTTGGAGGGAACTCGAATTACGGACCCCTATGAAGAATACCAGGAATCCATGGTGAGGTGCTCCAGCAGCCACAATATCACTATATTACTGTTAAATGTGGCATTAAACCCTATTCAAACAAACCTAACCATTGAAAAGCTGAGGGGTCCTCTTTGGTTTAGATAAGAGATCTAGAGCCATTGTGGCCATCAGGTCTAGTTTAAATATTAAACCTTTACAGCTAGAATCAAAGGAGGCATGAGAAAAGTTCAAAGTCATATCAAGCATTGATGTATGAAAAATGATGCTATGGGAAGACAGATATTTATATAACTATTAATTCCTTTTGCTGATGTCCTGTCATAATTAGTGTTAAATGCCATTTTAACCTATTCCTTTAACCCATTCCCAAAAAGTGACACTTTTGGACGCCCCTAAAAAACCAAATTAGAAAACATTGTGTAAAATGAAGAAATTGCATGTAACAAGCAATTTCTTCATTTTACACATTTTTTCTACCAAGAAAGTTGAAAATTTCTAAAATTTCATAAACTTTAAATCGTCCTCTGCAACTTCTTTCAATCAGGACTAGTCTACATTTTTTTGTGTGGTAATGGGTTAATACCTGAAATCCATGGAGGCATGGGATAGGGTCAAAGTCATATCAAGCATTGATGTATGAAAAATGATGCTTTGGGAAGACAGATATTTATATAACTATTAATTCCTTTTGCTGATGTTCTGTCATAATAAGTGTTACATGGCCATTTTACCTTATGCCTTAAACCCATTCCCTCAGGACAATATTAGACTGATCCAAATAGAAAGAAGCTGCTAGAGACGATTTCAAGTTGACGGAATTTTAATTGATTTCGTCTTTTTGGATAGAAAACATTGTGGCTAACGAAGAAATTGCTTGGTACGAGCAATTTCTTCATTTTCCACAATGTTTTCCAAAGCTTTTTCCTTGAGGGGCCTAAAAGGAGGGATTGTGTGGGAATGTGTAAATACCTGAAATCGAAGGAGGCATGGGAAAGGGTCAAGGTCATATAAAGCATAGATGAATGAAAAAATGATGCTTTGGGAAGACAGATATTTATATAACTATTAATTCCTTTGCTGATGTCTGGTCATATTCAGTGTTACATGATATTTTCACCCTATTCCTTCTATATGTGTATTGTCTTTATACCCCACCTACAAAGTAGAAGGGGCTATATTGGTTTCTCCATGTCTGTCGGTCCGTCCATAGATTTTTTATTTCCTTGCTATAACTCGACAACCACATGACCTTCAACCTTTTTAAACTTCACATAATTATTGCGAAGAAAGTGACCTATCATTTGGGTCAAGCAGGTCAAAGATTAAGGTCAAAATGGAATTTATATTGAAATCAGTTTCCATTCTCTAACTAATAAACCGTTTGACTCAGGACCATAAATTTTTATACACATGTTGTCAATGACCAATGGAGGTGCCTTATTGTTGTGGGACACGTAGGTCATAGATTAACAGTGCCACTTTATTACTTATCTAGTGATAAAACACTGTCGGGGGTATGAGCCCACTTTCCAGTTTAAAAGTTGTCAAGTTAAAGCACATATACTTGCATTTAAGAAAGTTAAATTTGCTGAAAAATCATAGAATCAATTTTTCTGATACTGTATATTACTAGATGGAATAAACTTACAATGTGAAATAAACTTTTGAAATTTTACAAATCTTGTTATTTTAGATTAGCTATCTGTTTGGAAGACCCACCACATAGCCTCTTCATTTCTGTTGTGATTAAGCATTTTTCTTTAATTGCGACTCAAATGGTACATATGATGCGACTTATGTTTCTGTAGAGTTTGATGTCTGGCTTGTAATGCTTAAGGTTTTTATTTGTTTTTTTTACCAAAATCTTGATTCAGGTCTTAAAGGGAAAAAGATATATACTCTAGTCAGGTATGTTTAAGAAATTTTTAAAACATTAATTGGCATAAGGGGCCATGTGGCACTGTGGTCAAGATCTCTGACTTTTTATTCGCATGAATTGGAATCCAGCCTTCATCTCTTGCAAAGAGGGTTCTTGTTTTGGCAAAAGCATCACCACACAGCCTTAAACTGTCATTTGCATTTCAAAGTGCTTATGGGTAAATTAGATAATAACTCTAGGCATGAAACATGTCAAAACAATAGGCTAGGAAAACTCCAAAAAGAAATCAATGAAATGTGTACTGTTTTGACAATTGGCCAAATATTAAAGAGAGTGTGAACAAAAAAAGAGAGAGATAAAAGTGTAAGGACACTTGTCCTCACAAAATAAGACAGAGGAAAGGAATCGAATAATGTGAGGACAATGTCCCCACAAATAGTGAGAGAGAAAAGAGATCAATGAAATATGAAGACAAAATGTCCTTATAAGGACAGTTTTTGCCTCAGCCAAGGAAGGGCAAAATGAAATCTTTGTCAGTCTTTGCCAGGGTGCGATTGGTGTCCCATTTATGTTCGGAACACAGGTCCTACAATTATGGGTGGTATAAAAATAGATTGGTTTAGTCGTCCTCCTTCATTAGTACTAGTGTAATGCGAACTCTTGGTTTTGTGTAGGTGAAATGTCAAGTTCACAAATTAATTTTGGGTACAAATTAGTTCAAACATCTTTGTGGCAAAGAGCTGGTTGGGATATTTGTCAGCTTTACAATAGTTTTAATTAAAAATATTCTAGGATACGTGCAGGAAAGAATTTTTCTATCCAATATAGAGAATACCAATAAGCGTTTTCTTTTGCACTACTAGATAACAATACTTTGCAAATAGACAAATGTCCTTATTGAAGAGAGAAGAGAGATACGAGCATTGTGAGGGACAAAAATAGATGTAAAATTTGTGGAGACTTGTCCACACACAAAAAAAGAGTAGGAAAGAGATCAAGTAATATGAGGACAATGTCCTCACAACAAATGAGAGGGAAAAGAGAGAATTTGAAGCTGAGGACAGTTTTGTTCCCACAAGGGCTCTCGTTTTGTCCACACAAAATATTAAAGTTAAAAAAAGAGATCAAGAAATGTGAGGACAATGTCCTCACAAATAATGAGAGAGAAAAGAGAGAAATGGAACGTGGGGACACCGTTGTCCTCACAATGACTCTCTTTTTTTCAATAAAAACAAACCAAGGTCACCCCAGTGTTATTTAGGGTCGATATATGTGAAAACACAGAGAGAGTATTACGAAAAGTGTCTAGAAGTAGGTGTCCTTAGATCACCGGTTTTTGACTAACGTCCCCACTATTACGGCTTCGTCGGCTAGAGAGAGAGAGAGAGAGAGCATTGATTATTTCTATGTGATCTTGATGTAAATATGATAATGTACTTTGTATACGTTTTATAAGATGTTGTTCTGTTGTTTCTATTCCTATATAAAGAGTAATTTTATCGACCTTGGAAATAATAACTAAAGAAATTAACTTGGATACCCCTAGTGGATACCTATTTGATGAAAAAACGACCCCAAGTAATTTCTCCTGAACGAGAGTGTAGGTGTTACAAAGACATGTATTTTGATATTGTCCTTATTACTTTCAGCATTCGATTATATTTTTTGCTGAAATATTATTTGCTCGTCTACTATATTCCTTTATATAAGCCGTCGAAGGTGGGAGTATATTGGTATAATGTTCTCTGTCCGTCCATCTCGACGTCTGTCTGTCCGGGGGTCCATTCGTCTATATCTTGTAATCACATCTCCTCCTAATCTTCAATCACTGGGTGTCACGGGTTCGGTCCCCGGCGGCGGCACATATCCTTTCCGGCATTTGTTTCTCACCAATGATCAGATAATCGTAAACCTAAGTGGGATAGCAGATGGAGGTTAGGAAAGGATGTAGTGGTAGTACTGGTGTGAGACATACCAGGAATCCATTGTTAGGTGCTCCAGCCGCCGCGATATGACTGAAATGCTGTTGGAAGTGGCGTTAAACCCCATTTAATCAATCAACCTACATATGTGGACGAATTTCCATGAATTTTTCACAAAATTTTCCTTGTCACATGACCTTGCGCATATTGCCGGAGTTTAACCATTCTAGACTACATCATAGAAAATGGGGCTTAATGCAGAATTTCTCGGTGACACAATTCCTCCATTATTTCTAGACAGATTTGCATGATTTTTTTACAAAATGATCCTAGTCACCTGACCCTGTGTATCACTGTTTTAACATTGTAGACTGCATTTCAGAAAAAGGGGAACTTAATCCATTCCCGCATAATGACACTTTTTGACGCCCTCAAGAAAAACAATTTGGAAAACACTGTGGAAAATGGAGAAGTTGCTTGTGACAAGCAATCTCTTCATTTTCCACAATGTTTTTCATCCAGAAAATTGCGAAAATCTCAAATTCATAAACTTTAAGTTGTCCCCTGTAGCTCCTTTCAATTTAGACCAGTCTAAAGTTATGTCGTCTGTTAGTAACTTGTTGTGGTGGTGTATATTGTGACTATGGCACTCTTGATTCTTTTGACAGTAGGTCTAATGCACAACCTTTCATTTCTTTTGAGCCTTTTTGAACTGAATCTGACACAAGCCCAATTTTCGACACCCCTTAAGTAAAGACGCTTCGGAAAATGTTGTGGAAAAACTAAGGAATTACCTGTTAAAATCAATTTCTTGTCTATCTACAGTATGGACAAGAAGAATAATGATAATAATAGTAAATGAACAAAATTTCATAAACTAAAAATTGTCGTTGCTACAATATTAGTACTAGACCAGCCTAAGAATGTTCCGTCTGGAAATGGGTTAAACTCATGAGCTCACAGGAGCACAACTAGAACTTTTGTGATACTTGAATGTCCGTCGTGCGTCCGTCGTCAACGATTTATTGTTACCTCTCTACAGATTACAATTTTGGCTCAATCTTGCTAAAACTTACTGAAATGTTGTAGAGTATTGAGGAAGAACCCGATTGCAAATGATGTCATTCCGACCAATATCAAGCCAAAAGGTTTCTTATTGACAATTTCTCTTCTACCACTTCAGAGGTCTCAATTTTACACACTCTTTCATAAATTTGCTGAAAATATTTACCTGGTATCGAATATAGTGACATTCTGTCTGATTTTATTGACAATTTCCTTGTTATCAGTGTAAGGGTCACAAATTTTAGAATTGCTGAAAATATTTGTCCAGTAGAATTGTCAGTAGAAAAGTTGGTTGGCGACCTAAATGTTAGAACTACAGCTTGAAAAAAACGGAATTTACTATGTTTAAGTCCCCAAATCTACAAAAAGGGTTTACAAAAAATTGCGACCAACGCGGAGTTCAAAGCTCATTTCTGGTCTAAATGAATGATATCATTGGTGGACTGGTTGTTTGACTGACAGCCGTGATTGGTCATTTCCCTTATTACCACTCTGTACGTCTGGATTTTGGCGTATTCTTTCGCAAACTTACTAAAAATATTTCTACTGTCATTCGGAAGATTTCTATTGACCTCTATCGAAATAAAAGTGGCCTTATTGACAATTACTTTGTTGCTACTCTAGGGTCACAATTTTGGTCCATTTTTTTTCTAAAAAATGCTGTAAATGCTTTTATTGTCATGTGGAAGAGCATTATCGAATATCGTAACACTATACGCATATCAAGGAAAAAAGGCCGTTTTAACAGTTTCCTTGTTGCAGATTAGAAAACAACAACAACAACAACAGCAAAATAAGACAAAACAAAAAAAAACAAAACAAAAAAAAAAAAAAAAAAAAAAACAAACAAACAAAAAAAAATCAACAAACAAACAAACACACACAAAAATGGGTCAGCATGAAACAGTTGTAACTGCCTATATGTTTATATACCGTTACAACTATTTCGCGCTGACCCATCGATGTCTAGAATTGAAAGTAATTTTAGACAATTGCAGATCCCGTCTGTCAATAAAAAAATGAATTGACCAATCGAATAGTTTATTTATACCGGAAATAAACTTAGAATGGACTAACGTTAAATATTCATGTTGGTTTGGCGACTTAAACGTCGTAACTACATCATATTCTAGCTGCAAACCAACACTTTTTTTTTTTTAGAAAACCGGAGCACAACGTAGTCAAATTGGCTTTTTGGACGAGTTGGAAAAAATCACTACATCAAATTGTGACTCAGAAAAAGGTTATAATTTTTGATTTGTTGAAATCTCAAACATGTTAAAGTTTGATCACTAATGGTCAAAAACTATTCCATTAGGTCTAAACTAAGAAAAAACTTTGCTGCTGCTATAGAGACTATATTTCAAGCTCAATTCATCTGGAAACTGGTCAGAGTGTTTGCCGGATAACTCCTTCATAAGTTTAAAATTGGGTCACATAGGGTAAAAAACTGTGTCATAAGGTAAAAAACAAACAAACAAACAAACAAACAAAAAAACACATTTTGACACTCTTGATGTAACATATGATTCTGAAGGAACATGAAAATTGTTCAGATTTTTGTATATACAACTTTCGGACAAGTTTGAAATCGGGTCACTAGAGATGAAAATTCAGTCCAAAACAAAGAAAAAAAGTCATTTCTCCCTAACCTTAGGTCCAAATTGAATGAAACTTCATATATTAACTCATTCGAATCTATTCCAAATACCTTTCCCTAATTTTTCAGTTATTGGACAGGGGGTTGGGTCGGTTGAAAGTATTGTGTGTTTTTTTGTGTTTTTTTAACACCTTTTCGCTTAGTTCTTTTTAAGCCAATTCCATAAAAACTTCGTGTATTCTTTAAAATAAATAAATTACAGATATCCCCCCCGTTCCTCAAGTAGATGTTTTTAGCTAGCAAAGAGTCAGCTGTGATTGCTTACGTGAACATGATTGATTGATTGAATGGGGTTTAACGCCGCTTTTAACAGTATTTCAGTCATATCGCGGCGGCTGAAGCACCTAACAATGGATTCCTGGTATTTCTCACACCAGTACTACCACTACATCCTTTCTTAGCCTCCAGCTGCTATCCCACTTAGGTTTACGATTATCCTCAATTGGTGAGAGACAAATGTCGGAAAGGATATATGCCGCCGCCGGGGATCGAACCCATGACATCCCATGATCGAAGATTAGGAGTCTGACGCGCTACCGACTGCGCTATGACGGCGGCGCTTAAGTGAACAGACGAAATTTTGAGGTCTCCTCAAAGTTCAACGAGTGCAAACTGCCACTGGAGGCTTAGTTCAATTTCTTCTTTTTCCACAATATTTTCTACCCTACTGAAATGGTTATTTTTCAATTGAAATCCCCTTTGCATTTTCATCTACAAAATCTTTGAATTTGGACAAGTCTAATTTTTTGCAAAAAAGGAAAGGGTTAAGTGAAATTGAACGCATTATTTTTGCCTTATATTCGGATGGGTCTTCTAAAGTATGATGACCATTCATCCAAGGTAGTGGACATTGCGGACAAATGAAGAGATTGTTTGTTTTGTGCTCAATGAGGTTTTAACCTAAAAACTAAATCACGCTTTTTATGAATACGAAAAGTTTCATTGTGGTTTGAACCTAAAACTTTATGGCTCTATGGCTCTAGCAGGGACAAAATTTCGCACGCGAGAGAATCATGAAATCTTCTTTAAAATTGATTACAGATGCTTTTACCCATACTTTCTTACCGATATTTGTCTTTCACAAATGGGTGTATAATCGTAAACCTAAGTGGAATAGCAGCTAGGAGGCTAGGAAAGGGTGTAGTGGTAGTGCTGTTGTGAGAAATACCAGGGATCCATTGTAAGGTGCTCCAGCCGCCGCGATATGACTGAAAAATTGTTAGAAGCGGCGTTAAAGCCCTTTCAAACAAACAAATCAGAATATGTCACATGCCTGACACGAGCAGACTTGCCGAACAGATATTGAAAATCAATTTCAAAGTGAATCAATGTTGCCAACATAAGATTATTTTGAAATATTTTTTCTTTCTTTTTTGCGAGTTCGGCTATCGGGCATGTGACCTATTCTTAGTTAATTTATAGAGGGGTCTGTAAACAATTGACCAATCGCTGGCTCCGCCTTCTGACTACCTAGATCCCGCCCATTGAATCCGACAGGAAGTTTCGCTTCGATTTTTTACGATATTTTGCAAATTTCATGACCAGTAGCATGTAACAAAAAATAAAATGGTTGATTGGCGACTCAAACTTGAATAAGCTGTAGTTACGACGTTTAAGTCGCCAAACCAACAATAAAGGTAAACAAAAAAGGCGGCAAACGTCGGAGTTGATAAACTCAGTTTCGACCTGAATAAATTATTTGATTTGTCGGTTTATTCCTTGATTGTCAGTCGCGATTGGTCAATTTTAACAGAGATTTTAGGATTCCTTTTGGTGACAAATTTCGTCCCTATATACGAAAGCCATAAAGCCTTTAACCACCGTGAAGCGGATTCATACATTAGTGTGATCAAGGTTTTAGATTCATACCTCAAGGAAAACAAACTTATTCCCTCCATTTCTTATTTTCCAACGAAAATTATTTTACTAGTATCAAATAAATATTAATGGATCTACTTTGTGCATAAGCATATAAAAAAAGTTTCGTAAGTATGAAACAAAATTCAGCCAACAAAATCCTATTATTTTGACTAGTCTAATATTGAATAATTAGAGCATAAAACAGCAATTGTCGTGCAGAATCACGATATAAATAAAATTATTACCTTAGAAATTTGAAGGGAACATTCCCATTCGATTTATTTTTACATTTTTGTGACAATGGCTTATTTGGGGAGGATGACCCGTTTATGACGGCTCTTCTTACAGAGGCTCTTGAACAGATTATGGATAAGAAGGTTTTACTCCATTAACCCTTTCCTGTTTTGCTAATTTTTAGACCTGTCCAAATTCAAAGATTTTGCGGACGATAATTTAAAGTGGATTTTAATTGGAAAATAACCATCCAGTAGGGTAGAAAATATTGTAGAAAAAGAAGAAATTGCTTGTTACAAGCAATTTCTTTTTTTTTTTCAATGTTTTCTCAACTATAAAATCACAGGGACGTAAAAATCAGGGATTGAACAGGAAAGGGTTAACTTCGATGCTTTGGGACATTTGCAAATGTTAGATTATGCTAATTTTGTTATGAAAATTATTGTTCATTACTTAAAAAAAAAAAAGAAAGAAAAGTAGCGAAACTTTTTGGCGTTACGTAACGCTAAGAAATAAGTAAAAAGAAGTATAATCCGACAGGAACCGGTATTCATAGTGTAAATACGCTTTCTTTCGACTTCACCAGACATGGCCTTATTTGTGGTTTCCTTGACGCCATTGGCTTCTGCTAGCAATCCAGCCGATACCGACTTCACCCGAAGAGTACACGTCTTTAAATAGAAATTTATAGTGTATTTAGTAGAAGATTATTTATTGAGACAAAAACATGAATAACTATTCGAAAAGCAAATACTTTCTGTTATCAATTTTTCATGATAATCTGTTAAAGGACCACTTTATAAGTGTATTTACGATAATTAGGTCGCTCACCAACGAAACACTATTGAGCTTTTCGAAAATGTTCGTTTCTTTTTCTTATCCGTGATATAGAATTACATTGGGACAACACTCCTTACACTGAAACGTGGAAGACAAACCAAAAATCATTATAAAAACATATATTTCTACCGTCTGGAAGATATAAATAGTGATTACTTTCTCTAAGATATCGTGCTATGTGTCATATTCTACGCTTTTTCTCTCCTCATTACCTCCTTACCCGATGGCAAAATTTTAGACTGATCCAAATTGGAAGAACCTGTAGATGACAATTTTAAGTTGGTGGACTTGATCATTTTCCTTTTTTCGTCTATTTGTATAGAAAACATTGTGGATAATGAAGAAATTGCTTGATGCAGGCAATTTCTTCATTTTCCACAATGTTTTCCAAAACTTTTGTCTTGAGGTGCGTAAAACGTTGGATTGCGTGGGAACGGATTAAAGTTCATATTCCTTGTAATGAAACTACGCAAAAAGTAAATATTCCATATCTGTTTACCTAATTACTACAGATCCTCGATATATCTCAGTTAATAATTTAAGGGGGCATCCGTGTTATTTTCATGTCGCAGGTTTTAATCTTTTTTAGCTCGCCCGTGACGAGTGTGTAGGAAGATCTATTGTCGTAGCCAAAATGTAAGCGTTCTACTCGGTTAAAATTCATATATATACGTATTTTAAAACTGGTGCTAGGAGGCTCATATTTCACACAAAAACTCATCGGAAGATGGAACTTCATATAGGACAAAGACCTTTGACCTTCACGCCAAGCGACATAAATCCCTTTACAAAAACAAACTTTAACACAAAACTTTAACCAAAAATTAACCGAAAAACTTTTAAACTTAAAACTTTAACCACGCTTTTATTTTCTGAATGCTTATACCTTGGGCCATCATATTTCACATAAACACTCATAAGGGTATAAGGCGTTTACCTGACAAGATGTACCTTGGTCCATGTCCCATTGCCTTAGACCTACTTTAAACATACTGTACCTAAAGACTTAAGCAATATGTGTACTTATATCTTCTGCATGCTAACACAGAGGACAATATACGTATAAACATATCAGGTAATAGACTTTCATCTTTGATCAATGTCTTTCACACTTTGACCTTGACCTACTAATATAAAATTACAAAAAACTTTCATTTTGCTTATTTTTCTTGAATGCTTACTTGTAGAATGTTCATACTTTATATTTACACTTACCTGGTGATAAGCTTTCACACCTGACAATGATGCTATACTCATGACCTTGACCTTTGACCCACTAAAAAGACACACAAAAAAGCCCAACAAGACAAACAAACAAAACAAAACAAAACACACACACACAGCACAACATTCTGTCCGAGCCCCCTTTAGCTCATCCCACTTAGGTTTACGATTATCCTCCCATTGGTGGGAGACAACTATCGGAAAGGATGATTTCCGTGGCTAGGGATCGAACCCCGAAAGAAAGCTGTGCTTTTTTGAATTATTTAATACATTCCCAGAAGACAAATATCGCAAAGGATATTTGCCGCAGCCGTGGATCGAACCCGGGATCACATGATTAGAAGTCCGACCAACTGCCATCTGCGCTATGGCTGCGGCCGCGATTATTTAACCCATTCTAACATGTTCCCGCTTTTTTACGCCCTTTAAGAAAAAAAGCTAGGGAAACTATTGTGGAAAAAGAAGAAATTACTTGAAACAAGCATTTCGTCATTATCCACAACGATTTCTTCCTCAAAAGACAAAATATGTTAAAATTTTATGAGCTTGAACTTGTCGTCTGCAAATTCTTTGAATTTGGTCCAGTCTATTTTTTCATCTAGTAATGGGTTAAGAAAATCTTAGATTTTTTAAATGATGACAAAATAATCAGAATATCTGCTTATCAAGCAAGGGATTGGGATGGGATCGTGCCGGAGAATCTCAAACACGAAAATGACACGCATGTTCTAACGGTTTTTTTTTTTACCGTATCGAGGATCGGACTAAAGAGAAAAATGGGTGGATTTTTAAAATCAAATATTTGCGTCCATATCATAGCCGTTCTTGGCCAGGTTATTGCGTGTTACAAAGCTATATGCTGGTCTTTATGAAATAGCAAATGATGAAACACGCAAAGCATTAAATGTCGACTGTCTGAAAACAAAGCCAGAAATCCCTACATTACCAAGAAAGTTGAATTTTTTTTAGATTTTATAACTATAAATTGTCATCTGCAAGTCCTTTCAGTTTTAACCAGTAAAAGATTTTGTCGTCTAGCAATGGGTCAATGGGTCAACAAATATGATAATTATGATAGATAGATTCTTTATTGACACAAACTTATACAAATTATGATAAAACTCTTAAGAAACTTCGTTTCAGTTTTATATAATTAGCGGGTCCTCGCTGTCGATCAAACATTGATTGACCAATAAAATCATACATTTAGACCGGAAATGTTGTTGATTCCGCGGCTTTATGTTGAGGGCCAAATAACAAAAAATAAACCTCGTATAACTTCATGTGATTAGCGGATCAACACTGACCAATAAAATCATACATTTAGACCGGAAATGACTGTGCACATATATGTGAGGACTTTTTTGTTTGTTTCGCGACATAAAAGTCGTAGCTGCAGATTATTCAAGCTTTAGTCATGACGTCTAGGTTACTCGTCATCAACTTGCTTACCGTTTGGTGTTCCTGGTCATGATTAAAAGCGTCGATCTACAATAAGGTATATTCATTAAGGCCGGAAGCGAACTTTGAACTCTTACATTGATGTGAAGCATTTTTGTTAGTTTGTTGACAGTGAATAAGGCCACGAAAAGGACTTACACAGAATCATGTTTGGGTTCAGGTTCATACCTCAATGTAAATCAGAAGGAATGCAGTAAATTAACCCTTTACTGTACAATCACTGGTTTTTACGTCCTTGTGATTTTACACTTGAGAAAACATTGTGGGAAAAGAAGAAATTGCTTGTAACAAGCAATTTCTTCTTTTTCCACACTATTTTCTACCCTACTGAATGGCTATTTTTCAAATAAATCCTCTATAAATTGTCGTCTGCAAAACCTTTGAAATTGGACAGTTCTAAAAAACTTTAAAACAGGAAAGGGTTAAACCATAAGTTAATGCGATAAGACAGAATTAAGAATGTTTAATTTACCAATCGCGAGTGTCAATAGAAAAATAAATCGACCAATCAAATCGGTTATTGAGGCTTGAAGTGAAATTTCATGTCCAACATCTGCCTACATGTGTGTGAACCATTTATAGCTCTACTGACTGAAAGCCCTCGAGCTATTGTAATGACATTGTGTTCGTCGAGCGTCCGCCCGTGCGTTAAACTTTTACTTTACAAATGTTATACTCATAAAGTAATCTGACTCTTTTAAAGAATTTTTATCGGATGTAAAACCTTGCTTAAATGGGCGGAGTTACCTTTCGTTTATGGTAAAAACTTTGAAAAATCTTATTCTCAAAAACCAGCTTTATATCTTGAGGGGCGTAAAAAGGTGGGATTGCTTGGGAACGGATTAAAGTCGATATTCCTTCTAATGAAACAATGCAAAAAGTAAATATTCCATATCTGTTTACCTAATTACTACAGTCTTAGTTTATGATTAAAGGAGAATCCATGTTATTTTCATGTTGGAGTTTTTAATCATTTTTAGCTCTCCAGTGACGAATGTGTAGGAAGATGGGTCTATTTTCCGTATATGGTATAAAATGAATACTGATAAAATCTGTTTCTTAGAAGCCAGTTGATGGATTTCAACCAAATTTCACAAGATTGATGCTTAAGTTACGCTGCATCAGATCCCATTAAAGAATTAGGATATGAATCGGACTTCTACAAATCGGCCCTTTTGCCGAAACCCTTTATCCTTTGATCATCTCAAGTAATATTGACGCTGTTGGTTTTCTCCTCGAGAATTCACCAATCGCGTCTGTCAATCAAAGAATCAATCAACAAATCAACTCATCCATTAAGACCGGAAGTGAACTTAGAACTCACGGCATAACTACAGCTTATTCAATCACTTTAAAGATTTGTTGCATTGTTCTGGTAAAAAAATGGAAAAATAACGCTGTTTGGTATCGAAGCGGAACTTCCTGGTAGTGTCAGTGGGCTTGGCCGGCGGAGTCAGTGGGCGGGTCAGTGGGCAGGGACAATGGGCGGGGTCAGCGATAAATCACATAAATGACGGTCTGTTATGTGCAGTTTTAAAATGCACGATGCACGTTCATGCGATACTAGTGTTTCGGTCAGAAAAAATACATTGTAATCCTTGAAATGTACACTGGTGTTTCCGTCTCAATTCCGTTGCTTTGGAATATTATACCGTAAGATTAGACTACGGCGTTTTTATTACGAAACCAAAATACGCTTATTTTCATTTTGAAAAGTTATAATATTACACCTGTGGGTATTTGGGATGAAGTTGTGTGTACATGCGCAATATAATCTACCTGGTACAATGACGGTGGACGACCAAGTCTCGCAAACAGACTCTGCTGGTCTCGCGAACTGAATTCGATGGTCTCGATGTCTGATCCCGCTGGTCTCGCCAACTGACTCCGCTGATCTCGCTATCTGACACCGCTGGTCTCGCCAACTGATTCCGCTGGCCTCGCCAACTGGCAACGCTGGTCTCGCCAACTTGCAACGCTGGCCTCGCCAACTGGCAACGCTGGTCTCGCCAACTGATTCCGCTGGCCTCGCCAACTGGCAACGCTGGTCTCGCCAACTGACTCCGCTGATCTCGCCATCTGACCCCGCTGGTCTCGCCAACTGATTCCGCTTGACTCACCAACTGGCTCTGCTGGTCTCACCAACTACCTCCGCTAGCCCCGCCAACTGATTCTTTTGGTCTCGCCAACTGATTCCTCTAGACTTACCTACTGATTCCGCTAGCCTTACTCCGCTGGCACCGCTAACTAATTCTTTTGGTCTCGCCAACTGATTCCTCTGGCCCAACCAACTGACTCCGCTTGTCTCGCAAAATGACTCCACTGTTCTCGCCAACTGATTCTGCTGGTCTCACCAACTGACTGTGCTGGTTCCGCCTACAGGCTCTGCTGGTTTCGCCTACTGACTCTGCTCGTTTCGCCTTCTGACCTCACTGGTCTCTCCAATTGACTCTAATAACGTTGCTTATTTACTCCGCAGGCCCCGCCAACTGACCCCGCTGGTCTCGCCTACTAACTCCGCTGGCTAAACCCGCTAACTCTACAGGCTCCGCCAACTGTCTCCAACTGTTCTAATTTGATATTAATAAAAATCTATATTCAGTGTTATTTTACGAAGAAATAACATTGTTGGTTGGCGACCTAAATGTTATGATTACAGTTTGAAATGTATTTCTCTTAAGTCGCTAAACAAACAAAAATACTGTCGGCCACATTATCAAGTTTATTATAACACCCCCCTTATTTTAGGGGTGGGGTGGGGGCGAAATAGCAGTCAGGTTGATTGTCGGTACGTCTGTAGCATTTTTCCTAGTCCAGTGAATTTCTCAACAACAACTTAATGGATTTGATTAAAACTTTACATATAGATTCGGTATCAAGCGAAATGTGCATATAATAATTTCGTTGTGGTCAATCCACTTTTAAGAGAGTTATGGTTCTTTGATGAAAAATCTTATCCGCATATTTTCTCTTAAACTACGAAATGGATTTCACACAATTTGCACACGTTCACTAAGTATCAACCACAGATGTGCTTGTCCCTTTTTTGGTTACGTTCCAATAATTTAATTCTTAGTTTCGTCTATCAAAAACGAGCGATCTGATTGGTCGGAAAAATTGTTCATAACTCCATGAACAAAATTTTTAGCACAAATCGATTTTGTATGCTTCCGCACAAAATAGTCTCATACAAAAGGGTAGCAAAATTCATGAAGCTTTTGTTTTTTTCGCTCGATGCTATTAAATTATAAGAAATGAAGAGAATATTTTTTGTTTTCATTGAGGTATGATCCGAAAAAACCTAATCACACAATGTATGAATCCGCTTCGCGTATTCATACAGTGTGATTAGGTTTTCGGTTCATACCTCCATGAAAACAAAAAATATTCTCTTCATCTCTTAATTGAATTTTCTTGGAGTTATGACCCTCTGTTGATAAAAGGGGCTCTATCCCAGTGACATGGGGCCGCTTGGGGGTAATAATCACAACTGTGTGGGAATGGGTTAATCTCGTTCAATGAAAGTCTAGTCGTATCATAAATACCTGAACAGACAACTTCACAACCACTTGGAAAAAGGAGCCCCTTTCAAGTAATCGAACTCAATGTCTGCCTTTTGCACAATGTCCTCCCAAGCTTATTTCTGTATGGTGTGTTCCAGTTGTTCAGCCTACCCTTTAGGTCTTAGATCGACGGTCTTTTACCAAAATATCGTAACTACAGCTTATTCTAAGCTGTAGCTACGAGGTTTTGGTAGAAAACCGTCGAAGTATATACATCTATTTTGCACAGTATGGTACCCCGGCTTTGATCCCCAGCCACGGTAAAATATCCTTTCCGACATTTGTCTGCCACCAATGGGTGGAAAATGGTAAACCTAAGTGGGATGAGCAGCTGGAGGCTCGGAAAGGATGTAATGGTAGTACTGGTGAAAGAGATACCAGGAATCCACGATTAGGTGCTTCAGCTGCCGGGATATGATCGAAATACTGTTAAAACCTATTTCTAAAACTGTCTTCTAAAATGGATAGCTTTAAGCCCTCCTTTTTACGCCCCACAAAAAAAAGCTTTAGAAAACATTGTGGACAATGAAGAAATTGCTTGTAACAAGCAATTTCTTCATTATCCACAATGTTTTCTATCCCAAAAGTAGAAAAAAAATAAAATTCCATCAACTTGAAATTGTCGTCTGCAGCTTCTTTCAATTTGGACCAGTCTAAAATTTTCTTGTGTTCGAATGGGTTAATGCAAAAATTAAGTCAATGGTTAGACTTATAATCAGCAAATTCCTAATTCGAGACACAACAAGAGCAAGAAATGAAAGTATTATGATTAACCGAGAAACCCGAGACAGATGATGACGTGCTAAACGGTAATATGAGGACTTGTGGCGTGATGCAGGTATTCACGCAAAGTAATTCTAAACCCATAATAAAAATATTGAATATTTTTCTGGTGTCCAAAAGACATATTAAATCGTTCCCTCAAAGTTACCCTTTTGGACACCTCTAAAAAAAAAAAAAAAAAAAAAAAACGATTGGAAAAAAAATGTGTAAAATGAAGAAATTGCTTGTCATAAGCAATTTCTTCATTTTACTCAATGGTTTTATCCGGAAAGTTGATTGCGTATGGTAAAACAATACGCATCATGCTAAAAGAAAATATTTCACTGTACCAGTAAAAGGCACCTGATCAATTGACTGAGACCTCGGGAATGTATAGGTTCATTTGAACATTCATTTAAATGTATGACTGTTTCTAGTTAGAGAAAAGGGAAAAACATATGGGATAAAAGAAAAGTGTATGATGGTTAGTAAGGAATGTAGAGAACGAATAATCGGAAGACAAACGTCAAAAGAATATGATTGGAAGACAAAGACCCAGACAAGGGGCTTTTGCGAAAGAAGAAAACATTGTAAAGTACATTTGCACATTGGCTAGGGTGATAAATGGTGAAAACTAACACAGTAAATAACTCAAGCAAGGTGTCAAATTGTCACAAAATACGCTCGTTAAACTGCTTGATGTCAACTAGGGGAGGGGATTCAAATAAAAGTTTAAAAAATAACAAAGGGCAATAACTCACAATGTTAAGTTGTGATCATAGAATTTCATGATCATAGCTATTACACTTTCAGAGATATGTCCCAGACAAAATTAAAGTCAGATAACACCAAAGGGCTAAAAAATATTCAAATGGAAAAACATCAATGTGCAATAACTCAAAAAGTAAGTATAGTAGAGTTGTGGTTCTTGTCCACTGCGCTTTCCCTTGGTGAGACATATTTACATACATAGTTTCATGATCATACCTATATATTTTCAGAGGTATGCTAAAGAAAAAAATCAAGCCTGAAAAACAACAAAGGGCAATAACTCAAAAAATAAGTGTGGTAGGGTTATGGTTCTAATACAATACACTTTGACCTTGTTAAATCCATCAACCAATCAAGTTTTTTTTATTTTAGCTTTTATACTTTCATAGATTTGTTCCTTACAAAATTTAATTCTGAAAAACATCAAAGTGCAATAACTCAAAAAGAAAGTATTGTAGAATTGTGGTTCTTTTGCACTGCATTTCCCCTTGGTGAGATCTATCCAAGCACAAAGTTTCATGACCATAACTATTATATACATGTATGTACTTTCAGAGATATGCTAAAGAAAAAATTCAAGTCTGAAAAACAAAAAAGGACAATGGCTCAAAATGAACAGAAGAGTTATGGTTCTGATGCACTACAATAGGTAATGATGCAATAACTACAACTGCCAAGTTTCAAGTCAATTGGACATAACATTCCAGAGATATGCCCGGAAAAAAAAAAACTGGACGCTGCGCGGACACCCGGACACCTTGGGTGATCCAATTATACTTTTCGGTGGGCGTATGAGAATAACCGAATAGCGGAACATATTGCATTCCTGTCAAATTTAAATAATGAAGAGATAGTCATACGGCCTGCGGATAAGGTTTCGGGGATCTTGATACTATATAATAAGGGGTATACGGTCGGTTTAATTCTTAAACCTCATAACTACAGCTTGATCCAAGCTGTAATTACGAGGATTTAGAATTACGCCGACGGAATGGAAAAAAAAGATGAAAGGATTGAATCCTACATGAGACCGAGGAAGATATTACCGAAATAAATCGCAATTATTACCATCGCTCTTATCAATTCATTCACGAATATCTTAATAATATTATTCTTTTTATCATAGGTAGTATTAGTATTTTATATCATCATTATTTTGCACATTACAAGCGATTTCATAACCAATACCATGATTATTATATATTTTTATTTATCTATTATTTTTCATTCTATTCAAATTTGTATTAGCTCACTTATTTCGTTATTATAATTTCCATTATTATCAACCCCGTTTCTTTTGATTCAATTGTTTATTATGAGGCGTGTTAACATTATTAATATAACTATAATCAGCCTGAAAAGGATCTATTCTAATGGGAATCTAACGTGCATACTAATTGATTGACGTGGCGGCGTTTTGTGGACGGGTTTAAGGGCGCTTTTTTTTTTGGGGGGGGGGGGGTAACTGAAATGACGTCACATTGTCAACGAAGTTGTGTAGATTGTAATAGGGGAAAGATGAACCTTTTTATTCTTACAAATTTAAATATATTTATTAATTGACTAATATTTGAACTTTTGCTTGTTTTGCGAACCAAATTGACACTAAATTGTAAGACATGCGGCATTCGTGGATGTGAAATGATTGAACTCTCACTTACTTTAGGCACTACACGTAACTTTAAGATGCATCTAAATGTTTATTTGTAAACTAGTAATCTATATTCAAGGTGCAATTTATGTTTGATATTGCTTGTCATGACAAAACATTCCAAGGTTGTCCGAATGGCGATTAAAAGGTATCGGGTTTGCCGAAAATGGTGAAAATGATAATCTCCATATTTCACAGTGGACATTCAGTTAAACGAAATTTCATTCTTGTCCCAGAATATATAATTACACTTAATTTAATTTACGACACGATAACGCTTCGGACGCAATGAATGTCATGTTTCATTGTAATTGAGCACCGTGTTCTCAAAGTATTACTGCGACGGAAATAAATTCACGTGTAACGAGAAGACGGAATTGAAAAATGACGTAAAGGGAAATACACTAAGAATTTTTCAACAATTATGGTATGAATTCAGATACGTGAATCAAGTGATTTAAGAGGAAAGGGCTTGTGATACTTCAAGCGGCTCCTACAAAGATTATGAAAAATGTTTTGGCTCTCAATTTTCAAAAGTCTAACTGTAAATGCTTTCAGACATTTAAAAGGGGTGATTAAGCTGGTTTAGTAAAAAAAAAAATGTTTGTAACTTAAAACAGAAAGAAAGAAAAGAAGCAAGCATATTTCGAGTTGTGAGACGCCAAATAAGTTTACGAATTACAACCCGAATGGAACCGTAATTCATCGAGTACTTACGTTATATGTCGATTGTCGATTGTTCCAAAAGTTGCCTTATTTGTTGTTTCCATGACGTATCATTTACGCCATTGGCTTCCGCAAGCACTTCGGTTGTTATCGATCATACCCGGCGATTAACGACCTCGTCAGATAATTAGATATTTCAAAGTAGGGCATAGGGAACATATTACATTTTTAACAAACTATAGTAAATTTAGTAGAATTAACTCTTTCCTGTTCAATACCTGGTTTTTACGTCCTTGTGATTTAATACTTCAGAAAACATTGTTGGAAAGAAGAAATTGCTTGTAACAAGCAATTTCTTCTTTTCCCACAATATTTTCTACCCTGTAGGTTGATAACTTGCACTCACTTTTATTTGTCGTGTGCAACTTCCTCGAAATTGGACTAGGCCAAAATTTTGAAAAATAGGAAAGGGTTAACAAGAATATTTATCGTGAAAATGAAATTAATGTTGTTGTTTTTTTTAGATAACAATTATTCATGAAAATCTTTGAAAAAATAACGGTTTAAAATTCAATTGATTAAAATGGTGGATTTTTAATGATTTCCAATGGATTATCGAGATTTCTCGAGGAACTATCTTTCAATAATTTAATTGTTAGTTTCGTCTATCAAAAACGAGCGATCTGATTGGTCGAAAAATTTAATTCAAACCTCCATGAACAAAATTTTGAGAACGCAGCCATTTTTAATGCTTCCGCACAAAATAGTTCACTACAAAAAGGTATCAAAATTTGTTAAGTTGTTGCGTTTTTCGCTCGATGCTATTAAATTATAAGAAATGAAGATAATATTTTTTTTTTGTTTTCATGGAGGTATGAACCGAAAAACCTAATCACACAATGTATGAATCCGCTTCGCGTATTCATACAGTGTGATTAGTTTTTTCGGTTCATACCTCCATGAAAACAAAAAATATTCTCTTCATCTCTTGAATAATTTTACTGAAAACCAATAGACTATCTTAATGATAGACTCGCTGTTTTGGTAGAATTATTCAATTCCCACACATTGACGTTTTCTAACGCCCTCCAAGAAATTGGAGAAAGCATAATGTAAAATGAAGAAATCGCCTGTTACAAGCAATTTCAACATTTTCCATGATTTGTTATATACAAAAAAAAAAAAAAAAAAAGAAAGAAAGATTTTTAGGATTTCATCAACTGAAAATTGTCGTCCACAACCTCTTTGAGTTTGGACCCAGTCTAAAATTGTGTCGTCTAGTAATAGGTTAATGTAGTTTTATTTCATTATTATTTAATCTTTAGTTTCGTCTATCTAAAAACGGGCGTTCTGATTGGTTGAAAAAAATATTCATAACTCCATCATTAACAAAATTTTGAGCACACAGCTATTTCGTATGCTTCCGCACAAAATAGTTCAATACAAAAAGGTGACAAAAGATGTAGGGTTTTGGCTTTTTTAGCTCGATACTATTAAATTATAAGAAATTAAGAGAATATTTTTTGTTTTCATGGAGGTATGAACCGAAAACCTAATCACACAATGTATGAATCCGCTTCGCGTATTCATACAGTGTGATTAGGTTTTTCGGTTCATACCTCCATGAAAACAAAATGTATTCTCTTCATCTCTTAATTGCACTACTGAACCCAAATCTCAGCATGATCAAAGACACAAATGACGTCATCAGCTTGCAATGTATTCCACGTGCGAAGTGACTCGCTTATAGAAATTTTGTTCGAAAAATTCCAAATTTGTCTATCTGTATTTATTGAAAAGATTGAATGGTCGTTTGTTTATTGTGTAATAATTAGACTCTCATTCCTTTGTCATTCTTTTTTATTAAATGAATTGAAAGACCGTTTGTTTTTGGTTTGAGATCAATACATGCGTGTATGTCTTATTTCTTTGTTTCTGTTTCTATTGAATAAATTAAATGATCGTTTGTTTATTGTGTAAGATCACTATGAGTCTCATTTCTTTGTCTTTCGTGTTTTTTTTTAGATAAAATGAATAATCGTTTGTTTATCGTGTAAGGTCAAAATGTGTTTTATTTCTTTGTTTATCTGTTTCTATTGAATAAATTGAAAGGTCGTCTGATCATTTAGTAATATCAATATATGACTCTTATTCCTTTGTCTTTCGTTTTATCAAATAAATTGAATGGTCGTCTGTTTATCGTGTAAGATCAATATGTGTTATATTTCTTTGTAGATGTGTTTTTATTTAATAAATTGAATGATCATTCGTTTATTATGTTGGATCAATATGAGTCTCATTTCTTTGTTTTTCTTTTTTATTAAATGATTTGTATCGATTTTTTTTTTCGTGTAAGATCAATGTGTCTCTCATTTCTTTGTCTATTTCTTATATAAAATAAATTTCAATGATCGTTTGTTTATTGTGTAAGATCAACGAGTCTCTTATTACTTTGTCTAGCTTTTTTATAAAATAATTTTAAAGATCGTTTGTTTATCGTGTAAGATCAATGTGTCTCTCATTTCTTTGTCTATCGTTTGAATTAAATAAATTGAATGAGCGTTTGTTTTTTGTGAAGAATCGATATATCGCTCATTTCTTTAACAACAAAAGCTATAATTTATGAAATTATAGCTTCTGATGTTCGCCAAAGGAAAGATAGATCGATCTTACACTGAAACAATGGATTGTTCTCTATTTGAAATGGGTAAAATACGAAAAACATTGTCAAACTGTGACAGAAATCACTGCCCACAGAACTCAAATAACTTATGACAAGAAGTTTCTACTTTACAATAAAATTTTCTCTACTAATATTTCCAAAAATCGAGAAAAGCTCGGTAAGTAGTAAAAACGAATATATTCCACATGCTTGGAGAAAAGGAACAAGAAGAAAGAAGAAGAAATTGGAGACAAAAATAATATTTTGCGTCTCACTGTGTCTTTCCTATAAATATCAACCGAGCCCAGGTAATTCCAATAGTTATGTTTAATAGGGAGACAGCGCCAATATTGAATAAATCTTAACTGTGTTCTGCGAGAGATAGGGGTTTATATAACGTTATGGTAACAACGGCAAATATTTAATATTGTTTAATTTTATTCAACATGATGGGTAGTTTATACAATGGCTTTTATTACATGCACTATAGTTTATCAAATGGGCTACCATAATGTCGTAAATACAGCTTGAATAAAGTTGTATTTACGACATTTTGGTCCGTCAACGGTTTTTTTTTATTGTAATTCAGTTACAGACCATTCCAAATTAGACACAGGAAGAATACGAAGAGAGAGATTTGTTGTTTGCCCTCTACTGCATAAACCCGGGATTTAACGTTGCTGCTATTTTATATTTGAGAAAACATTATGGAAAAAGAAGAAATTGCTTGCAACAAGCAATTTCTTCTTTTTCCACAATATTTTCTCTGATATAGGATGGTTTCACGTCACATTGCAACCAATTTTCATTGTCGTCTGCAATCTCTTTCAACTTGGACCTGTCTAAATTCTCCAAGACGGGACAGGTCCAAACTAAGCTGACTTCGTTCTCGTTAATACTAATAAAAGAATCTGTCGTACAAGGGGCTATTAGTGTTGAAAATAGAAATAAAAAATGTTACGATTTTTTTGCCGATTAAAGATTCTGCTTCAATATTAACAGATAAGATATCAAGTTTAATTACATTCGGTTATAGACAACTACCGTTTGCTGAACTGATTTGCACGACATGGAATAATCACGACTGTGCTTGTTTTATTAGATGTACCAAGTTTGAACTTTCTGACTTAATTCCAGTGGATTTGTAACTGCGCTACAACTTGTGGAATGTGACAAACTTGTTCCATCTTTCGTGTTTCGTACTAGTACAACACATATTATAAAACCTGATAGTTTCAAAGTGTTGAAATTGGGTCCTAATTAACTACTAGACTATACGTTTACCATCGACAGAAATTGATTGAAAAGGAGTATTTAAAAGGGCGTTCTTATGAAAGAATCGACATTTTAATCTAAAAGATAAAACGAACAGTTGATAGTCTAAAGCGAGCAGGTGGAAATGATAAAGGTATCATCCTGCTAAAATATTTTGGATATGAAAAATGGACGCTTGTTCTGCAGTTTTAGAATTAAGCATTGCTGGACTTGAGTTAAAATAAGGCGTGTAAGAAGTCAAACAACATGGGTGTTATAAAAGGAGTCAAGGAGGAATATGACCTGCGTCTACACTACCCATGGGCGAGAGAAGGTAAGATTTCTTTAACGTATGAACCCATTACAAATGAAGGAAATTCAAGTTTGATGCATTTGACGGAAGCTACCGACAACATCTCAAGCAGTTTCTTCTTTTACAACAATATAATCCTTTATAATTTACGGAAAGGAGCATCAACGCTTCCTTTCCTTTACATTTTCAAATCGTCGTTGGGCGTGCAAAATATCGTAACTACAACTTGAATTAGCTGTAGTTACGTTATTTTAGACGCCAGAAAACAAATACTACATTTGACACTTTTTATGTTGAATACTTTTTTTATAATCACTTTGATACCACATTGGCTCATGCGTGACAACTGACCAATTGTTGACGTTGCACATCGTCGTTTGAGCGTGCCAAATGTCGTAACTACAGCTTGAATAAAGCTGTAGTTACGACATTTGGCACGCCAAACAATAAAATATCAATTGAACATCTTTTAGCTTGAATACTTTTTTTTATAATCACTCTGATACTATATCGGCTCGTGCGTGACAATTGACCCTTCGCTGACCCCGATCGCTGGTCTATCTCACCACCCTCAAACAAGAGGTTCGAGTTAACCCTTTCATGTTTTGCAAAATGTTAGACCCGTCCAAATTCGAGGGTCTTGCAGACGACAATTAAAAGCTCATTTCATTTGAAAAATAATCAGTCAGTAGGGTAGAAAATATTGTAGGAAAAGAAGAAATTGCTTGTTACAAGCACACTTCTTCTTTTTCCATAATAATTCCCAAGTATTAAAAAAACAAGCACGTAAAAACAGTGATTAAACAGGAAAGGGTTAAGCATTAAACGGCGTTAATTTGCAAAATTAACGGTCAATAACGGGAAAAATGGTTGGTTGGAAAACTAAACTTCGCAACTACAGCTTGATTAGGCTATAGTTATGATATTTAAGTCGCCCAACCAACAAAAAATGTTTCACATAAATTCCCACCAATTTCGGAGTTCAAAGTTTACATCCGGTCTAAATTCATGATTTAATTGGTATATTCATTCTTTTAATAAGCAGCAGTGACCCGTCATTTCTAACAATATAACGTGTGTTTGAAGTACTGCCACTCGGCAGCCATTTGGCAGCCACCCAGTTTTGGTGAAAAATTACTGACCGTCTTAAGAATCTTTGATATAGTTATTATTTCTAGAGGAATTAGAAAAGACCAAAAAAGATTAGGCCTCCACTATGGCGTAGTTGGTAGCGTGTCAGACTCTTTAACATTAGGTCCCGGGTTCCATCCCCGGTCGCGGCAAACATCCTGTCCGACATTTGTCTCCAATGGGTCGGTAATCGTAAGGTTTATAGACTTTTTCTACGCCTTGCGTAATCAAACGACTTTACACTTTAACCCCGATCATTGAATTGCAAGTCGGCTGTTAACATACGGCGCCCATGGCAGCCACAGCACTTTAGCTTACAACCCTCACAGGTACCCTTTTATACACCTGGATGGAGAGAAGCAATGCGGAGTAAGTTTTTTGCTCAGACAAATTTTCATAATTCTGGCGGGATTCGAACCCGAGACCCTCCGATCCCGAGTTCCGCGTACTACCACGAGACCACGGAGCTCCTCATAGCAAACGTAAGTGGGATAGCAGCTTGGGGATCAGAAAGGCTGTAGTGGTAGTTCTTGTGTGAGTAATACCAGATATCCATGGTTAGGTGCTTACACCGCCGTGATATGACTGAAATACTGTTAAAAGTGGCGTTAAACTCCGTTCAAACAAACAAATAAAGACTTCTGTTTTTGACCGATTGCGGTTGTCAATCGAAGAATCAAGCGACAAATCCGATTATTGACCAGCCTCGGCTCTAAACCAAGGAAACTATCGACCAATCAAATTATTAATTCTGCCTGAAATTGAGCTTTGAACCCAAACATTGTTTGTCATCATTTCTGTTAAACATTTTCGTTGGTTTGACGACTTAAACGTCGTAACTACAGCTTATTCAAGCTGTAGTTACGACGTTAAAGTCGCCAAACAACCATTTTACTTTTTCAAAATAACGCCGTGAAATATCGAAGCGGAACTTAAGGTTGGTGTCAATCGGCGGGGGGGGGGACGGAGTAAGTGGGCGGGGCCAGCGTTTAGTCAATTCACTCAAGATTGAGGAAATCTGCACGGAAACGTATATCCCCTTCTCAGATCAACATGTCCGCAGTGTCTGCCGGCTGAGCGGGGTCGAGATTTATCATTCTCCTAGAAGGTACTTATTCGCATGAAGGCTTGCCCCTTGCTTGTATAAGCTATATGTGCAGCCTGATCTTAGTCTACACCTCCTGTTTAACTTATTTAAGTCAGAAAAGTTTTTTTTAATCATTTACGAAAATAAATATTGACCCACAATAAGGGCCTATCACTGCTTTCAGCCCTTTGATTTTAATGTAGTTCCGAACAAAAATGATATTCAGCATGACAAAGGTTAGAAAAACACATTTTCTAGTTAAAGTTGTACAACATAGACATATTCTAATATTTTAGAAAAGGAATTGAGTCATTACCTAACAACAAGATTTTAGACCGGTCAAACTAATAATGAAGAAATTGTTCGATGCAAGCAATTTCTTCATTCTTACAATGTTTTGAAAAGTTTGTTTCTTGAGAGGTGTAAAAAAGAGGGATTGTATTGGAATTGGTTAAATATAGAATAAACGGATGTGATTCGATCATCCCTTGTAAGCGTCCAGCTGATTCCGACTAAGTCGGTAACGAGCAGGGCTTTCAATCCTTTGGTTGTAAGTTTGAACACCAGTTCGGTCTACAGAAGTACGCCTGGGTGATATGAGCAGCTTGTTCCTCGAATTGTAAATTGTGGTTGCAGTGGCGGGAATCCAAAAAACAGGAATCCGTCCTTAGGCCTTTCATCAGCCACCGATGTATAATGGAGATAATGTTAAAGTGGGGTTAAAACTCAAACAATAAACCTATCAACCCACCAGGAATCGTGTTTTCTTCCCCTTTTTTTTTCAGCCCCCTGCTCATTTTCAGCATAATTTTTTCTTTAAATCAAGCATAGGAATTAAAGGAGGGGATGTGATGGCGTTTTCGTGTTCAGTTGGCATTTCGCAGATCTGGTTACGGTTTCGAATTGCGGGTTCAAACCTGAGGTTGGTATGCAGAATGCCATTAGTTACGAGAAAGAAACTGTATACGTTATATTTATCGTTTAACTTGCAGCCAGTAAAATTGCAGCAAACTTGGTGACAACTGAAAAACTACCTAAGAAAATGGTTTTTAAATAAATCATTACTGCTTTGCATTTAAAAGAGGTATAGGTGAATTGCAAATAGACATTGTTACAAACTTATTAATATTTTCTATGTTGTTGGTATGCCTAAGTAACACTCTTTATCAAACAACCTTACGTCAACAAGATTATTTTGTACGGGAAATTTGGCCGAGGTAGATTAACTAATTTGCAGACGATTAAACTTTAGACTAGTTCAGCTTGTAAGAAATTGCAGACAGCTTTTGAAAGTTTATTGGAGTTGAAAAAAAGATAAGTGTGTAAGTTAGAAAACATTGCTGAAAAAAAGATAATGCTTATTACAAGCAATTTCTCTTTGCTTTCAAAAATCGGGATAAACTTGTAGTGTGTTAAAACTAGTAGCCGCCAAAGGACGGAAATGGTCCACCAATCACCAATTGACCAGTCGCAGCTGCCAATTAAGAGATATATCGACCAATCAAATTATTCATTCAGACCTGATGTTGACCTTGGCCGCTATTTGTGTGAATCAGTTTTGTTGGGTTGGCGACTTAATCGTCGTAACTACAGCTTATTCAAGCTGTAGTTACGACATTTAGGTCGCCAACCAACTATTCCACTCATTTGCAAAATGCTACTAGCCAAACATGTTGCAAAATAACGCCGTTAAAAATCGTAGCGGAACTTCCTTTTGGAATCATTTGGCGTGACCAAAGCAGTCAATGTTCGGGGCAAGCGATTGGTCAATTGCCTTACGCTGTAGGTACGATGCTTGGTGCTACATGTAAAACAGCGAAGTGTACATACATTTTTAATTCATTCTATGGAATAAGTAAATATATTACAAAAATGAACTTAAAAACGGATTTTTTTAGTGTTTTTCTTATTACTCTTGCTATTGATTTGAATTTGATTCTAGTGAAAATCAAACTAGTGAAATTGTACAAATATAGACTATTGTCATGCCGAACCCGAAACATATGTGCAGTCTGACCTTAATTCATACCACCTGTTTATCCGCTCAAACCGGCCACAGTTGTTTATGCGATAAATTCTCAAAATAGCTATTCATATCTGGTGATTTCAGTGCTTTGATTTTTAATGGACCAATTAACTTACCTGACGATTCGCGTTGGCTAACTAGGTTCAATTCAAAATGGGGTTAACGGACTATCGTTTCGTCCGTTCATTTGTAAGAGAAATAGCCCGAAAATATTACATTCGAAACCGTGTGTTTGATCAGCAGATGATCGGCGCGAGTACTTGTGTATTCTCTAAGAAGCAGAATCGATAGGAATCAGTACCTTTTTTCAAATTCAATGTAAAATATAAGGTGATACCCTATTCCTTACTCAATTTCGGCAAAGTTTTCAACAGATTTTATATGTTCTGAATGCGATTTAGCGCCACTTTCAACGATATTCCAGTCATATCGCGGCGACTGGAGCACCTAACTATGGATTCCTGGTATTTCTCACAACATTACTACCACAGCATCCTTTCCGAGCCTCAAGCTGTTCATCCCGCTTAGTTTTACGATTATCTATCCGATGATAGGATACAAATGTTGGAAAGAATATTAGCCGTAGTTAAGGATCGAACCCTTGACCTCATTGTTTGAGGGTCCGACAAGCTACATTCTGCGCTATAACCGTTGCAAAATGGATTAAGCGATAACTAAGAATCGATTTGATAAAGGTCTCGTGTCTGTCGCATCGTGACACAAGGCGAGATCTATAATGGAGTGACAATGAAGGATTGGTCATTTTGTTCTCGGTATTGGAGACACATATCACTCTACTCTGTGTAGGTGTATAGACTTGAGCCACCGTCGACTTTAATGAGGCTTTCTTAAAGTCACCGATGGTACCAATCTTTGTGGGTGTAGGGATAGATTTCAGTCTATTTCGAATCATCTAGTGTTTTTTTGTGTGTGTTTGTTTGCTTCTTTGTTTTAATAATCAATAAATAGCACAAACGTTTTTCCTTAACCCCATCCCCACACAATGACGCTTTTTGACGCTCCGGACAATAAAATTCGATAAACATTTATGAAAATGAAGCAATTTCTTCAATTTCTTTAATATTTTCAATCAAGAAAAAAAAAAAAAACCTCAAATTGTCGTCTGTAACTCCTTTGAATTTGGACCAGTCTACAGTTTTGACCTTTTGGTTAACATAGTTTTGAAATAAATAAATTGATAAATTTACTGACCTGTGCAACTATTCATTTTGATGGAATGTGAACTTTGAAAACCTGACATATTAGTATAGCGACTTAAACATCGAGGATAAAGCTTAATCAAGCTGTAACGAAATTGAAGTACTACGTTTCTTTTCATGTTACTAACCAAATCATTTATTTAAGAGATGAAGAGAACATTTTTTGTTTTCATGGAGGTATGAACCGAAAAACCTAATCACACTGTATGAATACGCGAAGCGGATTCATACATTGTGTGATTAGGTTTTTCGGATCATACCTCCATGAAAACAAAAAATATTATCTTCAATTCTTATAATTTAATAGCATCGAGCGAAAAATGCAACAACTTAACAAATTTTGATACCTTTTTGTAGTGAACTTTTTTGTGCGGAAGCATTCAAAATGGCGGCGTACTCAAAATTTTGTTCATGGAGGTATGAATAATATTTTTTCGACCAATCAGAACGCCGGATTTTGACAGACGAAACTAACAATTAAATTATATAGAAAGACGCCGTTGAATATTTAAGTCAAACTTCATGTTGGAGGTCAGGCGGCGCGGCCAGCGATCCGTCAATTTATATTTCCCTTGCAAGATATATGTAACACGTCAAAGGAAAGGGGGCATTCTAAGTTCCCGTAAAGCAAATATTTGAAAAAAAGATATAATCCAGCAGAGGTCCATTAGAGACACTATTATTGAAATAATTATCTGGTAAAGTAGAATTCTATATTTAGAAAGTTTTAACATAGACCAAGTTCTAAAAGGTCATTTAAAAAGAGAATAAAATTTCTGATTAATTGCCGTATCATCGCTGTAAGTCAAAGGGTCGATTGACCAATCGATTAATTCATTTGACCGGAAATCGGACATTAACAGACATTTCTTTATTTGGCGACCTAATGACGATTGACTCTTTCTTGTTTTGCAAAATTTAAGACCTGTTTAAATTCAAAGGTTTTGCAGATGAAAATTTAATTTTGATTCAATTTTTTAAAATGACCATTCTGTAGGCTAGGAAATATTGTGGAAAAAGAAGAAATTGCTTGTTACAATCAATTTCTTCTTTTTCTACAATATTTTCTGAATTATAAATTCAAAGGGACGAAAAAAAGAAACAAAAAACAAAAAGAAAAACCAAACAGGGATTTAACAGGAAAGGGTTAACACACTAACGTTTCGTCCGTTCATTTTTTAAAGAAATATCCCGAACAATATTTCATTCTTATTCCGATTTTCTATCGAAAACCGTGTGCTTGATCAGCAGATGATCGGCGCGAGTTCTTGTGTACTTTCAAAGAAGCAGAATAGATAGGAATCTAAGTTGAAAGACATTTTTCTAAATCAATATAAAATAAAAGGTTCAACCCTAACCTTTACTAATTTGAAAGAGGAATTGTTTAGTAATGGATTAAAGCAATCAAATTTTCTCTTGATTTTTTGTTCTTTCACTTCAGAAAGATATGGGTGTTCTTGAGAAGAAGGAAATTTACAATTTCTTTCATCATTATTTTTTAGATGTTAAATTACGATTCTTAAAAAAGATCTCAGGACTAGCTTTATTAAAGCTTCTATTGTTTCGCCGCCGTAATAGCGCAGTCGGTAGCGCGTCAGACTTATAATCTTCAATCATGGGATGTCATGGGTTCGACTAAACAATTTACGACGAGAATTTAAAATTGATGTAAATGGATCGTTAAAAAGCCGGATGGTATGGGAATGTGTTAAAGTTGTTAACGCTTTACATGATAAACGTACAAACTACCTTAACCCATTCCCACACAATATAATTTTAGACAACTCCAATTTCAAAGAAGTTGCAGACGACATTTTTAGTAGGAGAAATTTTCAAATCTTTGTTCTTTTGGGGTAGAAAACATTATGAAAAATGAAGAAATTGTTACAAGCAACTTCTTCATTTTCCACATTGTTTTCAAAAGCTTTTTGGGGGAGGGAACCGTAAAAAGGAGGGATTGTGTTCGCATGGGTTAACCCGGTACCACACCATTCCGCGTTTAAGCCTCCCAAGCTTTGAAAAAAAATGTAAAATGGGAAAAAAATGCTTGTAACAGGCAGTTTCCTCATTATTCACCCCCTTTTAATTGGAAAAGATATTTTTAAAAGGACACTAATTTTCAATTGTCCTCAGCAAGCTCTTTGAGTTAGAACCAATCCTTTATTTCCATCGTCTAGTAATAGATTAAAGTATTTCGTTTCAGAATTGTTCGATTTTCCAGACACTCGGTTACGTTGGATTTGATCATCAGGATGAGGGGTCAAATGATACCAATAAGTTTGCAATCAACTATAGTAATAAATTTCCACTCCTTTTTGAAGGAATAAAAGGTGATATTTTGAAAAAAAAAGTTTCTCTTATTAACTTGTTAGAGATTTTCGTACTTCGACTTATCCGAGTTAAATCAAATCGCCGAATGAAATTAGCTTAAACCAGAGTCTTCATAGTGCTTTGATAGCTTAAGTTAACAGACCAAATTTTGGGGTCGTCTCAAAGTTCAATGAGTGCAAACTGCAACTGAAGGATAAACCACTAGATCCGTTAATTGCCTATGCCATAAAAAGTAGTTCTTATGTATTTAAGGAATATTGCAAGCTCTGCTTTCAAGGTCATCTCCTAGGGTTTTTTCGCTCACTTGAGCACATAATGTTAAAAATGATTAGAATTTTCAAAGAAGTTGCAGACGGTAATTTCAAATTGATAATTATCTCTCTGTGTAGAAAACTATGTGGAAAATGGCGATATTGCTTCTTACAAGCAATTTCTTCATTTTCCACTTTGTTTTCCACAACTATTTTCTAACGGGGCGTAAAAAGGAGAGATTTTGTGGGAATGGGTTAAATTCTTACTAACTATAACATTGTTATTTATCATGATAACATTTATCAAAGATTACTGAACAAAACAAAGCTTTGCTATCTTACAGTACTTTCAGTACTTTGATTATAGATAGGTAAATGACTCAAAGCTTTTTCCAGATGACCAGTGGATATTCTAAATGCTCTGATTGGATGTCAGGGCTACTCAGTGCTTATTTCTAAATGCGCTGAGTGGATGTCAGGGCTACTTAGCGCCTATTTCTAAATGCGCTGAGTGGATGTCAGGGCTACTCAGTGCCTATTTCTAAATGCGCTGAGTGGATGTCTGGGCTACCTAGCGCATAAACTTCAAGATCACGTTCAAAAGATGAAAATGTCACAAATTAACTCAATGAAATATTAGCTCCTATAAAAATATATAGTATTCACCTATAAAAAATTAAAACAAAAACAAAAAAAACTTTACATGTAATACAACGGTAATAATTTAAGCTTAGTTTCGTCTATCAAAAATCAAGCGTTTGGCTGATATTTTTCTTTTCAAACTTCCATGAACAAAAAACTGTGCACGCAACTACTTTGTATACTTGCGCGCAAAGAAGATCCTAAAATTTTACTCAAAACTAGTTAAACATTTGCTTTATTTTAATTGGTGGTATTAAATTATGAGATACGGAGAAAATATTTCTGTCCTCATTGAGGTATGAAGCTTTAAACTCAATAACACTAATGTATGATTAAGTTTTTAGGTTCATATCTCAATGAAAACAAAAAAAGATACTTTCTTCATTTCTTAAAGAGAAGAAGTAGACACGTGTCGTGAACCTCATAAGTTTTGTTGTCAGGAATCAGAACAAATAAATTCACATGAAAACATCTGCCAAATATTTCTACAACATTAAGTTCTGTCTAGAAAATTGCCCTAAAACCGTCGTGTTCCAGAGATATTTCTCGGATCAGTGCCTTTATATCAACACCGAGCAGTACGTGTGTCTGACAGGTTCCCTGTTACATCGTCCTCTTACAGCGATTTATACCCGCCTGGGGACTACTTCAAAACAATTCCAACATGGCGACGATGACGTCATAATCGCCCCCGCCGCTATGTTAGATTCCGTATTTTGTGGTTCTTCGAAATTTATGCAGCGCAAACAGGAAATAAGCAGAGTTCTCTGAATGTAGCAATGTGCCAACATACAAATATATGTATAGAGCCACAGGAGACGCATAATGACACATATTATTGCAGATAATCTACCATCTTTGTTTAAATACATTTCGATCGATGAAATGAAAAAATGTCTGATCAATCAAATCGTTCATATATACCGGAAGTGATTTTTAAACTCAGTTATTTAAGCTAAGCATTTTTTCTTGGTTTGTCGACTTAAACGTTGTAACTACAGCTTGCAAATTAAAGCTTTAGTTGAGATGTTTCGTTCGCCAACCAACCTTTTAACATTTTTGTTACATTTACTTGACCATGATTTCGAAAAGTAATGCCGTTAAATTTCCTGTTGGAATTCAATGGCCGTTACTAGCGATCATCGAAGTTTTTTTTTTTTGTTTTTGTTTTGTTTTTATCTTTTAATGCACGACAATAATAGTTACTATAAGTCATCTTTCTGCAAGCATTAAGAATAAGAGGGGAGTTGAGGGGGTGAGAAGGGGATGGAGATTCGGGACCAGGGGGATCGTTGCTGTCTAAAAACTTTGAGGGCGTTAGAAGGGCGGAATTAACCCTTTCCCGTTCAATCCCTGGGTTTTACACGCCTGTGGTTTTATATTCAGGAAAACATTGTGGAAAGGGAGAAATTTCTTGTAACAAGCAATTTCTCCTTTTCCAAAATATCTTCTACCCTACTGTATAGTAAATTTTCATCTAAAATCAACTTTATATTCTCGTCTGCCAAACATTTGAATTTGGACTGGTCTAAAATTTTGAAGAGTTGTCCTAATCAATATACCTTCTAATAATTATCTCGTCATTTTGCCGAACACAAGAAATACTTGATGACTTTGAAAACACGCAATTTCTTAATTCCTCATAATATTTTATACCCAAATACTAGTCCTGCACCTTTATCTGTAATTGATAGATTGATTGGATGGGTTTTAACGCCACTTTTAACAGTATTTCAGTCATATCGCGGCGGCTGGAGCACCTAACAATAGATTCCTTGTATTTCCCAACAAGTACTACCACATAAAGAGCAATCCTTATTCTACAATCCCAGCAATTATTGTTTAGTGATTTTTTATTGAACATCCGCGACCGACCAAAAATTTCCTCAAACTAAGGTTATGATTATTAAATGATCGCGTCTGAGGCCAATAACAAATGTCAATCAACCAATCAAATTATTCATGTATACCGGAAGTTAACGCTGAACACCCACATTCGCCGATGTTTATGGGAAGCATTTTTGTTGGTTTTGCGACTAAAACGTCGTAACTACAGCTTATTCAAGCTGTAGTTATGGCATTTAAGTCACAAACCAATCATTTTACTTTTGTGATACGAGCTCCTAGCCAAAATAACGCCATCTGTATCGAAATAGAGCTTCATGTTGGAGTCAGTAGGCGTGGCTAGTGGAGTCAGTGGGCGTGGCTGAGGAGTCAGTGGGCGTGGTCAGAGATCCACCAATTTCCTCTCAATTTTTCCGTGATTTCATGGATAATTTAAGAGTATAAAAGTACATAGACAAATAATTGTCTAATCAAATAAATACGGACACCCCTTAAATTTGATCCATGCGATTGTATTCCACAAGTACATGCGGTAATGGACACATTTGTCTATTTTATACCATAGAAACAAGACTCGTGACAAAAAGTACGTATAACCAGGAAGCCAATTTTAATCTGTTAATGCATTCAGTCTGCCCTTTACAATTAGAAGGGCACGGAAAAACTGGGCTTCAGAACGTTTAGTATCTTTGAGGATTGGCTCTGTGTTTTATATGACATGAAAAATAGGAAATAGAATTCAACATATTTGACTTGTCACAATTGAAGTTTTTATACTACAAACGGGGATGAACAAAGAATCCGAAAGTACCTTACCTAGTGTATGTACTCTATTCGGAAAAACAGCAATCTTGAACAACAGCGATAACAATTTGAATTACAGACAGGATTGTTGAGCAAACCGGTGTCATTTTAGAAAGTCAAACAAAGCTGTTCACCTTGACCTCTTAGCTTTCGTGTATGAATCAATTTCATTGGTCGTTTACGGTGGCGCTGTTTCGCGGTTCCTGTCAAATCGATTTTACAGCAAGATAATCGTTAAAGTTGTAAATAGTTTGTACTTGCAAACTGAATAGACTGGCATGTATCAACACTGTTCGCAATGATAATCATAAAAATTTGAAAAAAAAAAAAAAAAAAAAAAAATACCGACTGAAATTTCTCTATGAACAGATCGATCGACCGACCTTCCAAATCATTTGTTTTGACCGGAAACATTTGAATTCCGACATTTGAGTGAAGAATATTTGTTTATTTGGCCACGAAAACGTCGTAACGATAGCCCATTCAAGCTGCAGTTTTGGCGTTTATGTCTCAAACAAACGTTATGTGTTGTTTTTGTTGTTGTATCATACTATTGACTATAAAAATTAAAAACGAAGCCTATTGCTATCAAAGTCGCAATTCTTGTTGGAGGAGGGAAGGCGGGGTTGGCGATCCGTCATTAATCCCAACGAAGTTTAATGTGGTGAATTCGAATGTCTGGTCGAATTGGTACAAGAATATCTATTGGCTAGGCATAACAGAGACTCAGTCTAGAAATGGGGACACTCACATATTTGACTAAGTAAACTTGGTATTTCGAGAGTTTATTGCCATACCGTTCTAAGTGTCTATACATTGTATAAATACTTAGAACAGTCTCGCAATTAACCCTCGATTTGTATAGCTATAAAAATGTTAAAAATGGCGCCTAACCTTGTATAAACCAACAAAAAAGTATTCAGTTAAAATATATATTCTACTAATACATGCATTTCAAAATATCTGTTCGCATATCGTACATTAAGGCTGTCGTCGATGAAAGTATTTTTCATTAATTGTACAATCTTGGATCCAATCGTCTATAAGAAGGTCTTTCAGAAAATCTTAGCCCTTAACCAATTCCCACACGAGAGAATTTTAGACTCGTCCAAATTTAAAAAAGGATGGGACATATTGTGGATGATGCAGAATTTGCCTGTATCAAGCAATTTCTTCATTATCCACAATGTTTCCAAAACGTTTTCTTGATGGGCGTAAAAGGAAGGGATTGTGTTGGAATGGGTTAAGTTACCACACAATGACGGTTTTTGACGTCCTTAAAAATATTATCATGGAAAACTTTGCAGGAAAAAAGAAAACTTGCAAGTTAAAGCGTTTTCTCTTTTCCCAACAATGTTTTCTACCTAATTTGTTTCCAATTGTAGCGAAATTTGACATGTCGTTTGCAGCTTTCATTTTCAATTCGGACTAGTCTAAAAATTTCTCGTCTCGTAATGGGTTAGAAAGTACATTCGTGCTATATATCAGAAACTTGTGTCTTCTGCCAGTCTTATCTATAATAAGATATAATTGGAAATAACTCCCACGCTAATCACATGATACGTTTTACTTCCGGTAGTATATTCGTATCCATGAACGCGTCATGTTAGAAACGTCTGAATTCGATTCTGCTTAAGCATAAAATTGTTATTTTTATTGTTGGTGGCGATCCACTATCCTTGCATTATCCTATGATGTTCACTTTGAGCCAAAATTCTACTTTACATCGTTTAAGCATAAACTAACGCGTGCACTTGTAAATAATATAAGTGCAACCGTAAGATTTAAGCGTGCGCGCTATTAACATTGAACGTACACGCGTATTATTACGCATGCACTCTCAATGTTGAGCGCGCACGCATTGTTCTGCGTTCATTAATAATCTATGCTCGTACGCACATATTATTAGCGTGCGCGCTCAATTTTTTTTTTTTTTTTTTTTTTTTTGAACGCACTCTTGCATTTTATATACTGAGCCCGAATTAGTTACGAGTACACACGTTGTTCCTAGCCTGCAGGTCTTAGCGAAGACATTTGATCAATTTAGTACAAAAAACTATCCCACGTAACAGTTGACCGTCTTCTGAGTGCCCCGCAAAATGGCAAACACTACGGTAGCGACGATATATAAACGAAAAACGGGGACAAAATAAATTTACATAACTTGTTTTTTACATCTATTATTAAATTATTCAGAGATTCAACACATTTGTGTCATCAACATTTATGTATTTTCATTGGATAATAAATTGGTTAAATTTATGCATTTCCGTGGGATAAAAGTTTGGTTAATTGTTACTGCTAAATGAGTAAGAATTACTTTTGAACGATAGTTGGCATAATAGACATATTCTCTCTAAAACAGGTAATATTCTTACTAATCGGGTCTCTATACACCTTAAAAATACCACTATATTATAATTTAATGTTTGGTTTCGTCTATCAAAAACGAGCATTCTGATTGGTCGAAAAAAAATTCATAACTCAATGAACAAAATTTTGAGGACGCAGCGATTTTGTATGCTTCCGCACAAAATAGTCCCATACAAAAAGGTATCAACATTTGTAAAGCTTTTGTTTTTTTGCTCGATGCTATTAAATTTAAGAAAGGAAGCGAATATTTGGTTGTTTTCATGGAGGTATGAACCGAAAACCTAATCACACTATGTATGAATCCGCTTCGCGTATTCATACAGTGTGATTAGGTTTTCGGTTCATACCTCCATGAAAGCAAAAAATATTCTCTTCATCTCTTAAAAGAATCGAAGAGAATATTTTGATTGTTTTCATTGAGGTATGAACCTAAAAACTGAATCACTCAACTGTATGGATCGCTTTCGCGTATTCATACAGTGTGATTCAGTTTTCAGGTTCGCATCCAATTAAAACAAAACATATTCTCTTTATTTCTTATTTATGAGATGAAGAGAATATTTTTTGTTTTCATGGAGGTATGAACCGAAAAACCTAATCACACTGTATGAATACGCGAAGCGGATTCATACATTGTGTGATTAGGTTTTTCGGTTCATACCTCCATGAAAACAAAAAATATTCTCTTCATTTCTTATAATTTAATAGCATCGAGCGAAAAATGCAACAACTTAACAAATTTTGATACCTTTTTGTAGTGAACTATTTTGTGCGGAAGCATTCAAAATGGCTGCGTACTCAAAATTTTGTTCATGGAGGTATGAATTAAATTTTTCGACCAATCAGATCGCTCTTTTTTGATAGACGAAACTAACAATTAAATTATAATTTAATGCCACCAAGAACAACAAAGCAAATATTTTACTAGTTTTGAGTAAGTTTAATGGATCTAAGATGTTCTATGTGCGCAAGCATACAAAATAGTTGCGTGCTCAAAAGTTTAATCGTGGAAGTATGGAAAAAAAGGCCACTCAAAACGCTTGAATCTTAATAGACGAAACTGCAATTAGATAGGGGTCGACACTAACAGTGTCCCGGGATCCCGAGGATCCCTAAACTCGGGTTAGGGATTCCGTCGGGATATTTCTCCAGTACAATAGATTTTAATGTATCAACTAATGCTTCTGATTTTTTTTTAGAAAACATAGTGTAACAAGCAATTTCTTCATTTTCCAAAATGTTTTCCGTAGCTTTTTTTATCATCTTGGGTTTAGAAGGGCAGGATTGCGTGTGAATTAGTTTATGTATATCAAGGAGGGATCCCTGATTATTTGGAGGAAACCCTGAAGTAATAGGTAGGGATTCCTGTGGTATCCCACTTAAGCAAAGTTAGTGTCGACCCCTGTTAGATAATGAAGAAATGAAAACTGCATTGTTTACAAGTTCGGGAATGCTTCAAATGTGATTCAGATTTTTGTTCATGCTTTAAATGAAAGCTATAGCATTTTCTATTCAGCTTTTGACCCACTAGAACACAACCCGTGGTTTAATGGCTTTATTTAATAATGATTTGGAAAACTTGTGTGGAAATGGAGTAAATGCTCAAATGAAACCGTTTTTCATATTCTCACACTGTTTTCTATCTTTCGGCACTATGTTTCCAATTTTATGGCAGTTTGAAATGTTGTTTTTCAATTTAAAATAGTCTGGAATTAACATCTGGTATTGGTTGAAGAAGCTGCCGAAGATCTCTGCCATGTTACACGGTCCCTTTCTTCTATGACGGTTCTGAGATTCTGTGTTTGTCATTATTTTGTATATAATTACAATTTATCCACAGAAAATAACCCAGGGAAATGGGGTAATTTATAGAAATAATTCCCAATAATTGATGACCATGGAAACAAGTTATCTTGTTTTCTGCACAGCCATCACGAACATCCTTGTCTTAGACGTATGGAGAATGACTTTTTGAATGACGTCATCATGACGTCATCATGGTGCATGGTATTGTTTGTTTGTTTGTTAGAATGGGATTTTACGCCGCTTTCAACAATCTTTCAGTAATATCGCGGCGGCTGGAGCACCTAACAATCGAATCCTGGTATTTCTCACACCAGTACTACCATTACATCCTTTCCTAGCCCCCAGCTGCTATCTCACATAGATCTACGATTATCGACCCATTGGTGAGAGACAAATAGTCGGAAAGGATGAGTGCCGCCGTCAGGAATCGAACCCGGGACCTCTAGATTGAAAGCCCGACGCGCTACCAACTATAACGGCGGCGCATGGTATTGATGTATTTCTTTGGTTTGGTTGTATAATTTAAAGCGTGAACTTAAAATATAAAGTTGTTATATGAGAAAATACGGTGGTATAAGGGTAGTATGAGCCATTTTTTTAAAAATCGTTCCCATGAAATTTTAAAACGGCCATTTTTTTTTTTTGTTTTCTTGTTTGTTTCTATTCAAAAGCTTTGGGACCCCCCCCCCACACACACACACACATACTAGAAAAGGAATTAACTGATTAATCTTTTTTTTTTTTTTTTGCAAAAAAGAAAAGAGAGAAAACGAATTTCTATCTCTTCGGAACGAAATACAGAGCCAATCAAAGTCGGTCTTTCTTTATTATTTTGGCTTTTACACCGCAAACTTGCCTTTAATATGGAAGCAGCATTAGAGAAGTAACCTGGTTGGATGATTATCTCGTGGGACCGACCTATCATCTCGTGAGCACGACATAGAGACCGACTTTGATTGGCTGTGTATCTCGTACCCACGAGATAGCAATTTGTTTTTGTTTTATTATATATATTCTTCCCTATTTGGCACTTATTTGCCAATACTTCACAATTTAAAATGCCGCCTGCTTCTTTCAGTTTGGACAAGTCTAAAATTGTGTCGTCTAATAATGGGTTAAAACGATTTTAACTAAAAACATTGCTATCTCGTGGGAACAAGGTAAATAGAAATAACTTCAATGCCACCATAGAAGAAGAATCTTTTTTCTTCGCAACAATATCATTTTATCTGTGTTTAAAACATTAAGAATAGTATGTACACTAAACTGTTGTGTAATTTTTTTCATGTAGTTCTTGAATGAATGAAGTTTGTGGTTTCTAACTAACGGGTCGCGGCTATCAATCAAAAAGTCTATTTAAGAGATGAAGAGAATATTTTTTGTTTTCATGGAGGTATGAATCGAAAAACCTAATCACACTGTATGTTGCCTTCTACGGACAGGGTACAATATCAATGTTTTACGCTTATTTCCGATTTGCAGGTGGAATTTCTTTCAGTTATAGACTTTTCTACTTTTCAATTAGGATCATCAGTCGATTTGAACAACGCTTCTGCCATTTGATGGCTCTGAAATGTCAAGGACAAACCAAGTACTGCGCCCTGGACTTGAACTTATGGCATTCGCCCACGTCTCGTCACGAATCTACCACCTTTAAGGCCCGTGTACATATTTTTTCTACGATTCATCACGATTCAACCAGATTTCTCATGGTCAGGAAAATCGGGACGCATCGGGATGAATCGAAAGAAGAAATATTCAGCGTAACTACGATTCCAGCAAGAATGTCTACGATGTTAGAACGGTGTCTGTAAGATATTGCTACGAATTAATGACGGTTCATGACAGCAACGCTACGGTCAATGAGGATTGACCACGGTGGCAGAACGAATGCTCGCGGTGCTAGTACGTTTCGATACGGTATTAGTACGATTCACGGCGGTAGGGACACGAGCCAATCGTGGAGCTCCGTAGCGAAACCGTGGATGATTCGTAGGACAACCGTACACAATTCGTGGTGAATCGTGTGAATTTGTTGTGACAAAAATTCCACGACTGGCTACGATCCTTTACGAATAGCCGTGAATATAGCAACGGTGTCAGTACGAATAAGCACGATTCCGCTACGATTGCGCTGCGAATTAGGCCCCGCCAAATGACCACCACTATTAGCCACGAATGTTTTAAACTGTTTAAAACTTCCGTAGCCCTATCATGTATTTTCCCGAGTCATCACGATTCAACAAGTTTTGCCACGATTCACCAATTAAGTCACCACGGTACTCGACGAGTTTACAAATCGCGGCGAATCGTAGCAGCAAGGTAACCAAAAATCGTGAATGTGTAAACAGGCCTTAACCTCTATGCTTCAAAGAAACCCGTATTTGAATCGAATTAGGATGTCTAGTGCCACTTTCAACTTGCATTTCGTCGCCGTCGTTCTAAAACGACGTAACTACACCTTGAATCAAGCTGTAGTTATGACGTTTTAGAACGACAACGACGATATGCTGATTGTAATACGATGTTTTGGTCGCTCAACGACGTTTTGTAGTTTGATCGAATCATGTTTATTTTATTAGATCTGTTCGTGTCAAGAACACCCACGAGTCCCATAGGACAAAACAAATGCATAGGTTTGGGAAAATGGACCATCAATGATGACAATTAAGTCCCATGAGACTCTCTCGTTTGGATTAATGTTATTAATCGGTCCTACGCATACCAAGAAATAATCACGAACAATATGCCTTAGATAAGTCATTACTACCCAATCAATTGACAACGCTGGTGGTAATTTTCGAAATGAATCTTTATTTTTATATATGTTTTATATATATATAAATTTTAGACAGATCCAAATTCAAAAGGTTGCAGACGAAATTTAAAATTAGATTCTATTTGAAATGAAATGAGGGAGAAAAAATATTGAGGGCAAAAAAGAAATTTCTTGTAACAAGCAATTGCTTCTTTTTCCACATTATTTTCTCAAGTATAAAATCACAGCAACGTACATTCTCTGGTTTGTACAGGAAGAGGTTAATTTTTTTCAAAGACCCTATGACTCTCGTTGGGACATTTCTTACTAAAGGGGATCCCGAAAACTTTGTTCAGATTATGTACAGACCCTCCGTCAATGATTTCAGAATGGGTCAAGCCAGATATCGAAAGTTTTGCCGTACAGAAAACGAAAATAAGTTTCGAAATTATTTTATGTCGGCAACATAAAATGATTTAAAAATTATTCTCGGCAAAACTTTTCATAGTAGGTTTTTGACCGATTCTGATATCATTGATAGATTTTAATGAAGATTTCAGGTGAAATTTTTTTCCAACGAGAACCTTAGAGCCTTTACAAATTAGGTCTAATTTTCATTTTATAGCGCTTCACAAACAATACGGCTTTTGAACGTAATTGCTTAGTTTCCGAAACTGAGACTTTCATTTTCTTAAGTTCTATTATACCATTCACGTGCTGATTTTGCTTGTTTGTTTGTTTATTTTGATTTTATTCATTTTTTACTAGAAATATACTTTTAAGGAGCTCACGCGTTGATTTGTGGTGTTAGCGGTATAGACAACTTTCCTACTCTCAGTGAAATTTTCTATATAAAGCAATTCCCTAATATTACACGATGTTTTCTTAATTTTTTTCTAGAGGGGATTCAAAAAGCCATTGAAAAATTGACCCATTATTGGCTCTTTGTTTCTTTATTTCCCTCTAACTCTCTCTCTCTCTCTCAAACAAAATCAAAAACAAAAAAAAAAAAAAAACAAGAGGACCATGATGGTCCTAAATCGCTCACCTGATTCATCTGCTGTTTAAAAAATGTAACTGGAGCCAGATAATTATAACCAGTTTCATGAAGATTTATCCAAAATTGTGGCCTCTACAGTGTTGTCGTGACATAACAATAATTCTGGCGAAGTTTTATGAAAACAGAGCTAAAATTGTGGCCTTTATAGTATAAACAAAAAATTGTCATTACGGCCCATTTTCCTGTGTTTTCTAAAAGAACCTTTCCATAATCAATAGGGATAATTCTCATGACCTAACAATCATTCTGGCTAGGTTTCATGAAGATTGTTGCCTCTAGAAGGTAAAAAAAGAAATTTTCATTGAAGCCCTTCATCCTTATGACCTAACAATTATTCTGGCCTAGTTTCATGAAATTAATCCAAAATTGTGGCCTCTACAGTGTTGTCATGACATAACAATAATTCTGGTAAAGTTTCCAGATCATTGAGCCAAAATTGTGGCCTCTAGAGTGTAAACAAAGAAATCGTCATAAAGGCCTCCTGTGTTTTCCGTAAGAACCTTCCAATAATCAATAGGGTTCATACTTATGACATTACAATTTTTCTGGCTAAGTTTCACGAAAATTGAGCCAATATCGAGGCCTCTAGAGTGGTAACAAAGAAATAGTTATTAGGGTCCCTTTTCCTGTGTTTTCCGATAGAACCTTCCCGTAATCAATAGGGTTCATCCTAATGACCTTACAATTATACTGGCCAAGTTTAATCAAGATAGGGTTAAACTGTGGCCTCTAGAGTGTTAACACTTCAATTGGTGACGCCGCACGACGAACGACGGACGACAGACATCCAATGATCACAAAAGCTCACCATGAGTACTTCGTGCTCAGGTGAGCTATAAACGACTTCCAGAATTTAAAAATAAATGCCATATTGACGACAGCACGTATTTTAATGGAAAATCTAATTATTCTAATTGCTGCGAATAGTTGTTATAATTAATTTCAATGGGACACTTTCCATGCTTGTATCACATTGTCACAAACATGTGAGACAGTCTTACATGTTCAAGCTACATGGCAAGCTTTATTTTTGTGTCAAAGATGAGACTTGATTCTTTTCAAGGAAATATCACTAAAGCTCATTAAATAAATGTCGAACTTAACATTCTAAATCAAGACATATTAATTGGATATAGTGAAAATGTCGGATGCATCAACCCCATTAGCCCAGTTGGTAGACTACTCGACTTCGATATCGCGGGGTCGATGTGGTCGATCCCCGGGCTGACTAACTAGCAAACCAATTGTATTTCGGATGAGACATTAAATCGAGGCCCCGCGTGGCGGTGCTATCCATCGAGCACGTCAAAGAACCAGGCGGTGCTCTCATCAGTCCTTGAACTTATCCAGATAACAACTAACCGACCTCTGGGGGCGTCAATCATAAGGGCATGAGCTACGGTAGCGACGATATATGAACGGAAAAAAGACATATCAGATTAAAATAAAGAAAGAGTTTATTTTCTATCCAGACACGCATTAGGGACCGCAAGGAATCAAAGGACCGCGCCTATCAATAGAAAAATTAGTTAATCCATTAGACAATTCGATTGGTCGATATTTTTGCCGTTTTGGTGACTTAATAGTCCTTACTTCAGCTTAAGTTTGTTTGATTTGAATGGGGTTTTACGCCGCTTTCAACAATTTCTCAGTTGTATCGCGGCGGCTGGAGCACCTAACAATGGAATCCTGGTATTTCTCACACCAGTACTACCATTACATCCCTTCCTAGCCTCCAGCTGCTATCCCACATAGGTCTACGATTATCGACCCATTGGTGAGAGACAAATGTCGGAAAGGTTGAGTGCCGCCGTCGGGGATCGAACCCGGGTCCTCTAAATTGACAGTCCGACGCGCTACCAACTGCGCTATGACGGCGGCTACTTCAGCTTAAGTCAAGCTTCAGTTACAACGTTTTGGTCACCAATCAACCAGTTTACACCTATATTATAAGTTACTGGCAATCAGTTTTGACAAATAACGCCGTTAAATATCGAAGATGAACTTCCTGTTGGAGATCAACAAGCTTTACCAGCGATTCGTCAATTCCAAGGGGTCAATAAGTAAAGAAAAGAAGCAGATATAGCAGAGGTTAAACCGAGATAATTCTGGACTAAGCACATTGTATGGAAAAGGCGAAGCTTCTGTGCCGAGAAAAATTTGCCACGAATGATTTTTTTCCTGGCAAGCCTGCGCAACCGGTGCAGACTAAGACTGGCAAAGGCCGACACTATTCGCATCTGGCGTATAGCTGGTCCCTGCCACTAGTACTGTTGGTCTCGCCCATTTACTTCGATAGGAAGTTTTGCTTCGATATTTAATGGCGTTATTTTCAAAAATTTTGGCCAGTAGCATTACCGTTGAAAGATTATAACGGTTGGTTGGCGACTGAGGTCGCCAAAACCAACAATTGGCGACCAATGTTGGGGTTCAAATGGCGACCAATGTCGGAGTTAAAACTTAAATTCCGGTCTAAATGAATTATTTGATTGGTCGATTCTTTCTTTGATTTACAGACGTATGTGGTCAATTCCGAGATACAAATGTAGTTCTTTAGAATAATACAAGATAATTTTTTTTCAATTAAACACATTAAACCATCACCACCAATTGACGCTTCCTCACACCCTTTCTGGCAATCATGGACAACTTTGTGGGAAAATGACAAATTGCTTGTACCCAGCAATTTCTCATTTTTTCACAATATTTTCTACCCTATTTGTTGATTATTTTCCATTTATAGTGCAATTTAAAAAGTCGTCTGCAACTTCTCTCAATTTCGACAAGTCTAAAATTTTGTCGTCTGGTAATGGACTAAATGACGTCTCTTCATGCTTTGCGACGTCTTTTCATTTCAGTTTGGAAATGGCCGCGGCAATAGTGCAGTGATAGCGCGTAAAACTTCCAATCATGGGGTCCTGGGTTCGATCCTCGGCCGCGGCGAACAACTTTTTCGATATCTATCTGCCACCAATGCGTGGATTATCGTAAACCTAAGTGGGATGAGCAGCTAAAGGCTTGGAAAGGATGTTGTGGTAGAACTGGTGTAAGAAATACCAGGAATCTATGGTTAGGTGTTCCAGCCGCCACGACATGGCTGAATTACTGTTAAAAGTGCCGTTAAAACCAAGTCGATCAATCAATCAGTTTGGAAACGTCTAAAATCCGGTCGTCTTTCGACAATAAAAAACCGGAAAACTGTTACACAGCCTTGCGGTTGTTTATTCATTCATATTCCCAAATGACCACTTCATATCACGAAACGGTCAAAATATTCCAAAAATTATTTATTTATTCAAAACAATTCATTATCTACGATAGAAAGTGATATAATCGTTTAAGCAATATCGTCCTGGCTGATGTTAGTTTAATGTTGTTTTCGAACAACGATACACATCGTTACATCGTCATTGCCTTGAATGAATTACCTATTTTCTATGGAAGTTTGTTTGCACCCACACAGCTTGTGACAAGCAATTTATTATCTTTCCACAATGTTTTCCCAAGTCCAATATCACAAGAAAGCGTAAAAACCAGGGATTATACAGGAAAGGGTTATAATCTCTGAATTTCAAATGTCAGACAACAATTTTGTATGTCCATAAAATTTGTTGCAAAAGGACACTGTTCATTTTATAGCAGGCCAATGCAGAAACATGCGCTCATCTCTTTAACAAGCGGTACATATACCAAAGTACGAATATAAGGGTATTACCAGGGTATTTTCTATTTAGCTAGCAAAGCGTCGGCTTTCTTAGCTTAAGTTAACGGACAAAATTTTGAGGTCGTCTCAAAGTTCAACGAGTGTAAACTGATACTGGAGGCTTATCCACTTAATCCGTTAAATGCCTACGCCATAAAAAGTAGTTCTTATGTATTTCAGAAATATTGCAAACTCTGCATACAAATTCATCTCCTAGGTATTTTAGCTCACTTGAGTACATCGATCTTCAAAAAAGTTACAGACTACAATTTCAAATTGTTGAAAATTCTTAAAATATTTACCATTTTAGGTAGAAACAATGTTGAAAATGAAGAAATTGCTTGTAACAAGCAATTTCTTCATTTTCCACATTGTTTTCTACAACTATTTTCTTGGGAGACGTAACAAGGAGGGATTGCATGGGAATGGGCTAACTCCTTGGTTACTTTAACCTATTTTTTTATCATTATAACGTTTGACAAAGAAGACTATTGAACAAAACAATGTTTTGCTTGTTTACAGTACTTTCAGTACTTTGATTCTCTCATATGATAAGATAACGCACTCTAGTTCAAGATCCTTCTTTTCTACGATTTTGTATTTAGTTGTACTGGCAAAAGGTAAGAAGAGCTTTGGCGCAATTGTTTCGATTGATGAATTGCGGTTGACAATCAAGAATCCATCGACCAGTCAGATCATTCATTTAGATAGGAATTAAGCTTAAGTTCCAATATTGCCTGACATTTATGTTGCGCATTTTTGTTAGATTTGCCACTTGAAAGTCGTAACTATAGCTGTATTAACGGCGTTTAAGTCGCCGATCAACCATCTTACTATTGTGTTATATGTTACCAGCCGTAAAGTTTGAAAAAAAAAACAAATCCCGCCTTTTAATATCTAGGATGATCTCTATGTCGGTGCACCGTAGGCGGTGCCGGCGATCCGTCGATTTGGAAAGGCTGTTTATATACGTATGGATCGTTGGAGGATACCAATTCTATAACAAGAAAAAATCCATATGAAATGACACGAAAAACAGGAAAAGCTGACCGAATGAGCTTTGTTCCAAATGTATCTAAGCCGTTTTTTCTTCTGGATTCCAATTGAAAACATTGTGGAAAGAGAACATGTACTTAATTTTGATTGTTTAACCCATTCCCGTACATTTGTTTAAGACTGGGCTAAATTGCAAGAGGATGAAGGAATTTTACATTTTTTCGTCTTTTTTGATAGAAAATATTGTGGATAAGGAAGAAATTGCTTGTTACAAGCAATTTCTTCATTATCCATAATGTTTTCTAAAGTCTTTTCTTGGCGGCGTTAAAAGGAGGGATTGTATGGGAAAGGGTTAAACATGTATTGTTTTACAACACAATTAAATGGGTAAGGGTACCTGAGTGCCAGAAGAACACATTAGACCACCCTAAGCCTCTTAATCATGACTTCTTTCTTTCGAGGTCGTTTAACTCTGGTTGTTTTAAGATACCTCTTTTTTCTTTTCAAGGTCTCACAAAACTTGAAATATAAATGGGGAAATCCTTACAAGTTTAATAACCGAAAGTTTAATACGCAATAGGTGTCGTTTAAATTCGTATTTGTTTGCCCACAAGACGAAAATCTGAGGAAATTCAAATGTCAAATATCTGTTTTTTACAATCCATTCATTTTTTTCCCTGCAAGAAAAGCTTTCGCAGAATATTTTCACCGTCGAACCCTAAATATGTATGTCAGCCTTTGAAAATATTCTTTGAGAAAGAGGTATTTTTGACGAATGATGTTTTATTATATACCTATAAAAGATATGGATTAAAAGCTGGCTATCAAATACAACTCAACAGAAAAAAAAATCAATATTCGGCGTGTACCAAATAACCGTATTCGTCGAGTACCGTAAAACACGGACTCCTTTTTTGTGTATTGCTGGGTTTTTCGGAACGTTGGTTATTTCTTATTCATTTAAGGGAATTTTCTTAATGGTATGTCCTTAAGGTATATAATAAAAGGAATATTACAACAGTGTGTTTTTTCTATATGTTGTTATGGTGTTCTCGAAACGTGTGTAGGTATTTTTATTGGATTCGACCTTCGGTCTCATCCAATAAAAATACCTACACACGATTCTCGAACACGATAACAACATATAGAAAAAAACACTGTTGTAATATTCCCTATTTATTTGTCATTATGTGACTTACTAGTGCATATATGGTTAGTTATGTGACATATAAAATGATTACTAGATATGTGTTTTTAAATGCTTATCTAAATGTCCTTTAATCCATTCCAAAACAATCCCGCTTTGGGCGCTCATCAAGAGAAAAGCTTTGGAAAATATCGTGGAAAATGAAGAAATTGCTTGTTACAAGCAATTTCTCCATTATTCACAATGTTTTTAATCCACAAGGACAAATATTTTTTTGGAATTCCCCCAAGTAAATTTTGTTGTCTGCAACTCCTTTCAATTTCGACCAGTCTAAAATGTTGTCTGTGGAATAGATGTGATTCAAATCTGTAAGAGATTTCTTTCAATATGGCTAGGTTTAATAAAGATTTAGTAGTTAGTTTGTTATAGGAAAAGTCAACTGAAAAAATACTTTCAGACCTAGAAAACGAAATTTTGATTAAAAATCTACATTAAATCATTTAACTCGACCATTATCTACTGAAATTGATAGAACTGTCATGAGAAACATACATTTCTCTCTCTTGGCGAACATGCCCCGGCCTTTCCTACCCGACTTCGAATTATCTTGATTTAAAGAAGTTGCAAACAACGAGTTCAACTTTGTGTAATTCAACATATATTTTTCTTTTTGGTTTACATGTAGAAGATTGAGACCGATGAAGAAGCGAAAACTATTTTTATTTTCATGTAGCGTTTATTTTTCATTTGAAACACACCTTGAAATGTCATCTGAGACCTGATTCAATTTGTACAAGGCTGGCCTTTTTGTCGTCGGGTAATGGGCAAAATGAAAAAAAAACCAACGTATTTTTATGTAAGAATAAAGACAAATATCTTTTCGTTTTTAGCTCGGCTGTTTTCGGAGAAAACTCAATTAATGCTACGAGCAGGATTTAGTCAGCGTCTACATTTGCCTCAGCGTATCGTCAGCCTCGTTGTCGTCCAGCAGTTTTTGACATTTGTTAATACCCCTGGTACACATATCACTTGAAAACAGGAACATATGTTAACTATAAAAAAAAACCTATCTGTACCAACGAGGGGGATAACTACATGTATATATGCATTTTTGAACGAATGAGCACTTTGACATTTACAATATAGAATTATTGAACACATTCACACGAATCTCAAAACATATATGTATATTCAATTTCAAAAGAGCAAACAACACCATGAAGGGGGATAACTGTAAAAGCATTTTTCAACCCTCGTATTACTGAACACATCCTCCCGAAAAAAGGAGTAAATGTTCACGATCAAAAGAGCAATTTATAACAACAAGGGAGATAACCCTTTTTTTTTAGAAAACTTTTACACAAGGAAGAACTTTGACAATTTGTAATATCTCTGATATTACTGAACATAATCACTTGAATATCGGAATACATGTTCATTTATGGTAGTCTTTACCAACAAGAGGCTAACTCTAAATAAACTAAATATGCCCATTTTAGAAGTTTTACCTAACATCAACCACTTTAAGAGCCGAACTCTGGCATTCGCATGCGGTGCTCTCTTTTTTCGGAATCGTGTAAGACCGGGATTTAGTGGGAGTGAGTTGATTCGGAGCTCTTGTTGAAGACCAGTACTTGACAGTTTGATTGACGGATCACCGGCCCTACAAATTTATCTCTGAAATGCCGCTAATGTTGTAAACATGCATAATGAATTTTAATGGAAATTACGCAAAAAATCGTTAGTTGGCGACCTAAACGTTGTAGCAACAGCTTTAAAAAGATGTAGTTGCGACGTTCAAGTCACACAAGAAACAGCAAGACTTTACATAAAAGTCAGAGATTACCATTTACTTCCCATTTAAATGAGTGATTCGATCGGGCAATCGGTTTTGTCCCGTTTTGTTATGGAAAGCAGCGATCCGTCATCTTTACGTGTAAAGACTCAGATCGGCCTTTGCATCTCGATTCTCAAATCAGTGAATTTCTTGACCCTTTTTCCTGATTTGCAAAATTTTAGACCTGACCAAATTCAAAGGTTTCGCAGACGAAAATTGAAAGTGGATTTAATTTAAAAAAAAAAAACACACACACACACGCACACAAAAACATTCAGTGGGGTAGTAAATATTGTGTTAAAGAAGAAATTGCTTGTTACAAGCAATTTCTCCTTTTTCTACAACATTTTCTCAATTATAAAATCACAGGCAGGTAAAACCAGGGATTAAACAGTAAAGGGTTAAAGTTCTGTACTGCTGCAAACATGTGTTTTGTATACATATGATTTGTTATCTAAGAAAGCCTGCCTAAAGACAAAAAAAATGTTATTATTTTCACTTTTTTCTTTTTTTAAGATTTAAAAGAAACTATCTGGTTCACAAAAAAATGGAAGAAATAAAAATAAATAAATAGAATGAAAAAGGAAATGAAATGTCAATAACTTGAAAACTGACAGAGTAACAACATTTTTTGCACTTTAATCATTACCAGACGACATCATATTTTTAAATAAATACACTGTTCCTCGGGGAACACAAATTATTGACTCTTATCAACATTTTAGACTTGTTCAGATTCAAAGAAAACACAGAGGACAATTTGATGTTTTTGTTTTATATGATCTGTATTTTCTTTGAAAATAAAAATAACATTAAAGATAATGAAGAAACTGCTTGTCACAAGCCTTTTTTCTGGACTTGTTTAATGTTAACCAATTTTCACACGATTCTACCCTCTTACACAAAAATCAAATAAAGAGCTTTGAAAAAAATTGTGTACGAAATGAAGAAATTGGTTGTAACAAATAATTTCTTCTTTGTCCGCAAACTTTTCTACAATGAAAGAGAAATATCCTCTTAATTTCATCTCCTTAAATTGTCGTCTGCACCTTCTTTCGATTTGGACGGGTCTAAAATTTTGTCTTCTGGTGTTAGGTTAATGTCCCTCTTTAGATTCATGACCCATTACTACAAAATCTCGTATTTTTCGAGTCAATGTAAATCAGATTTGTAAAATATTGTGAGAAAAGGAGAAATCGCTTATAATAAGTGGTTTCTCCTTTTTCATACACTATTTTCTTTTTCATGTAGCGTTTATTTTCATTTGGAACACACTTTGAAATGTCATCTGCATCCTGATTGATTTGGACAAGGCTAATTGTTTTGTCGTCGGATTAAGGGCAAAATGAAAAATACCGTAATTTTTCTTTGAATAAAGACAAATATCGTAGAAATGCAAATGTAAGGCAATATATTTTTCACCCATAAATTTAAATGTACGAAGATAACGCTGCATATGGTGCTGCGCATATCTTAAAAGAACTAGGTATTTTAATCAATTACATTTAGTTTTCTTTCTCAAAATGTTGTCATATAAATTCAATTTTATTAGCACACAAGCCGCAAATCTTAGAATTTTTTAAATGCCAGACAATATTTTAGTCTCATATATTGAATTTCGCGACATTCTTTTTACTAAAGAAACTTTTGCAGAAAATTTCTTAGAAATTATTTTAGATCTTTTCATTTTTTGTTATTGTTGTTTCATTATTTTTATTTTTTATTTTGTTCGTTATTCATATACGTAATTTCTCCCTTACTTATTCATGTAATTAGTTAGTTATCTTTCTACTTGTTTTAAATAATATGGCGTCTTATTTTGACGACAGTAATATTTGTGTCAGGGGTGTCAGGGGTGTCAGGGGTGGGGGTTGTAGGAGAATTATACTACAAAGACTATTGTCGCAATTTGATTGATTTATAAACACCTACGCACAGCACTGTGGTAATACATCACGTATTTTCCCCAGAGAGCCTCGCCGGTTATATAAACAATTTTTTTAATGGCGGCAAGTCGATTCTCGCCACTGCAAAAATGAGTTTTCACACAAAAAAGTGAATAATCGTTGATATGTACATTGAATTTTTGATGAAAAAGTCTTTTCAACTAAGGGATACATTCAGTGAGGTATTTTTTCCTAATTTGCATTTTAAACTAATATATTATACATGTGATAATATTGAAGGTCATATGTCACAAGGACTATGTTTTGTTTAAAAGCAGAATTTGCAGATTAGAGAAGATTGCTGTCAAAATTCCGTCTAACTTTTTAGAATCTAAATGATCCTTATAATGTTAATCAAGCTGATCGTCACATCTCTGCAAGGAATTGTATCCAGGCCTCTCAAGCCTAGTGCAGTAAGTGTTCGCCAACGAACTAATGGAAGTGGTAATTTCAATTCGCAGCTCCCTTAATATCATAAATACACATATGCTTTAGCCAATATAATTCAAATAATCCCTAAATTACATTCGACTTTTAAACACATATAAAAATGATTACCGTTCATGCTAGTGCACGCTGTCTGCCTTGTCTATACACATGTACGCGACATAATAAACTTTAATGAGAGACGCCTTAGGGTGAATGAGTATTTTGGTTTATATTGCTATCTATACAAGCCTAGGTGAAAGATGAACAATTTTGATTCAAACTTTGTAGTATAATAAATTTCTTGCAGGAATATTTGGAAATTTATTCCCGGCTGGAGAAAACGATGTCAACCATCGCCTGATGCTCGGGTGACATCATTTTTTTCAAGCAAGGATTGATTGAATGGGATATTACACCTCTTTTAACAGTATTTCAGGCAAATCACGGCGGTTGGAGCACATAACAATGGTTTTCCGGTATTTCTCACAAAAAAAACTACAAATACACCCTTTCCGAGTCTAAAGCAAGGACTGATTGAATGGGATTTAACACCTCTTTTAACAGTATTTCAGTCAAATGACGGCGGCTGGAACCCGGAACCCCGTGATTTTTCCAGCAAGGAATAAATTGTTATATATCTCGGCCAGAAGCCGTATAACTAATAATAAACAAGCTACCGTATGACCTGGGTGCCTTGAAGAATCTTTCGAGTGCCGTTTAACCCCTTACTTGACAAAACAATTATAAGACTGGTCCAAATTAAAAAATGTTGAATACGACAGTTTAAAGTTGATAAAATTAATTGTTTCTATCTCTCTTTTTACATATATTTTAAAGTAGAAAGCAATGAGGTTATTGAAGAAACTGCTAGTAACAAGCAATGTCTTCATTTCTACAATTCTGTCCTCTTTTGTCTTCTGGAGCACCAAAAAGCGTTTCTGTGTGGGAATGGGTTAACGATAGAACAGTACTGGGGCCAATGCTTATACCAGAGGTGCGTTCTTTTCACAGGGATCTTAAGATTCTTATAAAGATTTTTAAGCCGCCAAATAAGAATCCTGAGAATTCTTAGTAATCCATTCCCATACAAGCCCTTCTTTTTTCGCCATCAAAAAATCTTTTGAAAATATCTAGAAAAAGAAGAAATTGCTTGTGTCAAGAAATTTCTACATAATCCACAATGTTTTCTACCATAAACGCCAAAAATTTAAAAGATTTCATGAACTTCAAATTCTCGTCTGCAACTTCTTCCAATTTGGACCGGTCTAAAATTTGAAGGTGTGGAAATGGGTTAAGGAATTTGAGCGTTCATGGCATTGGCTTAAACAAGTAAATTTCACGACGTCGAATGTTTTCTTTCGAATAACAATACATGTTCCGGAGTTCATCTCAAAATTTTTATCTAGCAGGATTTTTCATCTTGACAAAAAGAACGCACCTCAGTTCTAGGGCTCGTGGCGTGTAATTTATAGGAAGAACTTGCAAAACTCTAAAACTTTAGGTGCCTTTAGCCCACAGTTTTTCTTATTCAAATTCAATTAATACAAATCAGTTCTTTTTGCCTCTATCAGTTTTTAATGAAAAATAGATAATTGTTCTATTAAGGAGAATAGTTCGGGAAAGAAAGAAGTTGCTCGTAATAAGCAATGTCTTCCTTTTCCAAACTGTTTTTTAACCAAAATTTTACTTTCAATCTAATGCACTGCATACGATTTACTTTATGACACGTGTACTATTGTATTGCAACAAAATTAATACAGATTTTGAGGCTCTTCGGCCAAAGAGTAAAACCTGTATGAATTGACCAATCGTGATTGTCAATCAAGCAATCAACCGACCCATCAAATCATTTATCGAGCCCGGACCTGAGCTTATTCAAGCTGTAGTTACGACGCTTAGGTCGACAACCAACCATTTTTCTTTTTTTGTAACATACGACTGGCCATAAATTATACAAAATAACGCCGTTAGAAATCAAAGCGGAACTTTCTGTGGGAGATAATGGGCGAAGCTTATGGAGTCAGTGGGCGGGGCCAGCAATTGGTCAATTGCCTTATTCTTATTAGTTCAATCAGTATAGGATTTACCAATAAAAATTCTTAGATTAAACACGTCATTTTAAAAAAAACTTTTGACTTTTGGAAGGAGGAACTTAAAGGTAGGTATCAATGTTTTTTTCATGTCACAGATTTTAATTATTTTTATTTCCTCTCAGAAACCTTTTGAATACAATATGCCGCAAAGTAGTTTTGCAAAAATCTAAGGCGCTTATCAGAAAAAAGCAGGGTATTTCCCTAATAGCATAACTAGGCTATTAATCTATTTTTAGATTAATCCGAGACAGTTGCGAAGATGAAAAGGCATTCACGTGGCGCGAAAAACCGTTTGGACCTTGCATTTAGTTTCAATTACATCACCCCAACGTCATCGTCACGTCATCAGGAGTTATGTTCGCTAGCCGGTCTGTAAAGATCAGTCCAAAACTGTCGTAAGCGTTATTACGAATATAAACACTTACCGTAGTTTTGCGCTTAGCCTTTCATGTGACATGATTTTGGGCGTTTGCTGTTTCGCAAGTAAATTTGTAACCTTCATTTTACTTTGGGTCAAATGCAAATGAGGTCATTCGATGTCGCCAGCCGAATTCCGTGATATCTTAAAATAACCTGGAATTCCGCTGAACCTTTCCGATATAACTACAATAAGCCACTTTATGTCTATTAGATTACCACCAAGACAATACCTCGCCTAACTTAAAGTATTAAATGTTCGTTTGAGTCTACTTTTCGGCACTTGGTAATTTTTTCTTATCTAGGTTTCAGAAACATCGATACCTTCCCTTGATAGTTGTCTTTTTATCAAAGTGTAAGTTTAATGGAGGTTGTCGCTCAAGAGAGTTCGGCTGTTTAGACACTGTGAATTAAATCGCGATTAACCCTCGATACGTGAACCAACGATAGTTGCCCTTTTAAAAGTACTTTTTAGAGAAACCCCTCAAACGTCAGCTAAAATCCATAGTTATTGGTAAAGAGCTAATGTCTCCAATTTTCTTGGTAGACGATAAAATTCTCAGCTATGTAATCAAAACATGATAGGCTGTCGATTTGTGCCTAGTTTCCCCGTGATTAGGTCCACCCACGACTTTCTGTACGAGACTAGCATAAAAAAGACAGAAAAGCGGGGAAACAGTTTCCCTGGGAAATGGCATGCGCTGCAATCGAGTTTATTTGTCGTCGCTTTAAATGCAAATATTTGGACCCAATTATGGACCGGGCATAAAAATGCAGTTAAAGGATTCCAAATCTGGACTTATTCGATTAGCAGGATTTGAAAATATTCCTGTCCTTAGGGTTGCCATCCTACTCATTTCTTTCACTACGAATATTATACAAGTGTACGTGCACCTTAAATTCTTTTCTTAACCCTTGTCATGCTGAACCCGGAATATTCCGGTCTTAGCAGGAGGTGTAGACTAAGATCAGCCTGCATGTACTTTTCCTGCCAGACTTGTTCATGAAGTTGATTTCTAAGAGAAATATTGATTTTCGAACAAGTTCTATCAGTGCTTTCAGCCCTTTGATTAAACAGCAATTCAGTATGGTAATTAATACAGCATGAAAAGGGTTGAAATATAAATGGATGTGAAGTAAAATTTGTTCTAACAACTATTCAAGGGAAGGCCAAAAATATCATATTAACCCATTCCCTTTAAACGCCCCTCAACTTGAAAGCTTTGGAAAACGTTGTGGAGAATGAAGAAATTGCTTTGTCACAAGCAATTTCTTCATTATTCACTAATTTTTCGACACCAAAAGACAAAGATTTTTAAAGGTTTCGTCAATTTTGAATTTTCCTCTGCAAGTTCTTTGAGTTTGGACTGGTCTAAAATTTTATCGTGTGGGAATGGGTTAAGAGAATTGTCGCTTATTCGCCGATAGTGACGGATCGATTTGAATGTACAAAATGCATATTCCTCAATTTACCTTTAAAAAAAGTGGTTGAACTAATTCTTCTCGTTCTAATGTCTCTTAACACCATAAGCTTCATTTATGTTGATTTTTTTACTTTACGCCAAAAATGCCGATTTCTTGATAGATTTTGCTTTCTGACACAGAAATTTGATGATGGTTGAGTAATGGAAGCGGTCGCTTCGTAGAGTTCATCATTTCCAGATGGCAAAATTTTAGACTGGTCCAAATGCATTGAAAGGAATCGCAGACGACAATTTAAAGTTAATTAGATTTCAGATTTTTCCCATTTTTAGGGCAATGAACATTGTGTAAAATGAAGAAAATGCTTGTTGTAAGCAATTTCTCCTTTAACACAATGTTTTCCCACTTGTTTTTCTTGATTTCTTGATTGACAGCCGAGATTGGTCAATTGTCACCATCGTACAAATATTTTAGCTCGGCTGGTTTCGGAGAAAGCCCGAGGCATTGATAGAGCCAGGTCGTCGTTTACGTCCGCATTAGCGTCGTCAATAAACTGTGTTGTTGTTGTTGTTGTTGTTTTAATAATTTAATTGTTAGTTTCGTCTATCAAAAACGAACGATCTGATTGGTCGAAAAATTGAATTCATACTTCCAAAATTTTGAGCACGCAGTGATTTTGAATGCTTCCGCACAAAATAGTTCACTACAAAAAGGTATCAAAATATGTTAAGTTGTTGCATTTTTCGCTGGATGCTATTAAATTATAAGAAATGAAGGGAATATTTCTTGTTTTCATGAAAGAAATGAACCGAAAAACCTAATCACACACTGTATGAATCCGCTTCGCGTATTCATACAGTGTGATTAGGTTTTTCGGTTCATACCTCCATGAAAACAAAAAATTTTCTCTTCATCTCTTAAGTGTAATACTTCTGGTATTACTAAACATACTCACTTCAAACTTCGAATATATGTTCACTATCAGAAGAGCAATCTATAAAACAAGGGGGATAACTCTAAATGCATTCTAGATACATTCGAATTTTACAAGCAGAGTTTGACACTCTGTTGCACTCGGATCATTCCACTTCACCTCTGTAAAGGGATCAGTAAATACGTCACCATTCATACACTTTAACTCATTCCCACACAACAAAATTTTAGACTGGTCCAAATGGATAGAAGCTGCAGACGACAATTTAAAGTTGATGGAATTTCGAATTTCTTTGTCTTTTTTAATAGAAAACATTGTGGATAATGAAGAAATTGCTTGATACAAGCAATTTCTTCATTTTCCACAATGTTTTCCAAAGTATTTTTCTTTGGGGGCGTAAAAAGGTGGGCTTGAGTTGGAATGGGTTAACTGATTTCCATTTAAAATCTGTCGCATGAATATGACACGTGTTTCCGGTAGATATTCGGGCGATTTTAAAACAAAAGTAGTTCGTTAGTTTACAGGTAAATTATCAAGTTTTAATGCACATATGTATCTTGATTCATATTTATTATGTCCAATCCGTTTTATTTCTCGTTAATCAAAGGAAAAAATATGTATCTTCCATAATCTTGTCACAGAGGTGTATGGTGAGACAAACGAACGACAACTCTGGTTGGAGATTGGGAGTTTGAGTACCCAAAGTTCCGAACTTTATCCCCTTTTATTGGACCCTTATTTCGGCCTATTTCCTAGCAAACCCTTTAAAATCTGACTCGTCACGCGAAAGGGATCTTTCGGCAATTTCGAAATGCAGATGTTAAAAAAAAAGAGAGAGATCGTACCATCACAGATCAATCACACTTGCTGTTTCATCAATGAATATATGGTTAAGTAAATCGACCGTTCTAATTTAAGAAAAATTAGCAGTGACCTTTATAGTAAGGTAGAATGGTAGCTATAGATTTAGAAAATCGTCAAAGAGCGAAAGGTTCGATCCTGATCAACTTGCAATGTTTTCCTGCTGATCAACTTGCTCAGTTCGCGCAGGCTAATCAGAATTCATACTTTCTCACAACCCATGATGTCTCTTTCCGACTGAAGGGTAAGATTCATTTGTTATTCGATCCTACTGTGAGGTTCTTCTAACAAATCGTCGTTGGGCGTTCAAAATGTCGTAACTACAGTTTTAAATAAAGCTGTAGTTACGACATTTTGCTCGCCAAACGGCGACAAATTTGTGATTAGGAAAAGATGTCATATTTCTGTTACAGACTAGCGTCAGCAGATGTTTTATCTAAGACGGTCATAAACGTGACAAAATAGCCACGTGACTTGTTTCTTTTAGAAGAGACTTTTGAGAAATAAAATAAAGACTTGAAATGCCAAGTCGTGGTTTGGAAATGAAAACGATTGAAATAAAAAGAGTACCTTTAGAATTACTGGAATCTAACCGTTGATGTCTCGAAAGCATTTTATGAGATGATGCCCACTAGCCTTGTATCAAATAATTGAGCACAGACGTAAGGTTTTGCTTGTGAGAGAAGAAATAAACAAAGGCAGGGTAATTCCTCAAATATAAACTGTAATTAAGTCTAAGAAAGGTAACACGAAACATCATTTAAGAAATTTAAAGAAATTGATCTGGGTTTCTTCTTTCTTTTTATAAATTATCAGAGTATTCCCTGAAATCTTCCTGGGTAGGAGATATTTGATTGCTTTGGCTAGGACGTAAATCAGCCCTTAAAGAGGTTTTCATGAAAATTTGATGACGGGAAAATGTCTGCTTTTCCAATAGTTATTCGTGTCATTTTCACGATAAATGTTCTTTGTTACAACTACTGAATCCCCTATATATTTAATTCAATTCGTTACCTTCCGATAGGTGGCATTCTTTAAATGCTGACCTATCTAATTTGAGCATTCTGGGTAGTGTCATTCGTGACAATTCGGCCGCTTCCGTCGAACTTCATTCAAAATGTCAGCGCCCATGAAATGCACGCTTTATATTCTTGATGCCTGTTCTTGGAGAACAGATAAGACATAAATGCTTTCGCAATATAAAATGATTATTTTTCAATTAATTTGGGGCGACAGTTAAGTTTGATTTCTCCACAGTTGTAGTTTTTATTGCAATTATTCACATGCTACTTTTTGGCGATATAATATGGAGTTATGCGTACGACGTAGTAATATTTATCCCAATCTAGATAAGTGATGCGGTCCCGAAGACAGGTCAATCTTCGGAGATTATGAATTGCGCAGACAACGTAATTCAATTTAGTATATTCCTTATGCCCTACTTTGAAACATCGGAATTTATCGGGTGGGTCGATAACGATAATTGCTAGCGGAAGCCAATGACGTAATTGATACGCTATCGAAACCACAATTAAGGCAATATGCTATGCAATCGGAAGAAAACGAATTCATACAATGAATACCGGTTCCATTCGGGTTGTAATTCGTTGACTTATTTTTGTGTTACGTAAAACGAAAGCTTTTTGCTTCTTTTCTTCATTTTTCACAATGTTTTCCCAATTATTTTCCTTGGGGGGCGTCTAAAATCGTCATGGTGTGGTAATGAGTAAATTATTGATTGATTGATTAAATGAATGGGGTAAAACGCCACTTTTAACACTATTTCAGTCATATCGCGGCGGCTGGAGCACCCCTAACAATTGATTCCTGGTATTTCTCACACTAGTACTACCACTACATCCTTTCCTAGCCCCCAGCTGCTATCCCACTTAGGTTTACGATTATCAATCCATTGTTGAGAGACAAATGTCGGAAATGATATGTGCCGCCGCCGGGTATCGAACCCATGCCATCCCGTTATTGGAGATTGGGAGGTAATGAGTAAAACAGGAAGTCTGGTACTAAGACTCACTGATAAACAAATCGAGTACAAGAACTTTCGTTTTATTTCTAAAGCCCTTTCGGATGGTACTAAGTCCCTAATATAGTAAATGCAACCGGATCCCCTCGATCAATTCTACGAATCAAATTTTAGTTTAGAAAGGATTAAAGGTTAAATGACGTCATTTTGGTAGCTACTTAGTTAAAATGGTAGGAACGTTGGACCCAGTTGAAAAAGGCCATGATTAATTTATGATTTGCAAACACGAATGCTAAAAAGTTGTGAAAGAGATGCCTGTGGACATACTTATTTATTGTCAAAACAAACTACTTGTGTAAAACCAATGTTTTTTCAAAATGGATTACATCAAACATAATCATGACAATCAGCGATCACTGAAATCACTATTTGTGTTAGACTGGTCAGTAATTACCAACCCGGTTTGATGGGTACCGTTATTCAATGATGGATTTTATCAAGAACTTCACGGATATTATATTGTCGAATTTGAATTCGTTGAGTGTTTCTAAACCTAGCTATGACATTGAGGTATACAAATCATATGAGTTAGAAGGTAGGTTGTTTATTCAATACTAAAACATTTTGCTCGATTGCACTACATCAGTCTTGCACAAGTCATTACATCAGTCACTTGGTTTCCCGAACATTCAACAATTTTAAAGCAATATCTGCCCCACGAGGAAGAAAAATAGTTAAAATAATCATTCGCTAAATTGGTTACTATAGCAAACTAGGGACTTCTTATATCGATATACAAAAGCAGGCTATGAGTGATGTTCTCTAGAAATTTTGTTGTCGATTTCAATTTGTGTTTTGTTTACATTTTGAAATCGAGACGAATGCACCCGATTCTTCACCGGAAATCTGCGCTAAATTTCGGCATTCACTGTTATGTGTACAGGTATTGATGGCTAACCTTTACGGACGATTTCGTTAATCTTCGTTACCTAAAAAGTTGTTTGAATGATTGAATGACTAGCGAAAGTTAAACTTCATCACTGACGTCATAATTTGATGTAAACAAACCTAAAATTGTGGTGAGTCACATTTTAAAATATTGTAAATTCTTTCATGAATTGTATGCTTACCGCATAGAATTATGTTGATACGATAATTTCGATCGTCATATTTATTTATGCTTTTAAGCCTGGAGTATTTTTTTCTTGTGTGATTTTGGGGAAGATGAGGCTTTAACGTGAACGATCGTTTGACTGATACGACCTAGTTTTTCAGTGAAATTATCTGAAACCATCCGATAAAACCTTACATTTCTTTTCCCGTACTTCTTTTTCCATCTTACGCATTGACCATAGGCACTTGGATTCAGGAATTTATAGCAACTTACAAAAATATCTCACTCTATAATATAATAATAACAAGGTAGTGCAGATGCCGTTTTTTAAGGGAACGGATGTTTTGACAAAAATCATTGGTTCCGTATTCCTACGAGTCAACCATTTCCCGTGACGGTACCATTGATGCTTGTCAAAACATACGTTCCCTTGACCTATTTCCACACAGTGACGCTTTTTGACGCCCCTCGAGAAAAACATTTGGGAAAAACATTGTATAAAATGAAGAAATTACTTCTGACAAGCAATTTCTTCATTTAAAACATTGTTTTCTCTCCAAAAAGTTAGAGAAATCTAAAATTTCATCAACTTGAAATTGTCGTCTGCAACTTCTTTCAATTTGGACCGGTCTAAAATATCACTGTGTTGGAATGGGTTATACGGGCAGCTGCACTACCATGTTAATATTTATTATACAGGGAGCTATTTATGAAAGTTGTTATGAATTCCAGAATCCAAGTGCCTATGGCGTTGACAAATTTCTTTTAAAACCAGACACACACACACCCGCCTGTCAAGAAGTTAGTTGAGAACATCCCTGGCCCCGCCCACTGACTCCGCCGGTCATACCCACTGAGCTCCGACAGGGAGTTCCCGTCCACTTTGATATAAACCTTTTCTTGTTTTGCAAAATTTCAGAACTGTCAAATTTCAAAGGTTTTGCAGACGAAAATCTAAAAATCTATAATGGATTTTTTTTTTGAAAAATAATCATTTAGTATGGTAGAAATTATTGTGAAAAATTAAAAATTGCTTGTTAAAAGTAAATATTTCTTTTTCTACAATGTTTTTCCAATTATAAAATCACAAGGACACAAAAACCAGGAATTAAACAGAAAAGGGTTAGGCAGCGTTATTTTGCAAAATATTCAATTACACGTAATAAATGACTAAAATAGTTGTCTGACGACCGAGACGTTGTATTTGTTTGAATGGGGTTTTACACCGCTTTCAACAATCATTCAGTTATATCGCGGCGGCTGGAGCACCTAACAATGGAATCCTGGTATTTCTCACACCAGTACTACCATTACATCCCTTCCTAGCCTCCAGCTGCTATCTCACATAGGTCTACGATTATCGACCCATTGGTGAGAGACAAATAGTCGGAAAGGATGAGTGCCGCCGTCGGGGGTCGAACCCGGGACCTCTAGATTGACAGTCCGACGCGCTACCAACTGCGCTATGACGGCGGCCTTGCAAGACGTTGTAACTATAGATTGAAAACGACGTTTAGATCGCAAAACCAACAAAAATGCTACACATAAATGAGAGCCATTGCTTGCTTTCAAAGTTCATATCCGGCGTAAATGAAAGATCGCTTTATTGTTTGATTTACAGTCACTCTCAGTCAAGAAACCTTTTTTTGGTCAACTTAACCCATTCCAACTCAACAAAATTTAAGACTGGTCCAAATTGAAAGAAGCTGCAGACGATATTTTCAAATTGGTGGAATTTAAATTTTCTTGTCTTTTTGGATAGAAAACATTGTGGATAATGAAGAAATTGCTTGATACAAGCAATTTCTTCATTTTCCACAATGTTTTCCAAAGCTATTTTCTTGATGGGCGTAAAAAGGAGTGGGAATGGGTTAACACACGCCAAATTGTAAGAGACAGACCACAAAAGACCATAGACCTTGCTGCATAATAAAATAAATGTATATGAGGGAATAAAATGTTTCCTTTTTTTATCACATCAAACCTTTTTTAGCATCGATAAAAAAAAATCATAGTTCAACAACCTTTCGTGTAGGCAGGTGCTTCGACCACGTTTTTCAGATATTTGATTTTTGTCAAAGACAATGTTTTATTCCTTCCCGATAATGTATATCAAAGTACTGAAAGTACTGTAAGCTAGCAAAGCATGGTGTTGTTAAGTAATATTCTTTGTCAAAGGTTATCATGTTAAAAGATTTAGTTTAAAGTAATAAATGAGTTAACCAACTCCCGCCCGCCCCCTTTTACGCCTCTTAAAAGAATAGTTGTGGAAAACAATGTGGAAAATGAAGAAATTTCTTCATTTTTCAAATTCTTTTCTACCCAGAGAGATAAAACTCTTAGTATTTTCATTTATTAGAAATTGCCGTCTGCAACTTCTTTGAAGACTCTGAACTGTGTCATTTTCAACACGATATGCTAAAGTGAGCTAAAATACCTATGATATGAGCTTTCAGGCAGAGTTTGCAATATTCTTTAAATACATAAGAACTACTTTTATGGCTAATGCATTCAATGGAATTAGCCTCCAGTGGCAGTTTGCACTCGTCAAACTTTGAGAAGACCTCAAAATTTTGCTAGCAAAAAAGGTGTTACTGTAAATGGGTTTTAAAGGCTCTTAGAACCAAGAATATCGATGGTGAAAAACTGGCTATCACTTTTCAAATTTCTAACGTTAATGCTTTCAGATATTTGAAAGAAGAGGATTATGCTTATTTAGTAATGAAGATGGCTATTCATAACTTTTAGAAAAGAAGCAAACTTGTTGGCGTTACGTAACGCAAAATTAACCAACGAAGTAAAACCCGAATGGAACCGGAACTCACCGTGTAAATACCTTATCTTTCGAGTTCACCGAACATTGCCATATTTGTGGTTTCCACGACTTATCAATTGCGTCATTTGCTTTCGCTAGCAATTTAACCGTTATCGACCGAAGACTAACGACATCATCCGATCAATTCCGAAGTTTCAAAGTATGGTATTAAGAATAAACGGCAATAAATTGCAATTTATAATGAATTCAGTAGATTTAGTACGGAGAAGAGAAATCCATCGTGAAAATGACATTAACCCATTACTGTATTACCTAATTTAGACATGTTCAAATTTAAAAAAAAAATGCTGACGACAATTTGAATTTGATTTTATGCTAAAATAATGTAGGGTTAAAAAAAACTATTGTTGAAAGAAGAAATTGTTGGTTCCAAATAATGTCTCCCTTTTCCGCGTTGTTTTTTCAAGTATTGAAAACGGGGACGGAAAGACCAGGGATTGTACAGGGAAGGGTTAATAACTATTTAAAAGCAGATACTTTGTCTTTATCTGATTTTCATAAAATCAACCAATGAGCCACTTTAATCCATTTCAACTCAATCCCTCCTTTTTACGCCGCTCAATAAAACAGCTTTAGAAAACATTGTGGAAAATGAAGAAATTGCTTGTTACAAGCAATTTCTTCATTATCCACAATATTTTCTTTCCCAAAAAGACAAAGATTTTTAAAAGTTCAACAACTTAGAATTTCCGTCTGCAACTTCTTTCAATTTGGATCAGTCTTAAATGTTGCTGTGTGGGAATGGGTTACATGTAATATGGACTAAATACAACGAAACTTCTGTTTACGAAAAATGCCGTTTATCTACTGCCTATTATATTTTACAAATACTGTTGCACCGGGTTTTCTAAACCAGCAGTGATCTAGTGAAGGTGAATAGTCTGGATTATTTTGCTATGGTGGTCGTTTTGGCGTATGTTTCCTTATTTGGCAAAAGACGTTAAAATATAACAAAAGATGAGACAAATCAAATTTCAATATCAGTAAAAAGAAATCAAGTCAATCGTTCAACGACCTTTTTTTTTAATTTACTTTTTTTTTTGTCCAATGCTTTATTCTTTGTTACGTACGATGCCCCCATTTGGTATTACTGATCTATTTTTGCCTAATTGCACTTGTTATTTTTCACCATTAGACTTGTGTTTTCCTAAAGAACAATATTGCAATCCTACCGGAATTTATTTCTTATTTTACATTTTTTTATGGAATTCCCGCGAGCTTCTTCTCGTCGCAAAATGTCATTGCGGTAATGAGACGCTATGAACAAAGGCAATCCCAAGATATTTTCCTAGGTCATTTAACTTTGTAACACCAACAATGTCATACAGCCATACATATTTCGGATAATCTATCAGAGATCGGTGCTGTCAATCAAAAAAATGATCGACCAATCAAATGATCCATTTAGGCCAAAATGAATTCAATATTGACATGTTGGCGCAGGGTGGACAGAAACGATTGATTGATTGAATGGGATTTAACGCCACTTTTAACAATATTTCAGTCATATCGCGGCGGCTTGAGCATCTAACAATGGATTCCTGGTTTCTCTCGAACAGTCGATTGGTTTCGAGATTCGCGCAGGCTGTATGGCGATGTGCTTCCGATTGTTTAAGGAACGAGCGAGCTAGTGTTTTCAGGACTTATCCACTTTACCATATTAAAGTAAAATAGTACGTAAATGTCGTAACTACAGCTTGGTTATACAACTTACGACCTCCGGTATTTATGTGAATCAATATGATGCTTTGGCGACATAAACGCCGTAACTACAGCTTATATAAGCTGTAGTTACGGCGTTTAGGTTGCCAAAGCAGCAAGCAAAAAATCCTCAATATTGTCTCCCCATTTTAATTTTCTTCTCTGCATGATAGTTATAGACCACATGATCTGTTTCACGGCTTGGATATGACAAATTATGACATTCGTGTTTTGATTGAAATACTTCACTTTGACGAGATCCTGGCTACGAGTCAACAAATGACCAATCACGACTGTCAATCAAATAATCAGTCCACCAATGCTATCATTCATTTAGACTTGAAGTCCAGTTTGAACTCAGACATTGGTCGCTAATTTTGGGAATCATTTCTGTTGGTTTGGCGACTGAGACGTCGTAACATCAGCTTATTCAAGCCGAAGTTACGACGTTTGGGTCTCTAACAAACCATTCCAATATTTCGTAATAGGAACTAGCCATATATTTTGTAAACAACGCCGTTTGATATCTAATTGGAACTTCCTGTCGGAGTCATTGGGCGGGGCCAACGGAGTAAGCAGGAGGGGCCAGCGATTCGTCAATTTAACAGACGACACATTGTGTTATGTTCTGAATTGACGGTTCGCTGGCTTCGCCTTGCTTGCGTCTACACTGGCTACGCCCAATGACCCCAATAAGAAGTTTCACCTCAATATCAAATGTCTTTATTTTTTTCTTAAAAAATTATGTCCATAAAAAATAAAATTGTTGGTTGGCGACCTAAATGTCGTAAGTGCAGCTTGAATAAGAGTAACTAGCTACTCCATTACCATTAAGCTTTTTTGATGAGTTGACAACTTCACCGTATAACCTACAGATAATCCGACCTGTAGTTACAACGTTTAGGTCGCCAACCATCGATTTGTCTTTAATCTTTTATATCCAAGAACACATATTTTGGAAAAAATGTAAAGCCTCATTATTGCCTCAGGCGAAGAGGCATGTCGGCAGTCAGTGGGCTGGGTCGGCAATCTGCCAGTTGATTAATCGCTGGCCAAGCCAAATTGCTCCCTTGACCCCACCCATTGACTCAGACAGGAAGTTCCGCTTCGAATTTTAACAGCTTTTTTTGTAAAATTTATGGCCGATAGCATGTTACAAACTAGTAGAATGGTTGGTTGGTGACCTAAACTTAGTAGCTACAGCTTGAATAAGATGTAGTAACGATATTTAAGTCGCCAAACCAACACAAACGATTCTACAAAATGGCGGCCAAAGTTGGAGTTTAAACTGAACTTCCCCGTCGCAATATGACTGAAATACTGTTAAAAGTGGCGTTAAACCAAATTCAATCAATTAAACTGAACTTCCGTTCTAAATGGGTGATTTCATATGTCTACTGATTATTTAATTGACAGCCGCGATTGGTAAATTATTTCAACAATCTTCTTTATCTATTTTTCAGTTTCCCACAGCGATGGAGACTCCTTTTCAAACAAAAGCCAAAACGACTTAGCCAACCCCGTAGCAAAGGGTGATAACTCTGGAATTGATACGGGTATGTGAACTTTATCGTCGGTGCTTGCTTGGTTTGTTTGTATTGGGTTAAACGCCGTTTTTAAGAAAAAATACAGTCAGGTCGCGGCGGCTGAAGAATCTAACAATGAATTCCTGGTATATCTTGCAACAGTACCACCTTTTAATCCTTTCCTAGCCTCCAGCTGCTATCCTACTTAGGTTTACGATTATTCCGGGCTCATCATGACAAGGCTGAATGTAGGGGACCATACGTCGGGAATCCTCGTGTGAGCTTGTAAAATTTCGTAACCGGTGTAATAAAGATGTTTTTACGATATTTTGCTCGTGCTCCGACGATATCACGAAATATGATATCGTGCAACTTAAATAGATTTTAGAGGCGAGTCAAAATGATAGGCTGATGTTTTTTTCATAAGAAATAAACGGAAAATCGACTATTCTACTTTAGACCGTTACCAAACAGTTCCGCATTTAAGAGATGAAGAGAATATATCTGTTTTCACGGAGGTGTGAACCGAAAACCCAATCACACTGTATGAATGCGCGAAGCGTATTCATACAGTGTGTTTAGTTTTTTCGGTTCATACCTCCATGAAACAAAAATATTCTTTTCATTTCTTGTAATTTAATGGAAACGAGCGAAAAAAAAGAAAGCAATAACTTTACAAATTTTGATACTTTTTAGCGGTTTTTTAGGACAAAACCGGTATTTCATATCGATCAACCGGACACAAGTTTTCGCGAATTTTCCACTCATTTCCACGCATGCCCATAAACTTGAAGTGAAAATCTATGTGATCGCCTCCATCTTGTTTCATCGCTGTTGAAGAAAATAACTTACTTGCTGAATGCCAACAGCTTCCTTTTAGTCATGAATATCCAGGAAAATGGTTTAAAACTTCCACTTAATATATCCATGGTAAATTGTCTAATGAATTGTCTAAATGAGAGAAATAATCTTCTCGCGTTTCAAGATAGAATCTTGGTCAGTGGTTAGTGGAGTAGGCGAATACAAGTAAACAAACTGTTAATCCTGTCTGTTAGTTTTGACCTGGCAGGACTGAGCAAATTTACACCCCGTATTCACAGTACATGTATATGTTACAAATTACAACCATAGTCGCGATTAAGCCCACCGAATAAAACATCCTTTTACCTCTCGAATTCGACTATATCTTTGAAACGAACATGAAGTACTGTAATAATGATATGCTCAAAGCAAAACGTATTGAATGCTAGCTTTGATTGCTTTACCTTTAACTAATTAACCTTTTACCACACAACCACAAATTTTCACGCACTGATGAAATGATATTAAAGAAAACGTTGTGATTTAATCAAAATGACGATTTCGGTAAACAGTAAAAGGGTCATGATTAATTGAATAGGGTTTTAACGCAACTCTTAATGGTATTTCAGTTATATCGGGGCGGCTGGGGCTCCCTGGTAGTTCTCACACCAGTATTACCACTATATCCTTATCGAGCATCCAGCTGCTCATCCCACTTAGGTTACATGTTGATACATGTTGGCGTTATTGAGCGCGGTTACTGATAAGCCAGCAAAACCACTCCCAGGACTTTCAGTCCTTTGATTTAGTTGGGAACCATTTTGTGCGGAAACATACAAAATAGCTGCGTGCTCAGAATTTTGTTCATGGAGGTATGAATTAATTTTTTCGACCAATCAGAACGCCCATTTTCGATAGACGAACTGAAAATTATCTATTGTTGAACGCAACCTTTTTGAGTTTGGATCATTCAAAAAATAGACTGGTCGTCTAGTAATAGTTTTAGAAGAACCATCAGCAGGTAAATACAATACATTACAATGAGTTTTATTGCATTAAACATATTTACAATGTTTCAATCAAACAAATATACAAAAACGGGAAATTTTATGGTTTAGCAGAATAGATGATGCTACTACGTAAATAATTTCCGACTTTTTTTGAATAGTCATTTGATTTCTTTTATCAAATTGAAAACTTGTGAGTACTGGTAATTAGGAACCCTATTGTCAGCCTTCAGAGGGGGGTCACCTTCCGTTTTCGATGATTCGTTTTGTGCCAGGGTCACGTAATCTGTGCTCGAAAGATCCAAGGAATACTGCACAGGGAATATATCAGGCGATAGACAATTGACCTTGTCTCAATTTCAGTCGTTACAAATTAGTCTCTGCCTCTTTCACTGTCGTCTGCCATTTGTCGTCTGCAATCCCACACTGCAGGAGAAAAAACTAAAGTCTTCTAAATGTCTATTGAATGCTATGCTTTTTGTTTTATTCCATGATCCGACGATAAACATTAATCCGTCGCCGTTTAAACCCATTACTTCACAAAAATCTTAGACTGGTCCATGCTTAAAGATTTTGGATTTATTGATTAATTGAATGGGATTTAACTCCACTTTTAACAGTATTTCAGTCATATCGCGGCGGCTGAAGCACCTAATAATGGATTCCTGGTATTTCTCACACCAGTACTACCACTACATCCTTTTCTAGCCTCCAGCTGCTTTCCCATTTAGGTTTACGATTATCTACTCAATGGTGAGAGACAAATGTATGAAAGGATATGTGCCGCCGCCCGGGAGACGACAACTTCAAGTTGTTGGATTTTATAAAATATTTGCCTTATAGGGTAGAAAACATTGTGAGCATTGAAGAAATTGCCTGTTACAACCGATTTCTTCATTTCTTAACGTTTTTCCCAAGCATTTTTTGTCCAGGTGCGTAAAAAGGCGGAATTGAGTTGGAATGGATTAATAGATTAAATTAATCCGCGCATTCTGATTCCTTTAATAATTCCGTGAAAAAATAGGACGGAACTATTTTATAAGCTTGTGTTCAAGAAACCTATTTTATCAGCCAATCATAATGAAGAAATTCGACCCAAATTTTAAAGGTCGCGAAAACACCCAAAATACAGAATTTTAAAAGCAAAGCACAAATCATGGACTTCTGCTTACCTTTAACAACAGAATTAGCAATAACTTTCATTTACCAATCGCGACTGTCAATCAGAGATCGATCGATCAACCAGTCCATATGTTTAGAGCGGAAGGGAACATTGAACTCTTTCATATGCATATAATTTAATTGTTAGTTTCGTCTATCAAAAACGTGCGATCTGATTGGTCGAAAAATTTAATTCATACCTCCATGAACAAAATTTTGAGTACGCAGCCATTTTGAATGCTTCCGCACAAAATAGTTCACTACAAAAAGGTATCAAAATTTGTTAAGTTGTTGCATTTTTCGCTCGATGCTATTAAATTATATGAAATGAAGAGAATATTTTTTGTTTTCATGGAGGTATGAACCGAAAAACCTAATCACACAATGTATGAATCCGCTTCGCGTATTCATACAGTGTGATTAGGTTTTTCGGTTCATACCTCCATGAAAACAAAAAATATTCTCTTCATCTCTTAAGTATGTTAAGCATCTTTTGTTTGAATGAGGACTTGAACGTCATGGCTGTAAATCAAATAATCCATCGACCAATCAAATCATTCATAGTTTCTAGCGATTTGGTATCGCCGATATTTGAAACACAGACACAAACGATTTCCGGGCGATCACATCGTCGAATTCACAAACCAGCAAATATTTGATTCGCAAATTTTCTTTGTATATTTTCTATCATCAAGCCCGCAAAACTGCATATAATCAAACACCCAAGCCCGCAAATCATTTCACACGCTAATAAATACAATCATACCGTACATCTATCAATTCTTTCTAAATATTCGATTTCTCTGTCACCCGCGAAGAAGATGATCATTTTTCGCGCCCACACGATGTTCCTTGCATTATAGAGAAGAATTATTGCACAGGAATCCCGTTAAAGCAGACACCTGTCTTTGCTATACAAGACAAATTTATCAAATTGAATATTACTGCATGCATTATTGCGCTAGGTAAAGAATGATATTTTCACAAAATTACTTGAATAAGCTTCAGTTTCGACGTTTCACCAATTAAACGATGACAAAGTTTAGACTGGTTCAAGATAGTGCAGACGGCAGTTTTTAATTTATGTTTTTTTCTTCTGTCTTTTGAGGTAGAAAACATTGTGGAAAATGAAGAGATTGCTTACAACAAGCCATTTCTTCATTTTCCAAAACATAGTGGAGTGATGATTTTATTCTGTCTTTTGAGGTAGAAAACATTGTTGAAAATGAAGAAATTGCTTGTTACAAGCAATTTCTTCATTTTCCACAATCTTTTCAAAAAACATCTCTTGTAGGACATTAAAAAGCGTTATAGTGTCGGAATTGCTGAAGTCGCCAAACCAACAAAGATACTTTACATAAATGTCGGATTCCAAAGATACCTTCTGACAAATATGTATGATATGATTTGTCGCCTTTTTGATTGACAGTTCAATCCTCCACCAGCAGAAGGACGCTTGATAAAAATTTAGATATATTCTCAACGTTATTACTCTCCTAGATCATGGGAATGTTGCCAATTCACACAGCATCGTGAATCAAGAGCTATTAGAAATACATGTTAGCCAATCCCCGGTAAACAATTTACGTGATGCCAACAATCCGAAATGACCGGTTAATCAAACGTGGGAGCGCCTATCCATTTTTCCCTATGTCAACGTGAAGAAGGTGTCCAAAGGTTGACGCCAACTTGACTAGGATTTTTCACTTTTTCAGAGAACTCTTTATTTATTCGAAACTACATTTTATATGATCGGTGTGCGAGCGAAATGTCGTAACTGCAACTTTGTTAAAGCTGTAGTTATAACATTTTGTTCGCGCACCGACAACTTATATTTATGTCTCGTCGAAATAATCAACGAAAGCTATCGGTGTTCTTTACGTCCATCCGTTCGTCCGTCCAGTCTTATATCCTTTCCGACATTTGTCTCTCACCAACGGGTGGATAATCGTAAACCTTAGTGGGATAGCAGCTTGGGGCTAGGAAAAGATGAAGTGGTAGTACTGGTGTGAGAAATACCAGGAATTCATTGTTAGGTGCTACAGCCGCCGCGATGTGACTGAAATACTGTAATAAGAGGCGTTAAACCCCACCAATCAATCAATCTTACATCTGGAAATTACTTTATACGTATTTAATAGTTTTTTGCGACACTCTACCGTAATGATACACATTTTTATTACATATCTTCAAATTTCCTTAAAATAAACATCAATTGCTCGCGAAAAACTGCACTTGTCTGAAAAAACATCCGTATCAGACATGTACTAAACTGACACCAATGCGGTAAGATGGCGTCAATCTCTTGTAAATGACATCATGTCGAATTTAACGTGATAACGACGGTACAAGACTTGATTTTAACACTTTCCTATTTTGAAAAAAAATTAAACCTATCCAAATTCAAAGGTTTTTTAAAGGTAAATTCAAAGAGGATCTAATTTGAAAAATAGCCATCCAGCAGGGTAGAAAAGCAATTTCTTCTCTTTCTACAATAATTTCTTTATCATAAAATAACAGGGACGTAAAAATCAGGGATATAACAGGAAAGGGCAAAGAAAATTCGTGAGTTTGCTTAATCTTTCATATAATAAAAAACGTTGATACATAATAACCGGAATTCTATTGTGTAGTTGAGATACAAAATTTTGTATTAGATTCTTTCCGCCTAGGGAAAAAATCCTGCGCGGCTATAATCCAATTATGTGTCCGTGCGCGAGTAAAATGGCGTAACTACAGCTTTGCGACATTTTGCTCGCACATCGACGAAAGGTTTCATATTGTAACTATAAAATTACTCTTATATCGGCTGATTAATTCATCCATTTTCATAGGTCGGGTTTCGAAGAATAAAGAGTCCATTTCATTCATCCGTCCTTCGATGTCGGAGATGGCGTTAAAGTTTTGATTGAAGTTTTACGTCTAATTGTTTAATGAATAATTTAATTTTTAGTTTCGTCTATCAAAAACGAGCGTTCTGATTGGTCGAAAAATTTAATTCATACCTCCATGAACAAATTTTTGAGCACGCAGTAATTTTGCATGATTCCGCACAAAATAGTCCCATGGAAATAAATATCAAAATTTATGAAGTTTTTGCTCTTTCTCTCCATGCTATTAAATTATAAGAAATGAAGAGAATATTTTTTGTTTTCATGGAGGTATGAACCGAAAACCCTAATCACACAATGTATGAATCCGCTTCGCGTATTCATACAGTGTGATTAGGATTTTCGGTTCATTCCTCCATGAAAACAAAAAATATTCTCTTCATTTCTTAAATGTCCCTCCTAAACCTTTCACACACGGCCTTTGTGACCACAACACCATCCCTAAGGAAAGATTTATCACTCTGACATTCACTTTGTGGACCTGTTGCTTTTTCCTTTTTAAGATTCGGTTACAGATGAATGCGCACTTCTCTGTAACGACTAAAAAAGTTTTTTTCGGCGGTTCTTGAATAGAAATTTCGATAAAAGAAAAGTATTTGATTTGTCAATAGCTTTTTATGGTCATTTTCACGATATATGTTCTTTTTTATATCTACTGAATTCCAAATAAATTTATTTTAATGTAGTATATTCCTTATGCCCTACTTTGGACCATCGGAATTTTTCGGATGAGGTCGTTAGTCTTTGGGGGATGTCGATAACGATTGAAATACAAGCGGAAGCCAATGCCGTACATGACACGTCATGAAATCTACGAATAAGGCAATGTTCGGTGAAATGGAAAGATAACGTATTTACCCAATGAATATATCTCGGGTCGTAGTCAGTTGACTTATATTGCTTTACGTGAATTAGGTTTTTAGTTTCTTACCTCAATGAAAGCCAGAAATATTCTCTTCATTTCTTATAATCTAATGCCATCAAACAAAACAAACAAGTATTTTACTAGTTTAAGTAAAAATTTATGAATCTACTTTCCGCGAAAGCATACAATTCAGTTCATTGAAGTATTGAAAAAATGAATGAATAAAATGAGCCGCTACAACGCTTGAATCACGATAGATGAAATTGAAATTAAATTATTTGATAATGAAATTCATGATTAGTTTTCTCTACTTTCAGTCGCCATCCTCGTCAGCGTCAGTGTCGCTGTCGCCGTAATCGTCACTACAATACTGATCGCCTGCATCCTCTGCATAAAGAGTCGAAGGAAGTCAAAGAAGAAACAGTTGATCATGAAATACGACAAGATGTTTACTATGCCGAGACGACCTTCACCTTTCGCTGTCGTGAGCGCGCAGATGCAATTGAACGAACGTCCAGAACAAAGGTCTGTGTACAACGCTCTGGACCTCGTCACGGATAGACCTCAGTTTAAAGACATTGAACTCTCCGACTATGACAGCAGAAGTGAGAGGTCGAGTAAATCTGAGAAATTAACGAAATACCACAGCTTTGAGACGGCAAGCACCTGTCCAAAACATCCCAAATTACTGAAGAAATCTAAATCGGCGACGTCCTTATTGACAAGTGCCCTTACAGAACCAGAACAAAGTGCCACTATATCCTTCAGCTTGAAATACGCTCCGTCGTTACGTCAGCTTCTTCTCAAGCTTCACGGCGCTTCTGATCTACCGGTGAAGACGTATGGATTCGAAGTTTACGCCACCGTTTACTTATTTCCCAGCAAACCTGACGGCGTGAAGAGCAAGACCATGCCAGGCGGGCCAAACGTACGCTTCGAGGAGACGTTTCTTTTTGACGACATGAATATGAGCGAGATTGAGAAATCAACGTTACGTCTAGTTTTACACAGTCGACGTAAGGCCAAGGGAAATAAAGAATGTTTTCTCGGAGAATATATTGTCAAATGCTGTGATGTTGATTTGATACCGGACCAACCAAAAGAATTCGAGTCCCATGCCTTAAGATCCAGGGAAAAATCGGTAACTAGTCTTTGCTTACGTCTGTGACTGTATTAAACGACCAATCATATAATTCAATTTGACCGGACGTGAAATTCGAACTCCGATATTTGCCGACATTAGTGTGAAGATAATTTGGCGAGTTAAACGTCGTAACTACAGCTTGTTACAGACAATGCCAGGCTTATTCAGGCTGTAGTTAAGACGTTTGTGTCGACAACCAATCATTTTATTTGTAACATGTGACTGGCCATTGATTTTGCAAACTAACGCCGTTACATGTCGAAGTGGAGCTTCCTGTCGGACTTAGTGGGCGGAGCCAGCGAAGTCAGTGGGCGGGGTCAGCGATCGTTATTTGCAACTCAAAACGCGCGATACTTCCATGTACCATTTCGTAGGGTATAGGATAAAGTCAGTTTGTTGCATTGTGTCGTTTGGCGACCAAAACTCTTGTAGCCAAAGTTTGATTAACATTTAGTTAGCTAAGGTTTGAATGAGCTGTCTTCACGACGCTTTCATTACTCACTGACTTTTGCCTTACATCAACGATGTGAATGGTCACGCGGTAGGGACCATTTCGGAAAGAAAAAAGTGTATCGACCCTGGTCAGACTGCAATTATAGCATAGATTTTCTTAATGATAGCCACTCGTTCGAATTGATACTGGGGTTTTATATGCACATAGGCATTATGAAAACAGCAAACAGCAGCAACCAGGTTTTCTGCTTTCTTATTTCAGGGATCGACTTGTGAGAAATATCTTTTTGAAGACCTTGGATCGTTGTTTGTGTGTATAGAGTATCAGCCAGTGGCCAACAGGTTAAAGGTCATGGTGCGAAAATCAACCAACTTACCAAAATCGGACAAACTGATTGGCAGACCAGGTATGAAAAATATCGTCTTTCGAAATTATGCTTGAAAATGTTTTCAAAGTGTTTTTATTTTTAGTTCACTCGAGTACAAAGTGCTCGATTTGGGTTTATCAATATCGGTAGTCTGTCTGTCTATCCGTCCGATCACAATTTCAAAAATATCTTTTCCTCCGTTCCTAACCATCCGAATTCAACTTAACCTAACAGAAATGATCCTTGAGCCAAGCCAAGTTCTGTCGAAATTCTTCAAAGAATTGGAATCAATAAAAAACTGTGATTGCCATGGCAACCGAATGAAAAAAAGTCTTCTCCTCCCATACCGTAAAGCCTAGGTAGTTCAAATCCTACGAGAAACATCACCTATTGACACTTTACTAAACGCTTCAAATGATAGCACTGGAATTAATGTAAGCCCTATGTTGTCGGTTTCCGAATTTTACATTGATATAAAGAAAGTACTCTGTAACAAAAATATTCTTCTCACAAGCAATAAGGCTTAAAATTTTTAAATAATATCGCTTAAAGATACTCTACCAAATACTTCAAATTATTAATTTGGGATCAACCTAAGCCCTGTGTTGTTGATTCCCTAGATTTTACAAAGAGACAATGAGGGAATATTTAGAAATCTTTTTCTCCCAAAACGTAAGGCCTAGGGCTTTCAAATAATGCATCATGTATCATCGTCTTATAACACCCTACCAAAAGTTAAGGGCGGAAATCTCCTTCCTAACCAAATGGCTAAGAGCAAAGTACTTCAAATAATTACTCGTGGATGGACATTAACCCTATGACGTAGGTTCCTGGATTGTTCAGTCGTAAAGAATGAGCTTTTTAACCATTTTTCGACAAACTAATAGACCTTTCAAATTTTGCATGTAGAAGTAGAACACTGCCAAAAATAACTCAGGTATGAAAAATTTGAACATAGGGTATACAATAAAGGTAAAGAATGAAATCTATAGGAATTGTATCTCTCAAAGCATAAGTCCTATACTCTGTAAATTTTGCATCCAGATGCACATTATGTCTGCCCTAAATCGTGATATATTCGAGAACAACATAAATTTTATGCTGTTTTTTCCTCGAGTTTACAAACAAATACAGAAGGAAATGTTTGAAAATCGTCTCTCTGGAAAAAAGAAGACCTACGATTGCACAATTCGCGTGCAATGATGGCTTATGATACGATACTTCAACGCTATGAATTATTACTCTTTTATCTGTTAATGGCTCTTGAGTATAATATAAAGATTAAGTTCGGAGATATAGAGAATATTTTCTGTTTACATGGAGGTATCAACCGAAAAAACCAATCATACTTTATGAATTCGTGAAAATATTCTCTTCATTTCTTATAATTTAATAGCATCGAGCGAAAACAAAAACAAAAGCTTTACAAATTCTGATACCTCTTTGAATGGGACTATTTTTTGCGGAAGCATACAAAATCGCTGCGTGATCATTTTTTTTTTCATGGAGTCATGAATAAATTTGTTCGACGAATCAGAACGCTCTTTTTTGAAAGATAAGACTATCTTAAATTAAAAGGAAATAAGTAAAAATACATATTGAACTTCTCCTGAGCCATGATTCAGCCTAGAGCTTTCAAATTTGTGTAAGGCATTGCCTTCTACAGTTCTGCAAGCTATCACTGTTAAACCTACAGCTACATGTATTGTTACAAGTATTTTTTTCATTTTCCACGATGTTATGTACCCCAAAAAGACAGATTTTTGAAATTCCATATAAAATTACCATGTTGTAATAGGTTAATATATTCCAATATTCCAAGAATGACTTATTTGTACTACAATGGCTATGTTATCGGGTGTTTAAGTTACGAAGTACGTAGGTTAAAAACAATCTCATTGAATCTCTCTAGTCAGTTTTATTGAAATAAGGAGGGACAAGAATAATCTCTGATTGGAAAGATAAATGCTATCGCGTTCGCCAAAAGACAATTAAAAACTAGAATATTGGTTAACAGAGGTAGTTTCTTTGAAAACACTAGTTCATTTACCCCCAGATATTGTTTCACGAATTAAGAAAAAAAGTCACAATGAAACGACATGTGAAGTATCTTGTATTATTTCGGTCACAAAGTGTCCTATTTGTAGGCCACTCTACCCTACCAATACGCTCGAGTAGAATTCAATTTAGGAAAACGTGAGAAAAATTGAAGTAACAGCCGGTGTTTCTACTCAGCCTAACAGTATATCGAATGAGTTGGGCGCGGTTTCTTTTTTTTCTAAAAGTGTTTTTCATGACTAGTTAAGTTGGAACGCGGAGCAATTTCAACTTAGATTTAACAAAACCGCAAAATGAACACAAGACAATTTCATTTCTGGTTTCTTGATAACACATATCACGTGATCTCTTACATATGAATACACCTCGGGTTTCTTCTCATCTCAACTTGCCACGGACAAATAGTTAGTTGTAGCCGAAGACAATAATATGGCACATGTAAAGGATGATATAAAAAAATCGTTTAGAGACTTCTTCACATGCTTAAGTTTGCTTTAAATTTTTGAAAAATAAGGTATTCAGCGCAGTAATTTGTTTCTTGTGATTCGCCGGCCCGTGTTTGGTAATCACGTGATCTCAAGTGACATGTGGTAATCATGTGACCATAGATATGCAATGTTTACAAATATGGCTCAGGTTGCAAATGCATTTTAATAATAATTTCTTACTGTAGTAGCTGTTATTCTCTGTTTCCAAGATTCTAAAACGAGTTCACGTATTACAGTTGATCAAAAGGAGAATTTTATGCTTGAAAATTCTAATTTTCCTATGCGTGTCACGAGCTTATAACCAATTCCAATGCGATAAAATTTAGACCAGTCCAAATTCAAAGAAGTAGCAGACGATAATCGCAAGCTGATGAGATCTTTAAAATCCTGGTCTTTTTGGACGGATGTTAAAGAAATTGCTCGTAACAAGCAATTTCTTCATTTTCCACAATGTTTTCGAAAGCTTTCATAATGAGGGTCATTCACTGTCTGGGATTTGGTTAAGACAATGCTAATTTTTTTTATTTCTGTTTGTGGATTTATGTTTTTGTGCGTTATTCGCGCACGTATGTACACGAATGGGAATGTTGGTTTAAATTTAACGGAGGGAGGCTTACTCGGAAAGTAGTAAATGAATTTGAACTGAATTCCACACTTATGACCCTTTTAGCGCATTTCAACTCCTCAGTACTTTCAGTCCTTTGATTTTCTTCCCCGTCAGAAAGTGTGATGCTTTCTCCATCAGAAAGCGAGATGTTTGGTAGTCGTGATCACGTGATTTAACCAAATCCCAGACTTGTTATTCCAAATTTAAAGGATGCAAAATTTCAAAATGTTGGAAATCTAAACAGTTCTGTCATTTTGGTTAGAAAACATTAAGGGTAATTTAGGAATCGCCTGTGACTAGCGATTTCTTCATTTTCCTCATTGTTTTTCTGATGTTATTTATTGAGTTGCCTGGAAAAGCGAGGTGGTATGGTAGTGGGTTGATTGATTGTGTATTGAACATTGAATAGAGATGTTAGTTTAACCGACTTAAATTTTAAGTTGGGCAAGTGAAATTTGGCCGTCAGCTTGCCTTGGACGCCCGAGAAGAGAATCGCATTACCATAGCCCTTCCAATAGCTCTCCTTTGATAGACTAAATAGCTTATCAGACCGTCAAAGGAAGGCTACGCCAATGCTACTACCTGATATCTAATTGGAGGCTTAGCCGAGCTTAGCTTTACTTATCCATTTTGATTCGATTTCTACAAAAGTTCTTAAGCCTTTATATATAGTATCTTTCGAACTCTGATTCAAGGCGTTTCCACCTTCTTGTGAGAGATGCAGCTGATTTAACCTACTGTATCCTAATTTTGAAGCTTAGTAGACTGCTATTTCGTGTCTTACAGAAAAAATTAAAAACCTAGAACACGAGTTTAATCAAGCGTATTTTCTATCTCTAACAATGGCTTACTATTATGTGAATGCTTAATTATCTGTATTTTAGGACATTATGTAATAATCAACCTAGTCAAGGACAGAGAAATCATCAAATCACAGGAAACCAGAACGCAGTCCGGATACAAGCCGATTTGGAATCAGCCATTTTTGTTTGACCTTGTCGGAAGTTGCGTAGACAATTATTACTTGGACTTTATCGTGATGCGGGGTAAGATACATACCAAAGACGGAATTGTCGGTCATGTGACTATAGGACCGAACTGTGGTAAAACAGGGCGGAGTCATTGGAAAGACATTATGTCGCCCCGCCCCTTGGAAACAGCTAAATGGCATTCAATATTGCCTATGTTTAATTTCAAGCCAAACTTTTCATTGGATTGAATTTGTATTGCAAGTGAAAGAAACTTTGAATTTTTAGATGATTAAAATGAATAAAGTAAGTGGACATATCAAGAAGGATCATAGCATTATTGTGTTTTCATGTACAAAATATGTATTTCCATGTGATAGCTTAACAAGTGTGAATGCAAACTTTGAAAGAGCAACAAATAGTTACATTAGCTATGGTTATGACGTTTGATTGATTTATATCAAGTAATTTCTTCGTTTTCCACAATTTGTTCGATACAGAAAAAAGGGGGATGTTGAAAATATAGTCTGAAACTTCTTTTAAAATGGACCAGTCTATAGTCCTACCCCCACCACCCCAATCCGTACCACCCACCCCGCATCCTGCTTGTCAGTGAAGATCATGATTTAATACGCGATTGATAAAATATCATTAAAGTGTTTTGTTGTTGACTGATAAATGTTCTGTTTTTATGACTATGGTTTTTCGAGAACTGTGTTATCATATTTCTATATATTTGGGGTTGACAACAGCCAAAACCATTCTGTATAAGGCTAACATTATTTATTTTTTCCAGTAACAAAATCACTTTTTGAAATGACATTAATGGCTATATATTGAAGCGTAAATGATACCACAGAGGCCTGCTTTAAGATAGAATAGCTGTAATACATTATTTTAGAACGACGTAGGGATTTCTCGGATGACGTCGTAACTTTTCACTTCCTCTTCGATTACTATAACGACGTATTTACTACGTCATCATACAATCTTTCGCTAGAAAAAAAGGTACGGATATACCCGAAGATTTCCGATGTTTGAAAATGGCGCATTACGGTAACCTACCTTTAATAAGGTTATCCTTTTAGCAGAAAATTTAAGTACAAGTTAATGTAGGATATACGATATTAAAGTTGTGTTAAGTTTTATAAGTTTCCTTTTCTAACTCGTCTTTTTAACTTAACTTACCAGACGGAAAGATTTTAGACTGGTCCAAATTCAAAAGAGTTGAGGATGAAAATTAAAAGTTTATAAAATCTTAGATTTTTTTAAAAGCAATTTCTTGATTTTACACAAAGTTTTCTCAATTGCTTTTGTTGGGGGATTGTGTGGTGATGTGTTAAAAGGGATAGAAATAACAAAGTGTTGTATTTTTTCACCATCACTATTAAGTTAAATGTGATTATATTTATATAATTATATGATCCGTTATCCAAGAAAACCTCCATAAATGACTTAAGTCATCTGAAAACGTGCATGAATGACAAAAGTCATCTGAAAACCTACATGAAAAATGAAAGTCATCTAAAAACCTGCATAAATGACTAAAGTCATCTGAAAACCTGCATGAAAGACAAAAACCATCTGAAAACCTGCATGAAAGACAAAAACCATCTGGAAACCTGCATTAATGACAAGAGTCATATGAAAACTTGCATATACGACAAAGTCATCTGAAAACCTGCATAAAAGTCAAAAGTCATCTTAAAACCTACATTTATGACAAAAGTCATCTCAAAACTTGCATAAATGACAAAGGGCATCTGAAAAGCTGCATAAAAGACAAATCGCATCTGAGAAATTGTATGAATGACAAAAGGCATCAGAATAACTAACGAAGTTAAAGTTGTTTTTGTACAATAACCCATTACCAGAAGGCATAATTTTAGACTAGTCTATATTGAAAAATTGTTGACCTATCTGAAATCAATGGTTTTGCTGATGACAATTTTAAGTCGATTTTATTTGAAAAATAACTGTTTGGTAGGGTAGAAAATATTGTACAAGCAATTTATTCTTTTTGCACAATATTTTCTCAAGTATAAAAACACAGGGACGTAAAAACCAGGGATTGAACAGGAAAGGGTTAATGCAGTTGTACACGACAAATTTCTGTTTCTCTAATTCAATGGTTAAAAAACACTGAGGATAATGAAGAAACTGCGTGTGAGAAGTAATTTATTCATTTTCCACAATGTTTCTAAACATTTTCTAGGGAGCGTAGTAAAAATTTAAAACATTATGACGCCATTATACTTATAAAATCTGATGTCGGGGTAAGAAATAACTTGGGGGATAATGAAGAAATTGCTTTTGACAAGAAATTTATTTATTTTCCACCAATTATCTAATTTATTTTAGGAGCGTAGCTATTTTCAAACAAAATTGTGACGTCATGAAAAATTTCAAACGTCATAACGTGACGTCATTTAAATAGTTTTTTTCTGGATAACGGAACGCACTTATATAATTTGTACGTATATTGAGATAGAAATTAATCATGAAAAATTGTAATCTTGTTGCAAGCGTTGCAAAAATCCATACAATCATTGATTACATTTATTCAGAGCTTTTATATTTTGTTAAAATTTGTATCCAATTTGTAAAATTTTGTACTGTGCTATGTCGTTTCGTTGTTTAGATCAACTTATTAATATATTCGTTTAGCGTCGAATTTTGATTGACATATATCAATCTAATTTTGTCATGTAACAACTAGTTTTTCTCACTTTTCAACAATAATTTCTGTGTAATAGAATAGTTGGCATTGAATGGAAAATTCAATGGTAAAAATGCTAAGCCTCTGGAAATCTCATTTACATTTAATCGAACGAAAAAATGCCTAAGAGAGAAATCACTTGTGGAAAACAATCTTCATTCTCACAAGAAATTGACCAATCGCGGCTGTTAATCAAGGAATCAACCGACCAATTCAATCATTTATTCAGCCCGGACCTGAGCTTTCAACTCCGTCATTGGCTTCATTTTTGTTATCCTTTTTGTTGGATATTTATATTTCAGAATTGTGCACCTTTCAAGACCTAGATCGGCGGGCAAATTTCTCTATGAGATTTCCTTGTTCGATAGATATTTTTTTACCCCTGAATCGATAAGATCGGGGGCATATTGTTTTACCGATGTCCGTCTGTCCGTCTGTCTGTCCGTCTGTCTGTCTGTCTGCAAAACAAAAGGTCTCAACAAGGCGCAACTTGGGAAGGTCATTCCGTCAAGGTCAAGGTCAAAATTTTAACCCTTTTCCCATTTCTAAAGAATTCCTGTTTCGGGGGCATAGTGTTTCACAAACACATCTTGTTTTACCATCGAACAGTCGAATACGCGCTTTTTTCTGTTTTCATTTACTCAAAGTACGTAATAATCAGACGATTTTGCAACTCACACGAAATACTCTCGAATAACAATAGTATTAATTATAAACATAGTTTTATTCTAGCTAACAAGTAATTCTATAGATACTCGTTTCGAAGAATCTAATGTCAAGCAGGGTTAAATGATTTGGAAAGAATAAGAAATGTTTCATATTTTCATATTATGTCATGTTTTCAGCATTTTGTTACATTGAAAAGCATTATTTTTTTCACAAAATGTCAAAGTTCATGTTTTCTTTGTTATATAAAAAGCAATTGTCATGAATAAAAAAACAGCATTGTTACTTTCTTTATTTCATCCGATAGCCCACACCTTGAAATTGATCTCACAGAAGACGGAATTAGAAAAAAATGGACCCGTGAAGAGAAATGGAACCAATAAAGAGTTTCGCAAAATAAACAATTTTCAATATTGCAATATCGAATCCTGCCCAGATCTGTAAGTGTCTGTATCCCGCGAGCGAATTTTGCAACAGTTTCACACGTGCTGGTCACTCAGTGTATTTAGAATAATGGCTGATAACCATACTCCAAGCCATGTAATTGCAATGGTTGTAAAGACTTACCTCTGTCCTTGAGAGAGAGAGAGAGAGAGAGAGGGAGAGAGATTGAGAGAGACAGAGAGAGAGAATGAGAGAAAGAGAACGAGAGAGAGACAGAGAGAGAATGAGCGAGATAGAGAGAGAAAGAGCGAGAGAGAGATCGAGAGAGAGAGAGCGTGAGAAAGAGAGCGAGAGACAGAGAAAGAGAAAGAGAGAGAGAGCGAGAGAGAGAGAGAGAGCGGGCGAGAGAGAGAGGGCGTGGGTGTTAGAGTGTGTGTCCAACTCTTTTACAGAGCATACCTCCTTCTACATTCATTAATGGATTTCAAAAGGACGTGGCACAGTTGTTCACCTTGAACATTACTTCACTAATTGCTCCGCGTTATCTTCAGATGAGTTTTGTTTGTTTGAATGGGGTTTTACGCCGCTTTCAACAATCTTTCAGTTATATCGCGGCGGCTGGAGCACCTAACAATGAAATCCTGGTATTTCTCACACCAGTACTACCATTACATCCTTTCCTAGCCTCCAGCTGCTATCCTACATAGGTCTACGATTATCGACCCATTGGTGAGAGACAAATAGTCGGAAAGGATGAGTGCCGCCGTCGGGGATCGAACCCGGGACCTCTAGATTGACAGTCAGACGCGCTACCAACTGCGCTATGACGGCGGCTCTTCTTCCGATAGGTGGCATTTTTCAAATACTGGCCTATCTAATTTTTAGCATTTTGGGTAGTATCATTCGTGACAACTCGGCCGACTCCGTCGAACTACATTCACATTAAATGCACGCTTCAATGTCTTGATGTTTCTTCTCGGAGCAGAGGTAAGGCATATTTAAACCGTACTATCGCAATTTAAATAATTATTTTTGTTAATCTATTTAGGGCGACAATCAAGTTTGATTTCGCCACTTGCTACTTTTTGGCGATACAATATTGAGTAATGCGTACGACGTTGTAATATTATCCCAATCTGGATAAGTGATACGGTCCCGAAGACAGGTCAATCTCCGGGGAATATGACATGCGCAGACAACGAGTGCTCCGTACACGGTTTGTTGGATATTCCCAAGTGTAACTCTTTTTTGTTTTGCAAATGTTTAGATCTATCCAAATTCTACGGTTTTGTAGATAAACATTGAATTTAAATTTAATTTGAAAAAAATAACGATTCAGTAGGGGAGAAATATTGTGGAAAAAGAAGAAAATACTGATTACAAGAAATTTTTCTTTTCCTATATTTTTTTCTAAATTACCACTTAAAGAGACGTAGGAACCAGTGATTAAACAGGAAAGGGTTGAAGGCGCTAATGAAGATCCTGTGTCAAGCAGCAATAATGCGGGGGGCATTCATGTCTGTAAGATATTTCTAGTCTATAGAACCTTAACCTATCAACAGTAAACAACATTTTAGACTGGCCCAAATTGAAAGAAGTTGCAGACGACAACTTTTATGAAATCCTGGATTTTTTTTCAACTTTCTGGGTAGAAAACATTATGGAAATTAAAGAAATTGCTTGTTACACCTCCTGCCAAAACCGGAAAATTCCTGGGTTTAGCATGACAAGGGTTAATGTGACAGTCAAATGCGATTTGTTGCATAGTATTGTGTTTGAAGTTTGGTTTAGTAAACGTGTAAGTACAGAAGTACTTAATAACAATGGGCGAACCAATTAACTGCTAAATCTGAGAAAGCTATTCTGAGAATTGGAATCAAATTCAGATCACTTTGTCTTCAGATTACAGAAAAATAAGACCATGGCCGTCAGGTTCTGTCATTTTAATTATATAGCTTGTACGTTTATTGCATGTGGCGGTCAGGCCAAGATCAAATTCTAATTCGTTTGCTGACAAAGATATCTTTTTTGCTCGGTTGGTTTCGGCGATTAGCCGAAGTATTGACATGATCTTGTCGTTATCCGTGTCGATATCGACTTCGTACACGTTTCCGACAGGCCCAGTTTTCCTTCTTAATTTTTAATAAGATCATTTCATTTTGATTTATATTACATAAAACAAATGGATATTTTTGTCCAAAAACCAATAAACGTAAATGAAATTAATTATTTTCATCTAGATTTTATGACGCAAACAAATGGAAATCTATATAAAAGCATAACATAACATATATTTATTCAGCACATTAGGCCTTTAGACCAATCTACACACTTTTCATTTACAAACATAAATTAAGAGTGAAAAACTGAGTTACGCAGATATCTCATTAAATTCCAATGAGATTGCCTATATTGATCAGTGCGTATTCTATAATATGTATAAGCTATTTTATGCATAATTCATGCTACTCATTATTAGAAACGTCATGGGTTTTCGTTAGTTCGAATGATTCAACTAGATGTTTAGCAATCTATATGCTTTTTGCAGTTTATATTTTAAAGAGTAAGGTATTTGTTGGATATTAATTTTTAGATTCATCAACGAAATACAGAATTTCTAAATTCATCGTAAAGTGGACATGTAAATAAAATGTTTTTTCATCTTCGATTATAAATACATTGCGTTTCAAGCATGAGTCAAAGAATCTACAATTGAAGTTCTATATATTTCCAAGTTAAGGATATGAGTAGAGAATCTAAAATTCGATAATGTACGACGATTTAGATATGGCATATCAACTAAGAGATAATTTTGTTTTGCAAGTACTTAATAAAAATGTTTAAACATTTTTACTCTTTGAGAATTGTTTATTTTTTCTGAAACAGTTGAAAAGAACAGTCAACTCAGCGATGTTTCAATTGTTAAAGAAATTGATGCGAATCGCCTACGCCCTTAGAAATCCATACAATTCTGAATCCGTACTCAAATAAAACGCGTTTTATTTTCGTTACCCACGCGGTTCAACCGTTTTCGTCTAATCCCTCAACATTTCATAAAAATGTCTTTGGTACCTATTGTGTGTCATTTCAGTGATCCAAGTCTAGTATTTGATTGAAATATATATTAGTTACTGCTACAGCTTATTTTTAAAATTTCACAAAGGCAAAAAAATTCGCGCTACATCAAAGTTTTCAATAAGCAATGTGAACCTTTCCGAAAGAATGACTATATTCATATCCCTATGTGTCATAAGTAAACCAAAGAATTGGCATGATCCTCGAATGGAAAAATTTGGAAAGTCAATTGGGTTAAAAAAACAAAATTTCCTTTGAGATCTGTAAACATTAAAATATTCGTTTTTTCTTGTGAAGTTTGATTATATTTGTAACTTCGATCCCCGACGGCGACACATATCCCTTCCGACATTTGTCTCTCACCGATGGGCAGAAAATCGTAAACCTAATCGGGATAGCAGCTTGAGGCTAGGAAAGGATGAAGTGGTAGGACTGGTGTGAGAAATACCAGGAATCCATCGTTAGGTGCTCCAGCCATCGAAATATGACTGAAATACAGTTAAAAGTGGCGTTAAACCCCATTCAATCAACCAGTTTATTATTTCAATCAATAAATACGCGGTCTTCAAATTTTCGATGCATCGTGTTCTATCTCTGTGGTTTCAGAAGACTCGAAAATAATGAACCCTTTCCTGTTCAGTCACTGGTTTTTACGCCATGTGTTTTTTATACTTGAGAAAACATTGTAGAAAAAGTAGAAATTGCTTGTACCAAGCAATTTCTACTTTTTTGACAATATTTTCTTCCCTACCAAATGACCACTTTTCAAATATGATTAACCTTATTTGACATCTGCAAGTTCTTTGAATTTGGACAAGACTAAAATTTGTAAAACAGGAAAGAGCTAAAGTTTGTAGCGAAACTATTTATGACGTCATCCTTCAGATGATCTTTCATCTGTATTGTTGGTGTGGTTCAAATTTCCTAACTTTGTCCTTATGATTATCAGTTTAGAAATTAGTGTAAGAAATGTTTTGGAATCTGTTTCAATTTCTATCCAAAATCTCTTCGTTCGTGATGACAACGCGTTTAACGTTATTAACCTATTCCCACCCAATGACGATTTTTTGACGCCCCTCTGGAAAAAACAGTAATTTCTTCATTTTCCACATTGTCTTCTACCCAGAAAATTGAAAAAATCTGAAATTTCATCATCGTTATTAGTTGTCGGTAGCTCCTTTCAATTTGAACCAGTCTAAAATTTTCAAAATATAATCAACCACACTTTTGCTCTCATTAGAAAAACTGGCGAATTCTATTTGAGGTCGTCATTTATTCTGCAATCTAATATGTCCGTGAGTTAGTGAAAAAATTCGTAAGAGACTACACATTGTATAGACACTTACGATGTTTTTACACATACACGCCGATGTGTAATCTATGGGTATAACATAAAACAATAAGCAAGAGTCCGGATGAGTTTGTCCTTACAGGTCTTGGCATGGAAACATATGACAGGGATAGTCTGGAACATTTCGAAAATATGTATAATATGGTCATTCATAATAAAATCATTAAATTTATTTTCACTAGGGTAGTCACTTGAAATAATAGTAGGCACTTCGCTCAAACCATTGATACCATTCTGAATATTATAATAAAATTCCGATTTCTCTGGTGCAACACATTCAAAAATCATTATTATATCTTTGTTAGATTTAAACAAGCCTTTGACCATTAACAATAAAAAACATTCATGAAATTTCGTCAAAATACGTTTTACCAATCCGGTATTTATTAATATTTGAGCCCATGCGTGACATTTCCAACCATTACACATGTGCGTCAAGTAAAGACTCAGATCAGCCTGTGCATCTGCACAGTCAGATCAGAGTCTTCACTCTGCGCTCTGTAGATAGATACTGACCCAAAGCTTCTTTAAACAATCAGCGAATGTTCTAATTGCCCCAAATGGCTGTTCAGGGTGCTCAATGTGTGCGAGTCACGCACATGCGAAATGGTTGGAAATGTCACGCACAGGCTCATTTAATGTTATGATATTGAAACACCTTCCGGGCCTCAAACTAAGCAATTTCTTTATAAAACCATGGCATTCGGTTGTCGATACCGCATGACCTCATTTGCACGTGGCCAGAATTTGACAGAAGGTAACTAAGTGACAGGGAAAACAGCCATGGTCTAGAATAATGTCGCATCAAGCGGTAAGGGAAAAACTACAGTTTTGAACCAATGTTTACAAATCGGTTGGTGAATATAATTGCTGATGACCTAACGATGACGTTGGTTTGAGCGAATTCAAATTGAATGCGTGATTCTGACGGTTATGTGCTCCACTTGAATGTCATTTCATTTCAACTATCTCGAACTAATCTATAAATGAATTCAGATCTACGTACACTTTCATTTTTTATCTTTCATAAACGTATATAAACGTACACTGACTTCCGAAATTAAGTGTACAAGCTCGACCCAAATTTTCTTTTATCTAGAAGTCTTATAGTAGAAATCGGCTTAACTCATTCATGTAATGTCCCATAGGAATAAACATTTGAAATCATTGTGGAAAAGATGAAATTGCTTGTTATTCACAATTTTTTCTACCCCTTTAGACAAAGACTTTTCGACTTTTATTACTTAAAACTTGTAGTCTGCAAATTCTTTGAATTTGGACCAGTCTAAAATTTCGTCGTCTGAAAATGGGTTAAATGTCGCACAGACTACCAATACCTTAACGACCCAGCCTCGTTTTCGATCGCGCTGAATTCATTCTGCGCACTTACTTTTCAATGTAAATTTCGAACTATTCTCGAGTTGATCAGATTACATTTGTATTAAGCCTACATTTTGACAAGTATATGTGATTTTTTCGAAAGAATCGCGAGTGAATTTGAGAATTTTAACAGAAGAGCTGTTGCGTATGCCACACCACGTGACCTTGAGGGACCAATCAATCCGGCCTTTCGACGACCTCACTAATTGCACTTTAATCCATTCCCGAATATTGACGCTCTTCGACGCTGCAAGAATTGAAAACGTCGAAAAAAATAGTAGGGAAAATTAAGAAACGACTTGTTACAAGCAGTGTCTTCTACCATAATGTTTTCTACCCCCCCCCCCCCAGGGAAAAACAATTTCGCCTAAAATGTCATCTGCAACTTCTTTGAATTTGGACCAGTCTAATACTTTATCGTCTAGAAATGGGTTCAAGAAGTCATTTTAACCCTTTCCCGTTTTAAGAAATTTTACACTAGTCGAAAATGAAAGATATTGCAGACGACAATGAAAACTGGATGCCATTTGAAATGAAACCATCCTATGTGGAAGAAAATATTGTGCAATTTCTTCTTTTTCCACAATGTTTTCTCGAGTATAGAATCACAGGAACGTAAAATCCCGTATTTGAACGGGAAATGGTTAAACTGCCAAGGACAGTCAAAACTTTCACAGTTTGACGAGAAATGGGGCCATTTTTTGCATTTAAAGCTCTATTTCAAGGAGCTTCTCAAAAACAAGGAATAAATCGTCGATTAAGTGTGAGAATTTCAACATGAAGACTGTTGCATATGTCTTTCTATGTGGGCTTGAGTCATCTGAATCCATCAGCAGACGGCAAAGTTCCAAATTGAAAGTAGTTGCAAACGACATTTTAAAGATAATGAAATTTTAAAAATGTTCAACTTTCTGGATAGAAAACTTTGTGTAAAATGAGGAAATTGCTTGTTTTGAGCAATTTCTTCATTTAACACACTGTTTTGCCAATTGTTTTTCTTGAGGGGCGTCAAAAGCGTCATTGGCAACGGGTTAAACGATTACCAGAAGACAGGCTAGTGAGCTGATCCAAATTGAAAAATTGATTGATTGATTGATTTAAGCCGCTTTTAACAGTATTTCAGTCATATCACGGCGGCTGGAGCACCTAACAATGGATTCCTGGTATTTCGCACACCAGCATTACCACTACATCCTTTCCTAGCCTCCAGCTGCTATCCCACTTAGGTCTACGATTATCCTGCAATTGGTGAGAGACAAATGTTAGAAAGAATATGTGCCGCCGCCGGGGATCGAACCCATGACATCCCATGATTGAAGATTAGGAGTCCGACGCGCTAGCGACTGCACTATGACGGCGGGTCCAAATTGAAAGAAGAAGCAGACGACAGATTAAAATTGATATGAATTGAAAGAACAACTACAAAAACTGTAGAAAAGAACGTGAGTTCCCAAGATCCTAATATGTCGAAGTTTTTAATGTGTTGATAATCTGATATCTGCCGGAGTACTGTTTCAACTCGTCAAATTGGACGTATCCAACAGGTTGTAGATCGGGCATGGAAAACATCTACCCCACTCCCTCGTAGAATTTTCATGACAATTCTCGTGTAGTTTACTTCAGTCAACTATACAAGATGCCATTTAACTATATTGTGAACACAAGTAAATTATATCCTTTTTATACGACCGTTGTAAGTTTTTTGTGCTGATCAAAGTTATCTTTTTCCACGATATTTTGACTATTTTGTTCTAAAACGAGATGTCTAATGATGTTAATCGTCTGTAGCCTGTTATAGCACCGAATACATAAGAACAAATACCCCCACCCCCACCCCCTGAAAGCCAATTTCTATCTTATCAGAACTTCTTGAAGGAATCTGGAAATGGTTTAATTGTCTTTCCTGTAAATAATGGTAGAAATCCAGCCAAAAGTTTCCGAGACGACAATATTTAAAAAAAAATCACGATAATACAATATTGAAACCGATTTGCCGGTTCTTGAGAGGAAGCTTACCTTTGTATACCACACATAGTTGTTTTTATTTGTTTCGACCATCAAAACGAGCGTTCTGTTTGGCAAAAAAAAATCATACCACCCTGAACAAAATTTGTGAGCACGCTATATTGCATGCCTTTGCACGAAAAAGATCCATATAAAAAGTATCGACATTTTTCAAATATTTCCTTTTTTCAGTCAATGTTATTAGATCACAAGAAATGGAGAGAATATTTTCTTTCGTGGAGGTATGAAACGAAAAACTTAATCACACTAATATATGCTTTCGCGGACCCATTACAGTGTGATTAGGTTTTTCGTTTCGTACCTCCATGAAAAAATGAACATTCTTTACAGAATTTATAAGAGGCCATTCCTGTGAAATTTGAATGAAATTCGAACAGTAGATTTTACTTATAAGGGGGAATGTTTTTGCAAGTGCTCTATACTGGTTCCACGCACACAAATAATTGATCGGTGTCGAGAAAAAAATGGGCTATGAAAATATTGTGAAAACATTTTATGCTGGTTCAAATTAAAGGGAGGTATCGATTTTTCTGAAACCTAGATAAGAAAAAAATACCAAGTGCCGAAAAATACACTCAAACGAACATTTAATTCTTTAAGTTGAGTCAGGTATTGCCTTGGTGGCTTTTTGTGGTTATATCGGAAAGGTTCAGATGAATTCCGGGCTATTTTTAGTTATCACGGAATTCGGCTGTCGACATCGAATGACCTCATTTGCATATGACCAAAAGTCAACTGAAGGTAACAAAAGGTAACAAATTTACTAGCGAAACAGCCAACGTCGTAATTCATGTCACATGACTGGGTTAGCGCAAAACTATGGTAAGTGTTTATATTCGTAACAAGAGCCATGTCGGACATGGCAATCCCCCGCCACAAAAGCTTGATAGAAACTGAAGCCAGTTAGATTTAGGCTTCTTGTGCACTGCATTTCTTCTCAATGAGTTCGATAATAGCTATAATTATACTTTCAGAGATATGACCGTAACAAAATCTTAGTCTTTAAAACAACAAAGGGATATAACTCCAAAATTATACAAGCAAGAGTTGTGGTTATTGTGCACTGCACTTTTCCTAAATGAGATCTACCGACTTATTAAGTTTCAAGTTGATAGCAATTTCACTTTCAGAGATATGCTCCGGACAAGTTTAGACTCGGAAGGACGGAATGACGGACGGAGACCATTACTATATCCCTTTGGCCGAAACGGCGGGGGCTAATAATGCTTACGACAGTTTTGGACTGATATTCACAGAATTAAAGACCAGCTAGCGAAAATAACCCCTGATGACGTAGCGATTACGTTGGTGTGATGTAATTCGCACCACGTGAATGATCATATACTCTTCGGAATTGTCTCGGATTTATCTAAAAATAGATTAGTTATTAAGGAAATACCCTGCTTTTTTTTTTTTTTTTTTTTTTTATAAGCGACCTCAGATTTTTGCAAAACTACTTTTCGGCATATTGTATTCATATAGTTTACGAGAGGAAATAAAAATAAAAAAAAAAAAAAAATCTGCGACATGAAAAAAAAAAAAAACCATTAACCTACCTTCAAAGGTAGATATCGATGTTTTTTTCATGTCACAGATTTTCATTATTTTTATTTCCTCTCATATACTATTTGAATACAATATGCCGCAAAGTATTTTTGCAAAAACCTGAGGTCGCTTAGCAGAAAAAAGTAGGGTATTTCCCTAATAGCCTACGTAGGCTATCAATCTATTTTAAGATTAATCCGAGACAGTTGCGGAGAATATAGGACATTCACGTGGCGCGAATAACCGTTGGAACCTTGCAGTTAGTTTCAATTACATCAAACCAACGTCATCGTTACGTCATCATGAGTTATGTTCGCTAGCCTGTCTGTAAAGATCAGCTCAAAACTGTCGTAAGCGTTATTACGAATATAAGCATTTACCTTAGATTTGCACTTGGGCTTTCATGTGACATGATTAAGGACGTTGGCTTTTTCGCTTGTATATTTGTTGTCTTCATTTGATTTTGGGTCAAATGCAAAGGACGTCATTCGATGTCGACAGCCGAATCCCGTGATATCTAAAAATAACATGGAATTCCGCTCAACCTATCCGATATAACTACAAAAAGCCACTTTAGGTCGATTGGATTACCACAAAGACAATACCTGACCTAACTTTAAATATTAAATGTTCGTTTGAGTGTATTTTTCGGCACTTGGTAATTTTTTCTTATCTAGGTTTCAGAAACATCGATACCTCCCTTTAAAGGTAGGTATCGATGTTGGGTGTTTTTTTTGTTGTTGTTTTTTGTTGTTGTTGTTGTTGTTGTTGTTTGTTTGTTTGTTTGTTTCTTGTTGGTTTCTTGAATGTCACAGATTCTACTTATTTTTATTCCCATTTTGAATACAATGTTCTGAAAAGTAGTTTTGCGCAAATCAAAGGTTGCTTTACAGAAAAGACGGGGTACTCCTTAATAGCCCACGTAAGCTATTCGTCTATTTTTAGATTAACCCAAGACAGTTGCAAAAAATAAAGGGACGTTCACGTAGTGCAAATAACCGTTAGGATCTCGCATGATTTAGTTTGAATAACATCAAACCAACGTCATGGTTACGTCATCAGGAGTTATGTTCGCTCGCCGATCTAAAGTTCTATAAAGTGTCATAAACATTTGCCGTAGTTTAGCGCTAACCATTTGATGTGATATGATTGTTTCGCTAGTCATTTGGTTATCTTCCGTTGCCTTCGGGTCACATGCAAATGAGGTCATGCGATGACGACAACCGAATTCCGTGTTATCTATAAATAACTTGGGATTCCGCTGAACCTTTCCTGTATAACCAGGAAAATCCACTTTAAACCTATAAAATTATTGCCAAGACAATATCTGACTCAAATTTAAGCATTAAATATTCGTCTTATCGTATCTTTCGTAACTTGACATTTTTTTTCTAGACAAGGTTTGATAAACATCGATACCTCCCTTTACTTTTCAACATTTAGTATAGTAACTACAATGAACCTGTAGGAGGCAAACCCACCAGCCCTTATTTTTTACATGATGCATATGTTTTGGAAAATTACGTCGTTAGCTATCTTAGTTGATCTTCCTATCGTTGTGCGGGACAAGCCATCCGTCAATTGACCAATCGCTGACCACGCCTTCTGGCTTCGTTAGCCCCGCCCATTGACTCCGACAGGAAGTTCCGCTTCGAATTTAAACGGCGTCATTTTACAAAATGTATGGCTTGTAGCATACATGTAACAAAAAAGAAGAATAGCTGGTTGGCGATTTTAACGTCGTAACGACAGATTGAATAAGCTGTAGTTACGACGTTTAGGATGCCAAACCAACAAAAAAGCTTCACATAAATAGCGCCAAATGTCGGAGTTCAAAACCCTTTTTGGGTCTAAAGGAACGATTCCATTGGTCGACTGGTTATTTGATTGATAGCACCAATTGGTCAATTTGAACCTCTACTTGACATTTCCACCGATTTGACTCGTGCGTAACGTGCTGACACTGAGCAGTCTGGACAGATATTCAGGACAGTTAGAATATTCGTTGATCGCATAAAGGAAGCATTTAGTCAGTATATATTTGTAGAGCACACAATGAAGACTATGATCAGACTGGACGAATACACAGTCTTTACTTGGCGCACATGTTTAATGATTGGAAATATCACAGATTTGCTCATTTCTTCGTGAATCTTTGACAGAGTACAAAAACGATAACCACTGCTGATCATCCTTGGTATTTTTTACTTGTTAGGGTCTGCGCTTCTACACAAGTTCGATTCCCGCTCACGGCAAAAATTCTTTCCAACATTTGTCTCCCACCAATAGGTGAACAATCGTAAACCTAAGTTGGGTGAGCAGACGGAGGCTTGAGAGTCCTGGTGCGTAATATACAATAAATTCATGGTTAGGTGCTCCATCCGCCGTGATATGACTGGAATACCGTTAAAACTGGCGTTAAACCCTTTTCAAACCAACAAAATACGCATCTTAATTGTAAATATTCAAATGTGTGTGAGGTATCAAATGTTAAAACGCAAAAACAGTCTGTATCATCCTACAGCGACATAGCCTTGCATACGTGTCATGCATTTCCACCGTTGAAGTTTTAAACTTCCTTTATTTTCAGAGGCCAAATACCCCTATTAGATAAGACGGCAGATCCTCCCGAGATCGCGGGTTCGAGCCCGAGTTGGCCCGATCAACAAACTAATCGTCTTTCGGTTCCGCTTGTAACCCATTCCAATGACGCATTTGACGCCTTTGAAGAAAAAGAAACCACTTGGGAAAACAGAATATTTAATTTCCTTTCAATTTGGACCATTATTATGCAGTCTTTTAATGGGTCTCACAATACATTCGTTCTGTACCCTTGCACAGTCCCCTATAAAATCTAACCGTTTTTTTAGGGCTTTGCGAAAGTGGGCAAATGATCTGAGAGACACGATACTGTCTATATTGCATTTTAGTTACACAAATAACCTTTTTTTACCCTTGTCATGCTGTATAAAGTACTTTACTGAACTGCTGTCAAATCAAAGGGCTGAAAGCAGAGATAGAACTTGTTGTTCAAAAATCAATATTTCTTTAAGAAATCAACTTCATAAACAACTCTAATAGGAAAAGTACAAGCAGGAGGTGTAGACTAAGATCAGCCTGCACATAAGTGCAGTCTGATCTTAGTCTACACCGCCTGCCAAAACCGGAACATTCCGGTATCAGCATGACAAAGGTTAAATATTGGAATGTCACAAAAATTTTATTTGTCGTTATGGAAAGAGTTGTCCTAGCAATTGACTAACCGCTGGCCCCGCCAATTTACTCCGTTGGCTACGGCAATTGATACCGACAGAAGTTCTGCTCCAACATATTAACGGCGTTATTTCAAAAAAAAAATGATTTGTTGTCTAACTAAACGGCTTATCTACAGCCTTCAATGTGTAGTTACGACGTTCGAGTCGCTAAATCAACAAAAAAGTTTAACATTAATGTCAGCCAATATTGGAGTTCAATATTAACTCCCGTTCTAAATGAATGATTTGATTGACACATAGAGTGTTGATTTCTTAACCTTTATCCTGCTTTTCCAAAATTTTAGACTTGTCCAAATTCAAAGAAGTTGCAGATGATAATTAAAAGTTGAAAGCAATTCGAAAAGTAAGTAACCTACAGGGTAGAAAATGTAGCGAGAAAAGAAGAAATTTCTTATTTTAAGTAATTGCTCCATTTCTCACGATGTTTTCCCAAGTATAAAATCGCAGATAAGTAAAACCAGGAGTTGTACAGGAAAGTGTAGGACGCTAGTGACATGGCATTTAGAATCAGAGGATTTCGTCCTCTCTCCTTATAAGGGATTACATGTTGTCTTTATCATCGGTAGCAGAAATAGACAGCAGAAGCGCCGCTTTTAGAAATTTATCCCAGGAATTAGCCGACTTTTGAAAGATTTTTTTTTCAGCAGACGGCGTCTCCCGAGAATATATCTTTATCTTTTAATACATGTCCATATGCTGTGCCCCGTTTATAGAGGACACAGTTTCGATTTGTTTGTTTGAATGGGGTTTAACCCAACTTTTAACAGTATTCAGTCATATCGCGGCGGCTGGAACACCTAACCATAGTTCTTCTCACACCAGTACTACCACTGCATCCTTTCCGAGCCACAAGCAGCTCAACCACTTAGGTTTACGATTATCTACCCATTGGTTTGAGACAAATGTCGGAAAGGATATTTGCCGCGACTGGGGATAGATTAGGAGTCCAGTGCGCTACTAACTACGCTATGGCTGCGGCCCCACAATTTTGAACTAGAAGGATTTTGAACTAGATGGATCTTGAACTAGAGGGATTTTGAACTAGAAGGATTGGTAAAATCTACATACATAATTAGATTATATGGGTGCACGACAAAACAAATGGAAAGGAAAGGAATGGAAAGGTTTTGGTGTTCGATTGTAAGACAAACCTATCAAGATTCAAGCTCTTTGAATGGCTGAAATTTTTCTTTTCATACTTCATTGAACTTCAACACAAAGAAGATACATAAAGAATTACTCAAACTAGTAAAATATTTGCTTTGTTTTTCTTGGTGCCATTAGAGTAACATGTTTTCGTTGTCATTGAGGCATGAACCTAAAAGCTTAAAGCATATTAATGTTTACATCTGCTTTGCGTATTCATACAGTGTGATAAAGATTTTAGGTCGATACTTCAATGTAAACAAAAAAAACCCTCTCTTCATTTCTTGAGTAGCGAGCCAAGTATGTGATGGCTTACCGTCACATCCTATTGATACGGTAAATCGTCACGATGTTATTCTTCCAAATAGACGATTGTTATCCACTGTCGAAAGCCCTGATCACGATTCTTTTGAAGCCAACGCGACTTGCGAAAATCTCCTCTACTTGAATCAGAACCATGCGTAATCTCACTGCCATGCCTCATTTATCTGCTGAAATGATGACCCGCGCTCCATTATAAGGTGTACAGAAAATGCTTCAAATTTCATCAAATACATTGTCCTATAGATAAAATCTGAATGCAGTTCATAGTCAGAATATACCTACACGTAATGCAGTAACATCACGGTTTTTCTAAACTATATCATGGAATGTTTTTTCAAATTGTCTTAAACTTTCAGAACTTTTCCTTACCAGTGAAGACTAGCAGTCTTTCTGGGGTCATTTGTTCGGTTGTAACTTTAATATTGGATTGAGATGGTCAAGCATCACAATGAATGATAAATTCGTGACGATAATCCATCACGATGAATAGTGACGATTAGCCATCAGATACTAGACTGATAACGGAGTAATTTGCGGGGCGTATAAATGTAGATCTTTGAACAAGGTGGCTGTTATATCAAGATTCATGTCTCGGGTGGATAAATTTGTCCGTAAAACAATGCAATACAGAAAATCTGATACACGAAGCTTTACGGTATCTGTACACTCAAGTTAAAGCAGGTTAGAAAATGGGTTGTTATTTCTTTTTAATGATTTTACAAAATTGTGTCGAGGATATTAATCCTATCCTGTTGAAATCCTTATTTTTACGTCCCTGTGATTTTATAATTGAGAAAAGAAAATATTTTAAAAAAAGAAGAAATGGCTTGTAATACGTAATTTCTTCTTTTTCCACAATATTTTCTACCCTATTGAATAGTCATTTTCCAAATTAAATCCCTTTGAAATTTTCGTCTCGAAACCTTTGAATACTTCTAAAATTTTGAAAAAAAAGAAAGAGTTATTTATTCAGTTTTAAATCCTTGTCATGCTGAATCTAGAATATTCATGTTATTGCAGGAAGTATAGTCAAAAGATCAGCCTGCAAATAAATGCTGCCTGATCTTAGTCTAGACCTTCTGTTTGTCTCCTGGCTGCTGATCAAACGAAACCTCTTTATATCTATACAACAGAACAAATTTTGCAAAAATCAAAACAACATGTTTTTATTACATTGTTTTTTGCATAAAGATGTTATACATAGCATACAAAACAATTATCAATGGTATGATGTCTAACCATTAATTGTGCATTGTCACTCTTAGGTGCTTAACTTGACTTTACTGATCAAATGAATAATTCTCTATTATATAAATCAAAAAACCCTATCCTTCTGGAAGTTCCGATTCAACTTTTAATAATTAAATTGTTAGTTTCGTCTATCAAAAACGAGCGATCTGATTGGTCGAAAAATTTAATTCATACCTCCATCAACAGAATTTTGAGCACTCAGCCATTTTTCTATGCTTCCGGCACAAAATAGTTCCATACAAAAAGGTATCAAAATTTGTAAAGTTGTTGTATTTTTCGCTCGATGCTATTAAATTATAAGAAATGAAGAGAATAATTTTTGTTTTCATGGAGGTATGAACCGAAAAACCTAATCACACTGTATGAATCGCGTATTCATACGGTGTGATTAGTTTTTTCGGTTCATACCTCCATGAAAACAAGAAATATTCTCTTCATCTCTTAAATGGCTTTTAACTTGCAAAATGTATGACCAATAGCAAGTTACAAATAAGTAGAATAAGTAGAATGGCTGGCTGGCGACCTAAATGTCGAAGTTACGACGTTTCCATCTGCCAATCCAACAAAAAAGTTCAACAAAAATTTCGGCCAAAGCTTGAATTTAAAACTGATTTCTAGTCTAAATGAATGATTTCATTTGGCGACTGGTTATTTGATTAATAGCTGCGATTGGCCTTTTCGTATTTGCCTAGCACTGTTGCTTAATCATCTTTCTCTTGGTTCTTTGAACCATCTGTGTGAATCTCTTCGAGTAATATGTAACTCTCTTTAACTTCTTAACACTTTATTTTAAAGATAACTTTGTTTCTAGAACCGTATTTGCTGGAAATGAGAACGTTAAGAAACTTGTGACTTTCGCATGTCCAGACAGTAAAATCAGAAACTATGTGATTGGCCACGTCACCTAGATCGAAATAGATGTTTTATATTTACCTCCCGAGCGGATAATCGTAAACCTAGTGGGATAGCAGATGGAGGCTAGTAAAGGATGAAGTGGTAGTCCTGGTGTTAGAAATACCAGGAATCCGTTGTTAGGTGCTCCAGCCGCCGCGAAATGACTGAAACCCCATTCAATCAATCAATTATATTCACCTATTCTCGTAAGCTAAACGCTAGTACAATAATTGGTCTCTTTTCAAATCCTCTGTGTTTTTGATCAAAAGCGACTTTGTTATTTGGGTGTCTGGATTAGATTTCAACTTTAAGAAATATTGCATGGTAAACTTCTTTCTTTGTAAATTCAAAGATGGTTCGTTCGCTTCGGTAAATAGATTATTAGAAGGTTATGTTTTAAAAAATGCACGCGATTCTGAAAAGTATCAAGTCTGCGAAGATATGAAGGGCGTGCTGAGAACTTAACATCACAAGTATTGTATAACTTTGATCTAATGAGCGTAATAAAACTTTTTATCAGGACCCCAGTGAAAACTTGAGGCGACGCGTGAAATTTGGGAGCTTTTTTTTGGCACTTATTGCTCAAGTTAACTTGATGTTTAAAGTGTGGACAAAACTTAAGTTTAGAGTGAAAGAAAAAGGGGGGGGTTAGAAACTTAGGCTCTGGAATTTATTAGCACTTCGTCTACTTTTAGTTCAAGATCAGCGAGCAATTTTCTTATTTGAAAAAATATACACATACAATTCCTTTATACAAAAACTTAAATCCGTTTTCGGACTTACCGTAACTGTCTGTCAATTTTACGTATATTTGGGAAGCTAAGTGTGATCGGAAAGTTGTTTCACATCCTGACTCTGAGCTGAGATACCTCTAAAATACAGAAATGAAATAAGAAAGGTTATCTTGAATACCGAAATCATCGTGGTCATTCATATTTCCATGCATCAAATTGGCATCATAAGCACTACAGAGATATGTTGATTTAACCCATTCCCACTCAATCCCTCCTTTTTACGCCCCTCAAGAAAAGAGCTTTGGAAATCATATCAAACAATTTCTTCATTATCCACAATGTTTTCTATACAAAAAGATGAAAAACTCCAAAATTCCATCAACTTGAAATTGTCATCTGCAGCTTCTTTCAATTTGGACCAGTCTAAAATTTTGTTGAGTTGGAATGGGTTAATAAGACAACGAACCACAGTTGAATATAAAAACGTTACTAGTTGACAAACTAGCACGATGTGTAACCAAGTCAACATCATATTTTTAAACAAAATAAGTATGTTTTCGACAAAATAACTAGTTGTTTTGGCAATTCAACACCACAGTTTGGCATAATTAAACTGTCCATTGTCAAAATGAAACAGAAGTGACAGTGTGGGTTATTGAAATGAAGTTTTAATGGGTCTTATTTTTTCATGTTTTTAACAATTGAAAGTGTTTTTTTTCACATGTCAACCCTTTGGTGGAAGCGATTACCTCAGTCAGGTCCTAAAGGAGGCTGTGATACCTGATATTGAAATAAAACAACTGATTTCAATTGATTTGGTGAATGAAACATGATGTTTTATGGTTTATATCATTTTTTTTAAACATTTTTTTTCAAAGCAATTTGATTAAAACATTAGCTCAAGCATTTTGAATTTAATACAACCTGCTCAAAACTTTCAAAGCACAAAATCAAACCATTTCCGTTCTGATCTATACCATTCAAAAGACTATTCAAATTCATTCATTTTGTAAATATCATAATTTGCCTTAACAGCAATACCCGGGTCCATAATACGACTCGGGTGGACCTACACACATATTTTACGCTACCTCCCAGGCATTAATTGACAATTCCATAATTTACTTAACTGCAGAACCCAGGTCTGTTTTTGTGTGTTTTTTTTTAAATTTTACATTTGTACAAATCCTAAGAAGTTGCAGATGACAATTTAACGAGAGTGCAATTTAAAAAGCAACCATGCTACAAGGTAAAAAAAAATTATTGTAGAAAAAGGAGAAATTGGCTTGGTACAATTTCTTCTTTTCCCCCAATGTTTTGTCAGGTATAAAATCGCAGGAACGTAAAAACCTGGGATTGTACACTAAAGGAAAGGGTTAAAGTATAAAACAACGAGTACAAATCTAGCGATAGATACAATACGTCCACCCAACATAAACGGTACGAAATAGTTCAGGTACGACCTGACGGATCATGAGTACATTGCGTTATCAAGGTGATAAATATTTTACTATTTAAAGTATTTAGAGTCCAGTTTGGAACAGGAACTTGTAAAAGTTAAAAAAATAAACCTGTTTATTTATCTCGAGGTGCGAGCTGCTCCGAATGTGGTAGAGAAGTGCGACAAAATTGTGTTCTGAAGAAGTGAAAGCTCTCCACTTTGTGTTTGCAACCCGCACGGTTAAATATACCATTTATTTATTGATTGGTTAATCTAGCAATTGATTTACGACTGGATGGTCGTTTCATAATATATTGGTCGATATTGATCGAAAAAAAACGCGTTCGGTAACAGATACAAACTGTATTGACCATTCTTAAGAATGGGCGCCCATTCTTAAGAATAGGCAAAATGTGTCTGCCCGTTCTTAAGAATGGGCATATTCTCAAGATTGGGCACAACATATACGCAGTATATTCTACGCGCCTCATCTGATAGGTTCGGTAATAAAGACAACCTGATATTCAATTTATATAATTCAAGGCTAATACTGTGCGATGGTTTTGTATTTAGACCATATAAAATATTTTGACCATATAAAATCAATGTTAACTATCAGAAACTAAATCAATCTCGTTTGAAGAAAATTGAAAAAAAAGTTACTTGTCAAGGAGAGATTGAAAGACACTGAAAAACTTGTTATAAAACTTAATCATTTTTTTTTTATTTTTTCCTGTTCCCTTTCTTAATCATCAAGATGAACCCAATCTCACACAGTGACGCTTTTGAAAGCCTCTCGGGAAAAAAACAATAAGGAAAACATTGTGTAAAATGAAGAAAATGCATGTAACAAGCAATTTCTTCATTGTCTACAATGTTTTCAACCAAGAAAATTGAACAAATCTAAAATTTCATCAACTTTAAATTCTCGTCTGCAACTCCTTTCAATTTGAACCAGTCTAAAATTTTGTCGTCAGGTTATTGGTTGAATAATGAGTCTGGTATGTACAGTGGTCGCTTAATTGACGGACCGCGGTTGTCAATCAATTCATTCTTTTCGACCGAAAGTGAACTTTGAACTCCAAGAGTGCCTTACATTTTTTTATTTCAAAATGTGCCTTGTCGGCAACAATATTGCCCTTGACCATCTCACACCGTTTTTGTAAATTTTACAACGTAGTATGACAAAAAATTAAACAAAGCAACAGACAAAAAGAACAATGATGAACATGTGCAATGTAAATGTGATGAATAAAAATTAATTGATTTTGTGCCGATTTTCTTAATTCATTTGCTTAATTCATTTCTTTCTTAGATAAATAGTGTCAAATTCAGAGCAGCGTTTTTAAATTTAACTTATGAAATTTGTTTAATGTAAAAACTGAAAAATTCCGTCTTTACCCTTTCTATCTAGGAGAATCATAATGAAATGGTATTCAGTTTGAAACAATATTGATGCCTGGGTATTTCCGTCACCATAATCACAAATTCAGAGATTTTTACAAAGAAAATAAATCGCTTTACTTAGCGACTGAAGTTATGTAACAAATATGAATGTTTGTCTACATTATAGTAAAATATTTTCCGACAATTTGTCACCAACCATTGGGTGGGTAATAATAAACCTGAGTGGGATAAGCAGCTGAAAGTTCGGAAATTATGTAGTGGTAGTACTGCTGTGAGAAATATGAGGCTTCTATGGTTAGGTGCTCCAACCGCCGCTATAGGACTGAAATACTGTTAAACGTGGCGTTAAAACCCATTAAATCAATCTAAATTATGGGACTGAAAAACTGTTAACGTGGCGTTAAACCCCGTTGAATCAATCTAAATAATAGGACTGAAAAACTGTTAAAGGTTGCGTTAAACCCCACTGAATCAATCTACATAATAGGACTGAAAAACGTAGCGTTAAACCCCATTGAACCAATCAAAATTACAGGCCTTAAATACTGTTAAACGTAGCTCTAAACCCAATTAGATCAGTCTAAATAATAGGACTGAAATAGAGATTGGGTAAACAGAAATATTCCGTGATTTACTTAAGTTTTTACCATAGTAAATCAACAAATGGTTTGAAAACGATGAGAACAAGCCATTAGAATCGCATATTGATTATCATAATTCTATCTCCCGTTTCTGATCTATCAAACATGAATATAATATCATGCAACAGCACAAAAGGCAATGATATACATGTTTTTGCCACGGCATTAATTATAAGATGGAGATGTACTTCTTTATTTGATCTGATGAAGACCGGATTCAAGCGTTCAAACATTTCTTTTGCTTTCGAATTTAAACCATTTCAACCTATTCCTACACAGTGACGTTTTTTGACGTCCATCATTAAAAAAAAATTGGGAAAACATTGTGTTAAATGAAGAAATTACTTTTAATTGACTTCTGCAACTCATTGCAATTTGGACCAGTATAAAAATTTGTCGTGTGAGAATGGGTAAAAGACAATGTTATTCTATTCAGTTGCTTTCACGCATATGTTTATGATTTCACAAACCCTTTTCGTTTAAACAGGGTTTTCAATATGCACTGTACATGCATTACTTAGGGATTGTTATTAAATAAAAACAAAAAAAAGTCTATCTTTTTTTCATTCCCTTAATTTGAAAACACGTGATGGTGAGAAATGGAATGATCTGTGAAAATCAATTTATACTTCAATGATTGAAAGAAGGGATGGGTTGGGGCTTCTCTAGCATCTATATGAAAAGAAATTGATAGGAATTCATTTGTGAATACAATAAAGTCTAGGTTATGTCTCCCAGACAAATTTATTTTGAATAATAATAATGATAAAAAAGCCCAATAGTTTGAAACCATTTTCGGAAAAAGAAACCAATATTAAATGACACTATTGTCTTCTCTTTTTCATACATTTAAAAAAGAAAATATCAGGTGTGGGTACTGTTTTGTTTTTTGTTTGTTTTTCGACTAATTTAAATCATTCATTTTGACCGAAAGGGAACTATGAACTCCAACATTAGCCAACATCCATATCTATATTATTTTGGCGACTTGAAAGTCGTAACTACATCTTATTCAAGCTATATTTACGACGTTTCGGTCGTCAACTTATCATTTTATAACGGTAGATTTTGAAGCCAACGCTGTTTACATTCCAAGTGGATTTTTCTGTCGGAGCCCAATCGGCAGCTCCAGTGATCCGGTGCCATATATTTCTTCTTTTCCTGTTATGCTTTTGAGCATTCTTACCTATCAAGCTAATGATGAGTTGAAAAAAGAAGAAATAAAGATATATAAAGAACTTTTGATATCTAGCCCTCGAATATTTGCTGTCCATTCCTACCGGTATTAACCCATTCCAACACAATCCCTCCTTTTTACGCCCCTCAAGAAGAAAGCTTTGAGAAACATTGTCTAAAATGAAGAAATTGCTTGTATCAAGCAATTTCTTCATTATTCACAATGTTTTCTTTCCAAAAATACAAATCAATTTAAAATTCTATCAACTTGAAATTGTCGTCTGCAACTACTTTCAATTTAGACAGGTCCAAAATTTCTCTGTGTGGCAATGGGTTAAAACACGGACCTACACAGGGTTACTCTCTCCTTATATCCCTGCAATTTACCAATCGCTAGCCCCGCCTTTGACTCCGTTAGCCACGCCCATAGACTCCAACAGGATGTTCCTTTTTCATATTTAATTGTGTTATTTTGCTAAGTTTACGGCCATTAGCATGTAACAAAAAAGTAGTAGTGATTGGTTGGCGACCTAAACGCCATAACTACAGCTTGAATACAATTAAAGAAGTATATTGTGTTTTCTTTAGTTACACGAAGAATAAAACGTTCGTGGCAGAGAAAATGGGCTCAAGATACATTATATGTGCTTTACAACTTAACATTTTAATTGCTAGCGGGAAAAAGCTTAAAATCATATTCACGCCCCAATATTTAAATTGAAATCAGTTGCGGTGTATGACGTGATGTAAAGAAATGATGACGTATTGACAGGGTATTTACTGAGCCAAATTAATGGGAAATGGGCCGGAATGCAAGCGAATGCTTAGTATTTGTCTGGACTAGAGAATGTATATTTACGTAGGTAAATGGTGGCCATTAAAAAAACCCAAAAAAACAGATATGTGTCATTCACAACTATAGATGGGTATACTGTATAGGTATGTGCAGTTTCATCATAATCAATTCAATGATAAGTGGGCATTCGTCGGAACATGAAAAATGTCGGCATACAGAGTGTAAAAGCGAGCCTTTTTTTCTTTAAATAAAAGTAAGCGAATAAAAAGTTCTCATCAGATAATCTGCAAATGGATGACGATAAAATCATTATCTACAGAAAGAGCCCATCGTACACCCTGCAGAATACAACTATAGTTGATATTCCCTTTTTAAGTATAATGAACGGTGAATTAGGAAATATCAACATCAGAGGAAACAAATACGTGAACACAAAGAAAGTGGACAAGATCCTTGTCGTTACGAATAAGAAAATGTAACTAAAAAGCAAGAGGGTCCTAATTAGCCCTAAATTGCTCAACTGAGAATTTTTCATGATTTCCTAAGTCTGCTAAGTTCGTTCCAAATCGGCACAGTGTTTTTGAAGTAGAAGGTTTTTAAAGGATTATTTTGTGATTTCTCTAAGTCTTACAGTCTCCTTGCCATACCCCCATTTTTCACAAATCAAAAGTTTTATTGACAATGTTCGAAAAATCGTCAGACAAGGAGCATTCTTTTCAAGTTTTGTTAGAAATGGCCCAGTGGTTAAGGATGTGAAGGTGATAGCCTGAGACGCTCAACGAGATATCAAGTTTTCCCTTGATTTAAGCTTATATTCCATGAGCTTAATGGTTAAAGAAGAAAGAATATGAAATAACAAATTGGACTTTTATCCCTATGTTTTTTTGAAGCAACAGTCCTCGAGACACTTTCTCCTGTGTCTTCTGACAGATCAAGTCCATTTTTGAAGGAACCATCCTTTTTACAATAAACTGTAAAAGAGATTTGAACAATAATTGTGGGCTTCATCACACAAACGAGAATATTTGAGTAAAAAAACAAAAAGAAAACCAAAAGGTTCATCTTCTCGTGTTCTCCGATGGATCCACTCCATATCCGAAAGGAACTTTCCTTATGACCCTAAAACTATTCTGTGAACGTTTCAACAGAATGTGATAATAGTTATGATGGACTTTATTGCTTAAACGAGAATAATTTGAGTGAAAAATACAGCAGGCCCCATTTTCCTCTGTATTTAGACGGATCAACTTAATTTCGGAGATGAACCTTCCCTATGCCCCTAAAATCATCCTTAGTGGATTATTAGGAAAAGCTTTCAAAAGATATTTCATGATTTCTCATGATAAGCCCACCATGCCATGCCTCCTCCTTTTTTCAAACTTTCGTGAACAACTTTTGAAGAGTGTAAGCCCAGGAACATTATTGCCAAATTAGGTCCAAATTAGACCAGTAGTTTAGGAGGAGAAGATTTTTAAAGAATTATTTCATGACTTTCTAAGTCTGATAAACTCAGCCCTGCCATATCCCCTTATTTCTCGAATCAAATTTTGCTAAGAAGTTTTGAAAAAAGGTCTAACCAAGGAATATTCCTATCAAAGATGGTCCAAATCTGCCCGGTGGTTTAGAAAGATAATTTTTAAAGAATTATTTCCTGATTTCTGTAAGTCTGATAAGCCTATCCTGCCAAGTCAACTTTCTTTCACAAATCAAAATAGTATGAACAAATTTTGAATTGGGTCAGTCAAGGAACATTCTCGTCAAGTTTGATCCAATTGAATTTCTATAAGTCTGATAAGCTCCACCCTGCCACGCGCCCTTTTTTTTCGCGAATCAAAATATCATGAACACGTTTTAAAAAAAGTCGCCAATGGATCTATCCTGACGACGGATACTGAGTGATCCTAAAAGCCCCCCATGAGCACCTTGTGAGTAGGGCTAAAAGAAAGAAACATTTTTTGTTCTTATTTATCTAAACGTGCTGTGATAATGGTAAGAAGGCTTACCTTAGATATCAAATGATAATTGATAAAACAGCTTACATGTGACGTAGAAACGAAATCCCTACACCAATGCAGGTATAGGAAAGAGGCTTGCGCCTTGTAAACCTTATTCACAGAAAAATAGGTTCTTTTAAACCGGCTCTTGAACAAATTTTCATGAACATTTCATGAACATTTATCAATTAGTTATTAATGTCATTTTCAAGATCAATATTCTTTCTTCCTATTAAACGATGTTTCCTAAGCCCGACTTTAAAACGTCGGATTTTTTTCGTATGTAGCCGTTCTTCTTCGGATGATGTAGATAACGACTGATTTGCTAGCGGAAGCCAATTACGTAATTGACACGTAAAGGAAACTACAAATAAAGATGATCGGTATAATAGCTACAGATAACGTATTTAACGGATAATTCCGGTTCTATTTGGGTTGTACTTCGTAGAATTATTTTGCGTCTCGTAACGAGAAATATTTTTGCTTCTTTTCTTCCTTTATTTTTAGGGTATGTACGTCATTTTCATTACACAATCAGATTAATCACCTTTTTAAAATTGTCTGAAAGTATAACAGGTAGATTTTTGAAAATTGCGATACTTTTGTACAAAATGAATAGGCTCTCCTACTAAAATACTAACGAAGACTAAAACATCAATAATTAAAAGAATGATGCATAGGTTGTATTGAAAATCCTAATTAATTAATTATTCCCACTATAAACAATACATACTTCATGAAAAGTATTTAAAATGTATTGATGAATTCAGAACCTTTTTGGCTAGCTTTAGATCCCGGTCACACTAACTGATGATAGAAAAGGGCAGACATTATTTAATCTCAAAGTAAAATTGGTTTTGCATTATTGTAAAGGTATTGTGGAAGATGAGTTAAACCTTCTGTTGAAATGTCCTTTTTACAACGATCTGCGTGAAAAACTTATTGAAAAAAATATCTTCTTTCGCCGTAGAAGCTATATTTCAAACGACTCATTTCGTCGAATAATAGAACAGTTATCAGAAATTTGGAGATATAAATATTTTATGCTTTAAAACGAAAGAAATAATGTATTGAAAATCAAGGATGATTAATATATTTGTACGTATATATGTGGTACGTGTGTATATGTATGTATGTGTATATCTATTTGCGTGCGTAATTGTTTGTTAGTATATGTGTGTATATACTTGTATGTGAATGTATGTTTATATATGTATGCGGATATATATGTATGTACTTGTGCGTATATGTGTATGCATGTATATGTATCTATAAACATATGTGAATAGATGGGTATTTGTATTACACGTGTAGGTTTTAAGAGTATATTTTGTGTATATCCGTGTGGGTGTGTGCACATATGAGTGTATGTTTTTTCAAGATCAGCCTTTTAAAAGTAGTTTCTCCTTGCATACATAGAACAGCTTGAAATGTAGATATATCTTGTCATCTCTGTAAATGTATTGATATTTCTTTCATACGAATAACTTTCTATCTTTATAGCATACTTCTTTGTTAATTAGATTGTTTTCAATTTCTTCATAGTTAAACCTTAGTTGAAAGAAATATGAGTGAACACCTAAAAATTTCTTTAAGAATGAAATGAAGAAAGTAAATGCTAAACATACATTATAAATGCAGATTAAAGGTTTAACATTAAAATAAAGTTAAATACTAGATACTATTTCATAGGCATCTACATATAAGGTGTTTAAAGTCTAAAATGAACTTTATTATCTTTTCAACACGCCATATGCTACGACAATGCCCATCGGGTTTATCATTCTAATATTTCTCTCATATTTATATGTGTGTTATATGTATATATGTCAATGTATTTCCCTTCCCTTAGCATGAAACACATTTAACTATATTTCTGAACACAAAGCATTACAAAGAAACAACTAAAATTGTATCCATACATTGCACTGAGCTAATGGTTTGCTTAACATATTTGATACATAAAAATGGAATGTGCACAGTGTTACACAAAGCAGTGGCGGAGTTTGCAATATTCCTGAAATAAGAACTATTTTTATGGCGTAGGCATTCAAAGGATTTAGTGGTTAAGCCTCCAGTGGCAGTTTGCCATCATTGAACTCTGAGAAGACCTCAATATTTGTCTGTTTACTTAAGCTACCAAAGCTGACCCTTTGCTAGCTAAAAATGAATTGCTATGAATGATAGGCCAGTCGAACTTTGAGATATTTGAAACTGTTCATTCGAACTGCTAATTTTTCATGTTTTAGAGTATACTTGAACCCTATACATCCTACAATTGTATTTACTTAGAATATCATCGCCTTTTATTTCTATTAATGAGTACATGTACAGATTTGCATACACCTTTTCTTTCTTTCTCCGTTTTTTGATAATCTTGAGGTTGATGGTAATCGTTTGATGTCAAACAAGAGGTCGAAGTTTTAGCTAAGTAAGAGAAGTCGGTAGGCCTATATTGGCATATCATTCCAATTTGCTTGAGCTCAGAGTAGTCGCTGTAAGTTTTGTGATCTAGTAGAGTATTGTATCAGTGTTTTGTCATTTTGGTGGCCTAGTGCAAGAACATCATAAGTGTCTATACAAAGTATAGACACTTTAATGTTTTTACACTAAGCTATCGATTTGTGTGCGCTCTAGTTGCTAAAGTGTGGTCCCTTTCCTTTAAACTTAGAGATATTGGTGTAAGTTTTCGGAGAAGTTCATTTTTCTGTCATGTGGGTTGAACGGCAATGTAACATCTCAGAAAAAAGACTTAGGTACAATACACTCTGATGTCTTCATTCTTGACTCAAGTTTCTCGGAACCTACTCAATATACTATACACCCAAAAAATCTTTTATTAAAAAGACAAGTTCAAAAATGAATTGAGGTAAAATTACGCGTAGTCTTCTGGGTCAAATTTATGGAGATAAGATTGTATTCGCTCTACAGGTTGCTTTTCGACTAAAATGTCTTGAAGCTTTACCTTATTTCGGCTCTTTGAAATATTAAGCCAGCTGTGGTTAAAACATATTCATTAGCGTATATGCGACACTGGTGACTACTAGTCTTTTAATTTCATGACCGGTACTATTTTTTTTATAATAAACATTTTACACTCCAGTATTTATATTAAACGGCGTTATTTGGTATGATTTATGGCCAGTTTCCCTGCAACAAAAAAAGAACATCGTAAACCTAAGAAGGATAGCAGATGGGAAAGGGTGTAGTGGTAGTACTGGTGTGAGAAATACGAGGAATCCATTGTTAGCTGCTCCAGCCGCCGCGATATGACTGAAACACTGTTAAAAGTGGCATTGAACCCCATTCAATCAATCAATCACAACAAAAAAGGAAAATGGTTTGTTGGTAATCTAGACATCGTAACTTCGGTTTATAAGCTGTACTTACGACGCTAAAGTTGCTAAAGCAACAAAATGCTTGTCATAATTGTAGGCAAATGTCTGATTCTAAAATATATTTACGGCCTAAAGGAATGATTTGATTGGTCGGAAGGGTCTTTGATAGACCCCATCCGTCAATCATATCGGCTACTTAGTTCTAAACTTTCAGATACGACTTTAGATCTGGCAAAATACAGGGCTGTTCGTGCCTTGCTCTTCTTGGGACTATTCTTCGTTTGTGGTGGAGTAGCTTGTGTTGCCGTGAAGTTATTCGTATTGAAGGAACAGAAAGAAATGCTGATTGCTGCTGCTGGTATCTACTTTCTAGCAGGTTAGTAAAGTGATGAAAAGAAGAATAAGTTGTACCTTATTCATTTAAATAGAAATCGTTTTACACGACCACAAACAATATTTATGTCCAATGATGCAGCGATCAAATTCCACAAAAGATCTGTCGATATGATTTAGAAGACCTCTATCGTTGTCTTACTATGGTAGTTATGTCTGGTTGAGCTGAATCGCGTGTAAAAGAAACGTTTGAAAACGCCATAGAAAGTATTCAAACTTATATTCATATACCATTTACTGCATACGAGTGTACACTTTTAACGAAGGTATCCATGGAAGCGGTACCAACTGTATTTTTATAAACAAGGAAAACGGCTACCGAGGGAGATCTATGAATGTTCATGGTTTTTGTCTTTTTTTTTTTTTTTTTTTTTGTATGTAGGTTCATATTTGATTATAAGCTTAAGAACCAGTCCATGTATATTCATTCAATTTGGTCATAGTGGAATTCTCAAATGGTTTGTTTCCACTTTTTTCACCCCAGATTTTTTCTTTCATCCGTTTACCAAAAGTCCAAACAAGCATTGAGCAAGTTGGATATAGAATACTTCTAAAGAAGTTTAGCGTATAGATCTACAAAAATAGCAATTAAAAGAACAGAAAAAGAGCAAATACAATCATTTAGACGTGGTTGAAGCTTTCAGCATGATGTCGTATAGGCTGCGACGTTAATGTTAACGATACCGCACTGTTTTTGACAGTTTATCCGTATGAAAGTTGTTTAATAGTTCAGTTCACGGATCGCCGACCGGATTTTCGATTTAGATATAATCGGTGTTATTTTGTAAATTTTGTGGTCAGTCACTTGTAACAAGAAATCGTTGTATTGCGATCGTGACGGCGTGCGTGAAAAAAATATAGCATTAACTCTAGAAACCAACGAACATGCTTTACATAAATATCATATTTTCTCTTCCAGAGCAAAATTAATGATTTATTTTTTTATTGACAGCGGCGATCTGTTGATTAGACCTTGTACAGACAGTGCACGAACCACTTGAACTCATTCAACGATTTTGTGGCTGTTTTTGTCTGTCTCAACTGATATGAGAAACGGTCTGTCGTAGAAACTTCACTTTCGCACTTTACTCGCCGATAGGAGCTGTCTTTAACAATCTTAGCAAACACCATTCATCTAATAAAGGTAGATCACCAAAGTGGTGTCTTCAAGTTAGTGATCGTTTCAACGGGAATACTTACGTCCGAGTTACTTTTCGTTTAAAAGAATATGGTCCCAGTTTCTTACTCCCGACATATTGTAGATTTGTGGTGTTTGAAATGAGGAGCAACATATGCCGATATGCACTTATCGACGTTTATTTCTGAAATAAAAATCAACGATGACTCTGGAAACGATTAAAACATAAATTGTCCCTCATGTAAATCTAGTTGATATTTTTTGCAGTAATGGACATCAAATTGAAGGGTTCTAATGATTTTAAATAATTATATAATGATAGCGCTAATAAGATTTTTATGTTAATCCTTGTCATGCTGTACAAATTACCTTACTGAATTGCCGTAAAATCAAAGGGCTGAAAGCACTGATAGAAGTTGTTGTTCAAAAATCAATGTTTCTTTTAGAAATCGATTTCATAAACGATTCTGGCAGGAGAATTACAAACAAAAGATGTAGACCAAGATCAGACTGCACTTATGTGCAGGCTGATCTTGGTCTATACCTCCTGCCCAAACCGGAATATTCCGGGTTCAGCATGAAAAGGGTTAATAAGTACCTTATCGGTAAGGGAGAACTAATGATTCACAAGCAGTCTCTCTTTTTTTCCACAAAAATACTTTGAATAGATCATACAAATCATAATGACATTGCGATATCCAAATAACCATTATTAAGATTCTTTACTCCTATCTTATCAAAATCTTCCATAATTCATGAGTTAATATGGGAAAAGGACGATCTGCTTGTTGCTAGCAACCGTTCCCTTTCTAAGAACGTTTTATATTCCGCTTTCTTTTCAATAGTATTTCATTTGCAATTGCCATACATCAGGTCAATCAATTACTATGAGGAAGCTCCAGGACCAGAAGGGTTATATAAGATAGATTATGGTTAATAGGACGGATTGGAACCATGCATTTTCCTTGTAGATACTCGTATGTAGGCACAAGCGAGGAAGAAAGCTTCCTGTCCTCTGCAATAATTTGGTAAAGAATTAGTCATAGAAACCGTTTGTTCTAAACGTCAGCTTAAAGAAGTATGTCTATGTTTTTGACCTCCTCAAATGACGTATAGCGGCAGTAAATCAAAAACCAGTCGACCAATCAAATATTTTATTCAGTCCGGAATCGATTTTTAGACTCCGACATTGGCCGCTATTTTGTGAGACATTTTCGTTCATTTGGCAACTTGAACGTCGTAACTACAGCTTATTCCATACTACATATGCTACTAGCCATAACTTTTGCAAAATAACGTTTTGAATTTAAGTGGAACTTCCTGTCGGAGTTATTAAGAGGTCCCTAATAAGTAAGTGGGCGGAGCCAGCGATTGGCCAATTAACCCGACGCATACGTGCCTAAACTGTCAGTGATTGAAGCCGATGTGAATGCTGATCTTTGCCTATACCTCATGTCAAAACAGGAATTTTCTGGCCTCAGCTTGTATTTACGACTTTAGGTCGCTAACAAACCACTTTACTTTTTGTTACATTTTAAATACCATTACTTTTTGTTGTTGTTGTTAGACAAAGTCTATACGCATGTTTGTATCATTTCATCATTTACAGTAATCACTTTCACAATAGCGAAGGCAACATTGTAAAAAGACTTCAGGTATTCTAATTTGAAAATGTCTTGATATTCTACCTTCATGAAATAAAACTGTTATTATCATTATTAGTATTACTATTATCGTTACTATTATTTAATTTCTAGTTTCATCTATCAAGCACGAGCGTTCTAATTGGTCAAAAAAATATTCATAACTCAATGAACAAAATTTTGAGCACGCAGCGATTTAGTATGCTTCCGCACAAAAAAGTCCCATACAAAAAGATATCAAAATATGTAAAGATTTTGCTTTTTTCGCTCGATGATATTAAATTATAAAAAATGAAGAGAATATTTTTTTGTTTTTATGGAGGTATGAACCGAAGGACCTAATCACACAATGTATGAATCCGCCTCAGGTATTCATACAGTGTGATTAGGTTTTTCGGCTCATACCTCCATGAGAACAATATAATATTCTTTGTTTTCATGGAGGTATGAACCGAAAAACCTAATCATACAATGTTTCAATACGCTTCCTCGCGTATTCATACAGTGTGATTAGGTTTATCGGTTCATACCTCCATGAAAACAAAAAAATATTCTCTTCAGCTCTTAAATACATCTTGCAAAATATCGCCGTTTGATATGAAGTTGGAATCTCCTGTTGGGATTCAATGGGCGAGGCTATCGATCCGTCAATTATCATTTGCAGCCCTCTAATTTCAATGCAAATTTGAAATCAGAATAACAAGTACTAGATATTACATGACGACAGCGTAGCCTTTTTAGGACTATGACAGCGTTTGTTGAAGAGGTAACCCCGCGCTTCCTTTAACCATTTCATGTTTGGGGAAATTTAAGACTGGTCTAAGTTTAAAGAGGTTGCAGACGACATTGAAAAATTTGATGCAGTTTAAAATGAAATGGTCCTATGTGGTAGAAATATTATGGGAAAAGAGAAATTTCTTCTTTTTCCACAATATTTTCTCAAGTATAAAATTACAGCAACGTAAAATCCCGGGTTTGTACTGGAAAGGGTTAGCCCATTCCCATACAACTTCTCCTTTTTATGCCCCCAAGAAAAAAGCTTTTGAAAACTTCGTAGAAAATGAAGAAATCGCCTGTAACAACCAATGTCTTCACAATCCACAATGTGTTCTGCCAAAAAAGACAAAGATTGTTAAAATTTCAGCAACTAAAATTTTTCGTCTGCATCTTCTTTGAATTTGGACCAGTCTAAGATTTTCTTGGTTGATAATGGGTTAAACTCAACTGGGCGCAGGCAATACTGAGCATTGTGATATTTGATCGGCAGCGCTAGCACATTTTCTATGATTATAGCCCGACCAGAGTGCCACCATAAAAGGTATCCAATGCTGTCGCAAAGTTGAAAATTGGATATCAACTATAAAGTCAAAAAGATGGAGACTCGTTCTTGGACAATGCCATTACAGACAATTCCACATGGAAAAAATATTTAACTGCCTCTGTATTTACATCATAAAAACCTTATCTTGATCAGAACTTTGAAATGTTACAGACGTACTAAAACGATCAGATTTTTTGTTGGTTAGAAATCTTCTAACGAAAAAACCTTTATATGCGTGCAATATAGTTTAAACATTTTTTTAACCTGGGTAGCATTCTTAAACGTTTAACCCATTCCCATACAAGGGCGCTTTTTGATGTCCCTCATGCATTTAACTGTTGGGAAAATATTGTTTAAAATGAAGAAATTGCTATATTTTCTACAATGTTTTCTGCTCCAAAAGTTGAATAAATCTAAAATTTTATTAACTTTAAAATGTCGTCTGCAGCATCTTTGAATTTGAACAAGTCTAAAATGTTGTCGTCTGGTAATGGGATAATTGATAGACAAAAGAAATTTGTACAAAATGTGTTTGCTGCACCAAATTGACAGAAATTTCAGAAGACGCAGTTTATTAACCTTAAATTAGACACCGGGAGTGGTAAAAGCCATCGTGAGAAAATGGACAATTGCCTTTGAGGTGGCGTCCTAGACCGGAACCTGGCCGAACAATAGCCGTCTGACAATTTCAAATGTTGATGGTAAATCTTGGAATGGTACAAATAACAACTCAAAGATAACTTATTATTTGTTGGAAAATAATTAAGACTTGCCAAACTTGAAAGAGGTTGCAGATGACAACGAAAACTGTTACAAGGATTAAGGTAAATGTCGGTTTTTAATTCTCCGATGTGAGAGTCTCTTGGAAGGTAGGGTAGTGACATAAACAAGCGAAAACTCAAACCTCTGGCATCCCGAATCATCTGTCGGACTAGAAAGTTATTTTATTTCAAGGCAATTATTCAAGAAGTAATAAGTACTTTCGCCAACGAATGATTTACCTTTTAGCTAGCCAAAATTTTGAGGTCTTCTAGTAGTTCAACGGGTGCAAACTGTCACTGGAGTCTTAACCACTAAATCCATTGAAAAAGTAGTTCTTATTTCAGTAACATTGCCAACTCTGCCACTGCATATTATGGTCATTTGAATTAACTTTATTCAAATTGTAGACAACTCCTTCAAACGCATGCTATTTAACCCAATCCCACCCAACCGCGCTTTTGAATCATCTGATGAAAATATCTTTGGAAAACATTGTGAACAATGAAGAAATTGCTTGTTACAATCAATTTCTTCATTGTCCACACTGTTTTCTACCCTACAAGGCAAAGGTTTTCTAAACTCCACTAAACATGATAAACTTTGACAAAGAAGATTACTGAATAAAAGCATGTTTTGCTAGCTTTCAGTACTTACAGTACTTTGATTGTTTATTGTCTCTGATTGCTAGCGATACGTCAATTTGTCTCCAACCAATAAGCAAACGATACTTCGTTCGACTTAGAAGGCTGGTGACAGGTTATAAAGATATGGTACATGGGTGTCAAACAAGAAGACATCGTACCAGCTGTTTGACTGAAATACTGTTGAAAGTGGCGTAAAACCCAATAAAAGACAATTAAAGATTTTTGTCGATAACGTGAACCATGCCTTCGACAGTTTACATACCTCAAACTGGAAGGATATAAACAAAAAGGCGACAGCTCGAACAAGAAATCTAGGTACTTTAAGAAAACTTATATTAAAGCTAGAAAAGTGCAGCTTCGTTGTTTTATAATGGTGAAAATAACTCTCTCCATATCATTGTAGAACTGAAGAACTGGATTTAAGTACGCATGTGTCTGACATTTATTGTAATTCAAAATTGTCTCTCTCTCTCTCTTTTCCGTACCGTTGCTAGCATCACCAGGAGAACTTATTGTTTTATTTCCATGTATTATATAACTTGATAGGCACTTCCTTGAAACCCCGCAAAACAGATGTTTAGGAAAAAATGGGATCGAGCAGAGGTCAACCAAAAAAATAAAGGTTTTTTTGTTATTTTTTTTTCGAGAATTAATACATTGTAAAGAAAAATAAACATCCTATCTTCAGAAAAAACATTCTAGAGTGAAAGGTTTCGACTATGGCCAGTTTGCGCAGTCTTAGGTTTTATTAACCCTTGTCATGCTGAACCCGGAATATTCCTGTTTTTTATAGGATGTATAGACACAGATCAGCCTGCACATATGTTATTAGAGATGTTCGATGGCCTGTTCGATCGTATTTATCGCGAGGTTAATTATAAACAGAAGTCTGAAATCAACTAGTTTATCTATAGCGGATGAACTATTTATATTTCATTGGGTGAACAACATAAGCTTTTTTTTACGAGTGGCGAATAAATCAGTTAAAATAGCCTTTTGTTGTTCACGACATGAAAGATACATCGATTGCACACGATAAACGAAAAAATGATCTCTTTGTTTTATGGGAAAAATAGACCACATACGAGCTTCTAGAGGAACGTTCTGAAAGCGCGTCATTGGACACGTGATTTATATGATAACCTGAAGCCATCACCAGCATCTTTGGTCCCGCGTAGATGACATTCAGCAGAACGAGACCGGACTAAATCTACCTCTTGTACTCTGAAATGTCTTGCCCAAGGATATATCTACAAGACCAGCAGTGCGACCGGGATCAAAGCCTTCAACTCTCGTCTTGTCTCAGAAAAGGACTTCGCCGCAATCACTGAGCTACATAGGACCAAAGATGAAATTGGTTTTAATATACCTCTCTTTTCGCCTCTTTTCCCTAATCCTTAGCAACTTAGTTTAACGTAAAATTATTTCACTGCGTATTCATCACACCTAAACCTACAGTTGACCAATCACGGCTGGCAATAAAAGAAAAAATAATCATAATGGTAATTCATACCTGAAGTGAAATTTTAACTCCAATAATGACAGCAAATTTTTGTGAAGCAGTTTTCTTGGTTTGATGACTTAAACGTCGTAACTACAGCTTGAATAAGCTGTAGTTACGACTTTAAAGTCTCAATCCAACCTTTCAGTTTTTGTTACATGCTACTGTCTATTCATTTTGCAGAAAAACGCCGTTTAAAATGGAAGGGTAACTTCCTGTCAGAGTCAATGGACTGGGACAACGAAGTAAGTAGGCGTGGCCAGTGATTGATCAATTAGGGGAAAAAATCGAAGAATATTGAAGATAAGGAAAACATCCGGTGTTCGTTCTAAATTATTACTTCGATAAGTTCAAGAAGTTCGGCTTATGTTAGAAACAATCAAGGCCAAGAAATTTCTAGATAAAGAAGTTCACATCCTACGCCTTAAGGATTTATCTCAGACTGTAGATAATGGAATTCGTCTTAAACAAGGCTAATGTTGGGTACGGTATTACGAAGTTATCCTAGAGATTCACTTCTTGTAAATAACACAAGAAATTTTGTTTGTTTCATCGGTAGTTCTTAAACCCATTACCAGACGAAATTTTAGACTAGTCCAAATTGAAAGACGTTGGAAACGACAATTTTAAGTTGATGATTCCTTTAAATCAAATATAGTCTTTAATGTAGCAAATATTATGAGAAATGAAGAAATTGCTTTTTGTAAACTATTACTTCGTTTTCCACAATGTTTTCCGAAGTTTGATTCTTTCAGAGCTTAAAGAGAGTCGGAACGAAGAAAGCATTCTCCGTGTGGAATAACACATCGATTTATTAACAGGGCTCGAGATTGTGAAAAGAGTTGTAGAACTAAATTAGGATTTTTCCGGGACAACTTAATAAATCTTTAGAAAAAAAAATTACTGAAAAGGTTTCAGACAAAATTTACGGAACAGATAAAGAACCACTTATTTCTATAAAACTTCTACAACTGAGTGTTACTAGTCCTTTAGTTCCGAAAAATATATGAACATGTTTATACATAAAAAAAACTAAAAAAAAAAGTTTTGAAGAACGAATGCAGAATTTCGTAGATCAACCATTTTCCAAACTATTTTTTCATTATGGATCAGACCTTTTTCCTCAACTTTTCCGAGACCAAGTGCCATTCTCTTTTTAAAAGAATATTGGAAATTAATGAGTTCCTTTTTCAAATAATTAATAGAATTTGAATTTTGTAGGTAAAAATGTAATGATTTTGCTAAAAGAACTTAACCTATAATGACTGTTTTAGTTAAAAGTGAGCTAGATTGAAGTTTGGTCAACCCATACAAATGCTTAGAATTATATTCGCATCAACGTTCTTAATCATTAAAAATGCCAAATAAGGTAGTTTGTTAGTGTTTAAAAAAACACTATTTTTTGCAAAATTTATAATATCAGCCATAAAAAGCCAACTGTTTGTGGGTGACCCAAATATTTTAATGCTAGCTAGTTCAACAGAATTTCAGTTGTATCAAGGTCATGTTTATACATTCCTACATAATCCAAAATTAAAAACAATGAAATTATTTTCTAGTCATACCTGGTGTTTTTAAATGGTCGACCAGCTGCTTCATGATGTCTGCTAATTCAAAAGATTGCACTGGTTGGAGACCTTTACTTAATTGGATGAACACTGTTCCCTTGTATCGCAAACCTTCACAATATGGAATACTGCGGTGAAATTCAGAAATACTTGGTTGTACGGAATAAAATTGTGAATAACTTACATTGAAAGATCCTCAACTATTTATCATTATTTCCTCAAAATTTCGTTTTTATAATTTTTTAGAATGTAGTTATTTGTAATTATCTGATAGGTTTTCACAACCTGTCACATCTGTTTTTGTAACTGAAGAGAAGTATGACTAGGGATGATTTGGGATTAGTATGACATTGTCTCACACTATCTGAAGAATCACTTTGAGCAGAAAGACTATTGCTTTCACCATCAATAGCATATGTATCATGTTCACGATCGGAATTATCAGTGAGCTTTCTTTCCTCAAATGATAAATCAGCAGCGCTCCCTATGCTGTCAAAAATTCTAATTAAATATACAGCCAGAATAAATAAATAGATCATTGCACTTGGTAATAATTTAATTGTTAGTTTCGTCTATCAAAAACGAGCGATCTGATTGGTCGAAAAAATTAATTCATACCTCCATGAACAAAATTTTGAGTACGCAGCCATTTTGAATGCTTCCGCACAAAATAGTTCACTAAAAAAGGTATCAAAATTTGTTAGGTTGTTGCATTTTTCGCTCGATGCTATTAAAATTATAAGAAATGAAGATAATATTTTTTGTTTTCATGGAGGTATGAACCAAAAAACCTAATCACACAATGTATGAATCCGCTTCGCGTATTCATACAGTGTGATTAGGTTTTTCGGTACATACCTCCATGAAAACAAAAAATATTATCTTCATCTCTTAAATATTTTGTACGTTACTAATTTCAATCATTTCATTTTTATACACTTTTAGATACTTCTAAGGATCGGAAGAATGTTCGATGTTTTATATAAAATGTATTTGATCAAACTGGGATATGTAAGACGGGGCTGCAAATTACAACATAGAAAATTGACACAAACATCAATAACCTTGAATCTACGAAAGACCGGTGGTGACATCAAGAATTCACAGTTCACTTCCAACTCCACACTTCCAACTTCACACTTCCAACTTCACACTTCCAACTTCCAACTTCACACTTCCAACTTCACACTTCAAACTTCCAACTTCACACTTCATACTTCCAACTTCACACTTCAAACTTCATATTTAATTTGGTTTGATAATGTACTGTGAATTTAAGAAGACACCACGGGTCTCATAATTCACATTTCACACTTCCCACTTCAGACTTAATATGTATGAAGTTTGAAGTGTGAACTGTGAATACATGATGTCACCACCGGTCTTTCGTATGAATCCTTTAGATTTGCCGAAAAATTTGGTCGACAAGAAACTGAAAACATAAAGTAGTAAAACTGCTACGTGTCAATTATGCAAACTGTATACATACCATTGTTTGATTTCTTTGTGTTGAGTTTAATATTTTTCATAGGATAAAGATGATCGGAAATGCTTTTGATTGGCTGAAAAAAACTGCAACGAAATGGGTATATCTGATCGAAATTCAGTAATTTGGAGACAGCCTGATTAGCTCAGTGGGTAGAGCACTTGACTTCAAACCTCAAAATTGATTATAGCTCTCCAATTGACCAATCGCTGGCCCCGCCCACTAACTTCGATAGCCTCGCTCATTGACTCCAACAGGAAGATCCACTTCGATTTTATATAGCGTTATTTTGAAAAATTTATATCGAAAAGCATGTAACAAAAAAGTAAAATAGTTGGTTGGCGACCTGAGCGTCGTAACTACAGCTTGAATAAACCTATATACGACGTTTGAGTCGTCAAACCAACAAAAAAGGTTAACAAAATTGAGACCAATGTCATGGATCAAAATCATGTCTGGTCTCAATAAATGCTTTCGTTGGTCGACCGTTTATTTGATTGACAATCGCGATTGTTCAATAATAGGTCTTGTTTTGTTTTTTTTACCCAAGGGCACGGACTTTTCGATCGACCCCGCTTGTTATAATGTTTTCAACCTTAACTCGTCTATGATTTATATTCGGTTCAAGTGTTGTCCATTCGCACAATAACATGTAGCCGGTAGAATGGACATAACCTTTTACTAACACTTGACCTAATGAACTAATCAACGTATGAAAAATATAACCGAGATCAACACTTACACTAACAATGGCGTCTATTTTCAATGACATGCAGAACTGATCATGTAGTCCCACTTGAAAAAGGGTCGTCGTGCTCAATCACTTTAACTATAAGCTTTCAAACATTGCTGGGGATCGTTGTTTCAGAGAAAATAAAATGATGAAAACAACAATTTCAACAAAGTACTCACACTCACAAAAAATCACGGACCCTCATCTTTTAACCTACAAAAAAATTAACTTCATTCTGAAAATGGCTTGATAGACAATTCATATCAAACCCTGATCCGCTTATTCGGATGATACAATTTTGAAAGCAGTGAATGATCAGCGCCTATGAAACAACAACATAAGAATACGTCGTCGAAAAGAAAATAAACAACAACATATCAGATAAGATACATCTATTTACTGCTCTATAGAAAACACCGAATGAACGGATCTTTAAAAGATTAGTACCGCGGAATTATTTTGAAATAAGTAAACCAGAAACGTTTCAATAGACTTGAAACATCTTCATTAACGAGTACGTAAGGTAACAATTGGTCTGACTGCTCAGGTAACTCAAACAAGAGTTTACCGCGACAACATGTTTCACCCCATCGGATGCTTGTCAAAAAGAGTGCTTACTTAACCTATTCCCACGCAACAAAATTTTAGACTGGTCCAAATTGAAAGAAGCAGCAGACTATAATTTATAGTTGCTAGAATTTCGAATTAGCAAGGTCAAGGTCACGCCAAAAAGTTTCTGACCTAGTGGACCTAGTTCTTTACCTGTTATAAATATGGAATATATGAAATATATCAAATTAAAGATATTACTTTTACGAAGGTCGAAGGTCAAGATCACAGCGTCATGTTACTTTGTCATAAACGGATGCCTGATACTTGCTGACCGTATATTCCTATTGGTCCTATGTCTAAAGAATAAAACAAATCATCAAGTTAAAAGTTTTGGAAAAGTATGTCAAGTTCAAGGTCACTGGCTCATTGTCTTAAATGAAAACTCGTCATTTGTTGAGTGTGTGTGTAATATCTGAAGGTCGTGGGTATGACTGATCAGAAAATATGAGCAGGTGGGTTAAAAATCAAGGTCACAAGATCTCGTAACTTTGTCTAAAATGAAAAAATATCACTTATTCAATCTAGAATTAATATTTTATGATCCTGGAAGTAAAGAATCCGCAAAATTTAAAGCGGCTCTTGCACAGATTATGAAAGATACGGGAAAAATTGGCTGTAAGTTTTAAATTTCTGTGATGTTTTTATATATTTTAAATGAAAATCACAGTTCATAACTGTAAATAAGGTAGAAAAGAAGAAAAACATGTTTAACGTTACGAGACGCCCATTAAGTCAGCGAAGTACAACCGGAATTCATCGGGAAAATATGTTATCTGGCGATTGCACTGAAAATTGTCTTATTTGTAGTTTCCATTACGTATCAATTACATCATTGGCGTCAACATCATCCGAAGCCTAACGACCTACCCGATGAATTCCGATATTACAAAGTAGGACATAGTGAATATATCGCATTAAGTCAAATCTTAAATAATTTAATTGTTAGTTTCGTCTATCAAAAACGAGCGATCTGATTGGTCGAAAAATTTAATTCATACCTCCATGAACAAAACTTTGAGTACGCAGCCATTTTGTTTGCTTCCGCACAAAATAGTTCACTACAAAAAGGAATCAAAATTTGTTAAGTTGTTGCATTTTTCGCTCGATGCTATTAAATTATAAGAAATGAAGAGAATATTTTTTGTTTTTATGGAGGTATGAACCGAAAAACCTAATCAAACAATGTATGAATCCGCTTCGCGTATTCATACAGTGTGATTAGGTTTTTCGGTTCATACCTCCTTGAAAACAAAAAATATTCTCTTCATCTCTCAAATGAATTTAGTAGATGCAACATAATGAATGAATATTTATTGTGAACTTGACATCAAAAACTATTGGAAAAGCAGATAATTTTCCTTCGTTAAATTTTTATGAAAATCTGTACAAGAGCTTTAAACAAGATTAAATATTTTTGAAAAGTAGGTCAAAGACCAAGGATCATGGTTCTTGGCCTATAGATAGCAACTCCCTTGGCGAAAGTATCTTTAGATTTAATCAAGCGAGTGAAAGGAATCTGCAAATATTTCCCTGTTTAAAGCCTGAACATAGGTCGATAGTCGAGGATCATGATACTTGATCGAAAAAGAAAGTATTTCACTAGGTGAATGTCTACAAAATTTAACAGCCCAAGGTAAAGGGAAGTAGGAAATATGATTGCGGTTTAACTTTTTTTTAAAGTATGTCATGTCGAAGGTCACAAGGTCAAAGTCCTTTGTGTAAAATGAAACCCTATGACTAGATGAATATATATGTCGATCGTTCCATGTTCCTTAACGTAGACATTTATCTATCTATCTATATATACTGCCCAACTCCCCTTTCGGGTATTACTGACAGGTGCATTTAGTATTACTGGCAGATAACATTTAGTTATCCTGTTTCCTAAATGTTTAGCTATGATATATGTATGCGCCTCTTGAACAGATTATGAAAAAAATGCTAAAAATTTGAAAATTCTTATTTCAATGATTCCAGAAATTGGTAAGAATGAAGCTGGTTTTGTAATGAAAATGACTGTTGATAACTTCTCAAAACAAAGGAAAGAAGCAAAATATCGAGCCAAATAAGTCTATGAAGTGCAACCCGCTTAAAATCGGAAATCATAGGGTAAATACGTTATCACCGTCCTCGCCGAAAATTGCCTTATTAGTGGTTTCCATGACGCATCAATTACTTCATTAGCTTCTGCTTGCAATTCAGTCGTTTTCGACTTTACCCGAAGACTAAGACCTCATCCGTTAAATTCCTATGTTTAAAGGTAGGGCATAGGGAAGATATCAAATAAAATCTAATTTATAGTGAATTTAGTAGATTAAAAACGAAGAGGAAGAGTTGTAATATAATCTCGGCCTTTTCTCCTGTTTCTACAATGTTTCTTCTCAGTGATCGTATAGTGGATAAATTAGCAATAACTCTAAACTTTTGTTTACATCAGACAATATTTATTACTTCTTAACTACTCTGGGAGCATAAGCCCCAACAGTCATATACGTGATCTATCCCATTTCAAACTCCAGACACTCCCCCTGTCTTGCGCATTTGCTTCCCTTTTTATATGGGACCAAAAAACTACGTCAACAAATAAAATATCTTGTTTCGCATCTTCCTCTCAAAAATTTTCATTCAAGAAAGTATTGGCAGCAGATGGGCGTGTTAATCTTCGACCCATCAACATAATATTTAGTATTGATTTCATGGATTCGGACCGTGGCTACACTACTAATTTCTTCACGAAAGAAATAAATGAGCTTCCACAATAGGCTCGAATCATGGATTATGTTACAGAGTTATTTACCGTGAAAATGACATTATTAACTAATGGAAAAGCAGATACTTTTTCCTCCATCAAATTTTCACGAAAATCTGTTCAGAGCAGCTAAATTTTGAAACTAAAAAAATATTGATGCATATCTAGATATATAATTTCCCTGAACAAATTCCTTTTTCCTGCGTCAAAACAAGCCCATGAAAATATAACCCTGAAATGATCGTAGGTTTCGCAATATTTTACTCTCAAGATTCTAGGATGAAAGCACGTAACATGGATATATAAAAAAAATCAACATAATTAACCGCGAATAAGTTCTACACAAATCACTCAAGACAGTGAGGTCTTCTTAATCGGTTTATATGTTTATAAATACCGCAGAAATACTGTTGAAATCGGATAAAATATCGTTAACTGTCAATATGTCTGGCTTTGACCACCCACGTTTCCGGTGTTCTGAAACTCCGGTAATGGACGGTTAGCGTGATACTTTGGTAAACATTAATCATTTTAGCCCATTCCAACATGGTCCTGCTTTATTACGAATTACAAAATATCATTTTGAGAAAAACATTGTGGACAACGAAGAAAGTGCTAGTATCAAGGAATTTCTTCATTTTCATACAATGTATTTTTTAACCCCCCCCCCCTCTCAAAAAATCAACAAAAAACAAAATATTTTTTTTTTGAAATTACATTAACTAACAATTGTTGTCTCTGCAATTCCTTTTAAATTTGACCAGCCTAAAAATGCTTGTGTAGATAAAGTTTCCGTATAACCCATAATGTTTTATATCCCCCCCCCCCCCAAAAGGACAATAATTTTTAAAATTAATCAACTAAAAATGTTGTCTGCAACATTCTTGAATTTGGACCAGTCTGAAATTTTGTCGTCTGAAAAAAGGTCAAACGGTTAGGGAAATGGACCTTTTCATCTGTAACAGAGATATGTTTGTGATATGTTAGTGAGAATGTAAAAGATTTGTATTTCGAAAAGGTATTAACCCGGATGTTTCACATAAAACTTTTGAGATAATTTTCAAATCTGTCTTGTACAATTAATACATTCCTTATAATCTCATTTCCTAGTTAATCGATCCAAGTGTAATTATTTATTCTTATCATAACTAATGGTGACATCAACTTTCAATAGGAAAGTCTGGAAAAATGTCCCTTAAATATAAGTTGGCATTTATCGATAAGATTGTTAAATTCACATCAGAAATAAAATTAGCTCTTGACTTAAATGAAAGAAGAAAAAAAAACAGTGCAAAATAGGCCCATCCGAGTATTATTTTATAGTCCCTAAAAGTCTGACCCTTCCTCGTCCACATTTTTTGCAAATAAAATTTCACGAACAAGTTTTGAAAAGGGTCACCTAAAAAATATTCTTGCTATGTTTTGTCCAAATTGACAAAGTAATATATGGGAAGTGTGATATGCTCGAACCCACCACGCCCCCATTATTGCCCAACCAAATTGACCCAGTACTTTAGGAGAAGATGTTCAAAGAACTATTCAGTGATTTCTCTAAGTTTGACCCTTCCAATCGCACATTTTGTACAAATGAAATTTCACGAACAAGTTTTGAAAGTGTCACACCTTGAATTGTCGTCTGCAACTCCTTTCAATTTGGACCAGTCTAAAATTTCGCCGTCTGGTAATGTGTTAAGGACCGACTCCAGAAGGCAGGGAAAATAATCTGAAAATGTCTAAACCCGCTGAAAAAAATAAGAATTGGGGGTTTCTTTAACGTATCTTGGTCATAAAACAGCTTTATATAGAAAGCAAATTACCATAGATAGATCTTACCCAAATACGTGTACATGGGATTATACAATCGATCTTGCGTCGGCGCATCCTTAATTACAAACTTTGTACTTTCAAATATTTTACCGAATACTGTGGTGTTTGTTCTTTAACCCGTTACCAAACGACACAATTTTAGATAGATCCAAATTCAAAGAAGATATAGACAACATTTACAATCAGTGAAATCTGTATTTTGGGATAAAAAATATTGTGCGAGATGTTGAAATTGCAAGATTGCGTGAGATTAAACAGTTGTGAAGAAGAACTGGTTTCACAATAGAATATATGGGTAGGAGTACATAATAAGGACATAAGCCTATATCGTCTGCAATATACTCATAATAATTGTCGAGGAGTGCAAAGGTTAACAAGATCAAACTCCGTTGGGTTTGGTAAAATATTTGAAAGTAAAACGTTTGAAAAATTAGACCATATCGAGCCCTGATAAACACGTACTATAACGGGAAAATATGGTTAATAATCCTTTATTTGTCTTTCTCGTACATCTGTATTATGGTTATTATAGAGGGCGGCTGTGTTCGAGGCTAACAGCTTCTCACCTGTAACTGTGTTTTGGTCAACCATTTTTTTTACCCGAAGATTTTGAGCATTGATTTTTTTCATCGGGGAGTTTTTTCCGGACGAATTCTGGTTAAGTTTATGTATATTAACCCTTTTCATGCTGAACCCGGAATATTCCGGATAGGGCAGGAGGTGTAGACTAAGATCAGACTGCACTTATGTGCAGGCTGATCTTAGTCTACACTTCCTGCTTGTACTTTTCCTGTCAGAGTTGTTTATGAAGTTGATTTCTAAAGAAAATCTTGATTTTTGAACAACAAGTTCTATCAGTGCTTTCAGCCCTTTGACTTGACAGCAAATTCAGTAAGGTAATTTATACAGCATGACAAGGGTTAATGGAAGAACGCAGAACGTTGTTCTTTTTTTCCACACTATGTACCCACTACTTTACGATCTATATTGTCCACCGACCTGTGTTCTTGGAATCGGGTTGAAGGGTATGCTCAACAGAGTTGCGAGGAATAAAACTTCAACTCTCACCCACGTAATTAAAGGCAATTAAATGTCTTAATGGCGACACAAGATAATTGAAAAAGAAAATCATCGATATTAGTGCGCAAGATTTCAGTGGCCTAGGCAGACGAAATTAACACAAGAGGCGCGCCCGTATCACTCAACAGGTCTGAATGTAACGATTAAGCAAATGGTATTTTCAAGAAATTCAATATAAACTGAATCATCTTTGCCATATCTGGCAAATAAATCTGGTTACTGGGATTGTCAAAGCTTTTACCATATATGGAAATTAGTCACACCCATTGAAGTAACACCCGATCAAAATTATTTAAAGGAATCTAATAAAGGGCCACTCAAGGATCATGTCTGTGAAATCTGATTGAATTCTACTTTCTGAAAAGATTTTTACGGTAAAACGGACAGACGCCAGACACCACGCCATAACAACAGCCCCATGGCTTTCAGACAGTGGAGCTTAAAATAGATAAATTATGAAAATAAAGCTTTCGGGAATACATATAATTAACCGTCATTTTTTGATATGGAAAAATATCTCGCCTAAACACGTTGTTAGAAAAAACCGTCCCTCGGACACGTTATTCCAAACTCCTAAAAGAAACCAGCCTTAAGATTAACCTTTGTCGCACTTCAAACGGAATATTCCTGTTTTTGTAGATATAAACAAAGACCAGCCCGCAAGTGTGCAGTATGATCTTGGTCTAAACCACCTGTTTGTCCCTTTCAAATAGAAAATATTTCTAATTAATAATTGATCCATAACGTGTCCATTCCGTTATTTCAGCCCTTGAATTAATGCATTTTTTCAGCACGACAATAATTAAAGGGTAGGTTAAAGAAAAGCCGCTTTACCGGAGGATTTCCCAATCTTGTATTTGTTTCCAAATTAATTTTGCTCCGAATTATCATGATTATGGCTAAAGCATTTGGCAGATCTTATTAGAGTGACGGGAGTGTATGATTGAATTCATTGGTTTTACTGCCTCTTTTTAACAGTATTTCAGCCATATATTCCGGCGGCTGGACGCCTAACTATGGATTCCTGGTATTTCTCACACCAGTACTACCATTTTATCCTTATAGAGACCCAAGCTGCTCATGCCCCTTAGATGTACGATTATCCACCCATCGGAAGGAGACAAATGTCGGAAAGCATATTTGTAGCGAGCGGGGATCGAATCCCGGACCTCATGAGTGAGAGTCTGACGCGTTACCAACTGCTATAATGGTCGCGGCTCTGGAATGTATGAACAAAAACTCTTTGAAAGAATAAATAAATTCTATTTATCAAATCGTGACATTAAAGATATTTATAAGCCAATGCTCATGGAATCATCTTCAATTTAATACTGCTATACATGTCTCACACATATTGGACGGAAAAATATATAAATATTAGAAGTACAAAATAGGACGAGTTTGAATCACTAATACTCACATAACAGCAAAACTTCAGTGTAATTCTAAAGCCTCGTAACAACAGCTAGAATCAAGCTGTAGGTACGAGGTTTTAGAATGACACTGACGAAATCTTGGTTTCTGACCTTGTAAGATAGCGGTGACACCAGCAGTTCAAGTCTTCTGAATAACAAATATAAGCATAGTGTTTCCAACTGTGTACATACTGGAAGGTCGTCCAAGGACATCACGTCGAACCCGACAAATACTTCACATTGAGCTCTCACACTGACTTTGCACCTAAGTAATTTATTTCCAATGCTACATCTACTTGTGATGGAGAACAATTGTGCAAAGTTATTTTGAAATATACAAATAAGTGTAGGAGATATACTCCGGACAAATTGGGACGGATTTACGCACAAACACACTAACGGACTTACACCATCATGTGATTGTGACAACTATATCTCGCTCACCGCAAGTGAGTTCGGCGAGAAATGGAACTGTTGCTAGATACGGATCGGATAGCGAGACAGATGGACAACAGGAAAACTTAATACCGCAAAATTAACTACGCAGGGGTAACTGGTACGATTTAAACCATTCCCACACAATGACGCTTTTTGACGCCCGCAAGGAAAACGCTTCGGTAAATATTGTGGACAATGCAAAAATTGCTTCTCTTAAACAATTTCTTCATTACCAAATATGTTTTCTACCCCAAAAGAAAACGCTTTTTAAAATTCTATCAACTAAAAATTTGTCGTTTACAACTTCTTTCAATTAGGACTTGTCTAAATTTTGTCAACTAGAAATGGGTTTAATAATCCATCGAAGCAATTATCAAACCCATTACGAAACAACAGAATTTTAGACTGGTCCAAATTGTAAGAACTAACAGACGACATTGTAAAATTTCCTCATCTTTTGGGGGTAAGAAATCTAGTGGGAAATGAAGAAATTGATTATTTCAAGCAATTTCTTCATTTTAAACGATTTTTTTCTTGAGATGCGTAAAAAAGCGGGATTGTGTGTGAATGGGTCAAGACACACTTCCATTACATTTTCAGAAATTAACAAACTATCACATAACAAATTGACCTAAAAATGAAACTGTGTATGAGCTCATTAAAAACAATACTAAAATAAAGACAAAGATTTATAAAGATCACAATACCTCATGATATCACAGACAAGTAGACTAAAGAGTTCTGTTATTAAATTAACAAAATGACGCTGTCCATCAAATAACCAATCGACAAATCAAATCATTAATTCAGACCGGTAGTAAACTTTGAACTCACACCATTGATGGTGAGCATTTTTGTTGGTTTGGTGACTTAATCGTCGTAACTACAGCTTGTTAAGCTATAGTTACTACGTTCAGGTCATCAACCAACCATTTTTTGTTTTACGTTACTGACCATATATCTTTCAAAATAACGCCCTTAAACCCAATCCCACACTTTGACGCTTTTGGACGCCCCTCAACGAAAACAATTGAGAAAACATTGTGTAAAATGAAGAAATTGCTTGTAACAAGCAATTTCTTTATTTTCCACAATATTTTCTAACCATAAAAATGAAAAAATCTAAAATTTCATTAACTTTGAATTGTCGTTTTCAATTTGGACCAGTCTGATTTTTTTCCAGTGGTAATGGGTTAATGTCGAAGTCGAACTCCCCGTCGGAGGCCAGTGGGCGTGGTCAGCGATCATTCAGATACTGAATTACTGGTTATTTATTCGGTAATGTAAATATCTGCCGAACTTCGGGTTCAGATTGGACCCAAGTTTTGAAAGTGCGAGTATATTAAGAGCACTGAAAGTAATTCAACTCTAGTTTGGTTGAGTTTAAAACGATAATAAATAACAATTCAAAAATGGTACAAATTAAAAGGACACCAAAAGATCGCCATACTTTTTTTGCAATAGTTATTGAATCAATAGGCGACGTAATTTTTCTACACAAAAAAAATCAGTTTTCAATGGATATTCTTATAAAATGTGGCCTTATACGTCTCCAATTAAGACATCCAAAATATTGTCGTCTGGTAATGGGTTAAGTGTATAAAACGTTGACTGCAAAAAGAGTTCAAAAAGTTCTGTAAAGAAATGTTAATTTCATCAAAAGCTAAAATTGATCCTGTCTGTTGACAAGTAATTGAAGAACCATTAGATACACATTTCCATCGAAATGGTCATGTTGGTGATTTGGGTAGAGACTTTCTAGAGCTCAAGGGCTTTACTGTACCTGAAAATAGATTTGAAATGAATTTAGAAATTCGAAATTGAATATCGTAAGAAAACGGGTTTGAAAACATTTTTATATGTTTCAATACATGGTTCATCATAAGTGCGTCTGATAATTAAGCGACCATTCAAGGGTGGATCTAAAGTGATCGCTCAACCCTTTCCTGTTTTCAAAAATTTTACAACAGTCCAAATTGAAAAAAAGTTGCAGACGACGAATAAAAGTGAATGTAATTGGAAAAGCAACCGATCTTTAGGGTAGAAATATTGTGGGAAAAGAGGAAATTGCTTGTTACAAGCAATTTCTTCTTTTCCAACAATATTTTCCTAAGCATAAAATCAATAGTACGTAAAAATAAGTGATTGTACAGGAAAGGGCTAAGGGAAACGTCGCTTTTAAAACACAATTTGGGGGATGAAAAATATGTAGAACTTATTCGACTGCTGATATAAATTATTTAAGAATTCTTGCTATATCTTATGTTGTTGGGATTCATCAGAACCGTCTCAATGAGTTTAGCAAATACGACCACTTCTTTCTTGATTTCGAAAAGAGGATTTCGATTGTGGTTGCTAAAAGGGAATAGTTGGTAGAGAAAGATCGACTGTATTATAAAGTTCCTTGAATGTTTGTAAAGAAGTAAGTAGCAAAGATCTTGAATAGCAAAGGTCTTTCAAAAAGTATTTTTATAGCTTTGAAATTTAACCCGTGTCATGCTGAACCCGGAATATTCCGGTTTTGGCAGATGTAGACAAAGATCAGCCTGCACATAAGTGCAGTCTGATCTTGGTCTACACCTCCTGCTTGTACTTTTCCTGGCAGAGTTGATTTCTAAATTGATTTCAAAAAGAAGTATTGATTTTTAAACATGTTCTATCAGTGCTTTCAGTCCTTTGATTTTACAGCAATTTAGTAAGGTAATTTACACAGCATGACAAGGGTTAATAATTACTGTTGAAGACATACCCCTAACTTATCATCAACGACATAATTTTAGGCTTGTCCAAATTGGAAGAAGTTACGGGCAATAATCTTTAATCTGTGGTTTAACTCATTACTAGACGGCAAAAAATTAGACCGGTCCAAATCGAAAGGAGTTGACGTGATGACAACAATTTAAATTTTGTAAAATATTAGATTTTTTCCAACTTTTTGGATATAAACATAGTGTAAAAAGGAAGAAATTGCTTGTTACAAGCAATATCTTCATTTCACACATAGTTTTCCCAATTGTTTTTCTTTAGGGGCGCCAAAAAGCGTCATTTTGTGGGAATGGGTTAAAAATCCTAGTCCTTTAATAGGTAGAAAACATCGTAAACAAAGAAGGAAGCAATTTACTCATTGTCAAAGTTTTTTCTGTTTTTTCCCCTTGAGGGACATTAAATAGCGGGGTTGTTAGGGAACGGATTATCAGTTTTTCACTGAAAATTTATATTGATATTTGAGCGCAAAATTGTCTGTTGACATAAATAAAAAGATTGTTGACTTTTACCGAAATACAATATTCTATAAATAGAAATCGTTCATTAATAAATATACCTTCATACCTTTTCTAAGGTGGATAAAAAACAATTTTTAAAATGCAGTTAATGCATGTAAAAGAAAAGTAATGAACAGTGAACCTACTAAGCAACGGGGGTCTAAAAATTTGACCATGCCCACCCTATGCAGTGCTTATCCAATTTACATACATAAAAAATATTAAGTATATGAAAAAACGTATAGAGAAAACAATGATTTTACCAGCAAAAATACAAGCTCAGAGACGCTTGAACGCCCACATCGATTGATTGGTCGATTGAATGGGTTAAACGCCACTTTTAACAGTATTTCAGTTATATCGCGGCTTGAGGACGTAAAAATGGTTTCCTTGTATTTCAGTATTTCAGTTATATCGCGGCGGCTGGAGGACGTAAAAATGGTTTCCTGGTATTTCTCAAACAAGCACTACCACTACATCCTTTCCTAGCCTCCAGCTACTATCCCACTTAAGTTTGCAATTATCCAGCCATTGGTGAGACAAATGTCGGAAAGAATATGTGCCGCCGCCGGGGGCCCACATCGAACTGTATTCACTGAGCAAAACTTTCAAAAGCTGTAGTCTCGACATTTTACTCGACCAACGACGCTATAAATTAATGTAAAAATTAGTCACATCCAAAAGAGCAAAATTTATTATACAGAATTAGAGAGAACGAAACTTCCTATATTCCTTTTCAGTTCTATCCCCGTATTTTATGTCACTGTGATTTTATACTTGAGAAAACATTGCGGGAAAAGAACTTTTAGTTGTCGTCTGCAAATTCTTTCACTTTGGAAAAGTCTAAAATTTTGAAAAACAGGAAAGAGGGACTTAAAAATAAGACGATATATATCATACGTGTGTTATGTGTAAAGCAGTATAAACACAAAATAAAACGTTATATAAATAATAACGAAAAACTACGCCCCCGAAACAGGAGTTCTTTAAAAACGGATGATTTTTATTGTTGTTTTTTTCTCTTTGTTTTAGGGAAAAGGGATTAAGATTTTGACCTTGACCTTGATGAAATGACCTTCCCCAGTTGCGCCTTGTTAAGACCTATCTACATACCAAATATTAGCATTGTAACTCAATCAGGGTTGAAGTTATAGGAAAATGTATAGTTGGCAGGTTAAGTTTTGCAGACAGACAGACAGACAGACGGACGGACAGGCAGACAGACGGACATCGGTAAAACAATATGCCCTCGATCTTATCGATGCGGGGGCATAAAAAGTAGTTAACTTGAAACAAAGAAACAAGAAGATGTGTTAGTGGAACACAATGCCTCCGCAACAGGACTAAACGTTTGACATTGGTATGTGACCTTGACCTTATCACATGACCTTGGCATGAGGAGATGCGTATCATGGAGATGAATCACCATGCCAAATATGAGCACTGTATCTTGAATAGGCTGGTAGTAATTAGAAATGTTTGGTTTTTTGGTTAAGCTTTGAGGACAGACTGACAGACGGACAACGGTAAAACAATATGCCCCCGATCTTTCGATGCGGGGGCATAAAAATCTATCCTATCACCCCACATGTATATGGAAACCTACACCTAATTATCGTTTGAAAGTAAAATTATCAATCGCACTTTTGATATCCTAATAAAGTTACCCACTAGAAAGATTTAAAATCATACATGGCGGTTGACTTTAAATACTAGAATTATATTGTCGATGGGCGAGCAAAATGTAAACAGCTTTCATAAAGCTGCATGTACGACATTTTATTTGCCCCCCCCCTCCCCCTAGGGTATTTATGAAATTTTGCTTGCCCTTTGACGATATTTAGAATTTGTCTGAAATCGATTAAGTCACTACATGTTAATATAAAACAACCCATATTTACATTGATACATTTTATCATTACAGACTAATGTAAGCAGGCCGGGAAACAATTATTGCACTTTTTTGCACCCTTTTTCATATTTTTACAAGAAATTTCATTATACTGTTAAGATCATAGTTATCTATAATACTATTAGACTACTACTAGTATATTAATGCATCCTGTAACCTTTTCCTGGTTTTTGAAATTTTAGAATGGACCAAATTGAAAGAGGATGCAGACAACAATGAAAATTGGTTGCAATTCCAAACAAAACCATCCTATGTGGTAGAAAACACTGTGGGAAAAGGAGAAATTGCTTATTATAAGCAATTTCTCCTTTCCCACAAGGTTTTCTCAAGTATAAACTCACAGAAACGTAAAAACCCGGATTTATCCAGGAAAGGGTTAAACATAAGAAACTACTACGTTTTTCTGGATCATGCAAAATGAAGATAAATAATCTAATCCTCGACAAATTAATGTCATAGCTGCATATTGAATTGAATTAAACTGAATAGAATATAATCATTGTTTAAAAAAAATTACATGCCAAATGAAATCGCTGATTTTTCATTAAGTCAATAATCTATACACACATATATGCAGAAAGATTTGTTTGTTTGTTTGAATGGAGTTTTACGCCGCTTTCAACAATCTTTCAGTTATATCGCGGCGGCTGGAGCACCTAACAATGGATTCCTGGTATTTCTCAAACCAGTACCGCCATCACATCCTTTCCTAGCCTCCAGCTGCTATCCCACATAGGTCTACGATTATCGACCCATTGGTGGGAGACAAATAGTCGGAAAGGATGAGTGCCGCCTTCGGGGATCGAACCCTGGACCTCTAGATTGACAGTCCGACGCGCTACCAACTGCGCTATGACAGCGGCTTATGCAGAAAGATAAACAAAATCATGATTGCCTCAAGTTCTTCGTATTTCTCTATAAACATAACACATAGATCTACACACAATACTTTAAGTTAAATAAAACTTGCATTTATTACTAAAATTCAGGTAAAATAGTCGTATTGTACTAGGACAGTTCTCAAAGGTGTGCAATCTGTATGGATTTTATAGAGCCACTTTTACTCAACAATATTTTCAAATATTTTTTCTTTAACCGTGGCATTTTTCGCGATAATTTTGTTAAAAGTTAGATTGATTGTATTGGGGTTTCAACAATATGTCAGATTATATCGCGGCAGATGGTGCATCTAACTATGGCTTTCCATTAGCATTCAAACTGGATTCCACGTCCATAGTAAGAAAAAAAGTACTGGATTTTGGAAATTTATATCCATTCTATAAGTAATGCAGGAAACATAAGAATTTCTCTATAACTTCATGAGCTTAATATAGTTTTAATCAGCCTATTCCCACACAGTGCCGCTTTTGGGCAATTGGGAAAAGATTGTGTAAAATAAAATTTCTTGTTACAAGCAATTCCTTCATTTTCCAAAATGTTTTCTACCTAGAAAGTTGAAAAAATCTAAAATTTCGTCAATTCTAAATTGTCGCCTGGAACACCTTTGAATTTTGACCAGTCTAAAATTTCGTCATTCAAGATTGCCAATTGCAAATTATAAAGTAGAGTGGTTGGTTGCGGCCTAAACGTCGTAACCACAGCTAGCATTAGCTGTAGTTACGTTATATAAGTCAAACTTTGAAGTGATAAAAATGAATTTGCCAATTATGAATGATTTGGAAATTACTCAGAAGTAGTGTGGATTCATTTTTCAAGCCATTTCAATTTGGAATTGATAGATAACCGGTAAGGCCCACTGAACTCCGTCAGACAGTCCCACTTCGCTTATAGACAGTGTTATTTTGTAGAATGTAACAAAGTAAAATCGTTGGTTAGCGATATAAAAGTCGTAACGACGTTTAAGGGGAAAAACCAACAAAAATGCTTAACATAAATGTCAGACAATGCTGGAGTTCAAAGTTCACATACGGTCAAATTGGGCGATTTATTCGGACGATTTTTTTCTGTTTGTTTTGTTTTGTTTTAAAGGACAGTAATGATCGGTAAAACCGAGACCGTGCGTAATATTTCCCACTATTTCGCATGTACGTGACAGGCAGACATTGTGTAGCCTGGTCAACCACATAGTGTATTTAGGAATTTCGTTTACCGTCGAAATAAAGTTTTCAGTCTGTAGCTACCTGTATCTACAATACGAATGGTGAAGAATCTAGTATAGGCTAATCCGAGTCTTTTCCTGGTGCTCATTTGAAACTATTGAGAATGTCACCCACGTGCGCATTCTTCATTTATGCGATAGAATTTCTTCTATGTACCTGAGGCATGGAGTGTCATATTTGATAAAAGCATTGGCGTCCAGTTCACCGAGCTTTGAACTACATTCAAAACTGCTCCTGTATTTCTGGACAATTAAACCCAGACGCTGCGCTACTGACCTAAATTTCATCTAAAACCATAACACCATACTTGAAAACACCGAATTCCCTTTAGTTGATGAAGAAAATAACCCACTGATACAATGAAACAACAAATCTAAAAACGAATGCCATTGTTGTTTTTTAAAAAGCATTTGCTTAATAATTTTGTCATTAACATTAAATTCGCATTACAGATGTGATTTTTAAAAGTCAAAATACGTGAAAGTATTGCTTTTTTGTGTAATGCTCTAAACAAAAAAGAGCCGTACGAGATGGATTGTGCTCCCCTGTAAGTGCTTGTCAGAAAAAATATGATCAAAGTTGGCTCATGAAATAAAAATGAAAAAGGTTTGAAAATGTATTGAGCAGGTTATACTTCTTTTTTTCTTTAACCCATTACCACACAGCGAAATTGTAGACAGGTCCAAATTCAAAGGAGTTGCAGACAACAAGTTAAAGTTTTTGAAATCTTATATTATTTTTCAACTTTCTGAGTAGAAAACATTGTGTAAAATGAAGAAATTGCTCGATACAAGCAATTTCTTTATATTTCACAATGTTTTCCAAATTGTTTTTCTTGAGGGGCGTCCAAAAGCGTCACTGTGCGGGAATAGCTTAATAGTTATAGTTCTTTTGTACAGTACATTTCGCTCTACTCTTAAAACTACAAGTTCATGACTAAGAAAGATATATAAGTCGTATTCAGAAGTCTTGAAAATGTCTTAACAAAACAAAAGTTTAGTTATTATAACTTCATCTATTTGATATATGAAAATAGTATTGCGTTATTCTTTAAAAAGCAATATCAGTGCGGACTTTCAAGAAATTTGAGAACATAGGAAGGGGATATTTGAAAACATATATCTGAAATGCGACCTTGATAAGTGACCTTGACCTTGATGGAAGACCTTGATCTTACAGTCCGATGATGCCTATCTTTGCAAGGAACCTATCTCCCAATTATAAGCCATATATTTTGAAAAGACGTAAAGAAATTGTAAATGTTAAGTGGTTTTGTTAAGATTTGTAGACAGATAGACGGACCAACAGACTGAGAGACGGTGATATAATATGATCTCGATCTTGCGATGCTGAGTTGTGAAAATGAAATCAAATCATCCCCCTTTCCATTACAAAATTGGCCAAATGTTATAAGAGAAAAAAAATATATTCTCCAAGCCCCATCCTGCAACATCCAAATTTCAAATTTTCTAGAATTGGTTTTGAAAAGGGTCACCAATAATAACATTCTTGCCAAGTTTGGTACAAATTGGCCGGCCCAGTGGTTTGAGGGGAGAAGATTATGAAGGAATTATCTAATAAGTTTAGTTAGTCTGATAAGCCCTGCCCTACTATACCCCAATATAATTTCTAATCACAATTTCACGAACATGTTTTAAAACGGGTCACCAAAGGAATATTCCTGTCAATTTTTGTCCAAATCTGTCTAGTGGTTTAGAAGGAAATACTCTGAAAGGATTATTTCATTGATTAGGATAAGCTCCACCTTGCCACGACCCCATTTTGTTAGAAATTAAACTTCACCTACAAGTTTTCTAAAGGGTCCCCCAAGGAACATTCTTGTCAAATTTTGGTCCAAGTTGGACAGCCATCAAGCCACTTCTCCGCCTGCCGCACGCCATTTATCCGTGAATCAGAATTTCATGAACAGTTTATAAAAAGGGTCACCCAGTGAGCATTCCTGCTAAGTTTGGTCCATATAGGCCAAATGGTTTAGGAGATTTTAAAGAAAAGGCCTCAAATCCAAAAACCGAGAAAATTGGTTAAAAAGAAATCCCTCAAAACGGACGGACGGATGGAATGTCGGACGGAAAGACGAAGAAGCGACTACATGCTCTCCCTTCGGATATCATAAAAATCCCCGTATCAAAGGCTTAGCCCTCAGCTTCAATATATATTCTATCGTTATTATCGTTCAATAAACCTAGAAATGTTGTAATTTCATTAAAGTACATGTACGTTGTCTCCAAGTAACTCGGAAAAATATGCACAAAAGAATCAAACAACACCATGTGTAAACAAAATCGTGCAAACTAAAGCGATGTGGACCTGTGGTCTTTATCGAAATAATTGTGCAATTCTTAAGGAAGCCGAACTCGCCATTTCTATAACAATCATTAACGTAATAAAGATGTAAAATTATTTGAATCTATTCATAATGGTTGGAAAATGATCCCTTCAAGGAGCCAGATGGGAATATATATATTCATATATCCAGTGTTATACTGCATTGCAGCTTTTTCGGGCATCCCCCCCCAAAAAAAAAAAATCTGCATAACTGTATAAAGGGATACTAGAATTAAAAGATAGTGTCGATTTCTTACAAATTAGATCTTCCATTCAGACTATTATTCAGTATTATTTCAAAATATTTCTCAACAATAATAAGCAAACCCAATTTGCAATGAAATTGATAAAAACAATTTTTGTGTGAAAATTTACTTCAAACACTGCAAATGTGGTATATTACATACATCTGGACTAAAGTGAACGTCTCTTTTTCGACTTTTACGCTGTAAACAACAATAGATAAGTAAATGCTCTAGGACAAAATCAATTTAAATACACGTTTGAATAGAGACACAAATGTCTTATCTTAAACGGTATTAATGTTACTTAATCCCATCAGATATTTGTTGAAATATGAACACAATATTTTTCTCTTTAAAAAATACATAAACTAAAAAAAGAAAAAACGAAAGAAAAGTTCACAGATTTCTCCTTCTAGTTTGTTTGTTTGAATGGGGTTTTACGCCGCTTTCAACAATCTTTCAGTTATATCGCGGCGGCTGGAGCACCTAACAATGGAATCCTGGTATTTCTCACACCAGTACTACCATTACATCCCTTCCTAGCCTCCAGCTGCTATCCCACATAAGTCCACGATTATCGACCCATTGGTGGTAGACAAATAGTCGGAAAGAATGAGTGCCGCCGTCGGGGATCGAACCCGGGACCTCTAGATTGACAGTCCGACGCGCTACCAACTGCGCTATGACGGCGGCTCTTCTTCTAGTAATGATTGAGCATTGGTCATGCGACGAATCAACGAGCATGACCTTTATGAATACATCGATGACAGATATCCTGAAAGCCAAGCAAAAGAATTGTAAGCTTAAAAGAAAGTTGATCTCAAAATTTACTACTTTGTTGATTTGAATGGATTTTTGCGCAGTTTTAAAAATTTACCATTTGGATAGAAAAAATAAAAATAAATGTAATGTATCATACTTTGAATTAGGCGCTTTTTTAAAAAAAAACTTTAATGTTTAATATACCAAGGGTCAAAGATGTAGCCTTTTCAGGACTGATCAATACTGTTTATAAGGAAGTATTAATTGATCGATTAAATGGGGTTTAACGCCATCTTTAACAGTATTTCAGAAGAAATAAGTAATATCTAAATGAAAATTACTTCAGATATGCGCATTTAACAAGCAAAACCAAGGATCTCACATGATTTATCGTAATTCTATTCCACATTTAGGCTCATTCAAAGCTCTCTGCTGGCGGACATAAATCAGAATTTCCATATCTCTGGTGCTAAATTTAGAAGCCTATTAGTAATTTGTGGTGATTTTCTCAGCATGACATTAAGTTCCCATTATGACATCCAACCTCCTTTCATTTCATTCAGAATTCCTAATCTCTTTTCCAGACAACCAAGCGAACAACAGAACATAAAAGTTTCAATAGTTGATTTAAATACTAGTATAAGAATAAGAAAATGTGATTTTTTGTTTTCATGGAGGCATGAAATGTAAAAACTAATAAGACTGTAAGAATACGCGAAGCAGATTCATACACAAGTGTGAGTAGGAGTTTCGTTTCATACCTCCATAAAAAATTCTCTACATTTGTTATAATCCAAGCGCAAAAAACAAATATTTCACCAATTTCGATACTTTTTTGTGTGAAACCATTTTGTACGGAAGCACACAAAATAGCTTGAGAGACGAAAGTAAAAAATAACTAACAAAGAGGTGACCGTAATATTTCTATCGAGCTGATAGTATCTGGAATTTTAACATTTAACCAAGAGACGTCTAGCTATCATTTTATTTTTGATGATCTAGGCCTAAAAGAAAAGAGCTAAATTTCGGATGATAGATCATTAAATTAATCCTTAAATTCTGAGGGATAATATAGTTTGTTTCTTGCTGCCATAGTTTAAGTTATGACAGAACATGATTCGTTCAATAATATATAAAATTAAGTTATGACAGAACATGATTCGTTCAATAATATATAAAATTAAGTTATGACAGAACATGACTCGTTCAATAATATATTAATGTAATCTCGTATACTCAGAAGGCTGAACAACTAATACTCAAGTTGAATCTCAGCAATTCTAAAGAAAAAAATAACTTTTTTTTCTTAATCTTCTTTCTGATATAACCCAACTGAGTTCTTCTATCCTTTTTTATTCTAGTTTAACAAACAACTCTGCTACATACACTATATTCATGTATCAAGAGCTATTACCATTAAGGGCAGGATCAATTTTGCCGTTACCGGAAATAGCTGATGGTATCTGGCTGTGTCCATTTATAGGAAACAACCTGCTGACAAATTATTATCTAATAACTTAGTTGCCACAAGAGGAAAACCATCAATTAATGTGATTCTTTTTTTATGAGCATACACAGACTGGTGTGAACTCGGTACAATTTGGGGTTTAGAATAAATATTGACAGATTAACAAAGATAAATAATGTGAGAAAAGGAGAAGACATTCTACTTACAACACAACAATCGTAGAAGTTTAATAGTTTTTTGAAATATTGAATATTTTCAATTTTCACAAAAGGCCTTTGTAATTAACATATGAAGCCTAAAACATTGTGTTAAAATACTTAGAATTTCCAATCATGGGATGTCATGAGTTCGATTCCCGGCGGCGGCACATATTCTTTCCAACATTTGTCTCTCACCATTGGGTGGATAATCGTAAACCTAAGAGGGATAGCAGCTGAAGGCTAGGAAAGGATGTAGTGGTAGTACTGATGTGAGAAATACCAGGAATTCATTGTTAGGTGCTCCAGCCACCGCCATATGACTGAAATACTGTTAAAAGTGGCGTTAAACCCCATTCAATCAATAAAGTACTTAGAGTTAAGCGCATGCTTAAATACACATGCGTTTGTCTAGGGAAGAATTGGACCAATTTTCAATATTACTAACTTTATGAAGAATTTCAGATAATAAAAGCAAAGATTTTCACACCTTGAAAATGAGAAATGCCCCTGCAAACAAACATAAAATTGGTCTGACATCTACAGATGTTATATATGGACAGTCCCATGTCATGAAATAAACAAGAGGACCATGATGGTCCTAAATTTCTCAGCTGAGTTTTCTTCCGAATAAAAGCAAATTTCTCCAGAACAATGTACTCAAGCAAATAAAGAGTAAAACAAATTTTTGAAGATTTCACTCTTCACTTCTTTATAAAGTGTAGCACCCTGGCAAAGCCAAACAGAAACAAAAGCGATATTTCAACGACTTATGAACAGGGTCATCACTCATCAGGTATGCAAGTCATTCAATCTCTGTGTCTCACAAGAGGATCTTTTACAAATCTTATATAAAATCAAATGAGCAGGGTGAGCATATATAGGATCCAAAAGACATTTTAAACAAGGTGCCAAATTGTCACAAGATACGCCCGTAACACTGCTTAATATTAACTAGGGGTTTGAATAGAACTGATGTTATTTTAAATGAATATTTTTTGTCAAACAAAGTATGAAAAACAAAAAAGGGCAATAACTCAAAATATATGCTAGGTAGAGTTATGGTTCTTGTAAAATGCACTTCAACTTGGTGAGCTCTATCCATCCATGAAGTTTCATGATTCTAGCTATGATACTTTTAGAGATATACTCCGGACAAGATTCAAGTATGATAAACAACAAAGGGCAATAACTAAAAAAATAGGCCAGGTAGAGTTATGGTTCTTGTGCACTGCACAACCCCATGGTGAGATCTATACACCCATGAAGTTTCATGATCCTAGCTATAATACTTTTAGAGATATACTCCGTACAAGATTCAAGTATGAAAAACAACAAAGGACAATAACTCAAAAAATAGGCTAGGTAAAGTTATTGTTCTTGTACACTGCACTCCCACTTGGTGAGCTCTATCCATCCATGAAATTTCATGATTCTAGCTATAATACTTTTAGAGATATACTCCGGACAAGATTCAAGTATATAAACCAAACAAAGGGCAATAACTCAAAATATACACTAGGTAGAATTATGGTTTTGTACACTGCACTCCCTCTTGTTGAGATCTATCCATCCAATAAAATTCATGATTCTAGCTACTATACTTTTGGAGATATTCTCCGTACAAGATTCAAGTATGAAAATCAACAAAGGGCAATAACTCAAAAAAATAGGCCAGGTAGAGTTATGGTTCTTGTGCACTGCACTCCCCCTTAATGAGATCTATACACCCATAAAGTTTCATGATCCTAGCTATTATACTTTAAGAGATATACTCTGGACAAAATTCAAGTATGAAAAACAACAAAGGGCAATAATTCAAAATATACACTAGGTAGAGTTATGGTTCTTGTACACTGCACTCCCTCTTGTTGAGATCTATCCATCCATGAAATTTCATGATTCTAGCTATAATACATTTAGAGATATACTCTGGACAAGATTCAAGTATGAAAATCAACAAAGGGCAATAACTAAAAAAATAGGCCAGGTAGAGTTATGGTTCTTGTGCACTGCACTCCCCCTTTGTGAGATCTATACACCCATGAAGTTTCATGATCCTAGCTATAATACTTTTAGAGATATACTCCAGACAAGATTCAAGTATGAAAAACAACAAAGGGCAATAACTAAAAAAATAGGCCAGGTAGAGTTATGGTTCTTGTGCACTGCACTCCCCCTTGGTGAGATCTATACACCCATAAAGTTTCATGATCCTAGTTATAATACTTTTAGAGATATACTCCGGACAAGATTCAAGTATGAAAAACAACAAAGGGCAATAACTCTAAAAATAGGCCAGGTAGAGTTATGGTTCTTGTGCACTGCACTCCCCCTTGGTGAGATCTATACACCCATAAAGTTTCATGATCCTAGCTATAATACTTTTAGAGATATACTCCGGACAAGATTCAAGTATGAAAAACAACAAAGGGCAATAACTCAAAAAATAGGCCAGGTAGAGTTATGGTTCTTGTGCACTGCACTCCGTATTGATGAGAAGAATATAACTTCCAAGTTTAAAGTCAATCGGCCCTACGGTGACAGAGTTATGCCTTGGACAAAGAAGTGGACACCGCCCGGACGCCCGGACACCCGGACTCCCGGACACCCTGACGCCTGGACATCACGGGTGATCCCATAATACGTCCCGTCTTCGACGGGCGTATAAAAACCCACTGCTATAAAGTAGGCAAAATCACATGTAAAATGTGGAGGTATTTAACCTTGTGTTTTTTCACAAGATTTAAAAAGATTTCCATGTAAAATAGGGTGCACCCGGCTCTTGGGCCCAAAGCAATCAAAGAAATCAAAAGGGCATAGCTTTAACAACTTAACTAGAGGATCACCAGACAATGTCTCAATGTCTTTAAGGGTATTATTAATACATCTTTAATAAAAGGGTTACTAGCTAATATCACATGAACATTCAGAATCTCGTGGTACTTATGGTTTCTCTCAAAAAGATTTTGGAAAGGTTTTCTTTTTTCTGTTTCTATTTAAAATCAGACCTCAGGGGGCAAAATTTTAGCAACTTTAGTAAGTGTCACAAGACAATGTAAGTTTTGATATTTGGAATCTCAGGTCGTTATGGTTTATCAAAAGAAAACTTCTAAAGATTTCCAGTTTCTATGTAAAGAGCGTGCGTCTCAGTGAAGTCCAAATTAGCCCTCAGGGGCATTATTTTAAATTCTTTAGGAAGGGTCTCATGAAAATGTCACATGCAAAACTTCCAACCTCTTGGCCCTCTAGTTTCTCAGGAATATATATTCTTTAAGATTTTTTTATTATATGTAAAATAAGATGTGCATTGGTGGAGCCAAGGGGCATAACTATTTAGAAATTTAGTAGAGGTTCAACAGACAATATCACATGCTCAATTGGACAATCGATGCCTTACGGTTTTTGAAAAGAAGATTTACAGATTTCCTTTAGCTTCTTTGTAAAATAGAGTCCTTCTGAGTAGAGCCAAATCTAGACCTAAGGGGCATTATTTTAACAATTTTAGTAGAGGGTTTACAGACAATGTCACTTGCAAACACTGGAAGCTAAAGACTAAATGGTTTATTACCAGGAGATTTTTAGAGTTTTCCCTTTTTGTTTCTTTGAAAAATAGGGTCACCTAAGGAGAGCCAAATTCAGACCTAGGGGGCATTATTTTAGAAACCTTATTTGATGTTACCTGAAGGCCTTATGGTTGTACCTGGTTGGAGATTGGAGGGCTTTATTTAATACCTTTAGCAGAGTGCCACTAGGAGATAATAGATTTAATTTTTGAAACCTCTAGGTCTTATGGTTGCTCACATTTTTTTTACAGATTTCCCTTTTTTTCGGCCTTTCTGTTGACATTGCAAGTACAATTTTTGACTGAATTCAATTCTTTCAGCAACATTTGTAAAGCTTCACCCAAGGCTAATCCCTGCCAAGTAACAGCTTGGTTGGCCCGGTGGTTTAGGAGATGTTTAACGAAATAAATGACGTAGGTACAATGACCAACCACAGTACCTCACCTTGAGAATTTTTGTACTCGGGTGAGATTATAATGAGCTTCAAAATGATTTGTCTGAAAGGTGGGGGAGATCAATAATTGTGAATGAACCTGAGAAGTGTGTCAAGTGGGAGCGGTGCTCTGAGACAGCCAATTATTTTTCCATATAAGGAAACAAGTCAGACAGGGTGGCACTTCATAAAGAGAATCAGATTGAAGAGAATAAGTCTTCATTCTGTTTAAGGTTTTGGGTTCATAATACATAAACATTTTATTGATTTACAATAAAAGTGCAAATTGGTCACAAAATCAAGATAAGCATTGCTTTAAGAAAAAAAAAACAGTTACCTTTGTTCATACACAACTGACATACAACTGATAACCAAATTTTGTACAGAATGGAATTTTATATTTAGAATTGTCTCCCAATTAACCCTCGATAAATAAATCTGGTTTACTTATTAAAGAGATTACCAGAAAATTGATCTGATAACAGGGATTTCAATATGTCATAGTTTTCACTAACAGAGATGTCAACTTAAAAAATATATAACGTTAATGTGTTCTGTTCAAAACAGCTATAAAATTTGAATTTTTGATTCTTACTGGTATATGCTAAAAATTATTTACTGTTAAAACTCATAAATAATAAATAGATTAATCACTAGGTTTTGACTACTTATCCACCATAAGTTATCTGAAAACAACATTGTCAAACAACAAACAATTAGAACTAAGACCATTCCTGAATACAAATTTCACCTGAGTATGTTCTACTAGGTCTAAGTTCAAGGTGCAAATTAAGGTCACTAACTATCAGGCAATGCAGAGGATGGAATTGAAGGAGGCGTGTCAGGTGTCAGAGGTGATGTGACAGAGGTCAAGGGTGAAGTCACAGAAGAAGTAGGCGTTGTCTTCAACAGGTCACCAATCACCTTGCTGGTTATTTTTGGTGGACTCACAGAGAGGATTGGCTTTGGGAGAGAGGCACGTCTGCAAAGAAAGAGAGAAAACAGACATAAATCTTAAGCAAGAGATAGAAAATTGCAATTATGTCTTCAGCCAAGCCTTTAGTTCTCACTCAACTCGGAGAAGTCGAAATGTATAACCCTTTCCTGGTTAATCCCTGGTTTTTACGTCCCTGTGATTTTATGATTGAGAAAACATTGTTGAAAAAGAAGAAATTGCTTGTAACAAGCAATTTCTTCTTTTTCAACAATATTTTATATCCTACTGAATGGTTATATTTCAAATAAGTTGAACTTTGAACTGTCGTCTGAAAAACCTCTCAATTTAGAACAGTCTAAAATTTCAAAAAACAGGAAAGGGTTAAACAACCTTTTGCGATTATGTATCTAAGACTGATTTAAAATCGACCAATTGCTGGCCCCCACTGATTCCCTAGGCCCCGCCCAGTAACTCCAACAGGAAGTTTCACTTGGATTTTTAACAGCATTTTTTTGCAAAATTTATGGCCAGTAGCATAAAACAAAAAATAAAATGGTTGGTTCGCGACCTAAACATGATAACTACAGCTTGAATAAGCTATAGTCTCAACGATTTAGGCAACAAACAAACAGTCGAAAACAAACAAAAAAGGATAACAAAAATGGCGGCCAATGTCTGAGTTGAAAGCTCAGGTCCGGACTACATATATTATTTGATTGGTCGGTTGATTCCTTGATTTACATCCCTGTTTGGTCAATTTCTTTGAAATTTGTTATGGGAAGAAAATACCAGTCAGTAAAGGCTTTGAAAACAGTTACACAAAGGGTTGCATGTGACATTCCTGAATAAGAAGAAGAATCCATATAATGATGCACTAAAATTTCTACGAAGAATTGAGCTTAAATACCGCTGTTTTGGCAGCCTTTAAGATACAATTACTTTAGAAACAACCATTTTAACCCTATACCAGATAACAACATTTTAGACTGGTCCAAATTCAAATACAATGTATGTTGCAGACAACAAATTATAGTTGAAAAAAATCTTGGATTTTTTATGTTTTAGGGCAGAAAATAGTGTGGATAATGAAGAATTGTTGTTACAAGCAATTCCCCCATTTTCCACAAGATTTTCAAGAGCTACTTTCTTAGGGGCGTCAAAAAGCCTCATTTTGTGGGAACGAGTTAGGGAATATCCCTTAAATAGGACCCCATTGCATGATAAGCATAATACAATTTCCTTGATAACTCTAAAATGTCATTTCTCATGGCAATTGACCACTCGCTGAACCCTTCCATTAAGTTCGTTGGTGGCATCTATAATCAGGGAGATCAACTTCAATTTATATAACATTATTTAACAAGGTGCCAAATTGTCACAAGATACGCCCGTCACACTGCTTAATATTAACTGGGGGTTTGAATAGAAATGAGGTTATTTTGAATGAATATTTTTTGTCAAACAAAGTATGGTTCTTGTACACTGCACTCCCACTTGGTGAGCTCTATCCATCCATGAAATTTCATGATTCTAGCTATTATACTTTTAGAGATATACTCCGGACAAGATTCAAGTATGAAAAACAACAAAGGGCAATAACTCAAAAAATAGGCCAGGTACAGTTATGGTTCTTGTGCACTGCACTCCCCCTTGGTAAGATCTATACACCCATGAAGTTTCATGATCCTAGCTTTAATACTTTTAGAGATATACTACGGACAAGTTTCAAGTATGAAAAACAACAAAGGGCAATAACTCAAAAAATAGGCCAGGTAAAGTTATGGTTATTGAGCATTGCACTCCGTATTGATAAGAAGAATATAACTGCCAAGTTTTAAGTCAATCGGACTTACGGTGACAGAGTTATGCTCTAGACAAAGAAGTGGACACCGCCCGGACAACCGGACGCCCGGACACCACAGGTGATCCCATAATACGTCCCGTCTTCGACGGGCGTATAAAAAGCTGTAGTTATGATGTTTAAGTGCCCAAACCAACAAAAATGTTTCACATAAATGGCAATCCATGTAGGAATTCAAAGTTTCCTTCAAGTCTCTATGAATGATTCCATTTGTTGACTGATTATTTGATTGACAGCCACAATGTCTGACTTATACTGAGTCTTTCTGTGAAATTTGAATCAAATCCAGCCAATGGATGCTGAGATATTGAGCTGACACACTTTTTCACAAAAGGGCCATAACTCTGTTAAAAATCAATGGACCTAAACCAAAATGGAATATGCACATCTTTTGCTTGATACTGACTATATCAGTGAGGTTTAAATCAAATCTGTCCAGTGGTTGCAAAGAAATTGAGCAGACACATAAATGCTACAGACAGACGGACGGACTGACAAGCTGACTCCTATTTACCCCCAAAGTACAATTTTTGGGGGTATAATATATATTAATAGATCACAATATCTGATCCTGATTACTAAACAATAGCATCCAGATATGTTTGTTTCTAGATTGGCCCTCACAAACTGTGAGTGGTTAGTAGGGTTGAAGATTTAAGACTAACAACTAAGTTAACTAGGAGAAATGTTCTAATTTCTGTTGAAAGTCACCTGTTTTACACCCTATTTAAAATAACTTAACACTTAGGACTTAAATTCTATGAATCATTGTCAAGCAATAAATAATTACGTAAGGTATTATCTACCCTATAAGACAATTATTGTTGTAATTTCAGCCACTTAAAACTTTCGTTTTAAACTTCTTTCAATTTTTATCAATAAACAATTTTTTGTTTGGTAATGGGCTAAAGACCAATACATATTGCCCATGCTGTTACATTAATTTTGTTTTTTAATCTATCCCTAAAAAATCCCACTTTTTATGCCCAAGATTTAAAAGAAAAACTTGTTAAAAACTTTGTGGAAAATTCATAAATTGCTTGTTACACTATCCACATAATTTTCTGTCCTTAAACTTCTTTCCATTTGGACAAGTCAAAAATTTTGTTGTCTGGCATTGGGTTTATTAGCAAAATAAAACTGGTGTCATACTTGTGTGAGCAAAAATCACATATCGCTAGATGAGTGTAAAAACATCATAGACACTTATGATGTTTTTGCACTGAAACTTAAATGTAGATTGAATTTTTCAAAATACAATTAACAAAATACAATCGGACTTCATCATTCTGGCTTTCATCAGTTCAACCAATTACAACACAATGACTCTTTTGGATGCTTCTAAAAAATAAAGCTTTCAAAAACATTGCGGAAAAATGAAGAAATTGCTTGTAAAAAGCAATTTCTTAATTATCCACTGTTTTCCTACCCTAAAAGACAAAGATTTCTAGAATTACATCAACTTCAACATCTTTCAATTTGGACCAGTCTGAAATGAGGTAATGGGTTTAAAAAAAACTATGCTAAGTTTTAATCGTTTGAAGAAATATAAACCAAACAAGGTGATTCAACGCCTAAATTTATCCTATGCAGCAACTTTTAAAGGCAGACTAATTAGATTTTCTTTCAGAATCATTATGTAGTAATTTAAACCAATGAATAATTAATTTCAGTAAAAAATTGTGAAACTGCTTGGCAATTAATTCCTGATTAGATTTATAAAATTATTTCACACACCAGCACTCAATCCCTCATTTCGCCAGGCTTTACCAAGAAGAAGAACAACCAAGAGTAGCAAATTGAATAGAGATTTTAATGCCCATCATACATCAATTTTTGAAAAGTCATGTTTCAAAAAAATAAAGGACCTTAAGTCAAAATGCAGCAAAATAGAGTTATTGAAGTAAGTCAAAACAATATCAAAAACAACAAGGAGCAATAACTGAAAAATTAAGCATTGAAGAATTGTTTCCCATGCATCCCACTTTTTGATAGAAACTACACCCATGAAATTTCATAAACAGAGCTTTGAGAAATATGCTCCACAGACAAAATTCAAGTATCTAAAGAGAATAGTGCAATAACTAAAGACCTATGCATAGCAGGGTTATGGTTCCGTACACTGCCCTTCTATACTACTGTGAAGTTTCAAAGTAATAGCTATTATACTTGCTGAGATAAGCAAGGGACAAAATTGGAGTCTAAATAACTACAAAGAGAAATAACTCAAACAGAACGCATAACAGGGTTATGGTCTCTGCACTGCATATTCCCTTGATAAGATCTATCGACCATTGTTATAACACTTTCAGAGATATGGACTTAACAAAATCTTAACTTGAACAAGAGTGGTCAGAGATGTATTATGCTCCCTGAATATAGCCCTTTCACAAAATTTGCCCTATGCGGGTATATGCTTGCCATACTCAAGACATGCGAAATTTTATCATACATCCTTGAGCTGTGACTTTGACCTTGGCGCTATGTGAAAATTTGTTTCAAATGGCATATCTACTAACAATTGAGAACAACTGTGCAAAGTTATTTCAAAATCAATCAATAATTTTAGGAGCTATGCTCCAGACATGCTTGATATTAACATTTGACCTTGAGCTGTGACCTTGTAGCTATCAAAGTTTTTTTCAAATGGTACATCTCATGATAGAGAACAATTGTGCAGAATTATTTTGAAATAATTGAAGGAGCTATGCTGTGGCTAAGGTCAGTTTAACCTTTGACCTTGAACTGTGACCTTGGAGCTATCCAAAACCTGGAAAATGCGACAGCACAACAGCACACTTTCATCCAATTCAGCCTAGGATTGTGGAGATATCAGGGCAGAAAGACGGACGGAAAATGGAAGGACAGACAGGCAGGCAAAGGAGCATAAAACAACAAAGGGCAAGAACTAAAAAATTTAGCAAAGTAGAGTTATATTTCTTGTGAACTGCAATTCCCTTTGATAGGACATATATACCTATGAAATTTAATAATTTTTATCATACTATTTGTTATATGCCCTAGAGAAAAATGCGAGTCTGAAAAACAATAAAGGGCAACACCTCAAAAACTATCCATGGCAGAATTATGGTTCTTGTGTACTGTATTCCCCTTGATAAGATCTATCAACCAATAAAGTTTCAGAGTTATTCAGACTTAAAGTGACAAATTTATGAAATGGAAAGAGAACTGGAAAGATAAAATGTAAGTCTGAAAATCATCAAAAGGCAATCAATCAAAAATTATCCATGGCAGAGTTATGGTTCTTGTGCACTGAGCCCCCTCCCCCTGATCAGATATATCTATCCATGAAGGTTCACTATCATAGCTATTACATTTTCAGAGATTAACTCCAAACAAAATTCAATTCAGAAAAAAAAAAAAGCAATTACTCAAAATGTAAGGAAGTTAGTTATATTTTTTTATACTAAACTTCTTCTTTAAAGGATCTATACAGCCATGAAAATCCATAATCTTAAGCAATATACTTTCAGAGAAATTATGCTTTGACCCTGTCCATTCATCAAAACAGGAAGTTCCACTTAGATGTTAAACAGCTTTATTTTGGAAAAAATATGGAAAGTTGATAGAAACAAAAAAGTAAAACAGTTGGTTACATGGTAACCTAAAGTTTATAACTACAGCCTGAATAAGCAGTAGTTACAATATTTTCAGTTGTGAAACCAACAAAATGCTTCACATTAATGTTGGCAATGTCCAAGTTCAAAGTTCACTTTCGGTTTAACCCATTCCAACTCAATGCCTCCTTTTTACGCCCATCAAGGAAAAATTTTTGGAAAACATTGTGGAAAATGAAGAAATTGCTTGTATCAAGCAATTTCTTCATTATCCACAATGTTTTCTATCCAAAAAGTCGAAAAAAATTCAAAATTCCATCAACTTGAAATTGTCGTCTGCAGCTTCTTTCAATTTGGACCAGTCCAAAATTATGCTGTGTTGGAATGGCTTAAATTTGATGGGCCAATTGATTTTTTTGATTGACATCTCCCATAAGTCCATTGCTAAATCACATGAAAGCTTTCAATACAGGAAATTGAACATCAATCTGACAATTAAAACCCAAACTTTTGACACATAAAGCAAACACAATACTGGTAACACTTCAAGTTTTGAAATAATACTTTGATTTACCATGAAAAAATACAACTTGCATTTCACCCCCATTAAAGAACAAGATCTTTTAAACCTTCTCATTTTAACTTAAATGAAAAAATGCTACAATCTTGGCTAGATGACTACAAAGTGAACATGGGTACATGTTTTTAGGTAGCCTGTCTCCCAGGCTGTCAGTAAGTGTGTGTTTGAGAGTAACTAAGGTACGCCAATCATGTTTTACAATTCAATCTCTGAAATTACCTCCCTTATATCTCACAAACTGACAGCCAAACAGGCATATAGGAGCTAGACAGAAAAAACTTTGCAAGTAAAACTGTATGTAACTAACATATAAATATCAGTGAGACTGGGAGCGCGTCTAGTGTTTAGGAAAAACGATTACTTCTCAATTTTGATCCTTACATTTGCTTGGGAATATTCATAAACAACATTTGGTAGTATTCAGAAAGTTCAATAATACAAAAATTTAAGACAATATGTACATGATTGATATAGTCTTGAGATGATGAAAGGTAAATCTATAGAAGAATTTTGCAAGTGTCTGCATATGTTTTTTTTCCTTTATATATGTGTGTGTGTGTGTGTGTCTAATAAAACAACTATATGAAAATGTGATAACAATTACAGTTTCTCTCTCACTGCAAGCATTCAACCACTAAAAATTTGAAATTCAAAACTTTAACAAAAAGACAATATGATAAGGAAAATGCAAAGCTTTGACCCTGTTGCATAGCTGTGCATTACCTTATTAAGATACAATATCAGAATGTCTTGGACTTTTTAACAATGTAACAAGAGGACCATGAAGGCCCTAAAACACTCACCTGAGCCTCCTCGACCAAACACATTTGGCACGGGTGTACAAGTTGTTTTTAATACAAAATATCAAAGCTCTAAGCTTCCTGGTTTAAGACATTACCAGAGGACAAAATTTTACGCTGGTCTAAATTGAAAGAAGATGCAGACAACAATTTTTATTTGATATAATTTTTTACAATTTTCTACTTTAAAATATTGCATTAAATGAGGACCATGAAGACCATTTTTTGTCTTGAGGGTGTAAAGGCGGGAATGTTTCGGAATGGGTTGAGAGCAGCTTTTCAAAGATTTTCTTCTTTGTTTCTGTATAAAATTGAGTAATTTGGGGTGGAGCTCAAATATGACTTTAGGGATAACATATGAATAAACATAGCAGGGTATACTAGAAAATAAACACATCGTTTACAAAAGCTCTAGGCCTTTCAGTTTCAGAAAGGAATATCTAAGATTTCCTTCTTTGTCTCAAAATACTATAGGATGATCTAAGGCAGAGCCCAGCATTAAGCCAACTTCATCATAAATACACAAGTCTGCTAGTTCATATGATACACAAAATATCAAAGCTGGAGGCCATTTGGTTTTAGAGACGATTTCTCTCATCATTTCATTCTAAGTATCTATGTAAAATGGGGTGAGTGCAGGTATTATTAGCATAAATATGACCAGAGGGTCATCATATAAATTAACTTGGTAAAAGTCCACTGGGAGATGTTTCATACCAATACAAAAACTGTAACCTTTTGGTTTCAAAAAGGATTTTTTTTAAAGATTTCCTTCCTTACTTCTATGGAAAGTTGGGAGACCCAGTGTGGAGCCATCAAAAGAACAAACTTGGTATGGATCCATTAGGTAAAATTACATATGAAATACTAAAGCTTTAGGCCAATTGTATTCAGAGAGGAAGATATTCAAATATTTCCTATTATATTTCTATCTTAAATAGGACACCAAGGTCATCATGTGGAAGCTCTTGATAGAGGTTTATTGAGAAAATTATGAAAGATTTTATCATTTTTAACCTATTTGATGCCATAGCAACCTGAGTTAAGGATGGATTTCAAATGTGGGAACAACTTTGGTAAAGTTGCACATAAGGATTATCCTACAACCTTTCATTAAGACAGGCCCAAACACAAGTATAGGATTGATTGATTGATTGAATGTGGTTTCATGCCGATTTTGATATTTTTTCAGTCATATTGCGGTGGCTGGAGCACCTGACAATGGATTCCTGGTATTCCTCACACCAGTACCACCATTACATCCTTTCCTCACCTCTAGCTGCTATCCCACTTAGGTTTACGATTTATGGTGAGAGACAAATGTAGGAAAGGATTGTTATTGCCACCAGGGATCAAACAAAAGTATACCATATAGGAGAAAAAGATGCTTAAAGAAACTGTTTAGGTTGAATGACACTCTGCAGACACTGGGCAATCATAAGACCTCACTTGAAGTATTCATGCTCTAGTGAGCTAAAAACACAACAAAACCATTAACAATATATATTTTCATACATTTACAGGAACATGAATATCATACTCAATTTCCTTAAAACTTACTCATCAGCAAAAGTGACTTTCAACCAGCCTCCTCTACAATAAAAGTTAGTATGAGTTATGCTACATGTATGTAAGTAAGAGATGAATGAAAAAAATAAAGCAATATTGTCAATTATTTAGAAACATGAAACTAATTTTACTCTATCAATGTCCAAGACTTTTAGCACTTTAATTTTTGTAATCACTCTAATTCTATGTAATTCATCAGCGTTAAGTAAATGCTTGGCAAAAGTTTTGCATGCGAAGTATCCATTTCTTACTTTTTAAGAGGATCTGCTGTAATTCCTTCCTCAAAGAACCTGTTATATTTATAAAATCATCACATGCAAGAACAAATATTTGGTAACAAGAGGCCCTTATTTGACAATAAATGACGTTTTACACAATTTTATACGAGCCTGTGAGTGACATTTCCAACCATTACACATGTGCGCCAAGTAAAGACTCAGATCTGCCTGTGCATCCGCACAGTCTGATCAGAGTCTTCACTATGTGCTTTCAATTAGATGCCATTTCAAAGACATTTTATAGGATTGTCTAAAATTCTAAAATTCCTGTGTGGCTGTTCAGGCTACTCAGTGTCTGCAATGTATGCATATGTTAAATGGTTGGAAATAACACGCAAGGGCTCATATATGATTGTAAAAGATCACTTATTTATGTCATTCCCAGATATCACAAGCACTAGACTTTGGCTCAGAATGTAATTCCTGTAGATTATGAAATTAATTGAAGTGGAATAATTTTTTTGTTTGTTTGGGACTTTACCCTGCCTTGAACAATTTTTTAATTATATCTCAGCGAAGTTTCCTTATTCATTGTACTTCCTGGGTATCACCAGTTCTAGGCTGGGGCTCTTAAATGTTTGCACACTTTCAATTGATTGATTGAATGGGGTTAGATACAGCTTTTAACAGTATTTCAGTCCTATCGTCGCGACTGGAGCACCTAATAATGGATTCCTGGCATTTCTTACACCAGCACTACCACTACATCCTTTCCTAGCATCAAGCTGCTATCCCACTTAGATTTACGTTTATCCACCGACTGCAGACTATGAACTTTATTGATGTGGAATAATTATTTTTTTGTTTGGGACTTTACCCTGCCTTGAACGATTTTTGAATTATATCTCAGCAAATGTTACTTATTCATTGTGCTTCCTCGGTAGCATCAACACTACTCTTAACCCTTTCCTGTTCAATCCCTGGTTTTTACAACCCTTTGTTTTTATACTCGAGAAAACATTGTGGAAAAAGGAGAAATTGCTTAAAACAAGCAATTTCATCTTTTTCCACTTTTTTTTTACTCTACTGCATAAACATTTTCTAAAAAAAAATCGATTTATATTGCCATCTGCAAAACCTTTGAATTTGAATTGGACAGGTCTAAATTCTTGCAAAACAGGAAAGGATTAAATGTTTTGCCCAATTTCAAAGTTTGATGTTGATATCAATGATTTTGAGGGAGATGTATACCACAGTCTATAATTCACACTTGTAAAGCAGATATTGATGCCATTTTAGTTATGAAACAGTTGAGAAAAATTTAAACCAAAAATTTTTTGCTTCAAAGTAAATATTTTTCAGAATATTAACCCTTGTCATGCTGACGCCGGAATATTCCGGTTTTGGCAGGAGGTGTAGACTAAGATCAGACTGCACTTATGTGCAGGCTGATCTTAGTCTATACCTCCTGCTTGTACTTTTCCTGCCATAGTTGTTCATGGAGTTGATTTCTAAAAGAAATATTGATTTTTAACATGAAGTTCTATCAGTGCTTTCAGCCCTTTGATTTGATAGCAATTCAGTAAGGTGATTTATACAGCATGACAAGGGTTAAGTTAATATTACCAGCATTTTCATGTTTAAAGAAAGAAATGAAAATATGTGAAAAGAGAAATGAATGACAAGAAATCCTATTTCAATTTAAAATCAAGATAGAAACAAGATGTGTTTGTGAAACACCATGCCCCCGAAACAGGAATTCTTTAGAAATGGGTGATTTTTATTGTTTGGGTTTTATTTTTTTTTCAGGGAAAGGGATTAAAATTTTGACCTTGATGAAATGACCTTCCCCAGTTAAGCATTGTTGAGACTTATCTACATACCAAATATTAGCATTGTAACTTAATCAGGGTTGAAGTTATAGGAAAATGTTTAGTTGGCAGGTTAAGTTTTGCAGACAGACAGACGGACAGACAAACAGACGGACAGACAGACAGACACTTTAAAACAATATGCCCCCGATCTACCGATGTGGGGGCATAAATATTTTAAAAATAATAAAGCTGTTCCAAATAGATAAGTAATGGTAAGACAGTATGACTACAGGAGTAAAAGGTTTTATAAGACAGGTTTTAAAATATAGGATAATACTTAAAGAATCTCAGAAGCGTCAGATAATTAAATGGGACAGGCATATTCCTCATTTAAGTGTAAAAACATCTATATGTATATTGTATTGTAGTATTTCACTTATAACACTTGAAAAAACTGCTTTGCCATAATTGCTTAACCCATTCCCACACAACAACATCTTAGACTGGTCCAAATTGAAAGAAGTTGCAGACGACAATTTATAGCCGATGGAATTTTGATTTTTTTGTCTTTTTGGGTAGAAAACATTGTAGAAAATGAAGAAATTGCTTGTAACAAGCAATTTCTACATTTTCCACTATGTTTGCCAAAGCTATTTTTCCTTGGTGGTGTTTAAAAGCGTCACTGAGTGGGAATGGGTTAACCCATACCAACCTTGCTATTTATGACCAAAAAAAGAGAAAGCTGTAAAAATCATTGTTTTAATTAAGAAACTTTTAACAAAGAATTTCTTCATTTTCCACATTATATTTTCTCTTAAAGAAAAAAACAGACACATAAAATTTTTAATACTAACCATCTAAAATTTGTAGTTTGGTGATGGGTTAAATTCATGTGCACTTGTTGAAATTTGAAATTGGTTGATCATGGGTTCTGATTAATTTTAGTATGAGTAATCTGAGTATTTTAAGCAAGCAGTTATAATGGTAAAATATTTTTGCATTCAAAAATTTAAAAATCAATAATTTTTTCTACAATACAATTTTCCTAATGCAGAAATAAGGGATTCTTTTAAGGCTTCTAGAATTTGGGTTTGATAGTGCTCTACTACAAATACCAGTAATACTTAAAGTAAGTTGATTTCAATAAGTGTAATAATCAATCTGCATTACATATATATCATTTAACTGTATGATATTGCAGTTTTAAAATAGAGGCACTTTGGTGCTTGAATTGCTCCACTGGCCTAACAAGAGCTTTGTCCACAAGACACAGATGCCATCACCTGTAGCTTTGATAATAACAAAGGGCGATAACTCCAAAAGTATGCATGCAAGAGTTGGGGTTCTTGTGCACTGCACTTCTCCTCAATGAGGTCTATCCACCTGTGAAGTTTCAAGTTGATAGCTATTATACTTTCAGAGATATGCCCCTGACAAAATGTAAGTCTTTAAAATAACAAAGGGCAATAACTCCACAATTATGCAAGCAAGAGTTGTGGTTCTTGTGCACTGCACTTCTCCTCAATGAGGTCTATCCATCTGTGTAGTTTCAAGTTAATAGCTTTTATACTTTCAGAGATATGCCCCTGACAAAATGTAAGTCTTTAAAATAACAAAGGGCAATAACTCCAAAATAATGCAAGCAAGAGTTGTGGTTCTTGTGCACTGCACTTCTCCTTGAGGTCTATCCACCTGTGAAGTTTCAAGTTGACAGCTATTATACTTTCAGAGATATGCCACAGACAAAATGTAAGTCTTTAAAATAACAAAGGGCAATAACTCCAAAATTATGCAAGCAAGAGTTGTGGTTCTTGTGTACTGCACTTCTCCTCAATGAGGTCTATCCATCTATGAAGTTTTAAGTTGATAGCTATTATACTTTCAGAGATATGCCCTGGAAAATTTCGGATGGACAGAAGGAAGGAAGGACAGAAGGACGGACGGACAAAGGCAAATCCATATCCCCCCCCCATTAAGAGGTGGGGTCATAAAACAGTTTTTAAATGAGAGGCGTAATGAGGAGGGATTGTGAGGGAATGGGTTAAAATGGGGCAACTTTCTTTCAAGGACTAAGAATCATCCATCCCACCCTTTTCGAACATTTTGTGATATTTTGCTGAGATTGGCCCATTCTTCTACAGGATTACTTTTAACCTTTTAGAATATCTTCAAAAAATCTGATAGAGGGTCACAAAGGGATCATTACTGTGAAATTGAAGTTTAAACCGATATGCAAGTAGTAGATTCGAGGATAGGATTTCCAAAGTTCATTTACAACATGTGTTAATACATACAATATTTGGTAATAGGCTCTGCACATTAAAGACACATTGTCCATCTGATTTGACAAAGGTTCACCTTAGGAGCAATCCTGTAGATCACAGAGCCATGCACCAATCAAGGAATACGTGATGCAACAACACAATGACAATAACCTGCTTTTTTTACTAACTAGAAAGTCATCCAGGTACTTGTGGAGCACACCATTGATTTGACCTTGAGCTATGACCTTGACCTTCGGTCTGCAAAAATTTGCTCCAAATTGCACTCCTACTGATATTGGAGAACAAGATTTAATCTTACAGAACCTTGGCCTCTTTAAGAGAAACCCTGTATGAAAGGGTGCCGATTAGGAACATTAATGTGGAATGTATTTGAAATCTAGCCTGTTTTTTCTATGGAGAATATTTTTCAAAGTTTTATTTTTTTACCATATGAAGAAATACACACCCCTAAAAAAAGCCATGACTTGAGACCAACATTTTATGACTTAATCTGACAAATGATCTCCCAAGGATCATCCATGTAAATTTTGTTGAAATGCATTACCATAGTTTTAATATTTTTATTTCACAATATATATGGAAAAATAACCAATTAAAACCACATTTTTCATCTGATCAAATATCTTTTAAAGGAAAATGATAAAGGGTCACCAAAGGATCATTCCTGTGGAATTTTATTGAAACCCATCCATTCGAAAAGTAAAATCCCAAAATTTCATAGTCTTAAAATTGTTGTCTGCAGCTCCTTTCAACATGGACTGGTCTAACATTTTACTATCTGGTAATGGGTAAAAATGACAATGTGAATACTTTAATAGTAAACATTGGCCCTAAAGAGCTCACCTGAGTCTATGACTACAGAAGCCTAAGTGAACTGATTTTAGCCAAATATGACCCTTTATCAAATCTTGTATTGTCTTGAAATCAAGAACAAACATTCTGACAAAGTTTCCAGATATTCATGCTAGAAAAGTAGAATTTAAATCACAAAAAAGATTTCCTAAGATTAGACCTTATGACCTAGTTTTTTACCCAGTATGACCCAATATAACAAGAGCACCGCCTACGGGTGCCTACGCTCGGCTGTTGGGTGCTGGATAGTGGATAAAACATCTAAGTCAAAGAAGGGGAATAATTTGCACAAAATGCATCTAGAGTTATCCCCCTTGATAGAATAGGTTCCTCTTTTGATAGTAAACATGTGTGCCAAATTTTAAGTGAATGCCTTCAGTAGAACCAGAGATATCACAAAATGTCAAAGTTTTCATAAAAACAAAGTCAAAAAAGGGGCATCTAGGTTTATCCCCCTTGATAGTATATGTCCCTCTTTTAATAGTGAACATGTGTGCCAAGTTCAATTGAATGCCTTTAGTAGAACCAAAGATATCACAAAATGTCAAAATTTTCGCACAATGACAACAACAACGATGCTGACATGCAGGCTATCACAATACCTCAGGTTTTCCTCAAAACCAGCCGAGCTAAAGATTGACATTTTCATGGAGAACAACATTCTGAACAAATATCCAGTCAATTTAGCTAGAAATGCAGCATATACAGTGCAAATCATTTAAACAGGAGGCCCATAGGGCAAAGAGCACAAAAACAATTTAAGTCCACCAGATTATGCTAAATACTAAATATCAAAGCCTTTTAGTTAGGGAGAAGAAGATTTTAAAAAGTTTCACTAAACAAGCCTATGTTTAATTTGTGACATCCAGGAATGGGCTAATTTCAATCCTGAGGCAATAATTTTTACAATCTTGATAGGTCCACAAGAGGATGCTGTAGACCAAATATCAAAGTTCTAGGCCCTTCTGTTTGGGAGAAGAAGATTTTAAAAAAATTCACTATATAAGCCCTTTGTCTGGGGCCATGATTTATACAATCTTGATAGAATTTCACCAGATGATGCTACATACCAAAAAAAAAGCTCTAGGCCCTCTAGATTGGGAGAAGGTTTTTGAAATTTTCTCTATATAAGCCTATGTTAAACTTGTAACGTCCAGGAACGGGCTAATTTTGACCCTGGGGTTATATTTTATACAATATTGATAGAGGTCCACTAGATTTTGTCACATACCAAATATCAGAGCTGTGGGTCTTTTGGTTTGGTAGAAAAAGATTTTCAAAGTTGTCACTATGTAAGCTTATGTACTGCATCCACTTTTACACCCCCCCAAGCATGGCAATTTATTGACAGATTTTTTTTTCTTGTACAAACTTGATAGTCCTTGCCCAAAATACTCTAAATACCAAATGTGAATCTAATCTGACAGCCTGTTCATGACAAGAAGATTTTTAAAATGTACAACTTTTGGCCATTATGGAGCCCCAAGGGGAGATAACTCCATAACTTGTACAAATCCAAAGCTTCTTCCAATGAGGATGCTTCTTGTCAAGTTTGGTTGAAATCCATCCAAGGGTTCTTAACAAGAAGTCGAAAATGTAAAAAAAAATAACACACGACCCACAACGACAGACAAAACACGATCACAATGGGTGACCATGACCTTCGGTCAGGTGACCTAACAAAAAATGTGCCCTCTGGAATGTAAATGAAGTATATCTAAGATTACCTAGTGACCAAATTTTTTACACTATGTGTCTCAAAGTCAAACTTGGCCAGCATTTCATGGACACAAAAATTCTGGCCAAATATCAAATTAATGGAGCCAGAAATGAGACCTCTAGAGTGCACACATGGTTTATCAATTATTTGACCTATTTACATGGTTTCTAACCCCAGGTGATCCAAATACAATAATCCCCATATCATAGACAAAACATTATAACCACATGGGTTAAAGTAAGAAATTCTAAAAATCTTGAAATCCAACTTTTTGACCCAATTTCAAAGGAAAAATATGGTAAATTCATAAATTTTGAGGACTCCAAATCCTGAAATCAGGCATAAGCCTGAAAATGTTCACCCTTGTGACCAAATATCAGATAATTTGATCCTGAATTGGTGCCTCTAGAGTGTACACAAGGTTTGACCTAGTGACCTAGTTCTTGACCCAACTTGTTTGTTTGTTTGAATGGGGTTTTACGCCGCTTTCAACAATCTTTCAGTTTTATCGCGGCGGCTGGAGCACCTAACAATGGAATCCTGGTATTTCTCACACCAGTACTACCATTACATCCTTTCCTAGCCTCTGACCCAACTTGATTGATATTCGTGCTTAACTGAGATATTATGGAGACAAATATTCTGAACAAATATCAAGACATTTGAGGTGAAAATGTGACCTCCAGAGTGTACACAAGTTTTCCTAAGATTTGACAGAGTGACCTAGTTTTTGACCCAATCCCATATCAAAGATCACCAAGGTATTATGCAGACAAATATTCTGACAAGATATTAATTGATTTGAGGCAAAAATGTGCCCTCTACCTTGCACACAAGCCTATTTCCTAGATTTGACCATATGACCTAGTTTTTACCCCACTTGACCCAATATAATACTTGACAGAGATAATATGCAGACAAACATTCTGACCAAATATCAATACATTTGAGATAAAAATGTGACCTCTAGAGTGCACACAAGGTTTTCCTAAGATTTGACCTTGTGACAATGTTTTTGGGCCCATGTGACCCAATATCAATCTTGGCCAAGATATTTTGCATACAAATATATAGATCAAGTTTCAAGACATTTGACCTAAAATTGTGGCCTCTAGAGTGCAAACCAGATATTGACACATGATTGAAGATGGAAGACAGACAACAGCACAGCTAGATCACAAAAGTCATCTTGAGCACTTTGTGCTCAGGTGAGCTAAAAGTCAGTTTCCTTAAAGGAAAAAATTATACCGGTAAATAGAACACTGTCGTTGTTGATTCTACATAGATTTTCTGGCTGTGTGAGATGATTATAGCAGATATTTAAGCATTACTGGTTTTTGTGAAATAGATAATGGAAATATTTTGAAGCTTTGAAAAGGGAACATATTTACATTTAAAAGCAGTTTCATGCTATGGTGCTACTTATAAATTTGATCCAATTGATTAATAAAGCTCATTAGTGTGATTTTATACAGAAAATTGATAAAGGGAGATAATATATAAAGGAATACCTACTTCTTACCTCCCCTTGGCCCTTTGTATCCACGCTTCTTGAGTTTCCTTAGAAATGCTAAGTGAGTTCTATAGCAACTGTTAAAAGGTACGGAGAGCAAAAAATGATTAATGGAACATGAGAAAATAATACTTAACTAATAAAGGTTATACAAACTCAGAAAGAATGAGAATGAGGCATGAAATCAATGGCTGGAGAGGAGGGACAGTATTGTAACACAACCTTAAGGGCTAAATATCAGATGTTTCAATGCTTTGACTTTAAAACATGATATTGCATTTAATTCTTACAAAATAGTTCTTTTGAGTCAAGAAAATAACCAGGCACCGTAATGACAAAAAGAGAAATCAAGAAAGAAATTAACATAAAAAAAGTAGAGCAGAAAGAGCTGCTTCACCTTTGATATTCTGATTAATGGATTACAACAAGACAATAAAGCTATATACAGATAGTCAAAAACACTTTATTTCTATCTATATTGTGTTGGTGTATGTACTTGAGATATGTATTTTTTTCTTAGACCGATATATTTTTAAGCTGCATATGTTTTTATAATTGGGTAGTGATTCTCATTACATATATGTAAGTAAGAGAAGAAACCCGGAGTCTGAATCTTGCATAATGATCAACATGAACACAAGTCAATGAGTTATCATGTATTAAGAAATGTTATGGGGTTATCTTCTTATCTTTAAAGGTAGGAATTGTACTTTTGGCTAATTCATTTACTATTGAAATAACAATTTCAAAATACACATTTGTTCAATGTGCTTTATTGTCAGTCCTTAGATAATGTTCTAAAATATCAAATAGCCCCAAGAAAGTTACTATTGAATAGAAATGAGTTGCCTACCAATGATGGAATTTGTCAAAATATTTGACATGTGACACAAAATCTTATGTTACTGTAGCAATTAATCTCTAGCAAGGATATACTCCAGAAGTCATTTTTATACCCGCCAACTATGAAGTAGAGGAGGGTATATTAGTTTCAGCCTGTCTGTCTGTAGACTGATGGGTTTCCATCTCTTACTCAAGTACCAATTGCCATACAATCTTGTAACTTCATACAATTGATGCTGATGACAAAAAGAAGTGCCCTACTGTTTTGAGATCACATAGGTCAAAGGTAAAGGTCAGGGTGGATCTTTGGTCAAAAAGTGTTTCTGAAACAATTGACCTACAACCTTGTAACTTCATACAATATTTACCAATGACCCAAGTAAGTGCTTTATTGTTTTTGGGTCATGTCTGTCAAGGTTCAAGGTCACAATTGAATTTTAGTTGAAAGCAGTTTCCCTACTCTAACTCTAGAACCGATTGAGCTACAACCTTATAACTTCATACATATGTTGCCAATGACTCAAAGAAAAACTATATTGTTTTTGGGCCACACAGGTCAAAGGTCAAGGTCAGAGTTAAAATTTGGATGAAAACGTTATGTGCTCTAGCTCAACAACCAATTGACCTTCATTCTTAAAACTTAATGCGATTGTTGCCAATGACCCAAGGAAGTGTCCTATTGTTTTTGGTTCACATTGGTCAAAGGTCATGGTCACAATGTAGGTCAGATGTCAAGAGTGCTACTTCAGTGACTAAGCACTGGAGGGGGGTATGAGTCCCCTTGAGCCTTGTGATAAATCTAGTTTCCATTTGTTCTATTAGCATATTGTGACAAACTTAACATGACACAAAAAAGTGTCTACGCTTTTTTTTCAAAATCAATCATATGTATAGAAATGGGCACCTGTGACAAAATCAATTTCATTGTTTGACCTTGAACTAATCATTTACAATGGATGTATCCAAACAAACTCTTTCCATGACAATAGGTACTCATCCAAACTTCAATCTCTTTATTTGCAAAGATAGGCAAACAATCCTTGTATATAAAGAATGATATGCCAAATAATCTTAAAGTCCATTCCTCAATGTAAAAGATATATCAGACAAGAAAGAAAGTTACATGACTTCATTTCTGAACTTCATCCTAAATGTTCCAGAACACTTTTTCCTCATAGCTCCGTTATTTATCATAGAGAACTTCTATGCAAAGTTTTTTCTATTGCATTTAAACCGCCATCATGCTTTAATCTTGGTCAGTCAAAGTGGCATCAATTAAAGAAATACAGTTTCAGTTTTATATTAAAAAAGACTGGAGTGGCAAAAACAAATGTAAGTAAATCAGATATAAAATATAATAACTCTGCTTTACAGGGAAATGAAACAGACAAATGTGACAAGACAGCAGTTTCAAGTTGTATATAAGGACCAGAATCAAGAGCTCCAATTAGAATGAGACAGACAACTTTTACAGGAAAGCATTTTTTGGTTATATTTGATTGGACAGATTAGTTAAGTTCCAATACTCTGTTCTTTAAGGAAGGTAGGAGTTAATGGACAGGACACAATGACTCCGCCAGCAACACCCACTGACTCTAAAAGGAATTACCACTTCAATATTTTGGATAATCTTTTGCCAGTAACATGTTGACAAACTTAACGCCATATCTAAAGCTTGAGTATCATAACTACAGCTTGAATAAGCTGGAATTACGAAATTTAGTTAGCAAACCAACAAAAAATCTTCACTAAACTATCGGCAAATGTCGGAAGCTCCAAGTTCACTTCCACTCTAATTGAATGGTGATTGGTTGATTGACATTCACAATTAGTCAATTAAGCAACATTTACAAAACTTTAGTTCTTAACCCTTGTCATGCTGGATAAAATCCCTGTCATTATTGCATTAAAATCAAAGGGCTGAATGCACTAGTGGTACTTGTTGTTCATTTGTCAATATTTATTTTGAATTGAAAATTGAGTTCATAAACTCTGGTTTCAAAAGGACAAACAGGAGGTGTAGACTAAGATCAGACTGCACTGAAATGCAGTCTGATCTTTGTCTATACCTCCTGCTTAAATCGGAATATTCCAGGTTCAGCATGACAAGGGTTAAAACCATAGATCATAGTATACTTAAATTCACTGATTTTTATTGAAATCTACTCTTAAAAATTCTAGTTTCTCTGAATTATTTAACTAGCTACAGGATTTCACTCTTTCTTAAAGCCATACATTCATAATCTCTAAACAATGTTATTACAAATTCCTAGAATTTTCTAATGTGTTTCTGTCATAAATATATTTTCTCATGCATAATTCATAATGATTATACAAATAATCCTAGCTCATAGACTCAGTACTGACCTAGATAGCTTTGGCAATATTCTGAGAGAGGTGCAGGCTGATCTTAGTCTACACCTCCTGCTTGTCCTTTTCCTGCAAGAGTTGTTTATGAAGTTGATTTCTTAAAGAAAAATTGATTTTTGAACAACAAGTTCTATCAGTGCTTTCAGCCCTTTGATTTGACAGGATTTCAGGAAGGTAATTTATTCAGCATGACAAGGGTTAAAGATGCTGCAGATAACAAATGTAACAAGCAAGTTCTTCATTTTCCATATTGTTTTCCCAAGCTTTATTCTGGAGAGGTGTCAAAAAGTGGGATTGTGTGGGAAGGGTTATATTCACACATCATTTTTCAAATATTTTGGTTGCTAGTGAACATTAATTTCAAATCTTAACAAGAGCACTGGATGTGGATTTCATGCTCAGATGCATGTGCTTGACTGGACAGTGAAAAAAATATGTAATGTTTTTGTAACCATACTGGTGAATATTTCAGTAATTGAAGTTTAATTTCATCAATTCTTTCAGCAATGGACAAGCAAACACCAAAATGCATCCTAAAGGGGTCAAAATTACCTAAGTGAACTTATAATGAATAGAATATACAAACATTTTGAAATAAAATATTTCTAGGGTACATTGCCCTCAATAATCTGACTGTTACATTTCATGGGATAATAAGAAATTCTACAAAATTAGAGATGAAATACATGTACTTTCACATATGATAAGGATATGTATCACAACGACAAATACACAACCACTATGTAAATTACCTAATGCCCAACCCTTCTATATTTTACTACATGAAATGAGTATGTATCACAAGATTATAACCTTTGTTTAGACAGCTTCAATCTATTTAAAAACTTGAGTTTAAATGTTGCTTTGGTAAGCAGGGAGCCTCCTTGGCAAACACAAGAATTTAACCAATTTCCACACAGTGATGCTTCTAAACACCCCTAAAGTATAAAGCTTTGGAAAAAATTGTGGAAAATCAAGAAATTGCTTGTCACAAGCAATTTCTTCATTATCCACAATGTTTTCTAACCAGAAATTTAAAAATTCTTAAATTTCATAAGCTTTAAATTGTCGTCTGCAACACCTTTCAATTTGGACCAGTCTAAATTTTTGACTTCTGGTAATGGGTTAAAGAAAGGCCAGGCAGCCTACTTGGCAAACATGTATTGAAAGAAAGGTCAGTTTCCAGTAAAAACTACTATCATGATCTAGTAATAAATGGCATTAAAATATCCAAAAGCAGAATAAAGTAATCCTTTACCAAAACCATTAGTTTTCCATTGTGATAAAAAGATTTATCATCAAGGGTTTGACCTAAATTCTTAGTAAAAAGAAAGAGATAAATGATAAAATTCATGAAATCTGTTTCCATGTATCTCTACAAGATATGGAATTCTTAGTAAAATGAGACAGATAAATGATAAAATTCGTGAAAATCTGTTTCCATGTAGCTCTACAAGACAGAGATAATTTTATTTGCAATTCCTTTTTCTGCACCACAGTCTTATACTTGTTGAATTTAACATTTGCTAGGAATGATATCAATTATCATATAATCATTACATAATCATTTAAAAATAAATATTAAAAGTGTTCATAAGTTTTGAGATTTTGCAAAATTAATTTTTGACATTGTTTTTCTGTTCCACAAGTATGAAATGACATAGAGACATGGAGAGATTGTTATGGTAAAGAATTACTTAAAAGATATTATAACCAATATAATAAGCCCTAAAGATAAGAAAGTAATCATATTCACCTGTCTATCAAGGCATCTATGTCTTTTTGTTCTGAATCAGAATCAAACACTTCATCATCATCAGCATCGTCATCATCATCGTCGTCTTCATTATCATCAACTTCATTGTCATCGTTTTTCTGTTCTAGAACTGAACCATCTCCCTGACCAATCTCTTTTGAGCCAGCAGACGTGCACACTGCCGAGCTAACAGCTGAAACAATCTTCTCTTCAACTCTGTCAGTATGTTCAGATGTGCCATTAATTGTAGTAGTTTCATTATGATTAGCATTATCACCTTGACCTAATGCTTTGAGTCTATCTGCTTCTTGAACTTCTTTCAGTTTTGCAGCTGCTCTTTCTGCTGCTTCAGCAGCTTCTATTTCTTTAGCAATGCTTACTTCTAAAAAAGTACTAGCTTGAGCATTATTAAAGGCTTCAATCGAGGAAGTATCACTCGGTGCATTAAAAGAAGAATCTTGCTCGTGAAAATTCAACACACGTGCAGTATCAATAGATTCATCCTCACTCACCTCTTTTTCTCCTTTTGCAGCTGCAGGACCAAAGCTTCTCCCTTTGGTTACCAACCCCATCTTGCTGCTTGGCGACAAGGACAATGGCTTTATTTTTCTTTCCGGTACAGAGCTTCCTGCTTCGCTGTATCCTCGGTACTTTGAAATTAAGTTTTGAAGTCTGTCCCCTCCTTTTTCACTTTGACTCCTTTTAATTTGTTCTACAGAATGATACAAAAAATGAAGAAAGTTTCACTAATTCATTATAAGCTCTTTGAAGATCATGAAAACCCACTTTTCAAGGCTGGTGATAGGAAAGCTCAACTTTTCCTGTCTGGTCATAGTCATAAGTATAGCACATTGTTGATAGGCTGAAAGAATGAAATAGTATAGTCGACTCCAAAATTTTGGATCCCAAAATGACGTATCGCAATTGTCAATCGAAAAATCAATTGTTCAATAAATGATTCACTTAGACTAGAAGCGCATTGGTGACCTCCAATATTCATTCCAAATATTTTTGTTAAGCAAAAATTTAACATTGTAACTATTGCTAATTAAAGATGTAGTTACGATGACTAGGTTACCTTCCGAAACAATCTACCTTTGTTTAATCCATTCCCACTCAGTGACGCTTTTAAACTCCCCTCAAGATGAAAGCTTTGGAAAACTTTGTGGAAAATGAAGAAATTGCTTGCTCCACAATGTTTTCTCTCCCAAAAGACAAAGATTTGAAAGATTTCATCAACTTAAAATTGGTGTCTGCAACTTCTTTCAATTTAGACCAGTCTAATTTTTGTAAAGTGGGAATGGATAAATGGCCCTGACCATTTATTTTGCAAACTATTGTTTTTAAGACAAATACAAACTTGTCAGTAGTTAGTGGGTATGGCTAGCATTACTGAAATTGACAGATCATAGCTGTCAATCAAAAACTATAAATAGACCATTCAAATTATTCATTTAGACCAGTAGTGAACATTGAACTCGTGACATTGGCCGACATTTATGTGAAGCATTTCTGTTGGTTTGGTGACTTAACCCATTCCCATACAATCCCTTGTTTTTACGTCCCTGTGATTTTATGCTTGAGAAAACATTGTGGGAAAAGAAGAAGCTTGTGACAAGCAATTTCTTCTTTTCCCTCAATTTTTTCTAACCTGTAAGTTGGTTATTTTTCAAATTTCACCCACTTTCAATCGTCTTCTGCAACTTCTTCCAAATTGGATCTGTCCAAAATTTTGAAAAACAGGAAAGGCTAACGTCATTACGACAGCTTATTCAAGCTGTGGTTACAGCATTTAGTTAGCCAACCAATTATTTTACTTTTAGTTACATTTTACTGTCCATATATTTTGTGAAAAAATACACAGTTCAATATCTAAGTGAAATTTCCTGTCAGAGTTCAATGGGCGTATCCAGCAATACTTTAATTATTCAAGGACCTCATAATTCAAGGTCAAGTTTTGGACTTATCACAGTTCTGAAAAAAAACAACCAATAATCAATTTCTGATTAACCCTTGTCATGCTGAACCCGGAATATTTCAGTTTTGGCAGGAGATGTAGACCAAGATCAGTCTGCATATAAGTGCATTCTGATCTTGGTCTACACCTCCTGCTTGTACCTTTTTTGTCAGAGTTGAAATTGATTTATAAAAAATATTTATTTTTGAACAACAAGTCCTATCAGTACTTTCAGCCCTTTGATTTTAAAGCAATTCAATAAGATGATATATACAGCATGACAAGGGTTAAAATACAGACTTGTGTACAGTATGTCAGAATATATAATAACTTTAACAATTATATGTACCACTATTTGTCATTTAAAATATTCAATGTCAAATGTGGACTTTAATAAAAAGGGATGATTTATATTTACTGTACTTTGTTCTATTGTTTAGAAAATTGATATTAATAACAAATTACTATCATATAACAATTAAGCCATTCAAATACAATGATGCTTTTGGACGCCGCCAATTTCTTCGGAAAGCATTGTAGAAAAAGAAGAAATTGTTTCTTTTTTATCCACAATGTTTTCCAACCCAAAATACAAAGATTTCTCAAATTTTATCTATTAAAAATTGTCGTCTGCAACTTCTTTGGATTTGCACCTGTCGAAAATTTTGTCATCTGATAATGGCTTAATATGAATTCCATCATCAATGAAGTAGCTCAGTAGGCTGAAAAATAGTATTAAAGTATTAGTCTTGCATTATCCCAGCTACAATAACAAGCCTTAACCCATTCCAACACAGCAAAATTTTAGACTGGTCCAAATTGAGACAAGCTGCAGACGACAATTTCAAATTGATGGAATTTTAAAATTTTTCGTCTTTACACATAGAAAACACTGTGGATAATGAAGAAATTGCTTGATACAAGCAATTTCTTCATTTTCCACAATGTTTTCCAAAGTTTTTTTCTTGAGGGGCGTAAAAAGGAGGGATTGAGTTGGAATGGGTTAAGTGGTCTTTACACCATCAATATTACCAATTCAATATATTGAACACTCTTCGATATTGACTACACCATGTCAATAATATTGTCAATAATGGTATTGACAAAAAATGAAAGTGAGAAGTCAATACAGAGGGAATATTATGTAACAATAGCAATACAATCTCTTGTTTCTCTGAGCTGCAGAGGAAAATTTTGATATTTCACAAGACTGAAGAAATTGGAGTGGGATATCAAGTTTTCCTTCGCAGCGAGAAGCAAATACAAGATGTTGTATTGCTATCGTAACATAATATTCAATTCTTTATAATTATTTTTTTTATCAAATGAGTTCAATGAAATGATAAAACTGTATTTCTAAAGTATTTCTCTTCTCCTTTACCATTCTGATAACGTTTATTCACATTATGAAATCATAACCAAAATGAAAATGATGTCATCTTTGACTACACTATATGGAACGGTATTTGACACTTTCAGACAAAGATTTTCATCTAACATGTCCGATTTTGTCTGTTAGGAATGAATATATTTACTAGAAATATTGACAGGTATATACGAGGGACGGTAAGAAAATATACAGACTTTTGGCTTGTTCTCAAAAACAATTCAGCATATTGTCGCAAAGCAGACTAATACCCCACAACAGCGCTTGTGCATATACAAGTGCTATCTGCCAGAGGTCTGTAACAGAAAATGGACCTTTTAATTAAAGGGCCATAAATCCGTCAAAAATAAATGGACCATAACCCAAATAGGATATGCACATGTCTGACTTATACAGAGTCTTTCTGTGAAATCTGAATCAAATCTGTCTAATAGTTGCTGAGAAATTGAGCAGACACGATTTTTCACCAAAGGGCCATAACTCTGTCAAAAATCAATGGACCGTAACCAATATAGACTAGACATTGTTGCAAAGCAAACTAATACACCCCAACAGCGCTTGTCCATATACAAGTGCTATCTGCCAAAGGGTCGTAACAAAAAATTGACTTTTTAATTAAAGGGCAACTACTCAATAAACAAGAGGCCAAGTGGGCCTAAACGTTCACCTGAGTAAAAGAGCATCAAGACAAGTGATTTTGTTTGAAAGAATTAGAAAAAGGTCCACCAAAGGAACATTCATGTGAAATTTGATTAGAATCTACCTAGTAGTTTTAAAGAATTTTGCAATCAAAATTTCTGTTAGAAATTAATTTTGTTTCCATAGCAACCAGAGTTCATGGAACAAAATTATTTTTAGCAGTTTGGAAGAGGATTGTGCAAGGAACACCCCTTTTAAGTTTGGTTAAAAATTGGCCCAGTATTTTTCAAGATATAGTAGTTTAAAGAAAAGTTTACGCATGCAAAGATGCACGACGGACACAGGACCATGACAATAACCCCGCTGGCCTTTGGTTAGTGTAGCTGAAAATGTGGACTTTATTGTGTAAACAAGAGAAATATGCAATATGGTTCCATTTGCATTACTGCTTGATGGAATTTGTTCATTTTGGTTAGCCTTCTTGCCTTCGTGTCAAAGAAACTCTGAGAAAATTTCTTTTGCTCCTGAGATATTAGCATATTTGACTCATGGGCAATGAGTTGAAAAGTCTAGAAAGACATCCATGTGATGATACTACATACAAAATATCAAAGCTCCATCATCTTCAGAGTTAGTTTCAAATGATGGCATACTTTTGAGCCCTGTACCATAATTTAAAAAATCTTGCTAGAAGTCTTCTAGATGATGGTTGCTACGGACAAAATATAAAAACTCTAAGCCAAGCTGCCCAGTGGTTCTTGAGAAAACGATAAAAAATGTTTAAAAGTTAATGGACGATGGACAAACGATGATTGCAATAGGTCACCATGACCATTCGGTGGTGACCTAAAAATATGAATTTCTTAACATGATGAATTTTGAACCCTGGGCGTAGCCCGATACATGACCCCAGGTACATAAATTTCACAAACTTTAGTATACCTGTCCTACCATTTATGCACATAAAATATTTAAGCTCTTGCATTTAGGGTTTATTAGAAAAAGATTTTTTAAGAAGTACAAAAATTTACCCCTTTCTGCCCCCGACTGGGGCCCCTTTTACCCCAAGCCCCCCCCCACCTCTTTTCACAAACTGGAATTGGCATCCCCCAATGATGCTTCCGACCAAGTTTGGTTGAAATCCCCTTAGTAGTTCTTGAGAAGAAGATGAAAAAGTTTAAAAGTTACCAAAAAATGACCCCCTTTTGGTCCCCATTTAAGCCCCCCTGACCTCCAGCCTTTTAATTTTCACAAATCTGTATAATCAGTACCAAATGATGCTTTTCACCAAGTTAGTTTGAAATTGGCTTTGTACTTCATCATCAGAAGATGAAAATGTGAATTTTTTAACATGATGAACTTTGACCTCCGGGTGTGGCCCCATACATGACCCCAGGGACATGAATTTCATAATTTATAATATACCTGTCCTAGCTGTCATGCACACAAAATATTTAAGCTCTGGCATTAACGGTTTATTAGAAGAACCAAAAATTACCCCTTTTTGCCCCCTATTTGGGCCCCTTTAACCGCCAGAACCGCTATTTTCACAAACTTGAATTGGCATCCCCAAATGATGCTTTCTACCAAGTTTGGTTGAAATCCCCCCAGTAGTTCTTGAGAAGAAGATGAAATATTTAAAAGTTACCAAAAATTACCCCCTTTTGGTCCCCATTTTAGGGCCCCCTGACCCCCCAGCCTATTAATTTTCACAAATCCATATAACCATTACCAAATGATGCTTTTCACCAAGTTTGTTTGAAATTGGCTTTGTACTTCATCAGAAGAAGATGAAAATGTGAATTTTTTAACATGATGTACTTTGACCTCTGGGTGTGGCCCCCTACATGACCCCAGGGGCATGAATTTCACAATTTATAATATACCTGTCCTAGGTGTCATGCACACAAAATAATTAAGCTCTGGCATTAACGGTTTATTAGAAGAAGATTTTTATAGAAGAACCAAAAATTACCCCTTTTTGCCCCCAATTGGGGCCCCTATGACCCCCAGAACCCCTATTTTCACAAACTTGAATTGGCATCCCCCAATGATGCTTTCTGACAAGTTTGGTTGAAATCCGCCCAGTAGTTCTTGAGAAGAAGATGAAAATGTTTAAAAGTTAACGGACGACGCACGATGACGGACAAACGATGATTGCAATAGGTCACCATGACCATTCGGTCAGGTGACCTAAAAATCAATGGACCGTACCAAAATAGAATATGCACATCTCTGCTTGATACTGATTATATCAGTGAAGCTAGAATTGAATCTGTCCAATGGTTGCAGAGAAATAGCTAGACACCAAAAAGCTACAGACAGACGGACGGACCGACAGATGGACCGACAAGCTGACTCCTACATGCCCCCAAACATAGTTTTGAGGGGTATAAAGCTCTTTCTACTCTTTTTAAAAATATTTTCCATCTACGTCTACACACACTTTTGCCATCAGGGGAGCAAGGTCAGGGCTATAAGGTGGTTGAGACAACAATTGCCATTTGTAAGAGTTTATAACCTCCGCTGTAGCTGAGGTTGTTTGGGAGAAGGCATTATCGTGAAGGAGTAAGGGCAGCAAGGTCAGGGCTATAAGGTGGTTGAGACAACAATTGCCATTTGTAAGAGTTTATAACCTCCGCTGTAGCTGAGGTTGTTTCGGAGGAAGCATTATCGTGAAGGAGTAAGGGTAGCAGGGTCAAGGCTATAAGGAGGGTGAGACAACAATTGCCATTTGAGCTTTTCTCAGAGATTTTTCATAATTACCTCAGAATGGTACTTGGCTGTGACAGTTTGGCATGAAATGAGTAAGTATCACTCCTTGTGGATCCAAAAAGGCAACAAGAATGGCTTTGCCAGCCGAAGGAGTCAGCTTAAATTTTTGAGGTGGTGGGGAACCAGCTCGTTTCCACTGCTTTGACTGAGCTTTTGTCTCAGGTTCGGAATAATGAACCCACATCTCATTTCTAGTGTTAACATGATTCAAAAACTTATCTCCTTTATGATTTAAACGTCTTAAATATTCTTTTGCATTGGTTACTCTGGTTGCCTTTTGATCTGCAGACTTCTGTCTAGGCACTCACCTGGCACTTATCTGCTCATGCCTAGGTGTTGTGTAAAATCTTGTGTGCCGATGACTAACCGATGCTAAACTTGTTTGTTACTTCCTCCAAAGTTACTCAATAATTTTTGTTGACAAAAGTTTTAACATTAATTTTGCTAACATTGTAGGGGTCAACGCTGCAGCTGGCTGCCCAGTCCTACGCCTGTCAGAAACATTTGTTCTGCTTTCACAAAACTGAGAAACCCAGTTGTATAAGGTTGAACGTTATACACATTTATCAGAAATTTTTTTCAAGGCTCTGAAAGATGTGGCAGGGCTTTTCACCTTCTGCAACCAGAAACTTAATTACTGAGCAATGTTCCTCTAACAAAGAGTTCATGATAGACGAAACCCCTATCATATATCAGAGTGCAAAAATACTGTGTAAACACAACTATCACTGAAAATAAACTGACCAACTTATTGGCAAATGAATGTAGTTTTCACCAATATATAATGTGTGAATATAGCTGCACGTGGAAAGAGAGGAGCATGAAAAGTCCGGAAATTTTACCTCGTAATATTGAAGATTTATCAATATAATGAATCAATACTACTGTAGACAATAACGATAATGTATGGGCCTTTAAGTAATAGTAACAGCAACATCCAATGCTTCCTGTTATTTGTCTATTTGCCATAAACCAATGCTAGCATTTACAAAATATGTTTTCGTATTAAGCAATAGTAGCAGCAACAATCAATGCTTTCTGTTAATTATACAAATGCCATAAACCAATCCTAGCAATTACAAAAATGTTTTCATATTAAATGAAGCTGGTGAAACAATGAGGAAATGAGATGATTGTATGGACAAATAGTGTTTACTTTTTTAAATATGTAAAAAAATAAATAATAATAAAAACAAAAACAGCACCATACTGAATACAAAAAAGAAAATTTTAACTGGTATTTCAGCCTTAAAAAGAACAAAACAAATCAACTAATAAATGCAAAACTGTTTTTAGTACCAAAACTAAGTAGGGTCACTTAGAACAATATTGTATTCAAGAGACTAAATGCTGTTATTACAAATGCATATTCAAAACTATGGACATAGAAAAGGCTTATCTTGACAAAATTGACCATGCAATTTGACCACTTCAAGTGGCCCTGCATGTTAGTTGATATAATGCCTCTTTCACTTCTCTCCTTTTTAAACACAATGACATTTGAATTGCCATGACCTTCCTTAGTATCACAAGTACTAAAAAGGCATGAAGTAATGCTCCAAACTTCCAAATAAACATGGTTGATTGCTAGTTAATACCAAGAATCTCAATATCTCTCTGTTATAAGTTTTTTACATCGACCTAAGGAAAGTGAATTAATAAACATATTTTAACAAAGGATCAAAATAAAAATGAAATGCTTACAGAAGGAAATAATTTGATCATTACTTTGTCCAAACAACCAGGGTATTCAAGGGAACAACTTGTTAGTTTTGTGATCATTTGTGATGTCAGTAAATGAAGGTGAAGGACATTTGAACCATTTTTAGCTAAGTAAATTCATAGTAGCATACAACTTCTCTTCGTGAAAATGTTAGCAGGGAGCCACACCACTATTAACTGGAGCTAGGGTCTTTCAAAAGGACATAAACTACTTTAAAATTGCCGAATTTCACTAATTCATACATTACATAAAGTCAGTTTGTTCATAGAATTTCGTTTAAAAAAAACTTTTATGAAAAATTATAAAAATAAACACAATATCACAATTTCAAAAATTTGTATAAAAATCATACTGACTAACCAAACATAAAGCAATTCTTGATATTTAGTTATGTCCCTTTAAACTCAGGAAACAAAACTCCAAGGGTTCTCAGCTAACTTACTAGAAATAAACTTAGATCCATATTGACCCGGAATAACTTCAATACCTTCAGATTTATCCGAGTCCAATGAAGACAGAGAAGTTTGAGTCTGAGACTCATACTTTTGTTTATACAAAGTTTCAGCAGGTTTCAGACGCTTCATTATGTCACTACCCCTGTCCTGGAACATCATATATATTAATTAGTTGGGTTTTGCCTTTCAATCTTCTCATTCTTTTATATGAGCCTAAGGTGATTTATTTTCTGATTTCTTTTATATTAAATAAAATTAAAGAGGTTTTGCAAGTAGTTAATGTAAACATGTCATTTCTTAATAAGTGAGGGTACTGCCTACAAGTAAAGAATAAGTTGAGATTTCAACTTTCTTGAAATTTAAATGCCTCTCAGAATATGTCTGTGTTTGTGTATTTTTGACTGACTCAAAAGACATTAATTCTGTAGTAAGATTACAAAAGGATTGTATGCAGCACTGTTAAAACTTTATTTCCCTTCAGTAATATTTCTATTCATAATCAAATGGATTTTTTATTGAATTATAAACTCTCCCTTCACATATATCTTAATGATACAATAATCTTACCCTTAATAACAAAAAGGTTAGATTTAGTTGTCCTAAATAAAAATCTACAAGCTGTAATCAGCAGAATTTTAAATGAATCAAATAAGGTAGAAACAATGTCAGCACAGGATGAAACTGATTCCTTTGTCATTATTCCAAAATCCTTATCAGCAAAAGTACTAAGGAGACATAAATAGCAAAAATGTTTTCAAAGGTATTCTAATATGGCTCAGGTGTGAAAATGTAAAAAAAATCAGACGTCTGACATTTCGCTTCAATAAGTAAAAATATTTGTATTTCAACATGAAATCTCTTGAGGCTTTAATAGACTTATTTTCTTTTCATGGAAATGGCATATCATGACATTTTTTATATACTTTTCCCACTACTTTCTTACTAAATTGTCTTCAAGCAAGATAAAATAAATCATAACTAGACATTGTCGCAAAGCGGACTAATACCTCCGAACAGCACTTGTCCATATACAAGTGCTATCCGCCAAAGGGCCATAACAAAAAAGGACTTTTGAATTAAAGGGCCATAAATAAGTCAAAAATAAATGGACCATAACCAACATAGGATATGTACATGTCTGACTTACACCGAGTCTTTCTGTGAAATTTGAATCAAATCCGTCCAATTGGTTGCTGAGAAAGTGAGGGGACACGATTTTTCACCAAAGGGCCATAACTCTGTCAAAAATCAATTGACCGTAACCAAAATGGAATATGCACATCTCTGCTTGATACTGATAATATCAGTGAAGTTTGAATCCAGTCCGTCCTATGGTTGCCGAGAAATTTAGCGGACACGAAAAAGCTACAGACAGACGGACGGATGGATGGAGGGACCGATCGCCGGACCGACAAGTTGACTCCTATATACCCCCCAAACATAGATTTGGGAGGTATAATCTATAATACTGTTTTTGCATGTTTTTGAAATAGTTCTGCTCTTGAAGACAAAGAACTGTATATAGAAAGATAACCTGCATAATTATTTGTTAACCCTTGTCATGATTAATTAAACAAGAGCTGGTCACAGTCATGTGACAAATGCCCCCAAAGGACAGGGTCAAGCATTTGGCACTTTGATTTGTTTTGTAAACACAACCACATGCATTTGTGATCTATACGTCTGGGTTTTTAATAAATGAAATTTTAATACATATAATAATTTCTATAAATACAGTATGAAATCGAGAAATGCCTTATGGACAGATTTTTCTGAGGTTAAAAGTAGGTCAAAGGTCATGGTCACTGGGTCAAGGTCATGTAAAGTGGTCCACCCAATTAAGCATCTGTCAAAATATGGAAGCAATCCATTGAAGAATAAGAGAGTAAATACAATTTAACCTTTCCGGACACAATTTAACCATTCTGGACGCCCCTTTGTCCCCAGATTGCGACCTTGACCTTTGAGATAGGCACCTGGGTCTTTTTCGCGACAAGTCATCTGAAGGTGGTGAACATTTGTATGAATGAAATTTGAACCTATGTGCATGTATATAGAAGTTACAGAGCGGACACGGCAAAAACTGCCGGTTTTTTACCTTTGACCCCCAGATTGTGACCTTGACATTTGAGATGGGAACCTGGGTCTTTTTCGTGACACCTTGTCTGTAGGTGGTGAACATTTGTATGAAAGAAATTTGTACCTGCGTGCATGATTATAGTAGTTACAGAACGGACACGGCAAAAAGTGCCGATTTTAGACCTTTGACCCCAGATTGTGACCTGGGTCTTTTTCGTGACAAGTCATCTGAAGGTGGTGAACATTTGTATGAAAGAAATTTGTACCTGTGTGCATGATTATAGAAGTTACAGAGCGGACACAGCAAAAAGTGCAGATTTTTTACCTTTGACCCCCAGATTGTGACCTTGACATTTGAGATAGGAACCTAGGTCTTTTCACGACACGTCTTATAGCAATGAACATTTGTGCAAAATTATATTGAAATCCACTATTGCATGAAGAAGTTACAGAGTGGACTGACTAACATACAGACAGACAGACAGTTTGATTACTATATGCCTCCCTTTGGGGGCATAAAAAACCTTTTCAGAAATTCATTAAAAACAAAGGACTGAAAACACTGAAACTTTTAATTGTGGATCAATATTTCTGTGTAAAATACATGAACAATTTTTGCTTGATTTGAGCAAAAAGGTGGTGTAGATATTTCTCCTGCCAAAGAAGGAATATTCAGGGGTTCAGCATGACAAGAATTTAGCTTCATTTCTAAATTCTGCACTGCATTCTTAAATTTCAAAATTTTGGTCTCTGTACACAACATGCAGTATAAAAAACATTAAACAAGAGGACTATGAGGGCCTGAGACGCTCTACTGGTTATCAAGTTTTCCGTTAAAGAAATCTGATATTTAAGGAAGTTAATTACTCAAAGAAGAATGCATAAAGAAACAAGATGTGTTTGTGAAACACTATGCCCCCGAAACAGGAATTCTTGAAAAAAGGGGTAATTTTTATTGTTTTTTTTTTCTTTGTTTTAGGGAAAAGGGTTAAAATTTTGATCTTGACCTTGATGAAATGACCTTCCCCAGTTGAGTCAACTTGAGACCTATCTACATACCAAATATTAGCATTGTAACTTAATCAGGGTTGAAGTTATAGGAAAATGTTTAGTTGGCAGGTTAAGTTTTGCAGACAGACAGGCAGATGGACAGACAGACACCAGTAAAAAAATATGCCCCCCGATCTATCAATGCGGTGGTATAAAAAGACAGGACTTTATCCCCTTTTTTATTTTGAGCAAAAATCCTCAAGGCCCCTTTTCCCGTGTTTCATGACGGATCCACTCCATTTCCAAAGGAAGTTACCTTATGACCCTACAATCATCCTGTGAAATTTTCATCAGAATCTGACAATAATTGTGGACTTTATCACATAAACAGGATTGTTTTGAATGAATATCCATAAGGTTCCTTTTACTGTGTTTTCTGATGGATCAATTTCATTCCAAAAGGAATTTTCCTTACAACCCTACAATTGTCCTGTGATATTCAAAGGATAATTTGATAATGATTTTGATCTTCATCACATACACAAGAATGTTTTTCAGGTGAAATCTAGGGGCATGATGTGTTAACTAAGATTTTTTTAATTAAATTTTCATATGGCCTCTTTTCCCCTGATACTTGATGGATCTGAACCAAGTTCAAAAGAAACAATCCATTTAATGTAATAATCATTCTGTGAATGTTTGAAGAGAATTTATTGAAAACTGTGGACTCTATTGTGTTTACAAGGATTTTTCAATCAAATTTTCCCGTGGTCTTGACTGATCATACCCAATTTTGAAAGGAACAATCCTTATGATGGTACAATCATTCTGTGAAAGTTTGAAGAGAATCCGATGAAAACTGTATTTTCTAGAGTGTTTACAAAGGTCTTTAAATCAAACTTTAATTAGGCCCCTTTTCCCATGTTTCTTGACAGATCATGCCAAATTTTAAAGGAATGATCCTTATGATGGTGCAACCATTCTGTGAAAGTTTGAAGAGGATCCGATTAAAGCTGTTGACTGTAGATTATTAATGAGGATTTTTTATCTAATTTTCCAAAGTCCCCTTTTCCTGTGCTTCTTGACAGATCATACCCAATTTCGAAAGAAATTATCCTTATGATAGTACAATCATTCTGTGAAAGTTTGAAGAGAATCCGATGAAAACTGTAGTTTCTAGAGTGTTTACAAAGGTCTTTAAATCAAATTTTAATTAGGCCCCTTTTCCCATGTTTCTTGACAGATCTTGCCAAATTGTAAAGGAATGATCCTTATGACGGTGCAACCATTCTGTGAAAGTTTGAGGAGGATCCGATTAAAGCTGTTGACTCTAGATTATTAATGAGGATTTTTTTATCTAATTTTCCAAAGTCCCCTTTTCCTGTGCTTCTTGATGGATCATACCCAATTTCGAAAGAAATAATCCTTATGATAGTACAATCATTCTGTGAAAGTTTGAAGAGAATCCGATGAAAACTGTAGTTTCTAGAGTGTTTACAAAGGTCTTTAAATCAAATTTTAATTAGGCCCCTTTTCCCATTTTTCTTGACAGATCATGCCAAATTTTAAAGGAATGATCCTTATGATGGTGCAACCATTCTGTGAAAGTTTGAAGAGGATCCGATTAAAGCTGTTGACTCTAGATTATTAATGAGGATTTTTTATCTAATTTTCCAAAGTTCCCTTTTCCTGTGCTTCTTGACAGATCATACCCAATTTCGAAAGAAATAATCCTTATGATAGTACAATCATTCTGTGACAGTTTGAAGAGAATCCGATGAAAACTGTAGTTTCTAGAGTGTTTACAAAGGTCTTTAAATCAAATTTTAATTAGGCCCCTTTTCCCATGTTTCTTGACAGATCTTGCCAAATTGTAAAGGAATGATCCTTATAACGGTGCAACCATTCTGTGAAAGTTTGAGGAGGATCTGATTAAAGCTGTTGACTCTAGATTATTAATGAGAATTTTTTATCTAATTTTCCAAAGTCCCCTTTTCCTGTGCTTCTTGATGGATCATACCCAATTTCGAAAGAAATAATCCTTATGATAGTACAATCATTCTGTGAAAGTTTGAAGAGAATCCGATGAAAACTGTAGTTTCTAGAGTGTTTACAAAGGTCTTTAAATCAAATTTTGATTAGGCCCCTTTTCCCATGTTTCTTGACAGATCATACCCAATTTTAAAGGAATGTTCCTTATGATGGTGCAATCATTCTGTGAAAGTTTGAAGAGGATCAGATTAAAGCTGATGACTCTAGATTATTAACCCTTGTCATGCTGTATAAATTACCTTACTGAAATGCTGTAAAATCAAAGGGCTGAAAGCACTGATAGAATTTTTTGTTCAAAATCCAAATATGTCTTTAAGAAATTAACTTCATAAACAACTCTGGCAGGAAAAGTACAGGCAGGAGGTGTAGAATAAGATCAGCCTGCACATAAGTGCAGTCTGATCTTAGTCTACACCTCCTGCCAAAACCGGAATATTCCGGGCTCAGCATGACAAGGGTTGATGAGGATTTTCAATTTAATTTTCCAAAGTCCCTTTTCCTGTGCTTCTTGACGGATCATACCCAATTTCGAAAGAAATAATCCTTATGATAGTACAATCATTCTGTGAAAGTTTGAAGAGAATCCAATGAAAACTGTAGACTCTAGAGTGTTAAAAAGGATTTCTTAATAGATTTTTCCATTAAATTTTAAAAAGGCCCCTTTTCCAGTGTTTCTTGATGGATCATATCTGATTCCAAAAGGAACAATACTTATGATGGTACAATCATTCTGTGAAAGTTTGAATAGAATCTGATGAAAACTTTGGACTCTAGAGTGTTAACTAGGATTTTTTAATTAAATTTTCATAGTGCCCCTTTTTCTGTGTTTCTTGACAGATCATACCCAATTTCGAAAGTAATGATCCTTTTGATGACACATTCATTCTAAGAAAGTTTGAAGAGATTCCGATGAAATCTGTGGACTTTAGAGTATTAACAAGGATTTTTAATGGAATTCTTAATTAAATTTTCATTATGCCCCATTTCCCATGTTTCTTGACGAATCTGACCCAATTTCGAAAGGAACAATCCTTATGACGGTACAATCATTCTGTGAAAGTTTGAATAGAAATCTGATGAAAATTGTGGACTCTAGAGTGTTAACAAGGAAAAGTTTAATGGCTGGACCCATGGACGCCGGACGGGAAAAGGCCATTGCTTTAGCTCTAGTGGCCTTTGGCCAGTAGAGCTAAAAACCTTTAATGAATTGCTAAGTAAGACTTTGAAACACCTAATTTAACAACTAACTGATCCTCCTCCCCATCCTCTTTTTTAACCATATCAAAACTTAAAAATTCATGATCAAGGCATCCATAGAAATTAAATCTTAAATCATTTAACATAACATGGAAATTATATTAAGTATAAATCTATGCCGATATTTCTTAAATTCATCATGAAATCCAATTAAAATTAGAAAAAAGGATAATCTGGCCAATGATCATCAAATGGTCATACCTGACTTCTTGACCGTCTGGAGCTCAAAAGTGACACTTTACCTTCAAGAGTACAATACATAAAAGTAACTTAATATACAATCAGCACGTAACAAACTAAAAAATCTAATAATCAATAGATAACAAACTAAACATTCTTACATTAAGGAACATCATTAATTTGACAATCATATTAATCACATTCTGAGCAATCACATTCAATCAACTTCAATCAGCATTTAGAGTAGCAACCACTGTTTTCAAATGTGCTGTCAATAAATCCTTAGCCAAAAGCGTTTGATCAACAGTGTCAATAATTCTAATAACATCGTCATATTAGTTTTTGGTGTTTAACAACTAATACAAAATTATATTCGATTTTTCACATTGAAAAATAACGATAATATTTTCGTTTAAGATGAATTCGGATGTTGTAGGGATTGAATGAAATGTTGCCATGATTGAACAATCGCACTTAGACAAAAAATGTTCAATCACCTCAGAGTGAAAACGAGATCAACAATCAATCACAATCATTCAATCGCATTTGTGTATCGTTCAGCGTTCAATCTGGCTCAAAACAGATTGTTAAATTAAAGAAATTCAGTACTTTATAACAGATAGGGAAACACCAAATTTGCCCCCCCCCCCTCAAAAATGATTCTTGATCATTCACTGTCAACAAGATTCAGGAATTCTGATCTGTCACTTTCAAGTTTCACAAATTCAAATCACTGACTTTCAACAAATTCATGTAATACTGAGATATTACAAAACGATAAAATTTGGACAACAATGATATCAACAAATGTAATTGCACAACAAAAAGCAAGATAAACTAGACAAAAAAGTACAAGAGATCAATGAATATTGACAAGACTATAGTTTGATTTTTGACCAACCCTAAAATTGTGACCATCACTTTTGATGAAGATGCCAAAGACATGAGGACAGCTGGGTTCAAAGTTTCAATTGGCCTATCGAAGATGTCAATTAAAGAGTCAATCAACCAATCAAATAACTCATTTAGACCAGAAATTAATATTTAGACTTTTAAAATGGCTTACAAATATGTGAAGCATTTTTGTTGGTTTCATGACTTAAACTTCATAACTACAGCTTATTCAAGCTGTTGATATGACATTTAGATCGCAAGGCAACATTTTTACTTCTTTGTTACATTACATTTGGTCATTAGATTTTCCTGGACAAGGGGGTCAATTATATATTTCAAAGCTGCAAAGTTTTAAATGACACAGAAAGTGTAAACTATATAATCTTTATATTAATCTTTTCATGCTTGTATTCCTTTTTCAAATCTGTAGAAATGGTTTTGTATTCATTTCGTGAAAGTGAGATTTTTTTTGCAATTCAGTTGATAATGGTGTTTACATACCTGAAGTTTCTTTACCATCTTCTATTTTTCTGAAATAGAAAAAATCAATAGAAAAGCAAAAGAATAACAGTTTGCCATTAAATGGATCATGTTAATCACACTGATGTCATTTATAAACAAATGGAAAATACATAATTATTCAAAAACCTGTAAAGAGTAATTCTGTTTTTAGTACAGAACATCGTTAATTTGACAATGATTACAATTACCTTCCTGGAAAACATGTTCAATCAGAATTCAGCGTTAAATCCGTAGTAATATGCAATCAATCAATCCTTAAATGAAAGCGTTCAATCATTCTGATAATCTACATTGCCATATGATTTTTGGCTTTTTATATTTTCTGTAAATTAAATTCAGTAATTCAGATTTTAAAAATAATAACTATAGTATTTTCGTTTAATGTGATTTGTTGTTGGGATTGAAGAATGAAATGTTGCAATGATGAACAGTCACAACTAAACAAGAAAGCATTCAATCTGCTTAGAGTGAAAAAGAAATTGGCATTCGATCACAATCATGTAGCATACTGTGTTCAATACAGTTCAAATCAGATTGTTTTAAGAGATGAAGAGAATATTTTTTGTTTTCATGGAGGTATGAACCGAAAAACCTAATCACACTGTATGAATACGCGAAGCGGATTCATACATTGTGTGATTAGGTTTTACGGTTCATACCTCCATGAAAACAAAAAATATATTCCTCATCTCTTATAATTTAATAGCACTGAGCGAAAAATGCAACAACTTAACAAATTTTGATACCTTTTTGTAGTGAACTATTTTGTGCGGAAGCATTCAAAATGGCTGCATACTCAAAATTTTGTTCATGGAGGTATGAATTGAATTTTTCGACCAATCAGATCGCTCGTTTTTGATAGACGAAACTAACAATTGAATTATAAATTAATGATGATCTGTACTGTGATCTGGCACTTTGGAAAAATTATTTCTTTGCTTTAACCCATTCCCACACAACAAATTTTAAATGAAGTTGCAGATGACAATTTTTAGTAGGCCTGATTGTACTGGTTAAGCCAATGGTGTTTTCAGAATTTCAAGCCAAATAGTATTAATAAAGTGTAGCAAATAAATCCTGTCAATGAAATCTTTTAATATTTCAAACATTTCATTGTTCTACAAAAGTCAGTTCATTTACAAAGTCTGATGATAAAGGTATTAACAATTTTTTAAATATTTTCTCTATATACCATGTATGGACATAAGACACAACAATACTAGATGGTTGACCCAGGACAACTGCTGTCGAGCCGCAAAGTTTTGGTCATCAACTTGACCTTGACCATCAATTTTAGTGTTTGACCTTGAGCTTTGAATTTGAAGCTATCCAAAAATTCTTTCAAATGGCACATCTACTCATGATGGAGAATAATTGTGCCAATTTATTTTGAAATCCATCCATAATTGAAGAGAAATGCTCTTGACAATCACAATTTTAGTGCTTGATCTTGAGCTGTGACCTTGACATTGGAACTATTCCCAAAATTCTTTCAAACTGCACATCTACTCATGATGGAGAATAAATGTGTCTATTTATTATGAAATCAATCCATAATTGTAGGAGTAATTGTCCAAACACAATTTTAGTGTTTGACCTTGAGCTGTGACCATGACATTAGAATTATCAAAAAAATTCTTTCAAATGTCACATCTACTCATGATGGAAAATAATTGTGCCAAGTTATTTTGAAATCCATCCATAAAGGTAGGAGTTATTGTCCGGACAAATTCGGACGGACTAACGCACATACACCGACTTGTCATAGTGACAACTATGTCTCACTCACCGCAAGAGGGCTCGACAAAACTATTTTTTCAACCAATCAAAACTAATATATATGGAATCTGGAAAAAAAAGTTGCACGAGGATTATTTAGTTGAAATCCATCAACTGGTTTCCAAGATTTCATCATATATGAAAATTAGGCCCATCCATTTAGGCTATGTTTTTATCCAATGAAAATTCTTTGAAGAAATCTGCTAAAGATCACCAGAGAATCATTCCCGTAAAATAAAGTTAAGATCCATCATCTGGTTTCTAAGAAAAAGTTTCACTATGAATAGAATTGGCCCTGTCCATTAAAGACATGTTTTTTTATCCGGTCAAAATTCTTTGAAGGAATCTGATAAAGGGTAATCCAAGAACATTCTTGAAAGTTTGGTTGAAATCCATTGACTGGTTTCTGAAAAGAATATTTTTAAAGGTTTTATTATGTATGGAAATTAGCCCCACCTACTATAGCCATGTTTTTTAATCGATCAAAATTCTTTGGAGGAATCTGATAAAGGGTCACCTAGGGAACAATCTTGTAATATTTGGCTGAAATCCATTGACTGGTTTCTGAAAAGAAAACTTTTATAGGTTTCACTATATATGGAATTTAGCACCTCTTATTATAGCCATATTTTTTAACCGATCAAATTTCTTTGAATGAATCTGATAAAGGGTCACCCAAGCATCATTCCAGTGAAAATATGCTGAAATCCATAGTTACTGAGAAGAAGATTTTTAAGGGTTTCACCATATATGGAAATTAGTCCCGTCCATAAAAACCATATTTTTCATCTGATCAAAATTTGGTTGAAATCCATCTACATTCCATTTTCAGTATATACCATAATTATATGGAAATTAGACCTGCCAATGAAAACCGTATCGTTCATCTGATCAAAATTTCTTTTTTTATAATGTGATTAAAAGGATCGATCTGGCAAAATATGGTTGAAATCCATCAACTGGTTTCTGCTAAGAAGTTTGAAGCTTTCACCAAATATGGGAATTAGCCCAGTCCATTAAAGCCATCTTTTTCATTAGATCAAAACTCTCTGAAGGAATCTGGTAAAGGTTCCCCGAGGATCATTTCTGTGATTTTTTTTGAAATCCTTTCACCAATTTTGTAGAAGAAGATTTTTAATGCTTTCACCATAATATTATATGGGAATTAGACCAGCACATTAGAGCTAAATTTTCATCTGATCTAAATCTTTTGAAGGAATCCGATAATTGTTGACCCAAGAATCATTCCTTTGAAATTTGGATGAAATCCATAAACTCATATCTGTGAAGAAGATTTTCAAAGCTTTTACCTTATATGATTATAAGCCCTGTCCATTAAAGTTATGTTTTCATCATATCTAAATTATTTGTAGGAATCTGGTAAAGTGTCACCGGAGGATCATTCTGTGAAATTTGGTTGAAATCCATCCACTGAAGAATTTGAAAATTTTTACCAAATATGTTAATTAGCCCCAGCCATAGCCATTTTTTTCATCCGATCAATTCTTTTTTAATGAATCTGATAAAGGATCATTCAAGGATCATTTCTGTGAAATTTGGATGAAATCCATCCACTGGTCTCTGAGAATAAGATTTTCAAAGCTTTAACCATATATGGATCATTCTACGAAATATGGTTGAAACCCGTTCAGTACTTTTTATAGGAAAATTTCCGGACGAACCGATGGCCAGACAGATGCATGAGGGACACAACACCGTGACAATGCCCTCTGTCTTTAAGCCAGTTGAGCTAAAATGGAAATGAAAAGTCTTATAGAGTTCCTAACGTCAGAAAAACTCAAATAATAACCAATGGCAACATTAAATCTTATGACATCAACATGTCGTGATGACATGATGTCATAACCAGAAAGTTCAGGTCCTACTTGTGATTTGACACAATTGCAATGGTTCTAAATAACAGATTTTCTAGAAAAAATCCCACCTTTTGAATAATTGTACCAATTAAATTTACAACTATCAGTAAAGTCATGCAGTCTGTTGCCTTCCTAACCTTTAACTGTGTTAATTTGAAAAATTTATGGCCTGCAACATGTAAGAAAAATGTAAAATGATTTGAAAATGTGAACAGATAGAAGGACAGACAGGCGAAAGACAATGATTCACCACTAAAGCTCACTCAGAGCACTTAATGCTGAGGAGTACTTAAAACTAAATTAATTTATATAATGCACTGAGGTTGAGCCCATTCCCACTCAATGACACTTTTAGACGCCCCTAAGAAAGAAGGTCTTGTAAAACATAGTGTAAAATGAAGAAATTACAAGCAATTTCTTCATCATCCACAATGTTTTCTATCTCAAAAGTAAATAAAATTCAAAGTTTCATAAGCTTTAAATTGTCGTCTGCAACCCCTTTTCAATTTGGACTAGTTTGAAATTCTGCCGTCTGCAGACGGCATAATTTTAGAGTCTGGCCCAAATTGAAAGAAGTTGCAGATGACAAATTCAAGTTTATGAAATTTTGGATTTTTTCCCTTTTCTGTGTAGAAAACATTGTAGAAAATGAAGAAATTGCTTGTAACAAGCAATTTCTTAATTTTTCACAATGTTTTCCAAAGCTTTTTTCCTTGGGGGCATCTAAAAGAGTCACTAAGTGGGAATGGGTTGAGCAGCCTCGGCTTTGATTTTTTAACTAAATACAAGTTTCATATTGAACATCTAAGACACCATTTCTCAAATGAAAGGAAATTGAAACAAGATGTGTGCATGAAACACTAAAATGCCACCATTTTTTGTTTCAGAAGTTTAACCTTGATAGAGCAATCACCATGACAACTATGAGAATTTTGACAGCATCAAAGGTCAAGTAGTATAAGTGTTTGACTCATGATCTGAAGGTCATACAGGGTTTGAGCCCACCATCTCTGGGATGCATAAGTCTAAGAAAGATGTTAAGTTTATAGGTTGAACTTTCGACAGACAGAGGCATATCAGTAAAACAATTTAACCCATCTCTACAGATGTTGAAGCATAAAAATAGAATTTAAAAGCAAACATCGACATATGATCAAACCACCCATCCCCGAAAATTTGTGTGCAAATGATCCATTAAGATGAAATATAAAATTGTGTAGGGAAATCTGAAAAAAGAGAATTAAAATAAGCTTTTAGATATTTGTGATGCTGAACTAAGCAAAGCTTAGGACAAACAATGGCAAAGTTCGCATATTTATCTACCCCAAACCTACAAAACCTAAAAAAAAATTAAGAAAATAAGTAACCCATTTCAATACAATCCTGCTTTTTGATACCCCTTAAGAAAAAAACTTGAGAAAAAGATAAAAAAAAATATTCAAAAAGTCAACAACTAAAAATACTGTGTTCAACTTGGAATTTAGACCAGACCAAAATTTTGCCTAGAGATAAATGGGTTTAATTGTTCTTACTAAACCCATTGTCATGCTGCATGAAATTATTTGATCTCGATTGCATTAGAATCAACGGATTGGAAGCACGGGAAGTCCTAAATAAAGTGGGTCAGAATTTCTTATAAATGTGCAGGTTGATCCTAGTCTAGACCCCTTGCCAAAAACAGAAATATATGTGTAGTCTAAACTTAGCCTAAACCACTTGTGTCCGAGAATGTCAATATCAAATTTTCATAAGAAATATTCACCAACAACTTGTGCTTCTAGTGCTTTCAGCCCTTTGTTTTTTCAGGGAATACTGTCAATAATTTCACTTAGCATGAGAAGGGTTAATCACAAAGTTGTTTTAGTTTAGATGGTATTTCCAAAATTTGTCTTAGAGCAGACTGTGCATAAGCACAGAGTCTTCAATGTGTGCTTTGTTGATAGGGAACCCATTACCAGATCACACAATTTTAGACTGGTCTGTATTCTAGACTGTTTCCAATAACTAATTTTAGTAGATACAATTTTTTATATTTTTCTTTTTTTACAATAGGGTACAAAACAATGTGGATGATGAAGAAATTATTTTGAAACAAGCAATTTCTTCATGTTTTCACATTTTTTCAAAAGCTGTTTTTCTTGAAGGGGTTATTCAAAAAGACTCATTGTGTAGGAATGAGATAAATGACAGGTCTGAAGCAACAAACATTTATTGTTGATCCATTCAATGGGAATCATGAAAAACAAGTGGATGTTGTATTGAGATGCAGTACAGGAAATCCACCACTGAGTTAAAAAAAAGTCTTTTTTAATGCGTAACAGTAAATCTTTTCAAAAACAAGACCCGATTTTGGCATCCCTAAGAGTAAGCATAGGACAGCATTAAGAGAAAAGAAGAAACAGCTGATAATTTCTCTTATAAGTGAGCTGATAATTTTCTCCTTTTTTCTACAATATTTTCTGTACTTAAAGGCTCATTATTTCTTATTAAGCTATTAATTTGGCCAAATCTAAATTTTTTGCCGTTTCAGGGAAAACGTTCATCAAAAACATATAAAGGTAGACATAATTGAAAAGGCAATGAAGGTGAAAATAACAAAAGGGCAATAATTCAAATAGTGGGCATGTCAGAGTAATAGTTCTTGATAATGACACGTCTCAACATTATGAACTTTAACTGTATAAAGTTTGAAGTTGCTAGCACTTATGGTTTAGGCGATATGGACCAGACAAAAATGCAAAGGCAAAAACAACAAAGGTCAATAACTTAAACAAGAGGGCCAGAATGGCCCTAAAATAGCTCACCTGACTAATGTAAGATGATTCGAAATTTTGCCAACACTTTTGAAAAGGAATATCCATTTAAGTTTAGTTGAAATTGGCCCAATGGTTACCGAGGAGATGTTCAAAGTAAAAAAACTGCCCCGCCCTGCCACGCCCATATTTGGGCGTAAATCAAAATTCTGCAAGCACCTTTTGAATAAGGTCACCCAAGGAACATTCATGCCAAGTTTGGTTGAAAGATATTTAAAGATTTCTAAATAAAGAAACAGCCATGCCCATATTTTGGCGTCAATCAAATTTCCTAAACACGATTTGAAAAGGGTCACCCAAGGAACATTCATGCCAAAAACTGCCACGCCCATTATTGGGCATAAATCAAAATTTCGCAACCAACTTTTAAAAGGGTCACCCAAGGAACATTCATTTGTTTGAATGGGGTTTACGCCGCTTTTAACAATCTTTCAGTCATATCGTGGCGGCTGGAGCACCTAACAATGGATTCCTGGTATTTCTCACACCAGTACTACCATTACATCCTTTCCTAGCCTCAAGCTGCTATCCCACATAGGTCTACGATTATTGACCCATTGGTGAGAGACAAATAGTCGGAAAAAGGATGTGTGCCGCCGTCGGGAATCGAACCCAGGACCTCTAGATTGACAGTGCAACGCGCTACCAACTGCGCTATGACGGCAGCGGAACATTCATACCAAATATGGTTGAAATTGGCCCAATAGTTACTGAGGAGAAGATGTTTAAAGATTTAAAAGTCAAAAACTGCACCGCCCATATTTGGGCGTGAAACAAAATTCTGCGAACAACTTTTGAAAAGGGTCACCCAAGGAACATCCATGCCAAGTTTGGTTGAAATTGGCCCAATGGTTACTGAGGAGAAGATGTTTAAAGATTTCAAAGTCAAAAACTGCCACGCCCATATTTGGGCATAAATCAAAATTCAACGAAAAACTTTTGTAAAGAGTCACCCAAGGATCAATCATGCAAAGTTAGGTTGAAATTGGCCCAATGGTTACTTAGGAGAAGATGTTTAAAGATTTCAAAGACAAAAACTGCCACGCCCTGCCATGCCCATATTGTGGGTCAATCAAATTTCTGCGAACAACTTTTGAAAAGAGTCACCCAAGGAACAGTCATGCCAAGTTTGGTTGAAATTGGCCCCGATGCTTACTGAGGAGAAGATGTTTAAAGATTTCAAAGTCAAAAACTGCCACGCCCTGCCACGCCCATATTTGGGCATAAATCAAAATTCCACGAACAACTTTTGAAAAGGGTTACCCAAGGAACATTCATTCCAAGTTTGGTTGAAATTCGCAAAATGGTTACTGAGGAGAAGATGTTTAAAGATTTCTAAGTCAAAAACTGCCACGCCCATATTACGGCATAAATCAAAATTCCACGAACAACTTTTAAAAAGGGTAACCAAAGGAACATTCATGCCAAGTTTGGTTGAAATTGGTGCAATGGTTACTGAGGAGAAGATGTTAAAAGATTTCTAAGTCAAAAACTGCCACACCCTGCCACGCCCATATTTGGGCATAAATCGAAATTTTGCGAACTACTTCTGAAAAGGGTCACCCAAGGAACTTTCATACCCAATTTGGGTGAAATTGGCCCAATGGTTACTGAGGAGAAGATGTTTAAAGATTTCAAATCAAAAACTGCCACGCCCTGCCACGCCCATATTTGGGGGTCAATCAAAAATCCCTGAACAAATTTTGAGAAGGGTCACCCAAGGAACATTCCTATCAAGTTTGGTTGAAATTGGCCCAGTGGTTACTGAGGAGAAGTTGTTAAAGAATTGTTGACGCCTTCCGACTCACGACGGACAAAAGGTGATACCAAAAGCTCACCTTGAGCACGTTGTGCTCAGGTGAGCTGAAAATGGGCATGGTTGAGTAACAGTTCTTGTACATGACACCTCTCCGGATTGTGATCTATAAGTGTATAAAGTTTGAAGTTGTTGGCACTTATGGATAAATAATTTAATTGTTAGTTTCGTCTATCAAAAACGAGTGATCTGATTGGTCGAAAAAATTAATTCATACTTCCATGAACAAAATTTTGAGAACGCAGCCATTTTGTATGCTTCCGCACAAAATAGTTCACAACAAAAAGGTATCAAAATTTGTTAAGTTGTTGCATTTTTCGCTCGATGCTATTGAATTATAAGAAATGAAGAGAACATTTTTTTGTTTTCATGGAGGTATGAACCGAAAAACCTATTCATACAGTGTGATTAGGTTGTTTGGTTCATACCTCCATGAAAACAAAAAATATTCTCTTCATCTCTTAAGGAGATATATTTAGGACAAAAGTGTGACAAACGGAAGGTAATCGGTGGGGGACTAATAAAATACAAATATATGGCCCATTTTTATTTTTTTTTTAAATAGAATTTTGATGAGAATCTAAAAATCAATTTGGTGAGGCCAAATGGCATCTTTAACCCATTCCAGTATAGTTTCTGGATTTTATGTCCATGCCATTTCATATTTTGGAAAATATTGGAAGAAAAGAAGAAACTGCTAGTAACAAGCAATTTCTTCTTTTCTCACACTATTTTCTGGCACATTGGATGGTTTCATTCAAAATTGCACTAAATTTTCTTTATTGTCCCCAAAGCCTTTCTAACTAAGATCACTCTAAAAATTTTGGCAAGAGGGCCATTTGCCCTAAAGCCCTCACCTGAGTTAATGACTGAAGAAGTAATCAATGTGCTAGTGGCTTAATTTTGGCAAAAAGTCAATTGTTTAGAAAATCTTGTGTAAGAAATCAGAAACAAAAAGATGTTCTTACAAAGATTCATGCTGTTGTTTTTTTTGCCAGAAAAGTAGCATGTACATTGAAAGGCAGATTTTGGTTAATGAGGTTATCACATAAACAAAATCTGTACAGATTAACATGGAGATTCTAGGTACCCCTAGGAGGTGCTGCATTCCAAATATCAATGATATAGGCTTTCTGGTTTAACCCATTCCCACACAATGACGCTTTTGAACGCCCCTCAAGAAATACAAATGGGAAAACATTATGTAAAATGAAGAAATTACTTGTGACAAGCAATTTCTTCATTTTGCACAATGTTTTCTCCCCAAAAAGTTAAAAAATCTATAATTTCATAAACTTCAAATTGCCGTCTTCAACATCTTTCATTTTGTACCAGTCAAAAATTTTGTTGTGTGGGAATGGGTTAAGAGATGAAGGTTTTTAAACTTTCCTTCTTTGTTTCAATGGGTTGCCCCTGAGCAGAGCCCAAATATGACTCCAGGGGCATCTTGAAAGGGGCCCCTAAGAGGTGCTGCATACGAAATATCAAACCTCTCAGAGTTCTGGTTTCAGAGAAGATGATTTTTTAAGTTTTCCTTCTTTGTTTCAACGAAAAATGGGGTGTACCCAGGTGGAGTCAAAATATGACCCAGGGCATCATTCGAACAAACTTGATAGAGATTCTCTAGGAGGTGCTGCCTATCAAACATCAAAGCTCGCAATAGCTCAATATATTGGTGAGCTACATGTATAAAAAAGTGAAAAGATTAATGTATCTGGACCTTGAATGATTGATCTTCTTTATCACCGACCTCTTTTCCCTGATTTTAGGAGTATGTAGTTTGGTTATAAGAGAGAAATTCACTATGCAGTATAAATCCATTTATGCGGAGGAATTAACCCATTACCAGACAGCTAACTTTGAGACTGGCCCAAATTGAAAGAAGTTGCAGACAACAATTTAAAGTTTATGAAATTTCAGTTTTTCAACTTTCTGGGTAGAAAACATTGTGGAAAATCAAGAAATTGCTTGTCATTAGAAATTTCTTCATTTTCCACAATGTTTTCCAAAGCTTTTTTTCTTTGGGGTGTCTGATAGCATCACTGAGTGGGAATGGGTTAAAATCTCACAAGGTATAAAAGTACAATTTCTGGTGGTCTGTCAATAAATTTCTGAGGAAACCCAATCTCTGTAAGTGGGCAGAAAAGAATCACTTATTTATTAAACTGGTCTTTTGTAGCACACCTGATGTTTAATGATTTAACAAGGAAGTGATGAGTTTAAGATGATCCAGAGTTGAATTTCAAAAGGACATGTGTCTATCCCTTTCATTTGACTTTCAAGAATTGACGGACCTGTCAATCAAAGAATCAATTAACCAATGAAAACATTCATCTTGTGAGCTCCAACATTGGCCGACATTTATGTGGAACATTTATGCTGGTTTTTGCATGCTGTAGTGACAATGTTTGGATGGTCAACGAATCATTTCACTTTTTAGGTACATGTAACTGGCCATACATTTTGCTTAATAACACTGTTTATTATTTAAACCTTTCCCTTTTTTTCAAAATTCTAGACTAGTCCAATTTCAAAGACATTACAAGCAAAAAATGAAAAAAAGGTGCAATTTGAAACAAAATCATCAAAGGTGGTAGAAATAGTGTGGAAAAGAAGAAACTGCTTGTTTAAAGCGATTTTTTTTTTTTTTTTGGGGGGGGGGGGGGAGGCAATATTTTTCTAATTGTTAAATAATATGGATGTTAAAATGAGAGACTGTACAGGAAAGGGTTAAATGGAACTTTCCATCAGAGCCCGCAACAAAATTTTTGACTGGTCCAAAATCAAAGGAGTTGTACACAGCATTTTAAAATCGATGAATGTTTAGATTTTTTTTACTTTCCAGGTACAAAAACATTGTGGAAGATGAAGAAATTAAGTTTTTGAGTAACGTTTAAGGGAAAAGGGTTAAAATTTTGACCTTGACCTTGATGAAATGACCATCCCAAGTTGCGCCTTTTTGGGACCTATCTTCATACCAAATATTAGCATTGTAACTTAATTAGGGATGAAGTTCTAGGAAAATGTTTAGTAGGCAGGTTAAGTTTTTGAGTAACGTTTTAGGGAAAAGGGTTAAAATTTTGACCTTGATGAAATGACCTTCCCCAGTTATTAGCATTGTAACTTAATAAGGGACAGACAGACAGACGGACAGACAGACAGACAGACACCGGTAAAACAATATGCCCCTGATCTATCGATGCAGGGGCATAATAATGAAAATGAAAGCCTAATATTATAAAAGCATTTTCAGACAATGAGATTAATGTATAGTATTGAGAATGCTAAGTTAAAAAAAGGAAATTATTCAATTTCTTGATTATCTTATGTAATTATAATTAATTGATATAAGCACTTGATAAGTTTTTAGAAAGGATAAACAAAATTAATGTGAAATAAGAAATTCATGTTTATAACTCGTACTTTCAAATACTCTCAAACATTGATCTTTTGGTTAATTTTATATTAACCAATCTCAAGACGATATCGCATTTTACGACCTCCAAACAAAAGTTTGAGAATATAATGCGGAGAATTAAGAAATTTCTTGTTTAGAAACAATGAGATATCTAAAAATATACCAACTGGAAATTCAATTTTTTGGGACCAGTCTGAATGTTTGATGTATGATATTGGGTTAAACAGAACTTATAATTATGTAAAGATAACATTAACCCTTGTCATGCTGTATAAATTACTGAATTGTTGTAAAATCAAAGGGCTGAAAGCACTGTCAGAAGTCGATGTTCAAGAATCAATATTTCTTTTAGAAATCAATTTCATAAACAACTCTGGCAGGAAAAGTACAAGCAGGAGGTATAGACTAAGATCAGACGGCACTTATATGCAGGCTGATCTTGGTCTACACCTCCTGTCAAACCCGGAATATTCTGGGTTCAGCATGACAAGGGTTAAATAGGTTTTGTTATTATCAAAAAAATTAAGCTTATCATTGGCAAAAGGGATATCTAGAATGCATGAAGTGTTATGATGATTATGAATAATGGAATGGAGTGGAAGTGCGGAGATGACACCCCTAAAATCAAGACAAAATCAATAAACAGTCGAAAACAATCAAAAATTGATGAATAACCTTGGAATTCGTGATGACCTGGTACTAGGTGATGGTGATTTCCTACAAAAAGCATTCATATATTCTTTAATGCTTTCCAGTTGATTATTCAGATGTCTGAATAGATTATCACTCAATGATTTCACCGAAAAAATTTCTGAACAACAAAAGCTAAAGTTTCTCTTGTGGCTCCATCACTCTAGAAAGTGCAGCCCGGTTATTTGTTTGTTTTTCATGCAAGATGCAGTCCTCTTTCTTTTATTGAACAACAAAAGCTATAGTTTCTCTTGTGGCTCCATCACTCATGAAAATATAGCTTGGTTGTACAAAAAAGGAGAGATGATTCGATTTTACCCCAAAACAAAAAATATCCCCTAAAATCTTGAATTTACAGGTACAGTAGTATTATTTGCTTACTCTTGCATCCATATACCCTATTTTTTGTTTTAAAAGGTTTAATGCCACTAAAAAAAAATAAATTCAGTCATATTTTTGCAGCTGGAGCACCTAACAATGGATTTCTGGTATAAATAGCACCATCAATACCATTATATCTTTTCCTAGCCTCCAGCTGCTATCCCACTTATGTTTACGATTATCCACCTATTGGTGAGAGACAAATTTCGGAAAGGATATGTGCCACAGCCGTCCATAAACATTATTCAACAATGTAAAAATACAAATGATACATATAAGGATATAATAATTTAAGTGATAAAAGTTTTTTCAAGTTAGGCCTTGATGATGGTCCAAAATTGCTAATTTACCAGTAAGTTTTTTAGCAACTTAACCGATTCCCACACAATCCCACTTTTTACACCCCTAAGAAAAGTGTTTGAGAGAACAATGTGTTAAATGAAGAAATTGCTTGTTACATGAAATTTCTTCATTTTCTACATTATTTTTTACTTCGAAAGACATAGAATTATTAAAAATCCAATGCACTTTTGATTGTCCTCTTTCAATTTGAACAAGTGTAGGCTTTTGTTGTTTGGTGATGGGTCAAAGATTTTTTATTCAAATAAAAAATTATTATTAAAATATTCAAAGTTTTCTTTCTAGATTTATTTGTATAGGGTACTGAACCCCTTTAGCCCATGATTCCCACACAACAAAAATTTAGACTGGTCCAAATTCAAAGAAGTTGTAGACGACAACTTATACTTGATAAATTTCTTAAAATCTTTATCTTTTGGGGTAGAAAGCATTTTGGTTTATGAAGAAATTGCTTGTAACAAGCAATATCTTTATTATCCACAGTGTTTTTCAAAGCTTTCATTTTGAAAGGCACCAAAGAGCAGGATGCAATGGTGTAAAAATCGGTTGAGATTTTAAGCTCCTTGTAATACCAACATTTTGAAAAGATTTTCCCTGGAAACTATGTAAAATAGTATATGTCTGGGTTGGAGCCCATTCCCACACAGTGAGGCATTTAAACACCCTTCACTATGAAAGCTTTGGAAAGGATTGTGGAAAGTGAAGAAATTGCTTATTACAAGCAATTTTTCACTATTAAAAATATTTTCTACCCCAATAGACAAATATTTTAAAGATTTCATCAATTTTAACTTGTCGTCTACAATTTTTTTGAATTTTGACCAGACTAAAATTTATAGTGTTGGAATGGGTTAATAAATTTAGATACTAGGGGTATCATGCATTGAAACAACTTTCGGAGCACATCATATACTTTTCAAAATATGGAACCTCTTGGCTTTCTTATTTGTAGCAAGCATATTTTCAGATAATCTTTGTTTCTATGCAAATAGCGTGTGCCCACACAGAGCCAAAGGAAGCCATTTGGGAATTATTCAATTTAGTGCTAGAAAATCAGAGCTTAAATCTGATATTTTTCAATCTGAAGATTTTTTTATGTAAAAGTTCTTTTTCCATATGGAATTCAGTTTTACTAATATTACGGAAAACATTGACTAAATAATACCCTAGTAACCTACATATTTCAAAGAAAAAAGAGTTAATAAAACCACAATTTTCTTGAACTTGGACTTTAATCTCTCATGTAACCAATTTTATTCAAGGTGAAACGTTTGATAATGTCAGCAGGAAAATCTAATGAAAACAAAAAATATTGCATAGCTTCATCTGAGAATATTTGAACCCAGAAGCTGCTAAATAACTTTTGTGGTTTCTAAATTTTACAGTAAATAACTCTTACTGTCGCAATAAAAAAGCTATATTGGAAAAGGCTTTATGACAAACAATAGCTTTATTGAAATACATCTAATGTACCAATGTTTTCAATAAATAATCTAAATAGAACAAATCTTAATTCAAGCGCTGATGTCTGGAGATAATAATGCTGATTATGGATACACTATAAAGGTCAAACTCATTATCTGTGATTGCGGGAATATTCTTTGTCAACAGGAATGTTTTTTGAAACAAATTTTGTTTGACTTCAAATATTTTTGATACTTTTGTACAAAGCCATATTTTCTAAGATTTTAACCAATTCCAACACAACAAAGTTTTAGACTAGTCCAAATTCAAAGGAGTTGTAGATGACAATTTAAAGTTAATGAAATTTTATATTTTTTCTACTTTCTGGGTGGAAAATATTGTATACAAAAATAACAATGTATTCCCAATTGTATTTCTTGAGGGGTGTCAAAAAGCGTCATTGTGTGGGAAAGTGTATTGACCCATTCCCACACAATGACGCTTTTTGATGCCCCAAAATAAAAACAATCAGGAAAAATTGTGTAAAATGAAGAAATTGCTTGAAACAAGCAATTTCTTCAAACAAGCAATTTCTTCATGTTTCACAACATTGTTTATCAAGAATTAAACAGAAAAGTCTTTAGGTATAAAACATTGTAGATGATAAAAAAATTGTTGTGACAAACAATTTCTTCATTTTCCACAATATTTTCTGAAGCTTTTTCCTTAACCTATTACCAGAAAGCAAAATTTTAGACTGACCCAAATTGAAAGATGTTGCAGACGACAATTTAAAGTTTTTGAAATTTTGGATTTTTTCAACTTTCTGAGTGGATTGTAGAAAATATAAAAATTGCTTGTAACAAGCAATTTCTTCATTTTCCACAATGTTTTCCGAAGCCTTTTTCCTTAGGGGCATCTAAAAGTATCACTGTGTGGAAATGGGTTAAGGGGCATCAAAAAATATCATAGTGTAGGAAGGGTCAAACTAAATTTCTTTACTAACATAGATATGACAAATGTTAAAGTTTTTTACATAAACACCAACGCCATTGATGCCAAGGTGATGAAAATAGCTCAACTTTTTGTTAAATAATAGCCTAATAGCTGAAAGGATTTACACAGGACACTGTTTTACATCTGACCTCTGCTTACCTTGTAGGACTTGGACTAGGTACTCTAGGAGAAAGTAGCTTCTCTTCCACACTGTGCCGCATGCCATCAACACTCTTGTGCAAATCTTCGTTCTTCCCCTGTAGCTCGGTCACAAGAGACTGAAGTTCTGTTACTTTACCATCTCTGTAATATACATGGCAGGGTTCTAGAACAGGTGGGGGGGAGGAGAGATTTTCATTCAATAATAAACAATTTCACTACCTGTCGTCCTTTATTCAAATTACTTATGGAATATTCATGATAACAAACATTCACATAAATACTCGCAACATACCCATTACCTGACAACAAAACTTTAGACTGGTCCAAAATGAGAAGAGTTGCTGAAATTTCAAATTGAGTAAAACTTGGAAAATAAGTGCCAAATAGGGTAGAAAGCATTGTGAGAAAGGTGTAAATTCCTTGTTACAAGCAGTTTCTCCTTCCCCCCCCCCAAAAAATGATCTTAAAATCAATAGAGATCATCTACAACCAGAGGTGAATGTGGGTGCCAATTTTGGTGAGCCTACATCAGTTTTGTGTTGCATTATCATCCTAACAAGGTTATCATCAAGACTGTTAGGTTTTACCTATTAATCACAAAGTTTAAGGTCAACCAGTGGCCTTGACCTTCAAAGGACTTATCTGAAAATTGATAAAAATCATCTACAAACAGAGATGAATGTGCTAATTTTGGTGATCCTACCTCAATTCTGTGTCAAGTTATCATCTAGACATGGTTTGTTCTACTAACATACAGACTGACCAACTGACATAAGCTGAACAATATACCTTCACTTTGCTGAAGGGGGCATAATTATTATTCTTTGCTTAGCAGAAACTAGCGGTAAAGGCTAATTAAAATAATATTGTAAGAATCCAAGTTAAATACCCATACTCTATTAAACAACTATTTCTCTTTCACCTGTCAAAATGGGATAAATTAAGTGTGAAATTAATAAATCTCATAGACACTCATAAAATCCCACTCACTGAATTGGATATTTAGGAAAAAAAGTTTTAATATGCCAAATAATTTTCAGACAGACACAACTGTCAGAATACCAATCTCTTATGACTCAATATTTACAAACAAGAGGACCATGATGGTCCTAAATCACTCCCCTGAGTATGATAGTTCAAGGCTTTATGATATATACAAAATAGCAAAGCCCTCTGTCTAATTATTTTGGAGAAGATGTTCAAGGATTTTCTCTTTTAATCCTAGGTATATTGATGATCCCACCATATATAGCTAATTTCCTGAATACAGTAATTCTTTGAAGTATTTTGTTAGAGGGTCAATAGACATCAATACATACCAAATATCGAAGCTCTAGGCCTAATGGTTTGGGAGAGGAAATTTTTCAAAGATATCCTTCTTTATTCCTATCTAATTGATTGATTGATTGAATGGGGTTTAACGCCGCTTTTAACAGTATTTCAGTCATATCGCGGCGGCTGGAGCACCTAACAATGGAATCCTGGTATTTCTCACACCAGTACTACCATTACATCCCTTCCTAGCCTCCAGCTGCTATCTCACATAGGTCTACGATTATCGACCCATTGGTGAGAGACAAATAGTCGGAAAGGATGAGTGCCGCCGTCGGGGATCGAACCCTGGACCTTTAGATTGACAGTCCGACGCGCTACCATTATTCCTATCTAAAATTAGGGATCACACAGAAAAGGGCAAATTTTCAGAATAAGGTAATTCTTTGAAGTATTTTTGTAGAGGGTCAATAGGTGATGATATGTACCATATATCAAAGCTCTAGGCCTTATGGCTTAGGAGGAGAAGATTTTTTAATAATTGTTTAAGGACGGACAGACGGATAGATGGATACAGGACAATTACCGATCACAATAGCTCACCTTCAACCCATTGTGCTCTGGTGAGCTAAAAACACAGAAGTGCCTTTACTTGTAAATTGGGAACAAATCAAACATTAAAATCAAAGGACCGAAGGTTCTGAATAATGTTTTCACAAGTACAAAATCACAGCAACGTAAAATCCCAGGTTTGTCCAGGAAAGGGTTAGCTTAACCTACTTCGCCAGCCCCACCCATCAACTCCAACAGGATGTCCTGCTTTGATTTTAAACCGTATAATTTTGCAAAATTTATGACCTGTACATTGCAACAAAAAACTAGAATAGTTGTATGGTGACCCAAATATTGTAACTACAGCTTGAATAAACTATAGTTTCAATGATTTAGTCACCAAATCAACTAAAATGTTAACAAAAATGGCGGCCAATGTCAGAGTTGAAATCTCATTTCTGGTCAGAATGAATTATTTCATTGGTCAACTGATTTTTGAATTGACATTTCTAATAAATGCCCTCGTGTTTATTAGCCCTTTGTCATGCTGAACAAATTCCTATACAGAATTGCTTTGATAATCAAAGAACCAATAGCACTGGGAGGTCATAATGAGGGCCAATATTTCTTTTGTAAATTGATTATTCAAACAACTCTGGCTTAAAGGGGACAAACAGGAGTAGGCCAAGATCAGACTGCACTTATATGAAGGCTGATCTTTGTCTATACCCCCAGCCAAAACAGGAATAATCCAGGTTCAGCACGACATAGGCAGCATTTATTAGGGTACTTTGAAGCCCAGACTTCACATAGTAAACTAAATGCACAATAAACTACATTTCACATACTTGACTTTGATTTGATCTTTTGAGGTTCTCAGTTGATTTTCTAATGTTTCTATGGCATGATCTTTGCTTTCAATAACTCCCATTAGTTTATGAAGCTCATTCCTCATTTCATGAAGCTCTGAACCAACATCATCAAGTGATTCCTGAAAAAAGAATGAATAAGTCAGAGCCCCAGTTTTCATTTCAAAACATTTAAATTTCATCCAATGTTTTTTTCATCTATTCCCACACATTAAAGCTTTTCAAAGCCCCAATGAATAAAATGTTTTAGAAATCATAGTGGAAAAAGAAGAAATTGCTTGGTACAAGCAGTTTCTTCGATATCCACAATGTTTTCTACCAAAAAAAGTAACAAAAAATAAAAAAATTCTTCAAATAAAAGTTTTTGTCTGCAACTTCTTAGAATTTAGACAGGTATCATCTGGTAATGGGTTAAAGATATGTTTTTGAAACTCACTTGAATACCACAGTCACCCCACTGACCTCTGACATGGCAGTTCAACTGAGCTATCGAACATTTTTTTTTAGTAATTCATAGTCATACACATAAACCATAAAACAACTAATTGCTTGGCAACAGAGATGTTTAAGTCAATAAACCAACAAAACATAATTATCAGAGGTCAAGATTCACTTCTCTTCAAGATAAACTAAAACTGTTGCAAAGCGAACTCATATCTCACACAATTGCATTGTAACTGAAGTAGCATACTTGACCTTTGACCTACATTACATAAAAAGTTTAACTGTGACCTTTACCTTGTGTTTTTGACCTACCTGACTCAAAAACAATAGGCACATTCCTGGGTCATGGACAACATGCGTATCAAGTTTCAAGGGCCTAGTTCAAATGGCTTATGAATTATAGGATGGAAACAGTTTTGGTCTAAAGTTCAGTTGTGATCTTGACCTTTAACCTATGTATTCGAAAAAAACAATAGGGGCACTTCCTTGGGCTATTCGCAACAGCTGTATGAAGGTTCAAGGTTGTATTTCAATTTGTTCTCGAGTTCGAGCATGGAAACAAAAAGTCTACTGACAGACAGAAAGGCATGGTGAAACCAATGTGCCCTGCTCTACTTTGTAGGTAGGAGGTATAATAATTTGATTGGTCAATCAATTTTTTTGATTGACAAAGGTATTTGTCAACTGCCTTGTCAAAAAAATCCCAAAGACTACCCACAACATAAGATTTGGAGCAGAAATAACCAATTTAGATGTCATGAGTCCCTCTTTCCTGGAAGTCAGTTACTAAGCAAGTCTTAATCTGCAAAATTAATCCAAACCAGTTGACAAAAATTTTAGATTAATCCAGATTTGAAGGAGTTGCAGACCATATTAAATCATAGTACATCTTAATTGAAAGACGAGTTTCAAATAGGGTAAAAACATTGTGGCAATAGAGAATTAATTTCTTAGTCACTTGTCTTCATTGCCAGAAATTGCTGGATTGTGTTGGAAGCAAATGTCAATCAATGAAAATTTATTAACCCTTGTCATGCTGAACCCAGAATATTTCCATTTTGGCAGAAGGCATTGACAAAGATCAGCCTGCAAATAAGTACAGTCTGATCTAAGTCTGCACCACATGCTTGACCCTTTTAAGCCAGAGTTGTTTCAAAATTAACATTAACCCATGATTAGTGTTTCCAGTGCATTCAGAGCTTTGATTTTAATGTAGAGGATTTTAATCAGCATACCAAGGGTTAAGAATGGTTTTGCATTTCCATCTTTTGATGAACAACCATAGTGCCAGTCTGTTTTTAAAATTAGATAGTTAAAAAGTTAGAGTGTCTAAACATTCATTGGAACATACTAATTGGATCTCGAGAAGGCCTCCTTTAAAATCTAACTAAAACAAGAGCCGTCAGAGACGGATTATGCTCCCCAAATAAGGCTTTTGTCACAGAACTGTATGCCAGTATTGGACAAAAAACGTCTTATTGAATGCAACTATAGTTTGAGAGATCAGTTCACAAAAAATTTGGAAGTTTGACAAACATTTTAGGAATCTGTTTGGCTTCGAGGGCCTGATTCTAGTAAAATTCAATATCATTAAATGTTAAAGGGTTAAATATTTTACCTTGACTATCAAAGTTATCAATGAAAAATGTCTCTATACAAAAAATGAAGACTCTAAATCTACATTAGACTGATTTATTTTAGAGTAGGATATATACAAAATGTAAAGCTACATTGCATGAAGCCCCCTTATAGCATGGTAAGGCTCATTGGGTCAAAAATTGAAATAAACATTACCTAGGGCATTAAATAAACAACATTTTTATAAAGTAACAAGAAATTTTGGCAATTTGTAAAGGAGGTATAATTGAAAATTAATGACCTTGACACATGACCTTGACTGATGACCTTGAACTTAATACCAACAGAAAAGTCATGTCATAAGCAATGCACATGTGAAATATGAAGACTATATCTGTAACCAATCAAAAGTTTTGGCCAATATAAGTTTTTGCAGGACAAAAAGAGAGCTTACGTAAAGCTAATAACATTAAGGCCCCATTTCCTATGACATGTTTTTGTAAACGTAAATTCTCGATAGTTTAAGGTCAAGAGGATCTGATTTGCTACTCAAATATGAAATTTCACAAATTTCTTACAATTTGACTAGGAAAAATTGGCAAAAAACTAATTTTTACATTATGGCCGCTTTTTCCATCACGCAGCCTCGAATTGAGGTAAATCAAAAAACATCTCTTGGAAATTTGCTAGGAAGATTATATATGAAGTTTCATCCAATTTGGCCCAGGGTTTCCTGAGATATGACGTCGGACAAACAGACAGATGGACGGACTGATGGAGGCGCGCACAAGCCGGCATCTATATGCTCCCCCAAAAAAATTTTCGGGGAGCATAATAAACTTATGTTGCCATGGCAACCAATATTTTCAACAAATTTCAAATCTTTTAAATATTATTAAAAGGGGGCAACCTAAGGGAGATTTCTGCCAAATTTGGTCAAGAGTCAATAAACAAGATGAAAACCTATCACTTGGTGAGTAAATACTGGTAGATCTATTTAACGTTTAAAGGGAGGTATCGATGCTTCTGAAACCTAGATAAGAAAAAATTACCAAGGGCCAAAAAATACACTCAAATGAACATTTAATACTCTAAACTGAGTCAGGTATTGTCCTGGCAGTAATCTAATAGTCCTAAAGTGGCTTTTTGTGGTTATATCAGAAAAGTTCAGAGGAATTCCAGCTCATTTTTAGATATGACGGAATTCAGCTGTCGACATCGAATGACCTCATTTGCACATGACCTAAAGTCATCTGAAGGTAACAAATTGACTAGCAAAACAGCCAACATCCTGAATCATGTCAAATGAATTGATTGATTGAATGGGGTTTAACGCCGCTTTTAACAGTATTTCAGTCATATCGCGGCGGCTGGAGCACCTAACAATGGATTCCTGGTATTTCTCACACCAGTACTACCACTACATCCTTTCCTAGCCTCCAGCTGCTATCCCACTTAGGTTTTCGATTATCAACCCATTGGTGAGAGACAATTGTTGGAAAGAATATTTGCCGCCGCCGGGGATCGAACCCATGACCCCTATGATTGAAGATTAGGAGTCTGGCGCACTACCGACTGCGCTATGACGGCGGCATGTCAAATGAAAGGGTTAGCACAAAACTATGGTAAGGGTTCATTTTCTTAATAACACTTACGACAGTTTTGGACTGATCTTTACAGAATTTAAGACAGGCTAGTGAACATTACTCCTGATGACGTATTGATGACAATGGTTTGATGTAATTTAAACTAAATGCAAGGTTCCATCAGTTATTCGCACCACGTAAATGACCCTATATCCTTGCAACTGTCTCGGATTAATCTAAAAATAAATTAATAGCCTACATGGGTTATTATGAAAATACCCTGCTTTTTTCTAATAAGCGGCCTCAGATTTTTGCAAAACTATTTTTTTGGAATATTGTGTTCAAAGAGTATATGAGAGGAAATGAAAAAAAGTTAAAATCTGTGACATTAAAAAAATCCTCTTCAGAAATTGCATTGAAATCAAAGGGCTTAGAGTAAAGGAAGTACTTATTGCGGGAAGATATTATTTGAAAACTTATTTCATAAAGAATTCTGGCTTGAAAGGTACAAACAGGTGGTTTAAACTAAGATCAGACTGCACAAAAGTGCAGGCTGATCTTTGTTTATACCTCCTGCCAAAGCAGGATTATTCCAGGGTCAGCATGATAAGGGTTAATTTTGATGTCCTGCTAGAAGAATGTGAATGTATTAAATGGCTTAAAACAAATGACTGAAGTTGCAAAATCAACAAAAGTATAAGTATCATTCCATGTGTCTAGAAAAGTTTAGTGCAACAACAAAGATACTTCAACTTCAAGATTTTAATTTGCAACAGATCATTAGGAGAGGTTTGGAAAAAAACATACAAAGAAAATGGTGTTAGAAGGTTCAATATCAGCTTCTAGATACTTAAAGTACATGTTACTTTTTAAAGGAAAAGCCAAGACAGTTTAAAAAACATGATAGATTACAAAACAAGAGGATCATTGGCCCTAAAGCACTCATATGAATCTATGGCAACAAATAGCAATAAAAAACAAGATACCCAAAATTCCCCCAAAATAGGACTTAACTATGAAAAGTGTTGTTGACTTGATGGAGATGTATCATCATGCCAAATAATAGCATTGTATCTTGAAATGGCTCTTAGTAATTGGCAATGTTTTGTTCTTTGGTTAAGTTTTGCAGACAGACTGACAGACGGAAAGACTGAATAACGGACAGACAGACGGACAATGGTAAAAAAAATATGCCCTGATCTTTCGATGCAGGGGCCTTACGATGCGTGGGCATAAAAAGGCACAAGTGACCTTATCTTTATTCCAGGGTGAGATTATATCAAACTTCTGTCTATCAAGACATCTGAGGCAAAAAGGTGACTTCTAAACTGCATACAAGTTTTTTTTTAGAACATTTGTCCAAGTGACCTACCTTTTGTTCCTGTGTGACCTTATATTGAACTTTACCGAGATATAATGAGGACAAATATTCTGATTAAATAGATTTAGACAAAATGTGACCCCTAAGTGCACACAAATATTTTTTTTCTAAGACTTAGCCTAGTGACCTACTTTTTGACCGCCATATGACCAAATATCGAACTTGATTGAGATACCATGGAAACAAAAATACTGAATTAATAACAAGATATGGACCAAAAATTTGACTTCTAGAGTGCACACAAGATTTTCCTAAGATTACAGTGATGTAGTTTTATGCCCCACATGACATAATATTGAACTATTGTCAAAGGTTTCATGGAGACAAGCATTCTGACCAAGATTCAAGATATTTGGGCTGAAATTGTGGCCTCTAGATTGCACCCAAGATGTTGATGAATGATGGAGATGGACGACAGATGATAAGCCAGACACAGCTTAATCACAAAAGCTCACCTTGAGCTAAAAAGAGGAAAAAACTGTCTTTGTTAAACACTAATGTTACCTGCAATACACTGCAATTCTTTAGAAATTTGACATCAACTGATGGCCTTGACATTAGCAGATCCAAATCTTGTGACAGTTATTTTCATGCAAAATATGTGCGTTTTATCTTGTCTAGGCTAGAAGTAAACTCATTAATTAGGCTTTTTGGTTAAGTTTTTATAGGATTTTTTGTGGTATAGGGTTAAAAATGTTATCTTAACCGGACTATCGGTAGATTTCCATTATTGACAGGTGCCTACATACCAAATATAAAACTTGTATCTTACATAGTATGGCAAAAAACAGCTTTTGTTTGTTTGTTTGAATGGGGTTTAACACCACTTCTAACATTTTTCTCAGTCATATTGCAGCAGATGGAGCACCTAACAGTGGATTCCTGGTATTTCTCACACTAGTACTACCACTACATCCTTTCCTAGCCTCCAGCCGCTATCCCACTTATATTTACGATTATCCACCCATTGGTGAGAGACATATGTCGGAAAGGATATATGCCGCCACCAGGGATTGAACCCATGACATCCCATGATTGAAGATTGGGGATCTAATGCGCTACCGACTGGGCAATGACAGCATCCAGTTTTTGGTTAAACCTTGGTACTTATTTTAGGGTAAAATGTAGGATTTTTTACCATTACCTCAAACACATGACCCTCACTTTGTATCTTGAATAATAAAGGAAAAATGTAATATGTGTAGTTTATTATCATTTGCAGACTGATTGACAGACATTCATATGGACAGATGGATTGTAACAACCAATATGCCCTGATCTTTCAAGGAGAAGGGGTAAAAAAATATCTTAGTTTAAACTAACTCTTCAACCAGAGGGAGTTGACAGTTGAAAGTTGCATCTTGCCAAAGTTACTGGAAAATATGCTGTGGTAGTTTAAGACCAATTAACAGAAAACTGAATGACCACTATGAGGCAGAAAAATGTTACAACTATAGGTAGTTTGTGCCTGTAAAGAAAGAAATGACAGCAACCAATCATGGTTAATCCAGTTCCCTGACATTTACCCATAAAAGAAATAAAGACAGGACCTTTGAAGATTGCAGAGCTGCCAAGGGTGCTTACTTGAGTCTTTGGTTCATTAAGGAAACAATCTAAACTACATCCAAAGTTCTACACTAAACTTGTGCATAATACAGTAGTATTCATTTGTCTTACCAAAAAATGGCATTTATCTTGGTATGAAAGATATCAGCTTTTGTTTGACATTCCGAACAATTTCAAATGTGCAAATTGCATGAAGTTAAGATACTGAGCAGCTCAATAATCCACACAGTTCAAGTAGAGTACTCACTGATCATACAAAAATAAGTTTTAGTCAGTAGCTATCTACAGAGCAGAAAGTGAACATGGTGTGGATGTTCAGGCTAATCTGAGTCTTTACTTTGCATATTTGGTGGAATCGAAATGTCACACACAGGATGATATCATAAAATGGTAGATCACAGAAGTTTTCTTTACAAAAACAAACTAGTTATTAAAGCCTGAATGTCTCAAACATCTTCTAAAATCTTTATATTTCAAATGATTCCAAATTTCAACATATAGGCAAAATCATAATCTAAAAATGATTCCAAGCCTTTTAATCTATTAACACAAAATGATTTTACCAAAGAAAATGAATAGCTTTTATAAATATATTTACAACAAGCTTTTGCTCATGCACAAATTTAATGAACTATTGTAATTAAATAAATATTGAGATTTCTATACATACTAAATCTAATCCCTGTAAGTTAAAGAGAGATATAAATTCAGTAGGCCTAAATGTTAGTTTTCTATTATGTTGTCTGATCAATTGTAACATTTGCCAAAGGAAAAAGCGTAGGTTTTTTTTCCTTAAAATTTGGGTATCTTCAGATGCTAGTTTTGGAAATATTCATGATGTATTTTTACCAATTTTACATTTATACTTTTCTAAAAAACAAACAAATAAACAATAGAGGGGCTTGTGCACCTAAACCGGTCTACTAGTCTTAATTTACTTATCACATACTTAGTTTTGCATGAAACGCCCTATTCAAGCCCTGCCCATTAAGCATTGTTTAGATAGAGAGACAGATAGATGCACAGACAGACACATGGCAGACATAATGCTAGGACAATATCCTGCTCAAAACTATTCAACATTGGATAAATCAAATAATTCATTTAGAATATAGTGATATTTGAACTCTGAACATTGACCAGGATGACATTTATATGACGCAATTTTGTTTGTTTGGTTGCTTTAATTTGTCTTCTGCAACTCCTTTCAATTTGGGCCAGTCTAAGATTTTGCTGTGTGGGAATTGGTTAAATGTTGTACCTACAGCTCATTCAAGCAGTAGTTCCATTTATGTCACCAACTACTAAATTTTCTTTTTGATAAAATTTGACTGGGCTTAAATTTTACAAAATACCACCACTTAATAAAGAGAAAGGAACTACCTCTCAGAATCCGTGGGTAGATCTAGCAATATGTCAATAGGCTACTAGTTTTCAGTCAGTGGAGCTAAAAACCAATGAATCAGTTATCATTAGAAATGTTGACCTAATCCCTTATGTTGATAGATTGAGCCTTTTTCAAAATGTACTTGTCTATCTTGCAATCAGATAAACTGTCACAAGTTCAAAAATAAAAAAATAACACTGGAGTCACAGAAAGACGCAGGACTATAAAATAGTGGTTAAAGTAGATAGATCTAGGAGCTTTTGGTCCTATACATGGTAGGTATCAACACAAACTTGGGCAGATCTGTGCCACTTTCAGTACAGAGACAGAGCATCTTCATTAACCTGATTTTATCAAAGTGATAGCTACAGTTACAAATGATGTAAACCACTTCTCGCCAATGTTTATACTGTAATTTGGAGGTCTTCTTATTTACCTTTATATTCTCAGATATTCTGTTGCTATAAATCTTCTCAGGAGGTTTAAATATAAACTGGTACAAAAACAGGAAGTTTATAGTCATGTCTTAACCTATTTCTTAATTTTCCAACTCCGCATGGTGCAGTTGTTACTTAATCTAAGCAATACTTTGGAAAATGGTTGATTTTTAACTGACTTCAACAGATAAATTAGTTTATAGTGCCTATGGAAAAACAAGAGTACCAACCACGGATTACTAATGCTTGGCTCTGGATTGTTAATCAAAGCTAAAATAATACCTCTCCATTTCACAGAAAACAGGTAGGCTAATAATAATTGGTTTGATTTTCTTTTATTTTCAGTAAAAATCTTAGAGAATTGAGATAACTTTGGGGATAGGACTTTCTATTTTGCAGGATGGAAAAATCTGACCTCCTGTTAGATAGATCTTTCTGACCTTAACATTTCAAAGGATCCGATTACCAAATTAAAAGGTCCAGGAATTCAGACCGGCACAGTTTTCTATACCGAAGTAATATTAAGGAAATGAAATCTAAGCTATTGTAGTTTAAAAGATTATTAATGAGGTGGAATACATTGTTTGTAGATAACTTATCAGAATATTAGTATAATTTACCAGAGAGGTTTTGAGTTTTTCTAATTCCTATAAACAAATTCATATTACTTTTTACACTAACAATACTTAATGACTAACATTGTATTATTAATGAAAATGCACATGCTAACCCTTGTCATGCTGTATAAATTACTTTACTAATTTGCTGTAAAATCAAAGGGCTGAAAGCACTGATAGGACTTGTTCAAAAATCATTATTTATTTAAAAATCAAATTCATTAACAACTCTGGCAGGAAAATACAAGCAGGAGGTGTTGACCAAGATCAGACTGCACTTTATTTCAGGCTGATCTTGACTACACCTCCTACTAAAGCCTGAGTATTCCAGGTTCAGCATGACAAGGGTTAAACTGTGACTGTTTCAATAGTCATATCATAAAGAAGCTTGACTGGTGATATGGCTGTCACTGATTCAAGTCCCACTGTAACTGGGTTGTGTTTATTGGCAAGACCCTTAATAGCCAGCCATTCAAAGTCAACATAGCTAAAAAATCAATAGAACTTAGTTTACAGTCACAGCCCTTCTCTCTCAGGTTCATGAACAATGAAGAATCATAGTGTAATAGCACCTAATTAATCCTAAAGCTGTTTTTTCAATCAAAACTGAAATAAATCCTTGTTAGCTACAACTTTACATTAGCCATTATAGGCACAGACTGATTATAATTAGAAATGCTATTTGTCTTTTCATCAAATTTTCATAAACATTTTCATGAAACAAAATAAATGCAATGTAGATGGTTTACAAAAGAAAGGTATTTTTCTTTTCCTTCATTATAAATTTCTGCTACATTTTTATATGAATATAAATCTAATTCAAAATTGAAAGAAAAATGAAATGATAAAAACAATGCAATTCATGGGGAATTAAGGGAATGAAAATATTAATAATAAAATTTCAATCATGGGCAATCATAATTAATCAAAGAGCTACAAGACAGATTCTATATAAAGAATTTGATAATCAGTGCATTACAATTTGGCTGAATATAGTTCTTAACCTTAAGTTTTATTCCAAAATCTTAACCCTTTCCTATTTTGCAAAATTTTAGACCTGTCCAAATTTGATTGGTTGATTGAATGGGGTTAAACACCACTTTTAACAGTAGTTCGGTCATGTCACGGCAGCTGGAGCACCTAACTATTGATTCCTAGTATTTCTAACACCAGTACTACCACTACAACCTTTCCTAGCCTCCTGCTGCTATCCCATATAGGTTTATGATTATCAACCCTTTGGTGAGAGACAAATGTTGGAAAGAATATATGCCGCCACTGGTGATCGAACCAATGACATCCCATGATTGAAGATTAGGAGTCTGACCTGCTAACGACAGCCCTATGATGGTGGCTGTCCAAATTTGAGGTTTGGCAGACGAAACTTGAAGTGGGTTTATTTTGAAAGATTTGTTTGTTTGAATGTGGTTTTGCGCCGCTATCAACAATCTTTCAGTTATATCGCGGCAGCTGGAGCACCTAACAATGGAATCCTGGTATTTCTCACACCAGTACTGCCATTACATCCTTTCCTAGCCTCCAGTTTGTATCCCATATCTATGATTATCGACCCATTGGTGAGAGACAAATAGTCGGAAAGAATGAGTGCCGCCATCAGGGTATTTTGAAAGAAACAACCACCAAACAGTACAGTTGAAAATATTGTTGAAAAAGAAAATTGCTTTTAACAAGCAATTTCTTCTTTTTCTACAATGTTTTCCCAGTTATAAAATAACACAGACGTTAAAACCAGGGATTGCAGAGGAAAGGATTAATAAAAAGTATGCTGTGAAATATTATAGAATGCAAAACAGGAAAATGTCAAATAGTTATAGAAGAAAAAAATAGCTGTTAGTTTTGTCTACTTTGAAATAGCCAAGAAAAAAAAATTAGATTATTTACTATCTTTTCTTATTTTGATTTGCGATAGGCAACATACTTTTCCTAGATTGAAGCAGAACAATGAATTAACTTTATTTGGGACTAGAGAGACCCCAATACTTCTTCTGTCATTAATAATAGCTGTTGTTTTTTGTTGATGTTTTGGGGGTTTTGGGTTTTGTTTTTTTTTCTAGCTGCTTAATTGTGCTTGCAAGACATAAAGACTTGTAAGATGAACACTCTGTAAAAGAAGTTTTTCATCTTAAGAATGTTGCTGCTACACTGAAATGTTTATTAAATATTATTTTTCTACAAATATAAATGCAGATTCAGTTGTGCTTCAATTTTTCTCAAAGAAAATCAAATGCTTCACTGCCCTAATTAATCAAACAGAGCGCATGCATATCTAGCACTTTAAACTACAATAACTGATGAAATAAACAAATTCACCTTTTGGCATAACAATAAACAACAAAAGCAGCTTGTCAAGCACACTAAGAATTCTTTTTTATTCAGAAAATTTATAAGTCTATACTCCAAAAAGACTTTAGTTTAATCTAATGTAACCTTTGCCAGAGGCTTTCTGGATCAATGCATTAAGCAATTTGTAAAAATGTATACATTAATTTTTTGTTTTTCTTTAGAAAAATCCCATCAAAATTGTCATGATATGTTTACTTTATTGATTGATTGATTGATTGATTGATTGACTGATAGAATAAATTAACTCCACTTTAAACGGTATTTCAGCTTGAGCACCTTACTTTTGATTCCTAGTATTTCTCACACCAGTACTACCACTACATCCTTTCTGAGCCTCCAGCTGCTCATCCAACTTATGTTTACGGTTAACTACCCATTGGTGAGAGGCAAATGTCGGAAAGGGTATTTGCTGCGACCAGTGATCGAAACCTGGATCTCATAATTGATAGTCTGACGCGCTTACTCGATACTTGAAGACGTTCTAACTAAATGAATATCCAATCATCTAAGTGTAAAATATATTCATCTGAGAATAATACAATAGTTTCGTCTGTTTTATTTGCTTGCACATAAGGTAGATCCATAAAAAATTTACTAAAAATTAGTTAAACATTTGCCTTGGTTTGCTTGATGCTTTCGTGTGTTCAAACAGTGTGATTAAAGTTTTAAGGTTCATCCTTAATATTAACAAAATATATTCTCCTTATTTTTTAAATATGTTTGTTGCCACCATGTAAAGGGACTATTGACATTTGAATTCCTCTTTGTTGGGTGCTTTATACAAAACCTGTCATGTAGCTCTACAAGTTAATTCACCATAACCAATTAACTTTCTACTTACTCGGATTTGAGTGGGTTTTTTATTTCTTTCCTCGTCTAGGTCCTACATTACAGAAATAATCACAATCAATATAAATGAATGGTATGATTGTGATAGATCAATATAAATGAATGGTATGATTGTGATAGGTCTATTTTTTTTTTAAAAAAAATTTAGGATAAGGTATGATTGTGATGAGATGATGTATGAAAAAACTACCATGATAGCTAAATGCAAAAATACAAAAATGATTGGTTTTGTTATAAATGAAGACAAGAATTGATAATTACTGAGAATAGTATTCCTCACAAAGCTATCCTTGTTCCCTGGAAAAACAGCCATAATAAAGACCTTTGTAGAAACACCCTGTGAATCATATCATCATACAGTATAAGCTCAGAACCATAATCTTTGTTTATAAATATATTGTCATTCTATATAATTCAAAATTTTGTCTGTACTGGTATTCTTTTTGACTTAAGATACTCTTAGTTGTGTAAAATGAATGGGTGAGAATCCTACAGATCAATCTAAAACACACAAACTACCCATGTCATACTGCATGAAACAGGTTTCTGAGAAAAAGGCTGAAATCTCTGGAAGCATTAGCCATTGGTCATTGTTCTTATAAACAACACAGACTTGAAAGAGACAAACAGGCAATTTACACTTAGATCTGACTGCGCATATGTGCATACTGATCCTTGTCTATACTCAGAACAGGAGTATTTTGAGATCAGCATAACATGGGTTAAAAAGACTCTTCGGTTCCAAAATGAGACATGTTTTCCGCATCTTGCATATTTTTTTCCTTAAAAAGAATTTTACAAACTAATTTGAAAATAAATCCAATCTAATTTTTTTGTGAGTTCGTATTATGTTTAAAGCTGTTTTTACAAACTGCAATATGTCACCAGATATTATTTCACTTAGACACATGCAAATTGGGTTATGACCATGCTAAGGCTAGGTCTTTGAAATGCCTTATCACAGGAAATACCCAAAGGGTTTTTATGGTCCTAAGGTCTAATGCCGAGACATAAAAGTAATTTCTATTATGCTGATACTGCTCAATCAAAGATAAACTATATACTTCAAATAAATTTCATCATTTACATCTTATACAAAGCAAAATTAAAAGTTCTAATGTTAGGATTTGAACTAATGTCTTATCTGGGAACTTTAAAGTCTTCTGGAAGTACTTTACTAATTCAAATTATTGATCTGCAAACGAAAAAAATTCATGTGAATCTTCTAGTGAGGTGCTTCTAATTGAAAATTAAAACCCTATTAACTAAGTTATTGAAATTATTATATCCTACAACATCTAAACATATATAGTCAAAGCTAGAATTATGAATGGAAAACATGATAACTTCTATATTTCTTAGAATAGATTGCAGTCTGACATCATAAAGCTGAATATGTTCATACCTTTCCCTGCAATTCATATCTGAGTTAGTTTACTTCATTTTTGGTAAAACTTTGCAACATTAAATGCTTTGATATCTTTATAATCTTTTGATTTCCAAGAAAATATAATTACAAGGACTTTGTCCATGGATTCTCAAAGATTTGCTTGAGGGGTGACCTTGAAACTTTATGCATGTAGTGCAACAAGATGTTCTATTTTCAGTTCTACTTTCTTTGACCATGTAATAACAAATAGCATAGTCCTGTAAAACTACCATACAACAGTTCCATCTTGTTGAACATGGTACTGCTTATTTACCATATTGATCAATAAGAAAGAGAAAACTAGAACTGTCCCTCAAGTAGCCCAGTTTTGGCCTTTGACATACATTAACTAAAAACAAATAGGGCACCTCTTTGGGTCACATATAACATTTTAAAGGTGTGACATCAAATGCCTTACGAGTTATTGCAGAGACATGGTTTTCAATAAAAGTTAAGTTGTGACCTTTACCTTTGACCTACATGGCGAAAAAAACAACAGGACACTTCTTTGGTTCACTGGCAACATTTATATGAAGGTTCATAGTTGAAGGTCAGTTGGTTGTTTCAAGGTCCTAGGTCCAATAGTAAAAGCACAGAAACAGTGTTCAATCAAAGTTGCATTGTGACAAAGAATTTTTAACAACAAAACTGTAGAACGCTTCCTTGGATCATTGGCAATAATTGTAAAACGTTTCATGTTCTTAGGTTGATTGGTTCTTTTGCACTGCACTTCTCCTAAATGAGGTCTATCCACCTTTGAAGTATCGAATTGATAGGTAATATACTTTCAGATATATGCCCAAGATAAAATGTAAGTTTTTAAAATAACAAAGGGCAATAACTCCAAAATTATGCAAGCAAGAGTTGTGGTTCTTGTGCACTGCACTTCTCCTCAATGAGGTCAATCCACCTGTGAAGTTTCAAGTTGATAGCTATTATACTTTCAGAGATATGCCCTAGACAAAATGCAAGTCTTTAAAATAACAAAGGGCAATAATTCCAAAATTATGCAAGCAAGAGTTGTGGTTCTTGTGCACTGCACTTCTCCTCAATGAGGACTATCCATCTGTGAAGTTTCAAGATGATAGCTATTATACTTTCAGAGATTTACTCCTGACAAAATGTAAATCTTTAAAATAACAAAGGGCAATAACTCCAAAATTATGCAAGAAAGAGTGTGGTTCTTGAGCACTGCACTTCTCCTCATTGAGGTCTATCCATCTGTGAAGTTTTAAGTTGATAGCTATCATACTTACAGAGATATGCCCTAGACAAAATGTAAGTCTTTAAAATAACAAAGGGCAATAACTCCAAAATTATGCAAGCAAGAGTTGTGGTTCTTGTGCACTGCACTTCTCCTCAATGAGGTCTATCCATCTGTGAAGTTTCAAGTTGATAGCTATTATATTTTCAGAGATATGCCCCGGACAATTTCGGGACGGACGGAAGGACTGAAGGAAGGAAGGACAGAAGTACGGAAGTATGGACGGACGGACAAAGGCAAATCTATATGCCCCCCCCCCTCACACATTAAGTGGTGGGGGCATAAAAAATTGCTTGTGGCAAACAATTTCTGTTTGCCATAATGTTTTCCAAAGTTTTTTGGGGGTGTCAGAGTCGTTATAAATTTTCCATTAAAATATTAAGTCACAATCAGTAATTGCTGCTCTTTGATTTTAATGCAGTTCTGCAGAGGATTTCTTTCTGTATGAGAAGGTTTAAAGGTTTTGTCCAACTAATTGATCAATATTCTGGGATTCCTTGACATCATTACCACTCACTGTAATCTTTACTCATCACTTACATCTTTAAGAGTTTGTATTAATCTTCTCTGTTTGTCCTGTTCATATTTGGCTTCATCTAGTTGTTCATTCAGTATATTTATCTCCTCTTGCAGAGCTTCTACCTCTGGTTGGTGCCTGAAAACAGAGCCCACAGTGTTATTACTTAACTTGCAGCTGATACTAAAGTTTATTCCATTGGTAAAAAAATAGTATGATGAATAGATCAATAAATAATTAAAGAAAACATATTATTTACACTATGCAGATTTTCTAGAAAGCAAAAATTCACAAAGGTCATTCATAGATGAAAATTTGAGGCAATTTTTAAATCCATGTACAGTACCATTTTCAGTTATGTAATACAAACTAAAATCATATTTTAAAGTTAACTTCAAAGATAAACATAATTGATAAAGTTGGAAGAAAAATTCCCAACAATCACCAAAATATTCAGTTTATATTAACCTTGTCTGCAACATCATTAATTACGGTTTGGTTTAACTGAGTTTTATGCCATTTTTAACATTTTGTCAGTTATTTCATAGCAAAGATATACTTCCTTGGTTGCCAGTGATATGACCTTGCTCAAACTCGCAACCATGAATACCTCATTAATAACCGATAGCCACATAGGGCCTCTTCACTCAAAGTTGACTAACCCATGACTTCATTATTAGGCAATGGGTAATCGTGTTATAATGTAAATAAACACTGTTTGGAATGCTTGGAACACTGTACAAAAATACATTATTGTCTACAAACACAACCTGTCAGTAACTATCTAAAGAATCACCCTACAGAAAATCCTGTCATTTGTAATGAGGTATTTACCAGGCAAGTAAGGTAAGTATAAGAGATTATTTCCTTACAGAATTTTCTAACTTTAAAAAATCAATAAGGGCTTGATCACCAGGTGTGTCCCTCCTCATGTTTGGATTTATTGACAAGGAAAGCAAGATTTTCAAAATGTGCACTGTATACAATATATGGAAATTAGTCCCATACATAAGAGTAATGTTTTTATCTCATCAAAGTTTCTGAAAGGACTCTGGCAAAAAGTCACCAAATATTTATTCCTGTGACATTTGTTGAAACCAAGCAACAGTTTCTGAGAAGATTTTCAAAATTTGCAAACTATACCATTATGGCAGATTAAAATTTCTTGTTAGAATCTAATAAAGCAATCAACAGTCACCAAAAGATCATAATACCTGTGAATTTTTGTTGATATCAAGTCAATAGTTACTGAGGAAGTTTTCAAAACTTCACAGTATCAATATACAGATATTAGCCCTGCCACTAAAAGTGATGTTTTCATCCTTTAATACTTTCAATACTTGCTTGAAGGATGTGATGAAGGGTGACAAAAATTGGTTGCTTTTAGTCTACTAATTTCTAAGATGACACACGGACAGGGGTATGCCACATATAATCACGACAACACCATGACAACAGCCCTAGTGGCCTTCTGAGCTAAACACTTTTATAATTATCCTTTTTCCTACGGTATATTCTAAATATTATTGTCAAATTAAAACTAAAACTTTATTGTAAAATGATACCCAAAACAAAATATCACGAAACAACAATTTAAACTACTACTCTTTGATAATTTTTGAATATTCATTTGCTTCAAACCATTACACAATTCTTATCTTTTAACTCATTCTTAAAGAGTGACACTTTTTGATTACGCTCAAGAAAAACAATCTGTAAAACATTGTGTAAAATGAAGCAATCAATTGCAACAAGTAATTTCTGCAACTTCTTTCAATTTGGACAAGTCTAAAAATGTTGTCATCTAGAGATGGGTTAGGAATTTATTTGAAACATTTATTGCTTTGATAGGGTGTCAGGGCCTATTTCAATTATTTCTTAATTGAATAAAATGAAGATATAATGCTCACAAAAAGCAATTTCTTCATTCTTAATCAATCTTTCAAAAGTTTTATTCTATATGGTCGTGTAAAAGCAGGGTCATGGGGGAACAAGTTGATTAATGGCACTACTAACCATGCAGTGATAGGAGCTACTGAAACCGTCAAAAACAAACTAAAGGACTTTACAATTTGCTAAGAAAGCATTATAACAAAAGATTCAACACATCTAGAAAAAATTATTGTGCAACCCATTTCAACAACTTTCTAGACTAAACCTCATATCCACAACCTCAAACAAAACAAACAAACAAAACAAAAACAAAAAAAAAACAACAAAAAAAACCCCAAAGAGTTCAGCAATAACAGGAAAAAGGAAAATAATTTTTATCATAAAATAAGTGAATTTCGAATTATTGTGGGTTTTTTTGCAGAGCGATGCATATATGACTGTGAAAAACACTGTAATTTCAAGCTATTTTGCTAAGTCAAGTGCAGATAATTCAAAAACGACATTAGGGATCAATATAATTATTGTCTCACATACAACCAGGCATAAAAAAATAATTGTTGGAGTTTCAGTTCATTCCAGTTAAAATGTAGGAGGAGCCAAACACACTATATTTTAAGTTGAAATACCTTGATAATTTCAAAATGACTAATGGGATGAAAAAAAAATATTAAGAAAATGAAAAAAAAGATTTTTTAGTTAAGTTTGGAGAGACATTTTAAGGCAAAGGGTAATGACCATGACCTAAATAGATGTACATCACTTACAGGTACCTACATACCAAATAAATCTTCTATCTTGAAGTATTGAAGAAATGGTAAATGTTAAGAATTTCAGTTACATACTGACAGGAATTCGAATGACAAGATTTTCTGAGCCTCCAGCTGCTCTTCCACTTATGCTAAGGATTATTTGACCATGGGTGGGAGACAAATATAGGAAAGGGTATTTTCTTCCAGAGTATGATGTGCTACAAACTGCACTATGACTGTTGTCCCAAAAAGTAAAACAATATGCCGCTGGGTGGGGCATAAAAAAGAAATGGCACTCAATGCAGTTAAACTTACCCCCAGGATGATCTATTAGAAATGAATTTATATGCAGAAAAGACTTCTACAAGTAAAGGCAGTCCTTTCAATTAAGAATATTTTCATAAATCTAACTTTTAAATAACTTAAATCAAACCTTGAAATAATTAAACAATATATGTGTATAACATAATTTCCCCATAAATTAGCCAAACTTCTGTAGACATTAAAACAGACTATGATACTAGATCAGGGCACATGATCTTGATCTTTTTGATCAAATAAGAGTAAAAGCATCTTAAGAAAATAAGCATCTTACTTAAAAATGGTTTACGAAGTACTTGTGTCAAATCAAAAATATGTTACCGTCAGCGTTTCTATAACATTGAACAAGCCTTAACCAATGCATCAAACAGCACATCTACTAATGATAGAGAATAATTGTGCAAATTCAAATTGAAAATTGTCTTTCTTATAAATAATAATACACTGTTAAGAAATGTTACCAATCAAATATAATTAATGAACTTATAAACAAGGTTAAAAATGCAATTCAAAAAAAAATTTAAAAAAAATCAGAAGAATGGAATTTAAATAAAATATTGAAAAAGAAATAGGTTGCACCATATACCCCAGTGACATTGTCTTACCTTGGACTAGAGGGGAAAAAATATAAAAGAAAACCTTATAAGTATGTTAAATCAAAAACATTTTCTAATTATTTTTATTCCTTTTTTATACTTAAACTGATAATTCAAACCACATTATAACACTAAAATCATATGATGAAAACTAGCTTTAAGAAACAGTTTGTTCTGTTCGAAACATGGTGCTATTAGGTTCTCTACAAAACAAAGTTTGGGAACTTTAACCCTCTCCCGTTTTTTCGAAATTTTAGACTGGTCCTATTTGAAAGCACATGACAAAGAAAAATGAGTGGAATTTGAAATGAAACAATCCTATATGGTAGAAAATATTTTGAAAAAGCTGAAATTGCTTGTATCAAGTAATTTCATCTCTTTTCCCAGTATTTTCCTTAGTATAAACTCACTATGGCGTATAAAACCAGGGACTAACCAGGAAAGAGTTTAGTGACCTTATGGTTATGACTATATAATCTGGTATTACTTTAAAAGGACTCTTATTATAAGCAGTGAAAAAGGGACAGTATTGTGAACAACAAAAGTTAATTGATAATTGTGATGTGTTACATGCTAATGGATCATAGTTGTCAATCAAAAAATCAACAGACCAATCAAATCATACATTACCATTGGAAGTGACCTTTGAACTCCCAAATCAGTCAATTTTTTTTTAGAACTATATTTGTTGATTTCAAGCACTGAATGTTGTACTACAGCATATTCAATTTGTAATTACAACTTTTGGCCTTAAAGCAACCATTTTACATTTTTTGTTAAATGTTACTGGTCAGAGTTTCTTCAATATAATGTCAAAAACATCTTGTTCGATGAAGATGGGCAGATTTGAAAGAGAAAACTGGTTAAACTGCTTTCCAGATGCTTTGAAGAAGATAGATTGAGCAATGAATAAATTCTTTTTGCCAATTTATAATTAATTCTCTTTTCTAATCATGACTTTTTTTGCTTAGAGATTGCCATACAATGAAGAAGTTTAAATTATAATCAGAGCCTAAAACATATTAAGAGGAAACAATAACACAATAACAAAAGAATGGCATACAGATGCCAAGCACTTTAGCAGGTGCTTGATAAGAAAGAAATACAAGTCTTAAAGGGGAAATAATTATTTCAAAAAGCATTTAGAGCTATCTCCTTGACCCTAGGCATGTTGAACTTGGAATTATTTCTATTTTTGCAGGAGGTAAACACTAAGATCAGCCTACACAATTGTGCAGTCTGATCATAATCTACACCATTGGTTTGTCCCTTTCAAACCCGAGTTGTTTCTGAGATTAATTTTTGAAAGAAATATTAGTCCACAACTCGTTATCCCAGTGCTATCAGCCCTTTGATATAAATGAAATTCTACAGTAATTTTATTCAAGTGACAAGGGCTACTCTCTTGAACATAACCACAAATAAATATTTTCCAGTAAATATCTTCATACAACTAAAGTTAAAGTTTGTCACAGAAACAATGGCAACGCCTACACAGAAACAACAATGCCAAGATGAAAATATCAGGAATTCTTTTCATATCAAAACAGCCAAGCTAAAAATATTTCACATCATTTTATAAATGTATACAACACTTTTTGTCAATGTTTGAACTCAAAACACTATTAGAAATCATTTAAAGACTGATGAAAGTTATACAAAAATTAGGTCAAATTATGAGACAGGGAAGAAAAAAGGGGGAGACTACTCAGCACTCACGCTGTCTTCCATCTATATCCCAAAAAAGAGAAAACATGAAATGAGTTAGTATAACAACTATTTGATATGCCACGTGAGCTCAGATCTGAAAACTTTGAATTTCCTTTGAATGCCTCTTTTAAATTGAATCAGTCTCACATAATTTGTTGTCTGGTAAATGATGAAATGATAAAGTTCCACAAAGGCTTTTCCTTCTAGCTGAACACACATTCTTGTAATGTGTAACAACTAAATTTTAAATTTTTTCAACCAATTAATGGACAATGACGCTTTTTGACACTCTGATGTTATATGAAAAAAAAAACCATTGTGAGAAAAAGGAGGAATTGCTTGTAACAATCAACTTCTCCTTTTAACACTGTTTCTTCCTCACACAGCCCTTTTTATTCAATGTAAGACAAACCTTATTTTGTCCTTTGCAACCTCTTTCGGGCCGCCGCCATAGCGCAGTCGGTAGCGCGCCGGACTCCTAATCTTCAATCATGGGGGTCATGGGTTCGATCCCCGGCGGCGGCAAATATTCTTTCCGACAATTGTCTCTCACCAATGGGTAGATAATCGTAAACCTAAGTGGGATAGCAGCTGGAGGCTAGGAAAGGATGTAGTGGTAGTACTGGTGAGAGAAATACCAGGAATCCACTGTTAGGTGCTCCAGCCGCCGCGATATGACTGAAATACTGTTAAAAGCGGCGTTAAACCCCAATCAATCAATCAAAAAGCAACCTCTTTCAATTTGGACCCGTCTTATTTTTTGTTGTTTGGGAATGGGTGGTGTCAAAGGTCCAAGTTTGAAGGTGTGGCCATTTAGGCCCCTTTTCCAGATCTCGGCTCTCATATTCTATCAAGTTATAAACCCACTTGAAAAGATAAATATGTCAATGAGTGATACTTTCAACAATTTCAAATTTTCCTGAAGCACATACATTGGCCACTCTTTAAATGAACACAATGAGTTAGCTGATTTTATAAAGAAAGTTGGTAGATATTTACAAAACTCATAGTCACAACTGTGATCAGACTGTGTTAATGAACAGGCTGATCCAGATCACTCATGAAATTGTTGGAAATGTCAGGCACAGATAAAATGATAGTTCACCTAAGTAGTTTGAGCATAATTTATCACATTCTAGGTGAACTTTACACCAAACTTGCAACTTGCTTAGCTTGTTCACACATGTGATAAGTCTACTGTTAAAACATTTGCAATATTTTTGAAACCACACCAGAAGTTTATCAACCTCTTGCATAAGTAAGAAGATCATTACTGTATGATACACTGACATATTTAAATACTAAGTAGTCAATAGAAAATTCGAGTCTACTGCTACTTTCCTCTGAAAATAAACCTGATCTTTGAATGAACTAGAAATTGGTATCAGTGATACAGATGCCTTAAAAGTAAATCGAAGGTTTATTTATGAAATCTCTGTCAAAATATGAAGAAGATAACAACCTGGATGCAACTCAGAGAAGATAAAGCAAATTAATTTTGAATAAATAAGCAGCTGCTGACATAGAGAACATCAAGACAATCTTTGGGTTTTCTCCTAGTATAGCCAAGCTAATAAACCAACATAATTTTTGAAAGACTAATGAACAATGCATGACAGTATAACTTAAATTAGATGTTTATGATGCAGAAGTATTATCTACAAACTCAGTGAATATCTTGTTAGACTGCATTGGCTTTAAGCTGTTTACAATCACAAATAGAGACAAAGAAACATTCAAAATAGAATCAGTAACAAAACTAAATGATCAGCTTCAACTCTAAAACAATGTAAAATGTATGAAAATATAACTTGATGAACTGATGTATTGAACAGTATAACTCCAAACTCAGCTAATAAACAAGTTGTTAGTTTTTGCCCTCAGCTGTATACCTTACTGCTCTCATGGATGGAAATACCGGCAAATTAGGAACATGTCCTGGTGTGGCACTAACATGCCCTGCTTTAATACTATAATAGGAAAACAAAACGTTTTATAACATCTATCTCCTATTGTGGATTGTTTACTCTTTATATTGAAAACCCTGTTCATAAATGCCACATAAAGACTTAAGTATATTTGATTCCTTCTACTTTGTTTAAAGTTATTTTAATAATCATATATCCCAAAACTGGAAAATAAAACCCTTACAATCGAAATACAGATTGCAAGTAAAATAACAATCACTTAACGCATTCCTTTTTGCTTTAAATCATATACATGAGTATATACCTATTTCAATATTTCAGGGCCTCAGATTTAAGCACTGGTGTTTCAAAGGAAGCACATGAATAAGTGAATTTTGATTGATTTTCAAAGATATGTTAAACCCAATACAAATATTTATATAAATGGACTTTTCAAAATTTATACTAAATTATTTGTCTGATACAAACTTTTGTTTATCCTACTTTATGAAGAAAGGCATTAGATACCCATCCCTTTTATCTTAAAAAATCCATGTAGTTTATCCTATTTTACTCTTAAATTTTAATAAAAACTCATATATATCATGAAATTACCTAGAGGAACTTATGATAAACTTAGGTCTTTTCTAAAAACCGGCATATAATAATATAAAATAAAAATATAAAATAATATTAATACTTTGAAAAATCCTTTTCTCACATCTACAAAATTTTTACTTTATTGAGCTCTTGAGAAATGAATGCAAGACTGTTTTCAATCTCCTTTTAGTAAGTTTGCAGTGTTGAGTGGCAATGTTTACATCAGGTTATTATTTTGTAAATTTTGGTCTTTCTATTCCCTCTATACCATATTCCAATTAACTGAATCAAATTTCAAATAACCAACTTTTTAAAAATAAAAAGTAGGTCATTTATTTAGGCCAATTTACTATAAATAATTGCGTAAGTAAATGAAAGAAAGTATGCATTAGATAAAGGAGTATTTGTTTGCCCTCAAATAGTTGTGTATACTCCTGTTTTGAATTGATAAAGCCGGGGAAGAGAATGAATTTTTTTTACTTTTTTATTTCCATTTAGATTTGAAACTAAAGTCTAATCAAACTGCATGAAGCTGTTATAAATATTCATACAGCATGATAAGTTTTCAGTTTCATTTCTAAATGAAAAAAAAAAAAATATTCTCTTCATTCTAGAATCGAGACATACATCATTAAAGGGTGTCAAATAAGGATATTTTACCAGTTTGAGAAAGTCTTACAGAACTATTTTGTGAGCATGCTTACATAATAGTTTTTATATTTATTTTCATGGAAGCATTAAATATATTTTTCAACTAATCAAAATGCATTCAGAAAATAAATCATTGCACCACAAAAGCCATTCATTGGGCTCTGGAAACAAATTTAAATTTCAGAGATTCAAACTAAATGCAGTCTATTAGCTGATGCTCTTAACCCATTACAAGTCAACAGAATTTTAGATTGATGCAAACTGATTTGTTTCTCTGTTTGAATGGGTTGAATGAATAAATAAACTGCTTGGTGAAATTATTGAATGCCAAACACTGCTCATTTGGGCAGCAACACAGCAATTATTCAAACCAGGCAGATTGCTTTTTCTTCTGTCACAATTTTGTCACCTTATTGTATGCTCCACACAGGACCCCTCAAGTACAAGTCCTCACAAAAACTTTGTTTATACACAGTTAAAAATCTCTTTCAACAATCTTCCAGTTATTTCAGGATGTTGAGTTGTTCACAGAAGCCTAAGATACTAGTAATTAGTAATACTAGGCTATAGCTCAGTAATGTCTTATCCTACAAAATATTGATGTAAGTAAGGATGTGTCCAGAAGCTGAATGGGATTTTATATAAGGTTTTCACAATCTTTCAGTTTTGCAAATTTAACTTATGTACTTTCTATGCATGTGCAGTACTAGGCTAAGTCTTTGTGATTTCTTGTGTAAGGACACATCCATATAATAAGTGGTATGACAGAGACTAAGACAGTCAATCCTCTACACATCATAGACAACCCATCATTTGCCTTAAAGCAATATCTTCCCTCAAAACACACTATCAAATTAATTAAAAAAAAGCATACTCCAGGCTTAAAAGCATAAATAAATATGACAATTGAAATTATAAGATTGACATAATTCTACGCAGTAAGCCTACAATTCACGAAAGAAGTAACAATATTTTAAAATGTGATCCACCCCAATTAAAGGTTTGTTTACATAACATTTACAAATGACGTCAGTGATGACGTTTTAATTTTAGCTAGTCATTCAAATGACTGGCTAGGTCACGAAGATTAACAAAATCGTCCATAATGTTGAGGTCATCAGCACCTGTGCATATAACAGTCAATGCCGAAAATTAACGAATTTTTCCGGTGAAGTGTCGGGTACATTTGTCTCGATTTCATTATGTAAACAAACACAAAGAAAAACACAAAATACTCTTTCTAGAGAACATCACTCATACCCTGCTTTTGCATATCAATACTAAGAAAGCTCTTGATTGCTTTAATGACCAAATAAGCAATAGATTTTTTCAAGTAATTTTTCTTCCTCGGATTGCAGATATGGCTTTAGCACCTAGCCATCCAAAACTTCGTCCAGTTGCTGATCCCATGGATTCAGCATCACTTCAATCAAGCGTAAGCTAACTGTCAGCTTTGCCATAGGGCTGTTGGACCAGTTAGTTCAAATTCCTACAGGTTAACCCATTCCCACACAATGATATTTTAGACTGGTCCAAAGTGAAGGAACTGCAGACAACTATTTCAAGTTGATGGAATTATAATATGTTTTGTCTTTTTGGACTGAAAACATTGTGGATAATGAAGAAATTGCTTGATACAAGCAATTTCTTCATTTTACACAATGTTTACCCACTTGTTTTTCTTGAGGAGCTTTCAAAGGCATCCTAGAGTGGGTAAGGGTTAAGTCTACCAGATGTATTTTGAATTTTGCAAATTGAAAGTTCATAATATTTATGAAGTTAAGTGTGGATAACACACACATGAAAGCATTTATTGGTTTGCAAGCATAATGGGAAAACAAAAAAAAAATGTTTTCTCATGAGTGATTTCTCATCCAACAATGTTCTAAATAAAATATCTATTTCTCAAAAACGAGTGATTGATGGATAGAGCCAGAAGAAATATTTTGTATGGATTGGGTGGATTCAGAAAAACTACTGGTCAAAAGTACCCTCACCTTGGGAGAAACTACCAGTACTAAAGGTCTATATGTCACAGGCTACCTGCCTAGGGATAAGTGTTAACCCTTTCCCGTTTAATCCCTGGTTTTTACGTCCCTTCATTTTCATATTTGAGAAAATATTGCTGAAAAAGAAGAAATTGCTTGTTACAAGCAATTTCTTCTTTTTCCACAATATTTCCTCCCCTATTGAATGATTATTTTTCAAATAACATTGACTTTAAATTGTCGTCTGCAAGACATTTGAATTTGGACCAGTATAAAATTTTGCAAAACAGGAAAGGGTTAATGTAGACCAAAGTCTAGTAGCATTATTTCTTCAATGTTTTCTGATGAATTTTCGAGATGTCTCAAATAACCACTTGATTATTTTACCAACAAATTAGGGAAATTGCCTAAAATGATTAACTCATTGTGTTGATAGATTTAGACCCATGCAATATTACGTGCTTAACCCATTACAAAACAATCCCGCTTTTTGACACCTCTCAAGAAAAGAAGGTGAAAATAAGAAAATTCTTGTTGCAAGCAAAGTCTGCGTTTTCCACTATGATTTTTTACCAGAAAAACATATACATTTGAAATTCTATCAACTCAAAATTCTTGTCAGCATTTTGTTTGATTTTTGACCAGTCTAAAATTGTGTTGTGTTGGAATGGGTTCAGGCATTTGGTTTGATAATGTTCACATTTTGTTTCTTTTGTATATTTTGTATAAATAAGAAATATTTAGAATATACATCTGTTTAATGTGCAAGATTTATTCATCTTTCATTTTGAACAAAATGTATATTTAAACTTATGATTGGACCACATGTGAGCATTTATATCTTGTTGTTTACTCAAATAAAGATGAAAAATGATTTGAAACTTAAACAATAAGTAATGTAATAACATTAGAAAGCAGCTATTTTCTCAACCCTCTCCAGTAGTTTATGTCCTTGTGCATTTATTTGATATTCAAAATTAAAGATTAATCTTAACCCTTGTCATGCTGAACCCGGTATATTCCGGTTTTGGCAGGAGGTGTAGACTAAGATCAGACTGCACTAATGTGCAGGCTGATTTTAGTCTAAACCTCCTGCTTGTTTTTTTCCTGCCAGAGTTGTTTATGAAGTTGATTTTTTTAAAAAAATATAATTGATTTTTGAACATCATATACTATCAGTGCTTTCAGCCCTTTGATTTGACAGCAATCCAGTAAGGTAATTTATACAGCATGACAAGGGTTAAAAGAATAAATAACATGATTAGGGCCAATAAAGATAGTAAGTACATTTGATTCTCTAGAAAAGATCGACATATATACACAAAAGTCATGGTGTTTATATACACTAAAATTACCAGCACCAAACATTTGATTTAGAATTTACAAAATCAGTAATTCTAATTAACAATGGTCAATTTACATTGATGTTAAAAACATTATTAGAGAAGCTGTCACCATGGTTAGACATAATACTTTACCTGGTTTCTCCTTTATTTTCTTTATTTGCTGTTATTTCAGCAATCCTTGGTTAAAAGAAATATTGCATATATAGAAAGAATATTTGGAAATCCAGATCAATAATAAAATTTTGAACCCCAAAATCCAATATTATTCATTGTACTTGTATTGACCTCAGTTATTCTTAATTATTTTTTCCATTGAAGGTAGTCCAAGCGTCCAATTCAATCTGTTTTGAAATTGTTGTTGTTCTTTGTCAATTAAATAATTAATTGGCAAGCTAGAAGTCATCTCTCTCTCTCTCTCTCTCTCTCTCTCTCTCTCTCTCTCCCATTTTTTTGATTTCAGATCATTCTTCCATATTAAAGATGATTTCAGAATCTTAAACTGTGATCACACAAACATACATTCAGGTAGCTGTTTATGAAGTTTGAGATGTTCTCTTTCCTCATTCTCTTTCCTCATTCTCTGTTTAATCCCGACAATCACACTTTTTTAGTCCCCCAACATGGTGGAAAATGAAGGAATTACTTCTAACAAGCAATTTCTTTATTTCCAAGAATCTTTTCTACCCAGAAAGACTGAGATTTTTACTAATGCATTGACTTGAAATTGTTGTCTGCAACAAGTCTAATATTTCAATATTTCATGACCACTGATTAAATGTCTGCATTTTTTGGAACAACTGTTTTATCAATTAACCATTCACCGCTATCAATCAAAGAGTCAAATAATCTATTCAGTCCGGACCTGAGTTTTTTAACTCAGACATTGGCCTTCATTTTTGTTAACCTTAATTGTTGGTTTGGCGAATTAAACATTGTAACTACAGCTTATTCAAGCTGTAATTCGTTACAACGTTTAGGTCACACACCCACCATTTCACATTTTTGTTACATGCTACTGGCCATAAATTTTGCAAAATAACACCATTAAAAATCAAAGCGGAACTTCCTGTCAGAGTTAATGGGCGGGGCCTAGGAGCCAGCAATTGGTCAAGTCTTTTCCATTCCACCGACCTAACTTTGTATGATCTAAGTTACATAGGAAAAAATCAACCATCTGTAAACATATAATATACTTCAAAAAATAAAACAAGATGTGTTTGTGAAACACCATGCCCCCAATACAGGAATTCTTTAGAAACGGGTGATTTTTATTTTTTAATTCTTATTTGTTTTAGGGAAAAGGGTTAAAATTTTGACCATGACCTTGATGAAATGACCTTCCCAAGTTGCGCCTTGTTGAGTCCTATCTACATACCAAATATTAGCATTGTAACTTAATTAGAGATGAAGTTATAGAAAAATGTTTAGTTGGCAGGTTAAGTTTTTGAGTAAAGTTTTAGGGAAAAGGGTCAAAATTTTGACCTTGCCCTTGAAGAAATGAACTTGCCCAGTTGCGCCTTGTTGAGACCTATCTTCATACCAAATATTAGCATTGTAACTTAATCAGGGTTGGAGTTATGGGGAAATTGGCAGGTTAAGTTTTGCAGACAGACAGACGGACACCTGTAAAACAATATGCCCCCGATCTATCGATGCGGGGGCATAAAAAAACGGGCAAACTTCCTTTAACCCTAGTCATACTGACCCTAGAACATTCCAGTTTTTCCACGAGGATAGACAAAGAATTTTGTCTATACCACCTTCTGTTCCTTTTATTAAGGTATAGATGTTAATAGAATCAACTGTCAAAAGAAATATTGACCACAGCCTTAAAGTGTCTTTCAGTCCTTTGATTTGTTGCATTTCTCAAGGATTTTATTCAGCATGACAAGGGTTAATTCTAAGCACTACTTTTCGTATGTTTTTTTTTTATCCTGATATTTACAAAAAGGCTGACATTTCAAACTAACAGCTGAACCTAGGTAATTGTAAAGCCATAATTTTCACCCACTCAGGTTGATCTCTTTCTAGACTAATCTAACAGACAATTTTATTGACTTTTCTTTCAATTTCAAACCTTTTCCTTTTTTGTTTAAATTTTAGAAAGGTCCAAATTCAAAGAGGTTACAGACAACAATGAAAATATGATGCAATTTGAAATAAACCATCCGATGTGGTAGAAAATATTGCGGGAAACAAGCAATTTCTTCTTTTTCTAAGTTTTCTCGAGTATACAATCACAGCTACATAAAATCCCAGGTTTTTACAGGCAAAGGTTAAGGAGAGTTTCGTTGAAATATAAGCCACTGTCATAAGTGCGTTTTTTAATAAAATCTGGTTTACTTTTCCATCAAATTATGAAACAAGGACTTTTATTTATGAAATAGATTGCATACTTAATTTAGAAGGGCATATTGACTTTTCAAAATAATCAATTCCTCTTTACAGAGCAACATTTTGACACACTAAATAACTATTAAAAGAAACTTGATAAAAGCAAATGAAAGACTGTTTTTTAAAAGTGTAACAAAGTTGATCAAAGAATAATTCTGGAAATCAAGTTATAAAGACCTGCAAATATTAAGATTAATCTAAACTAGCAAAATCTTAAAAATAAATAGAAGAATAAGTTTTCTGAGGTTATTTGATAGATGAATTTGTGAATGAATTAATAGCACTTTATCTTTTTGTTGATTACTTTAGAACTTTGAGAAGAAAAATTGTACATTAAAAAAGAATACTTTATCTTTAGAATCACCTACTGTTGATACCTTGGGATAAAACAGAAAGAAAGCTCATTAAAATGATCATTCCATTTTGAAATTAAAACCTATCAGTTAACAGATTGTCCTTGAAAATCAAAATATTGATTAACAAATAGTGGATGTTCTAAGAAAACCTTGTAACTACAGCTTTGAATAAGCTGTAGTTACGAGGTTTTTGTTGATTAACGTCGAAAACTAATCATTCATTTTGACTAAAAGTGAAATTCAATCTCATACATTTAGTCATACATTTAGTTCAAATATTTTTTGTTGGCTGGTGACTTAAACATCATATCTACAGCCTTGGGCTTTAGTCACAATGATTCAGTCATGAATCAGCGATAGGCTTGATCAAAATTATGAAAATTAAAGTTGTTTGAAATCTCTGTTGAACTGTCATGTCTTAACCAATTCCCACACTATCCCGCTTCTTTACACCCCTCAAGAAATGCAATCATGGAAAATGACAAAATTGCTGTGATAAACAAACAAAAATTTATGAGGGAATGTGTTAAGTTGACCTTGACCATGACCTTACAGCCAACTGATCCCTATCAATGCAAAGAACCTATGTCTCAAATATAAACCATGTATCCTTAATGGTGTTTGAGTTACAGCAAATGTTTAGTTTTTGCATTAAGCTTACTGCTTGCAGACAGACGGACATTGGTAAATAATTCTGCCCCTAATCTATGCAGTGGCATAAAAAGTTTACTAGCATACATGTATTTTGTAATGTGCATTTCAAAGCTACAGTGCAGTAACATTTTTCTTTACCATATCATGAAGAAATGAAGAAAGTAAATTAACAAAATTTTAGAGTGGTCCAAATTGAAAGAAGTTACAGTTGAAAATTATTAGTTTATTGAATTTTAAAAATCTTTGCCTTTTGGGTAGAAAGCATTGTGCACAATTAACCCATTCCCAGTCCATAAGCGTCAATGTGTGGGAATGGGTTAAACCCACTGTGTATGTGCCTTGCAGACATATGAAATGCTCACAATATGATAGGTGAGCTACATAATTTTACAACAGATTATGTCAAGCTGTAGCCCAATATAAAAAGTCTCTAAACTTACTTCTTTTCTGCCTCCTCTAGCTGCTGTCTAAGGGAAATAATCTCCTTTTGAAGATCATCCACAACATCATCCAAACGTTTTTTACCTCCCTCTACCAACAACATCTGACCATTAATGAGAGCAACCTGTTTCTCCAAGGCTGACTTTTCCCTCTTCAAACCCTCTATCTCTGCTTTGTCTGCAATATTTGTGTAAATACACAAACCTATTACTAGACTTGAGAATTTTAGAATGGTTCAAATTCAAAAGGGTTGCAGACAATAATTCTAAGTGGCTTTAATTTGAAAATAATCTGGGTGGCTCTGATTTTGAAAAAGCCATCATATGGAATAGAAAACATCATAGGAATAGAAAAAAGAAATGCTTGTAACAAGCATATTTCTTTTTCCAAACACATTGCCTTGAATTTACCATATTAAAGGTAGGTATCAATGTTGTTGCGTTTTTTTTGTCACAGATTTTAATATTCTTATTTCCTCTCATTTACCATTTTAATACAATATTCTGAAAAGTTGTTTTGCTAAAATCAGAGGTTGTTTAACTGAATAAACACGGGTATTTCCCTAATAGCCTACATAGGCAGTTAAACTATTTTAGATTAAGCTGAGTCAGTTGCAAACAATGAAGGGTCATTCACATGGTGTCAATAACCATTTGAATCTCGCATTTAGATTGAATTACATAAAACAGACGTCATTGTTACTTCAATAGGTGCTATGTCCGCTAGCTGGTCTTTAATTCTGTAAAGATCAGTTCAAAACCACCATAAGTGTTGAAACAAATATGGACACTTACCGTAGTTTTGCGCTAACAATTTGGTGTGACATAATTCAGCACACTGGTTGTTTCGCTTGTCAATTTGATGACTTTGGGTCATATGCAAATGATGGCATGTCACATGTCGACAAACGAATTCTGTGAAAAACCTTTTCTATATAGCCCCAAAATCCACTTTAAGCCTATCAGATTACTGCGAAGACAATATCTGACTCAAATTTAAGTAATAAGCGTCTATTTTAGCGTATTATTAGGCAATTGGCATTTTTTTCTTATCTAGGTTTCAGAATCATTGATACCTCCCTTTAAGGACAGAAAGGCAAAAGAGTTTGCCAGATATATGAATCTAATCGCTCCAATTATAAATAGGGGGCATTTTCTTTTGTGAATTTGATACTTACATGGATTGATTGAATGGGGTTTAACGCCACTTTTAACAGTAATTCAGTAACATTGCGGCAACTGGAGCACCTAACAATGGATTCCTGGTATTTCTCATGCCATTACTACCACTACATCCTTTACTAGCCTCCAGCTGCTATCCCACTTAGATTTACGATTATCCATCCATTATTGGGAGACAAATGTCAGAAATGTGATGTGATGCAACCTGGGATCAAACCCATGACATCCAATTATTGAAGATTAGGAATCTGACGCGCTACCAACTGCGCTATGATGGATTCTTAGAACCAATGCAATGATGTCCTAAATAGGACAAATAGGACTTTCTGGTTGATGAGGTCATGACATAATGTGATGAGTTAGAAAATAAGTGCCAAATTTAGTAGAAAACAAATTTGAGAAAATTTCTCCTTTTCCCACAATATTGTCCATAACTAGTTTTCTTCAAGGTGTCCAAAAGTGACACTGTGTGGTAATGGGTAAATAGGTCTAGCATCATCAGTTACTTATATTTCATCAATTTTACAAAATTAACCCCATCCCGTCAAAAATATTTTGCTGATCAAAGTTTCTTCAAGAAATCTAACATATGCCCATTAAAGCTATGTTTTTATCCAATCAAAATTTTCTCCAAGAATTTGATCACAGGTCACAGAAGGATCATTTTTGTGAAATTTAGTAATAATCTAAACTATAGTTTCTGAATTTTTGTTGTTGTTGAAGTTTTCACTAAATATAACAAAGCCTGCACATAAAAGCTTTGTTTTTCATATGATCACAACTTTTAAAAGGACAGATGGACACAAGTTTCACACACGATGGAAACAACACCATGACAATAGTCAACTATCCTTAGGCCAATTCGGTAAAAATTGAATTGGACTATATTAAAAAGTAGACAATCTATGTAGTATACCTCTCTGAGTTTCTGTCCCATCATGGCCATACTGTATAATAAATCGTTGATGTCTCTCCTCTAGGTTGTCATGTTCTTTCTGCAGATGATCATAATCACTCTGTAGTCTTTCCTTCTCTCTTGATATGCTAAAGGAGAAACAAAGGAGAAAATATTTATTGAGATCTATATATAAATGTATAACAACTGGTTTATATTTGTTATGAGATCTATATATTTATCTTTACCCATTGGAGAATATCTTTTATGATCTCTATATACAAATCTATATATATTGTAACAAGCCATTTCTTAATTTTCATGTTTCAAAAGCTTTTTTCCTATGGGGCAGTACCCATTGGAGAATATCTTTTATGATCTCTATATACATAGCTATATATATATATTTTAACAAGCAATTTCTTAATTTTCACAATGTTTCAAGAACTTTTTTTCTAGGGGGTGTCTAAAAGTGTCATAGTGTGGAAATGAATTAAACAGTATCTGTTATTTCAACTAGAAGTTGTCACAAAGCGGACTAATACTCCCCAACAGCATTTGTCCATATACAAGTGCTATTTGCCAAAGGGCTGTAACAAAAAATGGACTTTTTAATTAAAGAGCCATAAATCAGTCAAAAATTAAAGGGCTGAAAGTGCTGAGAATCTGAGATATGTATACAGGAGATATATAATCTGGGCAGAAAAAGTTTGATGGTCGAATTATTGGAAGTGCCATTTTCTACCCAAATCTAATATCGATTATGCGCAGATCTGCCAATTTGTGCGCTAGGGGACACAACCTGCCGACAATAATTTTCATCCCGTTGAGGTATTGTAACGATATATTTACATGTATACATCGTTACATATTTTTCAACCCAATCAAAATGCTTTAAAGGGATCTGATAAAGGCCACCCAAGGATCCTTCCTGTGAATTTTGTTGAGTTTTGGTTGAATTATGTTCAGTACTTTCTGAGAAGATTTTTATAGCAAAAGTTCACAGTCGGATGAACGGCGGACACCACATCATGTCAAAAGCTCGTTGGCTTTCAGCCAGTGGAACTAGCGAGAGAGAGCTGGAGAGTGAGAGAGATGGGGGAATGGAGCGTGTAGCCAGGTTCGAAATAGGAGGCTCTTGCGTGCGATGTGAGTATTCTACCACACAGACTATTTTCGTCATGTAAATATGCGCTTTATAATCTCAAGATAAAGAGAGTGAGAGAGGGCAGGTGGTCGTTTACCAGGTTAACATGATTATGTACACCTCTCAAAAGCGGTATGTAGATGTTGCATCCTTTGGGTAGAATTCGGAGGTAAAAATATATAGACACAAGATCCGAACACGACCAAACTGTTTTCAGACAGTGTGAATATGATACTACGAATGACCAATTAATTTGTTAACCCTTTCCCATTCAGTGATGCTTTTAGATGCCCCCAAGGGAAAAAGCTTTGGAAAACATTGTGGAAAATGAAGAAATTGCTTGTGACAAGCAATTTCTTCATTTTCCACAATGTTTTCTATCCAGAGAGTTGAAAAAATCCAAATTTTCATAGCATTTAAATTGTCGTCTCCAACCTCTTTCAATTTGGGCCTTTCTATAATTTTGCAGTCTGGTAATGGGTTAAACAAAACATTCCAATCTTGCGTAAAACGACAGCTTTGCTTATCAGCTTTATACAGCAACTTCGTCTAACCGGATCGTTTTAACATTGTTACTCTAGAATAAGTAATATCATTTTGGTATGAAATAAACACCTTTTTTTTTTCTTAACAATATAGTATGATAATATGTTTAATAATTTCCAATATATTATATATCTCCTTTCTTTCTTTCCATTCACTCAACATGTTTTGATAATTTTGCCAAATTCAGAACACTCACACGAAAGTACTGTACATCAAGCCGACAGCTTTCAATGAATCATATCTCGCCTTCGTCCTTCTGGCCTCAATCAGGCCTATTAATTTATGGTCAGATCCGATCTAAGCAATCTCAGGCTAACAAGAGCCATGTGGGACATGGCCATCCCCAACCGTAAAAGCTTGATAGTAAACTGAAGCCAGTTAGATTTAGGCTTCTTGTGCACTGCATTTCTTCTCAATGAGTTTGATAATAGCTATTATACTTTCAGAGATATGCTCAGGACAAAATCTTAGTCTTTAAAACAACAAAGGGCAATAACTCCAAAATTATGCAAGCAAGAGTTGTGGCTCTTGTGCACTGCACTTCTCCTCAATGAGATCTTTCCACCTAGGAAGTTTCAAGTTAATAGCTATTATACGTTCAGAGATATGCCCCGGACAAAATCTTAGTCTTTAAAACAACAAAGGGCAATAACTTCAAAATTATGCAAGCAAAAGTTGTAGTTCTTGTGCACTGCACTTCTCCTCATTGAGATCTATTGGCCTATGAAGTTTCAAGTTGATAGCAATTATACTTTCAGAGATAATAAATGGACCATAACCAAAAAAATTCATTCACATGTCTGACTTATTCAGAGGCTTTCTTTGAAATTTGGATCAATTCTGTCCAATGGTTGCCGAGAAATTGAGCGGACACAATTTTTCACCAAAGGGCCTTTACTCCATCAACAAGGTGCCAAATTGTCACAAGATGCGCCCGTCACACTGCTTAATATTAACTGGGGGTTTGAATAGAACTGAGGTTATTTTGAATGAATTTTTTTTGTCAAACAAAGTATGAAAAACAACAAAGGGCGATAACTCAAAATATACGCTAGGTAGAGTTATGGTTCTTGTACACTGCACTCCCACTTGGTGAGCTCTATAAATCCATGAAGTTTCATGATTCTAGCTATTATACTTTTAGAGATATACTCTGGACAAGATTCAAGTATAAAAACAACAAAGGGCAATAACTCAAAAAATAGGCCAGGTAGAGTTATGGTTCTTGTGCACTGCACTCCCCCATGGTGAGATCTATACACCCATGAAGTTTCATGATCCTAGCTATAATACTTTAAGAGATATACTCCGGACAAGATTCAGGTATGAAAAACAACAAAGGGCAATAACTCAAAAAATAGGCTAGGTAGAGTTATGGTTCTTGTACACTGCACTCCAACTTGGTGAGCTCTATCCAACCATAAAATGTCATGGTTCTAGCTTTAATAATTTTAGAGATATACTCTGGACAAGATTCAAGTATGAAAAACAACAAAGGGCAATAACTCAAAAAATAGGCTAGGTAGAGTTATGGTTCTTGTACACTGCACTTCCACTTGGTGAGCTCTATCCATCCATGAAATTTCATGGTTCTAGCTATTATACTTTAAGAGATATACTCCGGACAAGATTCATGTATGAAAAACAACAAAGGGCAATAACTCAAAAAATAGGCCAGGTAGAGTTATGGTTTTTGTGCACTGCATTCCCCCTTTGTGAGAATTATACACCCATGAAGTTTCATGATCCTAGCTATAATACTTTTAGAGATATACTCCGGACAAGTTTTAAGTATGAAAAACAACAAAGGGCAATAACTCAAAAAATAGGCTTGGTAGAGTTATGGTTCTTGTACACTGCACTTCCACTTGGTGAGCTCTATCCATCCATGAAGATTCATGATTCTAGCTAATTTAAGAGATAATTTAAGAGATATACTCCGGACAAGATTCAAGTATGAAAATCAACAAAGGGCAATAACTCAAAAAATAGGCTAGGTAGAGTTATGGTTCTTATACACTGCACTTCCACTTGGTGAGCTCTATCCATCCATGAAATTTCATGGTTCAAGCTAGTATACTTTTAGAGATATACTCCGGACAAGATTCAAGTATGAAAAACAACAAAGGGAAATAACTCAAAATATAGGCAAGGTAGAGTTATGGTTCTTGTACACTGCACTCCTACTTGTTGAGCTCTATCTATCCATTAAATTTCATGATTATAGCTATTATACTTTTAGAAATATACTCCGGACAAGATTCAAGTATGAAAAACAACAAAGGGCAATAACTCAAAAAATAGGCCAGGTAGAGTTATGGTTCTTAAGCACTGCACTCCCCCTTGGTGAGATCTATACACCCATGAAATTTCATGATCCTAGCTATAATACTTTTAGAGATATACTCCGGACAAGATTCTAGTATGAAAAACAACAAAGGGCAATAACTCAAAAAATAGGCCAGGTAGAGTTATGGTTCTTGTGCACTGCACTCCCCCATGGTGAGATCTATACACCCATGAAGTTTCATGATCCTAGCTATAATACTTTCTGAGATATACTCCGGACAAGATTCAAGTATGAAAAAACAACAAAGGGCAATAACTCAAAAAATAGGCCAGGTAGAGTTATGGTTATTGCGCACTGCACTCCGTATTGATTAGAAGAATATAACTGCCAAGTTTAGAGTCAATCTGACTTACGGTGACAGAGTTATGCTACGGACAAAGAAGTGGACACCGCCGGGACAACCGGACGCCCGGAGGCCCGGACACCACGGGTGATCCCATAATACGTCCCGTCTTAGACGGGCGTATAAAAATCAATAGACTGTAAGGAGAATAGAATATGCACATGTCTGCTTGATACTGAAAATATCAGTGAAGTTTGAATAAAATCTGTCCAATAGTTGCAGAGAAATTGAAATTGAGAAGACACAAAACTTTGTCGTTTCAGCATGTAAAAATGCAGGATTAAAAAGGAATGAGTTAAATGACAGCAACATTCCTCACTTTTGTTAAAGGTACTTTCTATTACATAATATCCTTTTTTTTCCTTAAAATTTGGCTGCATTCATAACAATAGAGCTTTCACAATTAGCTCTACAATATTTCTGTCATATCTCAAAAAAAGTAAAATGTCACTAATGTTTTCATACAAAAAACTACCAGAAAAACATCTTGCAATGTTGTATTTATCTATTAAGCATTCTCACTCTACAAGCTATAACCCTTTCCTGTAAAATACATTATTTACGTCCATGAGATTTTATACTTGAGTAGTTATTTAGGAAAAGGAAAAAATTACTTGTGACAAGCAATTTCTTCTGTCCAACAAAATTTCCTAATTGGTAGGCTGGTTACTTTTCAAATTGAACTCGCTTTAAATTGTCACCTGCGTTACTTCGTTCAAATTGGACCGGTCTAAAATTTTGAAAAACTGGAAAGGGTTAAACTTTATGATTTTGACCAGCATAAGTCTTTATCAAGTGACAAAATATTGCCATTGGACTTAACCCTTGTCATGCAATATTCCAGTTTTGGCAGGAGGTTTAGACCAAGATCAGCCTGCACATAAGTGTAGTCTGATCTTGGTTTACACCTCCTGCTTGTGCTTTTTCTGTCAAGTTTGTTTATGAAATTGATTTTTAAAAAATATCTATTTTTGAACAACAAGTCCTATAAGTACTGTCAGCCCTTTGATTTTACAGCAATTCAATAAGGTGATATAACCCATTCCAACACAGCAAAATTTAAGACCGGTCCAAATTGAAAGAAGCTGCAGACGACAATTTCAAGTTGATTGAATTTTGAATTTTTTCGTCTTTTTGGATAGAAAACATTGTGGATAATGAAGAAATTGCTTGATACAAGCAATTTCTTCATTTTCCACAATGTTTTCAAAAGTTTTTTTTCTTGAGGGGCGTAAAAAGGACGGATTGAGTTGGAATGGGTTAAACAGCATGCCAAGGGTTAACTATGTATAACTCAAAATATACATATATTATTGCGTAACACAAGAAATAAAACATTCTTACCGTTCAAGTTCCACTCTGGGCACCACAGCCCCATCCCCACCTATGGCATCCTTCAATGTTGCATTTTCCTTAAAAAAAGAACCAAGAAGTTTAACAAAAATACTTCCGTAACAATTAAACTGAAGATATTCACCATTTTACTACTTCCCAAAATATCTGTAAATGAAATAGTGGTTTTACCCATTCCCTAACAATCCTGCTTTTTTACACCTCTCAAGAAACAACCTTGAATAATCATTGTGAAAAATGGAGAAATTTATTTGTAACAAGCAAATTCTTCATTTCCCATAATGTTTAATGCCAATAAATGATGCAAAAAATATAATTTAATCTACTGATTTTATCTTATCTTTTAATCTGCAACATCTTTTAATTTGGACCTTTATAAAATTTCCCTGTGTGGGAATGGGTTAGAGAGAAACCCATTGTATAAATATGGCTTGAACTGTAATATACAAATAAAGCCAAGACTGGAAGTCTGTTTAATGTGGATAAATGTATATTTTGTAAAAAGTAACTGTACTACTATATTATCAAAAACATTAAGAGTTAAAAATATGATAGAATTATATTCTGCTATTTTTTTAGTTTTTTTTGTATTTGCTATTTTTCATGCAAATCAATAAATTATTCAGTTACCCTTATAATATGTCGTTACATAGGTAAGTATTTCAGACCTTTCAAATATTTTGAAATCAACATGCCCCTTACGGAACAATATTTCATGCTTGAAGTCAAACATTAAAATGTTCAACATGTTAAAATAATTATTTCAAAAGTCAATTCAGAAAACACAAGTTTAAACCTATGGTTATAAACAAATATTAGAATACACAAAATTCCATATGCCGGAACTAACATAAAGAAGTAAAAAAAATTCCCTTCTTATTACTAACTACTTTGATCTTATAGGATTTTAACCCTTGTCATGCTGAACCTGGAATATTCCAGTTTGGGCGGGAGGTATAGCCAAAAATCAGCCTGCATATGAGTGCAGTCTGATCTTGGTCTACACCTCCTGCTTGTACTTTTCCTGCCAGAATTTGTTTATGAAATTGAATTCCAAAAGGAATATTGATTATTGAACAACAAGTTCTATCTGTGATATCAGCCCTTTACAGCAATTCAGTAAGGTAATTTACACAGCGTGAAAAGGGTTAAGAATGAAGGAATGACTCAGGTTATACTAAAAAGAGACTATTTACAATAATTTTAATATTTCTCTCCTGTGTAAATGCAGATAAAAGCTTTTTTAATTTTTTTTTCTTTCTAAATTTAAAAATATCATGAACTGAAGAAGTATCACTGCAATTTCATCAATGTAACAATTTGATGGTATGGTTTAACCCATCCCACTCAATGATGCTTTTAGACACCCCCATGAAAAAAGTTTGGGGAAAACATTGTGATTGCTTGTAATAAGTAATTTCTTCATTTTCCTCAATGTTTTCTACCCAGAAAATTGAAAAAATCCAAAATAAGATAAACTTTAAATTGTCGTCTGCAACTCCTTTCAATTTGGACAAGTCTAAAATTTTTCTGTGTGGGAATGGGTTAATCAGGAACAAGTCCTGATCAATGTCCAAGCTAACATAAATATTCAATGTTAAATTGTCACCAATGAATTGAGCCTTGCAATGCACATCATTATTCACAATATTGTCAATCCCAAAAGACGAAAAATTTAAATTTTCATAAACTTGAAATTGTCATCTGCTACTCCTTTCAATTTGAACCAGGCTAAAATATTTTGCTTATAGCAAATATGACAAGAACTTAAGAATAACTGCATAACCCATTAAAACTCAATGGCGCCTTTTGATACCCCTGTAAATAATACTACCAGTTGCGCCTTGTTGAGACCTATCTACATACCAAATATTAGCATTGTAACTTAATCAAGGTTGAAGTTATAGGAAAATGTTTAGTTGGCAGGTTAAGTTTTGCAGACAGACAGACAGACGGACACCGGTAAAACAATATGCCCCTGATCTATCAATGCAGGGGCATAAAAATACTGTGGGAACACGAGAATAGCAATTATTTTTCAAATAACATACACTTTGAACTGTCATCTGCAACTTACTTCAGTTTGGATCAGTGCAAAATATCGTTGTTTGGAAATGGGTTACTGTAATGTACTGTTTTTTTGATACATCCATTGATTGTTATATTGACCAAAGCTAAATTCTTTACCATTTTTAAAACTTCTGTACTTTTCCATACTTTATAGAATCAGAGATATTAACCCATTCCAACATGACTAAATTTTAGGCTGATCCAAATTCAAAGTTTCAAGTTGAAAAACTTTTTGAGTATCTCTGTCTTTTTGGGTACAACACAATGCTGAAAATGGAGAGATTGCTCTTAGCAAGCAATTTCTTAATTTTCAAATTTGTTTTCTGGAAGTCTTTTCTTGAGGATTACAAAGAAGTGGGATTTTGTAGGAATGGATAAATAACATAATTATTATGTAATCACAGTTGAATTCAACCCTCAATTTTGAATCATCAAGATATTTGTAAGAGTGGCATTTGAAATAAACTATATCTTTCATCTTGAATTTTCTCTGGTTAACCCATTCCCACACAGTGATGCTTTTGGATGCCCTTCAAGGAAAACAATAAGGAAAACATTGTGTCAAATAAAGAAATTGCTTGTAATAAGCAATTTTTTTCATTTGACAAAATGTTTTCTACACAGAAAGTTGAAAAAATAAAAGAAATCATAAACTTTAAATTGACGTCTGTAATTCCTTTGAATTTGGACCTGTCTAAAATTGTGTTGTCTGGTAATGGCCTAAATCAAACCAAAGAATTTTTTTTTTTTTTCTAAATTAAATACAGAAGAGACAGTCTTGTTTAGCATACACCCTGTACCCCATAACTACTCATTGGTTTTGTTATATAATTCACATAAAACTAGATCTAAAAGTTGAGTTAGAAAGAATACAAAGGAAGATCTATTTCTTTCCTTCTGTTGACACAGGACTTACAAAATCAGAAATAATGGGAGGTAACTCCAGCTTTGACAGCAACTGATACCTGTTTGATTCTTCTACCCTCTAGTAAGAACAAAAGAAGGTACTGTATTATGTTCCTTATGACAGATTTTACATACAAAGTTTTCAGTAAAACACCGTTTCTGAGTTCTTATCTGAGATAAAAATCACCGATCTAACAAGAGCTGTCTGCAGACAACACAGTTTGCAATAATGGCTGCTTGTTACAAAAAGTGCTTAAACAAAAAGCAATAGTCAAGGTTAAGATAGTCATAAGGCTATGACCTAAGGAAATTCTGTGTTGATATGCACAAGAAATATATACGGAATTAAAATGCAAGTTATTTCATTTAATAACGTCACAAGGTCATTGTGCTTGCTCTGAAATCAAAGCCTGTCTCTTTGTGAGTGTACATTTAAATCTTTATTGTCCTAGGTGTCAGAGTCAGAAAATATATGCAAGGGTCATAGATTTTAAAATAAGGTCAAAGGACAAGGTCAAGAGGTTAAGGTATTTGGTCTTAAATGAAGGCGTTTCAGCTGTTGAGTGTACCTGTATATCATTCTGTGGTCCTGAGTAAAGAGGAATCAGAATATACAAGGTTAAAGTTTTTGAAAAGTAGGTCAAAGGTCAAGGTAAAGCTCAAGTTATCTAGTTTAACAAGAGCACTGCCCACGGGTGCCAATGCTCGGCTGCAGGTGCTGGATAATGCAAAAATTCTAGGTTGAAAAAGGGGCATAGCTCTTACAAAAATGCTTTTAGAGTTATCCCCTTGATAGTCTAGATAGCTCTTGTGATGGTCAATACACATGTCAAGTTTCATGAGGATATCTTCAATAACAACAGTGATATGGCCAAGGTTAAAGTTTGTCATGCCAGAGCCAATGCCAACACCAACACCAACGCCGACATGAACGACGCTCAGGTGATGACAATACCTCTGGTTTTCTCCAAAAACAGCCAAGCTAAAAATGTAAGTGTATCACTGGAAGAGTTTATAAAATTTTATTATCCTAGGCATAAGGGATAGGAAAATGAAAGTAAGTATAATATATGGTCAAGGTCCCAGGGTTTATGTCCTTGATGTCAAATGAAAGCATATAATAAGCTTGTATGTCAAATATGACTGCTTTTTGCAAAGAAATTAAGAAAAATACAAGACAGATTAGAATTTAGGTTAAAATTTTTGGTTGACGGTTTTTAGATTGTTACAAGTTTTAAGTACAATAGGTCATAATCTCAAATGGAAAGGTATGTCATGATATTTGTTAAAGGTTAAATATTGAATGATATAATAATTATAAAACTTAAAACAAGAGGACTGCCAACAACTTCAACTTCAGCTGACATCCCAGGGTATGACAAAAGCTCTTCCAAGATTTGTCTCCTGGGCAAGCAAAAAATCAATTTCTTCAAAGCATAAAAGCAAAAATGAGGGGGATTTCATAAGCTTAGAATTGCCATAAAGCTTTATTTGCATTAATGAGTAAACTAAACTCTGTGCACAACTTATATTTACTTGTAATGTAAATGCCCATTCCTAAAAATAATACATTCCAAGATCAGTATCAAATAATACTCTGAAATATTCCACGAAAAAGCAGAAAAACAAAATATCAACAAAATATTAATGTGCAATAGTAATTAAATCATTCCCTCTTAATCATGCCTTCTTGTCCCTGAAGGGAAAAAAATGGTAAAACATTGTTGAAAATGAAGAAATTGCTTGTGACAAGCAATTTATTTATTATCGACAATATTTCTACCCCAAAGGAGAACTTCACCAACTTGAAAATATCATCTGCAACTTCTTTGAATTCTGACTAGTTGTCTGGTAAAGGGTTCATGCATATGGCAATTTATACATTTCAGTTGTAACCAAGTTATATTCATTCTTTCATATCATATTTTTAGTCATTCAATGCAATTGGTTGACGAATGTTAAAAAGACAAAAAGCATCGTCGCTTTATTAAAGCTTCAAAACTCAACCAAAAGCAAAACACTTAAAAACTAAGCTGTTTATTTATTCAATTTCAAAGAACCAAACTACATTTCAAACAATTTCATGGGTTAAGTTTCTTATAACATCATCAAACTCAAAAATAAACAATCAGGCGAGAGTTGAATTGACGGATCGCTGCAATAAATAAAAAAATTGAAAGACATATCAAATCATACATAAAGTCCAGAAGTGAACTTTGAACTCTGACATCAACAGACATTTATGATAAGCATTTTGGTTAATTTGGTGACATAAACATTAAAACTACAGCTCATTTATGCTGTAGTTACAACATTTAGATCACAAACCTATCATTTTACTTTTTTATTAATGGTACAATTGTGACCAATTTCTGCACTAGAAGCTTACTGACACCCTTACGACATACCATCAAGGAAAATTTTGTGAGAATGTCGCAATGTTTATCTACCCTTTTGGCATTTATTTTCCAATTTTTGTGCAATTTGAAATATCATCTGCAGCTTCTTAGAACTTGGACCTGTCCAAAATTTTGTTGTATGGTAATGATTTGAATGCTATAAAATGTGGTTAACCCTTGACATACTGAATTAAAATCCTACACAAAATTGCTGTAAAAATCAAAAGACTGCCAACACTGAGAGGTCTTAACCCTTTCTTGTTTTTCAAGTTTATAGACTTTTCCAAATTGAAAGAAGTTGCAGACGATAACTAAAATGAGTGCAATTTGAAAAGTAACTAGCCAACAGCATAGAAAATATTGTGGGAAAACAAGAAATTGCTTGTTACAAGCAATTTCTTCTTTTCCCACAATGTTTTCTAAAGTATAACATCACAAGAACCTAAAAACCAGTAATTGTACAGGAAAGGGTTAATGAAGGTCAACATTTCTTTTGAAATTGATTATTTAAACAACTCTGGCTGAAAGGGGACAAACAGGAGGTACAGACCAAGATCAGACTGCACATAAGTGCAGTCTGATCTATGTCGATACCTCCTGCCAAAACAGGAATTATCCTGTGTTAAGCATGACATTAGGGCTAAAATATTCCTGTCAGAGCTCAGTGGGTGTGGCCAGCGATCCGTCAATTTATCACATGATACTCACAACCTTCCTAATGAGATAATGTTGAGGGACAAGAATGAATGAATCTGGAGATGAGGATGAGTCTATTTCCAACTGAAGAAGGGATCAATGGCAGATTTATCAACCTTTTCCCGTTTTTAAACTGGTCCAATTCTGGAGAAGTTGCAGACAATGATTAACCAAATACAACACAATCCCTCCTTTTAAGGACCCTCAAGAAAAAGGTTCAAGAAAACAAAATGTACAATGAAGAAGTTGCCTTTTACAAGCAATTTCTCCATTTTCTGCATTGTTTTCTAATCAGAATGACAAAGATATTTGAATACCTTTTAGCTTGAAATCATCATTTGCAACTTCTTTGAATAAGTTAAAAGTGGGTGCAATTTGAAAGTAACCAACCTGCAGGTTAGAAAAAATGTGGGAAAAGACGAAATTGCTTGTAGATAGCAATTTCTTCTTTTCTCAAAATATTTTTTCAAGTATAAAATCACAGGGATGTAAAACAACGGATTGTACAGAAAAGAGTTAAGTTACCTTTGTCATACTGAATAAAATCCTGTTCAGAATAGCCTTAAATTCAAGAGGCTGAAAGCATTGCAAGCCTTACTTAAACTCCCACTTTCATTAATCTGATTACCATAAGAGAACAAATTTAGATCGATCCAAAGTCAAAGATGTTGCAGCCAATTTTTGTTGATGAAAATTTTTTAAAAATTTTATCTTTGGGATAGAAATCATTCTACACAATGTTTCCTAAAGCTTTTTTCTTTGATAGTGTCAAAAATGATCATTGGGTGGGAGTGGGTTAAGAATTATGTAAAGTATCTTTTGTTGGTTAACCCATTCCAACACAGCAAAATTTTAGACCGGTCCAAATTGAAAGAAGCTGCAGACGACAATTTCAAGTTGATGGAATTTTGAATTTTTTCCTCTTTTTGGATAGAAAACATTGTGGATAATGAAGAAATTGCTTGATACAAGCAATTTCTTCATTTTCCACAATGTTTTCAAAAGCTTTTTTCTCGAGGGGCGTAAAAAGGAGGGATTGAGTTGGAATGGGTTAAGGGACTTAATCCATTACAAGACATCAATTTTAGACTGGTCCAAATTGAAAGGAGTTGCAGACGACAATTTTAAGTTTATGAAAAATTAGATTTTTTCAACGTCTGGGTTGAAAACATTGTTGAAAATCAATAAATTTCATTACTACAGCTTAAAAAAGCAGTACTTAGGATGTTTGGGTTGGCAACCAATCAGTTACATTTTGGTTTATCAATGCACATATTAAATTTTATTACCTAAGAAGTAAAATTGAAGGAGAACTTTGTTACACAAAATTATATTTCAGCTATATTTATGAAAAAAGTGTCTAAGTTCAAGGAAAAAAATTTCAACTGCCAGAGGATTTATTTAATGTATGTATGAATATTTTATTACCTTTGAAGTAAAATTGTAAGAGTTCACGACACAAAATTACTTGCATTAGCCTTATTTTTGAAAATTGTCAAAGTGCAAGATGAGATCATTCTTCTACGTAACCGCTGGAGTTCAACCAGGAACTTCAAAATTGTGTCTTGCAAAACTTCAACATGTGATCAATCTGTGTATAAATTTTGAATTCTTTTGAAGCAAAATATAGGAGGAGTTTGAGACACAAAATTATTTGAAAGGGCCATGTCTATGAAAAAGTTTGCAAATTCAAGGGGAAATAATTCTTCTTCCTCTAACACAGGACACCTAAAAATAGTGTCTTACAAAACTTCAATATATGATCAATGTATGTATGGAGATTTATTTGTTTTGAAATGAAATTGCAGGAGGAGTTTGCAACACAAAATTACTTGAATTTTTCTGTAAAATATGAAAAATTTGTCTAAGTTCAAGGGGAGATCATTCTTCTGCAAGGGGAAGTTGAGATTCCAAAATTGAGTCTTGCAAACCTCAGCATGTGGTCAATTTATGTGTAAAAGTTTTATTTCTTTTGAAGCAAAATTGTAGGAGGTATTTGCAACACAAAATTACTTAAATTTTTGAACACAGATGGATGGATGCACACATAGATAGACGGACTGATTCAAGTATACCCCCCCCCCCAAAAAAAAAAAAATTTAGTGTGGTTGTAAATATTCTAATTGAAACTGAAAAATTAAACAAGGATTCGATGGAGTCTTGATCATTGCAAGATCAATTAAATGTTGTTTGAAATTCAGAAGAATCAAATTACAACATTAAAAAGTAAATTAAAGGTGCTCAGATTTGTAAAATATAATTCTGAAAGCAAATAAATTGAAATGAGAACAAAAAATAATGTAAATGAAACATACAGCCCCACACAATTCCACTTTTTGACACCACCAAACAAAAAACACTTTGTAAATCTTTGAAAAAATATGAAGAAATGACTTGTAACAAGCAATTTCTTCATTATCCACATTCTTTTCTACCACGAAAGATGAAGATATTTTAAATTTCATCAACCAAAAATTGTTGTCTGCAACTTCTTTCAATTTGGAGTGGTCTAATATTTTGTGTGGTAATGAGTTAATGTGTTCAGTATATACTATCTATTTTCAAATAACAGCTATTCAGAACCCTTAGATAAGTAACAAAAAGAAATTTAAGATAATATTAGAAAGCTCCTATCCCTAGAAATGTTACAGTGGTTCAGATACAAGGGTTACACTAACATGACAAGAACTGGAAACCTGAGGTTTTAACAGTAACAATGTATCAATTATCACATATTTTAATAGAGAAACCTGATCCCACCATATATGGATTTTGTCAATAAGCCTGATTTGTCCTAAGTGATGTTTGGGTCACAATAGTGGCATCCATGTTCTTCCTTTTACTACTTGATCTAGATACCTAGTTTAAGATCAGTACAGCTTGTAATTTTCTAAATCATGTCAAACATGTATCATTCAAACCATAATTTTGAACTATAATATAGCATTGCTAATTGTCCAATTGCTAGCCAGTCTCAAACAACATCAGTTTGTAAAATATACTGCCAGAGACATATTAACCCATTCCCACACAATCTCACCTTTTTATGCCCCTGAAGAAAAAAGCTTTAGGAAACATTGTGGCGAATGAAGAAACTGCTTGTAACAAGCAATTTTTTCACTATCCACAATGTTTTCTACCCACTCAGACAAAAGCTTTTAAATTTTCATGAACTTGTCTGTAACACCTTAAATTTCTTTAATTTGGTAATGGGTTAAACAAAAGGTAAGTCATTAATTGATGATCGAAATATCAAAAACTACATCTTATCTAAGTCACCGGTGAATAGAAAACATAAAATCCTTGTCTATCTATTTCTAGATAAATAATCTACATATTTCATTTTCAACTCAAAATCATCCTCTATCAAACTTTAAAATAGAATGAAAACCACAAAGAAGAACTGCCTTGTATCTGAACCACTATGGTTAATATTTAATTGTATGGGATGTACAAAATTACTTTAGGTCCTGGACCAGCTTCTAGCCGGCCTGATCTAGACGTGCTGACGGTGATTTCTGATGCTGTCGCTATTCCCTCATCACTCTCCTGTATGTAATTATGAGGTCAATTTAAAGAACTAGGTTGAAAATTTTATGAAAACCAGAAATAAATAGACTAGAGCTGTTGCCTAAGGGCTAATGAATACCCCCCACACACACACACACACACACTGCCCCCTATTTTGAAATGAGGCCAAATTATAACAAGAAATAATAAAAAGTTAAAATAGGATTGGCCATTTATTATGTGGACTAGGAATTTTGTAAACATTTTAAGTCAAAAAGGGCAGTGTAATAAAATTATGGATTCTGTCTGACATCACATAGCACTCAAAAAATTTGTACATTTTTAATTTTTCAGAAGTCATAATTTACTTTCCATAAATTCTATATAGCAATATAAGTCAAAGTGGCATAACCTCTGAAATGGTTGATTAATAACCAATAAATTTGCAGGTGAACAAGTTCCCATGGTAGAAAGGATTACAGTTAAGTTTCAGCAAAATTGGTGAAAAGCTGTAGAAGAAGAAACTGACACAAAATTTTGTCCACAGACGGACAGACAGACAACCTGATTCGAGTACAGCCCCCATAACTTCCTTGTTGGGGGTATAAATAGAATTGTCACTTTTCTATATTAACCTTTGTCATGCCCAATAAAGTAATTTCAGATTTTGATTTAAATCAGAGGGCCGAATCACAGGAAGCACTTAAATATTTCTTTTAAAAGTAAATTTCCTAAGCAACTCTGGCTGGAAAGAGACAAAGAGATAGTGAAGACTATGAAAAGACTGTGCATATGCCCAAGCTAGTCTTTGTTTGTACCTTCTACCAATACAGGAATATTGAGAGTTCAGCATGAAAAATGTCAAGATCCCAGAGCTGAAAAGTTTTAAGTGCCAATACATAGTATAGACTATGGACAATCACATCATTAAGCTCTAGGCCATTTACACATTCATGATTGATGGCACATTCTCTTTTCAACCAATAGAATATCATTAGAAATGAATTGGCTATGCAGATACTTTAGGAATCCCTGTGAAATAAGCATAATGCCAAGAAATAGAATATAAATTTCCTTTAACATATCCTGGTTTATATATTGCTGATATATGGAGATATCACACAGCTTTCTGGACTTAACCTTTAACATGCTGAATAAATTTTGTTCATCAATACATTAAAAGCAAAGGGCTAAAAGCGTGTTGTTTGATCATCATTATTTCTTTTGAAAATTAATCCATAAACAATTCTGCTATGAAATGGATAGACATGAGGTGCAGACTAAGATCAGACTGCACTTACGTGCAGGCTGATCTTTATCTCTACATCCTGCAAAAAACGGAATAGTCCAGTTCAGAATGTCAAGGATTAAATTTCCAATGACTAACTTGACCTTCTGTATCATCCAATTTTCGGTGAAATATCTTTTTTAAAGTTTGATAAAAAAAAAAGAGAGAAACCTTTTCCTCATTTAGGCTGAGGTTAACAACATTGGTTTGTAAAATATATGATCAGAAACATAAAACAAAAGTTAAATTGTTGGTTGGCAACCTAAACAACATACACTGCAACTCCTCTATAACGCTACCCGGCACAGCGCTGACTCCATTATAACGCGGGGTCCGCTTGGCTCCCAAAATTTGAGAGGGGGGGCATTTTGGGTTGCAGATGCTGAGATACGACGTTAAGGCTGATTTGGCCGCGATTTTTTTCATCCCGTCTTCGACCCGCTCGAAGAAAAGGGTTGCACATAAAAATCGATAATTACCCGAAACCAGGTAAGTTTTTAACACCTTACGTGGACGGTCCTGGCCATTAATGCATTAGTTCAGAGGTAATTGCTTTGTTTTGTTGACACGCGTAGTGTTTCAATTTACAAAATCGGTTTGATTGTTTGGTCTTATTGTTTGACATTGATATGATCAATGCCTTAGGTCATTAATATTTTTTAAATCAATAGAGAATAGGAACGCACCACGGTATCCTTCAGTTACAAACCTTGAAGGTGGTGCGATTAAAATATCACACTGTTTCACTCTCGGCGTTCTTAATTTTCTTCAGTCCCCGGTAGGATGCGTTCTATAAAATATGTGCGACCGAGAACTAAGCCAAATTTTCTGAAGCCTTCTTTTTATTTCACTTCATAGTTTGCTGGTATCCGGAGCTCGTAGAGGATAGTGGCTTCAAGATAAAAACGTTACAATGTGCTTTGAAAACAATCAGTCAAAGTTGCGATGTTTTCGCTTAATATAGAGAATACCTGAATTTTAATTGTAAATGTCACAATATCGGAAGATTCTCATCCGAAACGGGATAGATAATATAAGTAGATTAAAATAAAATACCGTTATTTTTCCCCATTTCTTTCAATAATCCGAAAATTTAATGCCATTCTGTATGATCAAACACACGGCAAAAAGCTCGTCAACAAATCTGAAGTAAAGGTTTTTCGGATACAGTTCATTTTATTCTGAGGGAGGAAAGGTGATTAAAGGCCCCGACGCCAGACGTTCAGCTATTTATGGAAGAGTTTTTGGAGTTGTCACGTGCCAGACACGTACCCCGTGTGAATTCTTGCTGACCGAATTTTTTACTCTTGACGTTATGAAACCAGACATTCCGCCGTCTCGGATATTTTTTTATTAAAATGACCTTCATTTTTACAATTTAAAGTTAGCCGCTACAAAGTTTAATCCAGGTTGTATATGTGCAACTGGTTGGTATAAATTCCCGATTCATAAATGACTAGGTTCAGATAGAGTTCTTTGTCAATTTATTGTTACCGTATTTTAAACAATGGTAAAGAAATTAGACCAAGTCCATTACCGCGAAAAAAGGTTCGAAGGTCGATCTACTCGACCATTTTCTCAACGCTTCAGTAACCCCAGGTGTTCAACAACTCGTCGGTCTCCAAGGAGACGTCGCTATGCAAGATACTTAGATTTTATCCTTTTGTCTATGGATGGAAATATTTACGGCCTCGTAAAACTAAATTCAAATAGATTAATGCCGACGACTATCATAATAATAAAACATGTCCCGGGTAAAAGTTCTAGCTTCTTAATATTGTGAGAAAGAGAACCACAATTTGTAGACCTGTAGAAATTTACGGATTATTCAATCCTGATAGGCCGGGAAGGTAAGGTTAGAATTTAATCCTCCGCACGCTGAATTTCGTCAGTTTCTGCTAAAATCTCGTAACTACAGCTATTGTTTTTCATTTCCCGACTAGTAACTTGTATTGAATTAAACTTGTTACAGCAATTTTATCACGAATTATCGGGTGTTTAGTTCGGATTCCGATGGTTGATAATTTTAGTTACGGCGGGGGGGGGGGGGGGGGGGGGGCGTTATAGCATAATAACGCCACTTCTTCCGCTGTATCATTTCTTGGACCCCTCCAACAGCGTTATAGTGGAGCTGCAGTGTAACTACAGCTTGAAAAAACTGTAGTCATTGTTTTTCAGTTGCCAAATCAACAAACATGCTTAACATGAACGTCGGAATTTAAAGTCCATTGAGTAAATATTTAATTTGATTTTCGACCTTTTTTCACTGAAAGAAGCAATCCCACAAATCTGTAAACAAAACGGAAATCAGCTTGCAATAAAAACAGAAAAAAATAAATCAAAGAAAAAGCCCCTATTTTCAATGAGATCAACCGATATAGGTTACATATGACACACACAGTTGAACCCTAATATGTTGCAATCTTGTTCCTTATAACTGTACATACCTGACCAAGAACTTCAGCCTTTTCATTGACCTGTTCATTGATTTCTCTAAGTTGTTTGTTGGCTTCTCGTAACTCTTCTATCTTGGCTTCTAATTCTTCTAGCTGTGGCTTTTTGTAGATCAGCTCACTGTTAGCCTGTATGTTGAAATTTAGAGATAAATTTTCACTGTGCAGTAATAATATAAACTTAAAGCTTACCATACTGAACCCAGAATATTCCAGTCTTGGACAAAGATTAGCCTGCACACATGTGCAGTCTTATCATAATCTTCACAACCATCTTTCACAATTAAACAAAGGTTGTTAAAAATTAAATCTTAAAAATGAATATTTACCCTTATCCCTAATAAATTCAATATTCTCAGCTCTTTTATTTCAATGCAATTCTGCAGAGGATTTATTCAGAATTAAGAACTAATCATTGTAAAACATTGTATATGAATTTATTCCATTGCAAGAAAACAAAATTTCAGACTATTTCAAAGATGCAGTCAATATTGCAAAGTCAGTCAGAACAGAGAAGTAAGGGTCACAAAGGATAGATAAAATTGTGAGAAAAGTAGAAACTGCATGTTAACCCATAAACAGACAGCGAAATTTTAGAGTGGTCTGAATAGAAAGGTGTTGCAGACAACTATTCAAAGTTTATGAAATTCTAGATTTTTCAACTTTCTGGGCAGAAAACATTGTGTGAAATGAAGAAATTGCTTGTTACAAGCAATTTCTTCATTTTACACAATGTATTCCCAAATGTATTCCTTGAGGGGTGTTCAAAAGCGTCACTGTGTGGGGATGGGTCAAAAGCAATTTTCACATTGTTTTCCTCAATATAGTTCTTTGCAGGGGCACAATTTTTGTTTATTTTCATGGTCTACTCAAAATGTGAACTCATTAAATGTAACTCTCCACTAGCTACAAGCAATCACTCCTCCTGTAGATTTTTATTACCTTGCAAGTATTAAAAGTTATCAACTTTGACAGTCCTTTTTAACCCATTCCCACACAATGACACTTTTGGACGCCCCTCAAGAAAACTAAATAGGAAAACATTGTGTAAAATGAAGAAATTGCTTGTTACAAGCAATTTCTTCATTTTACACAATGTTTTCTATCCAGAAAGTTGAAAAAAATCTAAAATTTTATAAACTTGAAATTGTCGTCTGCAACTCATTTCAATTTGGACCAGTCTAAAATTGTGTTGTGTGGGAATGGGTAAAAAGAGGCGTACATCCAAATAGAATAGCAACAATTGGTAGAGCACGCCCATCAATAACAAAAAACAAGTGACCAATCAAATCAATCATTTAGACCAGAAATAAAATTTTAATCTCCAACATTTATTTGACCAATTACCAGACGGCAATATTTCATACTGGTCCAAATTGAATGGAGTTGCAGTCAACAATTTGAAGCTTATGAAATTTTCGAATTTCTGTACCTTTCAGGTAGAAAACATTGTGGATGATAAAGAAATTGCAATTACTTCATTATCCATAATGTTTTTCAAAGTTTAATTCTAGGGGACTTCAACAAGCCTCATTGAATAAAAATGGGTTAACTTTCAGTAGGCGACTTAACCCATTCCCACATAGTGACGCTTTTAGAAGCCCCCAAGAAAAAAAGCTTTGCAAAACATTGTGGAAAATATAGAAATTGCTTGTAACAAGCAATTTCTTCATTTTCCACAATGTTTCCTTTCTAAATAGATGAAAAATCCATTCCGACATAGTGATGCTTTTAGAAGCCCCCAAGAAAAAAAGCTTTGGAAAACATTGAGGAAAATGTAGAAATTGCTTGTCACAAGCAATATCTTCATTTTCCACAATGTTTCCTTTCTAAATAGATGAAAAAAACTAAAATTTCATAAACTTTAAATTGCCTTCTGCAGCTTCTTTGAATTTGGACTAAAAGGCAATAGTTCACTAACCCTGTTATTTTGCCCAAAAAAATTGAAAAAAATAAAACTTACTAAAATTTTTTTAATTGCTGTTTTTTCCCTTAAACAACTTTGAAACTTTGTGAAAATGCCATTATATGTTATACAAGTATGTACGAATACATTAAAATTCACCTGTTTCCGACCCCATTTTTAAGAAAACTGTTAATTTTCGCCATTTTTCTTGGTTTTCCATACAAATTAACTATCAAAGCATCCCTGTACCAACATTAAACAACTAATATACATAAAGAATTAAAAAATAAACAAAACGATATATGTTTGGTTATGGTACATGAATGCTTCCACATTACAATTCTTAAAAAATGTGAAGGAAAGATGTGAGCTATTAATCCGACATTTAAAGTAAAAAGTCCATTAACAGCATAACTTGGGTAGAATCACGGTAAAATGACTACTTTGTCAAACTAATATTAATAAGCTTTTATATTATAAGACTATATTATTTGTGATTTTTCTTTTCGATAAAACTTTCCAAAAATATTATTAAAAAACGATATTTCAAAACTGTGCACGAAGTTTTTTGGGTATGAGTTTAGTCTGTATCCAGCACAACCAAAACAGAGAATGGATTTTTGTATTCCCAAAAATATCAAGTATTACGACTTAAAAAATCAGTGTTTTACTTGAATACTTTTCTGAATATCATTTGAATATACAAAAAAGACGTAAGACAGGGCTTTATTTACGATAATCAGGTCTTTTGGACTGAAGGCTCTCCATCTTACAAGATCAATAAACCCCTTTAGAATACTAATAAGCATGCACAATTGGCTCTAAAGTTACAAATAATGGTATGGCATTGGTCATCTTTTCATAAGAAATTTACCACTAGTCGTTTTAGTTATTAGTATTGTCGAATGACAGCGTCTATTTTTAGACACGAATGTTAGTCTTCTATGAACAACTTACTAAGGCAACGATCAATCACCCCCATGGCGTTGAGGTAAGCCACAGAACTTCTAACTCAAAGTTCGCGAGTTCGAAGCACCATGGGGCATAATAAAAAAAAAATTTTTTTTCGTTTTTAATTAATTTATTTTTTTTTTCGAGCGAGACTTTTACTATATTTATAATTATACCAATTTCTTTCTTTTTGATGTTAGATGAGAAAATATTTTTTGATATCCAAATAGACTGAAATGGTTTGATTTGAAAGAAAGCAAGTAAATGAAGTTTCGAATCTGGTCGACATTTTTTCGGCTTCCTTCGCTTTTTAACAAATATTGAAAAACTCGTACTCATAAACATATGTCGCCTCTAGATATAAGTTGAACAGAGGGTGAGCCCTATTTAAAGATCTTTGTCCCGGGGAAAAATGTTACAAGATTAATGATTTTTGTGTGTGTATGTGAACTATTGACGTATTATCCTTGTAGAAGTTCACTCCGACCTGGTGTTTCGATTGACGGATCACTAGCCAAACTTATTTCGACCAGCACCCAACAGCGTATCGGGTTGAGATACCTTAAAAGACCTCATGGATAAACAAGAAGTAACCATTCACCAGCAACCCTAGCCTCATTATTACATCTTGAATAAGCTGTATTTTCCACATTTTTGTGACAAAACGACAGAATGTTTACAATTATTGTATTGATTGAATTGGGTATAACGCCACTTGTAATAGTATTTCAGTCATATCAAGGAGGCTGGAGCACCTAACAATAAATTCCTGGTTATTTTTCACACAAGTACTACCAGTACATCCTTTCCTAGCCTCCAGCTGCAATCCCTGTTAGGTTTACAGTTATTCACCAATTGGTGTCGGAAAGAATATGTGCCGCCGCCGGGGATCTAACCCATGATATCCCATGATTGAAGAGTAGGAGTCTGATGCGCTACCAACTGCGCTAGGACGGCGGCTTCAATGATAAGAAGATTAAGAAAAATAGTTTTAGCCATCATTAATGATTCGATTAATCAATCGATTTTTATTGACAGCTGCACTTCGCCAATTCCGCCAAAATGTTCACGGGTTTTCTAGGTGGATCAGTTGATGGTTTTATGCTCTCATGCTGTCATGTAATGATATGATGCAGCAACAAATAAAAATTGTTTGTATATTAGCACAAGACATTTTAGATGTTTAAATTAAACATTTTCGTTCGATCATGATGATAGGATTTTTCATGTTTGGTTTATATATCGTTTCGAGAATCCTGCCAAGCTTCGATATGAAGTCACTTAAATCTGGTCACCAGTTCTTTTGTTTGTTAGATTTTCTCCTCCAAAAAATCCGCAGTTATGCAATATCTTTTTAAGCAATACCGGGGCATTGGACTAAGATTTCCGTAAGTAATGTAGTATTTGTACCTGACCACCCCCCCCCCAAAAAAAAAAACAACAGAACATACACATTTTGATTTTTTGTTTTCTATTCATTTCAGAATTTCAGCCTATCAAGAGATCAATTTTATAAAGTTGTATAGAGTGAATTGAAGTAAAATTGTAACTTACTATTTCCTAAACTACTTAGCCAAAGTTCTGGTTTTGAGATCGGTGATTTAACTTTTACAGAGAAGATAGGCTGAAAGTCATTTGTTATTTCTTTCAGCAAATGTCCCAAAAATTTTTCTGATGATATAAGAAGCACAGCAGACATCACAAAAATGTCGATCTGCCCAGGAACTCAGGGTCGTGACATACATCAAAGAGACTGATGAGAGGGACACTCAACTGTTGAACAATTTTCCCCGAAAAATTAGTTCTCAACACATGCTTGCACTTTTCGATGATCCAGCGCAAAACAGTTGTAACTGCTTATAAACATATAGGCAGTTACAACTATTTTGTGCTGAACCATCGATTTGTTAATTTTAGTCATTTTGTGATTCGCTGATACGAACTATATATAACCTAAATTTATTCTCTACCCCTGAAGTACATGTAGGATTTTCTGTTTAACTGAACTACAATATCATTATAGCAGTATCTTTAACTATTTCCAATCATAAATCAATTAAATGCAATTTCAGATTTTCATTGATTATTTTAAATCTATTGATTTCATTGCTTACCGAGGATAAAACGCTGTAAGAAAACGTTTATAATCATCGCAAGTTCATTTTTTCTACAAATTTCAAACCCGGTTGCAAATGGGTATTTGTGCATTGTTGAAAGTTATTTAAATCAGTGACACTCTCTTGTTCATAAGATATACTGCAATTCACCGACAGGTCTTAAAATTACCGTAACTACAGCTACATTAAGCTATAGTTAAGATAATCTTGTGACCAAAATAAAAGAATATTGACAGAACATAGCTGCCGTCATAGCGTAACTGTTAGGGAATCAGACTCCCAATCTTCAATCACGGTTGTGTCATGGGTTCGATCCCCGGCGGCGGCACATATCCTTTCCGAATTTTGTCTCTCACCAATGGCAGGATAATCGTAAGCCTAAGCGATATATTAGCTAGAGGTTAGTAAATGATGTAACGGTGGTACTGGTGCGAGAAATACCATCAATCCATGGTTAAGTGCTCCAGCCGCCGCGATATGACTGAAAAATTGTTAAAATCGGCGTTAAACCCTATTCAAACAAAACAAAACAAATTGACAGAACAAATAAATAATCAACTACAGTAAAATTGTTTGAAAATAAGTTCTCTTCACCGATGCTAAATTTTGTGCATTCGAAAAGGGATACTACCCGATATATTACGATGGATAGTCGATGCAAATGTAGGGAAAAGGGAATCACGTTTAGGTGAAAGCAGACGACGTTTACCAAAGAAGTCAGCCATGATTAGGGCTTCATGTGTGTCACTATCAATGGAGCTGTAAAAGCTACCGTTAAACTCGTATTTGGTGGGTATTAGATGTAATCATTTAGAAAAATTTTACGTTACGGCACTTATACTGTAAATATGTCTTTTTTTAAGTTCATGGAATTTTTTTAGGAAATAAAACTTTTGCTAGGAAGTATATGCAGTGCATTTAAAATTTTGAAACAATAAAGAAGTTTTGACGTTGGGCAAGTTTTGGCACTTAGTGAACCAGGTCCTTTTCTTGGTAGTGGGTTAAACATCGTAAGTACAGTTTATTCAAGCTGTAGTTATCACTATCAGTTGGTCAACCAACCATTTGTTGCCAATTCCATATCCTTAACCTATAACTTCTTTCAATTTGGACTGATCTATAATTTGTTGTCTGATAGCGGGTTAATCTATATACAATACAATACAAAATCCTTTATTCACTCTTGGTACATTATTGTACAACATGAGAATAAAATGCCTACATAAGTTTTAAAGATAGCCAAGTTCTAATAATACATATTTAAGGACACATGATTAGTCAGCTTTATAAAGAAGGAAAAATATAAACATTTCATTGAAAGTAGGGTCTTGAAGTTAACAGTGGTTGTTTATGACAGATTTCATTTTTTTTTTTTTTGGGGGGGAAAATCCAATGCCGTAAATATGATCCAGTTGGGAATTCAGACAGTGCACTGGCAGGTGCTCAGTCCCGAATTCCCACCTGATCATTATGCAGTCCTCAGTCTAAGCCGAACAAAGCAATTTATTCCACATTCCGAATTTGTATCACTGTAAGAGATGGAAAATTCAGTTATAAATGGCTCTAGTATAGATGATTTACAGGGCGTGTGGACGCAGGCTACTCTACACACCTTGTGTCAGAGCTCCAGATAATTTTTGAAGGCAAGGAGTATTTACTCCTCAGAATTTTTTTCGAGGGGTATTTTTATGATAAAATTACAACCCAATGAGTATTTTTAGTTTTAATTTTTTTCTACAAGCCAATGATTTTTCTTTAAATCATTATCAGAAAACAGAACAAGCATATTTTAACCCTTTTAAACTCAAAAGATATTTGCAAAAGACATTTGGATAATCTTACATCATATCCATTATCACCTTTTAAATTTTGATCTATTCTGAATAAATCAAAATTTACAAGATAACAATTGATATGATGTAAGAAAACGTTGTGGAAATTACTTGTAATAAGCAATTTCTCCTTTATAGTGTTATAATTCAAAGAAACACTTAAAGGATAGTAGTCCATAACAAAATAACTGATGGACATGCTTCAATCTGCTTTTTAGGTCGAGGGGTATATTCAGCCAAGGGGGAGTTCTTCTTTCATAGCCCAGTATACTGTCCTTATCAAGAATAAGTCAGGGTCAGAAACTTTCGTGCTGGCAACAACGTCGTCTGGTAACACGTCAGAAGTGGAGGGGGGTTTGACTTTAAGTGACAATCGTAAAGCTTCGCCATGTATCTCTGAATCTGAATGGCGTTCAATAGAGGACCTTTGGATGTTAGGGGTACCTTCTTTTGATCAAATTGATTTCAATTTATACTCTTTACAGAGCGTACAACCCAACCGGAACGACCCACTTTCGCTTTCGGGTTCCATGAATTCTAACCACGGAAAGCTTTTTTCCAACTATCAATCGTTTTTTTCTTGACGAGATTACCGTCGTGGGGTTTCTTTGCCTGTGTGGCAACATCAGAAATAAGTTCAGACAAAATTGTCTTTACTATCTGCTCAGGGGAGGATTTACTTGTTTCGCGATTGAAAAAAAAGAAAACAAATTCTTTTGGGTTGCCATTTCCGATTGACGAAGTAATGCAGACACGTTTTATAACCTAACAATAATCAACCAATAAAAATCGAGTACATCATTTGCTCCGTATTGTTAACTCAACGGAGATAACCGATTCATCAAAATTAGAACAAAAACACCACTCGTCACAACTCGGCCAATTCCGTAGCTTCACCAAGCTAAATCGGAGACCGTTCGGAGATCACCCGAGGATTGCCGATGCAAAAACACCGCTCGATACCATTCGATATACCTCTCGGCCAATCTACGGGATTGCCGAGTGCTGTCCCGGTTGCGATCGGCTGTGACGTAATAGGTATTCCCCAAGATTCCCTGGTTTTAATTGGCTAAATTCGCATGGGATATCCGGAAATTTGGTCTCGGCATGCTATTTTTATGGACCAAAAATCTATTTTAAACTGTTGGATTTTCCAAGGTTATTTATTTTCCGTGGTTTTGTTCAGACTCAATACGCTAAATGACCATAACCAAATGCGTTTTTCTCAATCAAAATGCGTACTTGTACGCACCTCTTGCAAAATGTATTCGTATCCTGGCCAAATTGCAGCGTAAATTACGCAGATACGCATTCTATCTGGAGCTCTGCTTGTGTGCAGCCCAATCTGCGCCCTCACTGTCTGCATTCAGATATTTTTGGAACTAAAATAAAAATTATAAGAGAGATAATTTGATAGTAATTTAGTCGCCATCGGATAACTAGGTATCGATCTATTAAACGGAAAGATAATATGAGCATGTTACAGGATCAATATACAAAGAGATAATAATGAACCTCGTATTAAGTAACAAAACATTTAAACTTATAAATACAAACTGATAGAGATGTATATAGCTATCTACCAGGGGGGATGAAAGAATAACAAAAGTGTGTTTGAACTCGGCACAAGCTGGGTCATAACGGTACCGCAAAGTGAACATTAAACAAATAGCCAATCAGAAGGCTTCCTGACTCTGACGTATTGGGATTTACCTTGCACGTGGATATGTAGACAATTGCGAGAGGATCACTGTTTTCCATGAATGGAATTCCGTAAGTTTTATTGTTTTGTTTACTAAATTTGTACTAGTATTGTAAATTAGTAACTTTGTTGTTATAACTATCATGTATAACATTTAATCCAGGACAATAATCAATATTTACTTACAAGTAATTCTTCTTTCTGTGCTATCAAATTGTCTCTAACCTTTTCAAGCTCATTGATGCGATTCCTAAAAAGAAATAAAAATTCGGACATCAGTTGGTACAAAAAGAGGTTATATTCGCTTTTAATACTGAGAAAGAAAGTAATTGTGTGTAAAAATTGTCTGAACCAAAATGTCTATTGATTTCAGAATTTTTTAGTAGCTACAAGTATGGAAGCTGATTTCTCCAAACAGGTTTAGTAATTTATTCATTTAACACATGTAATGCTGAACCTAAAATATTCCTAGTTTAGTTGGAGGTATAGACAAAGATAAGCCTGCACTCATATGCATTCTGATCTTGGTCTATACTACCGATTTGTCCTTTTTTGAAACCAATATGTATAAAATCAATTTTCAAAAGAAATACATACAATCAACCTTTCCAGTTAATTCTTATGCAATTTTTAAAAAGACTTTTATTCAGCATAAAAAGCCTTAAATAAGATTTTCTGTGAAAATTTCATTCAAATCCTTTCTCAAATGTAGAAGGAGATGTGTTAACATGAAATTTGACGGACAGATGTCAGAACGGAGACAATGATACAAATATACGACTACTTTCGGCAGCATGTAAACATCAAAGGACTGATAGACTAATCAAATCATGCAATTAGACTGGAAAACTGACATTGGTTGATATTTTTGTGAAGTATCCTTTGCTTTGGTGACTTAAAACATTCACTTCTTGTAACATGTACTTGACAAAAAAAGTGCAAAATAAGGCTGTTTCATATCTGATTCAAACTTCCTGTAGGAGTCAGTGGGCAGTGCCAGAAATCTGTAAATTACTCCACTTCTTGTACCAAAATAGCCAATCTAAAAAATGAGCTTGGTACAGATGAAGAATTGCGAGAAAGCATATTTACCTGAGATGTTCATTGTCGCTTCTGTATTGATCTATCTTATCTGTGAGTTTATCTATGTCCTTCAGTTTATCCATACTGGTTTCAGCCTGAAAGAGGTAGGAGACATTTTTATTAAATATTGTGTCCTCAATAACCACTCAAAATAGCTGACAAAACAAATTCAGATTTTTTTTCACTTTGTCAAAATTCTGTCATGCTGAATCTGTGTTATTTCCGTACTTTGACAAGGGATATAGACTTGGATCAGCAGTACACATATATGCAGTCTGATCTTTATCTACACCACTTTTTGATGTGATAAGCAAGAGTTGTTTGAAAAGTTATTTTGAAAACAATCAGGGCTATTCAGAGCTTTCAGCCATTTGATTATAAAGAAATTCTGTACAAAAAAAATTGCATCATGATAGGGGAAATTAAGCATTTTTTTTTTTTTTTTATTCCTCTAGAATGAAATTGTTCATTTTATCTGTTTGAATATTGGTTTTATGCCTTTTTGTGCTCCAGCCATGTATAGGGCTATCTCTGTCCCTTTGTGTGTGTGTGGGGGGGGGGTGAGTGGCTGTTTCCATTTATTCTCAGGAGCATATCTTCTACATCAATAGATGGATTTCAAAATAACTCGGCACAGTTGTTCTGCTTGATGAGAACAAGTGTCATGCATAAAATTTTGTTGGATACTTCCATAGCAGTAGGCCAAGCACGCAAGCAAGGGCATCTGTCTGTTATAGATTTCCTGTTTAACCCTTGTCATGCTGAATAAATTACCTTATTGAAATACTGTCAAATCAAAGAGCTGACAGCACTGACAGAACTTGTTGTTCAAAAATCAATATTTCTTTAAGAAATCAACTTCATAAAAAACTCTGACAGGAAAAGTACAAGCAGGAGGTGTAGACTAAGATCAGCCTGCACATAAGTGCAGTCTGATCTTAGTCTACACCTCCTGCTTAACCGGAATATTCCGGGTTCAGCATGACAAGGGTTAACAATCTTTCATACCTTAGCAAAATCCTTGACACTCCTAAAATTACAAGTTCAATCCCAATCACCCCAACAATTAACCCATTACCAGATGGCAAAATTTTTAGACAGGTCCAAAGTAAAAGGAGCTAATGATTACAATTTCAGGTTTATGAAAATTTAGATTTTTTCAACTTTCTGTTAGAAAACATTGTGGAAAATGAAGAAATTGCTTGTTATGAGCAATTTCATTTTGCATATTGTTTCCCAAAGCCTTTTTCTTGAGAGGCGTCAGAAAGTGTCATTGTGTGGGAATGGGTTATGCCATTGCATGTGATGTAATAAAAGAAACAGCTATGGAAAACATCACATGAAAGGAGAACTTGATTAAACAATTTAATTTTCCTGTTCTAACTACGTTTTCAACCCCATTCTTCAGTTTTAACCCACTTTGGAAATGTTTGCTCGCTGTCTTTCATCTAGTAATGGCTTACGGCAGAATGACCATCTCATTGAACCTTTTCTGTTCAATCCCTTGTTTTTACATCCATGTGTTCTATACTTAAGAAGACATTTTGGAAAAAGAAGAAATTGATTGTAACAACCAATTTCTTCTTTTATCCACAATATTTTCTAACCTACTGAATAATTTAACCCTTGTCATGCTGTATAAATTACCTTATTGAATTGCAGTCAAATCAAAGGGCTGAAAGCACTGATAGCACTTGCTGTTCAAAATTCAATATTTTTTTTAGAAATCAACTTCATAAGCAACTCTGGCAGGAAAAGTACAAGAAGGAGGTATAGACTTAGATAAGCCTGCACATAAGTGCAGTTTGATCTTAGTCTACACCTCCTGCCAAAACCAGAATATTCCGGGTTCAGCATGACAAGGGTTAATTTTAAAATAAAATTCGCTTTAAATTGTTGTTGGCAAGTCCTTTGAATTTGGACAGGTCTAAAATTTGCAAAACAGTAACTACCAGAACATGTAATGATTTTTTTTTATCAAACCAGCCTGTGCAGAGTGACCAAAATTGAAAGTTTTGGCAGATCCAAGATGGCCCTTTATTGAAAGGCATTTCATGACATACTTTTATCAGAGAAATCATTGGTGTGCAAGCAAAATGTCCTAAGTGCAGCTTTAACAAAGCTGTATTCACGACATTTTTCTCGTGCACTGACAATATCAATTTTATTGTAATTCATGATCAATTTATTGATTTGGTGGCCTTGTAATTCAGAGTCTAACCTTATCATGTAATTCTAATGATTTTGACATTGATTTATATTGACCGTCTGATATTTGATACTTATGAAATTTGTTAGTTATTCAATACAAACAAATCTAAATGAAATTAGATTACTCTTTTTTCCCTTCCATGATATGAACTGACAAATTCTTCTATCAAATGATTTTCTCTCTCTGAAATCGTAAATAATATTACATTTTGAACCAAACTTGTGGGGATAGTTTTTTCATTTTTCCAGAAACCATTGAAAAATATTGAAGAAATCAAGTCTTGCATCTTACTTATTATGATAAATATTTTTTTACTACTTTTATTCTAGAGGTTTGCAAGACTTAAGGGAGTTTTCAAAGTGAAGTCTTGAAACTTTGTCAGTTAATTGAGTATCACCTTTGAAAGTTTAATTTAAGGACTAGCTCAAGATCCTTCACTCTTGAATATGGCAATAACCATGTGACAATATTGATTGACTGTTACCTAGGTAGGGCTATCATGACAAAATGTTTAGTGGCAGAAATTCAGTTTGATATATGTGTAGTCTAATCCTAGTCTACACCACTTGTTTGTCCCATTTAGGGTGACAGTTTTTATCAAATCTATTAGCAAAATTAGCCCAATATAATACCTTCCGGTGCTTTCATCTCTTTGATTTCAATGCAGTTTGGGAAAAGGATTTTATTAAGTATGACAAGGACAAACAAATCTCATATCCATCACATAACAGAGTACAAACATGGTTTCCTCCATGACATAGTTGGTTTTTGATTGATTGATTGATTGAATGGGGTTTAACACCAATTTTAACAGTTTCAGTCAAATCACAACAGCTGGAGTACCTAACAATTGATTCCTGGTATTTCTCACACCAGTACTACCACAACATCCTTTCCTAGCCTCCAGCTGCTAACCCACTTAGGTTTGCGATTATCCAACCATTGGTGAGAGACAATTTTCGGAAAGACTATGTGCCGCAGCCATGGATTGAACCCATGACATCCCATGATAACATAGTTGGTAAAGAAATTAAGAGAGCCAAAGTCACAATATACACCGCAACATAATGGCTTTTTAAGAAGGTAGCTTTTGAAGTACAAAAGTTAGAATTCATGGATACAACATTGAGAGTAACTAGCCAAGACAAGAATTTTTGCATTAGCCCCTTTTTCATGTGAAGCAGCCTATACAATATGGGCAAGGTCAGGTGATTAGGAACATTCTGTAAAATTTTCAATCAAATGAATGAAGAAGGGGATATGTCAACAAAATGTGGATGCACAGATGTCATGAGGACAAATGTTGGGATGTAGGGACAGACAGACAGATGCAGAAGATGATATGTCAACCTTCAGCAGTGTATAAAAATTATACTTGTATCAAGCAAAAAAGCTGGCAAGAATTAAGCATTTTTCCTCTTTGATCAACAATAAGTTTGTTTTGTTTTTACTTTTGATCAAGGTAACCCATTCCCACACAATCCTACTTTTGGATGCCCCAAAAGAAAAATCTTTGGAAAACATTGTGGAAAATGAAGAAATTGCTTGTGACAAGCAATTTCTTCATTATTCAAATATTTTATATCCCCAAAGACAAAGATTTTTCATATTTCATCCACTTAAATCGTTATCTGCAACCCATCTGAATTTGGACCAGTCTAAATTTTTGTTGTCTGGTAATGATTTAATCAGTGTTACCTTTGATAACCTAGTCTGGCTACAACTCTTTGTAAAGGGAATTAAATATTGGTGAAGGATGTCAATTAAGTCCCCTGACTCCAGCACTAGCCTGGATTAACCCTTGTCATGCTGTATAAATTACCTTACTGAATTGCTGTCAAATCAAAGGGCTGAAAGCGCTGATAGAACTTGTTGTTCAAAAATCAATATTGTTTTTTTAGAAATCAACTTCATAAACAACTCTGACAGGAAAAATACAAGCAGGAGGTGTAGACTAAGATCAGCCTACACATAAGTGCAGTCTGATCTTAGTCTACACCTCCTGCCAAAACCGGAATATTCCAGGTTCAGCATGACAAGGGTTAAATAGACATGCTTTAGGAAAAAATGTCATACATTAAAGGTCCAAACAGAAATGACTACAGCCAGTCTAGTGATAACCACCCAGAGTGAACAAGGAAAAAGAACAATATTGCAATACTGTTATTACTTTCTCATGACTCGGCTTACAATATTGACAAATCCTTGGAGCAGATTGAATTAGATAATGGGTAACTGAGTAACTATAATGGCGGGGTTATAGGTGACTTACTCAATTAGTGTAAGTAAAGAAAAGGCCTTCTTGACTTCTGTTTGTATGTTCTGTGCCACAGTGCAGTCCTTTCTTAGTTTACATTGCAAATTATCAATTCATAAATCTTTGGCTCAAAAAAAAATTGGGGGGATTATCATATTTTGTATCAAGTTTATAAGACCGTTTACCTTCTATTGTTGAAATAAAATTTATGGTTTTATAATTTGATGGCTTTTGATGAGGCCCAAGACTGGGAACCAAATGTATGGCCACCTCTATAATTGATTGATTGAATGGGGTATAACACCACTTTTAACAGTATTTCAGTCATATCGCGTCAGCTGGAGCACCTAACAATAGATTCCTGGTATTTCTCACACCAGTACTACCACTACATCATTTCCTAGCCTCCAGCTGCTATCCCATTTAGGTTTACGATTAGGCCACCTCTATAAATAGACATTATCATCATTATTATTAAATTTAATTGTATGAATGAATATCCATGGACAAATCTTTTTAATTTTTTGTAGGTACAAATCTTTCAAGTATTCAATTAAAAACAAAGGTTGCAAAATGAATACTTTTAGGTTACATATGATACAACTGATGTGATCATCATTTAACCCTTTCCCACTCAATGATGCTTTTGGACGCCCTCAAGAAATTAAGCATGAGAAAACTTTGTGGAAAATGAAGAAAATGCTTGTTACAAGCAATTTCTTCATTACCCACAATGTTTTCTACCCCAAAAGTAAAAAAAATCCAAAATTTAATAAGTTTTGAATTGTTGTCTGCAACTCCTTTCAATTTGGACCAGTCTGAAATTTTGCCATCTGGTAATTGGTTAACCAATTCCTCAGAAATAAGGTGATTTATGACTCAACCTATTACTAGATCACAAATCCTAAAGCTATCTTATTCAGGGACGAACAAATGAGCAATTGGGAGGGAATGTGTTAATGACATCATATTGCAAGTACAGTCAAACTTCAGTGGCTCAAACACGTAGGGGATTGGCTAATTTGTTCAATGTTTCGGAAGTTCGACTGATCCGAAAATTAGATAAGGCTCTATAATTTATCCGAGATAGGTAGTGTTCGAAAATACGTTCACTTACTTACTTGACCTGTTTTGAATTTCATTGAACCCAACATATGTATAAATGTTTTCAACCTTCAACGTGAGAAATTTAGCAACTTTTTTTAAGAAGTCATAAATTTTGATTTGTTTCAATAATCGCAGTTACGTATGCGGCCACATTGCAAATTTCTTTTTTTTAACATAAAGAATAAAAATACTACACCTATTTAGTCAACAGCTTATTTAAATATTAACCCTTGTCATGCTGAACCCGGAATATTCCGGTTTTGGCAGGATATATAGACCAAGATCAGCCTGCACATAAGTGCAGTGTGATCTTGGTCTACACCTCCTGCCTGTAATTTTCCTGTCAGAGTTGTTTATGAAATTGATTTCTAAAAGAAACATTGATCTTTGAACAAGTTCTATCAGTGCTTTCAGCCCTTTGATTTTACAGCAATTTAGTAAAGTAATTTATACAGCATGACAAGGGTTAAAAGGACTTAGTCCATAGATCATCTGTTATCCATTCCATGTATTTTAGGCCCCTCATTATAAATGCTTGGGAAAACATTGTTGTTTGTTACAATTAACTTCTTTAATTTCGGCAATTCTTTTTTATCCAGAAATACAAAAAATTAAAATTTCATCAACTTTAAACTGATGTCTGCAACTTCTTTGAAGACCAGTTAAAAATTTGGTCATCTGGTAATGAGTTGAATCAATTTATATCACCTAGTTTTCATAAGATATCACATAAATATCTATTTCTAAAACATGACTGGAAAAATGAACAATGACAATGAAAAGATTAATTAAATTCTTTATTTGATAAATAACAAAATCTTGGTTAATTTCAAATTAATAATAACTAAAACAGCACTTATCAAATAACAAAATAAAGAGTATTTGTGAAACGCTAACCTTCATAGAAATTACTTTCTTCATTTATGATGAATTTTGTTTTAGCATTCCTTAAAATCAAACATTGAGAATTTTAACATTACCTGGTCTACAAGTCTACAAGTCATGCATATGGTACAAATTCTGAATACCAATGGCATAAAATCATTTTTTGCTAAAGTCTCAAAAATGCTATAAATATTAACATACAAACACTAATGCCAAGAATTTTCGTAGTATCTTTAAAATCTGAATCCCTCACCAGAACTTATTCTAGATCCAGTAAAATAGTGCTTCTCAAAATGATTAAACTAATCTAGAATGTCAGTAGCTAATTAAAATCTAATCAACTATTTATTACAGTAAAATTCTAAATTCAAATTGTTGCTTTATCTTATCGCTACCAAGAAATTCTGTCAGAATCTCTAATTGAAAATTTCACAATGAAGAAAATAAAGGTTTAAAGCTATCTGAAAGGATATCCACAAAATAACAATTTCACCATTTTTCTTAAGAAATTGATGTTTGGACTAGGACTAACAAATAGGGGCAAACATCCACCAGCACTTTGTAACAGAAGAAGTGCTATCAAACATTACAACTGTTTCTAACTCAAAGTTAGTTTGGGACCTTGACCTTTGACCTATGTGATCCAAAATCAAACTGGAAACTATTTAGGTGATAGGCAACAGTTCTATAAAGTTTATAATGACTTTTGAGTTAAAGAATTGGAACAGCTTTCAGAAAAAGCTTAGTTGTGACCTTGACCTATGACCTAAGTGACCCCCAAATCATTAGGGCACCTCCTTTTGTAAAAGGCAATACTAGTGTATAGCTTTATTGTCCTAGGTCAAATTGTTCTTCGTAAGAGCATCAAAACCTTTTAACCATAACTTTGACCTTTGATCTATTTGATCCAAAACAAAACAGCATCCTAGAGGGGCAGTACTATTGTATAGTCACATGCTCCTAGGTCAAATGATTGGTTCTTAAGTTAGAGCACCATAAACGTTACGAAACATAGTTTAATTATGACCTTGACCTCTGACCTATTTGACCCATCAAAAAAATAGAGCACCTCTTTCTTCAAGGGCTACACTTGTGTACATTTACATGGTCCTTGGTATATAAGTATCTGAGTTAAAGCTAGGATTTGAAAAAAATTATGGACATACAAACAGACTGATGGACAGACACACAGAAATGGGGAAACCAATGCTCCCCCACTTTCCCCCCCCCCCCTGTACTTTGTGTGTGTCAGGGGGGGTATATGAAGGATAATTGTTTGTTTCAGTGATCAATTTATCAGTTTCAAACAAAAGCTTTAATTTCACAAGTGTCAGATCCAGAAGTGGTAAAATAGGACTTGTTGTTCTCTCTGTTAAAAATTCATTACATTTAAATGTAAATAAACAACTTTTCTTTTCTTTAAGAATTAGATCCCTCCATAGAAATCTCCTATTTTTCATCATTTTGTATATTAAAGTATGTCAAATTATTACTTTTTTATATCATTTAGTTCAACATATGTTTATTAGAAACCAAGATTTGGCCATTTACATGCATGATGTCAACAATTTACCCCTTTCCTATGAAATCAATCTTTTATGCCCCATCCATAAAAATTCTCTGGAAAAAAAAGTGCATAATGAAGATATTGCTTGTTACAATCAATTTCTCATTTTTCACATTGTTTTCTACCCAGTAAAAAAGTGAAACTTGAACCTATTACAGTATGATTATCATTTTCATAATCTCATCCCTGTATCAGTGAAAATCAACCCAGAAATCTCGCATAATTCACTGAAAATCTTTATAAGAGAATTTCTATTTGAATTTTTATAAATAATCATAGAATTCTATTCAGTTTACCCGTTCCCACACAGTGACGCCTTTGGACGCCCATCAAGAAAAACATTTGGGAAAACATTGTATATAATTTCTTCATTTTATACAATGTTTTCTTTTTAGAAAAATTTGAAAAAATCTAAAATTTCATAAACTTTGAATTGTCGTCTGCAACCCCTTTCAATTTGGACCAGTCTCAAGTTTTGTCGTAGGGTAATGGGTTAACAATTTATGTAGGTACATATTCTTTTAACTGACTGAACTACACAGTTCTATAAAGATTTGATACTTTTTCTATGCAAAAAAAACAAGCATTGACCCATTACCACATAATCATGCCTTTTTACGCCCCTCAGGATAAATGCTTTGTAAAACATTGTGGACATCAAAAATATGGCTTATTACAAGCTATTTTTTCAATGTCTACAATGTTTTCTACCCTAAAAGACAATGTCCACAATGTTTTCTACCCTTAAAAGCAAAGACTTTTTTAAATTTACAAACTTGATACTGTTGTTTGCAGTATCTTTCAATTAGGACTTGTCTAAAATGTTGTTGTATGGTAATGGGTTTAAAGAAACATTTTGTGTGATGCAATTTTCAATTCTAATACCATGTACCTTAAAACTAGTGCAAACTATCCTTCATCACCAATAACAAATTATTAAAGTGCATAATAAAAAGAACTTGGTGCAATTTTCTACCTTTTTTCTGTTCATGTTATCCTGGAATTACAAATTTTATTGATGTTGACAATCAATAGAATTTCTATATCAAATTTTATTCATCAACCCATCACCAGACGGCAAAGTTTTAGACTGGTCCAAATTGAAAGGAGTCGCAGACAACAGTTTAAAGTTTATGAAATTTCAGATTTTTTCAACATTACAGATAGAAAAGATTGTGTTAAATGAAGAAATTGCTTGTTACAAGCAATTTCTTCATTTAACACAATGTTTTCCTAATTGTTTTTCTTGAGGGGCATCCAAAAGCGTCGCTTTGTGGGAATGGGTTAATGTCAATTAGAATTGTTGCAAAGTGGACTTATACCCCTATCAGTATTTACTCACACAAGTTATACAGTTGACCTTTGACAATAGGGCACATCCTTGAGTCATGAATAACATTTGTTTAACCCTTTCCCGTTCTTTGGCATTTTAGACTGGCCCAAATTGAAAGAGGATGCAGATGACAATACGAATTTGATGCAATTTGAAATTAAACCACACTTTGTGGTAGAAAATATTGTGGGAAAAGGAGAAATTGCTTGTCACAAGCAATTTCTCCTTTTTCCACAATGTTTTCTCAAGTATAAAATCACAGGAACGTAAAATCCCGTATTTGAACAGGAAAGGGTTAAAGTTTCAAAGCAATAGGTCAAATAGCTTATAAGCTAGAGCATAGACCAGGGGTTCAATTAAATTTTAATTATAACCTTGATCTTTAATCTATGTGACCCCCCCCCAAAAAAAACAATAGGAAACTTCCTTGGATAATTGGCAATAAATGTATGAAGTTTCACGGGTGCATGTCAATTGGATATAAAGTTGGAGCATGTTAACAATAGGACAGACACACAGATGGATGAACAGGCAGATAAATGGACATGGTGGTGGTGGTAGAGGGGGATATAATGGGTTCATTTATTCCTTTATCCTTTCAAAGAAGTTGTTTGATAATGGACTATAAACAATGTAAACAATGTATTAACACCAGATCTAATATTTGCCGCACCTTTGAAATATTCCAACCTGGAATTTTGCATTCACAGTCAGTGTAAGCAATGCAATAGAATGTGCAAGCATATACTAAAAGCATAAACCGCCTACGGATGCCTATGCTCGGCAAATGGGTGCTGGATAGTGAATAAAAGCACAAAATCCATCTAGAGTTATCCCTCTTGATAGTATAGGTTGTTCTTTTGATAGTGAACACGTGTGCTAAGTTTCAAGTGAATACCTTTAGTAGAACCAGAGATATCACAAAATGTCAAAGTTTTTGCACGATGACAACAACGACGACTACACCTGGGCCATAGCAATACCTCGTTTTTTTTCCAAAAACAGCCGAGCTAAAAAGCTAATAAGGCCAATCTTCTAAAAAATGGTATAAATTGACAGATCGCGTCTGTTATTCAGAGAATCAACCAACCAGACAAATCATTTATTTAGACTGGACATAAACATTGACCTACAGAATAGGTTGACAATTTTGTGAAGCATTTTTGTTAGTTTTGTGACTTACATATCGTAACTGCAGCTTACTTAAGCTTTAGTTGCAATGTTTAATTTGCCAATTAACCAATCATAATTTTGCAAAACAACGCCGTTTAATACTGAAGTTGAACTTCAGGTCAGAGCTCAGTGGGTGGGGGTAGCCATTTTTATAACCCTTGTCATGCTGAAAATTCATCCATTCTTCATAGTATTTTAATTTGTTTGTCAAATTTAGATCTTCTTTGTGTTCAAATACTTCCTCGACACTAACAAAATAAGCAGGTAGTACTGACTAAGATTAGACTGCACGCCTGTGCAGGCTGATCTTAGTCTGTTCACCTGCGGGGGGCAGCATGACAAGGGTTTATTTTCCATAAATCTTTATTGAACTACTTACAAAAAGTTTAAGAGTGTGAAGGAATGGCATAAAGAATCAGTAAAAATGGTGGATAAAATAAGGATACAGCAAATACATTCAAATAAGCAAGCAATTCATGTTTGTCATACAGACCAAATAGGACTAATTAGCCAAAACCAATGCTATATTTGTCAAGAAACGCAAAATTAAATATTTAATAGACAATACACAATAATATAAATCAAAGATTTCAAAGGAAGATACCAATTCAATAGCAGTCATTCATTTTATATCTAAAGTAAGTCAATGGATGAGATTGTGACTGCCAACCTAAAAATTGATAGACCGATCAAATCATACATTTAGACAGGAAGTGAACTTTGAACTACGGTATTGAGGCATTAAGGTTACCAACAATCTCTTTTTTGTTAGATGTTACCAACCATAAATTTTGCAAAAAGGCACCATAACAGGGTTTTCCCTCGACTTTCAAAACAGGGGGTCATTTTGCCACATTATGACCCCTATCAAATAAGATAAAGAAGGATGTCTAGCTATTTTGAAGGTCATTTTTGAAAAATGGGGGTCCAAATTCAAAGAAGGAGGGGGTCAGGGAAAACCCTGCAATAAAATGTCTAGAACCAACATACTGTTAGAGCTCAATGAGCAGAACCAGCCTTTATAGTGATTCTGAAATAATTATCAAAAGCTTATTTTTCTGAAAAGTTCTTTATCAGGATTTCTCAAAAAAAGTTGTAGTAAATAATCCTCATAAGTAAAATAAAAAGCCGATTGATTTTCGGACACTCTGACCTCAGACAAGGCAATTTTAGAGATGAAGAGAATATTTTTTGTTTTCATGGAGGTATGAACCGAAAAAACTAATCACACTGTATGAATACGCGATTCATACAGTGTGTGATTAGGTTTTTCGGTTCATACCTCCATGAAAACAAAAAGTATTCTCTTCATTTCTTATAATTCAATAGCATCAAGCGAAAAAGTCAAAAGCTTTACAAATTTTGATACCTTTTTGTATGGGACTATTTTGTGCGGAAGCAAACAAAATTGATGCGTGCTCAAAATTTTGTTCATGGAGTTATGAATAATTTTTTTCGACCAATCAGAATGCTCGTTTTTGATAGAAGAAACTAGAAATTAAATTATGTTAGTTTGCAAAATGTATTTCTAGGGACATGAAAAAAAGGCAAATGGTTGGTTGGCAATATAAATATTGCAACTACATATAACATCAGTTGATTTAACATGTTTTAAAAATGCTTGACATAAATTTAGGAGGTAAACATTCAGTCCAAGTGTAAAAAGATGAGTTGATTGGTCAATTGAGTTTTTGACAGATAGTAATGTTCCATCAGATTTTGAAATGACCTGTAGTAGATATCATAGTGTCCATATTTTATTAATATTGTGCATTGTTCTGGTATAAGAAAGAAAAGAATATATCCTGTTTCTTGACAATATTAGCCACACAAGTGATTTCATTCAAACTGTTAAGAAAACTGTCTCCAGATTTATAACTGGTGAAAATTATTTCCTATTTTAACCCTTTCCCGTTTTTGAAATTTTAGACTAGTCCAAATTGAAAGAGTTTGCAGACGACAATGAAAACTGGATGCCATTTGAAATGAAACCATACTATTTGGTAGAAAATATTGTGGAAAAAGAAGAAATTGCTTGTTACAAGCAATTTCTTCTTTTTCCACAATGTTTTCTCCAGTATAAAATCACAACAACGTAAAATCCCGTATTTGAACGGGAAAGGGTTAATACAAAGCAAGTAGCTTTTAAAATAATTTCATCCTATCATAGAAAAGTTCTTGTGGATTTCTACCTATCTTTTCATAATCTTTCAGGCTATAGAGACAGTTTTCTACATGCAATTCAGAGCTCTAGATTGAATTAATAAGATTAATTAGCAATAGGTCTATTATGTATCATTTCACTGCATTGACTGTTAAACCCATAACCAGTCCACAAAATTTTAGACTGGTCCAAAATTAAGAAGTTGCAGACAACAATTTAGATTTTATGAACTTTTAGATTTCTGCAACTCTGTGGGTAGGAAACATCATGGAAAATTAAAAAATGCTTGTTGCAAGCAATTTCTTCCTTGTCCACACTGTTTTCCGAATTGTTTTCCTTAAGGGGTGCAAAAAGCATCGTTTTGTGGGAATGGGTTACTGTTATGAATTTCAAAATAATCACAGACAACATCTAAAAATGCTTTATAACTAAAAACTAATAGTATAGTATATTTTGCCCTGCTTATGTCCATTTTGAGCTACTTATCATCAGCTGGACAAAAGACACTGACGATGTCATCAGGTTGCAATGTAATTCACATGTAAAATGACATGCTTAGAGAGATTTTCTCAAAACTAGATGATTGTCCCAGGACAACTGCTGTTAAGCCCGAAAAGTTTTGTAGGCATCATGCTCCGGACAAGCACAATTTTAGTGTTTGACCTTGAGCTTTGACCTTGAACTTGAAGCTATCCAAAAAATTCTTTCAAATGGAAACATCTACTCATGATGGAGAATAATTGTGCCAATCTATTTTGAAATCCATCCATAATTGTAGGAGAAATGCTCTTGACAATCACAATTTCAGTGTTTGACCTTGAGCTGTGACCTTGACATTAGAACTATCCAAAAAATTCTTTCAAGTGGCACATCTACTCATGATGGAGAATAATTGTGCGAATTTATTATGAAATCAATCCATAAATGTAGGAGTGAATGTCCGGACAATTCTAACGGACGGATTGAAAGACTCACAGACTAACGCACATACACCGACTTGTCATAGTGACAACTATGTCTCGCTCACCACAAGCGGGCTCGACAAAAAAATCATTTTTTGTCTCTTTTTGCTTTGAAGAAAAAGAATAATGGTTTAGTGAAGCAATATTTTTACTCAATGAAAGATGTTTTGATACACTGAAAACATAATCCTTGATTACATTTTTCTATTTAAAAAAACCCTGAATCTAGAGCTCTAGGTGACTTTAACCCATTACCACACAACAAAACTTGTCCAATTAGAAAGATGCAGACAACAATTTAAAGTAAGCGAATTTCTAAAAATCATTGTGATTTAGGATAGATTAAATTGTGGACAAAAAAGAAACTGCTTGTTACAAGCTATTTCTTCGTTTTTCACAAAGTTTCAAAAAGATTTTGTCTTTGCGGCATCAAGAAGAGGTGTGGGAATAGGTTTGTACATATTACACACCATGCAACTAATGTAAGAGGATTATAATTTCAATCATCCATATTGGTAATCAGATCTAAGTAGAGTTTAGAATCCCTTACACTTTTTGTGAGCACTTCCTTCTGGGTCTCTAGTAGTTTGATCACTTGTTCATTTTCTGCCTTTTCTTGCAGCATTCTTCGGTTTTCTTCTTTTAATCTGTAGCAAAGGCAACAAATTTCTTAGTTTGATTCAATTTCTTAGTTTGATCCAAATGCCTCACCCCTTTACTGTTTCTCAAAATTTTTGACTTGTCCAAATTAAAAGGGGGGCAGATGATGTCATAAGTAAGTGCAATTCAAAAGCAGCCATCCAATATGAAAGAAAATATTGTGGAAAAAAGTAGAAATTGGTTGTTACAAGCAATTTCTTCTTTTTCCACAATGATTTCTTAAGAATAATATCACAGGGCTGTAAAAATCAGGGTTTGTACAGGAAAGGGTTAAAGTTATCAAACATATTCAGTTGGGCAATAGGACAAACAGAACCTGTGTCATTCTTTTGTTCATGATTTATCATAATTTGTATTAGAAATCAACAAATTAGACAAAATGAATACAACAAGGATAGAAGTAAGGTACCGGTTATAGTAAAAATTAGTTAACAATGACCAAGAAACTGTCATATTTTTTATTTGTCAACAAATCAAGGGTTAACTGCAATACTGTTCTTAGTGTCCATGCATTGTTCAAGCTCTAAATACTTTAACTATTCACTTCTCCCTATTGACCTCTGTACTACCCTCTTAATTCCTCCTTTTTCCAAACTATTATGGGTTCTGGCTTTTGTAACTAAACTGTTGTCTCTGCTCATTACTACACTTTATTTCCCTCTTAACCCATTAACACTCATTAAAATTGTAGACCAGTCCAAATTGAAAGGAGTTGACAAATTAAAGTTTATGAAATGTTAGATTTTTTCAACTTTCTTGGTAGACAACATTGTGTGAAATGAAGAAATTGCTTGTTACAAGCAATTCCTTCATTTTACACAAAGTTTTCCCAATTGTTTTGCTTGAGGGGCGTCCAAAAGGGTCAATGTGTGGGAATGGGTTAATTCCTACTTTGTCTAAATTATTCCTACTTCATTCCTGTTTTATTTAAGTATTTACCAAGTGGGCTCTTGCTTTTGTAACTAAACTGTCATCTTTGCTCATTCACCTTACTTCCCTACAAAATCATTTGTTTCTTTTCTTACTCATCCAGTAAGACAAGCATTTACAAATTGTCACTTGTCCCAATCCGAAGATTACTCCTGGAATATTCAAGCCCTGTCATACTTTGCACTGAGCAGTTAACGAATCATTTAAGAGATGAAGAGAATATTTTTGTTTTCATGGAGGTAAGAACCAAAAAAACTAATCACATTGTATGAATACGCCAAGTGGATTCATACATGAGTGTTATTAGGTTTTCCAATTCATACCTCCATGAAAACAAAAAAATATTCTCTTCATTTCTTATAAATTAATAGCATCAAGCGAAAAAAGCAAAAACTTTACAAATTTTGATAGTTTTCTTGTATGGAACTATTTTGTGCAGAAGCATACAAAGTGGCTGCGTATTCAAAATTTTGTTCATGGAGTTAGGAATATTTTTTTTTTACCAATCAGAACATCCGTTTTTGATAGACAAAACTAAAAATTAAATTATATTAAAATAAATATGGAATTTATTTGTTTAATTCATACAGTACATTTTCCATCATACACATGTACACTTAGTAAAGACACAGTTTAAAGCCTGAGCTTCTGTGTAGTCTGATTCAGCCATCACTACGTGTTCTGTAAATAGGTCAAAGTTTCTTTACAGAATAAGCTATTATTCTTAACCCATTATCACACAATAATGCTTACTGACAACCTGAACAAAAACGATCATAGGAAACTTTGTCGCACAAGGAGAAATTGCTTGTGACAAAAAAAAATCTTCTTTTCTTACAATAATTTCAACTCTTATTTGGCATTTCTTTTCCAATTTTAGTGCAATTTGAAATAGCCTCTGCAACTTCTTTCTATTTGAAACAGTATAAATCTTTGTTGTCTGGTAAAAAGTCAATGCATTCTTGGGTGTCTAGAAAGCACAAGTGAAACAGTTTAACTCCTTACCCCACAATCTTGTCTTTCTACGCCCTGAAGACCTGAAGTTTTTCAAAACATTATGAGATTTGATGCCCCTCAAGAAAAAGGTTCAGGAATACATTGTTTCTACACAGAAAGACAAAGATGTTTGAAATTCAATCAATCTCACAGGTCATGCCTATCTTATGTCCAACTTTTCTTCTGTCCTTCTTGATTATGTTAACTAACTTTTTGATATCTATCCGGGCTACTTTTTGATATCATATCTTGATTCTGTTCAACTTACTTTTAGATATTTGTCTTGCTTATTTTCAACTTCTTGATATTGTAACTTGCTTATGATCAACTTATTTTTTCATATCTATCTTGCTTATGTTCACTTACTTTTCCATATCATATCTTGAGTGTTCAACTTACTTATATCCATCAAGATAATCTTCAACTGCTTGATACTGTATCTTGCTTATGTTCGACTTTTTGATATTGTATCTTGCTTATGTTAAACTTACTTTTTGATATATCTTGCTTATAGTCAACTTACTTTTTTATTAATCTATCTTGATCATGTTTAACTTACTTTTTGATATTGTATCTTGACCCTGTCAGACTTACTTTTTGATTTCCATTTTCTTTATGTTCAACTTACTTTTCATTAATGTTGACCATGTTCAACTCACTTTTTGATATCTATCTTGCTTTATATTCAACTGACCTTTTGACATCTATCTTGCTTATGTACAATTTACTATTCGATACATCTATCTTGCTTATATTCAACCTACGGTTTTACATTGCATTTGATCCCTTTCGACTTAGTTTTTGATATCTATATTGCATTTAGATTTTGATATCTATCTTGCTCATGTTCAACAAACTTTTTGATATCCCATCTCAATTACATTCAACTTACTTTTGATATCCCATCTCAATTATTTTCAACTTACTTTTTGAAATCTATCCAGCTTATGTTCAACTTACATTTTGATATCTATCACACTTATGTTCAACCTACTATTTTGAGATCTATCTTGCTTATGTTCAACTTACTTTTTGATATCTTCAACCTGATCTTGGAGCTGTTCACATTCATCTTTGAAGTTTCTTATTTCTTCCTTTAATCTTTCATTCTGTAAAAATGTAAAAAAATCATAATTAGAGCTATCATTTTATGTGATGATAACCCCCCCCCCCCGATTTAACGCCTTGTCACCAAAACAGTTCTGTAAAAAATTAGAAACAAATACCAGCACTATAACTTAACATGATTTTCTAACTTTGCAAAGTAATAGACCTTTTCATGCTCTCTTTAAATGTGATATTTCCTAGAGACTAGTACATGTGATGAGTTGCTGTGAGTTGATAAATTATCTCTAATATAAACCTTTATAACTTGGTTGTTTTGAACGACCAAAAAATGAAGGTTGAAAATAAGATTTTTTGTCAAAAAAAGAGTTTCAACCCTAGAGCAGACGTATGCAAACCAATTGTAGCAAAAAAATATTGACGACATTTTTATTTGTGTCGCGCTCCAGGAAAACCGGCAACTTTGACATCGCGAGAAATTATTGGAAAAACCCATTCAAATTTGACGTTATGTAAAATGTGAGGTTTAAAGTGTGTCTCGTTCAAAATACACACAAAAAAATGATATCAGCATACAATACCAGAGAAATATATTTTCGTAAAAAGATTTTGAAAAATCAAAACTCATAAGAACATTTTTTAAACAAATTTTAATAAAATTACATGCTTTTATTGGCTTTAATCAGTTCCATCGACTTTTGAGTTTTTCTGGCGGACTTTTTTCAAAAATGAAATTGAGGAAGATTTCTTTGGTGTGATTGAATGAAAATATTACTTGTAATAAATGTTCATATTTCAAAATCGACTGAAGACGATATGAATAAATGAAAACTTGTTGAAGATTTCCTTTATCGTCGTAAAATTTAGATTTTGCATAAAAGAAGCCCTCCGACGTAGCCGCCCGTAGACAAAGCCTTAAAATTGAATGTTTTTTTTAATATGCTCAGAAATTAGATCCGAAAAAGTCTTAGAATTTACAATGAACGTATAAATGAGTTATTTTTCATTATTTCCCTTACGAAGATCCTAAAAATTGCCTTTCAATGTTGTCTAGCTTTTACGGTAAGAAAAATCTGTCTATAAATAACTTTCTCGTCTATAAATAACTCCATGTTTCTATGTAAAACTATTTAAATATTTGAATCTTCTATTGTTAAAAATGTGTACTTGGTCGAGTGGATATGGCAGCCGTTGCTTTTTCAGTTTTGAATTATGGATACTGGTTCTATTCTCCAAATTGACGCGTTTTTTTTTTTTTTTTGGTTCTTTTTTTTTTACTGTAACAGAAAACACCTCTTGGTCGGCATTAATGTATCATATTTTTATTTTTTGACATTCACATTTCTTGCACTTTTCACATTTTATCTAACACCAATCTTATAAAGTTGTAGCTACGATATTTTGGTAAACCACCAATATTGTCGCATAAAATTTGAGAAGAAAACACAAGTGGGGAAGAAAAAGAAAGGAACAAGAAGATACAGGAATGATGCAATTTGAAATGAAATTCTAATATTTTCAAGAAACCTAAATTTAAAAAAGGGCATATGGAACTAATGATTTGGTTCGAGTAGGGTTTAATGCCACAATTAACAGTATTTCGGTCATATAGCGAACGGTTGAACACCATACCATGGATTCCTCTATCTTTTACTATCAGCAAGCCCAGCAAATGTATGAAATCAAAATAGAACCAGTTCATTGTATACTTAACCACTTCAAATAATCTTTAAGTTTCTTGTGTCCACATGTAGCTTAAACTGGTATAAACACGGCATCGTGAGGAATTTACTGCCGGTCGAAGGAATACAGAGAAATATCAAACAAATCCACAAAACTTATTGTTTGTATTTTGGAGAGGGCTGATTACCGCAGGTTTTACGGATATTAATTCTACCCAAGTCCACAGAACAACGTATTTAGGTGAACCATAACTGGTTCATAAGCATTTGTTTCTAGATCTTGGTATTTTAAGCAAGAAAAACGCGCATGCATATAATACTGTACTGTACTGTAACTATGAAACAGGCGCCTGTGCTGATCAGGAAAAAAAGGCAAAGGTCTATCAAAGAAGGACAAGATTAGACGACCCTCAAAATGCTAAAATGCTGTTTGATCTCGTATAAACTGCTATAGAATTACCTTGTTACTTATTTTTCTCGACTGCCCAAATGAGCAATAACTCTAGCAGACACTCATTCATTTCGTTAATAAGGAACATGGAATACTACACGGAAAGAATTAGGTAAATCAAGCATTTAGTTTTTATCCTTTATTTAAGCTTGAGATCATTGATATGAAATTTCAAATTAAAATTTCTTACGGCAGTCAAAATTAGTAACAATAATTTTATAAGGTTATTAGTTGATTTATCAGAGGCAGTGCAAGATTGCGGACCAAGAGAATATTAAAGATAATCGAGTCAGTTGGTCCATATCAAAACTACATTGAAATAAGTTCAATCGAATCAAATCAAAACTAGTCTTTCTCAATTACAACAGAAAATAGTCAATTTTATTTTCCTTATCCCATTCCAACGCAGAGAAATTTTAGACCTGTCCAAAATTGAAAGAAGTTGCAGACGACAATTTCAAGTTGATGGAATTTTCAATTGTTTGTCTTTTTGGAAAGAAAACATTGTGGATAGTGAAGAAATTGCTTGATACAAGCAATTTCTTCATTTTCCACAATGTTTTCCCTTGCTTTTTTTTTTTTGGAAGCGTAAAAAGGTGGGATCTAGTGGGAATGGGTTAACAATAGAGAAACTTAATTCGGGAGATAATGCGCTTTTTTTAATGAAAGGACTGGAACGTGAATTTAGGGCTTGAAATCGTTCAAAATAATAAACACTTGGGATTTAACTCTTACTTCCAGATTTCAATGTCAGTTACATGCCTTCAAATTGAGGGTACACTTTTGTAAATGATGTTAGACGGCAGTTGTAAAAACCTTTCAGTCGATGTAGATGCCAATATGCCTAATCATTGGTTCCTACTACTGTTCTCAAGAGTACAATTATAATGTTAAATCCGAGGCACCATTTGCTCATTAACATATCGTGCATTATTAGTAGATCATTTACCAAAAAGTATCTGAAAGATTTTTTAAATGAAGTTAGAGTCCACGACCAGAAGATTGTCAGTGCAGTGTGTTACAGATGGATTAGCGCCTATAAAGTTTAAAATTCTATACTGCACAACCTATTGGTTTAGGAATTGCTGTATATCAAAACTGTTTAATGGTGGTAATAAACAACAGAGACAACAAAACAGAATAATAAGTTTGATACATCATGTACATATAATGTATTCTTAGAGCATAACTAGGACTTCTATGGAAGTATCTCCGATACCACATATAAATATGAAAGTTACCTTTAAATTAGAACTTAACATAATCTTAACACTAAGTCATGCACCTAAACAAAAGTCCACCTTCAACGAAGCGTGTACAATAACTCGCGGCTTAAGATAACATACTTGATCTTTTATCTACATCAATTTGACACAAAGCTTTCGAAGACAATGGCTGGAACACAAATTCTACGCCAGTTCGAGTCATACGTCACCGAATGAAAATTAAGTTACGCCAATGTACTTCCTTTTGTTCTAACAATGAGAGACACAGGGAAATTAAATGAATTTGAGGATTTCTTTTGAAATACATGTGTATTACTGTTTACATTTTTACTTGGTTAGTGGGTTATATAATTTCATTAAGGCAACTGTTGCCGACGTAAATTTCACACCTGAGAATAAAGTTCAGAATGTATAAACTTTGAACATTTAAGCAGAGCAACAACTTTTAAACAAAACATAAAATAACAAAAATAAATGAATATTCTTTTTACTTTTATGTATGTAGATTTTTTTTTTTTTCCTCTCTATAATTGTGTGTTTTTTTCTGTGTTCGTTCGTCTCGGGTCCTTTTGAAGGGCAATGTACATAGGTACTATTCATTAGAACATTTGACTGAATTACTTAATGTTAATTCACATAGTATTATCATGGGCTCTTAAAGGTAGAATTCTGTCTTCAGACTTCGTTTCAGCTTCATTTCCGTTCTAGTGGCCTCTTTGATATTGCCGGGGTAAAATGTACGATAATAAAACTAAGATACTCACAGCTTGAGTGTCGTAAACTCTTTACAAAATAATAACTTTGATATTAAAATGAATGATTTTAGTAAGATTATTAAACTACACTTCGTTTGTACTAATTCATTCTGATCATTGTACAATGTAATCATGCTTTAATAATGTAGTCATTTACACTTAGCTTGCGTAGCTAACTTTACGGCTCCACGACGTCAAGCGGCAACGTCAACTTGCAATGCCGATTATAACGGAACACCTGATAACTTTAAATGTGTCTAGAACTGCGAATAATCGCGATAGAAATAAACGGTTTTCAGTTTCATGCTAAGGAGGTCTTGAAATTTATGAAACCAGAAAAAAACGTTTTTTGAAAATTTTGTCAAAGTGGCCGGTTTTTCTGGAGCGCGACACATTTATTAGTAACCAAATTAAGTTTAAAATGGCCAAGTGTCTAGGCTATAAGAAACATAACGTAGCTCAAATGGACAGCAAAGCTCAACTATTCTAAGTGCTGGATAGTAACAGCAATTCATTATTGATATTCAATCTTCCTGTTAAAATTTTTAGACTGGTCAAAATTGACAGGAGTTGCAGATGACAATTCAAGGCTAATGAAATTTTGAATTTATTTTACTTTTTAGGGTAGAAAATATTGTAGATACTGATCAAATTGCTTGTAACAAGCAATTTTTTATTTTCCACAATGTTTTCCAAAGCTTTTTTCCTTGGGGGCTTCTAATAGTGTCACTGAGTGGAAATAGAATAAACCAGAGACTACAATCTAAAATACAAGATATGATAAGTCTACCAACCTGTATGTTTGATTTTTGTAAGTCATCATTGAGATTCTGTATTTCTACTTCTTTCTTTGTTGACCCGGCTGACAGTCTATCACAGGTGGCTTTTAACATATCAATCTCTCCCTGTTTAAGTGACGTTGTCTCCTTTACATCCTCATTTGCTTTATCCAGTTTCTGAAATAATATGGTCAAACAGTGATAAAATTCAAACTACCTGTGATGATATAGGATTTAGAATTTGAAAAGTCCCTGGAAACGGTGACCCCAAGGTTTGAATCCTACCTGTACCATGGGAAGTTTTCTGATCAAAACAGGGTTTATGAATGGGTGCCTGTGAGGGCTGTAAGGCAATGTTCTGTGGCTGCCAGATGCGCAGTGTTTAAATAGCCGACTTGCACATCAATGATCAGGTAGTTAAAGAGTAATATCAGTTGAGTATGCTAAAGCATAGAAACAGACTTTAAACGCTATAGCATAGAAACAGACTTTAAACAAATAATAATGCTAATGCTCATATCAACCCTGGTTATGTTGAATTCATTCTTTCAGATATGCATTAAAATTAAAGGGCTGAGAGCAATTGAGGTATGAGCTTTGGCACAGTATTCTGACTTGAAAGAGACTAACAGGTGCAGGCTAATTTTAGTCTGTGCCTCCTGCCAAAACAAAAATATTCAAGGTTAAGCATAACAAAGATTTATATCAAAAGGTATTTGTAAATTCATTTCAAACTTTAACTTTCACAACACTCCACCCACCCCCACCCTATCCCTGCTCCTTGTCACTCTATAAGACAAGGAATAGTTTCTAAACTATAACCTGTAATCTATGTGACTGAAAAAAAGTAGGGTATTCCCATGGAGTATGACACATTGGGTCATAGGCAACATTTTTTAGAAGTTTCATTGTCCTAGATCTTGAGTCTGAGTACAAAACATTTTTCTGCAACCATGAGCTTTGACCTATAAATCCAAAATTGAAAGGGCACCTGCTTTGGTCATTGGTAACATTTGAATGACGTTTTATAATCCTAGGACAGATTGCTTATTATCAAGTCTACAAATGAATGCTTAGACAATATGACAGACAAATAGACATGATGAAACCAGTAATACTCCTTCTAATTTGTTGTAGGGGGAAGTGTGTAATAATACATTAAATGCAACCCACAGTTTCTCTTTCTGTGTTTAACCCTTTCCCATTTTTTGAATTTTAGACTGGTCCAAATTGAAAGAGGTAGCAGACGACAATGAAAATAGGATGCAGTTCAAAACTAGAGCTGTCGCCCTCAAGGGCTGATGAGAATACCCCCCACACCGCTAAAAAGGCTTTTCTACGAAGGAGTGGAATTTGAAGCTGTTTAATCACATGCATGTCATGGTGGATGAACATTGCCAACCCTCCACCTCTTTCTGATTTTGTGTTTATTGCTAGAGTTGACTGATTAGGAAAGGTTGGTCAATATGAGCCTATGTTAAAGAAAACTGTGTGAGGGGATGATGACACAAAATTATATCCACGAAAAGTCAATATGAGCCTATGTTAAATTTTTGACCCCCGGGGGGCGGGGTCAAATTTGACCTCAGGAAATAAACCGTTCGATATTTTGTAATGGTCAACAAGATGATGTTACTTACCAAATTTGGTAACTCCCCTTATGGTTACTGAGTTTTGCAATTTTAAATTTTGACTACTCCCCCCCCCCCCATTAAAAAGTTCAAAATGGAATAACTCTGAAACTAACGACTGGATCAAGATGAAAATTGCAGGTGCACAACTTCATATGATAGGAAACAACCTGATAAAATTTCAGCAAAATTGGTCAAAAAATGTGGGAGGGGAAGAGGACACAAAATTATGTCCACGGACGGACGGACGGACGGACGAACAACCTGATTCCAGTATACCCCCCCATAACTTCGTTGTGGGGGGTATAATAAACCATCCTAAATGGAAGAAGAAATTGTGGAAAAGGGAGAAAATACTTGCCACATGCAATTTCTTCTTTTTCCACAATGTTTTCTCAAGTATAATCTCAAATTGTTGTAAAATCCTGGGTTTGTACAGGAAATTGTTGATACATCATGATTCTTTATTCAATTTTTTCTCAAAATATTAACTGGTGTAAATTAAATCCTACCTCCCTATTATTGTTAAAGTCTGTGGCTAAAAGACCCAAATCAAAAGGTCAATATAATTTCGTAAGATGTACAAATGTCAATCAAAAAATCTGTTGACCTGGTCAATCAATTCATACATTTAGACCAAAAGTGAACTTTGAACTCTGTGAACTCTGATATTCATGTTCATTCATTTTATTTCTAGTTACATGTTACAGAACATTCATTTTGAGAACTATCTGCATTTGAAATAAAGGTCAAACTTCATGTTGCAGCTTAGTGTTGTAGCTCATTAGGCTAAAAAGGCCAGAGAGTCATTACTTATACTTACAATTTCAAGTTCCTGGACTTTGTCATCTGCTTTTGATTTATCTTGTCTGATTTGTCTTAATTCATTCTGAAAACAATACATGAAGTTTTGATAAAAAAAGTTAGATTTGTTAACACTGAACTGTACAGTTCATCTTCTGTTATTAGCACAGAACTATACAGATCATCTTCTGTTACTAACGTAGAACTGTACAGTTCATCTTCTGTTATCAACACATAACTGTACGGTTCATCTTCTGTTATTAACACAGAACTGTACAGTTCATCTTCCGTTATTAACATAGATCTGTACAGTTCATCTTCTGTTATTAACACAGAAGTGTACAGTTCATCTTCTGTTACTAACACAGAACTGTACAGTTCATCTTCTGTTACTAACACAGAACTGTAGTTCTTTTTCTGTTATTAACACAGAACTGTACAGTTTATCATCTGTAAAACTAGCTATCTACTTCTAACTACTTCAACAACATCAAAACCATCAAGACCACAACATATCAAAGTTTTGTGCTTGACTGCATATATTTTGAGACGAAAAGACTAATAAGTGCGTTGAAACCATGTACATATTTAGCATTTTGTTACACTCCTTAAAACTAATAGCTGTACCACCTTTTAATAGACAAAATTTGCAGTGTAACTCCACTACCAAACAACAGCATCAAAACAATACACCAACTACATATGTATTTTTATCAATTATCCCCTTACTGTTTTGCAAAATTTTAGACCTGTCAAAATTAAAAGATTTTGCAGACGCAAATCTAATTTGGATAAAATACAAAAAATAACCATTGGGTAAGGTAGAAAATATAGAGGTAAAAAAAGAAATTGCTTGTTACAAGCAATTTTTTTCTTTTTCTACAATATTTTCTCAATTATAAATTCACAGGGACGTTAGAAATAGGGATTGAACAGGAAGGGGTAAACAACTATGATTGAATTTCACATACTCTAAACTACAACAAATGTGCTGTACAACCTATTTAGCATGAGTTACAATAGTAAACTGGTATTAAAATCTATTACTTAGTTTTATCAAAACCAAAGAACACAAAATAATCACTTAAACTAGCCCCACAGGATAATATTGTAGACCAGTACAAATTCAAAGAAACTGCAAATGACAATTCTAAGTTGATGAAATCTGTAAATACTTGACTTTTAGTGTAGAAAACATTGTGGATAATGAAAAAATTGCTTGTAACAAGCAATTTCTTCATTTTCCACCATGTTTTCCAAAAGCTTTTCTACTTAAGGGTGTTTCAAAGAGTCATTGTGTGGGAATAGGTTAAGTAGAAAATGAAAATCAGAATTGCATTTTTGGTAAAGTAACACATGGATTCTTGAACTTCATATCATCTATGAAAGCTCAACCTTAGTCATGCTGAACCTGTAATATTTCTGCTTTGGCAGGAGGTATAGACTAAGATCAGGCTGGATGTAAGTGCAGTCTGATCTTAGTCTAAACCAACTGTTTGACATTCATAGCCAGGGTTGTTTACAAAAGTAATGAATGAAAGAAATATTGACTCACTATTAGATTCTTTCAGTGCTTTCAGCCCTTTATTTTAATGCAATTTTGAGCAAGAATTTAATTCAGCATGACCAGGGTTAATGTTGTGTCAAGATAAATTGTTGCCTTCTTTTTTGATGGTAATATTTTGGTGAATATTTAGGATAATTTTTGCTTTTAAAGACGCAGATTATACTAGCAAATCAATTTTAACCATCCTCAGCATCTAATTTCAGCAAAAAATCTCTTCAAAACTTTCCCTTAAAATCCTCCAATTTTTACGCCCCTCACAAAAAAAAAAAATTAAAATCGATGTTGAAGAAATTGCTTGTTCAAGCAATTTTTTCCTTTTCCACAAAATGAATGCTTTCTCAAACATATATCCTAAGGGGCATGAAAAGGCATGATTGTTTGCAAATGGGTTAATATATTTTGGTAGTTTCCCCCTTAATGTCTTAGCCAATAACATTTTATAAAGTACAAGGTGCAATAATGCCTATGGCCTTCTAGCAATTTTACCTCTTTCCGCTGTAAAAAAAGAACATTAAAGTATGTTTAGGGACAAAAGACATATCACTTGGAAATATAATTATGAAGATTACTTTTTGTTGTTTGTTTTTGACTGCATTGTTTACAAATACAGTCTTTCTCAAGCAACCACCTCTATTAAGCCACCAATTTCATTAAGCAACCATAATCACAATTCCCTTTTCAAAAGCAAAGGCTCTTAAGAAGTGGGCATATTTGCTTAAAAAATTACCATAACTAAATGTTATGTTGTTGGAACCCATTCAAATGCACAACAACACAGGATTCAGCAAGAACTCTGCAATGACTTCTGCATGCAATTGAATCAAACCTACATATAAGTAAAAAAAATGTGTATTGAGCAACCATTTTCCTAAGCACTCACTTCTTTACCGTCCTAAGACCAGAGGGACATTATTTTAACAACTTTAATAGAGGGTCACCAACAATGTAACATGCAAAATTTTGAACCTTTTGTTTTCTCACAATAAGCTTTGTTTTAGCTTTGTTTCTATGTTCAATAGGGTGCTCCTGGGCAGATTCCAAATGTGACCTAAATGACATTATTTTAACAATTTCATAAGAGTGCCTTTACACAATGTCACATATAAAATTTGGAATCTCTAAGCCTTATGGTTTCTCACAAAAAGATTTTTTAAAACATTTCCTCACTTTTGACCTTTCTGTCATGGCAACCACAGTTTTAGGCAAAATGCAAATAATTCTTCATTCAAGGAGTATCCCTGCTAAGTTTCTGCTTGATTGGCCCTGTGGTTTATGAACATATTCTGTTTAAAGAAATTGTTGATGGACAATGGATGATGACCAATCACAATAGCATACCTCTTTGTGCGCAGGCAAGTTAAAATCTTTAACAAGTTAAATATTTCAATACACATGCAGTAAAAGCAAGACCTCACAAGAACTAAGTTAAGTAAACAAACATTGTTATCTCCAGCACCATCATTAATTTATTAAGAGTAAACAAAATTCAAGACCAGTACAAATTGAAAGAATTTACAGACAACTATTCAAAGCTAACAAGTGCAATACAGGATAAAACATTGTGAGAAAAAGCTGTTTTTCCTTCAGCACATTGAAATTAGAGATTAAGCTGTAACTGATTCATCATGTCATAGACAAACACATTGCCTTCTATGCAGACAAATTATACTCTCTGACAAATATCACAAGACAAATACATGTACATATAACTATAGAACAAAAGTGAAATAATTGGAAATGAGGTAGGCTTCATCATCTGTAACTGAATTGAGCATGGTCATGCATGAAGGGGGATGGTATTAGAAAACAATAAAACATTACAACATAAAGCCACATTTTGAAAGGCTATAGTTATATCAAAATGGAATGTTGTGGAAAAGGCATGTTGTCCTTTTTCTCATGACGTTTTCTACTCTACATTTATTTTTTAATTCAACCTACTTGTCGCATTCAACTTCTTTCAAAGTAGATATGTCTAAAATTTTGATGTATGGTAATGGATTAAGCCTTAACAATATAACAAAACATGCAGAACAGCTGGGATGACCTGTTAAGAATGAGATCCAAGCCCTTATTTACCAACCATTCGTAACTTTCTTCAGCATTTCTAAATTCCAAGCTTATAGATTTGATTTGAATGAGATTTTAACCCATGACCATATTACACTTTCTGATGCCCCGAAGTCTTCAACGTTATCATGGAAAACTATATTGGAAAAGGAGAAACTACTTGTAACCAGCAATTTCTCCTTTCTCAAAATGGTTTCTGCCCTATTTGGCACCTCTTTTTCCAATTTTAGCACAGTTTGAAATGTCGTCTACAACTTCTTTCAATTTGGACCAGTCTAAATTTTTCTCATCTGATAGTGGGCTATTTTGAGCAATCTGTCAGTTACAGCATGGCAAAGTTCACTCTCTCATGAGCTTCCTGCAACTGCGACGTCTGCCTATCTAACCATTGAGACATGAAGGACCCCCTGATAGCTTTTAGAACAAATTCACAAAAGAATATTTCTCTTCCAATCAAATTCATAAATGGAATTGGAACAGATGTTAGAATAGTTGGTAAATATAAGCAAACATGATATTGTGAAGAATGTGGTAAAGCATGAGCAATCTCACCTGTAAACTGGCTATTGTTTGTATAACCTAGTTGACATCATATCTCATAAGTCAATATTAAAGTTTAACTCATTCCCACACACCAAAATTTAAGACTGGTCCAAATTGAAAGTAGCTGCAGATGACAATTTTAAGATTATGAAATTTTGATTTTTTTTTTTTTTTTACTTTTGGGATAGAAAACATAGTGGATAATGAAGAAATTGCTTGTAACAAGCAATTTCTTCATTTTCAACAATGTTTTCCAAAGCTTACTTTCCTTGGGGCGTCTAAAAACATCACTTAGTGGGAATGGGTTAAAGTATACCTTTTAATACAGGCAATATGCTAATTATTCAAAGCTCTGGAAAGGTACTTTGAAGTAACCATTCTCAGCTTTAGTCAAAAACTAAATCTTTCGTTTTAACATGTTTTCCTCAATAAAATCCTTCATGTAATTTGCAACTGATGTAAAATGTTTATAAAGAGACAGACAAAAGGAGGCATGAAGATCTTTTTCGTTGCGAGCTACTAAATAAAAACAAAAATTCAGTGTAAACAAATAAGGTACAAATTCACTAAAGTTGCAGAGGACAATTTAAACTTAAGAAAGTTGAACTGTGAGGGAATGGGTAAGAAATGAATGTCAAGAGTCTTTGCCTAGGGGATGATATGATGGTCACTAAGGCATGTACAAATTTTGAGAACAATAGCAGTAGTAGAAACAAATATCGAACTTGCATGTAAAACTTTAACAAAAGTATTATGCAAGTGCTGATCCCAGGGTGACTGGAATAGCTGTGCTATTCTTTGAATAATCACACCAAAAACTTGGACCAAGAAATGCAGCAAGTGTAGAACATGGTCAGACTGGGCGGTCAGACGGGTGAAAACTTTTTAATTTGGCACTGTCTCTGTTTATGTCCGAACATCAAAAGCTGGTAAGTGCCTAAACAGTGTATAGTAATTTACGACTTACAACTATTACTATGCAATGCAACTTTTAATTGGCTAAAAAACATACGTGTGGAAAACATTGTTGGAAAAGAAAGGCTTGAAACAAGCCATTTCTTCTTTTCTGACAATGTTTTCTACCCTAAATTGCATTTAACTCAAGCAAATGTTGAATATTCTACTCCAACCCCTTCAATTTGTACCTATCTGAATTCTTAAAGGGTTAAGCTTTTGAGTGTAAATATATTCTTTCTTTAAACTAGACTATAATCACTGAGTGATTAATACCTCACAATAGCGCCAAGTAAAAAAAAAAACAATTAGTAACTGGAAAAAGGCCTTTCACGAGATTTTTCAACAAAAGGCCATCAATGCGAGAACAATAATATAAGTTTCATAAGCATATCTTTGAAGCACATTAGTTCAGATGAAATTTAAATCAAATCCATTTAGTAGTTGAAGAGAAACTGAGCAAACAAGAGTATCAAACATGGCCATAGCTTTGAGAAAACAAGACAGTGACCAAAACAGTCTGTGCACGTCTTTGTTTGATACAGAGTGGGTGTATAAAATTTTTTATCATATCCATAGTTGATTAGGTGAAAATGGGCGAACAACAAAAAGCTACCGATCAACTAACTGACCAACAAATGAACCGACCAACAAGCTGACTCCAATATACACCCTAAACATAGTGGGGGGGGGGGGTATTAAAAACAGTTCTTGATGAAGCTGTGCTTGATCCGGTGTCTTTCAACTATTCATTTTACATATACAGTTAAACTTCAGTGGCTTGAACATGCCAGGGACTGGCTAATTTGTTCAAGATTTCGGAAGTTCGACTGAAACGAAATCAGATAAGCCAATATCATTTGTCAGAGGTAGGTAGTGTCCAAAAATAGGGTCACTTGCTTGCTTTACAAATTTTGAATTTCATAGAATCCAACATATGTATAAATGTTTTCAAACCTTAACTCGAGAATTTATTAACGTTTTTTTAAGAAAACATAAAATTTGACACAATTAATTGCACTAAACAAGCATAATAGTTTGGCTTTGTTTTCAATGATCGTGGTTATGTATATGGCTCTATTTGCAAATTCAGTTCTTTAACATAAAGCAATACTACACCTAATTTGTCAACATGTTATTTCATCTTATCTGAAAAGAGCAGAATGCATTTCAAGCGCAACAAGTGCCATAAAGCTTCTTTTCAAGAGTATCGGCAGCGGTTGATAGTTGCAGTCCTCGGCGTAGACTAACTTCATCATTAGATTTGTACGAAAAATTCTCGAATGAAATTACCTTCTTAGATTTTTTTGTTTTGTTGATGAATATGCAAACAATCAATTACCAGGTATAATTATTCCTAAATGATAGAAAAAATGTATTTTTCATGTAACAGGTTATCATTACACCCTTATCACACACGGTGCATTGTTTGACAGTAAGGTGTCATAAACGGATTAACTTGTCGAATGTGTGAAATTTTATTAAACAAAGAGCTTATGATTGTCAATCAACTCTTTGTTCGACTGTTCCAGATGAAACATATAGTGATTTGTAGTTCGGGACATTGAAAAGAGTTCGAAAGTTCAACACTCGAGATGTACGACTTTTCCAAGGTCGACCACTATGAATCATGAATACTTTTTGCAGGGACCAAGATTCTTGTTTTAAATTTCCATTGTGTTCGAGAATTCCCGTTTTGAGTAAATTAAGTTTGACTGTATTTCAAATGACAAGACCTTATGTTACATATCTTGTTCAATCTACTTCAACCTATTCTATATCAATTTATACCTTGAGGTCCATCACAGCTTCCTCTAGTTGTTCTCTTTCATTTTTCAAATCTCTTGATCTGCCATCCAGCAGCTGTAAATGAAAATATCATTTTGAGAAATACCAAAAGAGATCCTTTAAAAACAAATTTATGGAACAAAAGCCTCAACTATAAGACAGAAAAACAAAACTATAAATGCCTTTAACCCATTTCTAGATAATGAAATCTTTAATAGATCAAAATTAAAGATGTTGCAGATTACAATTATAGTTGATAAAATTTCAAAATTCCTCATTTTCAGGGGAAAGAAAACATTGTGACCAATTTCTTCATTTTCCAAATTGTTTTTCCAATCAATTTTCTTGAAAGATGTTAAAAAGTAAGATTATGTTGTGAATGGTTAAAGATAAAAGAGATTCTTATAACACGAAAGTAATCAAGGGAAGTATGTCAAGCCATCAAATATTTAACCTTGAGCTATGACCTTGAGCTTGGAGCTATCTCTTTTTTTTCAAATGGCAAATCTACTACAAGATGGAGAGCAATTTTGTCAAGTTATTTTGAAATCAATTCATAAATATCTGAGTAATGGCCCTGAAAAAATTGGACAGAATAACACACTAATGCACTAAGGCAAATACACTGACTTGCCATAGTGAAAACTATGTCTGGCTCACCGTTAGCAGGCTGAACAAAAAAGGCATTTTAAGTTATCTCAATTGAAAGAATAGATTACCTATGATCTCATCGATATAACCAGTACTGTAGTAAAATTGGTTATTAGAGACTTAACCCATTCTCACACAGCAAAAATTTAGACTGATCCAAATTGAAAGAAGCAGCAGACGACAATTTCAAGTTAATGGAATTTTGAATTTTTTGACCTTGTTGATAGAAAACACTGTGGATAATGAAGAAATTACTTGTCACAAGCAATTTCTTCATTATCCACAATGTTTTCCAAAGCTTTTTCTCTTAGGGGCGTCTAAAAGCGTCATTGTGTGGGAATGGGTTAACTAATTTCCAAACAATTCTGCATTTTTCACGCCCAAAAGAAATATAGCTTCTGAAAACATTGTGAGTAAAGAAGAAAATGCCTGTAACAAACAATTTTCTTCTTTTCTCATATTATTTTCTACCTCCTATGTCTGTTACTTTTTAATTTAAACCATCTTTGTTTTGTTGTCTTAAATGTCTTTCAATTTAGACCTGTTTAAAATTTTGCAATTTCAAAATTATTTTAACCAATTCCTTCACACTTGAAATAACCAATTACTAAACACAACATTGACTGATTGAATGGAGTTTAACACTACTTTTAATAGTATTTCGGCCATATTGAGGCGAAAGGAGCAGCTAATGATTGATTCCTGGTATTTCTCACACCAGTACAACCACTACATCCTTTCCAAGTCTCCAGCTGCTCATCCAACTTATGTTTATGATTATCCACCCATTGGTCGGAGACAAATGTTGGAGAGGACTTCATGGTTGAGAGATTTAGTGCATTACTTATTTTCAATAAAATTATGAAAACCTTACATCTCGTAACCGTTCATTATCAGCATGAAGTCTGTGTTTCTCATGTTCAGTTAGTTCTAGCTGCTGAGCACTAAGTTGTTTGGCATTTTCTAGTACACTGATCTGTTCCAAGGACCTCTCATAGTAGGCTCTGACATTAGATAATTCCTTATATAGATCGTCATAACTCTGAAATATACAATAAAACATATAACACTGTTCTACATCCACAAGTAAAAAAAAATGGGAAAAAAAAAGGACAGTGAAGAATTTGCTTGTTACAAGTAATTTCCTCCTTGTCACCTATCTTTTCTACATCAAAAAAAAAAAAGAGAAAGATTTCCTAGACTGAAAACTGTCATCTGCAACTTCTTTTAATATGGACCAGTCTAAAATTTTGTCAGGTAATAGGTTATGGGTAATAATCAGCCCTGATTAACTCTTTCTCAATGAGTCCTTTATTTTTTGGATCAAGGGCAGAATTGTAGGAAAAGGGTAAGTACCTAAAGCCAGCAAATTATCTTTTCCTCCACAACATTTTCAATAAATGAAAGCCTGTCTTATCTGTTCATAACCATATCAGTAGTTGTTAAATAAACAAGAGCACTGCAAACTGGTGCCATCACTCAGCTGTTCAAGTGCTTGATAGGTATAGAAAAAGGGGCATAATTTGTTTAAAAATGCATTTAGAGCTATCCTCTATGTTGGTATAGATTGCTCTTTTGATGGTGATATATATATTTCCAGTTTCAAATTAATGGGTTCAGTAATACCAGAGATATTACCCAGACCCAAATGAAGACACACAATCACCTAGCTATGGCAATACCAAAGTTTTCTCTGAAAACACCCAAGCCCCACATAATTGTTTGTCTTGTTCTGATCCTTAACTTGGGAGTATCCAACACAAACCATGACACTTGTTCTCTTATTCCATTACAAACGGCAAAATCTTAGACTGGTCCAAATTGAAAGGAATTGCAAAAGGCAATTTAAAGCTTATCAAATGTTGGATTTTTTTTTTTTTACTTCTGGGGTAAAAAACATTGTGGATAATGTTAAAATTGCTTGTGACAAGCAATTTCTTCATCTTCCATTATGTTTTCAAAAGCTTTTTCTCTTTAGGAAGTCAAAAAGTGTCATTGGGTGGGAAAGGGTTTAAGGAAACAACTGTGCCTAGTTATTTTGAAATCTATCATTTGATGTAGAAGATACGCTTTACATGGTAAATTTTGTCACATGACCCTCAATTGTGACCTTGGACTTTGGAGTATCCAACAAAACATTACCCATGACAATTGAACTTTTCAGGTGGACAACTCTACCAGGTTATTTTGAAATCCATCAAATAACATGGAAGACAAGCTCCGTACAAAAGTCGGACACTCGCTCAAACACAAACCCCCACACATCCACATACCCACACATACATCCAAACATATGCTACAACATGGATAGAAGTAACTCTATATACCTGTCACAATTACGTTTGCTTGTTTGAATGGGGTTTAGTGCAGCTTTTAATAATTTTTCAGTCATATTTGGGGGATTGAGCACCTAACAATGGATTCCTGGTATATCTTGGACCAGTACTACTATTACATCCTTTCCTAGCCTACAGCTGCTATCCCACTTAGGTTTACGATTATCCATCTATTGGTGAGAGACAAATGTCATAAAGGACAATATGTGCCGCCGCCGGGGATCGAACCTGAATGACACTCCATGATTGAAGAATTGGAGTCTCATGCTATGAAGGCGGCTACAATTACGTGGCTGGGACATGAAATGGGAAGAGCTTGTGTGGTAATTAGTTGATTTCCTCTGTACTCAGGTGATAAAAACAGTGGAATCGCTTCATGTCAACTTTTTTTAATTGTGACCAGTCTAAAATAACATTATCTGGATATGGGTTAACCTACACTCTTTGATTCTTGTAAGGCTTCTTCCAACTTCATCCTATCTTCATCTTTCCTCTTAACTCCTTTTCTAACTCTTAGTAATTCTTCTTCTTGCTCAGCTATCTGTTCCTCTAAAGCTATCTTGGTCTACAAAATGTAAGAAAAAGTATCATGAATTTGAGGTAACTTGGGGGGGGGGGGTGATAAACCATGTCCTTTGACATAGGCTTTTTTTTTTCTTTTTAATTTTAAATTTGGTTTCTAAGTACAAATGGTCTTTTAAAAGGTGGTCACATCAGCAAAGATTCTCCATAGCTAATCCGGGTGTCAAAGAATAATCAAGCATGAAGTCTCTTAGAATATTGGCAGATCTGATGGACAATTTTGTCAAATCTTTTGCAACAGCTTTCTTCTTATTTAGAATCAATTTCTTAAACATAGGTACAAGCGATCCTTTTTTTTTCATGCATATAATGGCAATCTTGGTTTAACCCATTACCAGGCAACATAATTTTAGATTCATTGAATGAGGTTTAACGCAACTTTTAACAGTATTTTAGTCATATCGCAGCTGCTGGAGCACCTATCAATGGATTCCTGGTATTTCTCACACCAGTACTAACACAAATCCTTTCCAAAGGTCCAGAATAGGTATATGATCATCTACTAATTGGTGAGAGATAAATGTCGGAAAGGATATTTGCAGCGACCAGGGATAAAACAGGGACCCCCTAAATAGGAGTCCTATGCGCTACCACTGCCCTTTGGCCACAGCCACAAAATTTTAGAATGGTCTATATTCAAAGAAGTTGTAAATAAAATTTCTAGTTAATGAAATTATACAAAATCGTTGTCTTTTTGTCAAGAAAGCACAGTCAATATTGAAGATATTGTTTGCATCATTGGGATTATGTGGGAATGGTTTAAGCTATACAATAGTGAAACAAAGATAAAAGTAAGAAACCTGTAAGAGAAATCTCAATGTGTATACCACTGTTTGCCCTAATAGTGCTAAACTTGAGATAAATTGAAATTCTGCCTCAATGGAGCATACTCTATAAGCACCATGTAATACATCTTGTTCCAACTCTATACCAAGTTTTAAGTCAATACTTTTAATAGTTTCTGCAAAAAGTGGGATAAAAAATACTTCTATTCTAAGCAATGTACAAAAAAAAATATTAAGTCAAAGATAACTTGTGGCCTTAAATTGAGTATGGAGGTGTTGGACACCTAGTTGAATCTCTATGCCAAGTTTCAAGTTGATGCTATTAATGGTTTGCCATGAAAAAAAAATACAAGTCTTTGCCAGGCAGTTTTTCTAAAATAAAGTCATAAAGTAGGATGTTGATAACTTTCAGACCTCAATTAAAAGAAAGCGTCATGTAGGATGCTAGCTAAAACTCCATACCAAGTTTCAAGTTGATGCTATTAAAAGTTGTAAAGAAAAATGCAATGAAAATTATTTGTTGCTAACAAATGTTAGGATGGATTGAAGTAAACTATTACACCACCCTCTTTTGGAAGCATGTGAATTTGAAATTTGATGTAGTGGTATCTTAAGTTTTAGTTTAATTCAGAATATTCTTCCCTAACTCTAGCTACCACATATATTCAATAACAAAGAATTACTTTATCACAGAAATCAACACACCATCTCTTTTTTTTTTAGAAAGAGAGGACCATGATGGTCCTATATCGCTCACCTTAGAATGATAGTGCAATGCTTTAAGATACATGTATAACCAAATATCAAAAGTTTAGGCCATACTGGTTGGAAATAGAAGAATTTTAACCCATTCCCACACAATGTCACTTTTAAACGCCCCTCAATATGAAATCTTTGGAAAACATTGTGGATAATGAAGAAATTGCTTTCTTCATTATAATCAATGTTTTCTGCCCAAACAGACAAAGATTTCAAAGATTTCATCAACTTATAAATCTTCATCTGCAACTTCTTTGAATTTGGACTGGTCTAAAATTATATTGTGGGAATGGGTTAATGTAAATATGAAGGCTCTACCTGATTTGAGAGAAGAAAATTGCACTGTAAGGGGCTATTTTCAGAGTACCATAAAATTTGAAAAGGGTTAACATGCAAAGATGTCTACAAATACCCTATGCCTTATGGTTTCAGAGAGGAAGATTTTTCAAGTTTTCACTTGGTTGCCATGGAAACCAGAGTTCTTCATGGATATTAATCTGCAAAGTGTTTTGAAAGAGTATGACCTAAGGACCACTTGATTGGAGTTTTGTTGAAATCCCATGGTAAGTTAAGATGTAGGGACACCAGACAATGACCTATCACAATAGCTCACACCAAGCACTTCGTGCAAAGGTGAGCTAAAAACACATACAAAATTATATCTAAATCTACCAGATTACATCATTGTTATAGAACATTACAAAGAAAAGAGCTTGACATTCAGATTTTTCTGCAATTACATCCACTTATGACAACGATTGATCGATCATCACTATTAACCCTTTCCTGTTTAATCCCTGGTTTTACGTCCCTTTGATTTTATAATTGAGAAAACATTGCAGAAAAAGAAGAAATTGCTTGTGACAAGCAATTTCTTCTTTTCCTACAATATTTTCTACCCTACCAATTGGTTATTTTTCAAATTTAATGCAGATAAATTTTTTCGTCTGCATAATCTTTAAATAACTTTTAAAAACAGAAAAGGGTTAAAATCTAGATTGACCAATAAGATCGTTTATTACAAACAGAAGGGCTGCATTTTGAACTCAAATGTTAAAATGTGATTTAATTGTCATAATAACAGCTTACTCAGCTTAGAATTACAAGGAATTTCTTTTTGTTTTACATTCCAAACTATACATGTTGTAAACTAATGCAGTTCGATAACTCAGTCAAAGTATCTTGTCAGAGGTCACCGCATATGGTTGTGATTTGCCAATGTTTATTGTTTTAAACGAGGAGGAATTACCGATTGACATATATGAAATATATTTTATTTACATAAAACAACTACCTTTATTCTTCGTTTAAATACTTTAAGTGTTAGAACAACGGGTCAATTTGGTTAAAGAAATGTAAAAAAAAAATCTAGACCCTACATTATTGTTAACAGAAACACAATCTGTAACCTAGCACCAAAACTACCTTTTCTATAAATTCTAGCCTCTGTAAAAACAAGAACAAAATAATGTCAAATTGTGTTTACTATTGGACTTGTCCAAATTCCAAGGCTAGGTAGAACTTATGAAATAATTACAATTCAAAAAATTATCATCCTATATGATAGAAAATATTGTGGGAAAAGAAAAAATTGCCTTTTACAAGGTTGAGCGCCTGTATCGCTCCACAGGCCTGAATGTACTGATTAAGCAAATGGTATTTTCAGAAATTCAATATGAACTGAATCTTTTTTACCTGGGAAATAAATCTGGTCACTAAAATATTTCAAATAGGTCTGGAGAAGAATTTCAAAGTTTTCACTGTTTTATAACAGTCAAGTAGGGTTATATTAAATTCATTTACTAACTTAGATGAAAAGGTATTTACAAAATTTTCACTGTTAACCAATATGGACATAAGCCATGACAATGAAAAGCCATGTTTTCAACCATTAAGGAATCTGACAACTACCTTAGGATCACCCCTGCAATATTTGGTTGAAACCCCTCAACAGGTTTCTCAGAAGAAGATTTTCAAAATTTTCAGAACATATTCCATATATGGAAATAAGTTTTGCCCTACCGAATAGCCATGATTTCTATACAATCAAATTCATTGAAGAAATACAATAAAGGGTAGCCAAATTATAATTCTTGTGAAATTTGGTTGAAATCAATCAAATGTTTTCTGAGAAAAAAGATTTTTAGAGTTTTCACTATATACCTTATACGGAAATTAGCCCAAATTTTGTTGCCTGGTAATGGATTATACAGTTCCAGGATGTAATCTATTAGAATCATCAGGTTTCTTAACTTAAACAAAATTATCATAAATCAAAAGATTTTGGTATCACAAGCAAAACATGTCTCATAAAATCCACATCAACCGTAAGTAAACAGCATTTTAACATCCAAATAACAGAAACTCCTCAGGAAAATGTTACCTTAATAAATCTCTACAGGAATAAACAATAACAAAAACAATAATTAATGAATTCTTTGTTTACCTTTTACCTCATAACATAATTTTAGACTAGTCCAAATTCAGAGATTTTTGCAGAGGACAATTTATGGTTGACTAAATTCAAAAAATCTTTTTTCTCTTCGGGTAGATAACATTGTGGATATTGAAGAAATTTCTTATAAATCAGCTTTTTTCTTTAAAGGCGTCCAAAAGCAATGAACATGTGAAATATGAAGACTATATCTGTAACCAATCAAAAGTTATGGCCAATATAAGTTTTTGCAGGACAAAAAGAGAGCTTACGTAAAGCCCCATTTCCCATGACACGTTTTTTTAAACATAATTTTTTGATAGTTTAAGGCGGATCTGGTTTGCTACTCATACATGAAATTTCATAAAATTCTGACTACTTGACAAAGAGAAATTGGCAAAAAAATAATTTTTACATTAAGGCCCCTTTTTCAATGACGCAGCCTTAAATTGAGAAAATTCAAAAAACTTCCATTGGAAATTTGCTAGGAAGATTATATATGAAGTTTCATCTAATTACGCCCAGGGGTTTCTGAGATATGACGTCAGACGGACGGACGCGCCCACAAGCCGGCGACTATATGCCCCAATACCTATAACAGTAGCATTTATTATTACCCCATTCTGCTATCTTTTTGTCACATGTACATTTTCTTGCATACTATTACTTTTTTCAAATACAGAAGTACATGTATAACAACTTTCTATTGCTAAATTTTTCTGAAAAGAAAGCAACCAAATAGGTTGTTTTGACTTGTATCAATGATCCAATCTTTGACAAGAGGCAAGAAAGTCTTACAACAAATGTAGAGAAGCATAACAAAATTCTAACCTTCCACCTATTAGAATTTCAAACCATCCGAAAAAATTGTATTAGAAATAATGATCCCTTACACCTGTTACCACACAACGCTATTTTAGACCTGTTCAAATTCAAAGAAGTTGCAGACGACAATTTAAAAGTGATGAATCATTGTCTTTCAGGGTAGAAAACATTGTGGACATTTAAGAAATTGCTTGTTAAAAACAATTTCTTCATTTTCCACATTGTTTCCCAAAGCTAATTCATTGTGGGTAGTAAAAATGCCGGTGTGGGAATGGGGAAAAACTCGACCACTATCAATTAAGGTAAATTAAAAGTTAAAATTAAAGAAATAAAACCTTTTCTGACACATTTGACTTTTCTTTCAGACTCTCAAAATCCTTGAATCAAAACAAACCAAATGGTAAAACATACTGAGAGTATCATCTGATAATTCTTTTTTTTAGTAAAACTCAAATTCAACTGACTGCCCCGATTGGTAGCAGTGGGTTTATGCCACTGCCTCTCTTCAAGGAATGTGTAAACCTCTGGATTGTGTTTGAGTGTGACTTTAAAGCTTTAAATCATAAAGCTTTAGTCACAATCTAACTAAAATTAATTCTTATAAACCAAATTCAATGCTGAACTGACATTGCAGGTCAGTCTAAAATTCTTTGATGACAATTCTTATACTATTATCTAAATAATTCTAAATGGTGTAGGTTTAAACCTTTCCAGTTTTTCAAAAGTTTAGACTTGTCCAAATACAAAGGGGTCACAGACAACATTATGAATTAAGTACAATTCTAAAGTAGCCATCCTGTATAATAGAAAATATAGTGAAAAAAGAAACAAGTGCTTGTAACAAGCAATTTCTTCTTTTTCACAATGTTTTCTAAAGTTAATATCACAGGGATGTGAAAATAAAGGATTGTATCGGAAAAGGCTAACCATTTGCACACAATCCCACATTTTGATGCCCGAAAGACATTAGAAAAGGTTGTGGGGGAACCTGAAATTGCTTCTAACAAGCATTTTATTCTTTTCTAAGAATTTTTTTATCCTTTATGGTAGTCATTTTTCAATATAAACACGCTCTAATGTTATTACAACACTTTTCATGCTGAGCCCTGAGCATCCCTGAGTGACCAGGAGGAATAGGTGCAGTCTTAGTCTACACAGCTTGTTTGTCCTTTTCGAACAGGAGTTTTAACAAAAAAATATTAACCCATGGCTAGTGCTTTCAGTTGTTTGATTTCAATGCAGTTCTGAAAATGTTTTGATCAATTCCCGCACAATGATGTTCTTTACGCCCCTCAAGGAAAAAATAGGGAAAACATCATGGAAAATGAAGAATTTGCTTGTAAAAAGCCAGTTCTTCACAATCCACTATGTTTTTCTACCAAAAACAATACAGAATTTTAGAATTTCTTCAAATGATGATTGTAGTCTCCAATTTCTTTCAATTTGGACCAGTCTAAAAGATTGTAAAGTAGTAATAGGTTAATTCTGAACACTCTTTCCTTTCAATTTTGACTAGTCTTAAATTTAGTAATAAGGGATAGGAATAACTATATATAGGTGATTTTTCTGCATCTACTGTCCTGTTAAACAAATCCCTTCCATCATTTTGGGGTTTAGGAATAATGTATTACATAATTCTTACATGGTAGACTGTGATTGGACCAAAGACCCATTCATGCTATAACAGGTATAACAGAAAGCATTGAACAATTTTCATCTCACTTTGATATACTTTGAGCAAGAATAAAAAAAAAACGATATCCTAAACATATGTGTAAAAAGTCCACATGCCAAATCATTTGAATGGTATCAACTGACTACCTCATTAAGAGTAATCTGATAAAATAACCCATTCCCACACAGCAAAATTTTAGACTGGTCCAAATTGAAAGAAGTTGCAGACAACAATTTCAAGTTGATGGAATTCTAATTTTTTTCGTCTTTTCGGATAAAAAATATTGTGGATACTGAAGAAATTGCTTGATACAACCAATTTCTTGATTTTTGACAATGTTTTCCAAAGCTTTTTCTTGAGGGGTGTAAAAAGGAGAGCTAGAGTGGGAATGGGTTAACACAAAAATAACTGTAGCTTCAGAATGTTCATTTATTTATGTGCCAGGTCTCTTTCATTTTCAACTTATCTTTTTTTTAATTAAGTGTTCGGCCTGAACACTTAACAGCTAATTGTCATACTGGCATAGCTTACATATCTATTCATGTTTTTGAATAAAACTAGAACTTGTCACAGTTTGTGACTAAATACCCCTGCCAGTGCTTTCAGTGTAATGAGAGCTTTGATATAGCAACTGACTTTGCTTTTCTAGAAAGGAGGAGTTCGCGACACAAAATTGGTAGTATAATTAGCTGTACATGTTTTGAAAGCATAAATAATGTCTAAGTCCAAGAGGAGATCATTCTTGGACTGAGGGAATAAAGACTTCAAAATTGCGTCTTGCAAAACTTCAACATATGGTTAATCTTTGTATAAAGTTTCAATGGTATTGAAGCAAAATTGAAGGAGGAGTTTGTGACACAAATTTCATAGTATTATGTACACAGACAGACTCACGGACAGACAGGCTGATTCCAGTATACCCCTGAAAACATTTGTTTTGCGGGGGGTTAAAAATATAAAAGATTTTTGTTACACATTTTAATTAACTGTTGTTGATATGATGTGAAAATTTAATTTTTTTAGAGGATAGTAACTTTCTTATTGATCAGTTGGAGATGAAGTGTTAATGGCACATTGACCTTTACCAACTTATTATGACAGTTGATGAACTACAACTGTCAATCAAGAATCAAACCACCAATCAAATTATCCATATAGATCAGTAATGAATCTTGAACTCATACCATTGCTTTCATGCCTTTGATTAAATTGCCGTTCTGAAAAGGGATTATTTTTTTCCAGTATAGCAAGGGCTAACAAGAGCCTCTTTATGACATTTAGCCCTTTCCTGTTTGATTCCCGTTTTTTATGTCCCTGTGGTTCTATAATTGAGAAAATATTGTAGAAAAAGAAGAAATTGCTTGTAACAAGCAATTTTGTTCTTTTTCTACAATGTTTTCTACCCTACTAATTAATTACTTTTCAAATCAAATCAACTCTTAATTTCCTCTACAAAACCTTTGAATTTGGACAGACCTAAAATTTTGCAAACATGAAAGGGTTAAAAGAGTTTCATATCTGCTTTTACAAAAACAATGACATTTAATAAAGGATTCAAAACTTTAACCCATTCCCACATGATGAAATAATTCAAAGAAGTTGCAGACATCAATTTTAAGTTGATGAAATTTTTATAATCTTTGTGGTTATAGTAGAAAAAATTGTGGATTATGAAGAAAGTGCTTGTAACAAGCAATTTCTTCATTATCCACAATGTGTTCCTACTCTTTCATTTTGAGGGTCGTTTAAAAACGTCACTGTGTGGGAATGGGTTCACTGATCATATAAAGAAACTTCTAGACAGTAATAATTGACAGAACCCATAGTGTTGTAAAGACTGATCTGAGACTTTACTGGGTGCATATACATATGTGTAGACTTGTATATTCATGGTCTCATACAGTGTGGTTAGGTTTTTAATTTCATACAACGATAATTTAATATTAGTTTTGTCTAACAAGATTCCAGCATGTTGGTTGGCTGTAATTTTCTTTACATTCATCCATAACAAAATTTTTAGTATGCACATATATTGTATGATTGAGCACAAAGTAGATCCATAAAATTTTACTAAAAACTAGTATATTTGCTTACTTTTGATTGATAGCGTTGAAAGAAATGAAGGAAGTTTTTTTTTTTTTTTTTTCAATTTTTTTTTCATTGAGGGATGAACTTAAAATTGAATCACACTAAAGTATGAATCCGCTTAGCATATTCAGTGTTATTTAAAGTTTTAGGTTCATAACTCAATGAAAACAAAAAAATATTTCCTTCATTTCTAAATGGAAAACAAAAAAAGTCCAAAATTTAATTTCAAAGACATCAAATAAGTAAAAACTTTATGCCTGCTTGAGAAAGTCTCTTAACCCTTTCCCATTTTTTCAAATTTTAGACTGGTCCAAATTGAAAAAGGTTGCAGGTGACAATGAAATTTGGGTGCAATTCAAAATGAAACCATCATATGTGGTGGAAAATATTGTTGGAAAAGAAGACATTGCTTGTTACAGGCAATTTCTTCTCTTTCCAGAATGTTTTTCTCAAGTATAAAAACACAGGGACATGAAATCCAGTGATTGAACAGGAAAGTGTTAATCAAACTACTTTGTGTGCAAGCATACAATTTTCTTTCATACTCATTTTTTTCAATCAATCAGAATGCAGATTTTGAAAAAACTACAATTAAATCATTTCTATACATGATACCTTTTCTATTTGTTCCTTGTCTATAAGAAGCTGCTGTAATTTCCCACTAAGATCCATCTTCTCATGAAACAATCTGTCTCTTTCTGATGATAGGTTTGACACCCTGGCTTTAGTGTCTCTAAAATTCTCTTGGTTATTGTCAATCTCTCTTGCTAGCTTTTGTTTCTCCTGCAATGTTACAAAATGTCTATTAACCCTTTCCTGGACAAACCCGGGATTTTACGTCACTGTGATTTTATACTTGAGAAAACATTGTGGAAAAAGGAGAAATTGCTTGTAACAAGCAATTTCTCCTTTTCCCACAATATTTTCTACCACATAGGATAGTCAGATTTCAAATTGCATGCATTTTTCATTGTTGTCTGCAACTTCTTGGAAATTAGACCAGTCTAAAATTTCATAAAATAGGAAAGGGCTAACATGAGCAACAGTTAGTCTTCAGAATCTGCCAGAGTATTCTATTTAGTGTATCACAAGAATCAAAGAAAGTGATTAAGAGTATCAACCCAAAATTTCTCAGACATGAGACATAAATATTAATCAATTACAAAGGCTAGCAAAAAGATTATGATACAACCAATTAAAAGAAATATAGACAGGTCTAAATTAAAAAAGTTGCGCATAAAATTTTGTTAGTTTGTAAAACTCTAAATATGTCAGTTTTCCTGGGTAGAAAACAAAGTGGTAAATGTAAACAATAATGGAAAATGAGGAAATTGCTTGTTACAAGTAATTTCTTCATTATTTACAATGTTTTCTACCTTAAAGGTAAAAAAAAATCCAAAGTTCATCAACCAAAATTGTCGTCTGCAATATCTTTGACTTTCCAGGACAAGTCTACAATTTTGTTGTTCTAGTGGATTAAGAAATTCAGTTTTTAACAACCATAGATAGAATATTTTCAATGTATTGCTCTACCTCTGCCAAAGTTTTCCATGAATGTGCCAGTTTTTCATTTTCTTCCTTCATGGACTCTGTCAGATTCCGTAACTCATTCATCTGACCTGTAACCTGCTGGGATTTCTTTAATAGCTGCTCATTTTCCTGCAAGATTAAAACAGAGCATAAAAAACCTTAATTTCTCACAAAAAAATTCCTTACAGCAACTACAAATATCATTGTCTTATGCATGTGTCAAATCAGTTTGACATAATTGGATTACATAATATAGGGCTTTCTTTAACAAATTACAAGACTGCAAAATTTAGACCTGTACAAATTGAAAGGAGTTGCAGATGACAATTTAAAGTTTATGAACTTCTAGATTTTTTCAGCTTTCTGGATAGAAAACATTGTATAAAGTGAAGAAATTGCTTGCCACAAGCAATTTCTTCATATTACACCAAGTTTTCCCAATTGTTTTTCTTGAGGGGCGTTTTAAAGGTGTCATTGTGTGGGAATGGGTTAATGGTTTCCAATGAAATATTGAGATTTCTGGGTGAATTATCACTTGGTAATTTCACTGAAAAACCGGTGAAATTATCAACATTTCATTGAAAAACTGGTGAAATTACCAACATTTCACTGAAAAACTGGTGAAATTATCAACATCTCACTGAAAAACTTGTGAAATTAACAACATTTCACTGAAAAACTGTTGAAAATATCAAAATTTCACTGAAAAACTGGTGAAAATAGACATTGTCGCAAAGCGGACTAATACCCCCCAACAGCGCTTGTCGATTTACAAGTGCTATCCGCCAAAGGGCCGTAACAAAAAATGGACTTTTTGATTGACGGGCCATAAATCAGTCAAAAATAAAATGGTCCATAACCAACAAAGGATATGCACATGTCTGAGTTATACCAAGTCTTTTTGTGAAATCTGAATCAAATCTGTCTAATGGTTCCCGAAAATTTACCTTTTCTCGCTATATTCCAAAAAATTAAATCAAATCCCAAGTCTAAACACGAGCAATAAATTACACTTTGAGGCAAGTATGTAAATGCGATTTTTGGTAGCTTTCACTGCGAGGGTAGAGCAGGTGATCAAAGAGGTCGACGCCAGGTGTTCAGATATTTTGGGTCGAGTGACCGGAGTTGGAATGCGTTTCTCGTGAGAAGTTAGACCCTTGTCATTCTGTGTATAATTTTAGTTGACATACTCTCTGGGATTTAGAAAAAGACTTGAGAGAATTTTTCATGTAACAGGTAAGCTCTACTTTAAACCTGCACTGCGTTGATATTGGAAGTTTGCTGTCTATGACAGATGTGGCATTTTTCTCAATTTTACACAAGTCGTGTGGAAAAATGTTAACCCGTTAGATGTCGCATCATATTTCAAACAGTTTCTCCTATAGAAATGTTTGAATTAATAATACATCACTACTTTTAAGTACCCAGTTATTGATCAGTTATCCTTAAAAGTACCACCACAATCTATACCTACCTTTTCACTTTTCGGAATTCCGAAAAAAATGAATAAACATATTCATTAGAAGATATTTTGTTTTAATGTCACTTTTCTTAGGGTTTAACACCATGTGGCGTTAATTATGAAATAACAATGTATGGGCATTTGATGAATGCGATCGGCGTTTCTAGTGGTAGCACTTTGGACTTTCACAAAGCATCATGACTAATAGTTTTTTGATGTTTTCTATCATAATTTCCCGTTTTAAGGGAAACGAATATTTCCATAAATCTTTGTCTAAAAAAGATTGTTGTTTTTTTGAGATCAACTCACACTCTATTCTCTTTCTTTCTATGCCGTACCTAAGCTTCAGTGGCACTTGACAAAAAGTGAAAGGCAAACTTTGTACAATAAATCAACTCTTAAAAATGTGTCTCCGATTTTCAAACACACGATATGGTGACTGGATGTTTATTAGAGGCTTCAAGATATCCGAAAATCAAACAAAAAATGATCAATTTTGACTTCCGAAGTTGGGGGTGGGCAATTATTAGAGCATGGGCGTTTATTAGAATTTACAGTAAATAGATTTTAAACTTTGAAAACAATATTATTCTCTATGCATTTTTTTCTATTTTTTCAGACAAAAAGAGTATTTGTGAAGGTGCATGTGAAAAAAAGAATCTGTTACTCAAAGTTGTTGTTAAACAAGCTAATATTAACTTCTCAAATAGTAAAGTTATTAAGCTTGGCAAGGCTTGCTAACTAACTTTTCTAACAAAGGAAATTTCTTGATTGATACTATATATTTCTGAAATATTGAGATTGTATTACATGTAACCAAATGACAAAACTTAGACTCTTAATGAACTAAATCCATGAATGATGACATTTTAATCAAGTAAACTAAAAATATTGCATTTTCACAACAAGACTCTCTGAGCACCCAACCATTGATTCCTGGTATTTCTCACACCAGTACAACTTTTGCATCCTTTCTGAGCCTCCAACTGCTCATACCACTTTGGTTAACGATTATCCAACCTTTAGTGGCAGACATATGTTGGAAAGGATATTTGCTGCAACCATAGAACGAACCCTGGACATCAGGATTGTGGGTTGAACATGCATCCAACAGCGCTATGGTCGCAGCCCATGAGTGAAATAAATTGGTTCGGTATATTTGGTATTACATGTATGATATACTTAGTTAATTAATTATGCAAATGAGCTAAAGCCTACAGTAACACCTTTTCACTCCTGTAAAAATGACATCTTTAAGTAAGACAAAAAGATTTTAATGACTCATTGATTTTTAGTCAATAAATTCAAGGGATTTCATTGACTTAGCCCAAATATTATGGTCAGATTGTAAAAAGACTACAAAATTCGAGTTCACAAAATACCAATTTTAATCAATTTGTCATCTAAAGTAGATAGAGCTCCACAAAAACCTCAATTTTTACCTGTTTATAGAATACTCATTTGACTCATTTTACTCATCACATAATTCTATTCATCGTCAAAACAAATTCTAGGAAAGCATGGTGGGGAAAAAGAGAAAATATATGTGACAAGCATTTTCTAATTTCCTCACAATATCTTCTGCCCTATGAAACAAATTCAACTCTCTTTGAATCATAGTCTGGAACTGCTTTTAAATTAAACCAGTCTAAATTTTGTCATCTAGTAATGGGTGCATGATTTGAAAAAGCTTTACTCCTCGTTTAACACATTCCCACTCGGTTACGCTTTTAAAGGCCGCTCAATATAAAAGCTTTGGAAAACATTGCGGAAAATGAAGAAATAGCTTGTTGCAACATTTTCCACAATGTTTTCTTCCCTAAAAGACAAAGATTTTAAAAATTTCATCAACACATTGTTGTCTGCAACTTCTTTCAATTTTGACCAGTCTAAAATTTTCTCAAGTGGTTAATAAACAAAACTCATTTATTTTAGACTACTGATAACGCTATTGATTCTGGGGCATTCACCATTCTGGATCTTCATTCAAAACAGATGTATTAGGAATCTTAATCCATTCCCACACAATAACGCTTTTTGACACTTGGCTTTGAGAAACATTGTGCAAAATGAAGAAATTGTTTGTCACAAGCAATTTCTCCATTCCCTACAAAATTTTCTACCCAAAAGACACACACAAAAAAAATCAAATTTCATCAGCTAAAATCTGTTTTCTGCAAAATATTTGAATTTGGACCAGTCTAAAACTTAGTTGTCTGGTAATGGGTTAAAAAAATAAAGGAAACAAAATTAGAAAACTACAAGGAACATGTTAAAAGGCTGGTATATGAGAGAATACAATAGGGGGGAAAAGTTAGAAGTTTACCCCATCCCCTACAATCCAACATTTTTTGATTCTCAGAAAGCAAAGGTTGAGAAAACATTGTAGAAAATGAAGAAATAGCATGTAACAAGCAATTTCTTCAAACCATAAAATGCATTCTACACTAAAAGACAAAGATTTTTAAAATGGGTCAATTCTAATTTGTTTCTCAAAAATCTTTTAATGTGGAAGAGTGTAAAATTCTAATAATGGGTTATCCCATTCCCACTCAATGACGCTTTTTGAGGCCCATTAGAAAAAACTTTGAAAAACACTAATGATAATGAAGAAATTGCTTGCTACAAGCAACTTTTTCATTATCTACAGTTTTTTCTTCCCAAAATTAAAAGAGAATCCATTATTTGATAAACTTTAAATTGTCAACTGCAACTCCTTTCAACTTGGACCAGTGTAAAATTTTAGTAATGGGTAAAAGGTCTAAAGGATATTGGATATATATATCTACACAGGTTCTTACCTCTACTAGAATTTCAAATTTCTACAACAAACAATACATCATGCAAAATAATGGGCTAATAGATAAAGTCAGTATGATGCCAAGCTCTGGAGGTGCTGGATAGTGTACAAATCCAATTCAACAAAGGGGCAAATTTCTAATAAAAGTGCATAAAGTTACCTCCCTTGATAATATCGATTGCTCTTGAGATAGCGTGCGTGCCAAGTTTCAAGAAAATATTTTCCTTCTAAAATGACTTAGATATAACTAGTTTTCACAATGTCTCCCCTATTATTTCTCTTGAGGAGCATCAAAAAGTATCATTGTGTGGGAATGGTTAAAGTTTGTCACATCAACAATTCCTATGCCAACACTGATGATGCAAAGGTGATTATTGGAGCTATCTGAAAATTCGTTTCAAATGGCACATCTACTTATAATGGAGAACAATTGTACCAAGTGATCCAGAAATCAATCCTCAAATGTAGGAGATATGCTCTACATAAACTCAGTGTGAATATTTGACTGTGGAGCTATCCAAAAATTTGTTACAAATGGCACACAAACTCATAATTGAGAACAATTGTGCTTAGTTATTTGGAAAGCCAAACATAAATGTAGTAGATTCAGACAGACTGACACATTAGCCTACTAAATAACATGTATTAAACTTGTGAATTGGATTTGACCAAGAAAAAGTACAGACCCTGAGAACCCAAAGCCTTGGAATTCTACCAGTGCTCTATAAATCAGAGGCTCTTGGGCCCTCTGCATTGGTGCTAGTGTCGACCCCTGATCCCATAAATGTGAAAGTATTGACCTTAGTCAGTCTGTGTGGACTTAATGAATGGGCTGTCCAGAATTGAAAACCATGGGATTGTGGTGGACATTGCCAATCTGGAATGGTCAGTCTACCTCACTATGTGTTTTGTTTCTTCAGATATTTGTTTAATTAAGTGCTGTAATGATCTTTCTTTATATGACAGAACACATATGTATATCAACTCAACTATTCAGGGATCTAATTTTGCTATAGAAAAAAAACATAATGGTAGACAAATCATTTCACCTCTTTCTGTCTGTCAACTTCTTGTTTCAGTGTTTTGTTTTCACCTTCCATAGGACCAAACTTTTCTCTTGCTAATTCCATGGCTTCTTTGGCAACTAGGATTTCTTGTCTAAGGGTGTCTTTGTCCTACAAAATTAGGTGAGTACAATCAACAAGATGTGTTTGCTGAATAAAATCCTTGTTCAGAATTCAATTAACATATTTCCTTGTTTTGATGCCTTTAGAGAAAAAAGCCTTGGAAAACATGGAAATTGAAGAAATGGCTAATTTCAAGCCATTTCTTCATTACCAACAATATTTTCTTTCATAGACAAGACAAGATATCTGAAGTTTCATCTATAAACAAGAGTACTACCCACGGTGCAACGCTCGGCTGCAGATGCTGGATAATGCACACAATTTAAGCCGAAAAAGTGGCATAACTCTTACAAAAACGCTTTTAGAGTTATCCCTCTTGATAGTGTAGATAGCTCTTGTGATGGTCAATACACATGCCAAGTTTCATGAGGATATCTTCAATAACAACAGAGATATAAACAAGGTTAAAGTTTACAACGCCAACACCAAAGCACATGCCAACGCACCCAACGCTCAAGTGATGACAATACCTTGGGTTTTTTCTGAAAACAGCCAAGCTAAAAAAGGTTATCTACAACTTATTTGAATTATAACCAGTTCAAAATTTTATTATGTGGAAATGGGTTAAAATGAAAAGCAAAGAAGCACTGTTAGACCATTTTTATTGGACAATATTTTTATTTTCTGTAATTCTATAATCTGAACTCTGGCTTAATATGTCAAACACGTGATGCAGACTAAAATCAGACAGCAAATGTGTAAGTTGATCTTGGTCTGCACCTCCCGCTAAAGAAGAAATATTCTGAGTTCAGTATGACAAGGGATAACCAGGTACAAAAGTATGAAATTGAAGGATAATCTTGACCTTTTTATGAGATGTGTTTCTATTACAAGAACCTTCATCCAAAATTGGAGCATTGTATCTTATTTAATTTTGAAATTTTAATAAATTGTGAGCTTGAAGATTTGGAAAGTCTGACACACACACATGAAAATTAATGTATGACATGAAAACTCCCAACACTGTATTTCTTGTGGATTTTGACAGTTAATACATGACGGCAAAGGCTTCAATATTTCTTAATTCTGTAATCAAATTGAAAGCTATTCTTAAAGGAGTTTTATTAACTCTTGTCATGCTGAACCCGGAATATTCCTGTTTAAGCAGGAGGTAAAGACAAAGATAAGCCTGCACATATGTGCAGTCTGATCTTTGTCTAGACCTCCTGCTTGTCCATAAGAGCTAGATTGGTTTTTAAGATAAATTTTCAAAATTATGTTTAACCTAAAGTTACTGCTTTCTCAGTGCTTTCAGTCAATTGGTTAAGCTATAATTTTGTAGAGGATTTTATTCAGCATGACAAGGGTTAATAGAAATCAAAGCTTTTGAATATATTATGGAAAATGAGGAAACTGCTTGTAACAAGTTATTTATTTATTATCCACAATGTTTTCTAACCAAAAGGATAAAGATTTTTAAGATCTTCAACTTGAAATCGCAGTCTATAGCTTCTTTGAATATGGACCTGTCTAAAATTCTGTTGTCTGGAAATGGGTTTATTAACGCATCTTGGGACTTAAACACCATACCTTTTTTAGCCTTGTATTCTCGTTTTCTAACATGGATAATGCTTGCGTGGTTTGAGCTAGTAAGTTACTTCGTTTTAAGTTCTCTGTTTCTGACACTGTGTGTTGAGCTTGTAAGGACCGTAACTGTGAATCTAACTTGTCAATTCTGTAACAAAGGTTAACAAAAATATATACCATAATGTTAACACAGGTCTGAATAACACCAAATGGATACAGTACAGAACATCATTAATTTGATAATCATTTCAACCACATTCCGGACAATCCCTTTAAATCAAGTTCAATTGGCATTCAATCCGGTAGCAATCACAGTTTTCCAATCTGCAATTAATCAATAAGAAAAGCGCTCAATACTTTCAATACTGATAATTAACATCACCATATTAGTTTTTGGCAATTAATATTTTCTTTAATATTACATTCTGAAATTGAAATTCTAAAAATAACAATATTTTTTTCTTTTAAGATGATTTCCTATGTTGCAGGGATTGAATGAAATGTTGGAATAATTGAACAATCACATCTAAACAAGAAAGCTGCTCAGATAGAAAATGCAATCAGCATTCAATCACAATCATTCAATCATGTCAGTGTAGAGTTCAGCATACAATCTGGTTCCAATCAAATCAAATTAATGATGTTCTTTACTGTAACATAGGATAATTCCAAGAGTGGAATATAGCTTTTTGATGATGCTTAAGTGGAAAGGACATCCCCATTTCTTGCTTTTCTAATCAGTGTAAAGTTGATTTTTGCCAAGAAATTGAATTGTTGTGCTTGTTTTATTTCTTTCATCTAACTTATTATTCTAAAAACAATAAAAACTCTGCAGAGTAGTCATAGAAATTCTGGTTGAAAATTATCGGGGCTCTAAGCCCAAATTAAGATTCACAAGCCCACACTAAACCATTAAATGTATCATACATGATACAAGCTACTACATGTACATAAAACAGAAAAATCATAATAAATAATAGTGATCATACTTGGATTATACTTGAACAAACAAAAATCTTTGAGGTCAAATGGTTTGTTGAAGCATAAAAATTAACAGAGAAAACCAAAATATTAAAATCAGACATCGAGAATTTTACAAGCACATCTGGCTAGTCATTACAGGTATTTAACAAGCCCAAAACAAATTTTACTAGTTTTTGACCAGGACTAGTGCAAATTTGTATCACTGGCAGGGCCTCTTTTCAAATGACTAGTTAGTCTAATCATCAAGGTAATGATAAAATTAATGAACACTCCTGTAATATCCTATGTATACTTATAGCATAGATACGTATTATAACTTCTTCCTTGATCTGAAAAAAAAAAGAATTGTACCAAATTCAAATGCATGAAATTATAATAAGATTGAATTCAAATGATGTCTTACTTGAATCCAAACAAATCAGACATTTCATAATCTCATGATGTCATTCTAAAGAATAAACAATGTTGAAAAAAAGAAATTACCTATCACAAACTATTTCTTATTTTCGGTAAATGTTTTCTACCGTGTCAGAAATGATTGCTCTTTTGATAATGAGCATACATTCAAGACAATAACAGAATTATTTCTTATGTTTTTGTAGAATAACATCAATAGAAATGATGACAAAAAACAAAGATTTAATGGGGTTTAACAGCACTTTCAACATTATTTCATTTACATTGCACTTAAGTGCACCTAACTACAGATTTCTGTCATTTCTCAAACAGTAGAACTACAACATTTAGTTGATCCTAATAGACCTTTTCACGCAAAGCGCCAGGTGACTAAAAAGTCTACATCCGTTAGAAGCTTTCAAAAAATAACAACAACAACATTTTCCCGTTGCGGGGAGTTTTTACTTCCGGTTTGAAAAACTCAATAGAAAATAAGAAGGCTCGATACGACCCCGAATTTTTACAGTGTTAAAATGTCAGGAAACAAGTTTCTTTTTGTGAAGTCAGTGTTTACAAATCCGAACAATAGATGGGAAAATGGTTTGAAAAATGTTCCGGCCTTTGACATATCAAAATTAAAAAAATATTTAGTGGAATCGCGGGACAAATCGTTTGACATAGAAAGCGTCCGGGCCTACAAGTCGTTGAAGGCGTTTAAATACTTTGAAGAGGGATTTGTCCAGAGACCCAGTCACATTGAAAAAACTGTGGAAAATACCAGCTTGTATTTAATCAGTTCCCGTGTCCTTGCCTCATACCAGGGAAAATCCTACCAAACTTACGTTAGATTTTAATTGAAATCGTACCTCGCAGGGGATTTGGTAATGCAGCATTTCGCATTCTGTCATTTCATCTGACCGCTCATGTGAAATCTGAACTTCGTTCTGCACATTTCTAAGATCAATTTCTGGCAACAAAACGTGTTTCTTGGTGTAACACACGCTACAGTTTTCTTTCACATGGGTTTCTACTGCTCCGTCATATTTGAACGATTTCATACTGGAAACAGTAGCTCTCCTTTGCCTCAATGTTACTGGCAAAGTCACCGGAAGATTCATTGTCGGTATAAAGTCCACAGACGTTGGATCATCACTTCTCTTCCCATTCACAAAATGTCGACCACAAAATAAAGAATTATTCGTTGGTGCAAATTTATTTCTTGCCTTTATCCATAATTTTCTTCTAGACTCCGGTTTCTTCGGAATTCTATGGAAGGATATATTAGAGTTATGCCTTGTCGATCTACAATCTGCCACGCAACAATTGTCATTTCCACCCATCTTTTTAGGCTAATATATATCCCACAGCAAAAAGTATCCACTCAAAGTTGTTAAGCGTATTCTATTTATTTTTATTTTGGTAAAAGATTGAAATGAAAATGATAAATAAATAAACACCATGCAATAATATCCCCGTGCCGATTGAAAACGACGTCTGGTCGGATTCTTTGATTCGTCGATCAGGGCCCAGTACTTGGCGGCATATCGGTTGAAACATAAAAAGACAAATTTGTTTCATCAATTCCTAAATTTTACTAATATACATAAAGAGTGTGCGGTGTTGTTTATTGGATGCTTGGTGACATGTTGCCGTCTACACATAACACCATATAGATATGTGATATACCAAAGGGAACCCTTTACATCAAGACTGTTTACCGAACAGCACTCCCTTATAATCATTACATTTGATTATTTCTATTTTTCATTCTTTTCTTCGCACTATTAACATCGTCATCATACTATTATGATTTCTGTAATAATCCTTTTTTCGTTAATATATAGTGCTCTCAATTTTGAATTTCCATATACACTTTTTAATCGGTATATGGCATATCTAGACGAAAAGCAGATTATATAAATCAAAGAATATATTTTCTCCTTTCCTCCAAAACTTCTATTACCAGATCGCTGCGAATGTCAATTTGAGAAGAAGCATATGAAAAAATTGTGGAAAATGAAGAAATTGCTTGGATAAAGTAATTTCTTCGGTAACCACAATATTTTTCCTGTCCCATAAGGAAAAAAAGAAAATAAATAAACAATTAAATTCCATGAGCTCTAAAATGTCGCATGCAGCTTCTTTTGGACCAGTCAAAAAATTCATTCATTGGGAATGGATTAATATTGGAATGTTATTTTAGTCAATATTATTTCTGTCAAGATGTTTGACACTTGTCCGTATGCTGCAAGGCGGGATTTTCCATTCATCAACGTAATCATTCAGTGTTTGCGTCGAGTGTCAAACTATAGCTATTTACTTTTCCTTCCTTGTATGTGTGTGATGGGGGGGGGGGGGAGTTAAAAATATGTCCAAAGTATCTTATTTCGTAGGAGATATTATTGTATGAAAGGGTAATTTTCGCAAAACTCGAGGTACGTAATGTTTCATATTGCCTAGACACCAGGTCGTTTTAAACTTAATTTTGTTACTAGTACACGATAATATCATCAATATTACTCGCTACAACTAGTCTGCATATATGTGCCCACATATTGAAACTCTTTTTGCACCAAAATTTTGATTTTTAACCTTTATTTATGCTCGTTCAAAATAGACAATTTATATAGAATTATATAGTGATAAATTATCGACTCCCCGCAATCGATCACGTGACAAAGTCTCGGGTAAATATCGCCTTTAACGAGATTCGATTTGACGCATGCGCTGTGAGACCGTGAAAAGGTCTATTTGTTTTAGTTCAATTGTGACGAAAGCTTTAGGCCTATAGAGTCGCTTTCAAAACCCACAATCTAGATCTTTTCACGTCCCTTAAAGAGAGGCAGTGGCTAAATCTGCTGCTACCAAATTCTACAGCTGGGTAAACTGGGGCTGGCTATTGAGTGTCTTACCCATGAACACACCGGGTGACGGTTGGGCTCAAATCTTTGACCTTCAGATCACAAGTCAAGCACCTATACCACTTGACCATCGAGGTAGTCTACAATATTTGATCCTAGCCACCAGCAACTCATCCCACTTAGGCACATTACTTACCATTTGCCCATGGGTGAGAGATAAATGCATAACTTTTGTCAAAATGAAGGAAAGAATGTTGACTGACCTGTGGTTTGAACTTACTACCCAAGGATAAAAACCCAGCAAGCTACCAAGCTAACCAGGCCAAGCTGATGACAAGGAAGATGACCGTGCCAAGGCCATTTCATCGTACAAAAGGCAAGCTTCAAATGATGTTTAGCTAGAGTCTGTACCATTCAATTCAGCTAGTTACAGCTTGCTAACAAATATTTCTGCAAGGATTTGGTTAGGATAACCTTGTCTTAAGGAATATCCGATGATGGAAGATCCAATGTACATAGCTATAGTCACAAAAGATATTTCATATCTTAACCCTTGCTGAACCGTAAATATTCCTGTTTTGGCATAGGTACAAAGATCAGCCTGCACAAAGTGCAGTCTTATTTTAGTCCACACCACCTGTTTGTTTATATCTAATCAGAGTTTTTTATAGAATTTCATTTTCAAAATAAATATTGACCCATGCTTGTAGTACTTTAAAAGCTTTCAGCCCTTTGATTGTTATGTAATTTCGAAAAAGGAATGAATTTAGCATGACAATAATTGATTTTTTATGCCTTGAATCCACAACATTCTTTTGGCAATCTAAGCACATAATTGTAAATGTTTGACCTTCAAATGTGACCTTTAACTTAGATCTAGAGCAGCTACTTATTTAACCCATTCCCACTCAAGCCCTCCTTTTTACGCGCCTCAATTATAGAGCTTTTGAAAACATTGTGGAAAATGAAGAAATTGCTTGTATCAAGCAATTTCTTCATTATCCACAATGTTTTCTACCTAAAATGGCAAAAGAAATTAAAATTCCATCAACTTGAAATTGTCGTCTGAACTTCTTTCAATTTGGACCAGTCTAAAAATTTGTTGTGTGGTAATGGGTTAAATGGCACTTTTAACTCCATAACAGGATTATTCTTCCAAATAGCAAAAAGCGTCTGAGTGCAGTACATATTATTGAATCACTGAATGGGAATTAATGCCACTTTTAATAGTATTTCAGTTGTATCGTGGTGACTGCAACACCTCACTATGGATTCCTGGTATTTCTCACACCAGTACCACCACTACATCTGATCCTAGACTCCAACTGCTCATCCTACTTAGGTTTACGATTATCCAACGATTGGTGGGAGACAAATGTCATAAAGCAACTGGGAATTGAACCTAGGACCCCTTGATCAGGAATCAGACACACCTCGAACTGCGCTATGGCCTCGGCCTATTACTAGATGGGCAAATTTGAGACAACCAAAAAATTAAGGACTTTGCAGAATACAATCCAAAGTGCCTTACAGTAGAAAAGTTTCATGGTAACAAGCAATTTTTCATTTTCTCACAACGTTTGCTATTGGTATTTTCTTTAATTCTTTAAAATGTGGTATTATGTGGTAATAGGTTAGTGTTACAACTTTGTGCTTTTGCCTTGACAGGATGATGGATGAATGGGAACATGATGTAAGCTAATCTAGCATCAACTACTGAAGTACTAGCTCTGATATTTCTTGACAAAGTCTAAACACATTTGACCAGCCATTGATACACAATTCCAAACATAAATCTACCAATCATGGCTGTCAATCAAAGAATCAATCCACTAATCAAATAATTCATTCAGACCGGAAGTGAACTTTGATCTCCAAAATTGGCCGACATTTATGTGAACAATTTCTGTTGGTTTGGCAACTTAAACATCATAACTACAACCTATTCAAGCTGTAGTAACAATGTTTATTTTGCAAACCAACAATTTTTTATTTTGTCACATATAAATGGCCATAGATTTTGTAAATTAACACTGTTTAATATCAAAGGGGAAATTCCTATTGGAGCAAGTGAGTGTGGCCAGTGGAGTCAGTGGACAGGGTCAGCAAATCCCTCAATTTCATCGGTAGGTCTCCAAAACCATGCAAAAATAGGTTGAATATGATAGACTTAATTGATTTTGGGAACCAACTACTAAACTTGACAAATTCGTAAATGTAACATGTTTATTACCCATTTCAGTATGAAGAGCTCAGGAGAAATGAGTCCAGCATAAGTATAAATCAAAGTACTGTAAACTAGCAAAGCATGACTTTACTTTATCAAGTAATCTTCTTTGCCAAAGGTTATCACAAGGAGTTGAATTTAGAAAACCTTTTCCTTGAAGGGTAGAAAACAGTGTGGACAATGAAGAAATTGTTTGTTACAAGCAATTTCTTCATAGTCCACAATATATTCAAAGCTACTTTCTTGAGATGCTTCAAAAGCACGATTGAGTGGGATTCGGTTAAATAGCAATGCTTTTGAAGGAGTTGTCTAAAATTTGAATAAAGTTAGGCCATAAAAAGCAGTGGCAGAGTTTGCAATAATGCTGAAAAAGAACTTCTTTTTATGGCGTAGGCATTCAATGGATTTAGTCGCTAAGCCTCCAGTGGCAGTTTGAACTCCTTGAACTCTGAGAAGACCTTAAAATTTTGTCTGTTAACTTAAGCTAGCAAAGCGTCAGCTTAGGTAGCTGAAAATACATTTCCTCTTATGTGTATAACATCATATCATAGATGATTTACCACTTTCCTGTTTAATCCCTGGTTTTTACCTCCCTTGTAACAAGCAATTTTGTCTTTTTCCAAAATATTTTCTTCCATACCGAATGGTTATTTTTTAAATTCAACCAGCTTTAAATTTTCGCCTGCAAAACCTTTGAATTTGGAGAGGTCTAAATATTTGCAAAAAAGAAAAGGGTTAAACAAGAAGTTGTTGTCAAACAATAGTGGCTCAAAAAAAAAGTTATTTTCAGATATTAGGGAACTATACAGACTACCTTCACCCAGTCTGATGACATTGACCTTGACACTAGTAGATGCAAATTGATGAGGTTCCTTAACCCATTAACTGACAGCAAAAATCCAAAGTAAAAGCAATTGCTGACGTCGATTTATAGTTTAAAAATTTTTAGATTTTATCAGCTGTCTTGGTGGAAAACATTGAATAAAATGAAGAAATTGCTTGTTGCAAGCAATTTCTTCATTTTACACAATGTTTTCCAAATTGTTTTTCTCCAGGAACTTCAAAAAGCGTTGTGTCGGAATGGATTAATGCCAAATATGAGCCTCAAACAATTTTAGTGTAACAGGTAAAATTATGCTAAATCAGTAAGCCAAGAACAGACACAGGAGTAGTTTGTTGTTTTCATTGTAACTTAATGTAGCATTGCATACTGTTTTGTTTGCCTACCATCAAATGTACCAATATTTGTACACAAATTTAAATTGATTTAACCTGGCCAATAAAGTTAGCTCAAAATCAAAATAAAGTATTTAGCCAATCAACATGTATTTTTTACCTGCTGTAATAACTGTAATAAGAAATTTGTGATCAGTTCCATAAAATACCAAATAAAATATGATGCACCTAATCACATATTTTTCTTTCTAGTACAAAGTACCCAATGCATATGGACAGATTCATATGCAATGGAAAAGGTTATATCTGATAGTGCCAAATATTGTTCCATATATGAAACTGTTAGATGACATTACAATGACATTGAATGTTGATGAAAAAAACAACAACATAAAACAGTAATTTTCAGAAATCTTGTATCTTGTACAGAATTATTATCACTTAATCAAACAATAATGCAAAAGATCATTTTCTTCTTATATAAACCAAGGTATCACTTGGACTTGTATTTTGGTTGCATATAAAAAGAAACTCTGAATTTTGAGATTATTTGATATTGCCTAAAACCCAAGAGCACCATATGAGTATGCCAACGCTAGGCTGTTCAAGTGCTTGAAAGTGAGTAAAACATCTGAGTAGAAAAGGGACACAATTCATTTAAAAATGCATTTGAAATTATCCTCCTTGTTGCTTTAGATTGCTCTTTTGACAATGAACATATGTTCTGAGTTTCAAGTGAACGTGTTCAGTAATACCTGAGATATTACAAAACATCAAAGGTTTTTGGACATCATAAAGGCAGACACAGTTGACAACCTGGCTTTAGCCAATAGTCCTTGAGTTTTCTCAGAAAACAGACATACTAAAAATTATAAACAAGAGGGCCGTTGGCCCTGGGGCGCTCACCTGAGATAAAGGCTCTTTTTCTTTCAACAGTCTTATTTCATGTTAAGGTTAGGATTATGAAACAAGTGGGCCACAATTACATATAAAGACTATGAACCTGGGGATCAAAAAGTCTAAATTACAAATTCCAAGGCTTAAGTGCTGATTTGAAAGAAGGAAAGAACTTTTTCCATGGGTTATAATTTCAGAAATAAGAAAAAAGTCTGTGAACTGATGCTTCATGCCTATACCCCCCCCCCCCAGAGCCCCAGGGGACGCGAGGATCATGACTTTAGCTTTTTTGAAAGAGGTCAATATACTGATGCTTCATGCAAAATATCAAGGCTCTACGCCTTCTGGGTCAGGAGGAGAAGATTTTTAAAGATTTTTTTAAAATTTCACTTTTGTTGCCATGGCAACCAGAGTTTTAAACGGATCTCAATTCTTTTAGCTATTTTTGAAGGGGACCACCTAAGGAACATTTCTGCCAAATTTGGTTCAAATCGGCCCAGTGGTTTGGGAGGAGATGTCATTTAAAAAATCGTTCTTTATTTCTATATAAACACCACCACCCCTGGGGCTCCGCCCCTGGGGACCCGAGGATCATGATTTTAGCTATTTTGAAAGAGGTCAATATACTGATGCTTCATGCAAAATATCAAGGCTCTACGCCTTCTGGGTCTGGAGGAGAAGATTTTTAAAGATTTTTTTAAAATTTCACTTTTGTTGCCATGGCAACCAGAGTTTTTAACAGATTTCAATTCTTTTAGCCATTTTTGAAGGGGACCACCTTAGGAACATTTCTGCCAAATTTGGTTCAAATCGGCCCAGTGGTTTGAGAGGAGATGTCATTTAAAAAATCGTTCTTTATTTCTATATAAACACCACCCCCCTGGGGCTCCGCCCCTGGGGACCCAAGGATCATGATTTTAGCTATTTTGAAAGAGGTCAATATACTGATGCTTCATGCAAAATATCAAGGCTCTACACCTTCTGGGTCAGGAGGAGAAGATTTTTAAAGATTTTTTTAAAATTTCACTTTTGTTGCCATGGCAACCAGAGTTTTTAACGGATTTCAATTCTTTTAGCTATTTTTGACAGGGACCACCTAAGGAACATTTCTGCAAAATTTGGTTCAAATCGGCCCAGTGGTTTGGGAGGAGATGTCATTTAAAAAATCGTTCTTTATTTCTATATAAACCCCACCCCCCTGGGGCTCCGCCCCTGGGGACCCGAGGATCATGATTTTAGCTATTTTGAAAGAGGTCAATATACTGATGCTTCATGCAAAATATCAAGGCTCTACGCCTTCTGGGTCAGGAGGAGAAGATTTTTAAAGATTTTTTTAAAATTTCACTTTTGTTGCCATGGCAACCAGAGTTTTTAACGGATTTCAATTCTTTTAGCTATTTTTGAAGGGGACCACCTAAGGAACATTTCTGCCAAATTTGGTTCAAATTGGCCCAGTGGTTTGGGAGGAGATGTTGTTTAAAGAAATTGTTGACGGACGACGCACGACGCACGACGCACGACACACGACGCACGACGCACGACGCACGACGGACGACGGACGGACGCCGGACAAAAGGGGATCACAATAGCTCACTTGAGCACTACGTGCTCAGGTGAGCTAAAAATGCCATTATTCATCCAAAATGTGTCTGGTGTTACACCCCTTTGCAGAATGGACTGATATTTTAATACACTGCAACTCCTCTATAACGCTACCGGGCACAGTGCTGACTCCATTATAACGCCGGGTCCGCTTGGCTCCCAAAAGTTTGGAGGGGGGGGGTCATTTCGGGTTGCAGATGCTGAGATACGACGTTAATGCTGATTTTGCCGCGATTATTTCATCTCGTCTTCAGCCCGCTCGAAGAAAAAAGGGTTGCACATAAAAATCGATAATTACCCGAAGCCAGGTAAGTTTTTAACACCTTACGTGGATGGTCCTGGTAATTAATGCATTACTTCAGAGGTTATTGCTTTGTTTGATTCATGACACGCGTAGTTTTTCAATTTACAAAATCAGTTTGATTGTTTGGTCTTACAGTTTGACATTGAGATGATCAATGCCTTAGGTCTTTTATATTTTTAAATCAATAAAGAATAGGCATGCACCTCGGTATCCTTAATTTGCAAACCTTGAAGGTGGAGCGATTAAAATATCAGACTGTTTCACTCTCGGCGGTTTTAATTTTCTTCAGTCCCCGGTAGGACGTGTTCTTAAAGTAATACGCGAGTGTGAAATTAGACAAATTGACTTCAGTCTACTATTCATTTCACTTCATAGTTTGCTGTTCTCCGGAGCTCGTAGAGGATAGTGTCTTCAAGATAAAAATGCAACAATGTGCTTTGAAAACAATCAGTCGTAGTTGCGACGTTTTCCCTAAATACAGAAAATATGTGAATTTGAATTGTAAATGTCACAATATCGGAAGATTCTCAACCGAAACGGGCTAGATAATTTAAGTAGATTAAATGAAATACCGTTATTTTTCCGCATTTATTTCAATAATCCGAAATTTTAATGCCATTCGGTATGATCAAACACACGGCAAAAAGCTCGTCGACAAATTTGAAGAAAAGGTTTTTCGGGTACAGTTTATTTTATTCTGAGGGAGGAAAGGTGATCAGAGGTGCCGCCGCCAGATGTTCAGCTATTTTGGGGGGGAGATTCCGGAGTTGACACGTGCCAGACACGTACCCCGTGAGAATTCTTGCTGACCGATTTTTTTACTCTTGTCGTTATGAAACCAGACATTCCGCCGTCTCGGATATTTTTCGATTATTATTACCTTCATTTTTACGATTAAATATCAGCCTCTACAAAGTTTGTATACGTGCAACTGGTCGGTTTAAATTCCCGATTTGTAAATGACTAGGTTCAGATAGAGTTCTTTGTCAGTTTAATGTCCCCGTATTTTTAACAATGGTAAAGAAATTAGAACAAGTCCATTACCGCGAAAGAGGTTCGAAGGTCGATCCATGCGACATTTTCTCAACGCTTCAGTAACCCCAGGTGTTCAACAACTCGTCGGTCTGCAAGGAGACGTCGCTATGCGGAATACTTAGATTTTATCCCTTTTGTCTAAGGATGGAAATATTTATGTCCATGTAAAACTAAATTCAATTAGATAAATGCCGACGACTATCATAATAATAAAACATGTCTCAGGTTAAAGTCTAGCTTCTTAATATTGGGAGAAAGAGAACCACAATTTATAGACCTGTAGAAATTTACGGATTATTCAATCCTGATAGACCGGGAAGGTAAGGTTAGAAATTAATTTTCCGCACGCTGAGGGGGGGACAGCGTTATAGCATAATAACTCCACTTCTTCCGCTGTTTCATTTCTTGGAACCCACCAACAGCATTATAGTGGAGCTGTAGTGTAGTTAATAAATTTTCCATGTTCCAAGTAAATATGTTTCAAGTAAATAATAAACTTACAAAAATTTTAAAAAAAATTAACAAAGAGGGAATAAGACACTAACTTTACTTCAATGCGAATCCAACAGGAATCCTTAATAAATGCATTAGAGCTACCAACCAATGATCAGGGATCCCTCATGAAACAGGAGCATTAGTTGATACATTAAGTTCTATTGATCTTGAGATATACTGAAGGATCCTAATTGAATCCCTAACTTGGAATTGCTGTGATTCCTTCAAGTTTTCTTGGATCCTCGAGATCCTTGAACACTGTATTATTGTCGAATCCCTAGCTGAAAACATTCTATTGTTGAGGCCAGAAGTTACAATCCCTTGTTTCTAATAACACATCCAATACCTACCTGTCTTGCATTTCTTCTCGGAGTCTCATATTCTCATTTCTCAACATATTCTTTTCGTCGACTGTTCTCTCTAATTGATCCATTTTATTTCTATACTCCTAATAAAAATAAAAGACAGGAAAATAAACTTCAGAATGATAAAAAACTGTTATGATTTTTAGACAGAATAATACAGCTCTTGATGGAATACCATTTTAACCCAAGAAAACTTTTGCCACCCGGAAGAAATACGATCATGAAAAATTGTGTGGGAAAAGGAGAAATTGCTTGTAACAAGCAATCTCTCCTTTTCTCACAATGTTTTCTACCTCATTTTGCACTTATTTTCACATTTTAGCGCAATTTGAAACGTCGTCCGCAACTTCTATCAATTAGGACCAGGCTGAAATTTTGCTGTCAATGGGTTAATAAGTATTTTAAAGTTATTATCATAATTATCATATTAGATTGATATATCAGTCATTTAACTCTTTCCTCTATAATCACTGGTTTTTATGTCCATGCAACTCTATGTTTAAGAAAATATTGTGATAAAAGAAGAAATTGCTTGATACAAGCAATTTCTTCTTTTATCACAATATTTTCTACCACATAAAAGGGTTTCGTTTCAAACCGCCTTCACTTTTCATTGTCATCTGCAACATGTTTCAAATTGGACCAGTCTAAAATTTCAAGAAACAGGAAAGGGTTAATAAGCAATAAAATCTCTATTCTTACTTCACAACTGATGGGTTGTGACTGTCAATCAAAGAATTCAGCTGCATATCAAATAATTTATTTAGACCAGAGGTGCGTTCTTTTCATCGATGACTGTTTAACCCATTCCCACACAATGACGCTTTTGAATGCCCCCTAAATATAAAGGCTTTGGAAAACATAGTGGAAAATGAAGAAATTGCTTGTGACAAGAAATTTCTTCAATATCCACAATTTTTTCTATCCAAAAAGACAAAGAAATGTAAAATTCCATCAACTTTAAATTGTCGTCTGCAGATTCTTTCAATTTGTACCAGTCTAAAGTTTCACCATGTTGGAATGGGTTAAAGGAAAATAATCCTCAGATTAGAGGAAAACAAACTATTAATTTGAAATTCCAATGCTCAGTATAGGTGTTTTGTTATGGTTTGGTTAATTTTAGGTGACATAATAAATTCTATTGGCAACAGTTTTTTTGTTTTTTTAATAGTAATAGACTATATTTCAATATCTCAATATTTCAGTTTCTACAGTTATATAAGTGACCTCATTTTCAAATATGTTTCAATTTGATTGTGAGAAATATACGTCAAAACTTTGATGTCCTTTAAGTACTGGAAAATGAGAGTAACATCTTGATGTTGTTTGTACGTTGCTTGGTTATTACTATTATTTTTGAGTAAACATTTTGAATGCTGATGTCTATGAAAATGGATGTTACATAGTGTTAAAATATATTGTCATTTCTGAAGAAGGCATTATCCGAAATTTCATTAAAAGAGTTAAATTGACCATTATATCATTTTTCAGTTAGGGTTTTACATAGCTCCACTAGCTTTAACCCTTTCCCGTTTTTTGAAATTTTAGACTTGTCCAAATTGAAAGAGGTTGCAGACGACATTGAAAATTGGATGTAATTTGAAATGAAACCATCATATTGGGAAGAAAATATTGAGGAAAAAGGAGAAATTGCTTGTCACAAGCAATTTCTTCTTTTTCCACAATATTTTCTCAAGTATAAAATCATAGCAACGTAAAATCCTGGGTTTGAACAGGAAAGGGTTAAAGGTAAATAGTTTTCTAAATCTAATTGTCTTAAAAGTGTTGTCAGCAACATCTTTTAATTTAGACTAGCCTGGTCATATGGTAATGGGATGAAATTATATCTCCAAGTCTTTAACCCCGTACTCACACAGTGACACTTTTTGACAACCCTCAAGAAAAACAAATGGAAAGGCATTATGTAAATGAAGAAATTACTTGAAACAAGCAATTTATTCATTTTAAACAATGTTTTCCACCTAGAAACTTGAAAAAATCTTAAATTTCATAAACTTTAACTTGTTGTCTGCAACTCCTTTCAATTTAGACCAGTCTATAATTATGCTGTCTGGTAATAGGTTAGATCTTTATCATTATTTAGTAAAGGTCAATGCATCCACTTACATGTTCTTTATACTTCAGATCATCAACGAGCACCGAGTTTGTTTTGGCAGTTCCTTCAATTCTGTTGAGTCTGTCATTTTGAAGCTGAAACACCATTTACACAAAATATTTTAGTCAGATAACACTCAATCCAACATTCAAATGTACCCAAGAAAAACAGACTAGGAAAATATTTTGAGAAAAGGAGATATAGCTTATTTGCTTATTCAAAAAAAAAATTCTTTCTTGCGACTTTTTTTTACATTATTTGGAACTTACCTTTTTAAAACCAAAAAAACATTTAAACTCATTCAAACTTGATTCAACTTTTTGACAACCCTCAAGAAAAAAACTCAGAAAAGCATAGATGAAAATGGAGAAATTGCTTCTAACACAAGTTCTCCATCCTGAAAAGACAAATCATTTTTTTTAAAATCCAACTTTGAGTTTGGACCAGTCTCAAATTTTGCCATCTGGTAATGAGTTAAACTAGAACTTATCACAGTATGTGACTTAATACTCCCGCAAGTGCTTTCAGTGTAATGAGAGCTTTAACAATACAAGGACATAGCTACTGACTTTGCTTTTCTAGAAAGTAGGAGTTAGCAACACAAAATTGGAAGTATATTAAGACTTCAAAATTGTGTCTTGCAAAACTTCAACATGCAGTCAATGTTTGTATAAAGTTCAAATGGTATTGAAGAAAAACTGGAGGAGGAGGAGTTCACGACACAAAATTGGTAGCATAACTAGCTGTATATGTCTACAAAGAATAATAATGTCTAAGTTCGAGGGGAGATAATTCTTAACCAAGGGAATTATGACTTCAAAATTGCATCTTGCAAAACTTCAACATTTGGTTAATATTAGTATAAATTTTCAACTGTATTGAAGCAAAACTGACAGAGGAGTTTGCGACACAAAATTGGTAGTATTTTGTACACAGACGGACAAGCGGTCACAAAGGCTGATTTCAGTATACCTCCGTAAACATTCGTTCTGCGGGGGTATGATAATTATTGTCTGAATATTGATCATTTTTATTATCATTTATCCTCTGAAAACAGAAACAGAATGATTGGATAAACTTCCATTATTATAGCATCCTGTCAATCACAACATTGCTACTGCATGTGTCTTGTGACAGCACGTGGTTACAAAACAAAAAACAAAATAAAAGGCCAAACAGAATATTTGGGAAGTATAACAAATCAAAGATGTTACAAGATCAAACGTTGGTATGCGAACAAAGTGTTGTAACTACAGCTGTCATAAAGCTGTAGTTACAATATTTTGTTCCTGCATCGACAAAAAAGTTGATTAAGAATACCTCCAGTGTTTCTTGAGCTTCCTTTAACTTATGCACCAACACTACCCGACGGTTCTCACTGTCTTCCAAATTATCCTTCAGATTTCTGAGTGAAAATTCAAACGGTCTCTGTCTCAGAGCCATGAGTCCTGGGTCCAAGTCTTGTGACTGGTTCAGGTGCAGCCGTGACATTGAGCGTGAGCGATTCATTCTGGGTGAGCTCTGGTTGTATTCATCAGAGATGTAAAGGCCTGATCTACTTCTGGATCGGAGTGTCGAACTACAAAAATTCAGAAAATATTATATATATATTAACACTTTACTGTTCATTCCCAAGTTAATACTAATGAAAATATTGGGGAAAAGAAAAAATTGCTTGTAACAAGCAATTTTGTTCTTTTTCCACAACAGTTTCTACTCTACTATATGATCTCAAATGAAATTGACTCTAAATTGTCTACAAAACTTTTGAATTAGCCTTTAGTTTTGCAATTCAGTAAACGGTTGAACTTGGTCATGCTGAATAAAGATGCATTAAACCTTGTCATACTGAATAAAATCCTCCACAGAACTGCATTAAAATCAAAGGGCTGAAAGCACTGGCAGCACTAATTGTTTTTAATATTACTTTTATTAACAACTTAGTCTTAAAAGGGATAAGCAGGTGCTAAAGTTTGATTGACTAACACCACTTTTAACAGTATTTCAGTCACATTGGGGCAACTGGAGCACCTGACAATGGATTCCTGTTATTTCAAACACCAGTGTAACCACTACATCCTTTCCTAGCCTTCAGCTGCTATCCCACTTAGGTTTACTTAATCTGGGTTGAAGTTATGGGAAAATGTTTAGTTGGCAGGTTAAGTTTTGCAGACAGACAGACAGATGGACAGACAGATGGACACCGGTAAAACGATATGCCCCCGATCTATCGATGCAGGGGCATAAAAAAGTAATATTTTTGGTTGGTTACCTAAACACCTTATCTACGGCTTGAGAAGCTGTAGTTAAAACGTTTAAGTCACCAATTCAACAAAAAAAATTCACAAAAATGGTGGCCAATGTCAGAGTTCAAAGCTTAACTTCAGGCTGAATGAATGATTTGATTGGTTGACCTATTCCTTGATTGACAGCCGTGATTGGTCAATTACTTTCAGAGACATAATTATTATAATGACCCTGGTAAGCTAAAAAATACAGATTCTCTTGAAAGATAATAATTTTGATAAGCTGCTGTCATACTTCAGATTAAAAGGCATGTACTTAAATCATATCTATTTACCTGCTTTCAGTATCTTTTTTCTGCTCAAAACTAAATCCTTTAAACACACGGAAAGGGACAATTTATCATATTTAGTGACACAAATTTTGAGCTTATCATGTAACAACTGAAATATCTTTTAAACATTTCAGCAAATTTATCCAGCAAATTAATCATTCAAATGAATTCAAACAAAGTTTATATAATATGTAAAATTAAGTCAAATCAGCATTTTGAAGCACAGCACCTAACCTTTTTTTATCATACTTTTTTTACAAAATATAGCTATTATGTCGTGTTATGTAATGTCACAGTTTAACCCATTACAAGGCGACATAATTTCAGACAAAATTTCAGTCTATCGAAATTCAAAGAATTTACAGATGACAATGAAGTTTTAAAATTCTTTGTTCTTCTATGTAGAAAACACTATGGATAATGAAGAAATTTCTTGTTAAAAGCAATCTCTTCATTTCCACAATGTTTTTCAAGCTTTTCTCTTGAGGATGGTAAAATAGCAGGATTGTGTGGGAATGGGTTATTCGACTTGTTGTTGTTTTTGTTGTTGTTGTTGTTGGTGGTGGTGGTGGTGCTGGTGTTGTTGTTGTAATGGAGTACTTGTCATGACCCCTGAAAAGTTCTGTATTGGCAAAGAAAAGATCTGCCTACACTCATCTGGTTGTCCATAACTAGTCATAGTTTATGTATTTTATTTTTGAAGAAATATTAGCCCACAACTAATGATTCCTGAGCTGTCAGCATGGTGATTTTAACACTTAAGTGCAGCCTGATATTGGTCTAACATCTCCTGCTTGTACTTTTGCTGTCAGAGTTGTATATGAAATTAATTTCTATAAGATTGATTTTTTGAACAAGTTCTATCAGTGCTTTCAGCCATTTGCTTTTACAGCAATTCAGGTAGGTTATTTATACAGCATGACAAGAGTTGACAAAGTTCTGTAAAAGGATTTTATACAGCATTACAAGGGTTATTTTACTAGGAAAGTAACTCTTTAACCCTTTCTTGTTTTCTTAAATTTTGGACCAGTCCAAATTCAAAGGTTTTGGAGAAAATTAAAAGTGGATTTAATTTGAACAATTACCATTAAGTAGTGTAGAACATATTGTGGAAAAAGAAGACATTGCTTGTTACAAGCAATTTCTTGTTTTTCAACAATATTTTCTCAATTATAAATTCACAGGGACGTAAAATCCAGTGATTGAACAGGAAAGGGTTAACCAGGGGGTGGGTTGTCGTCATAAAACACTTTTTTCAACATATGATCAACATAATTTAGACTTTTCATTAGGATTGTAACAAAACTGAAGGATGTCATTTTGCAAACCAAAATTACAAATCACAAGAGGGTCAGAATGGCCCTAAATAGCTCACCTGACTAATTTATGATGATTGAAAAAAATCTTGAAAGAACACAGGCATGTTTGACCATTGAGGTTATCTGAAAATCTCTTTCAAATGGCACATCTACTCACGATTGAGATTAATTGTGACATTTTATGTTTAGCAACCAAAAATGGTCCTCACAAATATTGACTAAGGCACGTACACCGACTTGCCATAGTTACAACTTTGTCTTGCTCACTACAAGTAGACTTGACAAAAAGAAAGTAATTATAATCTTAAAAGTTGTCATGTTTGTTAAACACTGGAGATCAGTTGTTGTTTCTCTCTAGTTGCCCACCTCACTTGCGCATACCGCTTGTCTTTTGCCCATTGGTGAGAGACAAAAGGTACTTGTCACAATGATTGTGCCAAATGTTCGATGACAGTTGACAAATTTGTTTCTAATAATTTTTTAGTCATATTGCAGAGCATTTAACACTGGATTCCTGGTATTCCTCACACCAGTATTACCATTACATCCTTTCCTAGCCTCCAGCTGCCATGCCATTTAGGTTTAGGATCATCTACCCGAAATGCTGTAAAGGATATGTGCTGCTGCCAAGATTCAAACTCACGACACCCAAGGTTTGAAGATTGACACATTCCCAGATGCCCCATGGTGACAGCCCTGATGTACTCTCAGACACTTCACCACAGTAATAGCCCCATTGGCCATTGGCAGTAAGATTCATGCCAAGTTTGACTGAAATTGGCCCACTGGTTTGGAAGGAGAAGATGTTTACAGATTTCAAAATAAAAAAAAGCCCCTTTTGAGAAGGGGCACCCAAGGAACAATTCTGCCAAATTTGGTTGAAATTTGATGAATTGTTACTGAGGAGAGGAGGTTTAAAGATTTCAAAGTTGGGAAGCGCTACGCCGATATTTGTTAGTGAATCAAAATTTCGCAAACAACTTTTGAGAAAGTTCACCCAAGGAACATTCATGCCAAGTTTGGTTGAAATTGATCCCATGGCTACTGAGGACATGTTTAAAGATTTCAAAGTTGAAATAAGTCCCTCCCTTCCACGCCAAAATTTGGGGATCAATCAAAATTTGCCATCTTCTTTCAGAAGGGTCACCCAAGGAACATTCATGCCAAGTTTGGTTGAAATTGGCCCAAAGGTTACTGAAGAGAAGATGTTTAAAGATTTCAAAGTCGAAAATTGCCCGCCCTGCCACACCGATATTTGGGAGTCAATCAAAATTTGGTAAACTTCTTTTGAGAAGGGTCGACCAAGGAACATTTCTGCCAAGTTTGGTTGACATTTGCCCAATATGCCCTATAGTTACTGAGGGAACGATGTTTAAAGATTTCAAAATTAAAAACTGCCCCTCTCTGCCACGCCAATATTTTGGGGTCAATCAAAATTTTGCAAGCAACTTTTGAGAAGGGGCACCCAAGGAACATTCATACCAAGTTAGGTTGAAATTGACCGAATGGCTACTGAGGAGAAGGTGTTTAAAGATTTCAAAGTCTAAAACTGTCCTACCCTGTCATGCCAATATTTGGGGGTCAATCAAAATTTTGCGAACAACTTTTGTGAAGGGTCACCCATGGAATATTTCTGTCAAGTTTGGTTGAAATCAGCCCAGTGGTTACTGAGGAGATGTTTAAACAATTGTTGAGGGATTCCAACGAAAGACGGACAAAAAGTGATCACAAAAGCTCACCTTTTAGCATGTTGTGTATGGTGAGCTAATCATGTACATACAGGAAAAAATGTTCAAGGGAGAGACAGACAGGCTGAATCAAGTCCACCTGAAAAAAAATTTGTTTTGCAGGTGGACTTGAAAGCATTGTTTTGCAGGGTATAACAATAACTTCGAATGTTTAGGGGAGGACAAACTTACTTAAAACCACTGTCATCATCAGGGAAGAGGGATAGCACAGAGTCTTGTGGATTTTGTCCCTTCAAGGAATTCATGGAGCCCCTAATAGGGCTGACCTGTGGCTGGGACCCATAAAACATTCCCTCGCCGTTCTCTTTGGTAGGAAACTGGTCCAACTAAAAATAAAAGAAAAACTCTAAATAAATCTTTGCTTATGCAATTAACAGTTGGTAATTTTTCAGACTGGTCCAAATTGAAAGAAGTTATAAACCACAATGTACAAATTTTGATATTTTTTTCAACTTTCTGGTTAGAAAACATTGTGGAAAATGAAGAAATGCCTTGTTGGAAGTAATTTCTTCATTTTTTTAAGATGTTTTCCCAATTGTTTTTCATGTCAGGGGCATCAAACAGCATTGGTTATTAAGAATGAATCAAACAAGTAAGTCATACTGTGCCAGCTTAATATCTGACATCGAACTATGACCTTTAGCTTGGTTGATTGATTGATTGAATTGGTTTACACCACTTGTTTTTAAAGTTAAAAATATTCGAAAGTAACTATGATATTCAATCTCTACAATATTGAACATTATATGTACTGCTGCCATCCAGTAATTGGTTAACTTATTAAGCTACACCCACTTTTTTACAACCTCAAGGGGAAAAAGGTTTAATTGAAGAAATTTCTCATTATAAGCAATGTCTGCATTTTGAAAAGGTTGCCTACAACTTCTTTTGAGTTTCAACCTGTCTTTTTAAAGATTCTGTCGTCTAGTCATCTGGTTAACCAATTCCAATATAATTCAACTTTTTAACACCTCAGGAACAAAATCTTGTTTCAAGCAAATTTCTTCATTATTCAAAATGCTTTCCTACCAAAAGGCTAATGATATTTAAAGTTTCTTAAGCTAAAAATTTTATCTGCAACTTCTTTGGATTTGGACCATTGTAAGATTTTGTCCTTCAGTAATGGGTTTACAAACAATTTGACCATTGCATTCTTACGTCTTTCATGTAAGGCAAAGAAAAGAATCACTTATATTGGAGGTGGCAAAGGGATAATCCCTTTTGGGTAGATCTATTATCCGTAAAAATTAAATCGGCCATTGCCGTAATCATTTGATTGGTTTTATAGGTTGAAACATAATGATCAATATTGAATTTTCTCATGGTTGAACTGTTCAGCAAATATTTCTTTACCCCCAAAACTCATAAAGGCAGGTTTGGATTACATGTGTCACATTAGAACTTTGACCTTTTTGGCTCTAAATTATAAGTAACAAATTGCCATTGCACTTGATTCTGAAATCTTATAACAACTACTATTGTAACAATTTCAAGTAAATGAAAACAGATTTCAATTTTATGACTAGATTTTCTTTAACACCTAAAAAAGCTTCTTTTGAAAATATCAAGATTTTTTTAAGGCCAAAATAAGTTTTCAAGGCTAAATAACTTCAAACATAGATCATCATAATACTAAATAATTAATAAATCAAACAATGCACTAAATTTAAAGGACAGAAAACCATGTTATTATTGATTATGGATCACTTTTTCTTTCGAAAATTGAAATGATAAACACCTCTAGCCTAAAAGGAATAAACAGGAAAGGTAGACTGAGATCCGAATCTTTGTCTATGCCTAATGCAAAAATAGGAATATTCCAGGTTCAGCATGACAAAGGTTGACCCATTCCAAAACAATGATGCTTTTTGATGCCCCTTAAAAACAATTAGGAAAATATTGTGGAAATTGAAAAAATTGCTTGTAACAAGCAATTTCTTCATTTTCAACAAAATTTACTACCCCGAAATGTGAAAAAAAAATATAAGATTTCATAAACTTTATATCATTGTACGCAACTTCTCTCATTACAAACAGATCTAAAATTTGCTGTCTGGTAATATTGGTTAAACCTTTTCCTGTTTTATAAAATTTTAAACCTTTCCAAATTCAAAGGTTTTGCAGGCGACAATTTAAAGTCTATCTTATTTGAAAAATAACCTATCAGAAGGGTAGAAAATATTGTGAGAAAAGAAGAAATCGCTTGTGACAAGCAATTTCTTCTTTCCCACAATGTTTTCTCAAGTATAAAATCACAGGGACGTAAAAACCAGTGATTGTACAGGAAAGGGTTAAGAAGACAAAAGAAAATGTGAAAACATCACAAGCTTTCATTTCTTTTTGTACAAATCATTTCAAAAGTTTTCTGCCATCCCAAATGACAAAACTTTTGACTGGTCCAAATGGGAAAAGTTGCAGACACAACATTTCAAAGTGTGTGCAATTTGTAAAAAAGATTGACTGAATATGGTGAAAAACTGTGTATCAAGCCATTTCTCCTTTTCCCACATTGTTTTCCTTAGTATTACTTTACAGGGGTGTCAAAAAGTGTTATTGAGTAGTAATGGGCTAATAAGGAACAGTCAAACAACTGCATTACAAGACCTGTCTTTTAGGATTTAATCCGTTCCCCCACAATGACCCTTTCTGACGCCCCTCAAGAAAAACAATTGAGAAAATATTGTATAAAATGAACAAATTTGCTTGCAACAAGCTTATTCAAGGGCAGATCATTCAAAAACTGCCTGAGGTATCCAAATACTAATGGCCACATGCACAACTAGAAATCATAGATTCATTATAAGTTTCAGATCATTCCAATTGAAAATGTAGAAAAATTCAAGTTTGTCTGTGAATGGGTGAAAGCATAAAATATTCTTCTCGGAGAGCTTTAAAATTCACCAAATTTTCCATACCTTCAAAAAAAGTAAACATAAGTTCGAAAATCAATAATCCTTTCTTATCCAACTAACTCATTTTAGGCGATTAAATGCAAGCTTAGATAACAACATCCTTACATTACATGGTTTAAATGCCATCAGACAAATTAACATGATCAAGTTATTTCAATATTCTATTCATTCATTTCTTCAGATTATTTATGAAGTACAGATCTTTTCACTAAAATCTTTTTACAGTTTGTCAATGCTACAGACTGCCTTGATGCCCAAGCTCTATAGCTTCTAATTGCTGTAGAATTGGGTAGCAGAGGGTTACCCTTTCTTGTTTCAAACTTTTTTAGACCTGTACTAGTACAAAAGTTTTGCAGACTGAAATTCGAAGTGGATTTAATCTGAAAAAATTTAACCCTTTCCTGTTTTTCAAAATTTTAGACCTGTCCATATTCAAAGGTTTTGCATATTAGATTTAATTTGAAAAATATCCTTTTAGTAGGGTAGAAAATGTGGAAAAAGAAGGAATTGCTTGTTATAAGCTCAATGCTCGATAATAAAATCACAAAGACATAAAAACCAGAAATTGAACAGGAAAGGGTTAAGCCACTCTCTCTTTCAGAGACGTGGAAGCACCGGAATGTCGGTGTAAATAGAGGGACTCTATAAGTCTAGCTTTCATCTCAGTCAAACTAAAAGAATTAGTACATAATTTTTCTTAACCCATGCCCACACATTATAACACTTTATGACGCCCTTCAAGAAAAAAATCAGAAAAACATTGTGTAAAATGAAGATATTGCTTGTAACAAGCAGATTTTTTTTATTTTTCACAATATTTTCTATCCAGAATGTTGAAAAAATCTAAAGTTTCACAAACTTTGAATTGTTGTCTGCAACTCCTTTCAAGTTAGACTAGTCTGAAATCTTACCGTCTGGTAGCGGATTAAGCCTTGGTGAGTGATAGTCCCCTATGTGATTTTTCTTTATTTTGTCTAAAGTCTAAAATTCTGTCATCTAGTAAAAGGTTAAATTTGACAACCAACACTGGGATGTCTGATATATCTTGAATATTTTTGAATGGTAATGACTATTGATTCATTGACAGTTCTTTTCACCAAAAATAGAGAGATAATGAAATTCAACTCTGTAACAATATCACCGAATGTGGTAAAAACTTTATTAAATGACATGAATGTGCCGTCCCCCACTGAATAAATTGCGAATCTTATTACATAAATATTTCAGCAGATTGGCGATTGACCAATTACCAGATGACAAAATTTTAGACTGGTCCAAATTGAAACATACTGCAGATGGAAATTTCAAGTTAACCCTTTCCCGTTTTTTGGAAATTTTAGACTAGTCCGAATTGAAAGAGGTTGCAGATGTCAATGAAGACTGGATGCCATTTGAAAAGAAATCATCCTGTGGTAAAAAATATTGTGGAACAAGGTGCCAAATTGTCACAAGATACGCCCGTCACACTGCTTAATATTAACTGGGGGTTTGAATAGAACTGAGGTTATTTTGAATGAATATTTTTTGTCAAACAAAGTATGAAAAACAACAAAGGACAATAACTCAAAATTTACGCTAAGTAAAGTTATGGTTCTTGTACACTGCACTCCCACATGGTGAGCTCTATCCATCCATGAAGTTTCATGATTCTAGCTATTATACTTTTAGAGATATACTCCGGACAAGATACAAGTATAAAAAACAACAAAGGGCAATAACTAAAAAAATAGGCTAAGAAGAGTTATGGTTCTTGTGCACTGCACTCCTACTAGGTGAGCTCTATCCACCCATGAAGTTTCATGATCCAAGCTATTTTACTTTTAGAGATATACTCCAGACAAGATTCAAGTATGAAAAACAACAAAGGGCAATTACTCAAAAAATAGGCTAGGTAGAGTTATGGTTCTTGTACACTGCACTCCCAATTGACGAGCTCTATCCATCCATGAAATTTCATGATTCTAGCTATTATGTTTTAAGAGATATACTCCGGACAAGATTCAAGTATAAAAAACAACAAAGGGCAATAACTCAAAAAATAGGCCGGGTAGAGTTATGGTTGTTGTACACTGCACTCCTATGTGGTGAGATCTATCCATCCATGAAATTTCATGATTCTAGCTATTATACTTTTAGAGATATACTCCTGACAAGATTCAAGTATGAAGAACAACAAAGGGCAATAACTCAAAAAATAGGCTAAGTAGAGTTATGGTTCTTGTGTACTGCAATCTCCCTTGGTGAGATCTATCCATCCATAAAATTTCATGATTCTAGCTATTATACTTTTAGAGATATACTCCTGACAAGTTTCAAGTATGAATAACAACAAAGGGTAATAACTCAAAAATAGGCTAGGTAGAGTTATGGTTCTTGTGCACTGCACTCCCACTTGGTGAGATCTATCCATCCATGAAGTTTCATGATCCTAGCTATAATACTTTTAGAGATATACTCCAGATTAGATTCAAGTATGAAAAACAACAAAGGGCAATAACTATAACAAGAGGGCCAGAATGGCCCTAAAATCGCTCACCTGACTAATGTAAGATGATTCAAAATTGAAATTGGCCCAATGGTTACTGAGGAGAAGATGTTTAAAGATTTCAAAGTAAAAACTGCCCTACCCTTCCAAGCCCTTATTTGGTCATCAATCAAAATTCTAGAACAACTTTTGAAAAGGGTCACTCAAGGAACATTCATACCAAATTTGGTTGAAATTGGCCCAATAGTTACTGAGGAGAAGATGTTTAAAGATTTCAAAGTCAAAAAAGTGCCTGACCCTGCCACGCCCATATTTGGGCATAAATCAAAATTCCAGGAACAACTTTTGAAAAGGGTCACCAAAGGAACATTCATGCAAAGTTTGGTTGAAATTGACCCAATGGTTACTGAGGATAAGATGTTTAAAGATATCAAAGTTAAAAAAAACTGCCACGCCCATATTTGGGCATAAATCAAAATTCTGCGAACAACTTTTGAAAAGGGTCACCCAAGGAACATTCATACCAAATTTGGTTGTAATTGGCCCAATAGTTACTGAGGAGAAGATGTTTAAAGATTTCAAAGTAAAAACTGCCACGCCCATATTTGGGCGTGAAACAAAATTCTGCCAAACAACTTTTGAAAAGGGTCATCCAAGGAACATTCATACCAAGTTTGGTTGAAATTGGCCCAATGGTTCCTGAGGTGTAGATGTTTAAAGATTTCAAAGTCAAAAACTGCCACGTCCGGCCACGCCCATATTTGGGCATAAATCAAAATTCTGCGAACAACTTTTAAAAAGGGTCATCCAAGGAACATTCATGCCAAGTTTGGATGAAATTGGCCCAATGGTTACTGAGGAGAAGATGTTTAAAGATTTCTAAGTCAAAAACTGCCACGCCCTGCCACGCCCAAATTTGGGCATAAATCAAAATTCTGCGAACAACTTTTAAAAAGGGTCATCCAAGGAACATTCATGCCAAGTTTGGATGAAATTGGCCCAATGGTTACTGAGGAGAAGATGTTTAAAGATTTCTAAGTCAAAAACTGCCACGCCCTGCCACGCCCATATTTGGGCGTAAATCAAAATTCCACGAACAACTTTTGAAAAGGGTCACCAAAGGAACATTCATGCCAAATTTGGTTGAAATTGGCCCAATGGTTACTGAGGAGAAGATGTTTAAAGATTCCTAAGTCAAAAACTGCCACGCCCTGCCACGCCCATATTTGGGCATAAATCAAAATTCCACGAACAACTTTTGAAAAGGGTGACCCAAGGAACATTCATACCAAATTTGGTTGAAATTGGCCCAACGGTTACTGAGGAGAAGATGTTTAAAGATTTCTAAGTTAAAAACTGCCACGCCCTGCCACGCCCATATTTTGGGGTCAATCAAAAATCCGCGAACAACTTTTGAGAAGGGTCACCCAAGGAACATTCCTACCAAGTTTGGTTGAATTCCGCCCAGTGGTTACTGAGGAGAAGATGTTTAAAGAATTGTTGATGACTTCCGACGCACGATGCACAACGCAAGACGCACAACGCACAAAGGACAAAAGGTGATACCAAAAGCTCACCTTGAGCACGTTGTGCTCAGGTGAGCTAAAAATAGGCTAGGTAGAGTTATGGTTCTTGTACACTGCTCTCCCAATTGAAGAGCTCTATCCATCAATGAAATTTAATGATTCTAGCTATTATACTTTTAGAGATATACTCCAGTAAAGATTCAAGTATGAAGAACAACAAAGGGCAATAACTCAAAAAATAGGCCAGGTAGATATTGGTTCTTGTACACTGCACTCCCCCTTGGTGAGATCTATACATCCATGAAGTTTCATGATCCTAGCTATAATACTTTTAGAGATATACTCCAGACAAGATTCAAGAATGAAAAACAACAAAGGGCAATAACTAAAAAAATAGGCTAGGTAGAGTTATGGTTCTTGTACACTGCACTCCTACTTGGATAGATCTATCCATCCATGAAATTTCATGATTCTAGCTATTATACCTTTAGAGATATACTCGAGACAATATTCAAGTATGAAGAACAACAAAGGGCAATAACTCAAAAAATAGGCTAGGAAGAGTTATGGTTCTTGTGTACTGCACTCCCCCTCTGTGAGATCTATCCATCCATGAAATTTCATGATTCTAGCGATTATACTTTTAGAGATATACTCCGGACAAGTTTCAAGTATGAAAAACACCAAAAGGCAAGAACTCAAAAATAGGCTAGGTAGAGTTATGGTTCTTGTACACTGCATTCCCCCTTGGTGAGATCTATCCATCCATGAAGTTTCATGATCCTAGCTATAATACTTTTAGAGATATACTCCAGACAAGATTCAAGTATGAAAAACAACAAAGGGCAATAACTAAAAAAATAGGCTAGGTACAGTTATGGTTCTTGTACAGTGCACTCCCACTTGGTGAGCTCTATCCATCCATGAAATTTCATGATTCTAGCTATTATACTTTTAGAGATATACTCCGGACAAGTTTCAAGTATGAAAAATAACAAAGGGCAATAACTCAAAAAATAGGCTAGGTAGAGTTATGGTTCTTGTGCACAGCACTCCCCCTTGGTCAGATCTATACACCCATGAAGTTTCATGATCCTAGCTAAAATACTTTTAGAGATATACTCCGGACAAGATTCAAGTATGAAAAACAACAAAGGGCAATAACTCAAAAAATAGGCCAGGTAGAGTTATGGTTATTGAGCACTGCACTCCATATTGATGAGAAGAATTTAACTGCCAAGTTTAAAGTCAATCGGACTTACGGTGACAGAGTTATGCTTCGGACAAAGAAATGGACACTGCCGGACGCACGGACACCACGGGTGATCCCATAATACGTCCCGTCTTCGACGGGCGTATAAAAAGGAGAAATTGCTTGTTACAAGCAATTTCTTCTTTTTCCACAATGTTTCCTTGAGTATACAATCACAGGAACGTAAAATCCCGTATTTGAACAGGAAAGGGCTAATGAAATTTTAAAAATCTTTATCTTTGTATGTACAGAACCTTGTGGGAAATGAAGAAATTGCTTATCATGAGCAATTTCTTCATTTTCCACATTATTTTCCCAAGTTATTTTCTTTGGGGGGGGGGGATCTAAAAGTGTCATTGTGTGGGAAAGAAAACTTAAGCATTCAAACTTAAATAGGATCATCCAATTCGTCTAGATCAGGCGGGGATCCAGAGTATTTCTATCAGTAGGAGTCCCACCTATACGATAATTGAATTCCGAATTTCACCAATACATAACCATGATTTTTTTTTTTTTTTTAAATTCTGGGAGGACAGGGGATGGGGGTGTTCCAGACCCCTTGTATCCACCCCCTCCCCCTTAAATCAAATCATGCTGATCAAAACTGCGGAACCTAGATATTGTTACATACTTGCTGAACAATTCTAGTGTATTTTACAACTTGCTATGAGAAATCTTTTCTGAAAGATGGAACTTAAATCATTATCTGACAACAAAATCTTAAGACTTTTTTTAGTTGATGGAATTTCAAATATCTTTATTTGGTAGAAAACATTTTGTATAATGTAGAATTACATATGACAAGCAATTAATTCATTTGCCACAATGTTTTCAAAAGATTTTTATCTGGGCTTATAAAAGCGGGATTGTGTGGGAATGGGTTTAGAATGGTTAATTATTTTCATTTCAAGGGTACAAACACATACTTGACAAAAGATTTTTCTTTATCTGATTCAAATATTTTATTAACACTTGACATGGAATTTTAATCGGTCAATATTGCAGTCTAACCCATTCCCTTATAGATCTTTTTTAGCCTGGTCCAAATTGAAAGAAGTAAATGCAGACAACAATTTAAAATTTATAGAATTCTAAATGTTTTCATCCCTTTGGATTACAAACATTGTGGATAATGAAGAAATTGCTTGATACAAGCAATTTCTTCATTTTCTACAATGTTTTCCAAAGCTTTTTTCTTGAGAGGCGTAAAAATGCTGGAATGGGTTAAATATAACACAATGATACAGTAGGTGATAGTATTAACCCTTGTCATGCTGTATAAATTACTTTACTGAATTGCTGTAAAATCAAAGGGCTGAAAGCACTGATAGCACTTGTTGTTCAAAAATCAATATTTTTTTTTTAGAAATCAACTTCTTAAGCAACTCTGACAGGAAAAGTACAAGCAGGAGGTATAGACTAAGATCAGCCTGCACATAAGTGCAGTCTGATCTTAGTCTACACCTCCTGCCAAAACTGGAATATTCCGGGTTCAGCATGACAAGAGTTAATAGGAACACCTTGGTCCTAAATTTTTTTGTTTACCTTATTTTCAGAGATCTTAATTTTAACAATCTTTTATAGACCATCCACTAAATGATTAATCCGAGACACAGTTATAAAGAATTTCAATACAAAATTTTAATGGCAGAAATACCCCACAAGCACTTTAAGTAAAGTAAAAAGGTTTAGGCGTACATTATGAATTAAATGATTAATTTCAGACACAGCTACTAGTGGTAAAGTGGACAATTTAACAAAAAATAAATCTCATGTGAAAATGGTTCTTCAGCTCACTGAGCAATTCGGGAATTCATCCCACCAAAATCATTGAAAATTTGGTGTCCTTAACATAACACTATAAGAGAAGATATATGAGCGCGTGCGTGACATTTCCAACCATTACTCATGTGCGCAAAGTAAAGATTCAGATCAGACTGTGCATCCGCACAGTCTGATCAGAGTCTTCACTCTGCGCTCTGTAGATAGATACTGACCCAAAGCTTCTTTAAACAATCAGCGAATATTCTAATTGCCCCGAAATGGCTGTCCAGGATGCTCAATGTGTGCGAGCCACGCACCTGCGAAATTGTTGGAAATGTTGCGCACAGGCTCATATGAGACATCAACTCATTACAGGGGTTGACACTAACTTTGCTTCAATGGGATCTAACAGGAATCCCTAGTTATTATTTCAGGTATCCCTCCAGATAATCAGGGATCCCTCCTTGATATACATTAACACATTCACACGCAATCCTGTCCTTTTCTAAGCCCAACTTGAAAAAAACAAAAACTAAGAAAACATTGTGGAAAATGCTACAAGCAATTTCTTCATTATCCACAATGTTTTCTACAAAAACAAGCAAACAAAAATTCAGGAGCATTAGTTGATACATTAACATCTGTTGTACTGGAGAAATATGGAAGGATCCTGACGGACTCCCTAGCCTTAGATAGCTGGGGTCCCTTCTGATTTTCAGGGATCCTCGGAATCCTGGGACACTGTTAGTGTCAACCTCTGCATTACCAGAAGACAAAATTTTAGACTGGTCTAAATTCAGAGAAGTAATGCAGACAAAAATTTTAAATTGCTGGTATTTAAAATCTTTGTCTTCATGGTAGATAAAAACATTGTGAATAATGAAGAAATTGCTTTTTACAAAGCTGTAGTTACAATGTTTAAATCGCCAAATCGACAAAAATGCTTCACATACATGTTTCAAGTTAACTTCCGTTTTAAACGAATTATTTAACCCTTGTCATGCTGTATAAATTTCCATACTGAATTGCTGTCAAATCAAAGGGCTGAAAGCACTGATAGAACTTGTTGTTCAAAAATCAATATCTTTTTTTAGAAATCAACTTCATAAACAACTCTGACAGGAAAAGTACAAGCAGGAGGTGTAGACTAAGATCAGCCTACACATAAGTGCAGTCTGATCTTAGTCTAAACCTCCTGACAAAACCGGAATATTCCGGGTTCAGCATGACAAGGGTTAATTTATTGATCGATTCTTTGAATGATCCACCAATTGCTTGACTCAAGCACTAAATTGTCTCAGGTGAGCTAGATATATTCTATTTCATTATCACCAAGTCTTATATTATAACTGATCATTATCAAGCAGTAGAATTACCTTTGATTTATCAAAAGAAAAGTATAGAAAAAATAGGCAGTCATAACAAAAATGGCACAAGATAAATGTATCATGGCATTTTCTAAAATGAAGTAAGGGTTGATTGAGGGTCAATTTAAGTGAAAATCCATTAACAGAAAAAATATTTTGTCTTTAGAACGCAGGATGGGTTAAAATCTTTTGAGACATTCAAAATCTATAATATTGACAACTTTATAACATTAAACTCAAACTTAGTACTTAAGTATTATAAACAACCATTAAAAGTATGGATTCCATTACTATTATGCCTGAATAATATCAAATATATCATGTTTACAATTTAACCCATAACAAAATGACAAATATTAAGACTGGCCAAAATTCAAACAAGTTGCAAATGAGATTTTCAATTTAATGAATCTAAAAAGAGTCTTTTCTAGGGTAGGAAAACATTGTAACTAAGAAATAGCTTCAAATTTTTCTTGGTGGCTTTCAACAAGAGGAACAATAGGGCCTGTGCAGCTCCACTGGCTGAAATTAGTCCACTCACACTATGTAATTTTTTTTCCATAATGCTCTTTACCCATATAGAAAATCATTTTTGAAAGTTCTTACGCTTGAAACTGCCGTCTGCAAAATCATTCAATTTAAAAATTTAACCCTTGCCATGCTGGTTAAAATCTTTTTCAGAGTTGTATAAAAATCAAAGAGCTGAAAGCGCTGGTAGTACTTTTTGTTTTTGCAACCTGTACTGTCAGCCCTTCCATTTCAATGCAATTCCGTAGAGGATTTTATCCAGCATGACCAGGATTACAGAGAATATAACAACACATTTATGCTGTACATAGGATAAAAGCCGTACCAATAACAGCTGTGGTTTTTTATGAATCAAAATAATGTTTATAGATTTATGTAGACCATGAGGCAAGCAACATTAAAAAACAATTTCCTGGAAAAAAACAATGGAATAAAATGAATAGTTTGAGACAAAATTATTTTCAAAGGTTTTTACTTTGTTTGCAGTGGCAAACAGAGTTCTTCATGGAACATTATTGTTTAAAGGAATATGAGAGAGGACCATCTAGGGATACTATGAAGTTCGGTTGAGGTCTGAACAGCAGTTTCTGAGGAGAAGTTTTTTAAGATAAGTTTACACACTAACTAGCGAAGTGATGCACTCTCAACCGACAGCTTCATATCAATAGTTTGCTTGCTTTTGGAGCCAAAAAGAAAATTAGTTGGTTGACTTAAATGTCCTAACTCAACAAGAATAAGCCAACCCCCCCAAAAAATGTTTAAAAAAACATCTGATAATGTCGGAGTTAACAGTTTACTTCTGGTCTTAATGAACAGTTCATTGGTCATTTGATTCTTACTTGACAGCTCCAGTCTGTGAATTATTGGAAAGTAATTTGTTTGCAGTTGAGCTTGAACATAATTATCCAGACTTACCTTTGTTTGTAGTTGTATTGAGCCAATAAACAAAACCTAATAATCTGTTAATCAATACATGGGACCCTTATCAACACCATAAATCATATTGTTTCAATCAATGATCCTACTGAACTTGATGCACTCTATTTATGGGACTTAATACAAAAATTTTAACCCATTACCACATGGCAAGATTTTTCATTTTGATGTTATTCTCAAAAACATGGATTATGTTTAAAGCCATATCTGCCCCCAAAACACACAATAAACTATACTCCAGACTCAAAAGCATAATTAGATATGACGATTGGAATTATAAGATCAACCTAAATCTACGCAGTAAGCATACAATTCATGAAAGAAGTAACAATATTTTAACCCTTGTCATGCTGATCCAGGAATATTCCTGTTTGGGCAGGAGGTATGGACAGAGATCAACCTGCATATATGTGCAGTCTGATCTTAGTCTACACGACCTTTTGGTCCCTTTCAAGCTAGAATTGTTTATAAAAATCAGTTTTTAAATGAAATATTGACCTGCAACTAGTGCTTCCAGTGATTTCAGTCTTTTGATTTTGGTGCAATTCTAAACATGACAAGGGTTAAAATGTGACCCACCACAATTTAAGGTTTGTTTACATCAAATAATGACGTCAGTGATGACGTTTTAATCTTCGCCAGTCATTCAAACAACTAGCTAGGTCACGAAAATTAACGCAATCCTCCGTAAAGTTTAGTAATCAGCACCTGTGCATATAACAGTCCATGCCGAAATTTGGTGAAGATTTCCGGTAAAAAAGTTGAGTGCATTCGTCTCAATTTCAAAATGTAAACAAACACAAATTTAAATGGACAAGAAAAGCAGAAAATACTCTTTCTAGAGAACATCACTCATACCCTGACTTTGCATATCGATATTAAGAAGGCTCTTGTTTGCTTTAGTGACCAAACAAGCAATAGATTATTTCAACTATTTTTTTCTTCTTCGTAGGGCAGATATGGCTCTAATTTTGTTATTTTTGCACTGACAGTCAAATATGAGAAAGGCTTTTGTTTGTTTGAATGGGGTTTAACGCCGCTTTTAACAATCTTTCAGTTATATCGCGGCGGCTGGAGCACCTAACAATGGATTCCTGGTATTTCTCGCACCAGCACTACCACTACACCCTTTCCTAGCCTCCAGCTGCCATCCCACATAGCCTTTCGATTATCTGCCAATTGGTGGTAGACAAATGTCGGAAAGAGTATTGCCGCTGTCGGGGATCAAACCCGGGACCCTTTGAATGAAAGTCCGACGCGCTACCAACTGCGCTATGACGGCGGCTATGAGAAAGGCAGAAAGCGGTAAACCTTTCTTAAATTTTTTCTGACAATCTTTCTCCCACAGTTTAACCCATTACAAGATTTAAGAAATTAATACTGGTCGAAATTCAACAAAAATGCATCTACACAAATTTCAAGCAAGTGAAATTTTAACCCTTGTCATGCTGAATAAAATCCTCTTTAGAATTGCATTGAAATCAAAGGGCTGATAGTACCGGATGTAATCATTGTGGGTTAATAACTCTTGTGAAAATGTATGCAACAAGCAATTCTGGAAAAATTAATCCTTTCCCATTCAAATACGGCATTGTATGTTCCTGTGAATGTATACTCAAGAAAACATTGTGGAAAAAGAAGAAATTGCTTGTAACAAGCAATTTTTCCTTTTTCCACAATATTTTCTACCACATAGGATGGTTTCTTTTCAAATGGCATCCAGTTTTCATTGTCGTCTGCAACATCTTTCAATTTGGACTAGTCTAAAATTTCCAAAAATGGGAAAGGTTAACGGGATAGGCAGGAGGTGTACACTAACATCAGACTGCACAAATATGCAGGCTGATCCTTGTCTATACCTCCTGCCAAACCGCAATATTCCGGGTTCTGCATGACATTAGGCTAGAGTTCTGCCAAGCCTTTGACCTTAGGGGGCCAGTGGCCCATTTAAGCCAAGAATATGGGGCCACTTTTCCAAAACATGGGGCCACTATTTTATGAGGTGGTATATATGGTGTGAACAGAATCAATGAGAAAATCTCAAGGGCTTTCTTCTCATTTAAAAGTAAACAATATAATGAATTAAAAATACAGTTTCGAGCTGTTAATGAATTATTTTCCTTGTGCTTAATACAAAAAGAACAAGTCATTGAGATTTTACTTGAATCATAAGATAGCAACGGAAAGTCCGAGAGCCATTTATTTTGGAACTTTTTTTCGTAGCTCGATTTGGCTATTTCGTCCCGGATTCTGATTGAGATTCGGCCGATTTTGAAGGCCCGGGTTTGTTTGGCTGATCATCGCCGCCAGTTTGTGATCTCTTTGGCTCACTCTGGCCTAGGAAGCTCAAGATTGGTTTTGTTTTCTTTTTTTCTGCCATTGCGCCGTCACAAAACAGCGAGTTTATGATTCAGAAGGAATATTTCGTTACGTCAAACTTAAATGTGTTATTTTTATTTTAGCGCTATTCATTGGCTGATATGACCGAAAACGAAGTATATAGTGCACAGTAAACCAATCAGAGCGACCTTTTCTATCAATATTAACGCTCTGAATTACCAAGGGGAACCCTGGAAGTAAATAAAAACCCAAACATCCGCTGATTCATCCTTCGTACTTACAGCGCACGGTTCGTAACTTTAACGCGCCGGTCAGCCCCCCGGTCATAATTTTTAGGGGCCATCTGTTATTTTTCTGCGCCAATCCCACAATAGCGCGCCCTTGGCAGAACTCTGCATTAGGGTTAACAAGTCATGCTGAACCTTGAATATTTTTTATTTGGCACTAGGCACAAAGATCAGCCTGCACGTTAAAGCAGTCTGATCTTAGTCTACACCACCTGCTTGTGAGACTTTTAAGTCATAGTAGTTTAGAATTGATTTGAAATATTGACCGACAATCCAGTGTTTTCAGCCTTTTGATCATATTACACTTTGATACAGCATGACATTGGATTGATATCTCTAACTTTCTGGAAGAAAGCAAATGTAAAATGAAGAAATTGCTTAACCCATTACCAGATGGGAAAGTTTTAGACTGGTCCAAGTTGAAAGGGGTTGCAGACGACATTTCTAAGTTTATGAAATTTTAGATTTTTTCAACTTTCTGGGTAGAAAATATTGTAGAAAATGAAGAAATTGCTTGTCACAAGCAATTTCTTCATTTCACACAATGTTTTCCCAATTATTTATCTTTAGGGGAGTCCAAAAGCATCACTGTGTGGGAATTGGTTAAGAAATAATCACACTATAAATAAATGAAGAGGATGCATACATTAGTGTGATGAAGTTTTTAGGTTCATACCTCAATGAAAACAAAGAAATATTTTGTTAATTTATTATACTTTAACATCATCATGACAAACAAAACAAAGACAATTTTTACTAGTATTGCGCAAGCCATACAAAATAATTTCTTGCACAAAATTTTGTTCATGGAAAATGCTTGAATCTTGATAAATGAAACCAAAATTGAATTATTTTTTAAATAAACATACTATTTCTTAATTTTCCACAGTCTTCTCAAACAAATTCGTACAAATTTAGAGCAGGATGATATGAGGAGGGTTTAGCATTTTGGCTTGTAGTAAACAAGTAAGACAAATCTTACAGACTGAATTGGCTTTTGTATGGTGTCTTTTGGGTTTGTTTGTTTTTTTCTAATAAAAGATTCTCATGCATCAACTCATGAAAACAAAGTTCCAAACAAGCTGTTACTACGGTATTTTTGAGAACTAAAACAGGATAACATTGTGTATGTGAAATGCCATGCCCCAATGACAACCTTTTTTTTGGAAATGTGACCTTGATAAGTCACCTTGACCTTGATGGATAACCTAAACTAAAACCAACAGATGCCTATCAGCCCTAGGAACCTATGTCTCAAATATTAGCCTTGTATGTTCAACAGTGTTTGAATAACAGCAAGATGTTAAGTTTTTGAATTCATTTAATAAGAGATGACCTGACCTTGGTGGATGACCTGGACCTTACAACCACTTGATGTTTTTCAATGCAAGGAATATACCCATAATCAGGGGTCGACACTAACAGTGTCCTGGGATCCCCAGGATCCCTGAAAATTTGAAGGGACCCCAGAAATCTCAGGCTAGGGATTCCATCAGGATCCTTCAATATTTCTCCTTAATGTATCAACTAATGCTCCTGATTTTTTGTTTGCTTGTTTTTGTAGGAAACATTATGGATAATCCACAATGTTTTCCGAAAGCTTTTTTTCAAGCGGGGCTTAGAAGGGCAGGATTGCTTGTAAATGAGTTAATTTATATCAAGGAGGGATCCCTGATTATCTGGAGGAAACCCTGAAGTAATAGGTACTGGGATTCGTGTGGGATCCCATTGGAGCAAAGTTGGTGTCGACCCCTGATAATATGAGCCATATGTCTTGAACAGTGTTTGAAGTAAGTGCAGAATGTTAAATTAAGTTAACAAAATTTGTGACCTTTAAAAGTAACCTTGACCTTGATGGTTGACCCTAATCTTACAACTAACTGCTAGGAACCAATGTTCCAAATATGAGCTATGAATCTTGAAGGGTGTGTTAGTGAAGTTTTTGTGTTAAGTTTACTGCTCACAGACAGAAAGAAACAGATAGACAGACAGAAACAAAATGGCAATGATCATATAGAGGGGGGGGGGCAAAAAAATTAGAAATATATCCTACAAACATCAATTGCATGGATTGTGTGTTAAAATTTATTTCAATGATTTTACCCTCTGTCATGCTGAATAGAAACTGGCAGTCCTGATTTGGATCACTCTTTGCTTTCAAAATTAATTCTTTAAACAAGTCTGCCTTGAAAGGGGCAAACAGGTGGTATAGACTAAGATCATGCCGCACATATATCCATGCTGATCTTTGTTCAATGCCATGAGGAGAAACAGCAATATTTCAGGCTTAGCATGAAAAGGATTACTGTTTGGACACACAATAAAACTCAACCATGTTTAGTTGAGAACATCATACATTAAGTACAATCTGGTGAGAATTTTCAATGACACCAAATATTTACAAGTCATTGTGTTAATTTGTTATCAAACAAGACTAAAACAGTGCTTTATTTACCTGAATAAATGACTTTTGACACCCTCTTTGTTAATAGAACAAAACCTGATCTGATTACAGGTTCAATACCAAAAATTAAAGATAAAATACCAAATGATAAAGTTACACCCTTTTAACTCAGCACCAAGAAGATCTGACTATGCAAACTTTGTAGGTCTTTAACCCTTTCCTGTACAATCCCAATTTCATAATTAGAGAAGTTATTTGGGAGATGTTGTTTGAACCAAAAGTTAGCAGATCACAAGCAAAAGCTAGCAGATCACAGACGACAAACTCTACAGATCCTAAATGCTAACAAGAGCACTACATACTCAAGTGAGCTAAAAGTGTGCAAAATATATCAAAATCCAATCATAAACATTATAGTTATGGAGCTGAGACAAGAACATAATGAAAATTATAGTCTTCAATGACCCCTAAGTGTGGCCTTACCTTGGAGATACTAATTAGAGGGTTGTTTAACCCATTCCCACTCGGTGACGCTTTTAGACGCCACCAAGAACAAAGGGCTTAGGAAAACATTGTGGAAAATGAAGAAATTGCTTGTTACAAGCAATTTCTTCATTTTCTACAATGTTTTCTACCGAGAAAGTTAAACAAATACAAAATTTCATAATCTTTAATTTTTCGTCTGCAACTTCTTTCAATTTTGACAATTCTAAAATTTTGTTTTGTGGGAATGGGTAAATACACAATTAGGTCAAAGTGATGAACACAGGTGAAAAGTTAGTTGAAAGTACATAAATCAAAGTAGGAAGTTATGTAATGGCTTCTCCACAACGCACATGCAGAGACAAACAGTCCCATTTCAATTATGGCTTAACGCACTCCCTCTCAATTCCTTCTTTTTGCACCCCTGGAGAAAAAATATTTTGAAAACATCGTAGAAAATGAAATTGCTTGTTGCAAGCAATTTCTTTATTTCCTTTAATTCCTCTAACCAAAAAGACAAAATTGTAAAATTTCATTAACTTCAATTTGTTGTTTGCAACTTCTCTCAAAATTGACATGTCTAAAAATTTGTTGTGTGGTAATGGCTAACAAGGTGCCAAATTGTCACAAGATACGCCCGTCACACTGCTTAACCCTTGTCATGCTATATAGAATCCCTTACGGAATTGCCATAAAATCAAAGGACTGAGAGCACTGAAAGTAATTGTTCAATAGTCAATATTTCTTTTGAAAATCAATTTCATAACTTCTTTGACAGGAAAAGTACAAGTAGGAGATGTAGACCAAGATCAGACTGCACTTATGTGCAGGCTGATCTTTGTCTATACCTCCTGCCAAAACCGGAATATTCGGTGTTCAGCATGATGAGGGTTAATATTAACTGGGGGTTTGAATAGATCTGAGGTAATTTTGAATGAATATTTTTTGTCAAACAAAGTATGAAAAACAATAAAGGACAATAACTCAAAAAATAGGCTAGGTAGAGTTATGGTTCTTGTACACTGCACTCCCACTTGGTGAGATCAATCCATTCATGAAGTTTCGTGATTCTAGCTATTATACTTTTAGAGATATACTCCGGACAAGATTCAAGTATGAAAAACAACAAAGGGCAATAACTCAAAAAATAGGCTAGGTAGAGTTATGGTTCTTGTACACTGCACTCCCACTTGGATAGCTCTATCCATCCATGAAATTTCATGATTCTAGCTATTATACTTTTAGAGATATACTCTGGACAAGATACAAGTATGAAAAACAACAAAGGGCAATAACTAAAAAAATAAGCCAGGTAGAGTTATGGTTCTTGTGCACTGCACTCCCCCTTGGTGAGATCTATACACCCATGAAGTTTAATGATCCTAGCTATAATACTTTTAGAGATATACTCCGGACAAGATTCAAGTATGAAAAACAACAAAGGGCAATAACTCAAAAAATAGGCTAGGTAGAGTTATGGTTCTTGTACACTGCACTCCCACTTGGATAGCTCTATCCATCCATGAAATTCCATGATTCTAGTTATTATACTTTTAGAGATATACTCTGGACAAGAATCAAGTATGAAAAACAACAAAGGGCAATAACTCAAAAAATAGGTCAGGTAGAGTTATGGTTCTTGTGCACTGCACTCCCCCTTGGTGAGATCTATACACCCATGAAGTTTCATGATCCTAGCTATAATACTTTTAGAGATATACTCCAGACAAGATTCAAGTATGAAAAACAAACAAGGGCAATAACTCAAAAAATAGGCTAGGTAGAGTTATGGTTCTTGTACATTGCACTCCTACTTGGAGAGCTCTATCCATCCATGAAATTTCATGAGTCTAGCTATTATACTTTTAGAGATATACTCCGGACAAGATTCAAGTATGAAAAACAACAAAGGGCAATAACTCAAAAAATAGGCTAGGTAGAGTTATGGTTCTTGTACACTGCACTCCCACTTGGTGAGCTCTTTCCATCCATGAAGTTTCATGATTCTAGCTATTATACTTTTAGAGATATACTGTTGACAAGATTCAAGTATGAAAAACAACAAAGGGCAATAACTCAAAAAATAGGCCAGGTAGAGTTATGGTTCTTGTGCACTGCACTCCCCCTTGGTGAGATCTATACACCCGTGAAGTTTCATGATCCCAGCTATAATACTCTTAGAGATATACTTCAGACAAGATTCAAGTATTAAAAACACAAAGGGCAATAACTCAAAAAATAGGCTAGGTAGAGTTATGGTTCTTGTACACTGCACTCCTACTTGGTGAGCTCTATCCATCCATGAAATTTCATGATTCTAGCTATTATACTTTTAGAGATATACTCCAGACAAGATTCAAGTATGAAAAACAACAAAGGGCAATAACTCAAAAAATAGGCCAGGTAGAGTTATGGTTCTTGTGCACTGCACTCCGTATTGATGAGAAGAATATAACTGCCAAGTTTAAAGTCAATCGGACTTAAGGTGACAGAGTTATGCTCCGGACAAAGAAGTGGACACCGCTGGACAAACGGACGCCAGGACGCCTGGACACCACGGGTGATCCCATAATATGTCCCGTCTTCGAAGGGCGTATAAAAAGCAATCCATACTCTCATGTGAAGTAATTTAATTTTATCTGTACTTTGTAAATCTATTATGCTAAATTTTTGGACTAAATTTATGTAAAAGTAAAAAGTAATAGAATTTTATGAGAATTAACATTTAAACATCATTAGTTATTGACTTCAAGGGCAGCAAACATTTGAGCTTCGAATATGACCTTGCCATTTGACCTGTTTCGAGGGTCATTTCAACTCATGACTGATAACAACAGAATAAAATTACATGAAATCTGTATCAGTAATCATAGCATAAATTGTCACAAAGGAACTATCCAGGAATTTTTGTGGTTAATCTTTGTAGTAAAGTTTCAGCAAAACTGAAGGATGAGTTTTGTGACACAAAATCGGTAGTATAATTAGCAGTGTGTGTCTACAAAGCATAAATAATGCCTAAATTCAAGGGGAGATAATTCTTGAACCAAGGGGTGTTAAGACTTCAAAATTGTGTCTTGCAAAACTTCATTTCCTGATGGGGTTTTACGCTACTTTCAACAATCTTTCAGTTACATTGCGGCGACTGGAGCACCTAACAATGGAATCCTGGTATTTCTCACACCAGTACTACCATTACATCCTTTCCTAGCCTCCAGCTGCTATCCAACATAGGTCTACAATTATCGACCAATTGGTGAGAGACAAATAGTCGGAAAGGACTTCAATCTTTGTATAAAGTTTCCATGGTATTGAAGCAAAACTGAAGGAGGAGTTCACGACACAAAATTGGTAGTATTTTTTACACAGACAGATGGACACGCCGACACACAGGCTGATTCCAGTATACTTCCAAAAACATTTGTTTTGCTGGGGTATAATGTATTCACCTAGATTCTCAATAAGAGCTTAACTTTCTCCCTTTCTGTCAAGTGACAAAGATTGCAGAGCTATTGAACAGTGACATCAATTGATCTATCTGATAAATGGGATATTGTTAAATGCTATAACCAAAATCCTTGAGGTATTTGTCATTCAAATACAAGTGTTTGACCAGCAATTGTCATTACAACGAAATCAACAAAGCTCTTATAGGTTAATAACACAATATTCAAAGTGGGGTCTAAACCCTTATGTTGTGATCAACCTGAAATATTCCTGTTTGTCCCTTTTAACCCATAACCACACAATCCCACTTTTTTACTTACGAAATTATTGCTGAAAAAGAAGAAATTGCTTGTTACAAGTAATTTCTTCATTTTTTGCAATGTTTTCTACCAAAAAAGACATATTTTTTTTAAAATTTCACAAACTTATATTTATTTTTTTGCCTTCTTTGGTTTTGACCAGTCAAAAATCTTGTGGTGTGGTAATGAGTTAAGTCAGAGTTAATTATAAAATTTAACTTTTAATACTTTCAGTCCTTTCTGTCCTTCAATTTAACCTTTTCCTGCTTTTCAAATTTTTGGACTTGCCCAATTTGAAAGAATTGCATACGACAACTAAAAGTGAGTGCAATTTGAAAACTAACCAACCTACAGGATAGACAATATTGTGGTAAAAGAAGAAATTGCTTGTCACAAGCAATTTCTTCTTTTCCCACAGTTTTCTCAAGTATAAAATCATGGGGACGTAAAAACCAGGGATTGAACAGGAAAGGGTTAAATACAATATTTGAAAAAGGATTTTATTATATTGCATGACGAGGTCCATTACCACACAGCAAAATTTTAGACAGGATTAGATAGAATTGAAAGGAGTTGCTGACGACAATCTAAGGCTTATGAAATTTGGATTTTTTTCTACCTTTAGGGAAGAAAACATTGTGGAAAATGAAGAAATTGCTTGTAACAAGCAATTTCTTCATTTCCCTCGAAGTTTTCCCCAAGCTTTTTTCATGGGGGCGTCTAAAAGCGTCATTGAGTGGGAATGGGTTAATGATAGAATAGCTAGTCACATCTCTGTACCAAATGGGGGTAGAAAGGGACTGGGACAAAAACCTTGTAAATACAGTTTTGGTTGCCAATGACAATACCTAGATCCATTTGATATGCTGTATTTGATCTCATTAAAGCAAATACTTAATTGTATGTAATTGTTTCAATGAGCCCCAAGGTGGTTCTTTTTCCACATGGCAGATCACAAAATAGTACAGTTAAACTTGAATTAACCCATTTCCATACGGCAAAATTATAGACTGGTTGAAATTTAAAGGAGTTGCAGACGACAATTTAAAGCTTATGAAATTTTGGATTTTTTCTACCTTCAGAGTAGAAAACATCGTGGATAATGAAGAAATTGCTTGTAACAAGCAATTTCTTCATTTTACCACAATGTTTTCCTAAGCAAGCTTTCTTTCGTAGGGGCGTTTAAAAGCGTCACTGTGTGAGAATGGGTTAAACAAACACTCAAGAGAAAGCCTAAAAGTGGCTGTTAAATCCATTCCCCACACAACAGAATTTTAGACTGATCCGAATCAAAAGAGGTTGCAGACATTAAAACAAAGTTTGTTTAGATTGAAATATAAGGGCCATATGTGATACAAAACATTGTGAGAATAGAGGAAATTACTTTTTTTCCATAGCCATATTTCTTTGGTGCTGACAAATTTGGAATTGTGAGGTAAATGGTTAGTAGAGTTTTATGTGACATATATATCATGGAAATATGTGATTAAATACATTATTAAAAATTATTAATATTCGCAGAATACTCACTTTATCAATGCTTGTTCAAGCTCATATTTGAATTGTCTCATTGAGACAATTTGAATGAGTTCAAACAACATGAAATTTAATTAGGATACTTTTTCAGCAAATTTGACTTACATTTCTTGTATTTTTTCATTTTTGGAAAGGAAATTTTGATTTTGGTTTCTAAAAAAAGTGGTGGATTAATGGAGATGGTAAAAACATCAAGATGGCTTATCCATAACAAAAAACATGGATTACGAGTCCAAGGGTTAAGGTGTCTGAATGGTGAATTGACTATTAAAATATTTGGAGCTAAACAAACAATTACCCTCCAAACAGTGAAAAGACTAGGTCCAAAAATATTGAAAAAGATCAAAAGTCAGTCGGTAAAACTATAATACTATCTCTTGTACATGCTGGGACTTGCATTGATTCTTTGAGAAAAAGTTGACGTCTTTCATGAATTTAAAATCAGTCATTTAGATGATTTATACATCAATTATTCTGGTCAAGATTTTAATAGGTATATCTGTCCACACCCTTCTTAACCCATTCCCACACAATAAAATTCTAGACCAGTCAAAATTCATAGAAGTTGCAGACGACAATATTGAGTTGATGGAATATTCAAAATCTAAGCCTTTTATAGTAGAAAACATTGTGGATAATGGAGAAATTGCTGGTAATAAGCAATTTCTTCATTTTCTACAATGTTTTCCAAAAATTTTATATTGAGGGGCGTTTAAAAGCGTCATTGTGTGGGAATGGGTTAAAAGGTTTATGAAAAATTGAAAAAAAGGGCTTCATATATAAATCTGCGGAATGCAGGTTGAAACTAGAGCTGTCGCCCTCAAGGGCTGACGAGAATACCCCCCCCCACCGCTAAAAAGGCTTTTCTATGAAGGAGTGGAATTTGAAGGGGCATTTTATGACCCCTTTTTAAGTAGGAGTGGAAAAGTAGCAATTGAGTATGTAATTATGTTTTCAGCTTCTTCCCCCCCCCCCCCCCCGATCACGTCTTTCTTTTGCAAGTCACACTCTCCAACACTTCTGACCCTTGAAAGCTATGTACAAAGTATTAGAGAGGACGGAATTGTTCAGTTAATTGTTAATTGTAAGTGACTTACAGCGTTTTGATGTCAAACATGTATATATATACAAGATGATGTTACTTACCAAATTTGATAACTCCCCTTATGGTTACTGAGTTTTGCAATTTTAAATTTTGACTACTCCCCCCCCCCAATTAAAAAGTTCAAAATGGCATAACTCTGAAACTAACGACTGGATCAAGATGAAAATTGCAGGTGCACAACTTCATATGATAGGAAACAACCTGATAAAATTTCAGCAAAATTGGTCAAAAAATGTGGGAGGAGAAGAGGACACAAAATTATGTCCCCCCCCCCCATTAAAAAGTTCAAAATGGCATAACTCTAAAACTAATTACTGGATCAAGATGAAAATTGCAGGTGCACAACTTCATATGATAGGAAACAACCTGATAAAATTTCAGCAAAATTGGTCAAAAATGTGGGAGGAGAAGAGGACACAAAATTATGTCCCCCCCCCCATTAAAAAGTTCAAAATGGCATAACTCTGAAACTAATTACTGGATCAAGATGAAAATTGCAGGTGCACAACTTCATATGATAGGAAACAACCTGATAAAATTTCAGCAAAATTGGTCAAAAATATGGGAGGAGAAGAGGACACAAAATTATGTCCCCCCCCCCATTAAAAAGTTCAAAATGGCATAACTCTGAAACTAATTACTGGATCAAGATGAAAATTGCAGGTGCACAACTTCATATGATAGGAAACAACCTGATAAAATTTCAGCAAAATTGGTCAAAAATGTGGGAGGAGAAGAGGACACAAAATTATGCCCCCCCCCCGCCATTAAAAAGTTCAAAATTGCATAACTCTGAAACTAACGACTGGATCAAGATGAAAATTGCAGGTGCGCAACTTCATATGATAGGAAACAACCTGATAAAATTTCAGCAAAATCGGTCAAAAAATGTGGGAGGAGAAGAGGACACAAAATTATGTCCCCCCCCCCATTAAAAAGTTCAAAATGGCATAACTCTGAAACTAACAACTGGATCAAGATGAAAATTGCAGGTGCACAACTTCATATGATAGGAAACAACCTGATAAAATTTCAGCAAAATTGGTCAAAAAATGTGGGAGGAGAAGAGGACACAAAATTATGTCCACGGACGGACGGACGGACGGACAGACGGACAACCTGATTCCAGTATACCCCCCAATAACTTCGTTGTGGGGGGTATAATTATGTTTACAATAATGTAGAAAAGGGAGAATATATGTGTAAAATATATACCACTTTTCTACAAGTGTATCAGAAAAACTGCAACTGGTGCAAAACTTGCAAAACGAGAGGACCTGACTATGGTCCTATGTCGCTCACCTGAAAATTACAGCCCTTAAGGCTTTACTGTGACAGTTTGAAGGATCTTGATAAATACCATAAGAAAGTGCTTTGTACAAAATTTGAAAGTTCTAAGCCCATGAATGGCTAGGGAGATTAATTCCCAGATTTTAAAGATGTTGCTTTTTTATTTCTATGTAAAATCAGGTTTTCACAACATAGGACTTATTTTGATAGCTAAGTGTAAAAGCATCATAAGTGTCTATACTTTGTATAGACACTTATGATGCTTTTGCACTAAGCCACTGTTATGTTTAGTTCTAATTTTAGCATAGTACTGCTGTGATCCAGCCTGTAAAATCTGAAAGCTCAAGGCTTTTTAATTGATGAAATTTATGGGATGACTGACTGATGGATGGACAAAGAATCAATCACGATAACTCACCCCAACCATTTTGGGCTCAGGTGCGCTAACAAAAAGCATACAATCAAATTTGAAGCTCAAACTTGAATGGTTGTTCAAAGGACAATATGTGAAGCTCACAAACATTTGAGCTGTCACCAGAATCAGACAACCATCTGTAAGACCTGTCCAAATTCAAAGATGTTGCACACAACAATTTTTAGAAATGAAATCTTGAAATTACTTGTCTTTTGATGGAGTAAACATTATGGATAATGAAGAAATTGATTGCAGCATCAAATTTATTTATTTTGCTCAATATTTTTCTAACCTAGACATGTCTGACTGTTAAATCAAAGGGTTCACAAGTCATGTCAACTTATCATGGGAAAAACCTGTATAAATCAATATTGAAATATGTCACAAAATGTAGCAGTTATGCTCAAGACAATCAAAAGTGATCTTGAAATGTGACCTTGACCTTAAACTGTTTCAAATGACACATCTAGCTGTGATAGGGAATACCTAGGTTTGCAAATTTACACATTAATAAAAGAGATGTGGTCTAAACAAAAGAAATTGAAGAATTTTTTCACAATGTTTTCTTAACAAAAACAAAGTTTTTTTAACCCATTACCACACGACAAATTCTAGACTGGTCCAAATTGAAAGGACTTGCAGACGACAAAGAGTTCTTGGAATTTAAGATTTTTTCAACGCTTTAGAGAGAAAACATTGTGTAAAATGAAGAAATTGCTTGTCACAAGCAATTTCTTCATTTTACACAATATTTTCCCAAATGTTTTTCTTGGGGGGCGTCCAAAAGCGTCACTTCGTGGGAATGGGTTAAATTTCACAAATTTCAAATTGCAATCTGCATTTTCTTTCAATTGAGGGAAGTCTAGATATGTTCTATGTGGAAATGAAAGTTAGTTTGAAAGCTATTGATTAATTTCTCAATTATTGTCTTGATACATTAACTAACTACACTAGCTGCGTATACACTGAACTGTCATTGCGACAACAATGTTTCACACATGACAAAAAGTAACTGCTAGCAGTTTAATGGATTAGTAACTCAACAAAATCAAGAATTGTATTTTGTCTCGTACATAATTTTTACCCTCCAAAATTGTGTTACAACCAAAGGACTGAAAGCACAGAAATCGGTTAGTATTCATTTAAAAAAAGAAAGAATAAATAATGCTGGCTTTAAAAGGATAAGCAGGAGGTCTAGCCAAAGATCAGACTGCACATATGTGCTTCGAATCAGTATCTATCTGTAGAGTGCATAGTGAAGACTCTGATAAGAATATACAAATGCACTAGTTGATCAGAGTCTTTATTTGGTACACATGTGAAATGGAAATTCCACGCACGGCTCATTTGGTTCTCAAATTGTGTTAGCCAATAAATATTTAGTTTCTTCTATCAAAATTCAAGTAATTTGATTGGATGAAATTTTCTCTCTTTTTTCATACTTCCATGAACAAAATTTTGAGCATGTAATTATTTTGTATGTTTGCATATGTTGAATTAGATCCAAAAAATTCTACTTTAGACTAGTAAAACATTGTTTTGTTTTACTTGAGCATAATGATGGCATTAAATTATCAGAAATAGAGAATATTATTTTGTTTTCATTGAGGCATACATGAACCTAAAAGCTTTATCACACTAATGCATGAATCTGCTTTACATATTTATACAGTTTGATTAAGTTTTTTGATTCACACCTCAATGACAACAAAAAATCCTCTTTATGTCTTAACTAAATCTTCTTCATAGACTCCTTCCTTGTGACCATTCTAAAATGTCCAACTAGTTAAAGGGTTAAAGGTAAGGGAACATGAACAGTTCATACTTACCCTATCAAAATAATGATGATACATCCTTTTATTTCAGTATCCAAGCAAGTATCAAATGAAAGTCGAGAACTCTTCTGAAACAAGTGATTTCAACTTGAAACTATTCTCCAGATTAAATCAAGCACTTTTTAAGCATCAAAACATTGTTGGAAATATTACACAAGTACTGAACTCTAGGGTTTCATATTGTAATATCTTTTATTGCTTGATAAATTTATATCCACTTTAAAGAGAAAACTCTGCTTACGGTTCAACGTTTTTAACAAATCTATTTCTACTGAACTATTGAACATCAATAAGAGCCCATATAAACTAGCCCTTCGGCTTTTAAATATTTTAGTGTAGGTTTTATACCCACTTATGCAAGTCTTTGATAAATCTTTTAAACCCCAGTAAGAAAATCCCTTATAAGTGAAAACCCTTGACTTTAAAGGTAATACTCAAAATTTATACATCAGATAATATGTCTACATTGGTTGCAGACGACTATTAAAAATGCATGCAATTTGAAATCTGACTATCCTGTGTGGTAGAAAATATTGTGGGAAAAGGAGAAATTGCTGGTGACAAGCAATTTCTCCTTTTTCCACAATGTTTTCTCAAGTATAAAGTCACGGAGACGTAAAATCCCGGGTTTGTCCAGGAAAGGGTTAACAGAATTATTGAAGTTGTAGACATTTGAAATAGGTTTAGAATTTTAACTAAATAAGGTAGAAAATAACATTACAATACAAAGTTACTAGTTGAAGATTAGATAATCCATTCCCTAAGTTTTACTCTTCAAAGAAATATAACTTTGGAAAATATAATAAGAAAAGAAGAAATTGCTTGTAACAAGCAATTTTTCTTTTCTCACAATGTTTCTACCCCATTTGGCCCTTATTTCACTTTGTTTTGTTGTCTGCATACGTCTCTGAATTTGGACCAGTCAAAGATTTGGCTGTTTGGGAACGATCATGAACACTGTACTGTGGTAACTAAAAAAGTCTTAAAATCTAGAATAGTTAATTTTTTTGGACAAATGAACCGAGTTATAAAGAAAGGCAAATTTTGATAACAAAATAAAACCGCCAGTTGTGGTGATGTGTGCAAAAGACTTCATTTTCCAAAGGTTGATCTAGATCCAGTTTTGTGTCCAATACTAACAATCTTTCAGTTCAATATGCAATTTTCCGTCCACAATGATTGTATGCATTCTAACACTATTTTCAACATTATTTTGGAAATATAGCTTCAGCACCAATGTGAATCTGGTATTTGTGGTAGTCTGGTACCACTGTCGACTTTTTAATAAAGCCGACAGGTAAACACCGATTTTCGGTACATACACGGAAAGCCTGGCCCGTTAGGTTTTTTCCTTTACCTAAGTCGAAAACGAGGCTTGCGCATGCGCAGCTTATTTTGTTTAAAAAATTTGACACGTCACGGGATGACCATCCTATACGAAAAAAATCTTACTTCTGTAGTTTATAAGTACTCAGTTTACATTTTAAACCATTTCTCACATCAACTTTCGAAATTTTGTGCGAGTATAACCTTACATGTCACCCTTTTCATTTAAACATGAGGAACGCCGCGTCCCGCTTCCGCCATATTGTTTACAAACAATCAATCAGCCAATCAGATTCGATGTTTGGGTTTACATCATTAAATGCCCATCAGCCAATCTCTTTCTGCAGTCGTTTGGGACCTACCTGTCGGCTTTGTTAAAGTCGACTGCGGTACCGGTCTAGTAATTGTGGCATCCATTCTACCACAAAATTCTATCCAAGACTCAATCCAGGTATTGGCTGTCATACTTCGGCAGTTATTCAACCAGTGGTGAATCATATCAAAGTACTGGTCCACCACTAGTATATTAGTTGATGAACTTTTGGATGGGGAAGTAAAAATTGTGAATGATGAAGAAACTGCTTGCAACAAGCAATTTCTTTATTTTCCACAATGTTTTCCAAAGCTTTTTTCTTTCTTTGGGGCTTCAAAAAGAATCATTGAGTGGGAATGGGTTATTTGAACAGGGTTACAAAGTGGTAAATGGGTATTGACTCTAACAGATATCTACCAATACACCACTCATAATCTAACCCATTGGCTTCTAGTTTGGACACATTTCTCAAACTTCCTTTTTAACCAATTCTCACTCACATCAGCCTGTTTTCTCAAACCTTATCAGGCTGAACCCGGATTATTCCTGTTCAGGCAGGAGGTGTAAACAAAAATCAGCCTGCACATAAGTGCAGTCTGATCTTAGTTTTCATCTCCTGGTTGTTGGTTTTAAACCAGAGTTGTTTAAATAAATAATTTTCAATGGAATATTGACCAGCATGAAGATCTTCCAGTGCTGTCAGTCCTTTGATTTCAAAGCAATTCTGTATAGCATTTTAATTCAGCATGACCAGGGTTAACACATCAGAAAAATTATTTTGAGGAAGACATTGCTAGAGAAGGAGAAAATGCTACCTTTTTTGTCACTAGTCTTTAACCAATTGAAAGACATTACGGGCATTAGATTTTAGACTGGTCTAAATTCAAAAAGTTACAGACAAAGATTTAAAGTTCTTGAAATTTATGAAATCTTGAAAATCTTTTGGGGTAGAAAGCATTGTGGATAATGAAGAAATTGCTCATTAAAGCAATTTCTTCATTTCTAACAATGCTTTAATCCTAAGCTCTTTTCTGCGGGGTGGGGGGCTTTAAAATGGGATTGTGTGGGAATGGGTTAAATTGAGATGCACTGAAAAAAATTGTCTGCAATTTCTTTGAATTTGGGCCAGACTACAATTTTGTCAAACAATGGCTTAATCTTTAAAGGACTTTTTGCACCTTTGTTAAAGAGGGCTTAAGAATTGCTAGTGTTTAAATGTCATCCTAAATACAGTCTTGATGAAAATTTTAGTCTTGTCAATATTTAAAGAAGTTCAAGACAACAATTCAAATAGCATTTTATTTCAAATGAGTGCCAAAATTGAAAGAAACACTGTAGGAAAGGAGAAATTGCTAGTTTTCTATTTCACTTCAAAATTTTTCTCAGCTCTTTTACTACAGAGAGTCGAAATGTAAGATTGTGTTTTAATTGGCTAATTTATTCAAAGATCTGACCTAACTCATTAATATGAGAAAAGGGAAAGTTTGTTTACACTGTTTATCTAGGGTAGGGTTAGAAGCCCATAAAGAGGACCAATACTGTTAAAATCCCAATAAAACACTCATTTCACAGATTTAATCCTGTGAAAATCAATGAATTTCAGTCAGAAACAGGGTTTCACTAGATATATACTTATTTCTGCAGTATATACAGCGTAGTGGAAATACAGGCTTTCTCAACTTGTCCAAAGACAAGGTGTGATTTTATATTTGCCCAAAACTAAATTGAACTAGTCTGCAAAAAAAGGTAAAAAGATAAATTTTGAGAAAACATTGCTGTTAATGAAGAAAATGCTGGAACCCAGCAATTTCTTCATTAACCACATTATTTTCTACTTGCCTTACTTTAAACATATATACATAATGAGTTGTCTTTGCCATTCCAAGTTACCCCCTAGTATTTGCTTGCCCCAAGATCTATAGTGGCCTGAAAAGGTGTACTTGTCAGCAAGTAGACAATCCTATGGCGGACAAGACTTTTGTCAGGAATGGGACTTCCATACCCCTATAAAAACTGATACAAGGAACTTTTAAATCACCACTTAATAGGGGTGTAACGATAGGTCGATGTATTGTGATAGTGACAGTCACGATATCGATGTATCGATTGCAATTCCCTGACATCGATAACTATCGCGATTGTTTGTTCAAATATCGATAGTTTCGATAGTAAATATTCAAAGCATACTTACACAGAAAATTCAATGTTTTCTTGGTCTCTTGGGTTAAAAGAGAGAGAGAGAGAGAGAGAGAGAGAGAGAGAGAGAGAGAGAGAGAAAGAGAAAGAGAGAGAGAGAGAGAGAGAGAGAGAGAGAGAACAAGTTATCCTACTTTCACTTTCTATGATCACGTGATAGGCACGTTTGATTTTTGTTTCTTCCGTACTCCTTTTTTGTTGAGAAAATGATTTCTAACTTTCTTTTTACAAAGTGAAAAGGTTCTCCAAAATCCAAAAGCATGTTAAGTTAAGACTTGTAATCAATGTATTATGAATTCTCAGCGCTTGAATCGTCAAAAAAAAAAAATAAGACAATCATAAATGATATTCGATTAATTACGATAATGAATTACTTATTTCGAGCACACTAATCAAGTTATTCTGTTTTACGTATTTGTGTTTCTGACGTGGCTGCAAATTTAGAGATTGTGAAAATCAAAGGCAGAAAGGCCCATGTTTTGGACCATTTTGGGACTATTTTGGCTTCGTGAAGGAAAGCGAAAACATTGATAAAAAGAGAGTCGCCTGTAGACTATGCTATCTATACAGATCAACATAGAAATTAAACAAAGTAACATATACCGATTGTATCGTGAAATATTGTGATTGATTTCTGACGATAGTGATAGTATCACGATATCAATAGTTTGATAGTAAAACTATCGTGATAGTGATTTTCTTAGCAGATAGTCAGCACTACCACTTAAGGAAGGCATTGATGTTTCTGTAACCTAGATAGGAAAAATCCCCCCATTATAAATTTGCTCAAACAAACATTTAATACTTAGATATGAGTCCAATATTCTCTTCAGGGTAATCTGATAGGCCTAAAGTTGCTTTTTGTCATTATCTAGGATATGTACACAGGGTTCCTGCTGTCTGTAGCCATTGTCGACAAATGCGACCAAAGATAAAATTCTGGCTCAATTTTTTTTCATATGGTGAAAGTTTGTGGTGCCCAAAAATTAAAATTTTTGTTTATACATACATACATTTACTTTGACTAATCTACGGAAATGAAGTCCAAGGGCCAAGTGTGTATAATCGCTCAAAGGCTTGTATATATCAGGTCAATCATGTCATTGAGTCTGACACAAGACCAACACATCGCCAGTTCAGATTGACAGCTAATCAGATGACTAAAATGCTGGTCATATTGATTTTTAGCTAGCAAAGCGACAGCTTTGATAGATTAAGATAACAGACGAAATTTTGAGGTCGTCTCAAAGTTCAACGAGTGCAAACTGTCATTGGAGGCTTAACCACTAAATCCATTAAATGCCTACTACGCCATTAAAAGTAGTTCTCATGTATTTCAGGAATATTGCAAACTCTATTCAAATTGTATTGAACTCTCTCAAAAGCACGCTATGTAACCCATTCCCTATCAATTCCGCTTTGGGATAAAGGCTATGGAAAACATTGTGGACAATGAAGAAATTGCTTGTATTAGCAATTTCTTCAATGTCCACAATGTTTTCTACCCAACAAGGAAACGTTTTCTAAATTCAACCATGCTTTGCTAGCTTAGAGTACTTTCAGTACTTTGATTTGTTGTGGGTATGACTTAGTATTATGGATCAACGTATGAAACTTCTTAGATGATGGCTATCACTTAATTAGATCAGTAAACCTCAGTAAATAGGCCTTCTTTAAAAAAAAGTGTAATTAAATGGCCTTCATTTGCCTTTTCCTACTGAACACAATTGCCAAAATTGGGCATTCTTTCGTGTATTTTTGCTGACAGTTTTAGTCAGCTTTTTAACGTCTGTAATGCTACCAAGATTCCTTGCTAAAACACTATATCAGAAATTTGTGGGTAAGAAGGATAATATGATGAACTGATGATAGAAACAGTGGTAGTTTGTGAAAATTAGGTCCAGCCTGCCTTGATTTGTAATTCATTCTATGAACAAGGGAGATTCCAGGGGATCGATGCTCAGATTTTTTTGAAGCAACTAAGTCTTAATATGCTTCTATTTAAGGGCAATTTTTTAAAATTATTTACCACAATCATGCGTCTGAAACCGGGTTTGTAAAGTTTAAAAATAAACTAATAATAAAGTCATGACTTTAATTCATGTCCGACATGTTCTTACAGTTTTCATCCACAGTTAGTAATGAAACCATAGAATTCAAATAATCAGTGGAAATCCGCAAAATGCAAATAATTTGATCTATTGTATCAAACAAACAAAAAGACCACTTTAAAAGTATTGTTTGTTTGTCAATTTAATTCAAAAAAGAATCAGAAAGTCTTACTTCAGGGGTGGAAAATGAATCCCGAGTTTAGAGCCAGATAATAAACCGCAAGCTGTCTACAATTAACAAAAGGCTAAGTTTAGTACGCATTTCTACTCTGGGAAAAAAATGCAACACATGTTTGTCTCAACGGTCTCTTTGATGTATGTCACGACCCTGAACTCCTGTAGGGTAGAATGGAAAGACCTAACATTTTTGTGAAGTCAGCTGTGTTCTTCAATCAACAGACACTTGTGTTGAAAGAAAACTGATATGACTGTGATCTTTTTTAAAGTTGAAATCACCAATCTTAGTAAATTAAATCCACTCAAGCTCTATTTCATTCATTTTCTAAATTTTTTACGATTGTTGTCTGAAGTGCTGAAATGGAAAAACCTTGGGGTTTGGAGGTTTTTTTTAATTTGTTGTTGTTGTTGTTGTTGTTGTTGTTGTTGTTGTTGTTGTTGTTGTTGTTGTTGTTGTTGTTGTTGTTGTTGTTGTTGTATGGAGGTCCCCATTTACGTGTGTGTTGGGGGGGATGTGTACATTCTGGGAGCATTCTTTAAATCCAAGAAATTTTAGTCAAATGAATTTGAAGATTTATTACTTTATTTAATCAAGTAAGTTATTTTCCTGTCACTGTGATCTCATTCTTACATCAACAAAAACTAGTAACTCTGGTGGATACATGATTCTTCTTTGCTTGTTATTCTTGGCTTATTCTTAGTTCAACTCCACAACTGTCATGTCTGATCCTAAGAGTATCTCTCTTTGGGTATTTAACCACTTTCTGTTTCTTTAGATTTAGCCTGATCTAAATTGAAAGAGGTTGCAGACTACAATAATGAAAATTGAATGCAATTTGAAATAAAACCATCCTATGTGGTAGAAGCAATTTCTCCTTTTTCTACTATGTTTTCTCAAGTATAAAATCACAAAGATGTAAATCCTTGGTTTGAACAGAACAGAGTTAAGAGAATAGCTCTAGAAAAAGTGTCCTTGCCTGAACCAAGACACAAATATTTCCATAAGTCCTGTAAAAGCATTATCATTACTTAACCAGTTCCTACATGATCCCACTTTCTTGCGCCCCTCAAGAAAAAGAGATTAAGAAAACAGAGCTGAAACTAGGTTTTCACAAAAGTGGGCCAACTCCCCAATCACATTTTAAAATGTGGGCCAATGTGAAACACAACATCTTTTCATGGACCAGCCTAAATTTTGTCATTTAAACCCATCCCCGTGCAAGGATGCTTTTTGACAAGTGCAAAAAAAAAAACACAGTAGAAAAGTGAAAAATGAAGAAATTGCTTGCAACAAGCAATTTCTTTGTTTTATGCAATGTTTTCTACCCAGGATATTAAAAATCTCAAATTTGATAATAGTTAAATTGTCAACTAATACTCCTTTCAAATTGGACTGGTGTATAAATTTATAATATTTCATGGGTTTAACCCTTATCTATCTATTTATACTGCCTAACTCCCCTTTCGGGTATTACTGGTAGGTGATACACTCACAATCCAGATGTTTTCATGTCCCTGAAAGAGAGGCAGTGGCTGAATCCCACTGCTACCCACTTTTACAGCTGGGTAGACTGGGGCTGGCTATTAAGTGTCTTGCCTGTGAACACACCCCGGTGACGCTGGGGCCTGAACCCGTGACCTTCAGATAACGAGTCAAGCTCCTATACCACTCGACCAGCAAGGCAGTCAATTGTTGTTTTTCAAAATCAAGACTTGTTCAAATTCGAGGGGGTAGCAGACCATATTATAAATTTGAAATTTTACCATCCTTTATGGTAGAAAACATAGTAGGAAAAGAAGAAATTGCTTGTGACAAGCAATTTCTTCTTTTTCAACATTATTTTCTCAATTACAAGATTACAGGGACGTAACATCACGGAGTGAACGGGAAAGGGCTAAAACAGTTGATTGACTATTCTAAACCAATTTGCAGACGATAAAATATTAACGGTGACTGCACATTTTTCTCCTCGAGTATACAGTCCGCATTAAACATAGGTGATTCAAACATACCTGTGTTTTGTTTTGTTTTTGTTTTAAACAAAGCAAACAAAAACCTTCGTAAATTTATATAGATGATAATATGCATGACGAAGCAGATTATGATAAATAACTCAAAAGTACCTGTATTGAAGAGGATCTGTCAAAAGTGCTGTCACGAACCCAAACACCGCTGTCATGCGAAATATCCAATGACGCCTCCTCAGCTATACGTGTCGATGTTAGTGGCCCCGATCCTTTTGACAAGGGCAAATTCCCTTCAGACGGGACCCGAAATCGCTCCTTATATCGCTCAACCGGTCTTAATGATGTTAATGAGCTAGTTCTGTACAAATTCCCCCTGGAATTATGTGTCGGATTCGTAGCACCCGCTCGATCTTTGACTTGTCCAAGACCCGAATGAATGTCGCGTTGTGATTGGCTGAAACTTCTATTCATCTTGAGAGTTTATTGTGCGGCTTCTATTTATCTGCCATTTAGTTCAATAAAAATTCAATTGATCAATTTACGTATTGAAATCGAGGAATTTAATGTAAACATTAATTTAGAGGCGACGAGTGTATGAACAGAGTAGGTTATCAGTATGGATCTCAGGGGCCTAATTGAAAAGATCCTTATTTTGTTAATTTCTCAGTTCAGCTTCCTATACTTATCATTTGTGAAAGGGGAAAATATTATCCATTCATTAGGAGAAAAGAGATGGAGAGAGAGAGAGAGAGAGAGAAAAGATAGAAAACAACAGAATTATCTGCCGCTTCAATGTTTGAATTCGGATTTAAAAAAAACTCTAAGTTGACTTAAGGTCAGCTTTTCAGAGCCAACGACTCAACATCGTAGCAGCATACAGGCATGGGCATTTTATTTTTCTATGATAATAGCTACCATTAGGACAATCATTGGTTAAATATTTCATGGGTTTGAATTTGTCATTTGTGATTTTTTATTTTTTACCAGTTTGAAATGTTGTCATCTGGTAATGGATTAAGATATCTGCCAGACGACGAATTCTACACTAAAAACGAAGTTACAAAGGCTGAATGTCAGATGACACATTAAATATAATCTGTTCTATAAATTTTGAACTTCAAAGGGTAGAAAATAATGTTGTTAAAGGAGAAATAGTTTATTGAAATTTCTCCTTTCTGCAATGCTTTACACGGTTATCCCTTTTCTTTCTCTGCACCAATATTTGTAATTGTGAGATAGTGGGCTTACTATATAATTTGTACAAAATATTGACACCCAAATGAAGATGATTCCAATCCGGGGTACCCATTACATACAGGTTTCAAGGAAATCTTCCATCGTCCCAACTTTCTAGGGTACCAATTATGTTCTATTCCTGGTTAAATAAATACTCATAATTTCAGCAAACAGGGGGTCGACAATAACTAAATTTTGCCACAGACCCGTTGGACCATTTGACCAATCGCGGTTAACAATCAAATAACCAGTCGACCAATCAGATCATTCATTCAGCCCGGAATTGACCTTTTAACTCTAACATTGGTAGCAATTCTTGTCAGACATTTTTTTGTTGGTTTGGCGACTTAAACGTCGTAACTAAAGCTTATTCAAGCTGTTGTTTCGACGTTTAAGACACCAATCAACCATTTGCTTTTTGTTTCATGCTACTAGCCAAAATAACGCCGTTTTAAATCAAAGCGGAACTTTCTGCTGGAGTCGATTGGAGGGGCCAATCGTTGAACCCCGAGAAGACTTCAGAAATTTGACTGTTAACTTAAGGTATCAAAACTGACGCTTTGTTAGCTAAATCATACAGTGTCTATCCCTGAGAGAAAAGAATCAATTAGATACCACATAGTCGGAAATTTGTACGCCAATATATTATTTGCTTGTGTCTGTGGGACCGAAAAATCGAAATTCGCATAAAAAGCGATTTTTACTGTTTGCAAAGAAAAATGGCAATGTGTTAAAATGAAAAATTGCTTGTCACAAACAATTTCGCATTTTACTACGTCGTTTTCGCGATATGATTTTGTAGAATAGTGTAAAATCGTACTGTTGAAGGAAATTGATATTTTTTGGGAGATATCACCCTCATTTTCACTATCTGATAATATTTAAATTGCCAATACATATGTATTTGTTGTGCTTTCTTTTAGTTGCACTCGCAAATAACCCCAGTCACATGGTATTCTATATAAGATCACTTCGGAATTAACCCTTGTCATGCTTTATGAATTACTTTACTAAATTGCTGTAAAAATCAAAGGGCTCAAAGCACTAAGAGAACTTGTTGTTCAAAAATCAATATTTCTTTTAGAAATCAGTTTCATAAAATACTCTGGCAGGAAAAGTGCAAGCAGGAGGTGTAGACCATAATCAGACTGCACTTAAGTGCAGGCTGATCTTGGTCTATACCTCCTGCCAAAGCCGGATTATTCCGGGTTCAGCATGACATGGGTTAATACTCGGGCGTCAGTTAACAGTGTATCAAAATCATAAACCTAAAAAAGTCAAGCCGAAAAAAGGTTTCCCCTTATGACAGACCTTACAGCACCAATAACAATTTATCTTCAGCCTTCCGACTGTCAATCAAAGATTCAATTCACCAATCAGATAACTCAAGACCGGAAGTGAACTTTGGACTCCAACATTGGTCGACTATTTTGTGAAGCATTTTTGTTTGATTGGCGACTTAAACCTCGTAACTACAACTTATTCGAACTGTGATTACGACGTTTAGGTCGCCAATCAGTGCTGATCCGTCGATTTGAATTTTAAAATTTTTATTGTCAGAGTTTCTAGTTTTTTTCAAGTTATATTATCTGATAAACGGGCGAAGCTTAAATACACCCACTGATTCATTATTCACATCTGCATAAAATACTTGCGCTGCAGCAGTCGGAAAAAGATAGAGAGCCGAACATGCAATAAGTCGTCCGTTTATTTATTTAAAGAAAAAAAAGGTTAAAAATAAACGATTCTTTTTAAACACGTAAGTATTGAGCTTTGATTTGAATTGATCGTCACGGTTTCCCCACTTTCATTTCGGATAATACATATCACGTTATATGCACTTATAGTTCGGTTGACAGAACATCATCATACATAAACTTTGTCTCTACTTAACAACTTCATATCCAACACAAGGTTTAAATCCGCCATCCTTTAATTGTTGAAGACTCTGTTAATGAACAAGCTTAAAATAAGGACTAATATTCCACCGACATTCATAGAACATGAAAAAACATGATATAAGAGAAGAAAGTCATGTCTTTTGTTTCAAAAGTAATAAGATAGTTGTAATTCAATATGCTTTTTGTCCAACGACAAAAGATATTTGTCTTTGGATTTACTTGTTAACTGTTACCCCTCGAGTTAGGAATAAACCGAAAATAATACGTATGGGTTGTAATGCAAAATTTTGAACCAAGCCCCCTTTTTTATCAATCTGCATTTAATCGACTTTACCTTCTAATCAAATTCCAGTCAAACTCAGTCCAAAATGAAAGGAGATATAGGCAATAAATTCAATTTGTACATTAATTGAACAAATATGAATAAATAAACATCACGTTTTATAATAAAATAAATGAATAAATAAAACTAGGGAAATTAGAAATTGCTAGATCGTTTTTCCACAATATTTTCCTAAATATTATTCCAGGAGGAGGATCAAAACAGGATAATGTGGTACTTGCTAGAGGAAAGGTGAATATCTGACCTTGGAAATATGCTGTGACCTTGACCTTTGTGGTGGGAGCAGTAGGTGCTCAATTTATCTACAACGATTTGCTTTCACCAAAATGTATGAATTGTTATGTTTTACAATCACAGGTCAAAGACGAACAGACAGGTCAGAAATTGACCTTAATTCTTGCAAACGTGAACCTTCGTCTTTGAGGTAGGAGCAAGATTCAAGTTCACCACACTTGGTTTTTTAAAGATATATACACATGAAATATGGAAATCGGACCAAAGGTTGAAGTGGTATAGACGAGATATTATTTTCGGCCCTCTGCTGAGGCATCTATTTTTGAGGTAGGAGCCTTATTTGTACGCAAGACACTTTCTCTCGACAAGATATAAAAGTATGTTAAATATTATGACCGTCGGGGCATTTGTCCAAGAGATATATAGGAAGGATTATATGTGACCTTTGCTCCTCTGATGTGACTTTAATATGAGACGGGAGACTGATATTTGCAACGCGAATTCGTTTTCTTGAAGATGCATAATTGTGTGAAATATCATGACAATCAGATCTTAGGTTCTTAGATGTAGATGTAGACAAGGTAAAAATGTGATTATGACCCTATGCCGTAATCTTGATCATTTATGCAAAGCCAAATTGTTCCCTTGAAGATGTACACATAAGATGATTGGCTTCAAGAGATATGGGCAAGGTCTAAATTCAATATTTCACATTGTGCTGAAACCTTGACCTTTGAGTTTAAAGTTAGAAATTTCAAAAGACAACCCAGCCATCGTGACTTTCAATCAAATATTCAGTCGACCAACTAAATCCCTCAGTGGGCGGGGATAATAGAGTAAGAGGACGGGGCCAGCGATTGGTCAATTGAAAAATAGCATATAATTCTTTACGTTTTGGTAAACCATTAAATAAAAGCCGTATATTTTTTTGCAACCACGTGCAGAATTAAAAGCCCTACGTCTGGTTTTTCACAAATTTTAAAACTTCTTGGTCCTTATTAATCGAAAATAGCTTCATAGAATGTTTGTGGATTTTAGGGAAATAGATTAATTTACCTTTAAATGAAGCTTACTTGGTGCAGTTTTAGTGGCACTACATTGTGCATTTTCAATGGCTTTTTTTGTGTTTTTAAGATACAGCGACCACCCAGGACTGGCATATTCTAGATGAGATCGAGCCGAAGCTTTGTATGAATATAGAAATATGGTCTTGTATTGAAACGTAGAAACGATTATTACACCCAAATCCCTTTCTTCTTTTACGTATGCCATTTCTTCCCTGTTGTTGTTCTTCAATGTAATATTCCTCATTTGGATTAGTTTTCCCAATTCTTAGTCTTTCACATTTTCATTTACTAACATTAATCCATTCCCACAGAATGTCGCTGAATTAGTTTCCTGCAATTGCTGTAGCATATTGCTACATATTGAACTATTTCGTTACTAGCTGTATCTTTAAGTAGATGATATGCAATAAGACAGCTCCAGTTGAATGTATCAATTTTTAATCCATTACCAGACAACAAAATTCTAGACTTGTCAAAATTGTAAGATGTTGCTGACGACATTTCAAATTGAGCAAAATTGGAGAATAAGTGCCAAATAGGATAGAAAACATTGTGAGAAAAAAGAAATTGTTTATTACAGGCAATTGCTCCTTTTCGCATAAAGTTTTCCATGATTTTATTTATCCATGGCGTCAGAAAACATCATTGTGTGGTAATAGGTTAATGGTAAATAGTTGCATTTTATGTCCGATTTGGCATAGATGTTAGTGCTATTTGGTACGATTATTTGAGAAGGAATTTAAAGTATTTCGAGATGTCTTGAATGTAAATTCAGTTTAGAACCAAAACTCGTCGAAAATAATTTTATCAATTACTCCTCATAGATGTAATCACAGAGAAAGTTACAAATAATTTGAAAATAAGCACCAGTAGGATAAATATTATGACAACTCTGTCCAAACGCATTTCTTAATGGATATAAAATCGGATTGGGAGATAATGGGGAACACTCATAATTTTTCATTCTTTGCATAAGAAATAGGTTTATACACTGTCTTACTACCATTAATATATTCAAGGTCACGAAGCTATGTGGCTACCCTCCTCGTCCCCGACGCAGACAGAATGCAATTCACGCTACAAAAGGTCTTTTAAAAGCCCCCATTTTCATTGAGTGATCTAAATGAAGATAGAGCACTCTTTTATATGTAAAAGATGATTTATTTTGAGAGACATATCGCAACCAGACTCGACGCCAATCAAGTGTAAGGCAATAACAAGTTGAATATTTTTGTCACCCAATGAATCCCGACAAAAGGCTTACTTAGCTTTAACCCATTCCCAAACAATGACGCTTTTGGACGCCCTTCAAGACAAACAATTGGAAAATCATTGTGTAAATTGAAGAAATTGCTTGTTACAAGCAATTTCTTCATTTTACACAATTTTTTCCACCAAGAAAGTTGACAAAAATCTAAAATTTCATAAAGTTTATAATGTCACCTGTAACTCTTTTTAATTTGGACCAGTCTAAATTTTTACTGTCTGGTAATGCGTTAATAGGTGATTGGTTAGGTCTGAAAATACCCGAATAAATCTTTCCTTGTCTCATTTAAACCATCGTCATGCTGAACCAGGAAAATGTCTGAGATACAGTAGGAATAGAAAAAGATCAGTCTGCTTCCTGTGTTATCAGTCCTTTGATTTTTTGAAATTTTAAAAATGAACATAGTTAACCCTTTCCTGTATAAACCTGGGGTTTTACGTCGATTTGATTTTAGACTTGAGAAAACATTGTGAATAAAGGAGGAATTGCTTTCAGTAAGCATTTTTGTCTTTTCCCGCAATATTTTCTACCACATAGAATTGTTTTTATTTCAAATGACTACAAATTTTCACTGTCGTCTGCAACCTGTCATTTGGACCTTAAAAAGATTTTTTTTAAAAGCGAGAAAAGGGTTGAGCAGGTATTTTGAAGGTAAGAATAAAACTTAACACTATTAGTTTTACATCAAATTATTCTCGACAGACAGTATATATCATTTCTAAACACGAGTTAACTAAACAAGGATAGTTTCTGACCGACCGAGAACGGAAACAACATGATTGACACAATGTCAGGAGGATGGCGATCGTGCAATTAAAATATTAAGACATCCTCGGGCAGGTCAAAATCATCCACAGTAGAGAGATATAGGTCAGACTGCGATTGACAATCTGCATGCACAATTACATGTCGTAGGTGCGCGAGCAAAATGTCTTAACTGCAGCTTTAAAAAAGCTGCAGTTATGACATTTTGCTGACGCACCCACGATGTACTTCATCTGCCAAGACATCACGAATATAACGTTTGAAAGAACTTGTAAACAAATTTTCAGAGTACCTTGACTTTGTTGATGTTAAACATCAGAAAAGTGCTTTGTAACTTCAACCACTTACAAGGTAGACAATGAAAGTAAAAGCTAATGTTAGACCGGTACCGCCGTCGACTTTAACAAAGCCTTTATTTAAGTCGACAGTGGTACCAGTCTAAATCTAATGTGAGCTTGTTTGTTATTTTGTAGTAACTGGGAAACTTTTGTTTGTGATTTATGATGTTTGTTTTCTAGGCTATTAGTTGAACACGCGTTATCTTCCGATAGGTGGCATTTTCCAAATCTTCGGAAAATATGACATGCGCAGACAACGGTTGAACATGATATCCGCCTTCTTGTCGAGAAGAAGTATCTAGTAAGTGATAGCGGTCAAAGTGGTCCGTAATTCGAGTCCCTTCCACCCTATAAGTATAAGGATTGGTAATCTGATCTATAAAAACCATGCTTGTGCACAAAGCTTTTTTATTTGAGCAAATAACTACATGTATGTACATTGTACCATTTTTTCTCAAATTTTGCACAACTGAATTTTGCTCGATTAGACTCAAGCAATTTTCACCCTTGTTCTATGAAAAAAAAGGGGGCAAGCTTTTAAACTCGAAGACTGGAAGTAATCGATGTTTTACGGAATATCTCCCGCACCTAAAATTACTGAAGAGTATTCATCAAAATCTCGATTGATGTCATGATTTATCGTATTGCTATTAATTTATTTCAGTTTATTAAAGTACTAAATACCTTCTCTTGACTTAAATTGACATAGCAATTCAAGTTAAAATCTCCCCAGATAATAATTGAATAATCAATATAAAAATTGCATACATTTAAATGGTGAGCACTTCAATGGGGGGGGGGGGGGGGGGGGGGAGTATAATTTACGCGTCACTATGACGTCTCGGCGTCATTTTGGCATCAAAATGTTTAAATATCATTAATGCACATGTATACGATGTAAAGTGTTTAATGACAGGACGATTATTTGGAATTTTTGACCAACGGTTTCTTTATCTATTAACAGGGATTAAATACATGTCACGTAAATCATCTTCATTCCTATGATACTATATTTCTTTGAAATTAGAAATAAATAAACAAATAATTTAAAACCCGCTAAAAGTGATGTCTAAATACATAGGCTATATTGTCAGAATAATCCATAGAGAATCATCAACTGGTTATCCCAGATATGAAAAAATATTTCATGAGGATGTGTTGTAAGGCGTTGAAAAAACGAGTGCGCAATCTTTTTATTACATACCTTTTTATTCTATTTTTTCATTAAATTATCGAAACCAATGTTTTTGAGAAAGAGAGGGTCTATTGAAAAAAGTGCGGATGAATACATGATTAAAGATTTATTGGAGAGAGTGAAACTGAAAAGTGTTATCGTCACTCCTGTGACGATGTCAAAATTTATTACACTGAGAAATCCCAAGATTTCACAGCAAGGTATATAATAAATTTCCTTATTGGTCTACATGAGTCATGTGAACCAATTTCTGGATCACCCCATGTGATTTTAAGACATTTGTTGTTCGCAGGGCATTTGTTTAATTCATTAACCCATTACCACACAAGAAAATTAAGACTGGTCAAAACTGAAAGGAGTTGCAAACAACATTTTAAAGTTCAAAAAAATCTAGATTTTTTTCCAACTTTCTGGGTAGAAAACATCGTGTAAAATGAAGCAGTTATAGGGGCATCTTTAAGCGCCAATGTGTGGAAATGGATTAATATGGCGACAGCTGAAAGGATTCAATATAATCAGATTGCCATCTGGTAATTATTAGCGTTTTTCTGAATTGTCCATATGCAATAGAACACGGCTTCGTTGATGACTTGAGCTGTGTTATAAGCCGCCCGTTTGTCTCCCCGTCTACAAGATAAATCCCATCAGGATCGGTCGTGACTGTTAACAGACGATCGTACTCGTCCCCGCATATATCCCAATAACGCTTTATTTTGGGATCTCTGTACTGACATATTAAGTCCCCGGATTTTGTGTCAAATCCAATTATACCGTTATCAAGATCCGACACAAACACCTTCGAGCAATCTTCAGACATGGTCAAGTAACATGGCTCATGAAATACAAACTCTTCTGGGATTATTACTTTCCTCAGATGTCCATCCATAGAGTAAGCTTGAAGCTGGGCATCAGTCCCCTCGCCACATGCAACATACATCCTTTTTTCTTCTTTATGGTACCCGATTCCGTGACAAGGTCGATCCGTCTTTATTTGACCAATTGCTTTCATCTCTAATCCAGTAGACAGAAGCTCGACCGAGTTATTAAACGGACATGAGATTGCAACGTTCATCGGAGAGTATGTAGTGACATCCCACGGCCTTTCGTCAAGATCAAACACAGACAAGACCTTAGCATTTGTATCTAACAACTTAACATTTTTGTTGTTGTTGTCAACGATCACGAGACGTCCACTCGGCATGAAGCAACAACCGGTGATAGAACATGGATAGCTGTCGGAATCTATACGGATTTCCTTTTTTCCCAACACCGCAAGCTTAATGTTATCCGTGAACCCAAATTTCGAACCCGTGACTGCATCAAAAGGTGCATGAATAAGGGTTTCGTTTTGCTTTGTTCTTGGTACCAGTTGCTTAGGTTGTCCGTTTCTAGACAGTGCGCCGTCATGTTGTGGAGTCGTTGATTTTCGTTTCGGAGTTATCGATTTCAACACAGGGGTATTTGACATTAAAGTCCGTGGTCCAGGGGATCCACCTTTAGAGCGAGGACCTGTTTTGACCGTTAGCGCTGGTTCTGGTTGGAATTTCCCGTGCCACTTCCCTGGAATAGATAAAAAAGAGATTACGGATATCAGAAAGCCACTTGTTTATCATTAATGGAATGTGGCTGAACGCCAGCATTTATGTATGTTAAGCCTTTTCTAATTGGTTTGGAGACTTAAATATCGCAAATGCAGCTTACGACGTTTAGTTAGCCACACACACACACACACACACACACACACACACACACACATACACACACACACACACACACACACACACACACACACACACACACACAAAGTTTAATTTTTTGTTACATGTTAATGGTCATAAATATTACAAAATAACGCCGTTTTATATCAAAGTTAAATTCCCTGTCAGGGGACAGAGGCGTGTCCAACAATCCACGAATTAAAGATCATTTATCCCTTTCCTGTTTTAGAAACTTTTAGAACTGTCCAAATTCAAAGGTTTTGCGGACGAAAATTAAAAGTGGATTAAATTTGGAAAATAACCACTTAGTACGGTAGAAAATATTGGGGAAAAAGAAGAAATTGCTTGTTAGAAGCAATTTTTTCTGTTTCTACAATGTTTCCTCAATAATAAAATCAAAGGGACGTAAAAACCAGGGATTAACCAGGAAAGGGTTAAGAGCGACTACAAGTGTAAAACTGATGGTCAGTCCTATCACCTCAGTTGACCATTTACCATGACCATGTTGGCCCTACCCACTTACTTCGTTAGCCCTGCCCATTGACTTAGACAGGAAGTCCCGCTTCTATTTTAGACGGCGTTATTTTAAACACATTATGGCCAGTAGTATGAGAAAAAATATGATAGTTGGTTTGCGACGTAAACGTCGTAACTACAACTTGAATAAGCTGTATTTACAGTGTTTAACTCGATAAACCAACTGAAATGCTAACGAAAATGGCGGCGAGTGTCGGAGATCAAAACTCAGGTATGGTGTCATAAATGATTTCATTGGTCGACCGGCTATTTGATTGACAGTCGGGATTAGTCAGTTGGTAGAGCGCTCTACTTCGAATCTCGAGAACGTTGGTTCGATCCCCCGGCTAACCAAACCAAAAAACTACATGTAATTGCCTTTCGGATGAGACGTTAAACCGAGGCCACGCGCGACGGTGCTATACATCGAGCACACTAAAGAAACAGGCGGAGCTCTCAGCAGTTTCATCCTGTATCCTTGCACTATCCCCCGTAACAACTAACTGTCTTCTGGGGCGTCGCTCATACGGGTATGTGCTTCAGGTAGCTACGATAATTGAACGGAAATATTCTAAGGTCAAAATGACTTAAAATAAAGGAAAATAGTTAATTCTGTTTAACACATTCCAACACAACAAAATTCTAGACTGGTCGAAATTGAAAGAAGCTGCAGACAACATTCTCAGATTGATGGAATTTTAATTTTTTCGTCTTTAGGGATAGAAAACAAGCAATTTCTTCATTTTCCACAATGTTTTCCAAAGCCCTTTTCTTTAGGGGCGTAAAAAGGAGGGATTGTGTGGTATGAAGAGATTACATTTTTTTAAAATTCCATTGTCTTAATTTGGTGTTTGAAACTAAAAAGATAATCATATTATGTATGGCAACGAACGAACATATACAGAAGAATGATTAGGTATTTATTTTCAAACCTAAATGAAACACCCCACACCCCCACACACCAATCATCTTCATGTCGTATTCTTTAACCCTTTCCCACATAATCCGTCCTTTTTACGCCCCACAAGACAAAAGTTTTTGAAAATAATGTGGATAAAGAAGAAATTGCTTGATACAAGCAATTTCTTCACTATATTCAATGTTTTCTATCAATTAAGATGAGCAAATCTAAAATTCAATTAACTTAAAACTGTCGTCTGCCACTTCTTTGAATTTGGGCCAATGTATTTTTTTTCGTGTGGGAATCGGTTGAATTAAGTATATGAAATATGAGCGCATGCGTGACATTTCCAACCTATCACATGTGCGCCAAGTAAAGACTCAGATCAGCCTGTGCATCCGAACAGTCTGATCAGAGTCTTCACTGTGCGATCTGTAGATAGATACTGCCCCCAAAGCTTCTTCAAACAATCAGCGAATGTTCTAATTGCCCCGAATGGCTGTGCAGGATGCTCAATGTGTGCAAGTCACGCACATGCGAAATTGTTGGAAATGTCACGCATAGGCGAAATTGTTGGAAATGTCACGCATAGGCGAAATTGTTGGAAATGTCACGCATAGGCGAAATTGTTGGAAATGTCACGCATAGGCGAAATTGTTGGAAATGTCACGCATAGGCTTATATGTAATAGACAGATCGCTGGCCCCGCCCAATGACCCTAGACTGCAAGTTCGACTGAGATAATAAACGACGTTATTTTGTAATACGTCTGGGGGCATAAAAAATGTAGATCGTCTTGGATATGTTGTAGTTAAAACGTTTAAGTCGTGAAAACATACATAAACAAGTAGTTTCGAACTAAGAACTTTGTTCGTGGAGGTATGAAAAAAATATTTCCACCAATCAAGGTCCGAGATTATAAAACTTTTTTCGTACTCAAATGAGAATTTACTCAAAATTCGATTCGAAATTAAAGATGTATATGAGCTTAAATTCTACGCCAAATGCTTGAAAATGAAGCATGATATTGGTGAATTATAATTTATAACACAAATATTACAGTTGACTGCCTCGATGGCCAAGTGGTATAGATGCTTGACTAGTGATCTGAAGGTCATGGGTTCGATCCCCAACGTCATCGGGTGTGTTCACGGGCAAGACGCTTAATAGCCAGCCTCAGTCTACCCAGCTGTAAAAGTGGGTAGCTGTGGGATTCAGCCACTATCTCTCTTTCAGGGACGTGAAACATCTGGATTGTGAGTGTACCACCTGCCAGTAATACCCGAAAGGGGAGTTAGGCAGTATAAATAGATAGATAGATAGAAAATTTATTTAAGTTGAATGTTTGGGTAAATTCTCAATTCTCAGCTGAGCACGAAAAAACCTTTATAATCTTGGGCCCAGAAGTATAGCAATTTGACAGCAACTACTGAAAATCAAAAGTAAAAGAATCAAAGTACTGTAAGTAACGTTACTGTAAGCTGGCAAAGCATGGTTTCATTAAAATTAACCCTTTCCTGGTTTTCAACATTTTAGACTTGTCCAAATTCAAAGGTTTTGCAGACGACATTTTAAAAATAATCATTCAGTAAGGTAGAAAATATTGTGGAAAAAGAAGAAATTGCTTGTTACAAGCAATTTCCTTTTTTTCCACAATGTTTTCTCAAGTATAAAATCACAGGGACGTAAAATCCCATGTTTGTACAGGAAAGGGTTAAGGCAAAATTGTAGCCCTTAGAGGTTACACAAAGGAAATGTCAGTTAGATCCCCTACCACGTGTTTTCAACGGATTTTTTTCTGGTTTTCAATTGGCTTCATCTTTACAACCTGGCAAACATTGAGACCAAATTTTATCAGTATTCAGTATTCAGCCACATTTGTCGCCCCTATAATGTGAACATTAACCCTTTCCCACACAACAAAATTTTAGACTGCTCCAAAATTTGGAATAGGCTGCAGACGACAAATCATAGTGCATTTAAATCGAAAAATAACCACTGTAAAGGGTAGAAAACATTGTAGGGAAAGAAGAAATTGCTTGTAACAAGCAATTTCTTCTTTCCCTGCAATGTTTTCCCCAATACAAAACCAATGGGTCGTAAAAGCAAGTGATTGTACGGGAAAGGGTTAAAGATCGTTGTCGTCGGACATACATTACGGACATTCAATGATCACAGTGCCCTTTTGAACGCGATATCCCTAGAAGAGCTAAAAATATATAGGAGATGAACTTGCAGGCAGAGTCTGCAATATTGCTGAAATACACAGTAGCTACTTTTTTGGCATATGCACTCAATGGATTAAGTGGTTAAGCCTCCAGTGGCAGTTTGCACTCGTTGAACTCTGAGACGACCTCAAAATTTCGTCTTTCAACTTTAGCTATCAGAGCTGTGGCTTTGTTAGCTAAAAGTTTATAATTTACCGCTGGTATGATTAGTTTGAACCGAAAAAATATGATAAGTGGCGGAATGCTGAGCCTTCTGGGTTCCTACAGGAAGTTCCACTTCGATAAGAAATGGAATTATTTTGCAAAACTCATTGCCAGTATTATGGAACAAAAAAAAAAAAAAAAAATAAAAATAAAAAAAAAAAAAAAAAAAAAAAAAAAAAAAAAAAAAATAAAAAAAAAATGATTGGTTGGAGACGTAAACGTCGTTGATAAATACTGTTAGTAACGTTAGGTTATACAAATAAATTACCGCGTTGGTAATAAGTAAATTTAATAATAAAAAAAATAAGAATTAGTAATTACTGATTTAGATATTAGTAAACATTCAGTACCTCCAAAGAAATTGAACCTTTTTTTAGGCGGCGGCTCTATCTTTGAAATGATCTCGCTGTCCTTTCCAAATAACCTTGACGACTTGACTCTTACTTTTCCGAGAGCTTCAGGAGCATCAAGAATACTCTTCAGGTACTCATTAGCGACAAATTCAAATTGAATCATTTCTTTGTCATTTTCTATTTCGGCTATGATCATATCTAGATTTGTTTCTAGCTGCTCCATCTTCTTGTTTGCTATCCAGATTTCTGTGTTTTTGTTTCGTTTGTATGCATCTATAAAGTGTTGTCGGCATTCCTCAAGGACACCTCCTATTTCCGTGCATATATTGATGTCATTTTCAATGAGTTCACATTCATATCGACAGAACATGTCTTTATCTTTGGTGATAGACTGAACCATTTCGTCGAATATTTTGTTAATATTTTCTCGAACCCCGGCTATGTACTTGGTGAATTTTTCTGACTGACTTGCAACGTCTATCATTTCTTTTCTCCTTTGCTTAGCCACTCGATTGTTTCTGTTCTTCAAGTCTTGAACCTGAACAAGTAATAAATTACCTACATGAATAATACAAAAAATAATCAGAGAAAATTTAGATCCATCTATCTGGAGTTTTATTCCATTAAGAAAAGTCAACCATGGTGAAAGAGGAAAATATGTATTTGATTCCCATTCCTATTCAGTAAGAAATGAAGAGAAAATTGTTTTCATTGAGGTACGAAACTATAAACCTAATTGCACGGTATGAAGCCAGGACACAGGTTTACATAGGAAACGAAGAAAATATTTTAGTTTCGATTAGGGTATGAACCTGAAAACTTATTGTGTGATTACGTTTTAAGGCTCATTCCCCAATAAAAACAAAATATATTATCTTCGTTTATCATAATTCGATGCCATCAAGCAAAACAAAGCAAATATTCTGCTGGGTAAAACATTTATGAATCTGTTTTGTGTACAAGCCTACAAAGTAGTTTCAAGCTCAAAACTTTATTCATTGAGGTATGAAAAAATCAAATGACAAAATTTTGGACTTGTCCAATTTGAAAGAAGCTGCAGATGACATTTCAAAGCAAGTGTAATCTAAATTTTGAGAGAAAAAAAATATAGCGAAATGTAGTGGATAATATTGTGGGAAAGGTATAAATGGCTTATTACAAGCCTTTTCTCCTTTTCACACATCTCTTTATCATCATTTTACGTTAGTGTCAAAAGGCGTTACTGCTTGGTTATTATTTAAATATTTTACTGGTTTCAGATATATTTTCTTCGTAATACTTTGAGCGCAAGTATACAGGAAGTTCCGAACTCATCTTATTTCCATAGAGGTATGACACATTTTTTTCAGTCATATGAAAGCCAGTTAGTTTTGGCTCGTGAGAAGGCCTTGTCTGTGAGTGCACGGTACCTCCCGAGTTCCTACACTTTAGTACCGGGTACATTCGTCTTTAATCTAGCTTGGGACTCAAATAGTAACAGCGCCTAACTCAGTTAGCCGGCTTCATCCGGGATTGAATCTTCGACCTACGGCTTCAAAAGCGGACTCCCTTACCTCTCGGCTGTGGAGGCAGTTTGTCAAAAAGCGCCGTAAGTAACATACATGTATCTAATAGTTAATCTGTTGCAAATTGTACCGACTCAAGACGAAATAGAATAGATAGGCAAAAACGTTTACTTTATATTACCCCGAAGTTTTGCGCACGCTAAATTCAACTTATTGGGTGATTTTGGCTAAGCCAGTCTGAAAGAACCCTTAACTAGTCCAAATGAAAGCATACACCCATAAGCTCTATGGCTCTCATAGGGACAAAATTTATCAACAAAGGGAATCCTCAAATATTCCTTAAAACTGTGCACAGAAAAACATGATGCCAACATAAAACAATTTTGAAATTTTTTCATTTTTTTGTTCGGCAAAGCTTTTAATAACGGGCTTGTGGCCTATTCTGAAAAAAAATATAGAGGGGTCTGTACACAATTTTGACAAAGATTTAAGGATTCCTTTTTTGGCAGAAACGATGTCTTCATGAGTGCCACAAAGCCTTTTTTGATATCAAAATAGGAGTACACGATAATCACTTACAGTAACACGACCTTTGCGTATATCTTCCTCTTTATTTGCATTTTCTGATAGCTTTTCAATGGTTTCAATCCCACAATTTTCGTGTTCTAGTGCTAAACAGTCATTACACAGGAGCAAGCCATCCTCTAGACAATAAGCCACTATTTTGTTTGCTGGATGTATCTCACATTTATCTAGATACTTAAAGGTCGGCCCTCTGGTTGGTGCTTCTATCATTTCCATACGCGTAGCCCAGTGTTTCTTTTTCTTTGGCACTTTTGGATGTTGTCTGGCACACTCCTCACACAGAACACCACAAAGTTTACAATGGTACAGTCCTTCTACAAGTTGACGCTTCAGCTTACATGAGACACAGTACTTGTCATAAAGTTCTTCACCATCTTGCCCGATGGCAACCGGAACACCTGTCACTTTGGCCATTCTTTTGATTATATTATGACGGACAATAATTAGTTGGTACACAAGCCGTTGTCAAATTATAAAATATTTTATTAAGTTTCACTGCAAAATTATCTTTCGAATCGATATACTAAAATTTGTATCAAAGATAGATTCATTATTATCCATACAATAAAAATACCAAACAGTGAATGGATAATCAGGACAGAAATAAATTTCTATTACCGATACGATACCATTGTTTTGAGGCAACAACCTTTTCCGTTATGCTCTGTTAATATCTTTTGTTTTGACCAGATATGGAAAGAACTCCTTGTCATTTTTTGCATAAATACATGACCCGTCATAGAACAAGACGATACGCTCATTTAATCAATACCAGACGAAAAAGTTTTGAAATTGTCCTAATTTAAAGGAGTTGCAAACGACAATTAATCGTTGATGAAATTTAGAAAATCTTTCTATTTTGGGGTAGAAAACCATGTGGACAATGAATAGATTATGTTAAACACGCAATATCTTCATTTGTCACATTTTTTCATGTTTTTATATTTCCATGGGCTTAAAAAGCGGGATTGTTCGAGAAGGGTTAACACGAACAATTATACCGATGCTCGGTATTGCTCTAATGCAAGATAACGTCAGTTGGCGACCAAAACTTCGTAATCATAGCTTCTATCAAGCTTTATTTACGACATTTGGTCACCAAAAGAAGATACGCTTATCAAGTCTATTTTCTAGTTGTAGTCGCTTCATTTTTTTTCAGACACTCGAAACATGAAACTGAATAAACCCAGGCGGTAGAAAATACAAAACAAATAACGCGCCCCCGACTCTTACAGATATCAAAACATCCTCGTTTTTAGCATAACGGTTGTGCAAAATATCGTAACTACAGCTTGAATTAAGCAATATGTGCACCCCACAGTTATAAAATTTTCAACTTAAAACTGTTTGAAATAAGCCTTGAAGTACAGTAATTTCGGTCTATGCGTGAAAGTATCTGTGGTATTCTGGTAGTCAAAGAGTGGGGAAAAACACATAAGAAGTCCTGACAGCGAAATGTGTGGAACCCATAAGGGGATATATAAGATTTTTTATTTCAAAGTAGTCAATTCATTTCGAAATAACGAAATCGAATTTAGTAATTATACGGATTACTATTTCGTTATTACGAAATGTTATTACAATTCATAGCTAGTGTACTCAGGCCTAGACAAGGTCAAATCTCGGCGAAATGGAGAGTTTAAGCATTCTTCTGCATTCCCCTTTTGATGCACGCAGCTAGAAATGCAGGTTTTCGATTATAATTTCAATGGACTTTTCTAAACGATTTATACAGAACCAAATTACTATTGAAATAAAAGCTTGCATAGTCTTTCTTCATATCCTATAATTTCAGTTAAAGTATCCCTCAAATATATCGAAAATTGAGAGAGTTAGAAATCAAAACAAGTCGATTGTAGAATATAATGAAGAGAAGTCCATCGGGACTCTATCTTCATGACTTAATCCATTCCAAAACTCTTTTATACGTCTCAAGATATAAATCGGAAATGAAGAAATTGCTTGTTTCAAGTAATTTCTTCATTATCCAAAATGATCTTTTGTATCTTAAAGGGAGGTATCGATGTTTCTGAAACCTAGATAAGAAAAAATTATCAAGTGCCGAAAAATACACCCAAAGGACTTAAAGTTGAGTCAGGTATTGTCTTGGTGGTAATCTAATAGGCCCAAAGTGGCTTTTTGTGGTTATATCGGAAAGGTTCAGCGAAATTCCAGGTTATTTTTAGATATCACGGAATTCGGCTGACGACATCGAACGACCTCATTTGCATATGACCCAGTCAACTGAAGGTAACAAATTTACTAGCGAAACAGCCAATGTCCAAAATCACGTCACACGAAAGGGTAAGCGCAAAACTACGGTAAGTGTGAATATTCGTAATAACACTTACGATAGTTTTGGACTTTTCTTTACAGAATTAAAGACCGGCTAGCGAACATAACTCTTGATTACGTAACGATGACGTATGTGTGATGTAATTTAAACTAAATTCAAAGTTCCAACGGTTATTCGCACCACGTGAGTGATCATATCATCTTCGCAACTGTCTCGAATTAATCTAAAATTAGATTAATAGCCTACGTAGGCTATTAAGGAAATACCCTGCTTTTTTCTGATAAGCGACCTCAGATTTTAGCAAAACTTCTTTTCGGCATATTGTATTCAAAAAGTATACGAGAGGAAACAAAAATAATTAAAATCTGACATGAAAAAAAAAACATCGATACATACCTTTAAAAGACAAGAAAAATTAAATTTTCACCAACTAAAAATTGTCGTCTGCAACATTTTTGAATTTGAATTAGTCTAAAATAGTGTCGTATTTCATTGGGTTAAATATTTGAGCTTGTGCGTGGCATTTCTAATATTTGACCAATCGCTGGCCCCACCCACTTACTCCGTTGGGCACGCCCATTGACTCTAACAGGAAGTCCCACTTCGAATTTAAATGGTGTTATTAGTCATTGGCAAACAAAAGTAGAATAGCTTGAATAAGCTGTAGTAACGACGTTTAACAGACAAAATTTTGAGGTCTTCTCAAAGTTCAACGAGTGCAAACTGCCACTGGAGGCTTAACCACCAGATCCATGGAATGCCTACGCCATAAAAAATAGTTTTTATATATTCCAGAAATATTGAAAACTCTATTCAAATTGTAGAGGACTCTGCTAAAGCATGTTAATTAACCCTTTCCCACTCAATTCCACTTTTAAGTATCACAAGAAAAAAAGCTTTGGAAAAACATTGTGGACAATAAAGAAATTGCTTGTAACAAGCAATTTCTTTAATGTCCACAATGTTTTCTGCCCACCAACGAAAGGTTTTCTAAATTCAACCATGCTTTGCTAGCTAACAGTACTTTCAGTACTTTGAATCTAGAAACGAAATCGTTGAAAGGAGGTTGCCTTTCATTTTGGGTCAAGTTGAGCCTCTGACATTGACCTACTTTGTAACATTCGAATCATTATGTGTAGGACTGTACTTGTTAAAAATGATAGTAGAAATAAGTCCTTTTTTCACCCGGAGTCAAGTTTTAACCTATAAATGTGACCTATAACGGACGGTTAGAAAGTCGTAAAATGTCAAAACTAATTGTTATTTGACGATTTCTTTTCATCTTGAGTCAAATTTAGCCTTTGCTTTTGAGCCTCGGCCTAATTTCTGAAATTTTGAATTTTAGCTTTAGGAAATTTTTCATCCACTATCATGCCCTGACCTTGATTTTGACCTAATTGTCAATGCGTGAGCTTTGTTTCTCACATTACTGCTGTTTAAAAGTGCTTTTTACTTACAGTCTTTGGCTCTGAACTTTGACCTAATTAAAATTTTGGATCATTAAGTCTAAAACAGCACATTGTCAAATGAATTGTTGAAAGGAATTTGTCTATGATTGGCACAATGTTGAACCCTTGACCTTGATCCTTGACCTTCTTCCTGAATGTTTTTCACGTTTTAATTCATATTGGTCAACTTTATATTTACTCGTTCTTTAACAGAGAAATTCTATGATAGTTGGCATTTGTTTGACTGGATTGAAGGGGCAAGTGGAGCTATAATGCCTTCTTAGGGCTCTTGTTTCTCCGGATTGCAACGGAATTCAAGTATAAGTGTACGGACAGATATTTCTGACCCCCACCCTAAAAAAAAAAGAGAAAGGAAAGCGAAATTACGGGCAAATTTAAAATCAATTATTTCCATTTGTTAGTCTGTTATTAATAATCCATTCCCGCACAAACCCTCATTTTGCGCGTCTAAAGAAAAGGCCGGCTTTGGAAATCATTGTGGAAAATGAAGAAATTGCTTGTATCAATCAATTTATTTATTATCCACAATGTTTTTTATCCAAAAAGACGAGAGAGAAAAAAAGATAATTAGAAATCCACCATTGTCGTCTGTAGCCACTTTCAATTTGGACATGTCTTAAACTTTGTCAGGGTTGGAATGGTTAAACTGTTCATTTGAGTTTTTCTTTCTATTTGAACAGTAGTCGGTAGTTTCACTTGATTAAAGGGACAAATAAATTTCTGTGATTTTGATTGTAAGATATTAATTCTAATCAAAATTCTGTGCGAGAATTCATGTAGGGTCATTTCGCACGAAGAAATTATATTTTTTTTGACTAGGGATGGACGGAATTAAATGTTAACCCGTGTCATGCTGTATCGATCACCTTACTGAAAGCTGTCAAATCAAAGGACTGAAAGCACTGATAGAACTTGTAGTTCAAAAATCAATATTTCTTTAAGAAATCAACCTCATAAACAACTATGACAGGAAAACGGTACGCGGCAGGTGGTGTAGACTAAGATCAGCCTGTACATAAGTGCAGTCTGATCTTAGTCCACTCCTCCTGCCAAAACCGGAATATTGCGGGATCAGCATGACAAAGGTTAACATGACCATCATAAAACCATGAGGGACATGGGTACGTACCATAATTTCAAATGGCTGTTTTTAATGATCATTACTTGGCTCTATTTACTTAATTATATCCTCCTTTTTAAAAGGGAAAAGCTATACACCTTTTTAATTGCAAGTCAAAATAAAAAGGAAATTTCTATAAGTCGAAAGCCAATAATTTGTACCTTGTCCCATAGTTTTTACACAAGTACGTATGAGACACTTCAAAACGATTCAAGCCCTAAAATGCCATACAGTATGCATCTTGCAGAATATTTTTTGACAGCTGATGAGAAATTGTTGATTCTTCTGTTTACCATAGAAGTATAATCGTCTAAAAACACCTACCGGTAACCTATTTTCTTGTTCCACAATGTTTTATTCACTTTCAGTGGCTTTGAAAAGTTTTGTGTATATTGCGATGCACAAAATCACCATTGACTTTGATTATGCTATTTTAAGGTTGTTTCTTTGCGAAATGGAAATTCCACCAAACTATAAATAGAATATTCCGTCATATGATCGTCGTAAATAAATCTGATTGGCTGAAGAAAGAAGGCGCTTTATTCTAAAGCTCAACCCGATCTTAATCTAAGATCATCTAGATATCTTTGTAAAGAGAAAAGTGAGGAATAGCTTCCTGTCGGGTTAGTTCATCAAAGAAACACTGAAATATGTTTTTCTAACCAACATTGCCTCATCGGTCAACTGGTTTAATTCGTCCCCTTTTCTTCTCGTAACATTTTTTTTTACTTTACATCAAGTGACAAATCAATGCCTTAGTAGACCTACGATGTTTATCTCTAAAACCCATACCAAATCATTGAATTGCTTGGCGACTAATAGGCTTGGGCAGTTGAGTCACCATCCAACAATCAACTTTTTGATATGTTCTCAGAGAACATCTTATGCATACTAAAAGGACTGCAAAGTAAGTGTGTTGTATCTCGTTTCTCTGATTTCGCTGTCAGTAGGGCTGATCTGGACGATGGTGCTGTCTGAGACTATTTTCTGTTAAAATGATTGAATTGAATTGTTTTTTACCTGTATGTATATGTCGTGCCCATTCTTGAGAATGCCCATTCTTAAGAATGAGAACATATACACCTCAGTGAGAGGAGTCAAAAAATTAGTGCCAGTGTGGTAGGGTTTTCCTGGAGCCCTGTTTTTATCTTTGCACTCACAACATAGGGGTCTAAGTTATTCCATCTAACAATGAAAAAGTTATGGAGTGGTTTGTTCTGAACTTAATTAGTTTTTAACAGTTATCATTATTTATAGATTGTTTCTTAATATTATCAATATTATAGTCATTGAACTATTTAGATCTAATTAGTCCAGGGTTTTCCATGCCCCCTGTTTAATTGAATTTGGACTCTCAATCTTTGGAAATGATGCCCAAAATTGTTTTGGCAACATTCTTTATCTCATTTGAAAGGGATCATATCATGGCTAAATGACCCCAATATTTGAAAGTTGTGGGAAAGCCCTGTTTGTCTCTTGCCATGTCAGATAGGTATATACGGTATAAGTCCAGGCTGAAGTCTGTAGAAGAATCATAGTCTAGAATTTGTTCATTTTGGAAAATGAAAAAAAAATGCTTTACCCTTAAAGACAAAGATTTTTAGAATTTCATCAACTAAAATTTTGTGTGTCTTTAAGTTAACCATGTTTCCTAGGCTATATGCCACTTCATTTTCAATTTTAATGCAATTTAAATCATTGCAGCTTCTGTCAATTCAGGCTAATTTAGGATTTTGTCACGTCATGTAATTGGTTCCAACAAGTTGTTTGCAGGAACTATGGAAGCTGGAACTTTAGAAGAGCTGAAAGAGGAATTTTTAGTCAAGATTGGAAATTTACATGCATGTTTGTCATGGAGAGATGCTTCTGAAGATGAGTCTTGTATAGCTGAACTCAAGGTAGAATGAGTAGTATTAGGGTTTATCATTACTTTGAACATTTTTACTGGGCTCGGATTAGTGACTAGGTAAGTAGCAGTATGATATAGTGGAAATTTGATTTTGCTAGTAGATTTTATCAAACTAGCAATTTTTGACAGTTGCATTTAATTGACCTTTAGCTATTTATAAATGATACCTGGTTTTTGAGAACTTTTTACAATGTTACAAAAGCCTGAGTGAGGCATAGAGCATGTTAGTCTTGAATATCTGATGAGTATGATTAATATGGAAATCGAAACAAACAGGATGTAAATCAAAAAGGAAGCATACTAGTGGGGTTTGCTAGTTGAAATTCTGCCCACTAGCAAAATATTGCCAGTGATTCAAAAAGTTTATTTGAAGCCCTGCAAGGTACATGTTACCATAGTCTTGTGTCATTTCTTATGCCACAAAATACAACATCAAAGCTGGGTTAAAAGATGTTCATACAATATGTGTTATGATGGCTTTTGTCACATTTGTCTCTAGATATTTGCCCCTTTTTAATGTGACATTTTTCATAGAAAATCCAAGGTATTGCCATGGCCTTGTCATCTGCTTGATTGTCATATTCTTTGTCATGCTAAAAGACAGGGTTTTGGGTAGTATTTTTGTAATATTTATATCTAAATGTCTGTCTGTAACTCTGTTTAGAATTTGGTCTTTGTTGCATGGTCATATGACATGATCCATTTTTCTTCCATTAGGCTAACCTTTTTTCCCTCAATTTCTTTGAAAATAAGGTTACTTTTCTTATCCCCCGCCGTTTCAGTGAAGGAGACATAGTAATGGTCTCCGTCTGTTATTCCTTCCTTCCGCCATTCTGTCACTAGACTTGTCCGGAGCATATCTCTGAAAGTATAATTGCTATCAACTTTAAACTTCATAGGTCGATAGATCTCATTAAGGAGAAGTGCAGTGCACAAGAACCAAAACTCTTGCTTGGATAATTTTGGAGTTATTGCCCTTTGTTGTTTTAAAGACTAAGATTTTGTCTGGGTATATCTCTAAAAGTATAATAGCTACCGGTATTAACTTGAAACTTCTTAGGTGGATAGATCTCGTTAAGGAGAAGTGCAGTGCACAAGAACCACAACTCTTGCTTGCATTCCCCTTTGTTGTTTTTTACACTTAGATTTTGTCCAGAGCATATATCTGAAACTTTCAGACTGAAAGTATAAAAGTTATTATCGAACTCATTTAGAAGAAATACAGTGCACAAGAAGCTTAAATCTAACTGGCTTCAGTTTACTATCAAGTTTTTGAAGCAGGGATGGCCATGTCAGACGTGTCTCTTGTTTGAAGGGCATTTGAGTTAAAACATTATCAATCCCACATTTTTAAAACATTAACCCTTGTCATGATGAATGACATTCTCTACAAAATTGTATTAAAATCAAAAGGCTGAAATATGAGTAAGGTTTAATGGTAATTTGAAAATTTACCTGAAAAACCAACCAAGCTTTCAAGGGACAAGACGGAGATCTAGACTAAGATCAGACTACACAAAGTGCCGTCTGTATTTGGTTATGACCTCCAACCAAATGGGAATATTCACGGTTCAGCATGACAAGGGTGTAAAAAAAGCTTTTGTAAACTGGAAAATGAAGATATAGCTTGTAATCAGAAACTTCTTATTTCTCACAATGTTTTATTCCCTGAAAGACACACATTGTCACACACAAACACATACATACAAAAAATAAAAATTTCATGAAGTTAAAAATTGTCATCTGCAAGTCCCCTCAATTTGTACAAGTGTTGAATTTTGTCATGTGGTAATGGGTTAAATAGCTGAATTGTAAGCTCGGCTGTTTTCGGAGAAAACCCGAGGTATTGCGATAGCCTTTGTGTCGTCGTCGTCCGGGGCATGCTAAAACTTTGACATTTTGTGATATCTCTGGTTCTACTAAAGGCATTCACTTGAAACTTGGCACACTTGATCACTATCAAAAGTGCAACCTATACTAACAAGGAGCATTTTGTGGCATTTTGTCAACTATCTAGCACCCAACAGCCAAGCGTCGGCACCCGTAGGTAGTGCTCTTGTTCTTATTTAAAGTATTAATCATACTAGAGAAAATGAAATCAATATTGAACTTGACCCATAACTACATAATCTGCATTTTGATGAGCTTAAGAATAGTAGCATTTATAAGAATTATGGGTGAAGGAGAAATTTCTTGTTCTCACAATGTTTTCTACCTCAAATTTTTAAATAAAACACTCTTTGGATTGTCATCGTAAACCTTTAAATTTAGAACAGTTTTAACCCTTGTCATGGTGAATAAAATTCTTTTTAGAATAGCACTAAAATCAAAGGACTGAAATTGCTGGAAGCAGCAGTTGCAGGTCAATATTTCAATTGAAAACTTATTTCTTAAACATTTCTGGTTTGAAAGGGACAATCAGGTGGTGAAGACTAAGATCAGACTGCACATTTGTCAATGACTGATTTTTTTCTTTACCTCCTGTCCAAACAGGAAAATTCTTGGTTCAGCATGACAAGGGTTTAAAATTTGTTGCGTAGTACATAGTGATACAAAATACAACACAAAATGAATTTTTAAATTTCTCAGGACATAAATGAAAATGTAAACACCATGGTGGGAATGATCTGTGAACTTAAAGCTGCTAAGAAAGAGTGTGAATTGAAGTTAGGTGAAATAAAGGTATAGTCAATTTTTTGTAACAACTTCTTAGAGGTTCGAAGGTCATCCTCGCAGACAGATTACATCCAGTTTATTGTCTGCTGCAAAATTTTATCTTAGCCAGTTGACTAAAAACATGACAGTTGTGTTTGTTAGATTAACCAATTACCATAAAATGTCCTAAAGAAGTATGTATTTTGAAAACATTGTTGGATAAGGAGAAATTGCTTGTAATAAGCTATTTTCCCTTTTCTCACAATATTTTCTACCTTATTTGGCACTTCCTTTCCAAATTGAGTTCAATTTGAATTGTAATCTGCAACTTCTGTCCATTTGGACAAGTCAAATTAATTGTTGTGTGGTAATCTGATAATACATAGTCCAGTGCAAAAGAACCATAACTCTACCTTGCTCGTCTTTTTAAGGTGTAAAACATACATTTAAATAATGATTAGCAATGGTCTATGTTCATAATGAAGATATATACATATACATTGAAATTGAAGGATATTAAGTTACTGTTGAATTCATACTGTTATTTAAAGAAACTCTGTAAACCTTTTGTTAAGAATTATGCCTCCCTTTTTCTTAAAGGGAGGTATTGATGTTTTTGAAACCTTGATAAGATAAATTTACCAATTGCCTAAAAATATGCTCAAACGGTTACTTAAATGTGAGTCAGATATTGTCTTTGCAGTAATTTGACAGGCTTAAAGTGGCATTTTTTGGTTACATACGAAAGGTTCAGCAGAGTTCCAAGTTATTTTTAAATATCATGGAATTGGGTTGTTCACTCTGCATGATCTCATTTGCATATGACCCAAAGTCAATGGAAGGTAACAAATTGACAAGCGAAACAGCCAACGTCCTAGATCATGTCATACCAAATGGTTACCTCAAAACTATGGTAAGTGTCTAAATTTGTATTGACACTTACGGCAGTTTTGGACTGATCTTTACAGAATTGAAGACTGGCTAGCAAACATAGCTTCTGATGACGTAACAATTATGCTGGTTTGAGAAAATTCAAACTGAATGCTGGATTCAAACAGCTATACACACAGTGTGAATCACCTGATATTCCTTGCAACTGGTTCTGCTTAATCTAAAAATAGATTAACAGCCTACGTAGGCTATAAGGGAAATACCCTGGTTTATTCTGATAAACGACCTCTGATTTTCGCAAAACTACTTTTCAGAATATTGTATTGAAAAAGTTTAAGATAGGGAATAAGAATAATCGAGATATGTGATATAACCGATACCTACCTTTAAACTAGTTCAGTACATATATCAGCTATATCAATGCTTTAGTTTCTTAGATCTACTTTTTTTTTAAAACAATTTCCACATTATTGTCTAGGTGCCCAATCAGAATCATGAGAAATTTGTGAAAGAAGGAGAACTGGTTTGAAACAAACTTATTTTTTCCCTTCTCACAATTTCATGTCTGTAATGAATGCAGAGATCATAAGGTTTTATTTATATACATATATGCAATATTTATGAATATTTTCTATTTTGATTCTGTATTGTGGGCACCTGTGAGGACGAGATAGGTTTATTGGATTCACCATGTATGTCTGTCTGCCCATCTTTAGGTACACTTTTCATTTCTGTGCTATTACTTAATAATCTTCTCCAATCTCTGAATGCTCTCTACTATGAATAGTGCTTGAGATGGGAGGTTTGACTATGATATTAAAACAGCAATATTTTGCAAAGTTTTTTGTCAGTAACATGAATGAAAAATCAGGTATTTTTTATTTGCAATCTAACTATTGGCTTAGTCACAATCGGACTGTGTTTGAAAATTAATTCTGTGCCCCAGCTCATAGGCTATTTGACTGAAGGTCTTGAAACTATAATATGTAATTGTTCCTGATGACCCAATAAGGTGCCCTGTTGTTTTGGGGTCACATAGGTCAGAGGTAAAGGTCACAAACTGACTCTAAGTGCTGGAAACATTTCTAATCTGAATACACTGAAAGGTGCTTGAAATGCGTATTTAAACTCTTTGCAATAGTTGTGATTTGATATGTATTGACAGATCCCTGGCCAGCCCACTGACCTCTGATGGGAAGTTTGACTTAGCTATCTACCCTTGTCATGCTGAGCCCGGAATATTCCGGTTTTGGCAAGAGGTGTACATTAAGATCAGACTGCACATATGTGCAGGCTGATCTTAGTCTACACCTCCTGCTTGTACTTTTCCTGCCGGAGTTGTTTATTAAGTTGATTTAAAAAAAAAAAATATTGATTTTTGAACAACAAGTTCTATCAGTGCTTTTAGCCATTTGATTTGCCAGCAATTCAGTAAGGTAATTTATACAGCATGACAAGGGTAAACAAGGTTTTCTATGCAAAGTTTGTGGTCAGTAACAGTTAACAAAAAAACAGATTAATTGGTTTACTACCTTTATATCATAACAGCATCTTAAAAGAAAGTAGTTACGATATTGAAGTCACCAAACCAACAAATATACTTTACACAAATTGTAGTTAAGTATTGACTTCGTTTAACCCTTCCCAATCGGTCCCACCCTTTGTTACAAGCAATTTCTTCATTATCCAGATTGTTTCCTTCCCAACAGAAAAAGATTTTTTAATTCCATCAAGTAAAAATTGTTGTCTGCAACATCTTTCAATTTGGACCAGTCTAAAACTTTGTTGCATGGGTATGGGTTAAATGATTGTTGTCAATCGATGGTTTGATTGACATTAGCAAGTCCTCAATTGTTATATATTTTAACCCTTTCCTGTTTTTTGAAATTTCAGGCTGGCCAAAATTCCAAGGTTTTGCAGACGACAATTTAAAGTTGAATTTATTTTGAAAAATAATCATTCAGTAGGGTAGCTAATATTGTGGAAAAAGAAGAAATTGCTTGTTACAAGCAATTTCTTCTTTTTCCACATTATTTTCTCAGGTATAAAAACTCAGGGACATAAAAACCAGGGATTGAACAGAAAAGAGTTAAAGTTGAGGTTGAAGTTGTATTTGCAATTTCAGACATTTAATGAAGAATTGTCAAAGATGGAAGAAAAAATGAGGTATATGTTGAGAAATATTCCTGAGAGAATGTCTAAAAAACTAAAAGAAAAGCAACTGGAGCAAACGCAAGTGAAAACGTCAACAAGGTATAGCTTTACACTCAAATGTTCTATAATCACTTGTCCCCTTTCCTTCCTAAACCTTGTCAGATCACTGATAGGAGTCAATTTGTCGGTTGTCTGCCAATTTTATCCTTAACTGCAGATTTGATTTGAATGCACAAGCAATTGGTATCAAGAAAATTGTGCACATGCTAGTTTGGTTACCGTCAATTTACTTTTCTTTTGGATATGATTCTTCCAGGGACAAAAAGTTTTTTTGAGTGTCATGGAGCTGTTTGGGATATTAACCCTTTCCTGTTCAATCATGGTTTTTTATATCCCTGTGATATTATAATTGAGAAAACAATGTGACAAGCAATTTCTTCTTTTTCCACAATATTTTCTACCCTATTGAATGGTTATTTTTCAAATTAAATCCACTTTATATTTCCGTCCACAAAACCTTTGAAATTGGACAGGTGTAAAATTTTGCAAAACAGGAAAGGGTTAATCACATTCAGTGATATTCTCGTTAGTCATCACGCAAAATAAGTCTTGTGTTGTCGGTGTCTGGATTATACATAGAAATGGAGATGGAAATTTTTTAATCATCTCCCATCACAAACTTTGCATGCAGAAACACCTAATGGTACTCCATCAAAATACTTAAATATTCTTACTTTGGATTACTCTGGATTATAATATATACAAAAAGGAAAAAAAAAACAAATAAAAAAACTTTTCTTCCAAAAGTACAAGTTCCTTTGCTGGTAAGTTTTACTTGCAGAGCAACATTGTACACCCAAATTCATGGAATAGCACTGTTTAGTAGGTAACATCACTAACTGTTTTACTTTTGATTTATATACCCCCCGACGACAAAGTTAAGAGGGATATACTGGAAACAGGTTGTCTTTCTGTCTGTATGTCGACACAATTTTTGTCTGCTTCTACTTCCACTGTTCTATGCCAATTTTGCTGAAATTTACTGAAATTTTTCTTGAAATTGGAACTTGTGCACCTACAATTTTTAATTTATGATTGGTACTATTTCAGGAGTTATGTCCCTTTCAAAATTTAAAATATAGAATAAATAGAAAATAAAATGTGTGCCCGCTTCTTCTACAGTTCTCCACCAATTTTGCTGGAATCCTTTCCACCATGGGAATTTGTGCATCTGCAATTTCATTAGTCTTTGTCCCTTTTTGACTTTAAATTTGTTAAAAAAGAAATCCTGTGTTTTTTTAGTAAATTATAAAAGGCCAATCAAATTTTAATTTTTATTTCTTATAATTTCACCTCATTTCAAAATAGGCAGCTTGGTTAACTGATCATTGTTCTTAGATGACTTAGAGATCTAATGGAATAGGGAACGTGCCATGGTTTGAAAGGTGCACAAGAGTTACATTCTCACTACTTTGAATGATATTTGCTATTGTAAACTACTGACTGGCTTCATTTCTATTACAATCTGTGTTCTGGCGCATCAAGATTTAATAGATTATAAACAAATCCCAAATCTTGCTGTGAAGAACGCATCACATCTCTCACTGAGAAGATAATACAATAGATTTCCAAAAACTTTGCTGACCTGAGCACTTTAACCCTTGTCATGCTGAACCCTGAATATTCCTGTTTTGGCAGGTGGTATAGACAAAGATCAGCCTGCAAATAAGTGAAGCCTGATCTTTGTCTTTACCTTCTGCTTGTCCCCTTTCATCCAGAGTTGTTGAAATAATAAATTTTCAAAAGGAATATTGACACTCATTAAGACCTTCTAGTGCTGTCAGTCCTTTGATTTAAAAGCAATTCTGTATGGAATTTTAATTCAGCATGGCAAGGGTTAATTTTGCAACGTGATTAAAGGCTAATTTTTTGTGCACAATGTGGTAATTTTACCTTAAGTTTAAGTTTAATTATTCTGAGACAGTTTCAAAATAAGCATTGCAGACTGTTATTTTATGGTATGAATTTGAATCCTGCTCAACTAATAAATTGCTAAACCAATCACCAGATGTCAAAATTTTTGACTGGTAAGGATCTGCAGACAACAATTGAAAGTTTATGAAATAACAATGTAATGTCTTTATTTTTTACATTGTTCTCCAAATTGTTGTTCTTCAGGGGCATCCAAAAGCATCACTTTGTGAGGATGGGTTAACATTGCAAAGTTTATAATGAATCTAGAAACAGGCAAATAACATAAATTCTTTCTGTTCATCTCAGAATTAAAAGTTATAAAATGAATTATTCAAAACCATTGTAAATGCATAAACTGGTTGTATATTTTAGAGAACCACTAACACAAATCACTGGATCCAGGAAAAGCCAAGATAACATACCAAAAGGCACTAAGGTAACACAGGGAGTGAAACCATCATCAGGAAAGCAGGAAAATGTGTATGTACCAGAAATAGACTTTCTGACAGTGGATGAGTTTGAACAAATTCCTAAGTAAGTTTTTACCATCAGGGGGAGATAGAATACATAAATTAGTAAGACTACTGTCAAATCTGTTTGACCAGCTATCTGTAATAGAGCCTCGTCTGCCTAAGTGAGGGACCTTCAGTCCCTATTGTGGCAATGAAATTATGAGATGAAGAGAATGTTTTTGTTTTAATGGAGGTATGAACCGAAAAAACTAATCACACTGAAAATGCAAAGCAGCTTCATACATAAGTGTGATTAGGTTTTTCAATTCATACCTCCGTGAAAACAAAAAATATTCCCTTCATTTCTTATAATTTAATAGCATCGAGCAAAAAAAGCAAAACTTTACTAATTTTGATACCTTTTTGTATAGAACTATTTTTTGCGGAAGCATACAAAATGGCTTCGTGCTCAAATTTGTGTTCATGGAGGTATGAATTAAATTTTTCGACCAATCAGAATGCTCGTTTTTGATAGACGAAACAAACAATTAAATTATTGTAAAATGAACCCATGTAAGAGTGGTGGGTCCTAAAATGAGCCAAAACAGTATATAAGGCTCTTCAGGGAGTAGGTAGTGTAGGATTGTGAAACTGATAACCATTTGACATATTGCTGGCCACGCCCACTGAGCTCCGCAATCAAGTTCCACTATGATATTAACCCTTTCCTGTTCAAACACGGGATTTTACGTCTTTGTGATTTTATACTTGAGAAAACATTGTGGAAAAAGAAGAAATTGCTTGCAACAAGCAATTTCTTCTTTTCCCACAATATTTTCTACCACATAGGATGGTTTCATTTTAAATTGCATACAACTTTCATTGTCATCTGCAACTTCCTTCAATTTGGACCGGTCTAAAATTTAAAAAAAAAAAGGGAAAGGGTTAAAGGCATTATTTTCCAAAATTTATGGTCAGTAATATGGTCAGCAAAAAAGTATATTGGTTGCTCAGAGACATAAATGTTGTAACTACAGCTTGTATAAGATGTAGGTATGATGATTTAAGTTTCAAAACCAACAAAATGCTTCACATAATTGTGGGCCAATGTCAGGAGTTTAAAGTTCACCTCTGGTCTAAATCAATTATCTGATGGGTCAAATGATCCTTTACAACCACGCTCCATTAACTGCAAATGATAATTTGAAGATAGTAAAGATGATTGTGTTTATTGTTGAAGAAATACTTTTGAAAAAAGTGAAGGCGCTTTTTTTTAGCTCCACTTGTGGAAGGCCACTAAGTTTCTGGTCATGGAATTGCCTCCATCTGTTAATCCATAAACATTACATTTACCCATTTTCAGAAGGCAACCTTTTAGACTGGCCTATATTAAAAGGAGGTTCAGACAAAAATTTAAAGTTCATAAAATATAAACTTTTTGAGCTTTCTCATCAGACACCACAAGATGAATTTCTGCCAAATTTCAAAGAAATGGTCATTGGCTGACCCTTTAACAGAATTTATAAAGAAGTTTGATTGGATGATAAACTTTTATGGGAGGGGCTAATTTGACTTTATTCATTTAACTTGTTCATGCAGAAAGTAAAACTAAGATGTGAGTATGTCAGTGTATATTGTCATGATTGATAGACGATTTATTTTTGACATGCGTCTAAACCAGTCAGAGCATAAATGGGGAAGTATTATCCTATTAGCATAATGATTAGTAAGTTAAATTCTTTAAAAAAAAAAGCCGCTGTCATAGCGCAGTTGGTAGCGCGTCGGACTGTCAATCTAGAGGTCCCGGGTTCGATCCCCGACGGCGGCACTCATCCTTTCCGACTTTTTGGCTCTAAGCAATGGGTCGATAATCGTAGACCTATGTGGGATAGCAGCTGGAGGCTAGGAAAGGATGTAATGGAAGTACTGGTGTAAGAAATACTAGGATTCCATTGTTAGGTTCTCCAGCCGCCTCGATATAACTGAAAGATTGTTGAAAGCGGCGTGAAACCCCATTCAAACAAACAAACAAATCTTTCAAAAAAATCAATTTTGAAAGCAAATTTTGTTATTCTAGGTATAGTATTTTTCTTTATGATTTTGTGTAAAAAGGGGACATAGTTTGTTACAAGCAATTTCTTCTTTTTCTATAATATTTTCTGAATCATAAAATTATAGGGATGTAGAAATAAGGGATTGACCAGGAAAGGGTTAAAAGTCCTATAACCTCTATAGAACTCTGCTAATTTTTTTTGATACACTTGCATCTGACTTAAATGAATTTTACAAGACCAGATTCAGGTTATGTAAAATAATGAAACATTTAAAAGTCTTTTTTCAAGCTATTTCAAAGATTTCATTTTCTTGATTTATTCACCAGATATGACTAATGTAATTAACTCTTTCCAGGTCAAACCCGGGATTTTGAGAGGCAGTGATTTTATACTTGAGAAAATATCGTGGAAAAGAAGAAATTGCTTGCAACAAGCAATTTCTCCTTTTCCCACAGTATTTTCTATCACATAGGATGGTTTCATTTCAAACTGAATCCCATCTTTATTGTCGTCTGCAACCTCTTTGAATTTGGACCAGTCTAAAATTTAAATAAACAGGAAAGGGTTAATATAATGAACTCCTTAAAACGTTATTCTCTAGATCAGTACATCAGGCCTGTGGAGTGATACTGATGCTCAACTTCCTCTAGTTTTAAACACATTTGCAACTTTTTTCAATCAATAAAAGTTTTCGATTTTGTCGTCTGTCTGCAACACCACACAGTCCCTCATTTTTATGTGCCGAAGAGAAATGAGCTGTTGAAAAAATTGTTGGAAATGGATAAATTGTTCTTATTAAGCAATTTATTCTTTTCTCACACCTTTTTCTACCATAAAAGATAATTGTTTTTCTATTTATACATACTTTGAAATGTTGTCTGCAACTTCTTCCAATTTGGACCATACCAGAACTTTGTAGAAATGGCTTCATAACCTCAGGTATATGTTTTCTTTTCATAGATACCAAAAAGGACGGTTAACATATGACCAACTAAACAAATTTATCGAAGGATTTAACGAGGCCTTTAAAGGAAAATACAAGATCATGAAGCAGAAAAAGTCTACGTTGAAAGATGCGGACAGAAAACGATATGAGGCATATAAATCGCAGGAAAACAAAGATTGCAAAGGTATTTTAAACCATTGTGAATTTATTGATTTTTTTGTAGACGGATCAAAATTACAAGCAATTTCTTCTTTTTCTACAATATTTTCTCAATTATAATTTCGTAGGGATGTAAACACCAGGAATTAAACAGGAATTGTTAAATTGAAAGTTAGAGTCTTAACCAATCACCAGACAATTAAATTTCAGACTGGTCCATATTTAAAAAAAGTTGCAGACAAGAATATTAAGCCATTCCCAAACGATAAAATTTTAGACTGGTCCAAATTCAAAGGAGTTGCAGATGACAATTTGAAGTTGATCAAATCATCATAATCTTTGTCTTTTAGGGTAGAAAACATTCTTGATAATGAAGAAATTGCTTGTAACAAGCAATTTCTTCATTCTCCACAATGTTTTCCAAAGCTTTTATATTGAGGGGCGTTTAAAAGCGTCATTGTGTGGGAATGGGTTAATCAATGATAACTTAATTTTGAGTTGAAAACATGGAGGATAATGAAAAAAATTACTTGTAACAAGCAATTTCTTCAATTTCCTCAATGTTTTCAAAAGCTTTCCTCTAGGGGGCATAAAAAAGCGGGATTGTATTGGAATGGGTTAAAGTATTAAATTTTGACTTGCAAAAGAATGATTGAAACAAAACTTTAGCCATAATAAGGTTAGCTAAGAATGAATACATGTTGTATTATAATATTATACAATTCTTCCTTCTAAGAGACAAGCAATTTTAACAAGAAATTCCTCTTGTTCTTAAAATGTTCTCTTCCTTTCAAACCAATTCCAACCCATTAACACTTATTTATGTCCCCCCCCCCCCGAAAAAAAGCTTTGGAAAACATTGTGGAAAATAAAGTAATTACTTGTACCGCAAAGGTAACACAACCTTTAACAGATTAGAGCATAAATGAAACAACAATGCATATGTAAATTTCATAAGTGGTACATGTCAAGTCTCTTGTAATAACTTGCAAGTATCTATATATTTGCCTATTTGAATATAAAAGAGCAATTCCACTCATAGTATCCAATTTTACAAAGGTAGACAACCTACTTCTTAGCCTACACCATCAGCCACATATTTTGGTAGCCTGAGTTCATCTTGAAAATAAAGTATTTAAGCCCATGCATGAATATTGATGAAGACCTCTCCGATAAAGCTAGTCCCTCTAATACCTAAAACCTTTAGTTGTCATTGTAGATTATCCTTTAGTTTAGTCATTCCATTGCCTTTGCAGTTACCCCCACAAAATCTTTGAAGTGTTTGACACACTAGAGATCTAAGAACAGTTGAAATGGTTGTTATGAAAAAAAAGGGTTTAGAGCTCCAACGCCAATGCAAGCCATTTTGTATGTTCAACTAAAGCAAATGTACATGTATTTACCATTAGCAGATGTAGTAGACATTTCAATGAATAGTGTAATAGATTTGCTGTATTTTTAGCTCAGCTGTTTTCAGAGAAAACCCGCAGTTTGTTTGTGTCTGAGTCATCATCTTCAGAAAACTTTGACATTTTGTAAAATCTCTGGTATTAACCCATTCCCACACAAGCCCTCCTTTTTGCGCTCCTCAAGAAAAAAGCTTTAGAAAACATTGTGGAAAATGAAGAAATTGCTTGTATCAAGCAATTTCTTCATTATCCACATTGTTTTCTATCTCAAAAGACGAAAAAAATTAAAATTCAATCAACTTGAAATTGTCGTCTGCAGCTTCTTTCAATTTGGACCAGTCTAAAATTCTGCTGAGTTGGAATGGGTTAATGAATACATTCACTTGAAACTTGTAATGTATGCTCAGTATCAAAGGAGCAATCTATACCAACAAGGGAGATATCTCTAAATGTGTCTGAATGAATTATGCCCTATTTCAACTTGGATATTTTACCCACTATCAACCACTTCAACAGCCGAGCATTGTCATCTGCATGTTGTGCTCTATTTTAATTTTGTCACAAATACTGGTTCGATCCCCGACGGTTGCACTCAGCCTTTCCGACTATTTGTCTCCCATTAATGGGTCGATAATCGTAGACATATGTGGGATAGGAGCTGGAGGCTAGGAAAGGATGTGATGGCGTGAGAATTGGTGTGAGAATTACCAGGAATCCATTGTTAAGTGCTCCAGCCGCCACGATGTAACTGAAAGATTGTTGAAAGCGGCGTAAAAACCCATTCAAACAAACAAACAAATCACAAATACTGCTCGAAATGGTGGCTATCCAATAGCCCTGCTTTGACATAGCTGTTCACCCTTGTTTAACCCAATACCAAAAGCTCTCATAAATAAGTGGTCTTATTAGCTAAAAACATATCATACCTAAATCCAGTGTTGTTGGAACTCATTAGAATTGTCTCAGTGAGACGATTCTAATGTGTCCCAACACTATTGGATTTATGGTGACTTATGTAAATCAATCCTTATATTCCAAGCGGCGTTAAACTCCATTCATTCAATCCTTATATTTCTCAAAATGATTTTTAAGTGACCATTCTTTTAAATGACCATTTTTTGTTTTTTTCACTTAATACAAGAATTACTGTACATTGAAGACAGCATCAGGATAATGTCTTTACATATCGGAGATATTCAACTTTTAACCCATTTCCAATTACCAAACAACAAAATATTTAACTTGTCCAAATTCAAAAAAGATGCAGACAACAATTTTAAGTTGATGTACTTGCTAGAATCTTTATCTTTTTGGGTTGAAAACACTGTGGATAATAAGGAAATTGCTCGTAACAAGCAATTTCTTCATTTTCCACAATGTTTTCCCAAGATTTATTTTTCAGGTGTGTAAAAACTTTAGCTAGTGTGGGAATGGGTTAAATGTTGAATAAGTCAATCAAAAAGTGGATATAAACTTAAATCTTAATTAAGAATAATTGAATTAATTATTTTCATTTTGATTTATTGTATTAGAAGCATTTCACTTCTACAAATCTGCTTGCCCTCCCCCAATGTTACTAGAATGAAAAAATAATTCCAACTTTTAAAAACAATTGCTCCTTCCTGATATTGAATGCTGAGCTGTTGGTATGAATCTTGAGAATCCCTCGACCCTTTTTATTTTTTTCCCAGCTAAATCTAATGTTTGACCCATCCGAATTCAAAGAAGTTGCAGACGGCAATTTTTTGTAAATGAAATTTCACAAGTCTTAAACTTTTTTGGGTAGAAAACACTGAATAATGAAGAAATTTGCTGGTTATAAGCTAACTATCATATCTGAATTATTCATTTATTCTTCAGGATGTTATTTTGTTGTGGATGAAGACTTGAAGGACTTCGGGGGCATCAAATTGGACAGTACAGCAAGGGCTATGTGCACTGTGTTGCGTCATTGTGGCAGAATAAAAGAGATACGGGGAGGAAACTTAACACGTTACAAATATGTGGACAGTTATTAGCTTTAAGCAATTACCAGAGACAAAAATTTCAGATTGATCCAAATTTAAAGAAGTTGAGGACAAAATTTTTAATTGATTCAATTTTGAAAAATCTTTGTTTTGGGGGTTAAAAACGTTCTGGGTAATGAAGCATTTTTTCCATTTTTCCACAGTGTTTTCCAATGCTTTTTTTTCTCATGTGTGTGTGTGTTCCAAGAGTAGGTTTTGGTGTGAATGGGTTAAGCCTTTAATACCTGATATTATATGCCCTGAAGTAACTTTATTACGAAAAAATATGGTGAAAAAAGGAGAAATTGCTTGTTGTGTAATATATTTATACAATTGTAAAAACAAGGGATTGAATGGAAAAGGGTTAACCATTTCCAACACAATCTTGGTTTTATATGACCCTCTGGAAAACGATGTGGAAAATAAAGAATTTTCTTGAAACAAGCAATTTCTCCATTTCCTACAAAGTTTTCTTGAAAGAGAAAGTTTTTAAAAAAATCATCATCTTTTAATTGTTGTCTCTAAATTCTTTGAATTTGAATAAGCCTTAAGTTTTTTGTCTGGTTTGTATTTGGTTGAGGTAGAAATAGGGAGGAAAGAAGAGTTCACTTAAAATAGTACCTATGTATCACCAGTAATGATCCTAGCCAATCAGAATGCAGAAATTATGTTGAACGAAAAAAAGAAATAGAAATCGTAACGGTTGGTAAAAAGTAATGTAATGTAATGCTGTCCAAAATTTTTGAAGCTTTTCCTTATTTAATCAATTACCAGACGTTAAAGTTTTAGACTGTTCCAGATTGAAAGAAGTTGCACACGACAGTTTAACCCATTCCCACACAATGACGCTTTTTAACACCCCCTTCCAAGAAAAACAATTGAGAAAACATCATGTAAAATGAAGAAATTGCTTGCAACAAGGAATTTCTTCAGTTTAGAAAATGTTTCCTTCCCAGAAAGTTGAGAAAATCTAAAATTTCACAAATTTCAATTGTCGTCTGCAACTCCTTAAAATTTGGAACACTCTAAATTTTGTTGTCTGGTAATGGGTTAAGCTTATGAGATTTAACATTTCTTGGTCTTATACATGTTGTCGTTCCAAGGCCTTCGAACGTTCTACTTATCTAACATATTAGAGAAAAAAGATGATCTCGATATCCCTTTACTCGTAAGGATGGGTCATATAGGGTAGGGAAAAAAATGTGGAAAATAAAACTTGCTTGTTACAAGCAATTTCTTCATTTCCCTTAAGGCTTTCCCAAGCCTTTCATCAGTTGCATAAAATTGGGAATTGTATCGGAATAGGATAATATATCTTTTTACGAAATATGACTTTAGAATATTTAATTATAAGAAAATATAACAATATTTTTTTGCCCCCGCATCAATAAGATCGGGGGCATATTGTTTTACCGGTGTCTGTCTGTCTGTCCGTCTGTCTGTCCGTCTGTCTGTCTGTCTGCAAAACTCAACCTGCCAACTAAACATTTTCCTATAAATTCAACCCTGATTAAGTTACAATGCTAATATTTGGTATGTAGATAGGTCTCAACAAGGCGCAACTGGGAAAGGTAATTTCATCAAGGTCAAGGTCAAAATTTTTACCCTTTACCCGTTTCTAAAGAATTCCCGTTTCGGGGGCATAGTGTTTCACAAACACATCTTGTTTTCTTTTCACTGAAGTATTCAATTTAAAGCCATACACACATTATTTCTTTTTAATTCCATTCTAGGAAGCTGGAGGGGAAATATAGGACTGATGTCAATCTGTCTGTCATTCTGTCAGCAGCTTCTTGTCCACTCTACATCTCCCAAAAAACCTTGTCAAATTTTGTCCAATATTTGGTACAATGGTGTAAATGATCTAAGACGATGTGAAGAGTGCAAGATTCGATGACCTACCTTCAAGTTCAAAGTACAAAATCAAATGATCTAGTTCACCTTTTGCAGGGCCTATCTTCAATATTTATGGATGGATTTCAATGATAATTCACGTGAGGCAAAGTGCAAGATTTGATGACCTACCTTCAAGGTCAGTGTCACAGTTTAAGGTCTAATTAACAAATTATTCTTGTCTGGAATATCTTTCATATTAAGCAATGGTTTTCAAAATTAATTAACATGCTTGTGCAAGTTGATGAGTGAAAACATTTTGTTTAAATCCATTCTCACTCAAAAACGCTTTTAGATGCCCCTCAAGAAAAGAAGCTTTAGAAAATATTTTGGAAAATGAAGAAATTGCTTGTTACAAGCAATTTCTTCATTATCCACAATGTTTTCTGCCCCCCCCCCCAAAAAGAAAAAAAAATCCAAAATTTCATAACTTTTGAATTGTCGTCTAAAATTTTGTCGTCTGGTAATTGGTTAATATACGAACAAAATTGAAATAGAATTGTAGGAGGTACGAGCAATGAATGGGTAAATGGACGGACAGACGGACAAGATATTAACAGAATATAACAAATAGACCCTGTTATAAGACGATATATTTCACAAATACTCTTGACAATTCCCTTTTATCCAAGAAATCACATTTCCAAGTCTCCGACTGTAGCTGTGCGGACAGAAGTTGAGATGACAAGTTTGCTGGTCTGTATGAAAACACACACTGTGGCACAATTTATCCCTTGCACAAAGCATAATACAGTCTTCTCTATTGATGTTGTGCTTGTATATCATATCTTCCTTGGCACAGTAAATGTCTTGTCCATGGAGTTTTGTAATATTACATGCTGTTTTAATGAAAGAAAAAATATAATGAGAATGGCTGAAGTAATTGAAAAACTGATGTCAGACGAAGTATCAAACGATCAATTAACCCATTACCAGATGGCAAAATTTTAGACTGGTCCAAATTGAAAGGACTTGCAGACGACAATTTAAAGGTTATGAATTTTTTTCCACTTTCTGGGTAGAAAACGTTGTGCAAAAATGAAGAAATTGCTTGTCCCAAGCAATTTCTTCATTTTACACAATTTTTTCCAGATTATTTTTGTTTAGGGTCGTCCAAAAGCGTCAATGTGTGGGAATGGGTTAAATCATAAACCGGAAGTGAACTTTGGGCTGTGGATATTCACGCGAATCATTTTCGTTAGTCTAGTGACTAAAACCCAACTACAGCTTATTCAAGCTCTGGATATGAAGTTTAGGTGGCTAACCAACCATTTTAATTGTCAATTACAATTTATTGGCCAAAGATTTTGCAAGAGAACACTGTTTAATATCGAAGTAGAACTTCCTGTTGGAGTAGGTGGGCGGGGCCCTGATAGTTCAATTGCTGCTGTCAAACTCGAATGACAAACTATTTATTCAGACCGGAAGTGGATTATTCACCTCTGACACTAATTTAATAGATTATCAGTGATGGACAATTAAAATGTTGTAAGTGTATAGCCTTTACAAACCAAGACATATTACCTGATGACAAAATGTTAGACTAGTTTGAATTGAAAAAAAGTTGCAGACAATTTGGTGAAATTGAAAAAAGTCTGCCTTATAGGATAGAAAACATCGGGGAATTTGTAGAAATCGCTAGTTACAATTAAGTTCTTCATTGTCCACAATGTTGTCCAATACCTTTTTTCTGAAGTAGCGTAAAAGGAATATTTTGGAATGGGTTAAATGCACAAATGATTGTAAATGTCCAATCGCAGCTGTCAATCGAATGATCAGACAACAAATAAAATCATTAATTTAAACTTGATGTAAACTTTTATCCCTGATATTGACCCCCTTTAAGTAAAACACTTTTGTTAACCCTTTCCTGGTTTTTGAAATTTTAGACTGGTCCAAATTGAAAGAGGATGCAGACGACAATGAAAATTGGATGAAATTCCAAATAAAACCACCCTATGTGGTAGAAAACACTGTGGGAAAAGGAGAAATTGCTTATTATAAGCAATTTCTCCTTTTTCCACAATGTTTTCTCAAGTATAAAATCACAGTGACGTAAAATCCCGGATTTATCCAGGAAAGGGTTAATTATGTGACTTAAACGGCGTAATTACAGCTTATATAAGATGTAGCTACGACGTTTAGGTCGTCAACCAACCATTTTACTTTTTTGATACATACTACTAGCCGTACAATTTTCAAAACAACGCTATTAGATATCAAAGCTGAACTTCAGTCGGAATCAATAGGCTGAGCTAAGGGAGTGAGTGGGCGGGGCCGGCTACAGGTCAGTTGTTTTATGTAACATACATGTACATGTAATTATATTGCAAAATAGCGCAACTTGATATATTCAACAAAATACCCTGACGGGGGTCAGTGGGCATAGTTATTGATACACCAACAAAACATCGTAAATATAGTTTGATAAAACTGGAGTTATGAGGTTTGGGCTGCACACCGACAAGTTTTGTGACAAGGACTTATTCGGGGAGCTTATCTGTTTCTCAGGGGTCGACACTAACAGTGTTCCTGAAAATTGAAAGGGACCCCTAGCAATCTTAGGCTAGGGATCCCGTCGGGATAATTCAATATTTCTCTAGTACAATAGATCTTAATGTATCAACTAATGCTCCTGATGATTTTGTTTGCTTGTTTTTGTTTGCTTCATTTTCCACAATGTTTTCTTAAGTTTTTTTTCCAGTTTTGCTTAGAAGGACAGGATTGCCTGTGAACGAGTTAATGTATATCAAGGAGGGATCCCTGATTATCTGGAGGAAATTCTGAAGTAATAGGTAGGGATTCCTGTGGGATCCCATTGAAGCAAAGTTAGTGGCGACCCCTGTTCTGACGGCTCTTGTGTCTTTTATATGCCTGACCATGTATCTTGAAACTAGTTTCTTTTTATATCTATATAATTTAATTTTTAGTTTCGTCTATCAAAAACGTTCTGATTGGTCGAAAAAAAATATTCATAACTCCATGAACACAATTTTGAGCACGTAGCGATATTATATGCTTCCGCATAAAATAGTCCCATGCAAAAAGGTATCAAAATTTGTAAAGCTTTTGTTTTTATCGCTCAATGCTATTTAATTATAAGAAATGAAGAGAACATTTTTTTTGTTTTCATGGAGGTATGAACCGAAAAAACTAATCACACAATGTATGAATCCGCTTCGCGTATTCATACACTGTGATAAGGTTTTTCGGTTCATACCTCCATGAAAACAAAAAATATTCTCTTCATCTCTTAAAATCAAAATACCTCGTCGGAGGTCAGTGGGCGTGGCCAGAGATCCATCAAATATACTCACGACATGTTAAGGATGAGTATAAACATTTCTTCTCGTTATCATCCCATACTAAGGAGTCGGCAGCACATAGTCTATCTGGGAACATAATTCCATTTGAACAAGTGACGTACTTATTACAGCTGGAACACGACTGATAGTCCCCATCGGCCATCCCGAAACAGTCATCCACACAATCTGAAATAATAAACTTTACATTAACACTCTTATTTGTAATATTTCGGCAAAAATCGTCTTTACCAAGAAAAAGACAATATCTCTATTAACACTCTTATTTTCAATAATTCGTCAAAAAATGCATTTATCAAGAAAAACAGGGTGATATAGTGTTCTCGGGGGTATAGGGTCCGCTTTGCGACAATAATAGTTATTATTTTCATAGAACTAGGGTTTTCATATACTGCTTGTGTGATTACCCTATAGTAGTGGCCCACCCACAAACTCCGCTGGCCCCACCCACTGATTCCGCCGGCCCAAACAACTGACTCGAACTCAAATATATGGCTAGTAAAGTGCAAAAAGGAAAGTAGTTGGTTGACGACCTAAACGTAGTAATTGCAGCTTGAATAAGCTGTAACTACGGCGATTAAGTCTTCAAAACAAAACAAGAAAAAATATTTCACATATACATAGGCCAATGCCAGAATTTAAAATTTACTCCCGGTCTAAATGAAATATTTGATTTGTCGAATGATCCCTTGATTGACATGTAACGATCGGTCAATTCAAACAGCGACTCTTGCGATCAAAATTAGCTAGGTGATGCCTAGTCACAAATTTCGTTTACAGATAAACACCTCGCCTCTCAAAACATAAGGCAAAGAGCCTTGAGTTTTTAACATAACGGTTCGATCCCCGGTCAAGGTGAATATCAATGGGTAGATAATGGTAAAACCTTAGTTGGATGAGCAGCTGGAAGTTTGGAAAAGATGTAGTGGCAGTGCATGAAATATATGGTTAGGTGCTCCAGTTGTTGCGATCTGACCGAAATACTTTTAAAGGTGTCTTTAAACCCTATTCATTCATCAGAGCTTTCAAATAGATAAATAAATAAAGATTGAAAAATCCTGAAGTATCGCCTGATAATGGGCTGCTAAAATTGTCACTCTTAGATTAGATTGATCCCTTTGTTATGGGATTCCAGATTGTACATAGAGACAAAGTTAAGTGAAAACAAAACAAACTTCCTCTGTCAAACAGTGGGAATTATTCTTTCAAATTTTGTAAATCCAACCTCATGTGAGTGATGTAGGAAAAACAGTGTCCTCTTGTCGAGCTATAGTTACGAGTTTTTTTCATGCCCAACGATGAAATGCATATTAGACCTGAAACATAAAATGGACCTTCCGAGGATTCCGCAAATCTAACTATAGAAAGACATAAGCGGCAGAGGTCAAGTAGACATAATTAAAAGTAGTAGAATGGCGATTTTAGACTCTGAAAATCTACGAGGATTTAAAAGTTTCGACTCTGGTCAGCCTGTGTGGTCACAAATACTAAATGAGCGCGTGCGTGACATTTCTAACCATTACACATGAGCGCCAAGTAAAGACTCAAATCAGCCTGTGCATCCACACAGTCTGATCAGAGTCTTCACTCTGCGCTCTGTAGATAGATACTGACCCAAAGCTTCTTTAAACAGTCAGCGAATATTCTAATTGCCCAGAATTGCTGTCCAGGGTGCTCAATGTGATCGAGTCACGCACATGCGAAATTGTTGGAAATGTCACGCATAGGCTCAAATATGATAAATGTGTACCTGTTATGCGAATAGGGTTCTTCCTGGAATTCCAGAAAAAGAAACAATTTAACTACAGGTCTACCTCAGCATTGTTAGTCATTGGCGCATATATAGGCCTATAGCGATTGTCACTTAAAGAATCAACCCAATTGTTAATTTAGACCGGAAGTGAACTAGAACTCGAACATTGGCAGACATTTTTGTAAAGTAGTTTTGTTGGTTTGGTGACTCAACAACTAATTCAAGCTGTAGTGTAGATCGCCAAACAACTATTTTACTTTTTATTACTTGTTCCTATCAACTGTCAGTTTAAAAAGAAATAGATCGAAAATACAATGATTATGTTGAATTAAAAAAAAAAAATCTGCTGTGGTGAGAAGTTTCGATAGCTTGTTCATTTCACGAAGTTTGGTCACACTGATCTTTTTCTTAACTGAAGGAAGACCCTCCCACTCGTGACGGCTTTTAAGTTGGAATGCGGACCAATTCCAACTTAGATTTAGCAAAACCGCAAAATGAACACAAGACAATTTCATTTCGGGTTTTTTGAAAACACATATCACGTGATCTCTTAGACATGAAAACACCTCGGGTTAAGTCTCATCTTAACTTGCCACGGACAATCAATTAGTTGTAGCCGAAGACAATAATATGACACATTTAAAGGATGATATAAAATTCGTTTAGAGACTTCTAGACATGCTTTAGTTTGCTTTAAATTATTGAAAAATAAGGTAATAATCAGCGCAGTAATTTGTCTTTTGTGATTCGCCGTCCCGTGTTTGGTAATTACGTGATCTCAAGTGACATGTGGTAGTCATGTGACCATAGATAGGCAATGTTTACAAATATGGCTCAGGTCGTAAATGCATTTTAACAATAATCACACCGCCCAGTGCTTTAAAACATTCTAGAGCGATTAAGGGGGATCGTAGGCATCAAGCAAACGCAATTATTGTTGGATTTACAGCTTTTACTCAATAAAAATCAAATAGATGCAAAACGAAAGGAGAAGATTTTGAAAATTAGAATGTAAACATATCAACTTCCGGTTTTTAATTGGTCGTAGACCAATTTATATAACCATAAAATCGAGATTGTGTCGCTGCAATTTACCAAAACTGCCTTTAGCCCAACTGGACGTATATTCTGACGGGAAAACAGAAAAAAAATCATTTCATTTTACAAGTTAATAATTATCGAAAGGAGTAAAGGAAAACTGGACGGTCACACGCTTTAAAGATGAATGCTTCAAGGATTTTCCGCTGGTGATGAACGCGTCTAACCAGCCCTTTCTTTCAATCATATCGAGGTGTAAACAAAGATGATACTGCCACTCAATTATTTTCCAGCCATAAGTTAATCAAAGTACTGAAAGTTCTTCTGGAGAGCAAATTCGATTATAATGCTTTCAAGCTGTCTAAAGAATTCGCCCAAAGAATAGTATCAACTGTTTTTTTTATTTTTGTTTATAATCAGCGCTGTTTAGGAACTTGTTAATTTCTGCCCAGAAAAAGAGAGGGTTTTGAAATTTCATGAACCTGCTGTCAGCATTTGCATGACTAATTAACAATCGAGAATTTTTAAAAAATTAGTTTTCACAAAAGTTGCTTTTTTGTCGGTACCCATGTTGCATCAAGGTCTTACGTTCGTGTAAAATAATATTAGTTCTAATTAACATTCACGGAAATATCATACACTAAGATAGAACCTACGTGTTGTGAAAGTAATAGAAATTAAAGTTGTTTTACCCTAATTCTAAAGTCGGAATGCAACGATATGTCCAATTTCTCAGTGACGACCAATTACAGTGCGTACGGCACTTTGATTACTTATTTACTTGATAATTACGCTTTATTATGTCGTTATTTACAAGTTTTAATCAAGAATAACCCATCAAACCTTTAACAAGCTTGGTCCTTTTTACTTAAGATTTTTACGGTTCTAAAGCCGAAAAACGAATAAGGAAATCGCGCGACTACAGGGCGCCGAAGATAATTTGATACTATCTTCATCATATTATATGAATTTTTAGGAAAAGGGCAAAACTACCATGTGCAAACAATAACGTTACAATAACGTTAACGTCTTTTTTTTTTCTTTTGAATTTTACGCTTTCAATATTCTTTTTTCCTACGTCTAAACCGGTATTTCAAATCGATCACCCCGAAACAAGTTTTCCGCGCATTTCCGCAAATTTCCACGTATACTCATAAACTTGAAGTGAAAATCTACGTGAGTTTAGTATGATCGTTACAGAATTGGCAGAGTTGGTGGTCAAATAATCATCGAGGTCATTGATTTCTTACTGTAGAAGCTGTTATTCTCTGTTTTCAAGATTCTCAAAGGAGTTCACGTATTACAGTTGATCAAAAGTAGAATGTTATGCTTGAAAATTCTAATTTTGCTGTGCGTGACACGAGCTTATAACCCATTCCAACACTATAGAATTTTAGACCAGTCCAAATTCAAAGAAGTAGCAGACGTCCATTGTAAGTTGATAAAATCTTTAAAATCCTGGTCTTTTTGGACAGAAAACATTGTGGATAATGAAGAAAAGTGGTTTTATGTCTATGTGCGTTATTCACGCACATGTGTTCACGAATGGGAATGCTGGTTTAAGTTTTAAGGACGGAGGCTTACTCGGAAAGTAATAAATGAATTTGAACCGAATTCCACAGTTAAGACCCTTTCAGTGCATTCCAACTTCTCAATACTTTCAGTCCTTTGATTAGGGACTGTCTCCGATTTTTCAAGGACGCTGTACCCACCTGGACTTCGACCTTTTTCCACTACGCTGGCGTATGTTCCTACACCAAGAACGAACGTAACAAGAAGTAGACCCGACATTTCTGGCTGAAAAGATGAAAGGATTCATGTACTTGGAGACATTGAACATTTTACGGACTAGCATTTCTCTAAATTATTTGAATATCATTTGACAATCATGCAGTTTAGCCGCTTAGAATTACAAAGTTTAGTATGTAAACGAAAATGGATTGCAGTGGCTTTTACCGATTTTTACGCAGTGACGCTTTTTAACGCCCCCAAGAGACACAAACGGGGAAAAGAATGAATGATTGTGCTTCGACAGCTATTACGCCAGTTATTTTGAAAATCTTATGGCCTTTAACATGTAACAAAAAAAAAAAAAAAAAAAGGGGGGGGGGAAACGGTTGGTTGGCGACCCAAACAGTAACTACAGCTTGAATAGTTACGACGTTTAAGTCGCTAGACAAAAAATACCTCACATAAAAGTTTGCCAATGTCGGAATTCTAGAATCACTTCTGGTCAACGATTTGAATGGGCGATTGATTCCTTGAATAAAATCCGCGATCCACCAAAGCTCGCTTACTAATTTCCCTCAGTAAACAAGGCTTATAAAACTCAAAATCCATCTTTTTCGTTCGATTCATGTACAATAATAGAGATTCGTATTACCTAATAGCCATTTTGACCAAGTTCCAACGCAATTGGACCAAACTTATGACAAGTAAGAGTGTAATTAGAAAATTGTCACTTAAACCCCTTATCCCGTATCTTCAAACAGAAAAGTCGTTTTTCAATAAAATTCCACCTTGTTACTTTACAATAATTTTGACCATACCTCATTAACCAATTTCAACACAAAGATGCTTTTTCACAAACATCTGGAAATGAGGAAATTGCTTGTTGAAAACAATTTCTTCTTAATCAACAATGTTTTCTATCCAAAAAGAAATTTACTTTAAATTCCATACACTAATTGTTGTCTGCAATTTCTTCAAGTTTAGACCAGACTAAAATTCTGTAGTCTGGTAATAGATTAAAATGGAGCCTATTTTGGTCCCCTATAGTGTAAACAAAGAAAGCGCTTTTAAAACCCCCTTTTCCGTGTTTTTCATAAGGAACGGCCCTTGGGACAATTCTTATGTCTTGACAATCATCTCGAGTTCAACCAATATTAACCTATTTCCAAACAATCACGTTTTCTGGCGCATCCAAGAAAAAGGCTTCGGAAAACATTGTGCATTATACATGCAATTCTTTTCATTATTCACTATGTTTTCTTCCCCGAAAGGCAAAGTTTAAAAACAAAACAAACAACAACACAAAAACTAATAAGAGGGCAAGTGGCCTTGGCGCTCACCTGAGATAAGGCTCTTTTTCTTCAAGGCCTAATACTAACTGGGTCTGGAGAAGACTCCCTTTAAAATTAAATTAAGTCAACTTATTTTTCCATGGCAACCAATGCTTTCAACAGATTTCAAACCTTATAGTAATTATAAAAAGGGGAAAAACTCAGGGGAAATTTCTGCCAAATGTGTTTGAAATTGGTCACATTGTTTTGGAAGAGTTGCCTTCTTTATTCCAAAAGGACCCTATCACCCTGGGCTTCTGAAATATTAGCAATTTTGAAAGAGGCCGTGGACTGATGGTTCATGCAAAATATCAAAACCCTACAACTTCTGGGTCGGGTGGAGATTATTTTTACAAAATTTATTCTTGTTGAGCTTTCAACAGATTCAAATTCTTGGTTGAAAATGGCCCAGGAGGAAACGTAATTTTAAAATCCTTCTTTATTTTTATATGAACAGTCCCTCCCCAACAGCGGCGGAGCCCCTTGGGACTAAAGGGTAATGACTTAAGCAATTCTGAAAGTAGTCAATGTGCTGATGCTTCATGAAAAAATATCAAGGCTCTACAACTTCAGGGTCACGAGGAGATATTTTTTAAAGATCTTTTTTAAATTTTCAGTTACCATGGCAAGCAAAGTTTTCAACGGATTGCAAGTCATTTAGCAATTTTTAAAGAGGACCACATAAGGTAAATTTCTACTAAATTTGAATGGAACTGGTCCGGTGGTTTGGGAGGAGATGGCGTTTTAAAAATCCTTATTTCTATATACCCCCCTAAGGCTCCTCATTAGGGGATCCAAAGGTGATGATTTTAGCAATTCTGAAAGAGGTCATTGTACTGATGCTTCGGGAAAAATATCAAGGCTCTACGCCTTCTCGGACAGGAAGAGATAATTTTTGAATATTCATTTTTTAATTTAAGTTTTGTTGCCATGGCAACCAAAGTTTTCAACGGATTTCAATTCTTGTAGCAATTTTCAAAGGGCACCTCCTAGGGGAAATTTCTATATAATTTGGTTGAAATTGGTCAAATCGTTAGGGGGGTGCTGTCGTTTTACAAATACTTCTTTATTTCTAAATAAGCCAAACCCCTGGGGCTCCATCCTAGGGGACCCGAGGGTGATGATTTTATGCACAATATCAAGGCTCTGCGCCTTCTGGGTCAGGAGAAAGAACATTCCTAGATCTTTTTTTAATTTTCAGTGTTGTTGCCATTACAACCAGAGTTTTCAACGGATTTCGATAATGTTAGCAATTTTTGAAGGGCACCACCCAAGGAAGATTCCTGCCAAAATTGGTCAAATGGTTTGGGAGATGTCGTTTCTATTTCTATATAAGGCACCCGCCTTGGGCTCCGGCGTTTGAAACCCGAGGTCGATAATCTTAAAAAATCTGAAATACGTCAATGTACCGATGCTTCATGCAAAATATCAAAGCTCTACAACTTCTGGATTAGGAGGAGATTATTTTTAAAGATTTTCTTAATTTTCAGTTTTGTTACCGTGGCATTTAGGGTATTCATTGGATCTCAACTCTTATAGGAATTCCTAAAGGACACCACCTAGTGGGACATTTCTGCTAAATTTGGTTGGCATTGGTCCAATTGCTTGGGAGGTGTTGTCGTCTTAAAAATTCTTCTTTATTTCTATTTAAGCCCCACCCCTTGGACTCCGCCCGAGGGGACTCGAGTGTGTTGATCTTGGCAATTCTGAAAGAGGTCAATGTACTGCTTCATGCAAAATAACAACGCTCTTCGCCTTCTGGGTCAGGGGGGGGGGATAGTTTTAAATATTTTTTTAAATTTCAGTTTTGTTGCAATTGCAACTAGAGTTTTCAATTCTTTTAGCAATTTTTAATAGACACATATCAGGAATAGTTTTGGCAAATTTTGTTGAAATTGGCCCAGCGGTTCGGGAGAAGATGTCGTTTTAAAATTGTTGACACACGACGGAGAACGCACGACGGACGACGCACAAAGCATGGCGGACAGAGGATAAAAAAATACCTCAGCTTGAGTACTTCGTACTCAGGTGAGCTGAAAAACAACCCACTCATGAATTACATATTGTCGTCTGCATCATCTCTGAATTTGGACCACTCTAAAATTTTGTCGTGTGGTGATGTGTTAAGACCCCATGCCCTTGTTTTCCGATTGAACCTTCCAATTTTCAATAGGTTTTAATCCTTATGACCTCACAGCCATTCTGACCAAGTTTCATCAAGGCTGGTCCAAAAATGTGACCCCTAGAGTGTAAACACTTTAATTGTTGACGCCGGACGACGGACATTCAAAGATCATAAAAGCTCAACATGAGGAGATTGTGCTTAGATGAGCTACAGAGACACTAAAAATAAGTTTAAAGCGTGCCAACCGGCTTCGAAGCTCGTAAAAGCAATTCCCACGATGTTTTCTAAAGCGTTTCCTTCACCCTTTCCCACACAATGACGGTTTTGGAAGCCTCTCAAGAAAAATAATTGAGAAAACATTGTACAAAAAGAAATTGCTTGTTACAAGCAATTTTTTTTCAATTTAACAATGTTTTCAATCCAGAAAATTGAATAAAAAAATATAAGATTTCTTATTTCATAAACTTTAAACTGTCGTCTGCAACTGCAATAAATTTGGACCAGTCTAAAATTTTGCCGTCTGGTAATGGCAGGCGTAGCAATAATCATCAAAACATTGGGATTTTCCATCGTCATAAGATAACGTGATTTATAGGCAGATTTACCTGGATAGCGGTTTAATTCCTTCAAAATTATAAAAAATATAATCGCGGAAACAGAAATAGACTTTTGAAACCACCATTCTTTACGGACTGAATTCTCAAAACCTTCATTTTTCTATTCCTTAAAACATGTTGGTAATAATGACATTTAGTTTGGTTAATATTTATATTACATACCTAATTCAACAGTTTTAACCGAGTGTGTAAGTAATCCGCATTAACGAGTGACTACTGAACTTGAAATTTACTGTAAATACTGAAAACTAATAAAATTTTACATCAGCAACCTAAATCTATCCTAATGTTTGACAAAGTAAAATTCTTTTTGATCGTACATTAAGATAATAGACTTCGATTCGGTTATTAAATTCGAGAACAAAGAGAACCTTGTTCAACACACCCATCAAAGATCTGCTCGTCCTTTTCTAAACAGACTGTTCTTTTCGAAAAAAGTGATAATGTTTTTTCGATATTTTGGGTCATTTTAGCTATTTTCCATTCCTTCATATAACATAAATCATACGGCGTTATTTTGTAAAGGCCATTTGCTCCATGTAACACATATACAACGGCATCATTTTGAAAAATTAATTGCCAATTCCTCATGTAATACATAACATAAGGCATTATTTTGTAAATTTTATGACCATTTCCCTCATGTAACAAATATCATACGGCTTTATTATGTAAAATTTATGGCCATTTTCTCCATTTAAGGCATGCACAATATTCATTCCCTCCTCCATTATTTATGCCGATAGTTCTAAGCACGATAAATCGTTTTTATGATATTCTCTTTTAAGCTCAGTTTCTATCCTTTAAACTGACGACAAAATTAAAGATTTCTCCAAATTTAGAGTACTGCATACGAAACTTTTAGTTGGTGAAATTTTGGAAATCTTTGTTTTAGGGTACAGAATTCTGTGGACAATGAAATGAGGAAACTGCGTGTAACAGGGCTTTTTCTTAAAAAGGGGTTTAAAAGCGGAATTGTATTTGAAATGGGTAAGAATACCCGTACCGGTGCATACCAACATGTATCATCCTCGACTAGTTAAGGAGTATCATCTCAAACTTTCTGAAATAGGAGTTTGGTAAATAACAGATTACGTTACTTTTGATAAGCGTTTGTTTACTAAAAAATGTACGAGTGGTGTAACCTGTTTGTATTCGGGAAAATTGTATATCGTGCTTATTCTCGGAATGTTGCGGTCGTACATGCAAGAACGAGCATAATCATCAATTGACGGATCACTGGCCACGCCCACTGAGCCACGACAAGAAGTTCCATTTTGATATGAAACGGCGTAACTTTGCAAAATTTATGATCAAGAGCAAGTGTCAAAGAGTAGAAACTATGGTTGGTGACCTAAGCGTAGTAAGTGCAGCTTTAATAAGCTGTAGTTACGACGATTAAGTCGTCAAAACCAACGAAACGCTTCACATAAACGTCGACCAATGCTGGAGTTCAATGTTCATTTCCAGTCTAAATGAATGATTTGTTTGTCTATTGATGCTTTGATTCCACCATCCGTCAACTCCTGGCAACATAACTAACAGACGAGTAACGGACATATATTCAAGTTATCGCTTAAACTAGTCTAAATCGATATCTTGTATATTGTCTATTAATTTCACAATGATGATTCTGGCTGGCCGAATAATATATCTCGTCCGATTAGATTCCTTCTAATGACTTGTAAATAAGAATACGGATCTTGAACACTGTAAGTAATGGAAGAGTATAACACTTGTTTGAATGTTTCTAACCTTTTCGCTTGGGTGATTAGCAGGTAATAAAACACAGGTGCAATTTATGAAATGCACCGTGACAAATGCATTTCGGCAACTGCTCTACTTACAGATTGTCATTAACTTAACCCATTCCCACACAAGGACTCTTGTTGACGCATATCAAAGAATAATAATAATTATAATTTGGAAAACACTGTAAGCGTTTTTTTCATTTCCAATGCACCGTGACAAATGCATTTCGGCAACTGCGCTACTTACAGATTGTCATGAATTTAATCCATTCCCTCACAAGGACGCTTATTGACGCATATCATCTAATAATAATGATAATAATAATTTGGAAAACACTGAAAACGTTTCTTCTTTTCTTCATCTTAGATTTATACAATGTTTTCTACGAAGAAAGTTGAAAAAATCCTAAATTTCATTAACTTTAAATCGTCATCTGCAACTACTTTCAAATTAGACCTGTCTAACATTCTGTCGTCTGATAATGGGTTAAATTATAAAACACGTTTTTACTGGCTCTATTAGTGGTCTTTCCAATTGGCGGATTGCTTGCCCTACCAAGCTATCCTCGACAGGAATTTCGACCTACATAATGAAATGGCGTTGCTTTGCAAAATTAGGTTTGATTTTAGAATTACATCTTGAATAGACTGTAGTTACCATTCAAGTGTCAATACCAACAAGAATTGCTTAATCTGAATGTCTGAGTTCAAAGTTCGTTTAACCCTTTCCTGTTCAATCCCTATTTTTTACGTCCTAGTGTTTTGACACTTGAGAAAACATTGTGGAAAAAGAAGAAATTGCTTATCGCAAGCAATTTATTCTTTTTCCACAATATTTTCTACCTGTTCGAATGATCGTTTTTCAGTTAAATCGTCTTTTAATTGTCACCTGCAAAACCTTTGAGTTTGGGACAGGTCTAACATTTTGCAAAACAGTAAAGGGTTAAAGTCTAAATGAATGATTTGACTCACTGTTCAGTCGATTTTTTTTATTCTCAGCGACGACCCGTCAATAAAGAGACATGCAGTTCAGTTTTAATGAATGTTGATTGAATGGGGTTTAACGCCACCTTTAACAGTATTTCAGTTATATCGCGCCGGCTGGATCACCTTACAGTGGATATCTGGTTTTTCTCACACTAGTACTACCAATACATCCTTTCCTAGCCTCCAGCTGCTTTCCACATAGGTTTACGATTATCCACCCATTGATGAGAGACAAATGTCAGAAAGAATATGTGCCGCCGCCGGGGATCGAACCCATGACATCCCATAATTGAAGATTAAGAGTCTGACGCGCTATCGTCTGCGCTATGACGGCAGCGAAGTTTTAATGTAATGTATCGGTAATTCAACTCAATCGTATGTAACATGCAGCATTCAAAAGATAGAGATAAAGTAACTGATATTGGATTAAACCCATTGCAGAAGACATTTTAAAGTTTATAGAATTTTAGATTTTTTCAACTCTCTGAACAGAAAACATTGTGTAAAAAGTCACAAGCAATTTCTTCATTTTACACAATGTTTTCCTAATGGTTTTTCTGGAGGGTCGTAAAAAAGCGTCATTGTGTGGGACTGAGTTCTAAACATCGTGATAAAACTTGTAAACTGAAAGAAAGGACCGTTTATTGGAGACAAACCCCGTTAGAAAAGGAGTAACTTGTTTTTTGTTCAGCGCGTCAACATGCTGGTTTATTTGGTGATTGGTAAAAGGATTTCTTGATTTAAACTAAGAAGTCCAGAAGCAATCGACGGTTCGCCAGTTTTCAATTAAAAAGTAATTGAACAATCAAAACATTCATTTAGACCGGGAGTGAATGGTGGCATCCGGCATTATGTCAGTTTTTCTTTTGATTTTAAAAGTTAATAGCCGTAAATACGTCTTATTCAAGATGTAGAAATGGCGTTGAGAGGTAGAGCGTCGGCTCCCGATCAAAAAGTCCCGGGTTCGAATCCTGGGAGCGGCTATCTATCTTGATTCTGTCATTGGCCCACATTCGCAAATAATGATTTATTCTCCAAGAAGCAGAATCGAGGGGGATTAATTCAAGTTGGGAGAATTTGTTTCCCAATCGATGTAAATTAACACTTTGAAAAACATTGAGGAAAATGAAGAAATTGCTACCCCAAAAGATAAAAATCCAAAATGTCATCAACAAAAAAATGTCGTATGCAACTTCTTTGAATTCGGATCAGTTTAAAGTTTTGTCGTCTGGTAGTGTTTTAAAAGCAGATGCATTTTAAATGTTCATTGTATATTTCTTTTCTAACGATCTTAGCTGCATGGTATGTTTAAATCCATGTAGCACTTTAATACCAATCGAATAATTCGAAAGATACCAAGCTTTGAAGACTTCATATTTCAACTGCATTTGATCAAATTAAAACTTTTAACAAATTTTTAATTTCAAATCATAAAAATTTCACGGGATTAATGCCAGAACTTCAAAAAGACGCGGAGACACTTTATTGAATAAGTTTGATAAAAAGTAACTTTAACTTTTTCCTGCACAATCCTTTGCTTTTCAGTCTCTGTGATTTTAAACACGAAAAACATGGGAAAAGAAGAAATTACTTGAGACAAGCAATTTATTCTATCTCACAATGTTTTCTAATCTGTAGGTTGGTTACTTATCAAGATGCTTTTAATTGAAGGCTACAACATCTTTAAAATTGGACCAGTCAAAAATGGAAAAATTTTAAAGGGTCAACCCTTTCCTGTTTTTTTTTTTTTTTTTTAAATTTTAGACTGGTCTAAATTCAAAAGTTTTGCAGACGACCATTTTAAATCGAATTAAATCGAAAAATAATCGGGTATAAAATATTGTGGAAAAAAAAAAGAAATTGCTTGTGACAAGCAATTATCTTCTTTTTCCACAATATTTTCCCAAAAATAAAAACACAGGGACGTAAAAAACAGGGATTAACCAGGAAAGGGTTAAAGGAGACATCCGAGCCAAATGAATAATCATTTGGAGACTGTGGTCCTTTTTTCTTGTAATACATTTCCGAAGTCTAACTGGGACTTTAAGCAGCCATTTACGCAAAATTAAGCGAAACTTTTTAGAGCGATAGGCTCTTCTACCCGAAAGGTGTACATTTATCAGGTACCATGGCCCAACTGTGCAGGTCATAATGTAGTACGAAAATACCGAAGTATCTAAAAGATTTTGATCAACCCATTCCCACCCACTCACTCCTTTTTACGTCCCCCAAGAAAAAAAGATTTAGAAAACATTGTGGAAAATGAAGAAATTGCTTGATACAAGCAATTTCTTCATTTTCCACAATGTTTCCATTAAAAAAAATGATAAAAAAGATAAATGAATAAAAAAATAAATAAATAAAAAATAAAAAAAACTCCATCATTTTGAAATTGTAATCTGCAGCTTCTTTCAATTTGGTCCAGTCAAAAATATTGTTGTGTACGGGTTAATTACGTCACTCTTCCCTTTCCTGTACACACATTTGCAAGTTATACTTTGCTGAATAAAATTCCTTTCCAGTAATTGTAATTACTAGATGTACGTTAATGTTTCTTTTGAAAATTGATTGTATTGACAACTATAGCTTGGAAAAGACAGACTGGTGGTGTTAACTAAGATGAGACTGCACATATATGTAGGCTAATCTTTGTCTATACCTCCTGCCAAAAAAAAGGGTTTCAGCATGGCAATGGTAAAGCCAACTAATTCCTACCGATATGGCAGTTCGACTTAGGAAACAAATCGAATTACATGTACAATGTATTTGGTAAAATGTTTGACAGGTCGCTGAATGGGCTGTAGCAACGACGTTGAAGTCGCCAAATCAACAATAATGTGTAATACAAAATATTGGATTTCTAAACATAATTTGATCTATTGTTCTATTGGCAGCGATGATACGCAAATTTCCAATTTTCCAAATACGCCTAGTATTAATTTGCAAATTGACCAATCGCGAATGTCAATCAAAGAATCAATCGACCAATCAAAATTCATTCAGTCCGGAACAGAAGTTTGAACTCCGGCGTTGGCCGCCATTTTTTTGTGAAAAAAAATTGTTTGGCGACATAAACGTCGTAAGTACAGCGTATTCAAGCTGTAGTGACAACGTAAGGTCGCCAACAAACTATTTCATTTTTTACATGCTACTAGCTATGAATTTTTCAAAATAACGCCGTTTAAAATCTAAGTGGGACCTCTGGTCGGAGTCAATTGGTGGAGCCAAAAGAGTAAGTGAGCGGGGCCAGCGATTGGTCAATTAAGCTAAAGGAAATATATTTCAACTTTATCGTGTGTCAGTAAGTAATTTGTTTCCCTCTCTTTATCCAACAACTTTTCTACGCATCGTAGAAAAAATGTTATAAAACAACGTGAGAAAAGTGTAAAAATCTTGAAACAAGCAATCGTGTTTTTTTTCATACTTTTTTTCCTACGCAATATGACTCTAATATTTAAGTTTTGTCAAACTTCGAACTGTCGTCAGTATTTTCTTTCAATTAGGTCTAATTTGAAATCGCCCGTCCGGTAATGGTCTAGATGTAATCAGTACATTTAACTACCGTGAAATGTCCGGGTCAAAACACCGCTGCCCACTGTTATATCTCAACCAGGTTATAAAATGGGACAATTCTTTGTTATACGAGGCTACTGCTCTAATTTGTAATCAAGTTCGTGCTTTACAGTGGATATGGCGTTTATTTGATCTAAGGTAAAACGTATATATTATATGTCTGTCTTTTCGTTGGCTTGATTATAACTAGCACTGCACTAGAAAATCCAGAAAATTAAATACTTGGTTACACGTTTAGATTTAGAGGTGTAGCTGCGATAACGTAGTCATCTTTTTATTATTACTTTTCCAACAGATTATTGATTGTCAAAAAAGTCACTGTGTAGGCTTATTCAATTTGTTTAAATGGGATTTAACACTGCTTTTAACAGTATTTCAGTCATATCTCGGCGGCTTGAGCATCTAACCATGGATTGCTAGTATTTCTCACACTAGCACTAGCACTATATCCTTTTCGAGCCTTCAGCTGTTCATCCCACTTAGGTGTACGATTATCCACCAATCGGTGGAAGTCAAATGTCATAAAGGATATTCGCCGCAGCCGAGAATCGAACCCGTGACCTCATGATTAGAAGTCCCACGCGCTTCAGCTATGGCTGCGGTCTTCAGATTATCAGGAACAGGGTACGTAGACGTGGGAAATAAATTGATTGGTTTAACAGGATTGTTACCATGAACATACAAAATGACACACAAAAACAAACAAAAAAGAGAAATAAAGTAATAATGATAATAATCCAGTATATATATAATCCAGGAGGTCATGTACAAACAGATATCATATATATAGCGTCATATATTTACCTTTGATGTTATGGTATCTATGACCAATGATGAACGTAACAATGACCCATAGTATTAGTGTTTAGAATAGCATAACTTACATGTACACTATTTGCATGCTCAATGTTTGTATATTTATTCAAAATAAGGAAGAGAGAGGAAATACAAAACAATAATGGAAAGTGAAAATTATCTCTCTAACCTATTCCAAGACTCATTACAAAATCTTAGACTTATCCAGTCTAAAAGATGCACCACAGCAGATGGATGTTTTATTTGACAAAAATTTTCATAGTAATATACACCATAGCACGTCCTAAAAAGTCTACAGAAGGACGAACGGATAGACAAACATACATGGATAAACCATATTGTCTCTGTGGGGTATAATTAGACTGCATTCAAAACTATTCGGTTAATAAATGTTTGATAAAGTATATTTTAAATATCTTTTTTTTTTCATTAAAGGCATTATTTTTGTAAGATATTCTTAGCGACCGCGAGTGCCATTTTTTTCCAGTTTATGGGGAAGTTTTTAATGCTTTTTTTAAAAATACTTTTTCTCAAATATGCTGATAATAAACCCCCAATATTTACAAGTATATATAATTATAATCGTTACGATAAAAAAAAAGAAAAAAAAAAAAAAAAAGAAAAAAAGATAAAAACTCAGTTTTGCAGACTATTTGTGATGTCTGCAACCACTGAAATGCAACGAAGAAAGTATGAAAATTTTTTGAATAAATAGAAACGGGGACATCGAATATTTGCTTGTTTCCATTACATCGCGATACGATTTTGTGTTAATCCTAGAAAATATCAAAATTCATATAGAATACATTTACCCGTGTCATGCTGATTTTGAAATGACTCATAACTTAAAAAAAAAAAGAAAAAAAAAAAATATTTCGCGTAACGAGATCCCAGATTAAGTCAATGAAGTGCCTGCCGACTGGAACCGGTTTTATCGCGTAAAGATCGCACAAAACATTACCTTATTCGAGGTTTCCATAGCGTTTCAATTATGTCATTGGCTTCCGCTAGCAATTCAGTCGTTACCGTAATTACCCGATTTAATGGGTGCTCCCAGTCATTTGACTTTAAATGCAATTCCGAGGATTAACACATTCCGTGAGCTATCTTTCAGTGTATAACAATACTATTTTCGTCAAGATGGTCTACCGTAATACCGAGTAGAAAACACAGCAGTAACAGATTTTGAAAAGGGTTGCGAGTTTCTGACATTACTGTAGTATTGCCTACCGTTGCAATTTTCGTATCAAAAAATCGATTAACCAATCAAAATTTTCATTTACACCGGATTTAAGATTAAAAAAGTAAAGCAATTTTTACCGGATTAGAGACTCAAATGAAAGTTGTAACTAAAGCTTATTTAAGCTGTAGTAACGACGCTTAAGTCAACAGCCATTATTTTACCATGTCCATGTCCATATATTTTGAAAACTAATGTCGATAGCGATGCACCAGTGACATCTTTTTGATCTGAACTTCTTTAGAAAAATCACAGCGGGTTTCTGGCCCCTTCTTGCTTGACTGGCTATACTTGACGGACCGCGGATGTCAATCAATGAATCAACCGACCAATTAAATCATTCATTAAGACCGGAGGTGAATATTTGCCGATATTTATGTGAAGCATTTTTGTTGGTTTAGCGACTTAAATGTCGTAGCTACATCATATTCAAGCTATATTTACGACCTTTAGGTCGCTATCCAACTTTTTTACGTTTTGATACACGTTACTGGAAGTACATTTTGCAAAGCAACGCCGTTTTATATCGAAGTGATACTTCCTGTTGGAGCTAAGTGGGTGTGGCCAGCGATCCGTCAGTTATAACAATATGCACGTATATATTTTTTCAGACCACTGGCGAAAATAAACCCCTAACCAAGATGTCTTTAGGGGAGGAGCTTACCCGCTGGAGGCAGATACTCTGGCTCATTTTCATCCGAATACCAATCTTGACTTTCGTCACAGTGGTTGGAATATATATTTACCCAGCAATAGTAGATCTAATCCGACCCCCAAACCAGGTCAAACTCGGGAAAGAGGCCAGGGATATTTTCATCAAGAAGATTTTAGGTTACGACTTCATTAGATCTCAATTTCTATGTTCTGTACTAGAAATCAATAAGAAGGTTAAAATCGGGCGGAAAGCACCGAATGAAACAGTCGTTTCCCCTGACGGTAAAACATTTAAAAAGATACTAGATTTTCAGAAGAAAGACAGACCATTGGTGCTAAACTTCGGCAGCTGCACCTGACCCCCGTTTATGGCTAAACTCTCCGACTTTAAACGAGTCGTCGACGAGTTTAGTGACGTCGCCGATTTCATCACCATTTACATCACCGAAGCACATGCAATTGATGGATGGTTCTTCCCGGATAACAAATTCAAGTTAAGGAACCACAAGAGTTTGGAGGAACGGCTCGATGCCGCTGCCATGTTGATTGAGATTGATCCACACACACCGGTCTGGGTCGACACTATGACCGATGCTTGTAATACAGCTTTCGGTGCTAGGCCTGAACGCTTGTGTGTGATATTGAATGATATTGTATTGTATGAAGGTAAAAGAGGACCTGCGGGGTACGATCCGGGACAGGTTAGGGATATTTTGATCAGAATGAGAAGATAGTAAGAATTCCTGTCAATCTAAATATCGATAGATTGATCCAATCATAAGCTTAGACCGGTATTGAACTTTGAACTCCGAATTAGGCGGATATATTAGCGAAGCATTTTTGTTGCTTTGGCGACTTAAACGCCGTAACTACTTATTCAAGTTGTAGCTAGGAAGTTTTGGTCACCAAATTACTATATCTAACTGGTCACGTGAAAGTAGACCTTCAGGGAAACAAGAATAAGAAAAAAAGGGAGAGATCGGATTCAAAACACGAAACAGAGAAATTCTTTAAACAACTTTTGTAGAGCTTAACAAAAGATCACCCCTGCAAAGTTTTAGTTTCATAGGCCGATTGGTTTTGCATGAGAAGGACTTTAAGATTGGGGACGCACGGGAGGACAATGCTCGATTAAAATAGTTCACATGGAACTTCGTGCTCAGGTAAGCTAAAAATAAGCCGAAGGCGAAAAAAAGAATCGTTCACAGTAAGCCTAGGTGAAATATGCTGCTAGATCAGGCTCGATATATTTCTCGAATGAAAAATGTAAATTCTATCTCATCCTGTTTATTTCAAAAGGTTCCTGTAAACGGGTTTTCTAGACTAGAAATGTGTCACAGATACGAATGTCCTCGCTTAAATACTTGTGACACGACCTTCGGCTGTGACCTTGAACTTGGGGGTATCCAACAGAACTTCATGCATAAGACTAGTAATCTTCACTTGTGGCCAGTTGTTTTAACCCTTTCCTGTTTTGCAAAATTTTACCTTGACCTCGATGAAATGACCTTCCCCATTTGAGCTTTGTTGAGACCTATCTACATACCAAATATTAGCATTGTAACTTAATCAGGGTTGAAGTTATAGGAAAATGTTTAGTTGGCAGGTTAAGTTTAGCAGACAGACGGACAGACAGACGGACACCGGTAAAACAACATGCCCTCGATCTTATCGATGCGGGGGCATAAAAAAACAACAAAAAAACTATTCAGTAGGGTAGAAAATATTGTAGCAAAAGAAGAAATTGCTTGTTACCAGCAATTTCTTCTTTTTCTTCAATGTTTTCTCCATTACAAAATCACAGGGACGTAAAAATCACGAATTGAACAGGAAAGGGTTAAAACCAATCTGTTGACGTAGAAAAATTACCCCATAGCTCATTTTCCTTTAACTTATCGCAGATGCAAATCTTTCATATCATTTAGTATAACAAACGACCAGATGACAAAATTGAACACGCATTCTGAAGTATTGCATGGCAATACTGTACCAAGTCCCCTACCGGTTTTATACATATCCCTAGAGCGGCATGTTTTTTGGGTGGTAACGGGATTACTACCCAGCCAAAATATTAGATTTGTATAGATTTTATGAGCAATTCTTAAAGGGAGGTATCGATTTTTCTGAAACCTAGGTAAGAAAAATTACCAAGTGCCGAAAAATAGACTCAAACGAACATTTAATATTTTAAGTTAGGTCAGGTATTGTCTTGGTGGTTATCTAATAGACCTAAAGTGGCTTTTTCTGGTTATATCGGAAAGGTTCAGCGGAATTCCAGGTTATATTTAGATAGCACGGAATTCGGCTGTCGACATCGGATGACCTCATTTGCATATGACCTAATCAAATCAAGGTAACAAATTTACTAGCGAAACAGCCAATGTCCTAAATCATGTCACATGAAAGGACTGATCTTTACAGACCGGCTAGCGAACATTTCTCCTGATGACGTAACGATGACGTTGGTTTGATGTAATTTGAACTAGATGCAAGGTTCTAACGGTTATTCGCGCCACGTGAATGCCCTAATCTTCGTAACTGTCTCGGATTAATCTAAAAATAGATTAATAGCCTACGTAAGCTATTAGGGAAATACCCTGCTTTTTTCTGATAAGCGACCTCATATTTTTGCAAAACTACTTTTTCGGCATATTGTTTTCAAATAGTTTATGAGAGGAAATAAAAATAATGAAAATCTGTGACATGAAAAAAACATCGATGCCTACCTTTAAACACACACAAAATGGGCGTCTTTTTTTGTTGTTAGCTAAATTATACTCTCAATAAGTCACCTGTTCCAAGAGAATTAAGACCCTTAAAATGAGGTATCGATGTTTCTGAAACCTACATAAGAAAAAATTAACATGTGCCGAAAAATACACCCAAACGAACATTTAATACTTTAAGTTGAGTCAGGTGTTGTCTTGGTGGAAATCTAATAGGCCCAAAGTGGCTTTTTGTGGTTATAACGTTAAGGTTTGAAGCGAAATTCCAGGTTATTTTTAGATATCAAGGAATTCGGCTGACGACATCGAATGACCTCATTTGCATATGACCCAAAGTCAACTGAAGGTAACAAATTTACTAGCGAAACAGCCAACGTCCTAATTCAGGTCACATGAAAGGGTAAGCGCAAAACTACGGTACGTGTAAATATTCTTAATAACACTTACGACAGTTTTGGACTTATCTTTACAGAATTAGAGACCGGCTAGCGAACATAACTCCTGATGACGTAACGATGACGTTGGTGTGATGTAATTTAAACTAAATACAAGGTTCCAACGATTATTCGCACCACGTGAATGATCATATAATCTTCGGAACTGTCTCGGATTAATCTAAAAATAGATTAATATCCTACCTAGGCTATTAAGGAAATACCCTGCTTTTTTCTGATAAGCGACCACACATTTTAGCAAAACTTCATTCCGGCATATTGTATTCAAGCCGTCTTCATAGCGCAGTTGGTAGCGCGTCGGACTGTCATTCTAGAGGTCCCGGGTTCGATCCCCGACGGCGGCAATAATCCTTTCCGACTATTTGTCTCCCACCAATGGGTTGATAACCGTAGACCTATGTGGGATAGCAGCTGGAGGCTAGGAAAGGATGTGATGGTGGTACTGGTGTGAGAAATACCGGGAATCCATTGTTAGGTGCTCCAGCCGCCGCGATATAACTGAAAGATTGTTGAAAGCGGCGTAAAACACCGTTCAAACAAACAAACAAATATTGTATTCAAATAGTATACGAGAGGAAACAAAAATAGTTAAAATCTGTGACATGAAAAAAACATCGATACCTACCTTTAAGCCCAATTAAACTTTGAACAAAAGCTTTCAAAAATCTGTCTAGGATTGTGAATGCTTTTCGGTTATTAATATTGACTCACATAACAAAAACAATGGACCGGAACCAAACTCGAACTTGTTTTGTAACTCATTAATGTGGACTCACATACCAAAAATCAGCTCAATATCTCTGAAGGTTTAGGGAAAAAGTCCGGAATACTGAAATTTCCTGGTAATTTCTAAGTCCACCATCAGTATCTTCCACAAAAATCAATGCACCTTAACCAAACTCGAACTTGTTTTGTAACTTATTAATGTGGACTCACATACCAAAAATCAGCTCAATATCTCTGAAGGTTTAGGAAAAAAGTCCGAAAAACTAAAATTTCCTGGTAATTTTCTAAGTCCAGCATCCGTTTCTTCCTCAAAAATCAATGGACCGGAACCAAACTCGAACTTGTTTTGTAACTCATTAATGTGGACTCACATACCAAAAATCAGCTCAATATGTCTGAGGGTTTAGAAAAAAAGTCCGGAAAACTGAAATTTCTTGGTAATTTTCTAAGTCCAGCATCAGTATCTTCCAAAAAACCAAAGGACCGGAACCAAACTCGAACTTGTTCTGTAACTCATTAATGTGGACTCACATACCAAATATTAGCTCATTATCTCTGAGGGTTTAGAAAATAAGTCCGGAAAACTGAAATTTCTTGGTAATTTTCTAAGTCCAGCATCCGTATCTTCCTCAAAAATCAATGGACCGGAACCAAACTCGAACTTGTTTTGTAACTCATTAATGTGGACTCACATACCAAAAATCAGCTCAATATGTCTGAGGGTTTAGAAAAAAAGTCCGGAAAACTGAAATTTCTTGGTAATTTTCTAAGTCCAGCATCAGTATCTTCCAAAAAACCAAAGGACCGGAACCAAACTCGAACTTGTTCTGTAACTCATTAATGTGGACTCACATACCAAATATTAGCTCATTATCTCTGAGGGTTTAGAAAATAAGTCCGGAAAACTGAAATTTCTTGGTAATTTTCTAAGTCCAGCATCCGTATCTTCCTCAAAAATCAATGGACCGGAACCAAACTCGAACTTGTTTTGTAACTCATTAATGTGGACTCACATACAAAAAATCAGCTCAATATCTCCCAGGGTTAAGAAAAAAAGTCCGGAAAGCTGATATGTCCGGACTGGCAGCCGTCGGACGGACAGACGGATGGAGCGCAAACCTATAGTGCCTTCGGCTTTCGCCGGTAGGGGACTAATAAAGTTGGTTCAAATAAAAATAGAAGCAAAAAGGAAACATTTTGTCAAAATGAGAATGGCAAACGATTTCTCAACTTCTCATAGTGTTTTCAATATCCACATTATTGCGCAGAATCAAAATACGCGATTTTGTGGTAGAGGGTATATTGTAAATTCATAGCATGTGATTTCTTTATGTACATGTTTAGTTGTCGTTACTTATTTTCTCTCCTATCATTTATCTAATCTGCATAGAAATGATTACATTAACCAAAAAACTACACGGTTATTGTATGATGTGAGAGTGCAAATGTATAAATAAATGATAGAAATAGTTGTGTTGTCATCCTTTCTATTTTAAACCTTGTTATGCTTAGACCCGTATATCGCTATTTTGGTAGAAGGTATAGACTAAGATCAGCCTGCACATAAGTGCAATCTGATCTTTGTCTACATTTTCTGTTTGTCTACTTTAACACAAAGGTATTTATACAATCAATTTTAAAATAATTTTTTCAGCCTTAACCCTTTCCTGTTTTAAATATTTTTAGACCTGTCCAAATTCGAAGGTTTTGCAGATGAAAATTTATTGTGGATTTAGTTTGAAAAATAACCATTCAGTAGGGTAGAAAATATTGTGGAAAAAGAAGAAATTCCTTGGTACAAGCAATTTCTTCTTTTCCCACAATGTTTTCTCAAGTATAAAATCACAAGGACGTAAAAACCAGTGAATGTACATGAAAGCTCCAAGTTCTTCAAGGCATTCGATTTTAATGCAAATTCAGATAAGGATTTTATTCAGCATAACAAGGGTTAACCTATCACCAAAAGACAAAACTTTTAGACTAGTTGTCCAAACTGCAAGATTTGCAGACACATTTCCTTTGAACTCAAAAGTAACTGCCAAATACGATGGTAAACCTCGTCAGGAAAGGAACTAGAGGCGCTAGAGCGCCTGTTTTACTCTATCAACCGAAATTTACTTTTCATACAAGTAATTTTGTTTTCTTGTAATTTTGTGCGCCATTATCACCGATATAAGGTTTGGTAAGTTGTACCTATACATATGACAAATAATTGACAAACACTTTCATCTTGAAGTCTGTTTTTTCATCAAAGCACAAGCAAATAGTTTTCGTTAACGAGAGTTTAACTGTCCTCAACATAGAGCATTATCCACTGCTGTCAATCAAAATTCTGACGGAAACAAGAGGGCCAGAATGTCCCTAAATCGCTCACCTGACTAATTTATGACGACTGAAAAAAACTTTAAAGAACACAGGCATGTTTGACCTTGAGCTGTGACATTTAGGTTAACTGATAATTTCTTTCAAATGGCACATCTACTCAAGATTGGGATTAATTGTGACATGTTTTTAGCAACCAAAACGGTCCTCACAAAAATGGACTAAGGTACATACACCGACTTGTAGTAGTGATAACTTTGTCTTGCTCAATACAAGAAGGCTTGACAAAAAGAAAGTAATTACAATCTTAGAAGTTTTCCTGTTCGCTCAACAATAGAGTTGTATTTCCCACTAGTTTGTCTTTTGCCTTTTGGTGGGAGACAAAAGGTACTTGTCAAAATGATTGTATCAATTGTCCGATGAAAGTTGGCCAAGTAGTTTTAACAAATTTTCAGACATATCGCGGAGCATCTAACAATGGATTCCTGGTATTTCTCACACCAGTATTACCATTACATCCTTTCCTAGCCTCCAGCTGTCGTCCCATTTAGGTTTAGGATCATTTACCCATTTGAGAGAAAATGCGGTCAAGGATATGTGCTGCCGCCAAGAATCAACGCGGCACCAAGCGTTCCCACATTTTTCTGCTTGCAAAATTCAAGACATTTTTCCAGACTTTTTCCAGAATATTTTCTAACATTCAAGATTTTTTTCATCGGCAATTTTTTATCAAAACTAGTTATATGACGAATCCTTTATTCTTATGAAAATAAGGCTGCTCCCTCTAGTGGAGGAAAAACAGTACCCAAATAGTACAGCAAACACTTGCTCTGGTATGCAATAAAAACATTACATAGTTAGAGCAAGAATTTTCAGGACACTGATTGTTGAGCCCCTCAAACCCCATTTAATTGATGTCAAACTAAACCACGAACTCTGTCCAGAAAACTGCAATCATATAAAACAATTGATAAATTTGATTGTTTCTAGACGTGTAGATTGTCAATATCATGATGATGATAATAAATTTCGATGTCTATTTACCCAGAGTTCACTTTTTCATTGAATTGAATTAGAGGCCATTTATTACTTTCGTATCCAATTTCAATTCAGGTCTGGTTACTGGTACACTTGAGATGTTGCTTTTGATTTTTCCTAAGTATTTTTTTAAAGCACCCAAATCATATATCTTGTAAAATTGGACACCTACCTACCACCCTAGCAGAAATTTAAGTATCATGCCTGTATTTTTTGGTGAGACAAATACCAATTTCTCTTTCTCTGCAGACATATAGACGTAATGAAGCATCCCTATCTAATTTATACTGTGTGATACTTGTCACGGACTTTAATTTATGAAATTTTATTGTTATATAGATCCTATCAATGGGTAGTGCAGTGCACAAGAACCATTAAGTTACCTTGCATGCTTTTTGAGACTCCTGCGTCTTTCATCCATCAAAAGCGATGAGCATCACCCAAAGATTTGTCTCGCAATCAAATTGATTCGTATTTTCCCTAGTTTTTCCAGGTTTTCAAAAGATATCACAGAACAAGACATTTTCCCGACCAGGAAAGAGTTTCACGAAATTCCCGACTTTTCTCAAGCGTGGAAACCCTTGACACCCCATGATTGATGTCTGAAGCATTCCCAACTGTGCTTTGGTGGCGGCCCTGGTGTACTCACAGATACAACTCCACAGTAAAGGCCCCGATTAGCCATTGTCAGTCAGATTCATGACAATTTTGGTTACAATTGGCCCACTGGTTTTGGCGGAGAAGATGTTTACAGATTTCAAAATCAAATCCTTGCCACGCCCATATTTGGAGGTAAATCAAACTTTCGCAAACAAATTTTGAAAAGGGTCACCCAGGGAACTTTCATGTCACGTTTGGTTGAAATTGGTCCAATGGTTACTGAGAAGATTTATGAAGAATTTTTGATGCCTTCTGACGGAAAGGCGATCACAAAAGCTCACCTTGAGCACGTTGTGCTCAGGTGAGCTAAAAACAAATAATCCATTTAAAACGGATGAGGACTTTGTACTCCGACATTGGCCGATATTCAAGTGAAGTGCTTTTCTTGGTTGTGTTAGCTAAACATTGTGACCACAGCTTATTCATGTTGTACTACTGATGTCGCCAACCAACCATTTTACATCTTTATAGAGGTACTGGCCATAAATTGTGCAAACTAACGCCGTTTAATATGAAAGTGGAACTCCCTGTCAGAGTCATTTGGAGGGGCCAGTTAACGTCAACTTCAAATCTGATCAGTCAGAGGATGCAAATTTTGGAGTCCGTCAGAGTATCCTTCATATTTATCCTTCACTGTTCTTATATTTTCTAGACTAGTCAAAATTCAAAGGGGGAGCAGGGGATATTTTAAAGTAAACGCATTTCAAAGTATTCATCCTATATGAAAGAAAATATTGTAGACAAAGGAGAACATCCTATATGATAGAAAATTTTGTAGACAAAGGAGAAATTGCTTGTTTAAGTTTTCTCAAGGATAATATCACCGGGACGTAAAAATCAGGTATTGAACGGGAAATGGCTATAAAAACTATTGCATAAGTACATGACTATTTAAACGTTTCCTTTCCCCCCGTCTTTCATTTTACCAGTTTCTGTACTTGTTGGAAAGAATCAAGTATACACAAATTTTCAGGATCAAACATAAGAAATCGTCAAACTTGTGTTAGGTATGAAGAGCAAATATATTGATAAAAAAAGAGCACTGCAAGAGGGTGCAACGCTCAGCTACAGGATACAAAGGAATTCATAGTCGAAAAAGGGGAATAGTTCTTACAAAATGTTCTTCGGAGTTATTTCCCTTGTTGGTACAAATGACTCATTTGATAGTGGACATATATTCTAAGCTTAAAGTCAATATATCCACAAGTAAGTGAATATGACAAGATGTCCCTAGATGCTGATCGTGAAAATGTAGGCGCTGACAGAGGCAATTCTGTGAAATTTTTAGTCAAATCCGTCTATAAATGTAGGAGAGATGTGTTAACAAAAAATTTGACGGAAGGGCGGACATGATACCAACAGGCGTCCATTTTCGGCGGCATATAAAAATGCTTCAAATAAATATCGGAGTTCTAAGTTCACTTGCGGTCAAAATAAATGAATTGATCTATACCATAAGTTCCTGATATTGTTCACACCAGTACTACCTCTATATCCTTTTCAAGCCCCCAGCGGTTCATCCCACTAGGATTACGGTCATCCTACCATTGGTGGGAGACTGAGGTAGAAAAGGATATTTGCCGTGACCGAAGATCAAACTCCGGGTCTCATGAATGAGACTCAGATTGATTGAATGGGGTTTAACGCCACTTTTAATAGTATTTCAGTCATATTGCTGCGGCTGGAGCATCTTACAATGAATTCCTGGTATTTCTCACACCAATACTACCACTACATCCCTTCCTAACCTCCAGCTGCTATCCCACTTAGGTTTACGATTATCCACCCATTGGTGAGAGACGGATGTCGGAAAGGATATGTGCCGCCGCGGGGATTGAACCCATGATATCCCATGATTTAAGATTAGGAGCCTGACGCGCTACCGACTGCGCTTTGACGGAGGCGATGGAGACTATGACGCACTGCACTGCCACTGCACTACGACCAAGACATGATTTCGAATTCCTCCGATATATCATGTAGCCAAACATTTTGACCATGCTTAAAGACATTTGAACCAAGAATATAGCCTCTAGAGTGCACACAAGATAAACGTTGATAACGGAAGATGGACGACAGATACTTGACACAGCCCGATCACAAAAGCTCATCTTGACTGTTATGTGATAAGGTGAGCCAATAAAAACAACATTCAAGATTTATGATATACAAGATGACTTTAATGAAAGTTATGCTTTGACAATAAACATTTTACATGTTTTGAAGATACATATCTGTTGACACCAAGCCATAACAAACTGACCCATATAACTAACATTGACTTGTTTTATTTGCAAATTGCATTTTTTCATTCAGAGGTTTAAAATACATGCTTTTAATAATTAAGGATTTTGAAACTGTGCATAATTTCTTTCAAAAATTCTTTCCTACGATTACATTTATTTGCATTTATTACAATAATCTGTAAAAAATATTGTAGTAATAGAGAACCTGGCTGTAGCAAGCAACATCTCTTACTTTTTTTCAAAATCATATATCAGTATCTATCTATAGAGCGCAGAGTGAAGACTCTGATCAGACTGTGCAGATGCACAGGCTGATCTGAGTCTTTACTTGGTGCACATGTGTAATGGTTGGAAATGTCACGCATGCGCTCATATCTTCTATTACCTCATTTGAGATAACATTTTGGAGGTCAATGGATGCTGCCAGCGTCAATTCATAACTTGGTGTGACAAAATGCTCATCAGCACACATAACTGTTAACATACAAATGACTAAACATAAGTGAAACAACTATTTCTTCTTCTTTGGTGTGGGTTTGGTAACTGGTGCTACAACTTGGTATTTCATTGTAGATAATTTGTTGATGTAATACAGGGCCACCAATGAAAATATCATACTGAAAAGATATTAAAATATTCAATACAATCGAAATACTCAATAAACCAAAAACATACAATGAGACATCATGAATCAACCTATTCCCACACAATGACCCTTTTAGATGCCTCTCAAGAAAAACAATTGGGAAAACACTGTGGATAATGAAGAAATTGCTTGTAACAAGCGATTTCTTCATTATCGACTATGTTTCCTACATAAAAAGACATGTTTTTTTGTTTAAATTTCATCAACTTGAAATTGTTGTCTGGAACTTCTCTCAATTTGGACCAGTCTAAAATTGTCTTATGTGGTAATGGGTTAAAGCCATCCCAAAATGAAGACTTAACATGCATTACTCTAAAAAAATTTTATTCCGCTTTCAAAGTTTTGTAAGATAGATAATGACTACAAGGGTAGTAAGAGAAATTCCAGGTATAGAGTCATCACTTTTTTCATTGATTCTGAATCATCACATATTTTGATAGTATTTCAATATGAATACGATAGGACATAATTCCAAAGATTATTTAATACAGTCAAAGAGGAGATAATGCCAAAGTTCAAGGGAAGATAATTCTCAAAACAGGAGAATTGACAACAAAAATTGAATCTAAAAAAACTTACTTAGTGACCAATGTATTTACAAGTTTCAACAAAATTGAGGCAAAATTGAATAAGAAGTTTGTGAAGCAAATTTGATCGTCCTTTTTGTACACTTGTAAATGGATGGGCAGACAGTCTTATTCTAGAATATGTGAACCTTGGAAAACATTCATCTTTCGGGGCTATAAAAATTAATTAATATGAAAGAAAATAACAAGGGTATCCAAGTCATAATATTTGCTCTGACATACATTTTGGATTTTTTTTTAAAATGAAATAGTTCTATAGGTATAAGGGTTAGAACTCATGGATATACCATCGAGAACTTCTAGCCAAAACAAGAACTTTTACATTAAACTCCCAATAATATGCCTAAGGTCATGTGACTAGGAACATTCTTGGAAAATTCTCCTTAAAATTCTTTAATAAATGGAGGAGATGTGATAGCTAGAAATTTTGCTTAGGCCCCCTGCAGCTCCCTTTTTTCTTTGACACAACCTAAAATGGCAAACCCCCAAAAATATGTCTGGTGACTAGGAACATTCTGTGAAATTCAAATTTATCCAATACTGTAGGATGAGATGTGTTATCATGATCTAGTCAGAAAGAGTGACAGACGGATGGAAAAGATTATCCCAATATACCCCCACTTTTGGTGGTGATAAGGAAAAACAAGAGCACCGTCTACGGTTGCCTACGCTCGGCTGTTGGGTGCTGGATAGTGGATAAAAAATCTAAGTCGAAAAAGGGCATAATTCGCACAAAATGCATTCCTCTTTAGATAGTGAAAATGTGTGCCAAGTTTCAGATGAATGCCTTCAGTAGAACCAGAGATATCACAAAATGTCAAAGTCGACAATGGCGACAACAATAACAACACCGAGGTAATCACAATACCTCAGGTTTTCTCCGAAAACAGCTGAAAAAAATGATTCAGGTATAAAGGTTCATTTCAACATTGACTTTTTATAAATAAACTCCTACAGGCAATCAAATACCAAGAGTAGTATTCTTGTGTGATTGGTAATACCCATGATGATAGATATTGGAGTTGTCACTATATAGTGGAAATTCCATGATCATCTACCCTACAATAAACACTGGATGAAGATTTAATTAAAATGAACAAAAAGTACAAATTTTCTAACACTAGTTAGAAATTTTACATTTTTTTTCAACTAGAATCATCCCAATCCATTTTTTTCACTCATGAACTTTGACCTATGTTACCCAAAATCAATAGAGCACCTCCTCAGGTCATAGATAACATTTTTATAAAGTTTCAAAGTCCTAGGTCAAATGACTCATGAATTAGAGCACATGAACAGTTTTAAATCAAAATTCAATTGTGACCTTGATCTTTGACCTATATGACCCCCAAAACACCAAAGCACCTTCTTGGATCATTGGCAACAACTTTATTTTATTAAGTTTTATGGCTGCAGGTCAAATGATTATATACTTAATGCATGAAAATGATAAGTCCACAGACAGACAAATGGGCAGATCAAACAAATGGATGGACAGACAGACATGGTGAATCCAACATGTACCCCTCTTGAAGGTATGGAGTATAAAACATAATCTATACCCCTTTTTTACAACAGAACATTGTATCTAGCAACTTCTTTGAATTTGGACCAGTATAAATTCTTGACCTCTGGTAAAAGGTTAATACACAGAGATGAAGAGAGACCTTGTCATGCTGAAACTATAATATCTCTATTGATCTTGGTCTGCAGTATCAACTTGTCCCTTTTCAGCCATAGATGTTAATAAGACAAATTTTCAAATAAATATTATCCAGTTGTTAGTGCAATAAGTGCTTTCAGCACTTTAAATTTAATGCAATTCTATAGAGAAATTTATTCAGCATGACAAAGGTTGATTGAAAGAAATGAAGAGTGTACAGGGTACATGTATTTTCTTCCATTGAGGTATAAACATAACAAGACTTTATTGTGTTACCGAAGATATTTCAATCAAGTTCTCATAAGGCTCCTTTTCCCATGATACTTTATTGTTGGTTTTATCATTCTGTGAAAGTTTAAAGTGAATCCGATGAAATATAGGGACTTCATTATGTTAACTAGAATATTTAAAAACAAGATGTGTTTGTGAAACACAATGCCCCCGAAACAGGAATTCTTTAGAAACTGGTGATTTTTATCATTTTTTGTCTTTGTTTTAGGGAAAAGGGTTAAAATATTGACCTTGACCTTGATGAAATGACCTTCCCCAGTTGCATCTTGTTGAGACCTATGTACATACCAAATATTAGCATTGTAACTTAATCAGGGTTGAAATGTTTAGTTGGCAGGTTAAGTTTTGCAGACAGACAGACAGACAGACAGACGAACACCGGTAAAACAATATGGTAGCGCTACAAATCAATGACGATTCATGACGACAATGCTACATTTAATATGGATTAACCATGGTGGCACAACAATGCTCATGGTGCTTGTATGGTTCGATACGTTACTAGTGACGGTACTCATGGCGGTAATGACCTGAGCCAATTATGGATGATAGGTAGGATAACCATATACAATTCATTGCATTGATCTGGATGAATTGTGGCAAAAAGAAGAAATATTCAGTGTCAATATTATTCCAGTAAGAAGGTCCATAATATTAGTACACGTGTACAGTGTTTGTAAGGTAACGCTTCAAATCAATACCGATTCATGATGACAATGCTACGTTTAATGAGGATTAACCACAGTGGCACAGCAATGCTCATGGTGCTTGTATGGTTCGATACGGTACTAGTGCAATTCACGGCGGTAACGACCTGAGCCCATGTGGAGCTATACAGTACATAGTCAATCTACAAAATTCGTGATGTCAAAGATTCCACTACTGGCTATGAGCACAGTTCCGCTACAAATTAGGCCACGCCCAATAACCAACACGATTCACCACAAATGTTTTAAACACTTTATAACTTCCAAAGCACTATCCTGAAGTTTCCCGAATCTACACGATTCATCAAGATTCACCACAGTTCTACCACAAATCACCATATCCGACTTTTAACAAATCTGCACTGTAGCTAAAAATCGTGAATGTGTAAACAGGCCTTAAAGACAGGGATATTTGAAATTCTATCAACTAGAAGTAGGCAACTTCTTTAAAATATGACCAGTCTAAAATTCTGTTGCTTAGGAAAGGGTTTAAGAGTTTCTAGCTTGATCTCACTTACCATGTTGTAACACACACTCTGTGTACCAGGCCAGAACAAAACATTGCTATAACTAAACAACCAAAAACTGAAAATATACAAACAAACAATTTATCACAAGAGCTCTCCATGAGACTGTCTGGCACTTAACTGTGGGTTGCTTAGTCTCACACAGGGATTTAATGCTTACAGAAAGCTCAATTTTCATATTTTGACCTTTTAGCTGTTTCCTTGTATAAAAACCTCTTTCCAATGGCACTATACTCATGATAGAGAATAAATGTGCCAGATATATAGAAATCTATAAATATATTGGTGTTGTGCTCTATACAGCCTCAATTTTAACATTTTCAGCTTGACCAGACTTTGACCTTGATGCTAAAAAATCTGCTCACGATGGAGAACAAGTATGCATAGCTATTGAAAATATTCATCTAAAATGTGCGAGTAATGCTGTAGAGAAGCTCTATTTTACATTTACCTTGGGCTATGACCCTGATCTTGAAGCTATTTATCAAAATCTTTCAATAGGCATGTTTCCTGATGAAGGGAACAACTGTGTCATAATTATAAATTACCAATTACAGCTGTCAATCAAATAACCAGTTGACCAATGAAATCATTCATTGAGCCCAGACATTAGTTTTGATCTACACTATTTGCCACCATTTTTGTTAACCTTTTTTGTTGGTTTGGTGACTTAAACATCGTTCAAGCTGTATTATAATGTTTAGGTTGCCATCTTACTATTTTTTTTGTTACATGCTACTGGTAATAAATTTTTCAAATAATGCATTTAAGATAGAAGCCCGCTTTCCTGTCAGAGTCAAAAGGTGATGCTAACAATGAAATTGTGCAGGACCAGCAATTGGTCAATTGTAGGAGTTATGGACAAGCTCGTTCTTAACCCTCGTATTCCATTTTGGCAGGAGGTGTAGACTAAGATCAGACTGCACTTATGTGCAGGCTGATCTTAGTCTATACCTCCTTCTTGTACTTTTCCTGTCAGAATTGTTTATGAAATTGATTTCTATAAGAAATATTGATTTTTGAACAAGTTCTATCAGTGCATTCAGCCCTTTGATTTCACAGCAATTCAGTAAGGTAATTTATACAGCATGACAAGGGTTAACATTTGATACCGAGCTATTACTATGACAATAGTGCTAAATATTTTTTTCCAATGGCACATCTACTCATGTGCTAAATTACTTTAACCCTTGTCATACTGTATAAAATCCCTTACAGAATTGCATTAAAATCAAAGGGCTGAAAGTACTCATAGAACTTGTTGTTCAATAATCAATATTTCTTTTGAAAATCTATTTCATAACATCTCTTGCAGGAAATTTCAAGCAGGTGGTGTAGGTAAAGATCAGACTGCACTTATGTGCAGGCTGATCTTAGTCTAGACCTTCTGCCCAACCGGAATATTCCGGGTTCAGCATGACAAGGGTTAAAATCCATCCATAAAAATAGGAGTTATAGTTAAGACAAAATTCAGACAGACAAATTTGTGCACATACATTGACTTGCCATTGTGACATACTACATTTTGTTCCCTGAAAACAAAAAACATCATGTATCAGAAAAGGTAGAAAACTATTGCAGTAAAAGGAGGTAAAAGTAACTAGCCTTTTCTTCTTTTCTTTGCTTTAGATAGGGGAGTGGATTACCCAAACCAGACAAGCCCAACAAGAGCTTTTCAGCTTGCAGACAAGTACATTTTTCAAGGCCACTTTTCCAGATATAAGCAAATACCAGGGCAAGTTAGGCTTGAAAAGTTGAAAATGAATAACAAGGATCTATTAACCCTTGTCATGTTGAATAAAAATGTTGTTTAGAATTGCACCAAAATCAAAGGACAGAAATCACTGGATGCACTACTTGCATGTCAACATATATTTCTAAAATTGATTTTATAAACAAGTCTGGCTTGAAAGGGACAATCAGGTGGTGTACACTAAGATCAGACTGCACCTATGTGCAGGCTGATCTTTGTCTATACCTCCTACCCATACAGGAATATTCCAGGTCCAGGTTGACAAGGGTTAATCATAAATTGGAACATTGCATAACATGGTTATATGAAAGGGTAGTAAATATTGTAGTTAGTAAAGAAAATGCTGGGTTCAAGCATTTCCTTCAATAACAACAAGGTTTCTAAAAATTTATCTCTTTACCTTTTTGGGTACAAGATCATTCTAATTCGGGTACATGTCGACAAAATCAGTATTTTCACACCACTGTTTTAGCATGTAGATTTTGTGTTAATGGAATAAGTACAAGGCATTAATGGCAAAGGCTTACAACTAATCGTAACTTAACCAAATTCCAGTTTTTTGAAATTTAGACTTGTCCAAATTGAAAGAGGTTGTAAATGACGAGAAAATTGGATGCAATTTGAAATGAAACCATCCTATGAGGAAGAAAATATTGTTGGAAAAGTAGGAATTGCTTGTTATAATAAATAAGTATGATATTACAGTGACATAAAATCCCGGGTTTGTACAAGAAAGGGTCATGTTACTTTAGAATATTTTATTGAATTATGGTCACTTCAAACCCCCCCCCCCCTAACTCAGAAGTAGCTTTGTCATGTAGAGAATTATTAATTTAGATTGATTGAATTGGGTTTAACGCCACTTTTAACAGTATTTCAGTCTTATCGTGGCGGCTGGATTCCTGGTATTTCTAACACCAGTACATCCTTTCCTAGCCTCCAGCTGCCTACCCACTTAGGTTTACGATTGTGCATCCTTTGGTGAGAAACAAATGTCGGAAAGAAAAGTGTCGCTGCAGAGGTTCGAACTCATGAAACCCCATGATTTAAGATTTGGAGTCTGACGAGCTGCTGACTACACAGTGACGGCGGATAGAAAACTATCAAAACTCAATATTAAGGAGAAAACTTACCTTCTGGAAAAAGTTTACTTTGAAATCCTTGACCAAACATCAAATTTTCAAAGTTGTTTACAGCCTGTTTCATTTAGTTAAAGAAGCTTTATGACAACATCTTAACCCATTCCCAAATAATCCCTCCTTTTTATGCCCCTAAAGAAAAAAGCTTTTGAAAACATAGTGGACTTCGAATAAGTTGCTTGTAACAAGTAATTTCTTCAATGTCCACAATGTTTTCTTTCTTAAAAGGCAAATACTTCTTCAACTCTACCAACATGAAGCTAATGTCAGCACCATCTTTCAATTTGGACCAGTCTAAAATTTTGTTGAGTGGGAATGGGTTAAAGTACAAGTGTGTTTATAGACATTTACTCACAAAACCACATGGACTGAAAACCCTTGCAGAGACAGCAGAAATTGTTTTTCACCAGCCATCTCCTTTTCTAATAATGCTTCTTTTAACCCATTACCAGACATGATTTTTTTAGACCCGTTCGAATTGAAAGGAGTTGCAGACAACAATTTAAAGTTTATAAAATTTCAGTTTTTATCAGTTTTCTGGGAAAAAACATTGTGGAAAATGAAGAAATTGCTTGTTGCAAGCAATTTCTTCATTTTACAAAATGTTTATACAAAAATGGTCATTCTGTGGGAATGGCTTAATTGAATATTACACTCCAAGGGGAAATCAAAACAATGCTAATTGAGTTAGGTAAGTTTCAGAAAATAATTGTAGAAAAAAGCATTTGAATAGGATTCAAATCATTATGTTTTATCTAAAAATAGAATATATATGAAAAGACAAAGTTGGTAACCATAATAAGTTTATTTTTATAATAAAGCCTCAGTAGGAATTATTTGAAAGGTGTTTGCACTGAGGCACAACAAATGTCTTGTAACCCATTCCCAAACGATGCAATTTTGGACTTGTCCAAATTGAAAAAGTTGCAGTTGATAATTTATAGTTGATATTGTCTTATTTTTTTGTCTTTTGAGGTTGAAAACATTGTTTATACTGAAGAAATTACTTGTAACAAGCAATTTCTTTATTGTCCACAATGTTTTTCCAAAGCTTTTTTCCTTTGCGGGTCAAAATGCGTCATCGTGAGGGAATGGGTTATGAAATAATTCAAAGCACCATTCAGAAAAGGATACAGTTAAAAGGAAAATAAACACAAATGATCCAATAAAGCCCCCAACAATCGTCATGTACTCTGCACCACCTAGCTGACTGCGGAAAATCTGCATTCCTGCTGCACATACTACTGTCAATGTTGAGGAAATTACCAGTGATGATCCAGTTGAGACAGCTGAAATGAAAATGACAAATTTAGAGCACATACAGGTAACCCTTCAGGTGCATCCTATAAATATCATGTGATGTATTCCACAATAATAATTGCACTAAAGATCTTTCCTTAGAGGCACTATTGCTCTAGTAGGGACAACATTTCTCAACAAAAGAAATCCTAAACTCCTCCATATTACAAAGTAAAGACCCCTGTATCAAAAATGTCAGAAAGGGTCACAAGCTCAATATCGAAAGCTTTGACAAACAAAAAAATATATTTTTTTAACCCATTACCAGATTAAGATTGGTCTGAATTGCAAGGAGTTGCAGGCAATTGAAACTTTATGAAAATTAAGACATTTTCAACTTTCTGGGTTGATAATATCTTTGAAAATGAAGAAATTGCTTGAATCAAGCAATTTCTTCACTTTTCACAATGTTTACCGATTGTTTTTCTTGAGGGGCTTCAAAAAGCATCATTATGTGAGAAAGGGTTGACCCTTGAGATAATGAATGTAGAATGGTTCTGTAATGGCAGGTCAGGCATATCCAAAGATTAGCCTGCACATATTGAGCAAATGTAGTGTCCAAAGATTAACACATTGAATTTCCCTGGTGTACAACGAAACAACATTGCTCTGCAAACAATCACAAATTAGATGGGTAAATAAAAGCTTGTAATGGGAGATTAGATAGATTTATGTAGGAAGCTTAGAAAATGGTAAAGTACTGTCAAATGTATGATAAATGACTACCTAAATTTTAGTTAAGTCCAAAACCATTATCCAGATCAATACATATTGACATTGTGTTGGTCTTCACATAAACAAGAGGGCCAAAAATGTCTTAAATTTCTCACCTGAAAATAATTTTTCTAAGTTTGTTAAGGCCAGCCCTGCAATGCTGATATTTTTTGGTGAATCAATATTTCATCAACAAGTTTTCAAAAGGGTCACTAAAGGAAGAATCCTGCCATGTTTAGTCCAAATTGTTTACAGTGGTTGAGGAGGAGAAGATTTTTGAAGAATTTTATGATTATTTTAAGTCTGATAAGCCTGGCCCTTCACTCTTCAATTTCTTTTTGGGAATCAAAATTTCATGAAAAAATCTTGAAAACAGTCACCCAAGAAAGATTCCTGTCAAGTTTGGTTGAAATTGGCTGAATGGTTACAGAGGAGAAGACTTTTAAAGAATTGTTGATAACTTCCAAGGCAAGACAGATGATTCACAATGGATACAGGGTGATAACAAAAGCTCACCTTGAGCAGAGTATATTGTACTCATTATTGGTGTTATCCTTAATGGGGATGTATTCTTTCATAATCAATTAACTTTTTTCCAATAATTTCCAACAGTTATGATTACCCTTGATGCATGACTGAAAATTATCAAGAGTTAGAGTGAAAAATAGTGACAATTTTTCAGGCATCAGAATACATGTTGGTTCTGTTTGATATCCCGAGCGTCAAAACCCAAGGTCAATGGGCTAAAAGGATAGCTGTGCTGACTACTTTCACTTTCTACAAATATTTATTCCTTAAGCACATAAAAAAATATTTTTTGCAGATCCCCTGCTTTTAACTTCAACTGTGATCTGTTTGTTTGTTTGAATGGGGTTTTACGCCGCTTTCAACAATCTTTCAGTTATATCGAGGCGGCTGGAGCACCTAACAATGGATTCATGGTATTTCTCACACCGGTACCAGGGCTCTGCAGAGTGGGCGACTCAGGCGAAAAAGTCGCCTGGTTTCATAAAACTTCGCCTGATTTGCTGATCAAAGCGAAGTCGAAGTCGCCTGGAATTTTCGGGAAGTCGCCTGGATACGATAGGTGATAACCAAATCTGGCCCAGTGGCTATAAAAGTAGGGGACAATGTGCAATTATACAATTGTCCGTCGGAAGCCCTTTGATCGTAAATCAAGTGTGTATCGATACTATAGTCGCGAGGCCAGCAGATTATCAGAAAGAGTGGTATGTTCTGGCAGCTAAAGTCAATATGCTTGCTTCATTCACACCTACGCTGACTGATTTCGGCATTGCTGTGTTTACTCTCGGCACTAGAAATCTTTATTTAAAATCCTTTCTCTTATTAAGTTTTAATTATTTCTGTAAATTAAGTTATCATCAGTCTACGAGATTTGTTGCTTACTTTCACAAAATGAGAATAATGGCCGACATTTACGGACGCCGTGTCATTTACCAGAAGTCAAAATATTTTTAAAAATTTGAAACCTTAATGAAAAATAATTCTGCCGAAAATCTACGTAGAGTAAATTCATTTTTCATTAGAATCCTTCAATTTGAGTTATCTGCTTTAATTGTAACAAGTGAAGAAAATTATGGCAAACAATTTAAAGGCTTCTACGGTCTTTTCCCGAGATTTTTGTTATGATACATTCTATTCAAAAACTAAATTTCACTTACTTGTGTTGGTAATAATTCCTTTAAATAACATGTAATCCTATCAAATGGAGCAAATTATCCTGTGTTAACTTTAAACCTCTGCATGTACAGAGTCTGGTTTTGTGTACTGAGCAGTAACTCTTACCCTTTACACACTATAACTGACTTAATCACAGAGGACCTTTTTTGACCAATTAATGACAATTTTTATCCATTTATATGTTATCAGGTAAAGTGCACAGACTTTAACTCATTACCACACAATCCCCAATTTTGACATCTAGAAAATGTTTTTATGGGAAACTGTGGGAAAAGGAGGAAATGTTTGCAGCAAGCAATTTATCCTTTTCCCACATGTTTCTACCCTCTTTGGCACCATCATTCTTATTTAAGCTCACTTAGAAATGTCTTATTTAGCTTCTTTCAATTTGTACCAGTCTGAATTTTTTCTTCTGGTAATAGTTTGATTAAAAACATGTTGTTACAATAAAATCTTTTCTCATTTTCTGCTTCAAATAGAAACACTACTCATTTCATTCAGACTGCCTATACACTATTTGCATTTTTTTCATTAGTTGACTTTTTTTTATCATATATGAATCTATTATGAAATATTAAAAAAAAATAAATTCAGAATCAAACTCTTGAATTCTAAAACAAAAAAAAAAGAAAAATACAAAAGTATTTGTTCACAGGAATAAGATCTTTATTGAGGACTGAAAGGATAAGCAGTATTTTCTATGTTTATTGCATAATACATAATATAAAATGCAACCTCTTGGTTGTAAAGCTATTTCATTTTCTGATAGAAATGAGGAATACACGCAAAAAGTTAATTTTTAACGCGATCCACTTCTCCTGAAAGTCTCACCACTTCTCCCCATTTTGAAAAACTTCTCCCAATTCTCAGACTAGTGAGAAGTGACTTCTCCCCAAATTCTGGGAGTCTGCAGAGCCCTGCGGTACCACCATCACATCCTTTCCTAGCCTCCAGCTGCTATCTCACATAAGTCTACGATTATGGACCCATTGGTGGGAGACAAATAGTTGGAAAGGATGAGTGCCGCCGTCAGGGATCGAACCAGGGACCTCTAGATTGACAGTCCGACGCGCTACCAACTGCGCTATGACGGCGGCTCTCAACAGTGATCTGCTGGTGTACGGTCAAAAAGGCTGAGTCTGTAAAGACCAAGATTAAAAGTGATCAAATAGGCTCTGTCTGAAAAGTCCAGACCAGAAAGGCCAATTATCAAATCTGACCAAAAAGTCCCACTTATCAATATTAACATTGCAGGGCTCTGCAGAGTGGGCGAAAAAATTGCCTGGTTTCATAAAACTTCACCTGATTTGCTGATCAAAGCGAAGTCGCCTGGAATTTTCGGGAAGTCGCATGTATACCATAGGTGGTCCAGTTGCTTCAAAAGTAGGGGACAGTGTGCAATTATACAACTGCCGGTCAGAAGCCATTTGATCTTAATTCAAGCGTGTATCGATAGTCGCGAGGCCAGCAGATTATCAGAAAGAGGGGTATGTTCTGGCAGCTAATAGTCGACATGCTCGCTTCATTCACACCTACGCTGATTGTTTTCGGCAATGCTTTGTATACTATCGGCACCAGAAATCTTTATTTAAAATCCTTTCCCTTCTTAAGTTTTAATTATTTCTGTAAATTAAGTTATCATTAGTCTACGAGTTTTGTTGCTTACTTTCACATAATGAGAATAATTGCCCACATTTACGGACGCCGTGTCATTTACCAGAAGTCAAAATTTTGTTAAAAATTTGAAATCTTGATGAAAAATAATTCTGCCAAAAATCTACGTAGAGTAAATTCATTTTTCATTAGAATCCTTCAATTTGAATTATCTGCTTTAATTGTAACAAGTGAAGAAATTTATGGCAAACAATTTAAAGGCTGCTACAATCTTTTCCTGAGTTTCTTGTTATAATACATTCTTTCCAAAAACCAAACGATTGATAGAATCCCACATATCACTGTAAGAATAGGACAATATCGTAACTGCAGCATGCAAAATTGTTACCATGTTTCGGTTGTCAAAGTCCGATTTTGGAGGACGGTAAATTCTTTATCTGTCATTATGTACAATCATCGTCGGTTGAATTGAAAAAAGGGGGATATTAATATGGAGAGCTAAACAAAATCTTCGCATTTTAATTGTTCGTGTATTAAATTCACCAAGAGATAAGAAGTAATTTGTCAGTTAGAATAAAACTGTTGCAATTCAAATCACGGCATCGGTCAATTACTACATGTTTTTCTCCGATCTGCTTGACATAAATTATCGCATAATATTGTCGCAAATTTAAAGTAAATGCGGTGGAGTACCTGTGAGAAAAAAATCCTTTTTTTTTAAATTATATCCGCAATGTTTGGAGAGTATTCAGTCGATTAAACCATGTAAACTTTCGGCATAATGACAAGGGTAAAAATTTGGTCACCAAGAATTCTCACGGGGTACGCGTCTGGCACGTGCCAACTCCGGAAACTCTCCCAAATATAGCTGAACATCTGGCGGCGGCGCCTTTGATCACATTTCCTCCCTCATAGTAAAATAAACTGTACCCGAAAAACCGTTACTTTATATTTGTGGAATGAGACTTGTTACCTGTGTTTGATTGAACAGTATGAGATAAAATTTTCAGATTACTTAAAGAAGCGAGGAACAAAAACAGTAATTTATTTTAATCAACCAATGTTATATATCCCCTTTCGGATGAGAAGTTAATAATTTTGTGACAAATTAACAATTAAAATTCTCGCATTTTTTGTATTTAGTGAAAACGTCGTAGCTACGACTGACTCTTTTCAAAGCATATCATCGCATTATTTTTTTCTTGATTTGATACGGCCGATGACAATACCCTCGATGAGCTCCGGATACGAGGGAAGTGTAGAAAAAGCAAAAGTAGGTTCAGGTCAATTTGACTAATTACATAGGGCAGCGCATTTTAATCGAAGCGATCCTTTCAGATCAGGTCCTGTTGGGAAAAGAAAATTAAAACATCAGAGAGAGAAACCAAGCGTGATATTTAAATTGCATCACCATCACGGTTCGTAGCTTAAGGATATCGAGGTGCGTGCCTATTCTGGGTCACTGTTATAAACAATATACACCCGTTGTCCCTTTACCCAGACAGTTTGGAGATACTGATCGCCGAGATTCCAAATTGCCGATAATGGATGTGGTATTTGTTAACCTGACATTTTATGTTCGTTAATTTGTTGTCCGAAATTATAGATTAATTCCAGACACCATTTGTCCGAAATTAGAGGCACAAAATTAATTATTTCATGACTCCGAATTCTTGGAGTGTCCGAATATATGGACAAATTACGGTAACAAAAAATGGATAAAAAGCTTGAAATTGATATGTTAAAAGAGGGGTTCATTCTGACTGGGCTGCAGTTGTTGTAAGTAAAGGGTAAAGACATTGAATGAATTAATTACCAAAACAAGATAAGTGAAATTTAATTCTTTGAAAGAATCCTAAGAATGTCACTTATGAAAAGGTCGTAGAAGCCTTGAATTGTTTGTCATAGTTTTTTCTACATTTGTTAAATAAAAGTAGATATCTAGAATCGAAGGATTTTATTGAAAAATAATTTTTAAGTTGTACAGGAAAATCAGTTTTCATCATCAAGATTTTATCTATTTTTTTTATCAGTGAATTTTAAACTCTGGTAAATGTCATGGCGTTCGTGTTTACATCTGCCATTTTTTCATTCTCACTGCCTGAAAGTACTTTTACATGTACGCAACAGATCTCATAGATTGATGAAATAATCATAAAGTGCAACAGAGAAAATTGAATCTTCAGAAGGGAAAGGGTTTTGATATCAAAAGTTCCTGTACTGCAAACAGTATACAAGGACTTGCAACCATCAACTTGGTGGGGGTGCAAATAAAGCAAGCATGTCCCCTATCCATACAAGCTTGATTTACCATCAAGGGGCTCCCAATCATCAGTTGTATAATTGATATACTATCCCATAATTTGATAGCCTGTAGGCAAAATGCAATGATCGCCCATCATAATGAGGCAACTTCCCGATTTTTTAGGCGACCTCAACTTCGCTTTGATCAGCAACTAGGCGACTTCTTTGCCTGAGTCACCCACTCTGCAGAGCCCAGAATATGCATGATGATTTTCTTAAATCTATGATAGATTAATCATACAGTGCTCAGTTGCCAAGTCATATCACATGAATACCGGGAAACAGTCGAAAATCAAAGTACATGAATGTTTATATATTGTTGCTACCTTTTATCTCTGAATTTACACAAATACACTTTGGGGGGATTTCTGTATTCATACTGAAATGTTATTTTCAGTACATTATTCTCACTAGTCTGCAACTGCCTCCAAATTTTCGCTTGTCCCCCAGGATTCCCTATCCGTAAAAGGAGCAAATTGATTCTTCAGACCCTGAACTGACTTGCTGTGTCAGTATATAGCGGTTCTTTTTGAACTTGGCCTTTCTGGTAAGTTTTGAAAGTGGGCCCTTTCAGACCTGGACTTTTTGGCACTAGGATTTATTGTACACCAGGCCTTTTGAACCTTTTTTTATCTGCAAAAAAATTTGGAAGCAAAGGAACTCTGTCCTCTTGCTCTTATTTACAAATAGGACCCTTATAAATTGATGGATCACAGTTACCCTCGTAACCCGTTCTGAAGTGTGAATGCATAAACACTTTAGTTAAATTTGAAAGGTGTATACAAAATGTGCGATATAATTCGGAATATAAGGCTATCTTACCCATTTTTAGTAAGTTAATGTTTTCAGCTCTGCCACTTGTTTCCGGTTACTAGTCTGATAGAGTGAGCTCCCCTTATCATAGACTGTATACTTTGTAGACTGAAATTTTACTTCTTCCGGTAGTCGGACTTTATCTTCAAGTTAACCCTTTCCTGTACAAACACAGGATTTTACGTTGCTATAATATAATATTTGAGAAAACATTGTTGAAATAGAAAAAATTGCTTGTAACAAGCAATTTTTCCTTTTCCTACAATATTTTCTACCACATGCGATGGTTTCATTTGAAATTGTATCTAGTATTCAATGTTGTCTGCAACCTCTTTCAATTTGGACCAGGCTAAAATTTCAAAAAACAGGAAAGGGTTAAACAGTCTGCGTAAATTTCATTGTTATTATTGTTGATTTTATTACGCTGGATCTTTTTTTTACACATACAAGATTGGGATGACCAAGTACAAATTCATATATTTAGTGAAAATAGGTGCAAATTTACCTATAGACCGGGATAACCGTAATAGACCTGTTTTGCCTCGGCTTTTTCGAACATTTTGTAAATCGAATTCTGCGTGTGAGAAATACTACTTCAAAGGAATGAGCATTCAAAATTTGTTATACTGAACACGGTCCTCAAGTAGCTGATTGTGGTCTGCAGTGAAATCAAGTAACTTGAAATCAAATTATAGAGCTACAAAAGAAGCCTGTATGCTATCGATACGGGTCAGACTTTTTTTTAACGTTTGATCTTACTAAATTACCTATAAGGAAAACGTTTTTCACTTTATTTCAGGAGTTCTGTTAGTTGCCTAAGTTTACGATTTACATTTAGGGCTGAACTCGCTGGTGCAGTGTTTTATATCAACTTGCTACCCGTGTGTCGTATGTTTTGCTTTTGTATCGAAGAAAAAGTAGATCTACCAACATAGGCTTAGTGTATATAGGAAAATAATTCTGTGGAGTATATCCATGTATGTACATCAACAAATTACATAAACTACATCTATTGACTATGTAAGAATGATCTGAATTAACAAGAACGGGCAACTTATATCACTATCTAGTTAAGGTATATACAGTCTGATTTATTCAAAGCATTCGCACATTCATACAATATTTCCCCTCTTTTACATAAGAAATATCCCTTACAGATAATCAAATCAAACATAAGGCAAACGCACAAAGGGTTATTGCCACAAAGGGTTTAGCATCCGTAAAATTCACATAGGTCGAGTTAAGATGCTATTACTGCTGTATGAAAAACAATCTCTAGTTGCACAGAATACCATATATTGTTTGCTGGTTTTTAGATACATATTGTTCAACTGTTATCGAACAGAGTTATTAATGCTTAAAAGTTTTAGTTTCTAGTTAACTCATCATAATTCAAATTCTCTTTGTTTTTCGATTTCGACATGATCTTTTAACTTTTTGCAAATCAGACTGCTGTGGTAAGTTTAATTTACATCTTATCGGGATGAAATATTTCGTTGAATATAGTATTCCTATATGTAAGAAATGAAATATATGGACTATGTTTTTCAGCAACCTTTTTTCCCATAAGTTTCTTTGCTTCAATATTGCAAAACAAAGATTGTGTTCTTTAATCTATTACCGGACGACAAAATTTTAGACTGATACAAATTGATATACAGGTTGCCGACAGGAATTTCAAGTTTAAAGAATTCTGAATATCTCTGTCTTTCTGAGCAGAAAGCAAGGTGTTAGTTACAACTATTTTCTTCATTTTCCAAATCGATTTCTAGAGCCATTTTTAAGGGAGGGGGACTGGGTGGGAATGTATTAATGCTTTACGACGGAATATCGAGTATCGAGATTGCTCGGTGGAATATCTCCCGCTCTCTTTCAGGAAATAGAAAAAGTGCTTGTTTTTTTTCACTGAAATAATATTTTATCATACACTTCGTGAAAAACAAAAGCTATACGAGCTCATCCGTGACAATACAAATTGTCTTGTTCACTGAACGACAGGTAAAACGATCTTAGATTGAAATAAACAAGTTCCCTCGTATAAATCAAAGCGCTGAAAGCCTGAGATATGTGTACAGGAGATATATAATCTGGGCAGAAAATTTTGATGGTCGGAATATCGGAGGTGCCACTTTCTGCCCAAATCTACTGTCGATTATGCGCAGATCTGCAATTTGTGCGCTAGGGGACACAACCTGCTCGCAATAATTTTCATCCCGTTGAGGTCTTGTAACGATATATTTACATGAATATATCGTTACATATTTTTCACCCGATCAAAATGCTTTGAAGGGGTCTGATAAAGGCCACCCAAGGATCCTATCTGTGAATTTTGGTTGAGTTTGGTTGAATTATGTTCAGTATTTTCTGAGAAGAAGATTTTTAAAGTAAAAGTCGACGGACGGACGATGGACACCACATCATAACAAAAGCTCGTTGGCTTTCAGCTAGTGGAGCTAGCGAGAGAGAGCTAGAGAGTGAGAGAGATGGGTAGCCAGGTTCGAACTAGGAGGCTTTCGCGTGAGATGTGAATATTCTACCACACAGACCAATTACATTTTGTAAATATGCGCTTTATAATCTCCAGATAAAGAGAGCGAGAGACGGCGGTCGGTCGTTTACCAGGTTAACATGATTATGTACACCTCTCAAAAGCGGTATGTAGACGTTGCATCCTTTTGGAAGAATTCGGAGGTAAAAATATATAGACACAAAGTATGACTAATCTGTTTTCAGACGGTGCAAATATGATCCTATGAATGACCAATTAATTTGTTAAACAAAACATTCCAATCGTGTGTAAAACGGACAGCTTCGCCTATCAGCTTTATACAGCAACTTCGTCTAACCGGACAGTTTTAACATTGTTACTCTAGAATAAGTAATATTATTTTGGTATGAAACAAACACCTTATTTTTTCTTAACAATATGATATGATTATATATGTTTAATAATTTCCAATGTATTATAAATCTCCTTTCTTTCTTTCCATTCACGCGTCAAGTTTTGATGATTTTGCCAAATTCAGAACACTCACACGAAAGTACTGTACATCGAGCCGACAGCTTTCAATGAGTCATATCTCGCCTTCGTCCTTCTCGCCTCAATCGGGCGTATTAATTTATGGTCAGATCCGATCTACTTTTCAAGCGACAGAAGATCACATTGATTGCGATAGATGTTTTTACAATATGTTTTTTCACGTTAAACTCTGCATGGGTTTAAATTTTAGCATTGTAACTTTAGCCTCAGATTGCTTACGCAATCTCAGGCTAAAAATAGTGAACTTAGGTTTTGTTAGAAGAACAAAACGATTGACGCGTTTTTCCGCTTTCAAATAAAACTGATTAACCATTTACATCCTTACATAGTCCCAATTTTCTACGTTTCCCATTTTTTTTTATCAGGGGCGTACACTTGCGGGATGGTTTGGGAATGGGTTAGCTTTTGTTTACACTATCTATTATTTTTCACATGTCAGAGCTAAGCAATGAAGTAATTTGGCCATTTTACTTTTCATTGCAAAAGACATCCTTCAATTGTGTATGTTTAAAGCGTGATCATAATATTATTATACATAAATCTCTAACCCAACCTTGTGGCTTTTGGTATATAGCCTACTAGTGTACTACCATAAAAGGATAGGGAACAAACAAAAGAGCCCCATTTGATGCCTACTTTGGACAAATATTTCCGATATCTCTATGCAAGGCTATGTACTACCATGCACTATTCTATATAAAAATAAAGTACAAAAACATTGTAACTAAAAGCATTTTCTCCATTTGCCACAATGTTTCCATTACTATTTATTTGTTGGGCGTCAATAAGGTAAATAGGACTGCACATAGCCAGGCTAACTTGCATATGGTCGAAAATGACAAATCTCGATGAAGTTATACCCCAGGTTAAAAATGAAATTGTTCCTTGACTTGCTCCGCCCTGCAAGGTAAATAATAACAGCGAATACACACGATTCGAGTTATTGATCATTCCGCTTTGCCAAATGCTGGACCTAAATCGCAAACCGATCATACATTGCGACACCTGCGTGATTTTTAACATTAAATCATTGTCGAAACCTGTGCGGTGATCAAATGGTTGAGTTGTAGCGCGACTTAAATTGCAAAAATAAAGCCGAAAAATTGTGAACCAGAAATCAAGAATCTGTTTACTTAGAGTCGGTATGGATGATTCGTCATCGGCAAGGACAATTATTCAAATTTTTGGATAGCAACAACATCGAAAAAAATGGTGTTTTTCTCTTATACCAGATTTTTTTTCTCGCGTTACATAAGGCGGGTAGGTTTAGATGCCACAAATGGCTACTCCTAAGTCATAACGGCATTTGTCATAACTCGGCCGATTCCCTACCTACATTCGATTAGATTTCGCGGCGACTGGAGTAGCTAATCATGGATTCCTTGTATTTCTCACACCAGTACAGGCACAACATTCTTTCCGAGCCCCCAGCTGATCATATCGACGATTATCCTTTCATTGGCGGGAGACAACGCCGCAAATGATATTTGAGAATACCGAGCATCGAACAATACATCTCGTGAATGAAAGCCCGACGCGTTACCCGATTAGATGTATGTACGGAATCGGGCCGAGTTGTGACGAATGCCGAGATTGGGCAAGAGAATAAAACGTACCTTTGAATAAAAGATGATAATAACAATGATAAAAAAAGTTATAATAAGGGTCATATAGAACAGGAAACCCGTGAAAAGCAAAGAATCCTTGTTATAAGCAAGTTTTGCACTACCCACAATATTATCTTCAACTTTATTTCTTCAGAGCGTCAAAAGTAAGGTTTTTTAGTAAAATGTTAAACTTTCACAGGATCTTTCTTATCATAGGAATAGTTCACCTGAAAATGGAAACAGCAAGAAAAATAAGGGCCTTCTGGTACACGTTTAAACTTTTATTATCAAATACATTTGTAAAACCCGTTTATTCACGTTCTGATGAAGCATTTCAAGTCTTTTGGTAAACTCTAATAATTTTGATAATTTTTCACATTTCATTTGAACGTGCATATGCGGTTAGGAAACTTTATCGCCAGTACAGCGTCTCAAGCACCCATGGTATTCTTTTATTTTTACTTCGGTTGCTACCGGTGTTTTGCTGTTGCCACCAGTATTTTGCTGTGTTCAACTCGTAGTTCTCCGATATAGTCCAATCTGTGATTTTATGTGTACACTCTACAAAATAAAACATTTAGAAACACAAACACTATACTTGTATTTACGTCTTTTATCAAATCGTCAGTGACCGAACAAGATGCCGTATATACAGTTTGAATAAAGCTCTATTTACTACAGTTTGCTCGCCTGCCGACGAATGACGCTTTTTGGCGCCTCACAAGGAAATGACAGGGAAAACATTGTGTAAAATGAAGAAATTGCTTGTAACAAGCAATATCTTCATTTTATTCAATGTTTTTTACCTAGAATGTTGAAAAAATCTAAAATTCCATAACTTTAGAATTGTCATCTGCAACTCCTTTCAAATTGGACCAGTCCAAAAATTTTCCGTATGGTAATGGGTTAGACTTCGAATGGGATAAATGTACTTCAATAAAAAATGCTCACCCAATTTCGACGCAAAAATTGAAATGAACAGATCGCCAACGCCCATAAAGATAGAATGACCAATCAAATCGTCCATTTAACAACTTTTTTCCACTGAATCAAGATGCTGTTTAAATGTACCTTTAAATACACGTAGTGTTATTTCTTGAAGATTTTATTACAGAAAAAAAAATGTGAAAATTTCAATTACATGTACTCTAGGTCCTATAGAGATTTAAATTGCGAGAAAAATCTTTATTGATTAAATTCTTATTATCACCACGACGTATGAAAGCAAACAAATGCCATTGGTAAAATAAAAGTTGTATCTTTAAACGCGAACAAACATCATTTATAAGTAAACCCATACGATTTTATCATGTACGTGAACAAGGTTATCTTAGACAAGAACATTATTTATAGAATTGCCGAATGCACTGTGACTCCATCAGACATGCATTTAACCCTTTACCACCCAATCCAGAATAATTTAATTGTTAGTTTCGTCTATCAAAAACGAGCGATCTGATTGGTCGAAAAATTTAATTCATACCCCCATGAACAAAATTTTGAGTACGCAGCCATCTTGAATGCTTCCGCACAAAATAGTTCACTACAAAAAGGTATTAAAATTTGTTAAGTTGTTGCATTTTTCGCTCGATACTATTAAATTATAAGAAATGAAGAAAATATTTTTTGTTTTCATGGAGGTATGAACCGAAAAACCTAATCACACAATGTACGAATCCGCTTCGCGTATTCATACAGTGTGATTAGGTTTTTCGGTTCATACCTCCATGAAAACAAAAAATATTCTCTTCATCTCTTAAATATATAAAATAAACCATGGCTAGTTTGGTGATGAAGAAAACTGACTACGAGTATTTTCTGCTCTATTTTCGCCCCTTTCTGACACAATGTTTAAAGATTTGGTAGCATTTAAAATGTCGTCTGCTATTTCGTTAAATTTGGACCAGCCTAAAATCTTTTCACCTGGTAACGAGTTAACCAAAAAAAAAAATATATATGTCCTTTATGTTTGGCCATATGTGTAGACCTACAGGTAACCCGGCACGCAAAAAGACATTATAAAGCAACGATTTGGAAAAAAAAAAAAAAAAAAAAAAATCGATCACCGCATTAATTTTCATCATTGGCAAATCGAAACGAATTTTAGTTATAATAGTCTTTCAGCATTTCGAAAGTCTGGAAAAAAAATCAAAAGTTTATAACCATTAACTTCTTTGAATTTAAAGTGGTTGAAAAATCTCGTTACATATAATAAAAACACGTGCTATCTTTTACCCAATAATTACTTTGAAATCGATAAAATTCTTTGTTTTGGATCTAATTACCGTCACAAAATAGCAGCAACAATTCAAAATAAATTTTGGAGAGACGTCATCAAATCTTACGCAATTTATATTGAAAATTTTGAATTCAAAACATGGACGCATAATTTGCATACTCCAATATTTCATAATAAACTTATTATTACTATCAATTCTGAATCCTTTTATAATAAAACATTGTATGAAAAGGGCATCCGCTTTATAAAAGAAATACTTAATCCAGATGGAACTTTTAGGTCTTTGCAATCTTTACAAAATACTGTCGATTTAAAAATATTTTTGTTATACTATTACAGTATCAAAAAGGCAGTACAATCTTTTGTGCAAATTTACAATATTGAAAATGATTCATATTTACTTGAGGAATATCACAATCCTTGCACTATATGCTTCTTTCATCCAATACTAACAAATAAATATTACAATAGATAAATTTATAGCTCATTGATTAGTAACAGGGGTAATCCCACTTGTGAAAATAAATGGCTGTCCCTTTTTGGAAATATTGAAAATTCTTGGTATAAGATACATCTAAACACTTACAAAATAACAAGGGATACTTATTGTCGGTGGCTTCAATTCAGAATTATACATAGAATTTTACCAACGAATGCACTTCTTTTTAAAATAAATATCTCTGAAACAAAACTTTGTATATTTTGCGAACTGACCGATGAAACATTATCTCATATATTTTACGAATGTAACAAAGTTAAACACATTCTAGTTATCTTAGGAGGAAAAATCCAAACTTCTCACTCAATAATCCTGGAGTTATCTTAGGATACTGTAATGATTTTATTCGGGCAGACGTTGTGATTCTTCAATATAAGAAATACATATTTTTAAGGTAAACTTAAAAAAAAGTTGCGCCAACTTTTGACGGGTATAAAAAATTCTTGATGTTAGCATGGGATATTTACCAGAAAACAGATATAAATCATTCTGAAAACGAAAATTGGGCAATTGTAAAATCCTTCCTATAGAGCCATATACCTTAACATGATAACTTCAAAGCTGTAGTTACTAGTGTTTAACACTTTTTTTGAAAAAGCTGCTTTCAGCTCATTGCACTTTTTCAGTTTTCTAAGTTGTTTACCTTTTTTTCTAGTTTGAGTTTTTATATATTTTTTCCAACTCATGATTTACTAAGCTATAAAATGTGAGTGTGCGTTGTTTTATGAAGTTATTTGCATGCAACAGATATGTTATTACTCAATGACGTTAACTCATGTTAAAATTAAAATAACGGGTGTCTGTCCGTCATGAAAATTATAAATTAGAATTAAGAAAATTCTTCAAAATAAAACTTACACAATACATAGCGCATGCTGGAGAACCTAAACTAAATATTTTAATTTGCTTCAGTCTCTGCTGATACATTTCTACTTTAAAAAGTCCCCACCCTTTTATAGGTATAAAATTTATTAAATACTACATTTCGGAAATGACGTTCAAAAACAATACAAGTAAGATAATAAACAAAATCACGCCAAAAACCATAAATGAGTGATGACATATCTGTTGGATAAATAATTCAAATAATGTATACATTACATATTGTTGTTAACTGAGAGAATTAATGTAAAATGAAGTTGGAATAAAGTTTATAAAAAAAAAGTTTGTAACCTGGTCAGGTTGCACTCTCTCGGATAACCCGGGCTCTCCTTATTTGCTACGCTATATCATAGATGTGGTGTAGCAAATAAGGAGATCCATGGGTATCAGAAGATGGTCACGCTGTGCTATCTAAAACAGTTTGACCAGATTTCACACTTTTCGAAGTTCCGAGATCGAAGGTTCAAGAGGGATGCGTCAAATATCAATATCTTTTATTTTCAAGAATTTTCAAGTATATTTGCGTTTTATTCATATCCGGGTGAAATTATAAAAAATAATCATATTAAATAAATGAAAATTAAAAGTCCATCTCGCCCTATCTGTTTTATCTTATTTAATTCTATTCCATTCTACTCTATTCTATTCTTATACAAATCATTGTTACCTCCTCTGTGATGGACTTGCACTATATTTTTCGTCGTTATTCCCCATTTCAGTAACAGTAATTGGTTAACTGTATGCAGAAGCTTCTGTGACACATAAGGCTTTCTGAATTTAGCGGACAGCCAGAAGTCGTCACATTTGTTGTCAACAGCCGTGGACGCTTTAACGCAACCCCACGTTATTATGTAATTTCTGTAATCGGTTGCCAGGACGACGGCCCTGCTGCTTGCAACATCACCTATAGAAATACAGATCAGTTTGTGTAAGGGATAATCGACAGATCGTTTGCCACGCCTACTGAGCTTCGACAGAAAATTATACTTTGATATTTAAGAACGTATTCTTACAATATTTATGGTCAGTCCCATTGAAACATAAAGTAAAATGGTTGTTTGATTCGCCTAGACGTCGAAGCTTCAGCTTAAATAAGTTGGAGTTACGACGTTTAAGTCACCAAGACAACGAACATGCAGCAAACAAATATCTGCCATTGTTGGAGTTAAAAGTTCAGGTATAAATGAATGTTTTGAAAATAAAATCTCTTCAGTTGCTATATTCTAATGCCATAAAGAAAAAAAAATCGAATTACTTTACTAGTTTTGAGTAATATTTCACGGATCTACTTTATGAACAAATATACAAAAAAATTGCGTGCTCAAAAGTTTGTTGATAATAGTATGAAAAAATAAATAAATAAATAAATAAATCAACCAATCAAAACTAAAATTAAATAATTTATGATACAACGCTCGAAATGAATGGACTTTTGACTCATTTGGTTCGCCATTTCCCGACGGCATCGAACTCACCAAAAGTGTCCTTTATGACTATAGTTGAACCATCTTCCAGTCGCTGTCTCAATGTTGTTTCAACGCATGTGTCAGCAGCCCTGTAATAGGTAAATACGTGGTGTTTCTTAACCCAATCCTACATAATCCCGCTTTTTGGGCGCGCACGGGAAAAATCTTTGGAAAACATCGAGGAAAATGAAAAAAAATGCTTATTACGAGCAATTTCTGTATTATCCACAACTTTTTTTTTTATCCCAAAAGGCAAAGGTTTTTAAAGTTCAAAACTTAAAAATTGCCGTCTGCAATTTCTTTGAAGTTGGACCAGTCTAAAATCTGGTCATCTGGTAATGGGTTTAGGTTGTAATAATAATGTCAGAGCACCCTGAACAAAGGAATACGGCCTCCATGTGAACTGTGCTATACTTGAAGTAAAAAAAATTGACGGCATTAGTCATTTAGAAATGTATATTGAGTAAAACTTACTGATAGGACATCCCGCCCACACAATCCCTCCTTTTTACACCCATCAAGAAAAAGCAATTGTTTGTTTATAGGCAATTTCTTCATTATCCACAATATTATCTATCCAAAAAGGTGGGAAAAAAATCCATCAAATTGAAATTGTCATCTGACTTTGAATTTGGACCAGTCTAAAATTTTGTAGTATGGGAATGGGTTAATAGAAAGATTGATCTTCAAAATAGTTCGAGACTAACTAGTTAAGTTTGATCCAAATTGAAATAATTTGATAGTTAGTTTCGTCTATCAAAAACGAGCGTTCTGATTGGTCGAAAAATTTGATTCATACCTCCATGAACAAAATTTTGAGCACGCAGCCATTTTGTATGCTTCAACATAAAATAGTTCCATACAAAAAGGTATCAAAATTTGTACAGCTTTTGGTTTTTTCGCTCGATGCTATTAAATTATAAGAAATGAAGAGAATGTATTTTTGTTTACATGGAGGTATGAACCGAAAAAAATAATCACACAATGTATGAATCCGCTTCGCGTATTCATACAGTGTGATTAGTTTTTTCGGTTCATACCTCCATGAAAACAAAAAATATTCTCTTCATCCCTTAAAAAAAGCTAAAGACGACAACAGCATTACCCCCAACAACGACAGAGTGACAAAATACGGATCGCTGCTGTCATTTAAGAGACGAAGAGAACATTTTTTGTTTTCATGGAGGTATGAACCGAAAAACCTAATCACACTGTATGAATTCGCGAAGCGGATTCATACATTGTGTGATTAGGTTTTTCGGTTCATTACTCTATGAAAACAAAAAATATTCTCTTCATTTCTTATAATTTTTTAATCGTATCGAGCGAAAAAGCCAAAACCTTACAACTTTTGATACCTTTTTGTATTGGACTATTTTGTGCGGAAGCATACGAAATAGCTGTGAGCTCAAAATTTTGTTCATTGAATTATGAATAATTTTTTCAACCAATCAGAACGCCCGTTTTTTGATAGACGAAACTACAGATTAAATTATTCAAAAATGGTAAAACCAATTTTAACGAAGATTTTAGTTTCCTTTTAGGAGAACTATTATATATTTATGACAGGTAATAGAGCCGAAAACCTTTCCGTCAGAGAGTTCCGATCTGTATATATTTCGCCGGTGGACGAACATAACCTTGTAAGTGCTACTTTTACGACGCTTTGTTCACCCACCGACGATATGTCGAAACTGTTGAAACATGTTGGACGGTATTTTTATGCCAAGGTCATGAAATGGTGGAAGAGCCATTGCCCGTCAGGTTGTGCGGATAAGTGTTTTGAAGGCTTTGTGTGTTCCATTATTCTTGTGCGGAGCATATTGTGGACATTCCTGAATACATATCAAAATGACATGACGCGGATACCCTTGACGAGTACTAGTGTCATCCGAAAAGTTTGTTTGTGTAAACCATATATCAAGGTCACAAGTCAAGGAGACAAAGTTACCTTGTCCGGAATTAATATACTTGTATGAATGTATCGAAATTTAACTTAACGCTGTCCTCGACGAGCACTAGTGACCTTCGGGCTCGTAAAATATCACATTTCCTACAGCTCGAATCCAAAGAAGGTTTCTATCACTACTGCAACATACGTGGGCACATTCTAAGTTAGTAGAGTAGGCGGTCTTATAAAATTCGCTGGAAATGTCAATTTTTTATTTATCAAAGACCTTTGAATTGTGCCCTATCTGCCTCCACACACATTTTACACAGATCTACCCGTTCCCGGAACGCCGCCCGGTACTTCTCTTTAGGTATATGTTGCAGACACTGCATGGTTGACCGCACTACCTATACCATAATGGGATTCAAAATGGCGCCCTGCCAGTATTTCCTTAAGTCTTGGGAACGATCAAAAGTCAAGGACGGCGGGTCAAGGCTGCATGTGGAATGACTTAAAAAACTGAGTCGAGATTCTTTCAGATACTCCTGTACCGAAGCGGATTTATTATGTGTTATCATGGGCTAATTTGATTCAATAATTTAACACCGGAGCGCGCTCTGCGTTTCTGGTAGCAATCAACAAGTTGAGTAAAAACACTTCCTCTGTGAAACTTACGGGATTGGAATTAAAGAAATTGACCTTTCCGGTGAAAGATATCGCACATAGCATGCGATTTGATGTTTTGCAACGGCGCGCAATGACAGTTCTGTGGCCCTAAATGAAACCCAAACCTTATTTTAGCATAGACTTGAAAATGATAGATCAAGTTTTCACTACCTGTAACTAGCTCTTCCAAATGACATGGGTCAAATTTTTCATATCTAGCTAGCAAAGTGTCAGCTTTGATAGCTTAAGTTAACAGACAAATTTTTTTAGGTGGTCTTAAAGTTCAACGAGTGCAAACCGCCACTGGAGGCTAAACCACGAATCGTGCACCATAAAAGTAGTTCTTATGTATTTCAGGAATATTGCAAACTCTGTTCAGTTGTAGAGAAATCTTTCAAAAGAATGCTATTTAACCCATTCCCACCCAATTCCGCTTTTTAAGCATCTCAAGAAAAGGCTTTGGAAATCATTGTGGACAGTGAATAAATTGCCTGTAACAAGCAATTTCTCCATCGTCCATAACGTGTTCTAACCAAACAAGGGAAATATTTTCTAAATTCAACCGACTTGAAATATTCGTCTTCTTTCAATTTGAACCAGTCTAAGATTGTGTCATGTTGTAATGGTGTAACTCCTGTGTTACTTTAACCTGGTTTATCTATCATGGTAACCTTTTGCAAAGACGATTACTTAACAAAACCCTGCTTTGCTAGCTTACAGTACTTTCAGTACTTTGATTTTCTATAACGTGGGATGTGATTGGCCTATCATGACCACTTACTCTATTGGCCCCGCTTCGCCTATAAATGGTGGTATTTTGCGAAATCCATAGCCAGTAGCATGTATCAAAAATGTAAAATGGTTGGTTTGCGACCTTAACGTAGTAACTACAGCTTATTCAAGCTGTAGTTACGACGTTTAGGTCGCAATTCAACTCAAATGTTTCACAAAAATTCCGCAAATGTTTGAGATCAAAGCTCGGTTCCGGGGTGAATGAATGATTTGATCGGTCGATTGATTTCTTGATTGACGGCAGCGATCGGTCAATTCTAGCCCAGCCTCTGCTCGTGAGTAAACTAACTGGTCACAGATCTTGCGTAGCCTAAGTCGTTCACGCAAGATCTTCAAAACACTTGACGAATAATTGCCATATAATTCGTCCATCTCTTGCTCGATATAACGTGCGTCCTTCTCAGTTAAGGGGTCTGCAGTATCAACGTTCTCTCCCTCAAACGCAAAACAGCTTCCAAATTGAGGGTCATTTTCACCACCAGCAAAACGACTGACCTACTTGCAAACTACATGTATAGCGAATTTTAAGCACAATATCCGCAAACATTTTGGAAATCAGCACAAATTTCGTTTTGCGGAACCCTGGGCTCGAATCTTACAATACTCGCTCTGTTCAGAGATTTTTCCATTAATTTTTACTCGAAGTGTGTAAAACCACATGTGGAAAATATGAAGCGCAGCGCGCATGTGGACCTCGTGTACTTTATTACCATGGCAACGATCGAGAGAGGAATTATCACACAAGTTCTGAGTAAATATCTTGCAACTCCATTATCGTTTCGAAAAGTTATGGGCTTACGCTAAGAACTTAAAAATGTGTCACTATTAATTTATAGTCTACTGCTAAACTAAATGTATTTAAAAAATGGGCACTGCCTGTTGCTTACCGCCAAAGAGAGCTTACTGTAATGTTCACGCACCTCTTTTCTAGCTCGTAATAAACCGTCCATTCACTAAATTCGTCAGCCCCTTTCCATCCGCATGGGTTTATTATAAAATGTATGTACCACAGACCAGAATACTGAAAAAAGAATAATTCCTGCGATATGTATCAACCAATTTTAGTAGTCAGGACTCATGCTAGCTTTTGAAACTGAGAAGGCATTGGCTCTTTGACCTTGAAACTTTAGATGTCAAACTGATTTTGAAGGGGATCAAAACAACTAAAAGAGCGAATCATTAGAAGGATGAAGTGCCAACTGACCTTTTATTGTAAAGACATGAAGTATATGAAGAAAGCAATTTTTTTCACAAATTTCAATAGTCATTGAAAAATTGAGGGATAAAACCCTGTTTTGAGCCATAGGAATTTCTCCCTTTTGGGTCAAAATGAACCCCCCTGAGAGGAATTTCTAAGGGTCAAAATAGGATATCTTTAGATTTCTTAGGGTCAAAACCCTGGTTTATGAATCAATACAAGCTCTGGTAGTAATGATGTTGATGATGACGCATATGATGATAATTATGATGATAATGATATACTCGTGCCTGACTTTCCACAGCTGGTTGCAGGATTAAGTCGAAAAAGAGACACAATTCTTTCAGAACTGCGCGTAGAATAAGTTGCCCTGTTTATAACGAACATACACGTATATTCCAAACGAATGTCTTCGATGATACCAGAGATGTTGGTTTGTCTCCGCCCAATGGGTGGATAAACGTAACATAAGTGGGATGAGCAGCTGGAACAACTTGAAATTGCCGTCTGCAACCTAAACTAGTTTAAGATTTTGTAATGTTTTAATAGGTTGACTCCTGGGATAAATTAGCCTTGTTTATTTCTCCCGATAACCCTTGACAAAGATGACTACTTAACTAAACTATACTTTGCCAGGTTAACGTACGTTCAGTACTTTGATTATTAAATTTTCAATCATCTTGACGGTAACACCGAAGCGATACAATAAGCCTTAATTTCCTCATTTTCTTAGTTATTAGGCTATTGCTATCACACAAGTAATATATAAATATCCAACCGGCTTATTTCATTATCGTGCCGTGTGTGATATTAAAAATCAAACAACAACAAGAACAGACGCTACAACTAAAACCTACACGTACCACCACCACCAAAAAACAATAATTCGTATAATAAAAGCAATAGATGTCATATGTCGATGGTTCAGCGCGAAACAGTTATAACTGCCTATATGTTTATAGGCAGTTACGAGTGTTTCGATCTGAACCATCGATATATGTATACATACATTCTTTAAGTCCAATGATTTGATTCCTTTAGGAATGTACGTCAATCTTAGCGGATTTAAGGCATAAATCACACTAATGCATAAGACGAGGTTACTTGTGCGGACGATAAGCCAAAGTTTCATTGTGAAAGCGAATCATTTAATTTCGATTGGTCTTTAATTACACTGCCTGCCACGTGACATTAAAAAAAGGTGATTGGTAAATTACCTTTAGTATCTTATAATACTTTCCTTTTACAAAATGTTAGATTTGTCCAGCTGCAGACGACAACTCGAGTGAGCGGAATTTAATTGAAAAGTAACCGACCCGTTGGGTAGATTATATTGTGGGAATGGAAGAAGTTGCTTGTTACAAGCCATTTCTTCTTTTTCAGTGATGTTTTCCAAAGAATAAAATCACAAGAACGAGAAGACCATGGATTGTACAGGAAAAGGCAAATACTTTCGAGAGGGCATTAAAAAGCATTTAATAGTTCGATAAAGATAAAGGAGCTTGTGTGATAATGAATGTATAGTTTCTCCTATTGTAAAGAGAACCCCAAACAAACAACGATTGTGAATCTTGTGTCGTATAATATTATACCGTATTCTTGGTCATTATTGCATCAATTAATTTTTAAAGTAATGCTGCGAGGAGCGTAAGCCTAGGTTTGCTTTTTACGGTTCGGCGCTGTCAAGCAAAACATCAATTTACCAATCATATTATTCATTCAAACCGAAAGCGAAAGTTGATCTCCGACATTTATGCCTAGTATTTCCTTTTTAAGTTAAGCGACTTTAACGTCGTAACCACAGCTTACACAAGCTGTAAATCGTCGTTTTAATTATAAAAATCGTAAGTACAGTTTGATTCAAGTTGTAGTTTCGAGGTTTTAGAACGACAACTACGATATACAAATTCTGATAGCAAAAAAAAAACTTAACTTGTTTCTGACCTCAAATTTTGCAGACTGATGTCGTTTCATGCCCCAATATAACTGCTTGCCAAGAGTCACATTGCGGGTAGAGTAAAGATTTTTCCCGTAATCGTCTTAATAAGCTGTAACTACGACGCTTAAGTCGCCAAACCAAATGTTTCACACCTGTCGGGGTTCAATGTTCTCTTTTGATCACAAGGTTCTTGACTGTATTTGACACCGACAGATACGGACGTGTCCGGTTCTGTCTCTGTGGAGTGTATATATTGTACTAGAAACATTTATAGGTATATACTGAGACGATTTGTTATATACTAATTAACATTTATAGGTATATAATAAGACGATTTGTTATATACTAATTAACATTTATAGGTATATAATAAGACGATTTGTTATATACTAATTAACATTTATAGGTATATAATAAGACTAATTGACATTTATAGTAAAATATATTCATTCCATACAGAAAAATTCGGACACGTCAGAAAAAAAATCCGTATCTTATAGCGTCAAATACGCTTCCATATAAGGCTGTCTAAGATGACGTCATTTTCATTCTGTAGATTACATCATAATGCGACTAAAAGTAATAAGAAGGGAAATATATGTTCTTGTAGAAATGCGTATTTTAGCTAGCAAAGCGTCAGCTTTGATAGCTTAAGTTAACAGACAAATTTTGAAGTCGTCTCAATGTTCAGCGAGTGCAAACCGCCACTGGAGGCTTAACCACCAAATCTTTGGAATGCCTACGCCATAAAAAATAGTTCTTTTATATTTCAGGAATATTGCAAACGCTTTTCAAATTGTAGAGAACACTGTCAAAAGCATGCTATTTAACCCATTCCCACCCGATTCCGCTTTTTAAGCATCTAAAGAAAAAAGCTTTGGAAAACATTGTGGACAATGAAGAAATTGCTTGTTACAAGCAATTTCTTCAATGTCCACAATGTTTTCTACCCAACAAGGGATAGATTTTCTAAATTCAGCATGCTTTGCTAGCTAAGAGTAATTTCAGTACTTTGATTATTCATTAGTGGCAGTATATAATCTATTACGAAGATTCGTTGACTACTTGCTTCTTTACACCACCGGATTCATTCGGGTTGGTAGCGTGATTTGTTTTGTGATTGGTTCCGTTGAAGCCTGTTTAACATCGTGACTGTACTATTTTTCCTTTACTCCCTTCTTAACTTGTAAAATGCAGTTTAACCTTTAGCATCGACTGCTTAACCCTTTATCCAGCACAATAAAGATGAAACTTTGACTAAATCTTCAAAGAAATTAAGGCAGTATATACAGCAATATTCGAAACAGTTTGTTTACAAATTCGTCTTTACCGTATGCGTCCATTTGGGCTAAAGGCAGTTTCGGAAATTGGAACGAAACAAATCTGAAAATCTAATAACACTAATTGGTCTTGCGACCAATTTAAAACACAACAAAAAATGTGTACCTTGTTTAAAGAACTTTTTTTATACAACATGCAATGGACATATCAACGATTGATTCCTTTGTTTGTGTGAAAACTTAGTTTTGCAAGAGTCGACTGTCCGCCATATCGCCCGCGATGTTCCTCATGGAAAATACGGTAGTTATATTACTTTAAGTCATGTATTTATTAACCAATCAGATTGCGATAATTTTTCTTTTTAGCATAATCAAATTCTATTTGTACTTTTTGCTGAATTGTCTAAACTAGGTTTTGTAGTCAATGAATCAGTATGTGTGCAAATTTAGACCACGATACCACGTTTTCTTGATTAATTACCTTTATCTAACGAGTCACTCCAAAGTGGTAAATATGAAGTTTTGTTAAATTTATATCATTTTAGAACGTTAAATATAAGAGGACCATGACGTTCCTAAATCACTCACCTGATTAATCCCCTACTAAAAGTATATGTATCAAAAATGAATTATTTATGAATTATGAGACATGATTTAGGCCTTATACTTTAGAAGGAGAAGATTTTTTATCTTGCTATAACTGAGCGTTTTGCCAAACCTTGGATCTCAAGGGTTAGGCCGTTTTTTACCCCAGGGGCATATGTTTTAATAACACACTACATAACAATCTAGTTATCTTACATACCAAATACGAATGCCGCATTCTATACAGTTTAGGAGGAGAAGACTTTTGAACTTCCTCTACTTGGGCGTTTTTTTTGTTTTTTTTCTTCTTCTAAACTTTGGACCTATTTGACAGGCCATTTCGACTTCAGGGGTATAATTCAAGATTTAGATTAATCACCTTACTGGTTTAGGAGGAGAAGATATTAAAAAATGTTGAAGGACAGACAGATGGACTGACAGTTGGAAGAGAACCATGTGGTTATGCGATATATGAAATATGAATATACCTTACAAATTAGAAAGAGCAGACATTTGAAACAGTGCTGATTTTCTTTTTTACCCCAGGGGCGACGTGTAAGTCGCCAAACAACAAAAATGTTTCACACAAATGGCGGCCAATGTTAGAGTTTAAATCTCAATACCTGTCTGAATTAATAATTTGATTGGTCGATTTATTCCTTGATTGACATTCGCAGTTGCTCAATTCCCATGCCTGACTTGTTCAATATAGGCTTTTTTACTTGAGGACAACAATTTCAAAGCTAATTATCCATGGTCAAGTAAATACCACGCCATATCTTGGAATGGTACCAAATAGATCTAAAAGGGAACTCATTATGTATAGGAAAATCAGCCTAATGTTTGCACTATTGAAGAGTAGTACATATCGCTGTTAATGAATGCTGGGTTCCAGCATTTTCTTCATTTACAAAAAAATGTTTTCTCAAAATTGACCGCTTCATATTTTTGTGGACAAGCTAATTTTGATTTTTTTTTGTCAGGGGATAAGCGGAGAAAATTCGAATTACAAGCCCCTGTTTCAGTCTCATGTGAAATGGTAAGAAAATTCATACCACACGCACGCTCATTTATACTTTATAAATACGTCATCCATTTTGTTGTTTTTTCCCTTTATGTTAACAATAGCCGTTTCTTACTATGTTAGTTTTCAGGTGTTGATCATTTGTTACAATTGTTAGCAGTTGGTTCAATAATGCATCTAATTAATCACGGAACAAAAGATGTATTTACATATCTAAGATTAATCACTACTAGAACAATTCAGGAGATAATCGCTAGACTGTTCTAAGTCTGTTAATATTGTATAGACAAAAAGAACAAATATTGAATTGTCTGTAGATATACAGGGTGTTTTATTATACATGTCGTCGGTATGTCGTATAACTGCAGTTTTATAAAGGCTGCAGTTACGACATCTTGCTTGCGCACCAGGGATGTATCTGTTCTTATCCTAAAACACTAGTAAATGTCCATTAGATGTCGGGGGTAGGGTATGGGAAATAGTGACAGCCAGGTCATAGTCGTTTATCCACCTCGTATATTTTTTGTTTCTTGTGTAGACCGTTCAAAGATGGAGTACTTACACTGAAGGAAATCGTGAGTACTTTTGCATTTGCAAAAAGTATCGCGCTTATTAAGTAACGTTACTAGCAACTATTCAGACTCAAAGGCGGTCGGAAAAGATCTTCCCTAAGTATTACTGCTTTTTCGGAGACAGTTCGATGAGTTGGAGAACATTTCAAGTACGAAAATGAGTAAAACTTAGTGTACACAGTGAATAAACTATGTAAAGTAATTGACCAATCGCTAGCCCCACCCACTTACTCCACTGGCCACGCCCACTGGCTCCGACATGAAGTCCTGCTTCGATTTGAAAGGAATTATTTTGCAAAACTTAAGGCCTGTAGCATGTAACAAAAAAGTAGAATGGTTGGTTGGCGACCTAAACGTCGTAACTACAACTTGAATAAGTTGTAGTTACGACGTTTAAGTCACCAAACCAACAAAAATGCTTCACATAATTGCCGACCAGGGTTCGAGCACAAAGCCCATTTACAGTCCAAATGAATGATATGATTGGTTTGACTACTTTTTAGTTGACAGCAGGGATCTCTCAATTCCCTGGTCAAAGCTTTGTTGGTAAATAACTTTACTATCATAAATGTTTATGAGACAATATAAATAGGTGTTTAAAAAATCAATTGAATTGTCGATTTCGGCAATCGAAATGAATTGGTCCTAATTCATTATAATTTTTCTTACCAGATAAAGTTAAGAATACTCACTAATTAGCAGTAGACCCGTTTAATTTAGTTTTGGCATTTAATTGGTGAACAGTAACACATGCAAACCATCAAATAATTGTTTAATTTGACTGCCTGAGCTAGTATTTAAAATGTTGTTAAAGTTTATATTTGCATTAAGTGTTCTATTTGTTGGTGCCTTCGATGTATCGAAGATATACCAAAGACCTCTTCCGATACAACACTTTGACACAAACAAGGTATAAAGATTTTCTTTTTCATAACATTTTCTTTTAGCTCTACAACAAAAACTATGGGCCTTAGAAATTAACTCTTGTCATGCTGAACCCTGAATATTCCGGTTTGGCTGGAGATGTAGGCCAAGATCAGCCTGCACATTAGTGCAGTCTGATCTAGGTCCACACCTCCTTCTTGTACTTTTCCTGTCAGAGTTGTTTATGAAATTGATTTCTTAAAGAAATATTAATCTTTTAACAAGTACTATCAGTGCTTTCAGCGCTTTGATTTTACAGCAATTCTGTAAGGTAATCTATACAGCATGACAAGGGTTTAGTCAAGAGCTTTGCAGAGTGGCGGCGCATATACGCTCAAAAGGGCTTGTCAGTGAGAAAACACTGTAATTTTATACTGTTTTGCTAAGTCAAGGGCGGATAATTCTGATACGACTTGGGGGGATCAAAATAATCTTATACATAACTAGTTATCATAGGAATCCATTGTATCAATTTTTAGTTAATTGTTTTCAAAATGAATTAGAAGTTGCGCACACAAAACTCTGCAATTTCAATCTGGGTTGCTACGCCAATGGCCGTTGATTCCTAAAGGACTCGATGGATCAAATATTTTTTGTTTCGTGCACAACTAGACATGATATATTTTCATTGTGGCAAGTTTCAGTTCATTCCATTCGATTATATAGAAGGAGATGCACGCACAAACAATTCGACTGAAGGACAGACAGAAAGACAGACGAACGTAAATAAATTCATGTATGTTTTAAGCTACCCTGCCTAAATCACGAGGAAAAGCTTTGAGTATTTGCATTGATTCTATTGACGAAATGTCGCTCTCAATCGATTGACAATCGCTCGGAATGATCTATTTAGGCCGAAAATGAAATCTTGACCTCCGTCAAAACATCTATTAAAGCTGTAGTAACTACATTTAGATAGTCCATAAATGACTTAAATTTTTAAGACAGTATATTTTACAAAATGCCTAATTAGGTGTGTTATGTCAGACAAATTGCTTTGATAGAGCTCAGTGAAAATGCCTAGAGATCAACTGTGAATAAATGCAAAGAATCAAAAGAGAGTTGTCAGTCGTATAAGCTCAGTCGACTTCAAACCGCGAGATCGGGGGTTTGATCAACGAGCTGATGGATGAGACGTTAAACTGATGCCCAACTTGTACTTACCACCGATCATGTTAAAGAATCAGGCGGGGCTCTCAGTAGTTCCGTCCGGTACATAGGCAGATTTTGAGTTGATGTGCCATTTGAAATAGATAAATGAATGAAATAAAATCCGATAGCTCCAAGGTCAGGCAACAGCTAGTTAAGCATGTCTTGAGAATAGTGGACATATAGCCCGCACTTCGTCTGTATGTCCGTCCATCCACCGAAACCCTTTCCCCGTTTATTTTATACTTTTTGTGAAAGGGCTATATTCGGGGAGCATAATCCGACCCTGTCGACTCGTGTTCATAGGTAATTTATTCATTGCATAAAGGTAAAGTCTACTAAAAACTAACCGTCTTCTGAAGGTGTCGATGATATGAGCATGTGATACGGTAGCGACGATAAATAAACGGTAATACAATAACTCAACAAAGACTTCGCAGCCATTGGTCTCTTTGGATTGATGGAGTTTATTACACCGTAACCTCACGTTAACGTGTTAGTAAAATCTGCTGAGATTACGTCTGGTGATTTCATTATTGGATTTTCATATCTATGATAACGTCACTGTATGTAACTAGCAAAGCGCCAGCTTTGATAGCTTAAGTTAACAGTCAAAATGTGTTTTAGGTCTTCTCAGAGTTCGACGAGTGCGAACTGCCACTGGAGGCTTAGCCACTAAATATTTTGAATGTCTACCCAGTATAATAGTCTTATATATGTATTTCAGGAATGTTGCAAACTTAATTCAAATTATTAGAGAACTCTTCAAAAAGCATGCTATTTAACCCATTCCCACTCAATTCCGCTTTTTCAGCATTTCAAGAAAAAAAGCTTTGGAAAACTTTGTGGACAATGAAGAAAATGCTTGTGCCAGGCAATTTCTTCATTTTACAGAATGTTTTCTAACCAACAAGGATTTATTTCTAAATTCCACCAACTTGAAATTGTCGCCTACAATTCTCTCATTTGATCCAGTCTAAGATTTTGTCATATTTTAATTGGTTAACTCCTTGGTTATTCAACTTCCTTTATTTATCATGAAAACCGTTGGCAAAGAAGATTGCTTAACAAAACAATGCTTTGCTAGCTTACAGTACTTTCAGTACTTTGATTTAGGAACTGTAGCGTCATTATTTATTTTGCCCTTTTTACGAAAGATTTTCATTTAAAAGGTCACGGTATAAAAAAGATATCACGTTCATGTTCATTTTCATTATTTTTGTCTGAGTGTCATTCTAAAAACGATAGCCGGTAGCGCATCGAACTCCAAATCAGCAATCATGGGGTCATGGATTCGATTCCTGGCGGCGGAACATATTCTTTCCGATATTTGTCTTTCACCAATGGATTGATAATCGTTAACCTAAGTGGGTTAGCAGCTGGAGTCTAGGAAGGGATTAAATGGTGGTACTGGTGCGAGATATACCGAGAATCCATTGTTAGGTACTCCAGCCGCCGCGATATGACTGAAATACTATTAAAAGCGTCGTTTAACTCCAAACAAAAAAATATTATAAGAGCAACAAAAACTCGATAGAGTCTCTTTTTTATGACTCATTAGATAAAATGATATTTACTGAACACTTACGTATAATTAACAGGGGATAAATGTCGCATGTTTACAAAAACCCCTTTACTTCCACAGCAATCGCGACTTTGTTGCTCAACCAAATAGCTTATCGGTCCATCATAAAGTGTCCTCGATTTATAAACTAATAAAAGTTTAATCTTTTACCATACATCATGAGGTAAAGTTGACGTACGTCGGACTTCGAAAGTTACGCATTTTCGCAGTCAATTTGTAACATCTTGCGTATGATCCATCATCGAGAAAAAAAATGCCTAAATAATGTCACACACTAACATTTTTCTCTTCATTTTTACAAATTTAACCCTTGTCATGCTGTATAAATTACCATACTGTATTGCTATAAAATCAAAGGGCTGAAAGCACTGGTCGAACGTGTTGTTAAATAAACACTATTTTCATTAGAAATCAATTTCATAAACAACTCTGGCAGGAAAAGTACAAGCATGAGGTGTAGACCAAGATCAGACTGCACTTATGTGCAGGCTGATCTTGGTCTATACCTCTTGCCAAAACCGGAATATTCCGGGTTCAGCATGACAAGGGTTAAGATGATAAAACTATTATTCTGATTAAAATAATGAAAACTTAAGTCCTTGAAAATGACAAAGTTAAATAGATTTTGTACAGCAACCAATTTAAAGACAAAAAATCTTAGACTGATCTAAATCTAGAGAAGTTGCGGGCGAGTGTTTTTAATTTGAGAAATTCTCAAAATCTTTACTTTAGGGCTGAAATCATTGTTGATAATGAAGAAAATACTTGTACATGTAAACGAGCAATACTTGTACATGTAAACGAGCAATTTCCATAATGTTTTCCGAAACCTTTCTTTCTGATGGCGCGTTATAATAATCAAACGATAATGACGTCGTCAAATGATTGAAATTTTTCCAGCGTGAAAAAGTAACGTAATTCTGGTAGGTTTTCCTAGATAAAGTATAAATAAAAAAATTAAAACGTTATTACAAAATTAGAATTCGCCAGTGTCACAAAGTAAAGTGAATTAGACAGTTTTACTGAATAACTTGTCACAAATATACCGTGATTTTTCAACGTCACAAGGTAATTCAGATTTTCCTCGATAGCGGATCACAAAAATACGTTGTCGTTAACAAAATATTGGCACGAGTTAACGTCATTTAGGCAGGGTTTCGTGGATAGCAGATCACAAAAATACGATGTAGTTAACAAAATATTGGCACAAGTTAACGTCATTTAGGCAGGGTTTCCTCGATAGCGGATCACAAAAGTTCGATGTCGTAAACAAAATATTGGCACAAGTTAACGTCATTTTGACAGATTTTCCTCGATAGCGGATCACAAAAGTACGAATATTGGCACAAGGTAACGTCATTTAGGCAGATTTTCCTCGAAAGCGGATCACGAAAATACGAATATTGGCACAAGTTAACGTCATTTAGATAGATTTTCCTCGATAGTGGATCACAAATTTACGAATATTGGCACAAGTTAACGTCATTTTGACAGATTTTCCTCGATAGCGGATCACAAAAGTACGAATATTGGCAAAAGTTAACGTCATTTCGGCAGGTTTTCCTCGATAGCGGATCACGAAAATACGAATATTGGCACAAGTTAACGTCATTAAGATAGATTTTCCTCGATAGTGGATCACAAAAATACGAATATTGGCACAAGTTAACGTCATTTTGACAGATTTTCCTCGATAGTGGAGCACAAAAATACGAATATTGGCATAAATTTAACGTCATTTTTACAGATTTTCCTCGATAGCGGATCACAAAAGTACGAATATTGGCACAAGTTAAAGTCATTTAGACAGATTTTCCTCGATAGCGGATCACAAAAATACGAATATTGGCACAAGTTAACGTCATATAGACAGATTTTCCTCGATAGCGGATCACAAAATTCGATGTAGTTAACAAAATATTGGCACAAGCTAACGTCATTTAGGCAGATTTTCCTCGATAGCGGATCACAAAAGTACGATGTCGTAAACAAAATATTGGCACAAGTTAATGTCATTTAGGCAGGTTTTCATCGATAGCGGATCACAAAAGTTCGATGCCGTAAACAAAATATTGGCACAAGTTAACGTCATTTAGACGGGTTTTCCTGGATTACAGATCATCGATATATACTGGGTTTCTCAGTTTCGTGAACGCAGAACAATTGTTTGTGACAGGCCTAGGACTGGGCGGCCAGCAGAGGCGATGGCCACAACAATGGTAGCAAATGTTAATGCTTTTGTCAACAAAATTCGTCGAGTAACTTTAGAGGAGGTAGCCAACAAGTTTAGCATCGGCAAGGCATCGGCACACGAGATATTACATAAACACCTAGCATGAGCAAGGCAAATGCCAGGTGGGTGCCCAGACAGCTGTCCGGAAATCATAAGGCAACCATTTAAATCGTGAAAGAGATAAGTTTTTTGAACCGCGTTATCACCGGAGATTAGATGTGGGTTCATTATTCAGAACCTGAGACAAACGCTCAGTCAAAGCAGTGAAAACGAGCTGGTCCCCCACCTCCTATTAGGGATTTTGGATGTCTATTTCGGCTGGCTAAGTCATGTCTGTTGCCTTTTGGGACTCACGAGAAATGAAACTTACTCATTTCATGCCAAAAGGCTAAACTGTAACTGCCAAGTACTATTCTGAGGTAATTATGAAAAATCTCAGAGAAAAGCCCAAAGAAATGCGTCCAAGGTTAGCACAGGAAAATGTGCTCCATCTTCACGATTACCCCTCGCAGCTACAGTGAAGGTTATCGACTCTTACAAATGACAATTGTTGTCTCACCTTCCTTCTAGCCCAAACCTCGCCCCTGTGACTTTTATTTGTTCTAGGACTTAAAAACTTGATTGCTGGAAAGAAGTATAAGACCAGGTCAGCTTTGATATCTGCTGTAACACAGTACCTAAAACAAAGGTCTACGTCATCGATCACAGTGGTAATAAAAAGGCTCCCACAAAGATGGAAAAAGTGCGTAGACGTAGGTGGAGAATATTTGAAAGCGAGTAAAAGACTTTGTTTTAAATGTTGAATGTTTTTCGAGACGAGTCAAAAGTCCAGTTATTTTCTAACCGTCCCTCGAATAACGCCGTTTATAAATAACGTAATGTCATCAATTATGAAGTAATTATCACGGTAACTAAAATGTGTTGTAAAGTAGCCATACGAATATAGGTTATATCCAGCTAGGTTATTACACACGCGCACAGTAATAAAAACTGACCAATCGCTGGCCCCGCCCACTTACTACTTTGGCCATGCCAATTTACTCAAACAGGAAGTTCCGCTTCGATTTTAAACGCCTTTATTTTGCAAAAACTATGGTCATTACTCATTAGCATGTAACAAAGGATAATGGTTGGTTGGCAATCTAAACGTCGTTGCTAAAGCTTTAATAAGCTGAAGTTACGCCGTTTAATTCGCCAAAGAAAAATATTTCACTCAGATGGTGGCCAATATCGGAGTTTGAAATCTCAGTTCCGGGCTGAATGAAAAATTCGATTGGTCAATATATTCCTTGATTGACAGACGCTATTGATCAATCAGAAAGTTTCGTATCACTTCTGCCTGGATACCCTCCAAGGTAAACCCTTTCTTATTTTGCAGCATTACCCGAATATTCATTTTCTAAAACTCTATTAAGAGTATTTTGTAGAATCTTTCCGATACAGAATCATCATTGTGAATAGCTGATTTTTATCATTTTGAGCATAATAAATGAGATAAGTCTACATCTTTTTCGGACAAGATTCTGAAAAAGCGCAATAGTTTCTTTCTCGGGAAAAGTAGTGCATTTCTGAAACCGAAGAACCAATAAATGTCCAATCTAATAAATAAAATGTCTTGTTCTATTTTGAAGATATTAGGCCGGTGGTATGTGACTTACCTGGTGAACCCGTGTAGCTGGAGAGGAGCCGATAGGTTTACGGACTGGTACTACATATATTCTCCTGGTCACGGGCCTAATGTTATACGAGGGTGTGACAATTGGAGGTTTGTATAACCGTATTTGACCATGTATGTGCATTTCAATTTATTGAACTTGAGTGCGAGGTACAGACGTGTAACGCGATGTGTAAATAGAGCCCATGCAATCTAAGAGGATCCCATAGCGTTACAAATTCGAATAACATATTAGCAACGGGCCAATCTGTGTGAACATAAATAAACCTAACACTCACTCTGACCAAGTTTCACCAACAAGAAATCGGTTCCCCGCCAGTGTTGAAATAAAGAAATTGTCTCCTTTCCAATTGTTTTCCATTAGATTCATTCCAGTTTTAATAGGGTTCACCCTCAGCACAAATCACTCTGATCAAGTTTCATCATGATCGATTTTGAAAAAGAATATCTCAAAAATTTCCTACATTTTTTTCTAATTGGATCGATATAAAACGATTGCCTGGTAATGGTATCAATCATAATGTATTCTTGTATTTATGTATTTAGTGTATCTCAATCCAAGAGAGAAAGGTAAGAAATATTACAAGTTCCCTTAAATAAAGAATCTGATAGGTCGTTTCCCTCGTTTTATTAACTTAAAAGAATCTAAAATATTCCTGTTAGTAAGAATCTGATTGGTAACACCCCCCCCGTTCCAGAATGTGAAATATCCATTCATTTAAACAAATTTTTTGTAAGATTTGACCTAGTGACCTATTTTTTACCCAATCATAATCATTTTCAATGGTGACTAGGTCACCATATAAACATTCTGAAAATGATTAAGAAGGATTGGGCAAAAATGTTAGCAACCCCCCCCCCCCCGATTTTAATAAATGGCCCGACCACACCCATTTTAAATAGTGTTAGGAGTTAAAACAAAAACAAACAAACAAAAAATGACAATGTTTTAGAAGGATTGTGGTCCCTAGTACGAAAACAATTTTTTCGAGGATCTGACCTAGTGACCTACTATTTAGCAGGAATCTACCCACTTCCAACTGCAGGGTCCAGAAAATCGTCAATACCAACAATCGAAATCTAACAAAATGGTCTGAGGATTACTCCCAAATATAAATTTTAACTGGTAACCTATATTTTGATCCGACCACGCCTTTTTGGTGGTTTCGATGAAATTTATTTTACACATACTGACACATTTATTTGAAGATTTATCAATAATGTGGCCCCTAGCGCGGTAACAAGAATTTTCAAGATTTCACTTCGTGACATATTTTGTTACCCGACCGAACTTCTTTTCAATAGGGTTAAGAAGAGTGTTAATATAAACAATCTGACAAAGTTTGTTCAAGATTGTGCCAAAGATTTGGCCCCTAGCGTGTATCTAAGAGTTTTCTTATGTTGACCAAGTGATCTAATTTTTGACCCGACCTTACCGATTTCCGATGGGTTATCAAGATTAACATTGTGAGCAATTTACATTAAGACTTCGGAAATTCAAGTACCATGAAAGCTAACCAGGGACGTTTATCAGGTGAGATGTAAACGAAAATCTAAACAGAAATGTTCCAGTAAAAAGAATTTTGCTCTAATTGCCCCATTTACATGACACTAAAAATGCATGAACGTTGTTGTTTAACATACTTTTAGGGGTAATTGAAATCTCCGTAGCCTAAGGTAGAATGGTTTAACTTAAATAGTTTCATTCATTTTTGAACGTAGTCACATTGCAAGCTTACACACGGTTTTGAAGCATTTACTTATATTACATGTAGATGGTAGCGTCCTGGGTCAAATCCGTCACCAAACAACAACAAGAACAACACGCACATACAAAACCTCTACGCGTCAGAAGCTTATTTGAAGTAAGCATCAGTGCAAAAATGGCGACAACCAACTTTTATTTCATATGTAATAGTTTGAGGGAGGTCATGAGGTGAATAAGGTGGATACTTAGCCAGTTTGGAACCAACTTCCTGAATAGCATTCGACAGTGGACTTGAGTGCTGTAGCATTTTCCTGATGGAATAACACACTTAATAAACAGTTTACCACACATTTTTCACCTTGGGTTTTCTCGGAGCCGTCTCATGAGGCTAGCATAATACTTCCCATTTATAGTGTGTACCTTTTTCATTATAATCCAATAGCAGTACACCTTTTGCATCTCAGAAAACTTAGGCCGTCAGCTTCTCAGTGGAAAATGTTAGCTTCGCCTCTTTCGGGGTGGTGAGCCTGGTTGTTTCCACTGTTTTGTCTGCTATTTTGTTTCGGGTGCGAAGTAGTGATCCGATGTTTCATCAACAGTTAAAAACCGCTTAAAGGAATTTCTACAGATTCCACTGAGACATGTGCTTAGACTTGCTGCACCGACCTCGTTTTTTCAACTCCTTGAAGCTTTTTGAACCATCTAGACCTACCGGTTCATTTTGAAATTATTCGTTGGCCTGCTCCTCTGATATACTTACATGTGTAGCAATGTTGCGCTGTGTAATTCGCAGATCTGACGTAATCAAATAATGGATTTTATTTATGTATCCTTTGAGTTTATAGCCGGTGGCCTATGATGACGGGGTCATCTGCAAGACCCTTTCCACCGCGTTTTATTTCAGGGGATAGTATCCTCGCCATGCTATATTATTGGACAAGTTCTTCTTATATGTCTACCATGTCCTCGTGAATGTCCAATTAGGCTTAATCTATACAGACCACATTAAGTACGTGAAAAGAGATCTGTTTCTGCCCTATTCCAAGGCATTTCAATTGGCCCTCGTAGATACTACTCAATGTATGTGTCATGGTAGCCTAATTCTACCGTATCGCAGCTGATAATACCAATAGCTGTAAAAGACCAGGCGGCTCGAGCACCTAACAATGGGTCCCTAGTATTTCTCAAACCAGTACTACCACTACATCCTTTCCTAGCCTCAAGCTGCTATCCAACTTAGGTTTTCGGTTATCCATCCATTGGTGAGAAACAAATGTCGGAAAGGATATGTTCCGCCGCCGGGGATCGAACCCATGACATCTCATGATTGAAGGTCGGGAGTCTAATGTGCTACCGACTGCGCTTTGGCGGCGGCCAATAAAACAAGGTCCTGTGATAACAACAGTTAATCATTTATTATTTTCAGAAGTCAGGGCGAATGTGCGAGGAATAAAGTAACGCTGAACTTTACTGATGGTTCAATCTATAGTGTCAAGGATTCCATAGGTAAAGTAACAATTCTTATAAATATCCCTGAACTCTTTTATATACAATTTAATTCTAGTTTCGTCTATCAAGATGCATGCGTTGTGATTGGCTCAGTTCCTTTTAACCCTTGTCATGCTGTATTAATTACCTTACTGAATTACTGTCAAATCAAAGGGCTGAAATCACTGATAGAACTTGTTGTTAAAAAATCAACATTTTGTTTAGAAATCGACTTCAAACACAAATATGGCAGGAAAAGAACAAGCAGGAGGTATAGACTAAGATCAGCCTGCACATAAGTGCAGTCTGATCTTAGTCTACATCTCCTGCCAAAACCGGAATATTCCGGGTTCAGCATGACAAGGGTTAATACTTTTCTTGAACACATGTTTAGCACGCAAATATTTGTATGCTTGTACAAAAAGCAGATCACTGAAAAGTTTAATCAAATCTAGTAAAGTATTGCCCTGTTTTGCTTGATGGCGTTAAATTCTAAGAATTTTTGTTTTCATTAAATTGATCACAGTCTATGAATGCGTGGAGCAAATTTTTCTACCATGTTTTCTAACTCAACAGACAAAAATGATTTAAAATTTACGAATTAGAAAAGTCGTCTGTAACATTCTAAAATATTTTCGTTTTTATGGTCAGTGACGTGTAGAAAAGTCATATGGTTGGTTGGTATCGGATACGTTCTAGCTATAGTTGAATAAGCTGTGGTTACGACGTTTAAGTCGTCAAACATAAATGTCACATTTCAAAGTTCAATTTCTTTAAAATGAATGTTTCGGTTTTCTAATTGACAATCGCGATCCAAATAAAATCCGGATTTGTCCCCCCTCAAGTTACGATAATTGATGGTGTGTGCAAATTCATTCCCATAATTAGCTAGATGTTCATTTAGGTTCGAGACCCAACAAATGGTTTTTCAGACTTTAAACTTTTACCGAGAGAAGACTAAACGCACATGTGTTGTTCGGCACATAGACATCAAATCCTTTTCGGGTCTCTACAAATACAAAAGCAATAATCAAAGTACTGAAAGTACTGTAAGCTAGAAAAGCATAGTTTTGATAAGTAATCTTCTTTGGCGAAGGTTATCGTGATAAATAAACGACATTAAAATAACCAGGTACTTATCCAGTTCCTACACAATCCCTCCTCTTTACGCACAGTTCTGGAAAACAATGTGGAAAATGTAGATATTGGTTGTTACAAGCATTTTCTTCTTTTTCCATATTTTTCTACTCAGAAAAGTAAATATTTTAGAAGTTTCAAAAATTGAAATTGTCGTCTGCATTCTTTGAAGACTGATCAGAGTCATTTTGCACACGATACCATCAGGTGAGCTAAAAAGTCTAGGAGATGAACTTGCAAAAAATATTTTCAATATTCCTGAAATACATGCGACCTGCTTTTTATGGCGCATGCATTAAACGGATTTAGTGGTTAAGCCCCCAGTGGCAGTTTGCACTCGTTGAACTGTGAGAAGACCTCAAATTTTGTCTGTTAATTTAAGCTATCAAAGTTGACGCTTTTTAGCTAAAAACGTTCATTTATCATATATAGACGTTGCCTTTCAGGAGACGCTCTTACTGGAACAGGTATTATAGTTGCTGCGGATTACAAGTCCTTCTTTATCGCTTGGGGTTGTACAAGGGAGTCACCTGATAAGGGTTTCTGTCTCGATCCATGGATTTCAACAAAAAACAGGGAACCTTTTCCGAGCAAGAAAACTATGTTTATCATGGATAGAATACTTCAAGCTTTGTGGGGCGTGACTACGAGGGATTTGATTAAGATCCCACAGGGAGAATGTGAGTATACAATTGCATTATAGAAGATATATCGAAATCCGGAAAAACCCAGTTGTCCTACCCATTACCAGGCAATGAGATTTTAGACTGGTCCAAACTAAAAGGAGTTGTACATGACAAATCAAAGTTTACGAAATACTAGATTTTTGACACTTTTTTGAGTAGAAAACATTGCAAGAAGCAAATCCTCCATTTTACACAATATTTTCGCGATTACTTTATTATTGATGGGTGTCAAAAAGCGTCATTGCGCCGGTTTGATTTATTAGTTTGAATTAGGTTCAACGCCATATTTAACAGTATTTTAGTCATATCGTGGCAGCTAGAGCAGCTAACCATAGATTCCTGCTATATCTCACACCAGTAGTATCACAACATTCTTTCCGAACGTCCAGCTGATCATCCCACTTAGGTTTTCGATTATCCTCCCAATTGTCGGGGACAAGTGACGGAAAGGATATTCTCCGCGACCGGGGATCGAACCCCGGACCTCATGATTGAGAGTCCGACGCGATACACACTGCTCTATGACAGCGGCCGTCATTGTCTGAGAATGAGATAAGTGTCCCCTTTAATTCCAACAGCACGAGAATGAATTTTGTTTCGTCCTGTCTCGTAGTGATATAATTAGCATGTGTTCAAATAATAATAATAATGATAATAATGATTTGACTAGCAGATAAATACTGTATTAAAGGATACCTAATGTATGATTTTTCATAATTAATTTATCGTCAGTGCGCGAACAAAATGTCGTAACTACAGCTTTAAAAAGCTGTAGTTACGACATTTTACTCGCGCACCGACGGTATCCCTTTAAAATTAGTTTGCCTTTTCTCTTCTATTTTCAGCTTGCGATATGGACCTTCATAGACACTAGCATTTGTCGCTCAAAAAAAACCATGTGTTCAGCTGCTTTTAACCTTTCCTGTACAAACTCGGAATTAAAAAGTCGATGTGATTTTACACTTGATACAATATTCTTGAAAAGAAGAAATAGCTAGTAACAAGCAACTTCCCCTTTTCCCACAATATTTTCTACCACATAGGACAGTTTCATTTCAAATTGCATCCGATTTTCATAATCGTCTGAAACCTTTTTCAAAGTAAAAAATTAAAAGAAAAGCGGTGAAGGGTTAAATACAGGTTTTCGTAAAAAAATATTAAAAAAGAAATATTTTTCTTGAATAAGAACCTCCATTTTCTTCGTTTATAGTCTTAGTTTTAGCTACGTCTATCAAAATTCTTGCATTCTGATTGGCTGAATTGTTTTTTCGTACCTCCATGAAAGAAAACTTGAGCGCAGAACTATTTGTCTCTTTGTGCTTAACCCATTCCAACTCAAGCCCTCCTTTTTACGCCCCACAAGAACAAAGCTTTGGAAAACATTGTGTACAATGAAGAAATTGCTTGTCACAAGCAATTTCTTCATTATCCACAATGTTTTCTATCCCAAAAGACGAAAAAAAATTAAAATTTCATCAACCTGAAATTGTCGTCTGCAGCTTCTTTCAATTTGGACCAGTCTAAAATTTTCTTGTGTTGGAATGGGTTAACCCTTTCCTGGTCAGTCCCTGAGTATTCGTCTCTGCGAACTAATTATCGATTTTTTTATGTATGTAATATTTTCAATATTTTCTACTCGACTGAATGGTTATTTTTAAAATTTGATTGCCGTCTGCAAAACAGGAAAGTGCAAAAGTAGTTATGCGAATCAAAATGACCTAAACTTGTCAAACATTTGCCTATATGATATCTTCTATGATCTATGTCTTTGACCTATGTCCATTGAAATTAAAGAAACAAAGAGATAAATTGTATTTCTTTTAAATACGAAAAAAAAAAAAAAACCTAATAACATCTGAAAAATTGTATTGTCAAAAGACATTATTTAAGTGAAAAGAAAGTCTCAAAAGAGATTATCCTGCCGAATAAAGACAAATTCGACACTTTTAATGTCTTTACAAACAAAAAAGACACCAAAATCTCAAAACAACAATAGTATTTTCATATTAGAAAACAGTTTTAAAAGACTTTTATACAACTGAACTAACATGCTAGCAAAAACACACTCTGTACTTCAATTAAAATAGTTAGCTTTCAACCTCTAGTGGTCAATCTCAGTGGTCAACAAAGATGTTGTTACTACACCAATAAAGCTCTAGTTGCGACATTTTGTTTGTCATATATTGAAAATCAACACATCTCTTATTTGGAAAAATAGTCGGTTGATTTTCTAAAATAGTTTATAGGGAAAAAAGCAAGAATCCAGTTGATATTAAGCATTTCCTGTTCAATCCCTCGCTTATACGTTCTTGTGATTTTATAATTGAGAAAAAGAAAATTGCTTGTTACAAGCAATTCCTTCTTTTTCCACACTATTTTCCACCCTACTGAGTGGTTATTTTTCAAGTTAAATCAACTTTAAATTTTCATCTGAAAAGCCTTTGAATTTGAACAGATCTAAAATTTTGTAAATCAAGAAAGGGAAAATACCTAAATAATTGTTTTGAAGTGGAAGTTCAATAAGCGCTTTTATTATATACCTATAAAAGATATGGATTAAAATCTGGCTATCTAATACAACTCGACAGAAAAAAAATCAATATTCGGCGTGTACCAAAAAAGCGTATTCGTCGAGTACCGCTAAACACGGATTCCTTTTTTGTGTATTGACGTTCGGGCTATTTTTGGAAAGTTGGTTATTTCTTCAGCATTTAAGAGAATTTTCTAAATGTCATATCCGAAAAGTTATATAATAAAAGGAATATTACAACAGTGTGTTTTTCTATTTTTTATAATCGTCTTCTCGGATCGTGTGTAGGTATTTTTTTTATTGGATTCGGCCTTCGGTCTCATCCAATAAAAAATACCTACACACGATTCTCGAACACGATAACAATAAATAGAAAAAGACACTGTTGTAATATTCCCTATATATATATCTCGTCAATGTTCAATCTAGATATATTATTTTCCAACACTGGTGCAAGAGGTACTATTGCACAGCACTGGCCTAAAACTGCCACCTCATGAAATGCTTTGTAAATATTTGATGCTATGTTAACGCGTAGAATGACCGTCGATAGACGACGTAACTACAGCTTATTCAAGCTGTAGTTACAACATTTCTGTCTCCAACTAACCATTTTATTTATCTTTAGTACACGCTACTGACCATAATTTTTGTAAAAAAGACCACGCCGTTTTATATGGAGATGAAAGCTCCTGTCGAAGCTAGAAGGGCGTGACCGGCCATTCTTTTTGATGAAAGTTAATACAAATATATAGTCACGAGGTCCATGTCAGACAGAAATCCTACATGTAGTGACTCTAGTGTTTAATTATACAAAAATATCTAACTTTACAGGGCGGTATCATCGTCAACTTCACGCCCCTTCATATGTATGTTCCAAACTGAAGGAATTTTTGAACAATTCTATATTGCCCAGTGCTTTCAATCGCAGCTATCGTCCATGACGAAAGCAATATACGAGCAATATGTTAGAAAAACGTAAAACACACATCACAAAAGGTGGGACAAACATTATATAGTTACCAGTATAAAAAAACATAGCCTGATGGTAATAATTTCTTTAAATACTTTGATTCCCTTTTTAATTCGATTCTAAATTGAATTTCGCCTTCAACTTCCACATTGATATTGTAACGTTCCGACGGTCACCGGGTGATCACAAACTATAGTATAGCAGCAGGCTCTCGGTTTAGGATGGTGAGGGTTAATATGATTAAGGATGGACTCCCGAAAAGTAAAACTAATTTGAAAAATTAGTTAAAAAAAATCACTTAAATTTTCGGAAACTAATAATTTGACAAAACCGTAAGTAAGGTTCAGTTATATTTTAATTGAACTAAGGTTAATATTTAAACAAAATTCTATTCCAATAAATAATAAATCAGGGAAGCAAATCGTCAAAGTATCATAACGCTAATCAAGTATACCAAAATAGTAAAATCAATAAACGTTGCGATGAAAGGAGAATACGCACTAACCTTACTATAAATAGAATTATCTTAAGTCCCCTTTCTGAGTTAACCCTAATCGCGCGTAGGCAGTGGTCAGGAAAGTCCAAGTATTAATAGAACAAAGATTAAATTCTGTTTTTAGTCCAAAACGAGTTAGATGCCAATGCTAAATACTTCAAATGAATTTTATGAGTGCGTAATTTCAGTCTTAAGCTCTAGATAAATTATCAAAATTAAAAAAAGGAATAACTAAATATAACGGAAGTTCTACCAAAGAAAAATCAAAGTGGAGTCCTCGACTAAGTTGGTGCACCCGTATGTATAGTGCATTCCGATAGAATATGACGTCACTCGGATGCTGTTGGAAAACAGTATATTTTTTTCGACAGACATGTTGGAAAAAGGTTCCAACACAGTTGTCGGAAGAAATCTTTGAGCAAGATGACAAAGGTTTTGACAATAAAGTGCGAAAATGGTGCAAGATCGAGGTAAACACTACGCTAGTTAGAGATTTTCCGAATTATTGACGCCGTATTTACCTAAAATAAGGGGAAATGACTTTTTTATTCAAACCTGCCGCTCGAAAAGAGTTCAAGAGTAAAAGGTCAACATCGCGTGATGTCATCATTACAATCCCAGCATGCAACGCGGACTGGAAACAAATCATGGCAGTCTCCTTCGAAGGAGACTTTGACTACAATGATGGACTTCACTGGCCTACTAATGTGTTACAGAATACAATCTGGGTAAGAGAGCGGGTATGCAATGAGCGCGAGATCTATGTAGATATGCGAAACAGATGACAATAAGTTTATTAAGCTGCATTAACCGATACGACTGAGTAAGTTGTGAAACTAAACAAGAAACTTCGGCCTACGATGACTGGCTCATTACATCATTACTGTTCATATCGTATGACAATCTTTGTTTGTCCTGCCTTTTGGGAAGCGAGACGCCCATGCACAAAGATTGTTTCTAACATCAGTAACAAATCTCTAAAACGAGCGTTGCTATTTAAAGACAATTCAGTGTGATTAGCCCTGAAAACGGCTTTATCGATATGTTTACACTTTGCTGAAACGATTGATAAGGATTCAGATCGTAAACACGTTTGAGTGTTGTTGAATTTATCCAATTTAACCCTTGTCCTGCTGAGTCCGGTTTTGACGGAAGGTTAAGACCAAGATCAGCCTGCAAAATAGTCAGTCTGGTCCTGTCCTACACCTCCTGCCTGTACTTTTCCTGCCAGAGATGTTTATGAAATTTATTTCTAAAAGAAATATTGATTTTTTTAACAACAAGTTCTATCAGTGCTTTAAACCCTTTGATTTTACAGCAATTCAATAAGGTAATTTATTCAGCATGACTAGGGTTAAGATATAAACCAAGACTGAATACATAATAAAAGATAAGAATCGACATTATGTCATCATATTATCACTTTATGTCTGTCAAGGCGGTTTGCCTGAGATATCAAGCTGAGATGAATCTCAGAATTTCTGTCAGAGCCTAAAAAGAATACGAATAAATGTTGGTGGATGGCAGTTTCGTCGTATCTATGAATAAGCTGTAGTAACTTCGTTTAGGTCATCCAGCAACGAAACTGCTGTAAATAAATGTCTGAGTTTAACATTGCACAGATGGATTCTTGATGGACCTCGTCTTTTCAGAATTGTCATAGCCAATTGTATTTCAAAGAAGGTTAATTATTGACCGTTATAAATACAGGCCCTACTAAAGCTCACATACGTCACACTGTTAACTAACAATGCCACAGTTGTCGGGGTGTTCTGTAGTTATCTCCCTTTAGTGTATGCTAATCGCTTTAATCATTTGTAGAAGGTATATAACTCATATATATGTTTTAAACAGGGAACCTAGAGTTATATTCCCTACGTATTGTCGACATTCTTCTGTTATTTTTTGTCAGCATTACACTTTTTATACGTAACGAGGAGGATCTATATTGGTATCATCTTCTCCGTCTGTCTGTCTGTCTGTCCCGGTGTCCGTCCGTCCGTCCATATCTTGTAAACATACACCCTCCTTCATTTACGTACGAATTCGAACTAAATTTTCACGGAATGTTCCAAGTCATATGACCTTACGCATAATGTTAGGGTTTGGCCATTTTACGCTGCGTTAAAGAAAGTCTCGTGTAAATTGTGGCCATTGCAATCTTGTTGGTTATACTGTGCACAAATAATACACATACAGCATGGACGAGTCTTTAAGATGACTGCACTGACTTTTCCCTTGAGAGCACTAAAAAGGGATTAAATAGTGTAATATTCATTTTTTGATATCAAAATAGAACATCAACTACTTATTCCAACTCATCGCGACGAATTATCATGGTACTATAATTAATTGGTTATAATCAAACGATTAAAAAATGTCGCCCTCCAAGATAACATTACATTTGATGTGTTTCTACACTATAATTATTATTCCATTCTGATCATTCATGCAACAGCATTGACTGATGACTGTATGACAGACTCTGTGACTAATGACTGTACGTCAGACACTGTAACTAACGACTGTACGAAAGACACTGTAGCTAATGACTGTACTACAGACACTGTGACCAATGACTGTACGATAGACGCTGTGACTTATGACTGAACGACAGACATTGTGATTTATGATGTACTCAAACACTGTGACCAATGATTGTACGACAGACACTGTGTTTTTTGATGTACGACAGACACTGTGACTTATGATGTACGACAGACACTGTGACCATTGACTGAACGACAGACAATGTGACTTGTGATGTACGACAGACACTGTGGCTTATGAGGTACGACAGACACTGTGACTAATAACTGTACGACAGATACTTTGACTTGTGATGTATGACAGTCAATGTGACTTATGAGGTACGACAGACACTGTAACTAATAACTGTACGACAGACACTGTGACTTGTGATGTACGACAGACGCTGTGGCTTATGATGTACGACAGACACTGTAACTAATAACTGTACGACAGACACTGTGACTTATGATGTACGACAGACACTGTAACTAACAACAGTACGACAGACACTGTGACTCATGAGGGACGACAGACACAGTAACTAATAACTGTACGACAGACACTGTGACTTGTGATGTACGACATACACTGTGACTTATGCGGTACGACAGACACTGTGACTAATGGCTGTATGATAGACACGTTCTCTTATTGTCTTCAAACTAGTGAGTCGAAACACACTTGCGTTATTATGGCAGAAACAACCACGTCGTTAGCGGTGATTTAATGCTTAAGGATTCTCTTATCTTACGTAATAAAACGCCATGTTTGTAGGATATTAGAGATTAACGGATACAACAGAAACCAACACATGTCATTTGTTTTCGTCCCCGTTAAAAAGCTTGCTTATAATTTAAGACGTTTAGATATATAGATATAGCTCTATATACTGTATATGTTATGTGAGAGAGAGATGGAGAGAGGGTTTTTGATTGATTGAATAGGGTTTGTCGCCACTATTAACAGTATTCCGGTCATATCGCGGCGGCTGGAGCACCTAACAACGAATTTCTTGGTCTCACACCAGTACTACCAATACATCCTTTCCTAGCATCCATCTCCTATCCTAAATAGGTTTACGACTGTCCAGCATTGGAGAGAGACAAATGTCGGAAAGGATATGTGCCGCCGCCGGTGATCGAATCCATGACATCCCATGATTGAAGTTTAGGAGGCTGACGCACAACTGCGCTATGGCGGCGGCGATAGAGAGAGGACCAGAGACATGTAGCTAGACAGAGAAGAGAAAGAGAGACAGATAGAACATGGGTAGGGTTCCTTTTTTGTTTACCAATGATTGTATGTATTTGAACGTTATAGACTAAGTTTATACGATAGTTCCAGAAAGCATCGACGATATAAATTACTGTTGATTTCCTTTTCGTAGCAGAATTTATTGTATAAGCAGTGTTCATACAAACAGATTTGGGATAAATTGGACGACGATATTTGGGCATTTTACGGCCGGCAACACTTTATCAGACTTTATTTTGACAGTTTAATTCAATTCTGATATTATGTGGAGACGTGCTTCTTAATTAATCGTCAAAACGGTTTCTCTAGCCGCGAATTCCATTTGGATGAAAACTGAAACCAACAGGCGCTTATTAGCTCAAGTCTCGTCTAAAATGGCTGACTGTTGAACATGGTATTTAATTATTATAGGGCGTATGGGGATCCAGTTGGATTTTTATGTAGCCGCCTCTGCAGTTAGATCTTAATTTCAATGTTTTCTTTCCTGAATAAATTATTCAGTCATTGTTTAGTAAAAGGGTATGCACGACAATAACTTCGTGATTTTTGATATTCATTGAATGCAAGATTCGTATAGAAAAACTTAACCGGGCCACAAGTTTGCCTATTCTAGCTACTATTAGAGAAAGCTTACTTTAGCTATTATTAGATATGATCATATCGCTAGTACCTACTGTAATTATTATAGGTTATAAATATACCGCTAACACGTAAAGTAGCTATTACCAGTACTGATCATACCGCTAATACCTACTGCAGAAAAAATATAGATACACCGCTTACACCTACAGTAACTATTACTTGTTGTTGTTGTAATTATAATGCAAAAACCTACTGTAGATTTTATATATTATAATGATACCACTAAATTTAGATATTATTTGTTATACTTATACTGCTTACACCTACTGTGGCTTTTATAAGTTACAATTATACTACTGACACCGACTGTAGATATTACTAGTTATGATAATACCGCTAACACTGACTATTAACATTACTGGTTATGATAAAAACACTAACACAGACTGTAGCTATCATTAGTTATGATCATACCGCTAACACCGACTATAGCTATTACTAGTTATGAATAAACCACTTACAAGTAATAAGAAGCAAATTCGTTGAATTGATATCCCCCGCCGAAAGTATTTTGTTTGTCAATGTAGTATATCAACCTTAGGATATCACTCTGTATGTAAATGGCTTCACGAATCAGGAGCAGTAAGTCTAAATTTAATGGTCGAATCGGGTAACCCCGACGATATGCTCATCTCCTCTTTGTAGTGAAGCTTTCCACAAAGTTTCATTGAGATTCGGACAATGGTTTCCAAGAAATAGCGCGGAAACGACTATTACTCTGTATGTATATAGCTTCACTAAACAGGGGCAGTTACTCTGAATTTAATAAAGACCCTGGTAACTCCGACGATATGATCATCTCCTCTTTGGACAGAAGCTATCCACAAAGTTTCATTGAAATCCAGTCTGCGATTTCCAAGAAATAGCGCGGAAACGCTTATTACTCTGTATGTAAATGGCTTCACCAATCAGGTGCAGTATCTTTAAATCTAAAAGTCAAACCGGGTAAACCGAATCAGGAGCAGTAAGTCTAAATTTAATGGTCGAATCGGGTAACCCCGACGATATGCGCATCTCCTCTTTGTAGTGAAGCTTTCCACAAAGTTTCATTGAAATCAAGTCAATGGCTTCCAAGAAATAGCGCGGAAACGAATATTCCTCTGTGTGTATATAGCTTCAACAATCAGGGGCAGTAACTCTAAATTTATAGTTGAACCGGATAACCCCGGCGATATGTGCATCCCCTCTTTGAAGTCAGTTTCCACAAAGTTTAACTGAAATCCAGTCAATGGTTTCCAAGAAATAGCGCATAAACGACTATTACTCTGTATGTATATAGCTTCAACAAATAGGGGCAGTAACTCTATATTTAATAGCCAATCTGGGTAACCCCGATGATATGCGCATCTCCTTTTTGTAGTTAAGCTTTCCACAAAGTTTCATCAAAATCCAGCCAATGGTTTCCAAGAAATAGCGCGGAATCAAATATTACTCTGTATGTATATTGCTTTACCAATCAGGGCAAGTATCTCTAAATTTAATAGTCGAACCGGGTAACCCCGACGATATGCTCATTTCTTCTTTGTAGTGTAGCTTTTCACAACGTTTAATTGAAATCCAGTCAGCGGTTTCCAAGAATTAGCGCGAAATCGAATTTTACTCTGTGTGTCTATAGCTTCACCAATCAGGGACAGTAAATCTGAATTTAAAAGTCGAACCGTATAGCCCCAACGATATGTGCATCTCCTCTTTGTAGTGAAGCTTTCCACAAAGTTTCATTGTTCCAGCCAATGGTTTCTAAGAAATAGCGCGGAAACGAAACTCGGACGGATGGAGGAACAGACGGACAGACGGACGAGACAAAAACAATATCCCCCGATGATTTCATCGGCGAGGGATAACTAGACATTGTTGCAAAGCGGACTAATACCCCCAATAGCGCTTGTCCATGTACAAGTGCTATCTCCCAAACGTCCATAGGACAAAACTAGACTGATAGCATCTTCAATTAAGATACCATCATTTTACAAACGCCTTGATGCCCCCTCGTGGTCGATCGAAATGACAGATTTTATGGAGAAATCCCGTGGTGAGAAACAAGCTTAAACATCGCCCCTTTTTTAGTTTCGTGGTCTACAAAGCTTCATACGCAGCCTTGAAGGATTGGTGCTAGTGGATGGATGCTATTTAGAAAAGAAAGGCCCCAATTTACTGTCTCAATTTTATATCTAAGTATGAAATTTGAAAGCAATCAAAAACAACAGCAACAACAACAACAAAATAGTGTTAACATGGCACAATACATTGACCTTTTATGAATCATTAATATTGTTCGTATGGGGTTTAACGCCACTTTTAACAGTACTTCAGTCGTATTGCTGCGGCTGATGCACCTTACTATAGATTCCTGGCATTTCTCACACCAGTGTTACCATTACATCTCCAGCTGCTCATCCAACTTAGATTAACGACTATCCACCCGTTGGTGGGAGACAAATGTCGGAAAGGAAACAATCAATCATATTCGTTGATATTGTCGGAGGGCGAGCAAAATGTCGTAACTACAGCTTTATTAAAGTTGTACTTACCATATTTTGCTCGCCCACCAACGATATGTATGTTACGAACTTACTTGTTTGAAATATTAGTTTTCTCTTGCTAATGAAGCAATTTAATTAACAAAAAGCATCACAATTAACTAGACAATGTTCGTCATTTCATTCATATCTCATTGTTTCGACACATTTGAAGAAATATAATTTTCATGAGAACTGACTGTGAAATATAGCATTCGTTTCGAAAAAAAAGTGAAAAGAAACTTTTACAAACATTCGAAATACAAGTTCACTTGGTCTATCGATTTAAGAGGTGAAGAGAATATTTTTTGTTATAATGGAGGTATGAACCGAAAAAAAAATAATCACACTGTATGAATACGCGAAGCGGATTCATACATTGTGTGATTAGGTTTTTCGGTTCATACCTCCATGAAAACAAAAAATATTCTCTTCATTTCTTATAATTTAATAGTATCGAGGAAAAGAATCAAAAACATCTTTTGATACCTTTTTTATGGGACTTTTTTGTGTGGAAGCATACAAAATCACTGCGTGCTCAAAATTTTGTTCATGGAGGTATGAATTAAATTTTTCGACCAATCAGAACGCTCGTTTTTGATAGACGAAACCAACAATTAAATTATTTTTGATTGAAATCCACGATCAATCAATTCCATTCAAAATCAAAAATCCTCGTTCAAGGTTCAATTTGTGTCATTTAAGTAATTCACTCAAATCGGTCATCAAACATTCTACATTTTTCATTCAAATCACCCAAACCATTCCACGATCCCACCGGCTTACCTAAATTTGGAAGCATCTAATTGGTCCGAGTTTACAAACAAGTTCTTAAATATAACAATATGCACATTTATGTACAGGGGGGTAATTTTCTTATTGTTCATTCCGTTCAAAGCACCCTTTTCGTTAATAACTAACTTGTAACGTCCATTCCGTTCCATGCTAAATAATTCTAAAATCATTCTTTAATCAATTTCAGGATGTTCTTAACTGTAGCTTATTGGATACTTGTATTGGAATTTCGTCTTATGAAGGAGGTCCTGTGTCGAAGAAGTAAAATCCGTGTATGAAACGGTAACTTGTTGGGGAGTAGCCATAACATGAACATGTGTAAGGCAGATTCAGTCCGTGTATTTCTAATCATTTTTTTAAATAACACAATTTAATATAGGATTTTAAGTATATCTTTTATCCGATAAGCGCTTTTATGTATCGCATTCTGCTTGGTTTAGTGTGCAATATAGATCCGTTTTTGGTTGCACATATGTGCACTTATTTATGATTTGTATTTCATCCTTACCTGTTTAACTCAGTGTGTTATGAAATAAATATTAGAATTTTTTTAGATGGGTTCACAAATCGTTTAATTGCTGCTGAATCATCGAATTCCAGACTGAGAGGCGCTGTAGTTTCGATGTTTTTATGGCAACTTAATGTTTTTTTGTAAAAATTACCAATTATTACGAAATCGCACGCTCTAAAACGCGTAATTTGTTTTCCGCTATTTTAACGTAGCGTTAATGACGTCACGTTTGTTTATTTGTTTTCATTTTTATGTACATTGAATAAGGCGTATGCCGAAACGTTAGTACTTAAAAAATAAAAAAATAATAATACTAAATATACGTGTTGTTGTAGTTATTTTGAGAATTAATTTTAATCAATTTAGTAAAATCCAGATTCCCACATAAAAACAGGACATTCGTTATTCCAGACAATCTGGTGATGGATGGATATCATCAGAACATGCGATGAAGTGATCAATCATAAACCACTCGGTTTGGTTAACCTTTTCCTGTTATGCCAAATTTTAGACCTGTCCAAATTCAAAGGTTTTGCAAACGAAAATTTAAAGTGGATTTGATATGAAAAGTAATCACTCAGTGGGGTAGAAAATATTGTAGATAGAGAAGAACTTGCTTGTAGCAAGCAATTCCTTCTTTTTCTACAATGTTTTCTCAAAAATAAAATCATAGGGACGTCGAAACCAGGGATTGAACTGGAAAGGGTTTAATAAGAGATTGTACAACTGTATTATACATGTGTAAATTTGATGCGTAGAACCATGCGTAAATGTTGGGTATAAGATAATTATTTAAAATAAAATATTTATTAGAGACAGAAGATAAATAGAATATTTTCCATTCGGGTATTAAACTAAAAACCTTAACATACTGTTTAAATCTTTGCGGGTTCTTGCATAAGTGTGTTGTTTTAGTTTTATATCCAATAAAAAAACATCACGTTTTTTTTTTATCATTCAGTAAGGCGCATGTAATACATGTAAAGGAAAACCAGCAGGGAATATATTTTTATCCGTTGGACATGATTTTAAACGGAACTAGTTTATGCACAAGCCTACACAGTATTTGAATAGGGTTTTACGTCGCTTTCAACATTCTTTCAGTTATATCGCGGCGGCTGGAGCACCTAATAATGGAATCCTGGTATTTCTCTCACCAGTACTACCATTACATCCATTCCTAGCCTCCAGCTACTATCCCACATAGGTCTACGATTATCGACCCACAAATAGTCGGAAAGGATGAGTGCCGCCGTCGGGGATCGAACCGGGACCTCTAGATCGACAGTTTGCATTGAAGCAAACAGTAAATGGTCCGACAAACAACGCAAATCTCGGGAGACCTATTGGATCAGGCGTCTTAACACGATCCACCCCTTTGGGATTAACAAAAACTACATATAATAATCTAGGGCAAATTAGATCCGCACATTAACCCATAGGTTGACCTGCAATTTTCCGCCAGCCCATCAAAATAAGATTTTTCATCCATTCTGTCAGTTGTCATTGAACCCCTGATGAAGAAACTTTTAGTTTCGAAAGCGCTAGGGTTATAACTTGATAACCCATATATTTTACACTGTTTGAATACAATTTATCCCACATTTATTTAAACTATTTAGTATTCTTGCATCCTCAGGGATCCAGTGTTTTAGAAAGAAATTGCGTTGGTATTTTGTTTTCTTACTTTCTCTAATCCTCCTATATATATATATATATATATATATATATATATATATATATATATATATATATATATATATATATATATATATATATATATATATGTGTGTGTGTGTGTGTGTGTGTATGTATGTATGTGTGTGTGTGTTTGTATGTGTGTGTGTAAGAGAGAGAGAGAGAGAGAGAGAGAGCAAAAACGGTTACATATATTTCATTAATAGTGTTTAATTATATTCAAACCCCGTTTCTTATGATGGGAAGCCTTGTTTCATACAAGTAGTAAAAATGCAAGAAACATTATTCCATAAATATAAATCCTCATAGGCCAATTAAACTGGATATATGATATTGTCTGGATAAAAATGAAATTATACACAACGTATGGGAGGAATTAAAATAAAACCTGAAAGAGCCTTTGCGTTGCAGGTGTGCTTAGTAAAAAACCTAGAGCAGTCTGCACAAGGGCTCCTTCCGACATTTGTCTCTCACCAATGGGTGTAAAATCGTAAACCTAAGATGGATTGCAGCTTGAGGCTAGGAAAGGATGCAATAGTAGTAGTGTGCGAGATATACCAGGAATCTATTGTTACGTGCCCCGGCCGAGGCGATATGACTGAAAGGTTGTTAAAAGCGGCGTTAAATCACACACAAGCAAAAAAACTGCGCAACAGCAGGATCTCGTTATCTAACAAATTTCCACAAAATTTTAGACTGGTGCAAATTGAAAAAGGTTGCAGACGACACTTTTAAGGTGAAGGAATTTTATCTATTTTTTTTCTTCATATTTTTAGAAAGAAATAATTGTGGATAATGAAGGAATGAGACGATTTTAATGAGTTCCATCAACATAAGGTTGAGTGGGAATCCTGGATATATATAAGTACAGTCGAAACGATAGAATTACATTGTAATTAGCATGTCACAAAAAAGTGTATTAAGCGACGATTCTCTTAGACGACAACATTTTCGGCCGTCCCTTCACTGGTCGCTTATACAAGATTAACTCTATAGTGGTTGTATTCGTACACCAGCTACAGTGTGATTATATTTTTCGTTTCATAACTCCACGAATATATATATATATATACTGTATATATTCTATATATTTATAAAGCAGGTTAGCAAACAAAGAGTAGCTTTGCAGCTTTCATTATTCATTTTTAAGCCCCCCCCCCCCCCAAAAAAAAAGAAGTCGGTGACAAGAAATTCATTTATGTATAATGAATAGGAACCCTTGGTCACCAGCTTTGTACAAACAGCGCTTATCTGTTATAAGTATAACTATACATTAAGAAATGAATATATTGTTCTTAGACGGGATACTTTCTCACACACACACCCAGCCATTCGTTTTAATGAAAGTTAATACAAATATGTAGTCATGGGGTCCATGGAAGTCAGAAATCCTACATGTATTGACTCTAGTGTTTAATTATACAAAAATATCTAACTTTACATGGCGGTATCAACGTCAACTTCAAGCCCCTTTATATGTATGTTCCAAACTGAAGGAATTTTTGAACAATTCTATATTGCCCAGTGATTTCAATCGCAGCTATCGTCCATGACGTAAGCAACATACTCGTTTAGAAAAACGTAAAACACACATCACAAAAGGTGGGACAAACATTATATAGTTACCAGTATAAAAATAATAGTCTGATGGTAATAATTTCTTTAAATACTTTGATTCCCTTTTTAATTCGATTCTAAATGGAATTTCGCCTTCAACTTCCATATTGATATTACTGTTCATATCGTAAGACAATCTTTGTTTGTCCTGCCTTTTGGGAAGCGAGACGCCCATGTACAAAGATTGTTTCTAATATTAGTAACAAATCTCTAAAACGAGCGTTGCTATTTAAAGACAATTCAGTGTGATTAGCCCTGAAAACCCGTAATCCAAGCGAACATGACTTTATCCGTATGTTTACACTTAGCTAAAACGATTGATAAGGATTTAATAACATGTAAACATGTTTGAGCGTTGTTGAATTTATCTATGTTAAGATATATAACAAGACTGAATACATAATAAAAGATAAGAATCGACCTTATGTCATCATATTATAATTTAAGTTTTAGTTTCATCTATCAAAAGCGAGCGTTCTGATTGGACTAAAAAATATTCATAACTCCATGAACAAAATTTTGAGCACGCAGCGATTTTGTATGCCTCCGCAAAAAATAGTCCCATACAAAAAGGTATCAAAATTTGTAAAACTTTTGTTGTTTTTTTTCGCGCGATGCCATTAAATTATAAGAAATGAAGAGAATATTTTTTGTTTTCATGGAGGTATGAACCGAAAAACCTAATCACATAATGTATGAATCTGCTTCGCGTATTCATACATTGTGATAAGGTTTTTCGGTTCATACCTCCATGAAAACAAAAAATATTCTCTTCATCTCTTAAATCACTTTATGTCTGCCAAGGTAGTTTGCCAGAGATATCAAGCTGAGATGAATCTCAGAATTTCTGTCAGAGCCTAAAAACAAAACGACAAATGTTGGTCGATGACTGTTTCGACGTATCTATGAATAAGCTGTAGTAACTGCTTTTAGGTCATCCAGCAACGAAACTGCTGTAAATAAATGTCAGAGTTGAACATTGCACAGATGGATTTTTGACAGACCTCGCCATTTCAGAATTGTCGTAGCAAATTGTATTCCAAAGAAGGTTAATTATGGACCGTTATAAATACAGGCCCTATTAAAGCTCTCTGTTTATTATGTGACCACATACGCCACACTGTTAACTAACAATGTCTCAGCTGTCGGGGTGTTCTGTAGTTATCTCCCTTTCGTGAATGCTAATCGCTTTGATCATTAGTAGAAGGTATATAATTCATATATATGTTTTACACAAGGAACCTAGATTTATATTCCCTACGAAATGTCGACATTCTTCTGCTATTTTTTGTCAGCATAACACTTTTGATACATCAAGAAGGTGGATCTACATTGGTATCATCTTCTCCGTCTGTCTGTCCGCCCCGGTGTCCGTCCGTCTATACCTCCACATCTTGTTAACATACACCCTCCTACATTTATGGACGAATTCGAAATAAATTTTCACGGAATGTTCCAAGTCATATGACCTTACGCATAATGTTAGGGTTTGGCCATTTTACGCTGCGTTAAAGAAAGTCTTGTGTAAATTGTGACCATTTTAATCTTGTTGGTTATCATGTGCACAGAGAATACACATACAGCATGGACGAGTCTCTGATATGACTGCACTGACTTTTCCCTTGAGAGCACTAAGAAGAGAGTAAATTGTGTCATATTCATTTTTTTAATATCAAAAAAGAACATCAAATACTTATTACAACTCATGACTAATGCGTGTACGACAGACACTGTGATTAATGACTGCACGACAAACACTGTGATTTATGATATACGACAGACACCGTGACTTATGATGTACGATAGACACTGTGACTTATGATGTATGACAGACACTGTGACTTATGATGTATGACAGACACTGTGACTTATGATGTACGACAGACAATGACTTACGATAGACACTGTTACTTATGATGTATGACAGACACTGTGACTTATGATGTACGATAGACACTGTGACTTATGATGTACGATAGACACTGTGACATATGATGTATGACAGACACTGTGACTTATGATGTACGACAGACACTGTGACTAATGATTGTACGACAGACACTGTGACTTATGATGTACGATAGACACTGTGACTAATGATTGTACGACAGACACTGTGACTTATGATGTACGATAGACACTGTGACTTAGGATGTACGACAGACACTGTGACTTATGATTATACGACAGTCACTGTGACTTGTGATGTACGACAGACACTGTGACTACTGATTGTACGACAGACGCATTCTCTTGTTGTCTTCACAGTAGTGAGTGGTAATACACTTGCGTTAACATGGCAGAGACTATCACGTCGTTATCGGGGATTTAATGCTTAGGGATTTTCTTATCTAACGTGAAAAAAGCGCCATGTCAGTAAGATATAAAGATAAACGAATACAATATAAAACCATCTCATCATTTGTTTTTGAAAGCTTGTTTATAATTCAAAACGTTAATATAAATGAATATACCTTGATATACTGTATGTGTTGTGTGATAGAGAGATAAAGAAAGGGTTTTTGATTGATTGAATGGGGCTTGGTGACACTTTTAACAGTATTTCAGCCATATCGCGGCGGTTAAAGCACCTAACAATGGATTCCCGGTATTTCTTACACAAGTATTACCACTACATCCTTTCCCAGCCTCCAGGCGCTATCCCAAATAGGTTTACGATTATCCACCCATTGGTGAAAGTCAAATGTCGGAAAGGATATGTGCCGCCGCCGGGGATCGAACCCATGACATCCCACGAATGAAGTTTTAGAGCTACACTGTGCTTTGACGGCGGCGATAGAGAGAGGGCCAGATGGAGAGAGGGCCAGAGACATTTAGATAGACAGAGAATAGAAAGAAAGACAGATAGAACGGGGGAAGGGTTCCCTTTTTGTTTACCAATGAAATTATGTATTTAAACGATACAGACTAAGTCGACGATATAAATTGATGTTGATTTCCCTTTCGTAGCAGAATTTATTGTATAGACAGTGTTCATACAAACAGATTTGGGATAAATTGGACGACGATATTTGGGCATTTTACGGCCGGCAACACTTTATCAGACTTTATTTTGACAGTTTAATTCAATTTTGATATTATGTGGAGACGTGCTTCTTAATTAATCGTCAAAACGGTTTCTCTAGCCGCGAATTCCATTTGGATGAAAACTGAAACCAACAGGCGCTTATTAAGTCAAGTCTCGTCTAAAATGGCTGACTGTTAAACATGGTATTTAATTATTAAAGGTCGTATGGGGATCGAGTTGGATTTTTATTCAACCGTCTCCACAGTCAGATCTTTATTTCAATGTTTTCTTTCCTGAATAAATTATTCAGTCATTGTTTAGTAAAAGGGTATGCACGACAATAACTTTATGCTGTTTGATATTCATTGAATGCAAGTTTCGTATAGGAAAGCTTAACCGGGCCACAAAATTGCCTATTCTAGCTACTATAAGAGAAAGCTTACTTTAGCTATTATTAGATATGATCATATCGCTAATACCTACTGTAGTTGTTATTGGTTATGATTATACCGCTAACACGTAAAGTAGCTATTACTAGTACTGATTATACCGCTAATACCTGCTGCAGAAAAATATACTATAGATACACCGCTTACACCTACAGTAACTATTACTTGTTGTTGTTGTAATTATAATGCAAAAACCTACTGTAGATTTTATATATTATATTGATACCACTAACACTTACTTTAGCTATTATTTGTTATACTTATACTGCTAGCACCTGCCGTAGCTTTTATAAGTTACAATTATACCGCTAACACCGACTGTAGATATCACTAGTTATGATAATACCACGTATATCGACTGTAGCGGTAAAATAGTATATTTTTTTTACCCTTTCTCGGTGTGTGTGTAAAATGTAGCTGATAGATTAACTCATTTCACATACAATCCAGCTTTATGGAACCCCCAAGGAGAAGGTTTCCGAAAGAATTGTGGAAAATAACGAAATTGCTTATTATAAGCGATTTCTTGATTATCCAGATTGTCTAAAATTTTGTTGAGTGGTTATGGGTTTAAAAATGAAAGAAGAGTTTTTGAAAGAGGATTGGACGAACTCAAAAACCATATTTTGAATGTATTTATAAAATCTGTTCCCTATAACAACGGAACCTGTTAAAAAGGTCCAAAGTACAAGATGTCTGGCACGGTATATAGGACAAAACTAGACTGATAGCATCTTCAATTAAGATACCATCATTTTACAAACGCCTTGAATCCCCCTTGTGGTCGATCGAAATAACAGATTTTAAGGGGAAATCCCGTGGTGAGAAACAAGCTTAAACATAACCCCTTATCGTCGTGGTCCACAAAGCTTACTTCACTGCCTTGAAGGATTGGTGCTAGTGGATTGATGTTATTTAGAGAGAAAAAAAAGGCCTTCGATTTACCGAGTGTTTAAAATATGTCTTCTCCAACAAGGTAAAACGATACTTTATCAAGTTGTTTTTACGGAATTTAGAGCGTGTAAGCCGCTGAACGCCGAATAGACACAGTTCAGAGATCAATAATTCTCTCGCATAGGTAAGCTAGATATATCGTTGTTTTAATACAGGATTTTCGGGGAAATATAAAATTCATAACAGTGGCCTATAGCGACTATAGGGTTAGCAAATTATTTCTGAATGTTTATGTTGCTTTTTTTCAAATGATGAAGATAATGTTTTATTTTTATACTTAAGAATGTAATTTAAAAACATCAACAACAACAAAAATAGTGTTTACATGACACAATACATTGACTTTTTTATATTGTTCGTGTGTGGTTTAGCGCATTTTCTAACAGTATTTCAGTCATAAAGCTGAGGCTGGAGCACCTTACTATGGATTGCTGGTATTTCTCGCTAAATTCTTTTCCAAGTCTCCAGCTGCTCACCCCACTTACTTTAGCGACTGACAACCCGTTGATGGGAGACAAATCTCGGAAAGGATATTTGAAACGACCAGGGTTCAAGCATTTATTTACCTTAATATCGATATTAAAGTAGTAGTCACGGTATTTTGCTCGCCTACCAACGATATGTATGTTACGAGCTTACTTGTTTGAAATGTTAATTTTTTCCTTGCTAATGAAGCACATAAAATAACACAAAGCATCACAATACACTGGTAAATATTCTTCATTTCCTTCTTATCGTGTTTGATTCAAAATTCTTTCGACACATTTGGAGAAATATAATTTTCATGGAAACTATCATACTGTAAAATGTAGCCTTCGTTTCGGTATAAGTTAAAAGAAACCTTTACAAACAATCGAAATAAAAGTTCACTTGGTCTATCGGTTTTTGTTTGACATTCACGATCAATCAATTCCATTCAAAATCAAAATCCTCGTTCACGGTTCAATTTGTGTCATTTAAGTAATTCACTCAAATCGTTCAAACATTCTACAATTTTCATTCAAATCACTCAAACCATTCCACGATCCCACCGGCTTACCTATATTTGGAAGCATCTAATTGGTCCGAGTTTACAAACAAGTTCTTAAATATAACAATATGCACATTTATGTACAGGGGGGTAATTTTCTTATTGTTCATTCCGTTCAAAGCACCCTTTTCGTTAATAACTCACTTGTAACGTCCATTCCGTTCCATGCTAAATAATTCTAAAAATCATTCTTTAATCAATTTCAGGATGTTCTTAACTGTAGCTTATTGGATACTTGTATTGGAATTTCGTCTTATGAAGGAGGTCCTATGTAAAGAAGTAAAATCCGTGTATGAAACGATAACTTGTTGCGGAGCAGCCATTACTTGAGCATGTGTTAAGCAGATTCAGTCCGTGTATTTCTAACCAATTGAGTAAAATCCAGATTCCCACATAAAATCAGAACATTCGTTATTCCAGACAATCTGTTGATGGATGGATATCATCAGAACATGTGATGAAGTGATCAATCATAAACCACTCGGTTTGGTTAACCCTTTCATGTTAAGCGAAATTTTAGACCTGTCCAAATTCAAAGGTTTTGCAAAAGAAAATTTAAACTGGATTTGATTTGAAAAGTAATCATTCATTAGGGTAGAAAACATTGTAGATAGAGAAGAAATTGCTTGTAGCGAACAACTCTTCTTTTTCTATAATGTTTTTCTCAAAAATAAAATCATAGGGAAGTGAAAACCAGGGATTGAAAAGGAAAGGGTTGAACACGAGATTGTACAACTGTATTGTACATGTGTAAAATTGATGCGTATAACCATACGGAAATATTGGGTATAAAATATTTATGTTAAACAAAATATTTATTAGAGACAGAAGGATGAATAGAATATTTTTTCATTGAGGTATTAAACTAAAAACCTAAATATACTGTTTAAATCTTTGCGGGTTCATGAATAAGTGCGTTGTTTTAGCTTTAAACCTAAAAGAAGAAAAGCCTCCAATTGTTTTTATTATTCAGTAAGGCGCATGTTATACATGTAAAAGGAAACCTGCTTGTAAAATATTTTTTTTATCAGATTTTGATAGTTTTTTAAGGGAACAACTTTATGCGCAAGCCTACTAAATAGGCCCGAGCAGTAATTGGCTAACCGCGACTGTCAATCTAATTATAAATCGACAAATGAAATCATTTATTTAGACCTGAAATGAGTTTTGAACTACGAAATTTGCCGCCATTTTTATTAACCTTGATTATTGGTTTGGCGTCTTATACGTCGTAACTACAACTTATTCAAGCATGATACATGCTAAGGTGTTGGGCACTAACAGTTCACGTATAAAATAGACGGGAAACCAACAACAACACCAATAATGACCCTTCCCTTTCTCTCTCTCCCCTTCCCTAAAAAGCCCGACCGCACTCTACATGAATTTTTCCTAAAAAAATAGCATATAGGATGTAAAGATCCTATTTCACTCATTCACCGCTTTGTGTAAAGTATCTATTTTAGTAGTGAAGTATGATTTACGAAAACAAAAATGCTGAAATAAAGATAATCAGCTATGTCAATTGTTGACTAAGACTGAATGAAATAGAATAATGGCCTTTGAGTCAGAAGCTTTAATAAGGCTCAATCAGTTGTAACAAGAACAGCTTATACATCAAAGGAACCGAAAATCCCATAATTGCTTTCATATTTTCATTTTATCAACTCTCTAATGAATACTTTTATGCTCGCTGAAAAAACTTCGGGGTTAAAACTTTCGTCATGCTGTGTGTACGACCGTCCACCTGTCCTCCCGTCTTTCACGCCAGTCCGTCCTCTGAACTAAATTGGGTGAAATTCATACATGAATTCCCTAGAAGAGTTCGGGATATCCTTCTTAGTCCCTCTCGTATGCTGCTTGAACACAATGTTCTGTTGTTTTCGAAAGCCTTATTATTGCGTCTAATCAATTTAACTACATTTTCGATGTTTTACAATGAAAGCACGGGCTAATTAATGTAGATAATATTGTTGGTATGTAAAGTCTGTTTGGTACAATATTTCTTTCTCCGTTGTTCCAGTAATGTTCTTCAGAATCATTAAAAGTACTCTATATCACCGGCCTTAAAGGGCGGTATCGATGATTCTGAAACCTAGATAAGAAAAAAATACCAAGTGCCGATAAATAGCCTCAAACGAACATTTAATACTTTAAGTTAAGTCAGGCATTGTCTTGGTGGTAATCTAATAGACCTAAAGTGGCTTTTTGTGGTTTCGGCGGAATTCCAGGTTATTTTTAGATATCACGGCATTCGGCTGTCGACATCTGATGACCTCATTTGCATATGACCCATTCAAAAGAAGGTAACAAATTTACTAGCGAAACAGCCAACGTCCTATATCATGCAACATGAAAGGACTGATCTTTATAAGCCGGCTAGCGAACATAACTCCTGATGACGTAACGATGGCGTTGATTTGATGTAATTTGAACTAAATACAAGGTTCCGACGGTTAATTGCGCCACGTGAATGCCATACTGTCTCGGATTTATCTAAAAATAGATTACGTAGGCTTTTAGGGAAATACCTAGCTTTTTTCTGATAAGCGACCTCATATTTTTGCAAAACTACTCTGCGGCATATTGTATTCAAATAGTTTATGAGAGGAAATAAAAATAACTAAAAACTGTGACATGATTAAAACATCCATACCTACCTTTAAAGAATAAATGACGGATGTTTTGTTTCATTATCCATGTTTCACCATATACAATAAAATGTATCATAACCCGGTGTATAGTATATGTTGTAACAATCGCCTATAATGAATGAAAGGGAATGCACATTTACTACCTTTTGTTAGCCCATTCATGATATTCTGAATATAATATGCACATTGGCCCATTGATCTACTAGTAAAGCTAGATATTCGAATATTAAAGCTAGATTTTTGAAAATGAAAGCCTACCTCGCAATATATCCAGCGGCAAAAAAGAAAGAAAAAATAAATAAATCCATTCAATGAAAATAAGCATTTGATTTTGGAAAAAAATGCTGAAAAGATAAATACCATGTTATGGTATTACCGTGCCGATTGAAATGACGCCCGGTCGCATCCATTGATCAATCGACAAGGAATTATTATTTGGTGGCAAATCGGTTGAAACATAAAAAGATAAAGATTGTCTCATCAAATCATAAATTTTACTAATTAAATGTAAGAGTTTTTATTGGATTCTTTGTATATATATATATGCATGTGTGTGTGTGTGAGATACTAATTAAAGCACCAACAACAAAAACGGTTACATATATTTCATTATAGGGTTTAATTTCATTTAAACCCCGTTTCTTATGTTGGGAAGCCTTATTTCATACAAGTAGTAAAAATGCAAGAAATATTATTTCAAAAATATAAATCCTCAAAGGCCAATTAAACTGGATAAGAACATTCTTATATGATATTGTCTGGAAAATGAAATTATACACAACGTATGGGAAGAATTAAAAGAAAAACCTAAAAGAGCCTTTGCGCAAGGGCTCCTTCCGACATTTGTTACTCACCAATGGGTGTAAAATCGTTAACCTAAGTTGGACTGCAGCTTGAGGCTAGGAAAGGATCCAATAGTAGTACTGGCGCGAGATATACCAGGAATCTATTGTTAGGTTCCCAAGCCGAGGCGATATGACTGAAAGCTTATTAAAAGCGGCGTTTAATCACATACAAACAAACAAACTGTGAAACAGCAGGATCTCATTTTCTAACCAATTTCCACACAACAAATTTTAGACTGGTCCAAATTGAAAAGAGGCTGCAGACGACAATTTAAAGCTACAGGAATTTTATCTATTTTATTTTTTTTCAATTTTTTGGAAAGAAACAATTGTGGATAATGAATGAATTGCTATATACAAGCAATATCTTTATTTACACTATGTTTTCCAGAGCTTTTTTCTTGAGGGGCGTTAAAAAGGAGGGATTTTGAGGGAATGAGTTAAACGAAATAAAACTAAATCCTATGCTGGTGGATCTCATTAGACGATTTTAATGAGTTTCATCAACATGAGGTTGAGTGGTAATCCTGCATTTATATAAATATACAGTCGAAACGATAGAATTAAATTGTAATTAGCATGTCACAAAAAAGTGTATTAAGCGACGATTCTCTTTGACGACAACATTTTCAGCCGTCCCTCACTGGTCGCTTAATAAAAGATTAACTGTATAGTGGATGCATTCGTACACCAGCTAAAGTGTGATTATATTTTTCGTTTCATAACTCCACGAAAACAAAAATATATTCTATATATTTATAAATCAGGTTAGCAAACAAAGAGTAGCTTTGTAAATTTGCAGCTTTCATTATTCTTTTTTAAGCTAAAAAAAAAAGAAAAAAAAATCGGTGACAAGAGTTTTCGTTTATGCTAATGAATAGGAACCCTTGGTCACCAGCTTTGTACAAACAGCGCTTATCTGTTATTAGGATAACTATACATTCCGAAATACATCTATTGTTCCTAGATGGGATACTTTCTCTCCCCCCCCCCCCCAAATGTTTTTCATGGTATGTGTACATACGAAATTAATTTGGTAATACGATATACTGTTTCCTAGGCGACCCCTTTCTTTCTATTTGACGAGATATGATAGTGGAACCAAACAACCCTTTTTTTACCAATGTATGAGTGGTAAGAAGCTGCTTATTTGTAATTGAAATTTACTTTGTTTTGTACTTTACCTCTTCAAATTTGGGTTTATCAATAACCCATTTCCACAACCTGACGCTTTTCTCTCTATTTGACGAGATATTGTAACGACCCCGTGCACCAGTGAACGACAAGGCGACAGCAACAGGGGAAGATTCTATAGGGCGGAAGCGTGAACTTAATTGCCGAGCGGTCAGCGAACAATCAGTCCGAGGTTTATCTACACAGTGGTAGGACAAAGGGATTAATCTAAATTAATGATTAAATCAAACTTGTTTGACCGACGCCACACCTTTCTCGCTAACACTCTCACTAAATATTTTAATACAAGTATTTGCAAAGTATCACAGTATGGTGAGTATAAGAGTATGTATATAGATAGATTACGGTGATCAAGCAAATCGGAAAAATAAAGGCTACGGAAGTAAAATGCTCGAGCAAACGCGTCCATTCGCTTTAGCAGATGCGCTTAAAATAGACGGTTGTTCCATTCACGAGTACAAAGTAATTCGATTGATACCGAGTTAGACTACATCAACACATGTTCATCTTGTCCGGTTCGATGTCTAAATGCAAGATCCCATATTTTCTCAAGAACAACCAATCCCCAATCACACGTTCAAACCGGTGGCCAATCGCTTAAGAACAAACCTACCGTACCGCTCCCGGCGCGCTTATACCGCATAGACTTCTATGAATAACATAAGCTCCAGTGCTACAGCGACCTACACTAAACTATGCTAATTAAAGACAACGAAAATATAAACGAAGTTATCTTTAACTCTGTTAACTAAATTCCAACACAACATTCCTAGCTTGAAGTATCCGTTACTTTGAGATTGAGAGTAATACCCAAACATTTTATGTAATGGCGGATCAATAGTGCGCGACCTGTGAAGTTCCGATCAACAGAAAATCTCTCTAGTTTAATATCTCAATGACAACCATCTTGACTTACTGCATATTTACAATTGATTCCCTAACGTAATAAGAATCTAAAGGTAGGTTTCTGTTTTTGCGTTTGAGCGCTAGATCAATACGAAGAAACAACGGACCACTATTTATCCCCTTTGGTGTCACGCTTTTACAAAAATTGTACTCAGATCAAAGCTTTGATTGGTCTGATTTCATGTGTGAGTGATTTACCAATCAAATCAATGCGTAACAGTCACGGATACATGTGATTGGCTAAAATAGATGACCTCTTCAAAGGTGAATACAGAAGCATTCCGCATGCCTCCTTTTTTACTTTTGATTGCGGCCATTTTCAAAATGTCACGCATTCGACTCAAAACTGAATACACAGAATGTAGGCGCTTAGAAGAAATATTCAGACTAATCACTCAGCGAAAACATAGGTGTTGTTTGACAATGTTCTCATTGCGCGGAATCCTTTCAATCGTTAAGATACTGACTTTAGATATTCAATACATATTGATCATTCTAGAAAATCACCCCTGTCGTAATGAACTGGAGGCATGATACGAACGTCAATAACATATATGGAACGATGATGAATAAATGGCCTAACATTACAACCCATTGAAGGTTTTACAGGTTATGAATGGACATGAATGGTCGTCATACGAGTATAAAACATTATGAAAAAATTATAGAATATGGATGATTAGTAAGCTGTCGGAAAAAAACAGCAAGTTCCACACAATAAGATATTGAGACAGTCTTAATTGGAGCTAGATAACCCATTTTAACCGATATATAAGTGGTAAGAATCTGTTTATTGAAATTAACTTTGAAAAGTATTTTGATTATTGAAATTTGGGTTAATCTATAACCCATCACAACACACTGACGCGTTTTGACGCCCCCATGAAAAGCAATTGGGAAAACATCGTGTAAAATAGGGAAATTGCTTTCAACAAGCCAAAAAGTTGAAAAAATATTAAATTTCGTAAACTTTAGATTGTCGTCTGAAATTCCTATGAATTTGGACTAGTGTAAAATTTCGCCAACTGATAATGTGATAATCCGAGTTAAAAGTTTTAATGCTATATCGGAAAATAATGTATGAACACATGAAATACTTCAATAAAAAAAGTTTACATTGCTATAACAGACTGTGAACACCTTTTAAATAGGCGTTCCTAGGTTTAACAGTGTTTATTCGTTACAAAAGAGATAGAACAAGTTAAAGAGACTTACCTTATAAATCGAGAAAAAATCATTTGTTGTCAATCTGATTAATTTTGTCGCGGAGGCTTCCAATTTTGTGTGTTTTGCAAAAGTTCTGTGTTTTTGCATTCTCGGATACCCCGTGGTCTCTTAATTAGCTCCGCTACATCGGATCGATGTAGCGTAGAAAAAAAGGAGACCCCAAAAGTATCTGTATCGAACTTTATCGGTCGATGCAGTGTTGCAATTTAGGACACCCTGGGACATTGGAGGATGGTGTTTGTGTATATGTCATGTGTCATGGTTCTTTCCCTTTGCATTAACCTTCGTTTATCGGACGATCTAGCTTAGCAGATATGGAGATCCAAGGGTATCTGAAACGGTCTTCGTTTATCGGTCGATGCAGTGTAGCACATAAGGAGACCCTGTGATATCCGAAGGTGGTGTTTGTGTATACATCAAGTTTCATAGTTCATTCCCCGAAGTATCGACCTTCGTTTATCGGTTCGATGCGATGGAGCACACAAGGGGACCCTGGGATAGCCGAAGGTGGAGTTTGTGTATATATCATGTTTAATAGTTCATTCCCTTAGTATCGACCTTCGTTTATCGGTCGATGCAGTGAAGCACATATGGAGACCCTGATATAGCCGAAGGTGGAGTTTGTATATATATCATGTTTGATAGTTTATTACCTTTGTATCGATCTTTGTTTTATCGGGTCGATGTAGCCTAGCAAATAAGTAGATCCCGGGGTATCCGAGGGTGGTGTTTGTGTATATGTCAATTTTCAATGATACTATTGTCTAGTTCCTTCTCTTTGTATCGACCTTTGTTTATCTAGAATAACTGCATCGATGTGGCAGATTTCTAGCTTCACCCACTTACGTCCGATAAGCAAACGACTTTAATGTGTGAAATATAGAGTCGGGAAAATTAATCTAAAGTAAAATGTTGATGCGTGGCCTAAACTTGAATGAGACGTTTCAGTCGCTCACAAACGAAAATATTTCTGTTATAATGAAATAATCTAATTGACCTTCGCACTTTTTGATAGACATTAGCGATAGGTCAGTTATGGCCCGTTTAAGATTTGCATGTTCTCATTCAATGAATATATCTACATTTGACACAGTGTTTTTACCTAGAAAACTGAAAACATCTAAAATTTCATAAATGTCGTTTGCAACTCATTTCAAATTGTACAAGCTTAAATTTTGTCTGGTAATGAGTTAAACAGTCTGATTGATTGGTTGAATGGGATTTAACGCCACTTTTAACAGTCATATCGCGAAAGCTGGAGCACCTAACAATGGATTCCTGGTATTTCTCACACCAGTACTACCACTACATCCTTTCCTAGCCTCCAGCTTCTATCCCACTTAGGTTTTCGATTATCCATCCATTGGTGAGAGTCAAATGTCGAAATGATGTGTGCCGCGGCCGGGGATCAAACCCATGACTCTCATGAATGAAAATGTCTGAAAGCCGTATCTCTTAGGACAGTCAGTTGAATTTCACTGCAAATCTTGAATGGTTCTCTGTTTGAATAATGCTACGAAAATATCATCCTTGAAACTGATAAAAGCTGCTTTTTTGATTCAACAAGTCCATACGGATATCAGTTAACAGCCGACAAAATTTTAAAATGGTCTCACTTTAAAATAAATGAAGAAGAAACTTTTGAAGATAAAATTTCTAGTTAATCCTTTCCTGTTTTGAAAACTTTTAGACCTGCTTTTGCAGACGAAAGTTTAAAGTAGATGGATTTTGGAATTAAAAAAAAAAAAAAAACGTTCCGTAGAATAGAAAATATTGTTGAAAGAGAAGAAATTCCTTGTTACAAGCAATTACTTCTTTTCTCAATTATAAAATCACAGGGACGTAAATACCAGGGATTGAACAGGAATGGGTTAAATAAGCATTTGGGGACAGAAAACAAGCATTTCCTTCATTTTCCACAATTTTGACAAAGCCTTGAGGGACGTAGGAATAATCTGTCAAATGTGAGGATACTGTGTAGATGTTAAATTGTTGTTTTTTTATAACAGCATTTTGGGCAAATTCATAGATGATGCGGAAGAAATTGCTTGTGACAAGCAATTCCTAATTTTTCCACAAGGATTTTCAAATCATTTCTACGTGATGGGCAAAGCAATAACTGACAATTGTGACGTTGAAAACCTCTCAAACGAATGTCATTTAGGCGGGTTTTCCTGTATAACAGATGATAATAGCGATAAGTCAGTGCGAAACAGTTGTAACTGCCTAAAATCATATCGTCGTTGTCGTTCTAAACCGTCGTAACTACGGCTTGAAGTCAAGCTGTAGTTACGACGTTATAGAACGACAACGACGATATAGGCAGTTACAATTTTTTCGCGCCGACCCAGCGATATATGTGCTAGCCTGTTCGTTTATCCCGGATGGATAGCCTGCTTTTATTTTCTTCATTTTTTAGGTGAATCCTTTCAACAAATCCTCAAGAATTTATGAACCGCGTGTCTTCTATAGTTTAATTTGATTAATCGAAAGATCTCCAAGAAACCTGGAATTTTGTCATGGGAAACAATTTGATGATTGATGATCATAAATATCCGTGTTGGAACTGATCAGTCAGAGAGATCCCAGTGTCCAGCATGAGAAAAGAAAACAACTTTAACCCATGCCTACACAACAAAGTTTTAGACTGGTCGAAATAGAAAGGAGCTACTGACGACAATTTTTAAGTTTTTGAAATCTTAAAAGTCGTTGCCTTTTTGGGTGATAATGTAGAAATTGCTTCTAACAAGCAATTCTTTTCATTTTCAACAATGTTTTCAAAAGTCGTTTCATTGAGAGGCGTAAAAAGCAGGGATTGAGTGGGAACAGGTTGCTGTGATGTAACATTATCAAAGCTAATATAAATTTGATTTCGTTTTCTTTTCAAGTATACGCAATAATACAATAAAACTGTTTTCATTTAATAGCCTATCGAACTCGAATTATTTTGCACCTATGCCGGCGAAATAAACCCTCTCAAACAGCAAGCCACATCACATTCCTGAAAAAAAAAAAAAAACAAATTCATTTGAGATAACCAAGTATATGTCCGAGGTAAACAGAAAAAAGCCGATATGAGTTCTGTTGTATATATCAATTCATGAGAATGTGTTAGAAAAAAAAAGAGTTTGAATATGTTGGAACATATACATAGTTTTCATGATTTATTACCCTTTTCATGCTGAATTTTACATCCTCTACATAATTGCATTAAATTCAATGAAAATATCAATCATGGGTTAATATTTGTATTGAAAATTTATCTTACGACACACTCTGGCTTAAAAGGGAAAAGCAGGTGATGTAAACTAAGATCTGACTGCACGTACATATCAAAGCAGAACTAACCCGGTTTCAGCATGACAAGGGTTAAGACAAATTTATTAGATCCCGGATCTTCCATATATCACGCTAAACAAAATCGAAATCGGTTCTTATCATTCGCGAGAAAATTATCGACTCGCCGCTGTCAATCAAAAATTGATTGATCTGTCAAATCATTTATTTAGACCAGAAGGGAACTTTGAATCTTAAGATTTATGTTAAGCTTTTTTTTTTTTGGCGGCTTAACGTCGTGAATACACACTGTAAAAAAAGTGTGTTAACTTACACCAAAAAAGGTTGACAGCAACACCAATATTCGTGTAACATTTCTCTACACCAAAGAAGGTGTGAATTCGCACTTTCTGAGAATAGTTACCTCGACTTTAGTGTTACATAACACGAAAAATAGTGTATAGTCAGCAATGAACATTTGGTGTTACTTTACTCTTTTAATGGTGAAAGTTCACACTATTTTGGGTGTAAACTTTCCCTTTACACTAGTTTACAATATTTTACACTACTAATGTAACTATACGCCAAATTCAAAGAAAATTTACTCTTTCAATGGTGAAACTTCACACCATTTTGGGTGTAAACTTTCCCTTTACACTAGTTTACCATAATTTACACTATTCAGGGGAACTTAACTCTTTCAGGGGTGAAACCTTAATCCATTTTGGGTGTAAACTTTCCCTTTACACTAGTTTACAATAGTTTACACTATTTAGGTAACTATACGCCAAATTCCAAGAAAATTTACTCTTTCAATGGTGAAACTTCTCACCATTTTGGGTGTAAACTTTCCCTTTACACTAGTTTACCATAATTTACACTATTCAGGGGAACTTAACTCTTTCAGGGGTGAAACCTTAATCCATTTTGGGTGTAAACTTTCTCTTTACACTAGTTTACAATAGGTTACACTATCAATGTAACTATACGCTAAATTCAGAGAAACTTTACTCTTTCAATGGTGAAACATCACTCCATTTTGGGTGTAAACTTTCCCTACACACTAGCTTACAATAGTTTACACTATTCAGAGGAACTTAACTCTTTAGGGGTGAAACCTTAATCCATTTTTGGTGTAAACAATCTTTTCACAATAGTTTACACCATAAGTGTTACCTAACGCTAAATTCAGAGAAACTTTACTCTTTCAATGTTGAAACTTCAATCCATTTTGAGTGTTAACTTTCTTTTTTTCCATAAGTGTTACTATACGCATAATTCAGAGAGACTTTACTCTTAAATTGGTGGAACTTCAATCAATTTGTGGTGTAAATTTTCTTTTTAAACTAGATCGCAATTGTCTTCACCATTAGTGTTACTATACGCTATGTTCAGGGAAACTTAAATGCCTTTTCGGTAGTGATTTCAAGTCAAATCATTTTAGGTGCAAATCTTGCAAAAGCACAAACGAGCTTATATTTATACCAATTTAAGTAAACTGCATTTTTCACTACTAGTGTAGATATACGCTATTGGAAAAGGTTTATTTACGTATTATGGACAAGTCTCAGTCCAAAATTTAGCGCGGCTGTGAAAAGATACACAGAAATATCGAAATCTGGGTAACATTTCTACACACAAATATATATTTGAGTATGCACTTTACAAGAGAAATCATTCATATAAATTACGCGACATATGGTGTATAAATAAACAATTTGTGAAATAAATCCCAATCAGCCTTATCTCCGGAAAGAAATCCTTGAATTCGAATGAAAACAAAAAACACACAACAACAATAACACACACACATACACACACACAAAAAAAAAACTAATTCGTTACTTAACTTGTCCTTGGTTAACATTGCTTAATTACCATGTTTGTACAAAAAGGCTGTAAATGACAATACGTGCCTTTGATTCAAATCTTAACGCGACTTGTAAAAGCGACATCAATATTGGTGTTAATTTTGAACGCCCTGTGTTACTGAGGTTGTTAGAGTTACTTCCGGTAAAGATTGCTGCGCTTATTACCGTGAATGCATCCGTTTGAGATTTTTGTACATTTCGGAGTCACTGATGATTCTACTGCAATCGCTCAAGCAGGACAGATAGCGCCAAGGTAAATAAACGTCATTTCACTGATCACATCCAGAATATAGACATGCAGAGTGGCTTTTGTTCAAAGGAAGTTAATAATGATCTTGATTATATCAGTCACGTTTCCATAAAGTATAGAAATGACGCTATTTTTTCATTAGTTGTGGGATAGATGGTTGTCCGATTACGTCTCAAATTGCCACATTGTTTAGCAATGTGTAGATCTGATTGTGTAAACGAATAACTATCAATTTAAGTGTAAATAAATGTCGAGGGTTGTTCGTGTTCCCAACCTTCTAGTCTATGGGTCTCCTAGTCTATAATAGTTTGAATTTGGTGGCGCCATCTTGTGTTTTCGGTGAGCAAAACCGATCAAGTTAGAAGAGTATCTTCACATTTGCCTTCAATCGATGGCTGTGCATAGGGTAATAATTACTCAAATGATTCAGTCTTAATATTCTCTTAGTCTAGGGCCTGTTACATGCATCCATATCTAATTATGGAAAGTGTTTAGCCCTTGTCAGTTTACTAAAAATATTGGGTGGAGTAATCACCTTTCTGTTATAATAGATCTTCTTGACCTTATCTGTGGATTCTTAGGGTAGACATGCATCTTGTTTGGTGCTTAATTCAATAAGATAGACCTACAAGTAATTTTTTGCTTAAAGTTGGGTTTGTCGAGGAATAGTACAGTGAATTTGAAGTTTAGATTCGCAGATATTGTGGACTCTGGTCGTTCAGCACATGTTGTGCATGTTGAACAATGGCTTCACTTTCAGTATTTAAAGTACAAGTTTAACAGATAATCCATTTACCACTAAATTTGTCATTTTATTTGTAAATTGTTTACCTAATAGAGTCTTCAGATTATGATGTCAAGCATAATGGGGCATTTCGGTCCGTATCTTATTTTACAAACTGTCTCATTTAAATACAGCCACATGCATATTTCTGCAATCTCCATGGGTACAGCTAACTTTTTGTGGTACCTTGAGAGAATTTGAAGCAATTTGCTTGTTTGGATAAACATTTTGTCATGTTCTAGTCTTGGTATTGGTTGCATCATGGTAGTGAATATTCAGTTGTTTACTGTCATATTGCAAACAATTTACCCTGTGTTGTCCCTATGCTGTGGGTACTTGATTTAGAGGTCATACAAGATAGACCCAGATATTATGAGGCATTTTTGTATTTGTCTTTCAGTTTCCTACAAATTATTCAATGGCTAATAAAGATGGGATGGGAAAACAGTCTTCTAATCATTATCATGTTGAGTGCCATTACAGTAAGAAACCTGCGCATAAAGCACTTTGAATCCTATAAAGATGTGAACAAGGCTGCACCAGTAAAGGAAGATTCATATTTATGGAAGACATACCACCACAGCTAGAGATCGTGTGAGGAGTGGACAGATAAGGGTGAACAACTATTCAATGAAATATGCTGCACTTCAGACAGAAATTGATAAATATGAGAGAGAATATCGATAAATAGTTGATATTATGTACAAAAACTGAAAATCAAGAAGAGAAGGCAGCACTAAGGGCTGAGTTGAATTAATTGACAGTCAAACTAATGGATGTTTGTAAGGAATATTCGAAATACCTTTTAATAGAGAAAGAAAATGACTTATGCAAGGAGGAATCCTTTAATGCATCATGTTATTTGGAAAAGATTGATTTGGCTTTAGAAAAGAAAGACCAAGAGTCAAAGTAAAGCTGTGAAGATCAAAAGAACATTGCCTATATAGAGGCAGAACTGTAAAGGTCACTAGAAAGATCTGAGATTAATCTATAGCGTAAACTGGATTCGACAGTTCTACCTTTCACTTCCGTTGAGAAAACAGAATGTTTCATAAATTCATTTGCTAAAGTTGATGATTATCTGATAAGTGTTCCTTTAAGAGCAGATGCCAATAAATTTGTGTCTTCAAAATCAAGTGAAAACATCCCATCACAAGTCACATTCATTAAATGATTTAATCTACTCCCACATAGTGGCGCTTTTGGATGCCCCTCAAGAAAAACAACTGGGAAAACATTGTGTAGAACGAACAAATTGCTTGTGACAAGCAATTTCTTCATTTTCTGTAATGTTTTCTACCCAGAAAGTTAAAAAAAATCTACTATTTCATAATCTTTAAAATGTCAACTGCAACTCTTTTCAATTTGGACCAGTCTAAGACTTTGCAGTCTGGTAATGAGTTGAGAAAGAGCTACTTCTTAACAGATTACTTAAGTTTGATGATAATCCATCATTTTTTATGCTCTTGAGAGCAACTTTCCTAAGTGTTGTTACCGGGCTAAGTTTGCAGCTTGGAAAGAAATTAACCTTTTGATTAAATATTTTGGGACTATTTCAAGTTCACCCTTTCCTGTTCAATCCCTGGTTTTTACGTCCCTGTAAATTTATAATTGAGAAAAAATTGTAAAAAAGAAGAAAATGATTGTAACAAGCAATTACTTCTTTTTCCACAATATTTTCTACCCTACTAAATGGCTATTTTTATCCCCCGCCGTTTCGGCGAAGGGGATATAGTAATGGTCTCTGTCCATCATTCCGTCACTAAACTTGTCCGGAGCATATACCTGAAAGTATAATTGCTATCAACTTGAAACTTCATAGGTTGATAGATCTCACTGAGGAGCAGTGCAGTGCACAAAAACCTCAACTCTTGCTTGCCTAATTTTTGAGTTACTGCCCTTTGTTGTTTTAAACACTTACATTTTGTCCGGAGCAAATCTCTGAAAGTATAATTGCTATCAATTTGAAACTTCTAGGTGGATAGATCTCAATGAGGAGAAGTGCAGTGTACAAGAATCACAACTCAGTTTACTATCAAGCTTTTACAGCGGGGGATGGCCATGTCAGACATGGCTCTTGTTCAAATTAAATCTACTTTAAATTTTCATCTGCAAAACCTTTGAAATGCAAAACAGGAGAGGGTTAACAAGCCTTGACTACACACAGCTTCAATGCAATTTTTCCCGGAAGAAGTTTAGCAAGAATTTGGGATAGGTTAGAAGATAGGTTTTCAGCCCCTGAAATTGTACATCATTCCTTAGCTAAAAGAGTAGAAAATTTTCATGAAAAAGGTTAGAATTCAGAAAACTCTTTGACTTGGCTGATGTTGTCTCCGAAGTTGAGAGTTAGAAAGAGGATCCGAAGTTTGCCCCTTCTTGCATATTACGACTCATTGTCTGATATGAAATTGCAATACAAAGTTCAAGAAAAATGGACAAATTCTGCATTTAGTTTTAAGAAGCAATTCAGTGTTGCATTTAAGTTGACAATTTCATTTAATCTTTACTTGGCGCTTTTACACTCACTACGGGACCTGGTTTTGAGGTCCTTTATATAGAAAAAGCTTGGGAAAACATTGAAGCAAAAGAGAAGAATGCTGACAACCTGCATATTCTCCTGTTTATCCCCCGCCGTTTCGGCAAAGGGGATAATAGTAATGGTCTCCCTCCGTTTTCATCACTAAGCTTGTCCGGAGAATATCTCCTAAAGTATAAATGCTATCAACTTGAAACTAAGTTTCAAGTTGATAGCTATTATACTTTCAGAGATGTGCCCTGGAAAAAATCTAGGTCTTTAAAATAACAAAGCGCAATAACTCCAAAATTAGGCAAGCAAGAATTGTAGTTCTTGTGCACTGCTCTTCTCCCAAATGAGATCTATCCACCTATGAAGACATGGCTCTTGTCCCTCTATATTTTCTGTGATGTATCATAAAACAAATCCTTTCTTTATCATATCCTTTTTTCTCATCTGCAGACACTTTCAAATTAAAAACGTTCTAAATTTAAAACTTTTCCATGCAATAGAATTTTACACGTCTTCAATTTCAAAGCTGCTGCAAAAAACAAATCACCATAATGAAAATTAAATTTGTCTACAAAATGTTAGAAAGGGAAATAAATTGCTGGTTATTGGCATTTTCCTCCGAGTTCGAAAGCATTTTCTGCTTGGGATGTCAAAACCAGTCATGGCTTTCCATAGGCTTGATAATAATCTTTTTTTTATTTATTGTCGTGGTCTCAGTCTTGTCTACCTTATATTTCCAAATTTGGTTAACCCTTCCCAAATGCAAATGACGCCAAAATTGACGTTATCAAATATAGAAATAATGAAAATTGAAGTTCAGAAAATATTTGAGAAAAAGGAGAAAATGTTAATTATTGGCATTTTCTTCATTTCTCTAAATGTTTTCCAAAGCTTACTATTAGGGACGTCATAACCAGGTCTTGTTTTGGGGAAAGGGTAAGAATAAAAAATCCTTTTTCTAATCTGGTGGAGGACTCCTGTATCGCATTGCGATGCAACATGCACTTGTTAATTCTGAAATATGTAAAGAAATTGAATTGCCTTGGCAGTTAAATGATAAAGAAGCTAGGGACTCTTTCATACTTACACAAAGGTATATCACACAATTTCTCGATGGCTAAGAGTGAAACATTTGTAACTGTCTATATGTTTATAGGCAGATACAACATTTTCACTCTGAGCTATTGACTTGAGCTCATACTTTCACAGTGATCAAGTCTAAATAGATCAGGGGTATATAAATTCTTGTCCTATCTCTTCATCTAAAAGATAACTATAATAAATCTTTTAGACTTTAAACAAAATTTAAAGGTTGGTTATAGTTATTGAATGTTAAATACTAACATTTGGTAAAACCTATTTGTTGATATAAAACTTAGGTCCTCAGACAAGGCCATGATCATTTCTAAAGGTCATATCTATCAATATTGAATTCTTCAACACCTGCCATAATTCTAGCTCTACTGACCGAAGGTCAGAAGAGCTGTATCAATGACATGGTTCCCGCCCGTCTATCCATAAAAAATTCTCGTTTACTTGATGAAGCCTACAAATATTATCGGAATTCCTTGAAGCTCTCCCAGGATGATTTTGGGATAATAAGGTTCCTTTCTAAAATTTGGCTGATTTTTGGAAAACACTGAATACAGGGCCTTATGGATTTTTTACTCAAAATATTCTCGTTAATGTAATAAAAGTCTACAAATATTATCAGATTTCCTTGAAACTTTTCAGGATGATTGTAGGGTCATAAGGAAGGTTCCTTTCGAAAATGGGGTAGATCTGAGAAAAGGGGCCTTATGGAATTTTACTCAAAATATTCTTGTGTATGCAATAGTCCACAATTACCTCAGGTTTTTATCGAAATAGTGTGGATCCGATAGAAAACATTGGAAAATGGCCCTTTATGGATAGTCACTCTAAATGTTCTCATTTAAGCGATAAAAGTCCACAGATTTTCTTGAAACTTTCACAGAATGATTGTAAGGTCATAAGGAAGGTTCCCTTTGAAAATGGGGTCAATCTATTGGGAAACACAGGAACAGGGGCCTAATGGAATTTCACTCAATTTAGGGGGTGATATGCAATTAAGTTCAAAAATATTATCTGATTTTCTTTAAACTTTAACAGGATGGTTATAAGGTCATAAAAATGGTTTCTTGTAAAAATTTGTGCCGCTATCATAGGGCAGTTGGTAGTGCATCAGACTCCCAATCTTCAATCATGGGATGTCATGGGTTCGATCCCTAGTGGCAGCACATGTTCTTTCTGATATTTGTCTCTCAACAATAGATGGATAATCGTAAACCTAAGTGGGACAGCAGCTGGAGGCTAGGAAAGGATGCAGTGGTAGTACTGGTGTGAAAAATACCAGGAATCCATTGTTAGGTGCTCCAGACGCCACAATATGACTGAAATACTGTTAAAAGTGACGTTTAACCCAATTCAATCAATCAACAATTGTAAAAATATGATAGATCCCATGGAATACACTGGAAGAGGGGCCTTACTGTTTTTTCACTCAAAATATTCTCAGTTTTAACATGAAAGCTCACAAATATAAACTGATTCTCTTGAAACTTCCATGGGTTGATTCATTGGGTGTAAGGAAAATTCTGTGTGGAAATGGAACAAAAACACAGGAAAAGGAATCCTAAGGATTTATACTAAAAATATATTGAAGGAGGGGTTATTCTCGGTTTAAAAATTCTTTTAAAGTAATAAAGTTCCTAAAATACCAGATTAAACTAAGAAAAAAATTGATAGTCAGTAGAGTGTCTCTGGCCCTCATGTGCCTCTTGCTTAATGGTTATGTGCTAGGGTTTTCATATTTCAAATGTACTTTATTGAATCAGCTATTCCAGAGTTTATGGCTGATTAAGGAAATTCTCTGTAATTTGACAGTCAAATCTTAATCAGTTTATTTTTTGGATTCATAAAACAGTAAGTAAATAGAGGAAAATTGTTTATTTGAGTGTAAGATTGATTTATCTTTTATTTAGTGAACAATGAAAACTTTATTTCATAAGTGGCAAAGCCATGAGTGAAAATATAGCTTTTGTTGTTCACGATTTGAAAGATTTATTGATCTTAAGTAATAAGCAAACAATTATATTCTATTTCCTTAAAGCAAAAATGAGACGAAATGTGACAATTTTAGGACAAATTCTCTTTAAGTGCATCATTTTGCTGGTGATTACTAGGCAACATCATGTTGTCATGTGTTTAATTGGCCCGAATCATGTAACGTTCAATAGGGTGTTATGAACGAAAGAAGGGTAATCTATTGGTAATTTCGCTGGTTTGGTGGTGAGATAACCAAGTGATAATCTATGGATATTTCTCGATAATCCACCCATTATTTAAGTACTTGTATTTCCTGTAATACGACTATCTAACTTGATATGGGAAAGAGAATGTCAAGCTGGTATCAGTTCTGCGCTTTTTGTGAGTCACTTTTGGTGTGTTGTTAACCTTTGTCATGCTGAATAAAATCACTTTTAAGAATCGCATTATAGTCAAAGGACTAAAACCGCAGGATGCAGTAGTTTTGTGTCAATAGAATAAATTTCATAAACAACTCTGACCTGAAAAGGACAAACAGGTCGTGTTTACTGAGTAAAAACTGACAAAACAGGAATATTCTGGGTTCAGCATGACTAGGGTTAATTTTCATAATTCTGTAAGTTTATACACAAACGGTTTAACCCCTCGCAGTCCAAGCAGTATTTTCACAACTTTTGTATTAATTCTGAGATTGTAAGAAGAAAAGTTCTTTTGTTTTTTACCTAGAAATAAATCTTGGCCACTAAACCCATTCTCAAACAGTGATGCTTTTAAACACCCCTCAATATGAACAATTTAGAAAACATTGTTGAAAATGAGGAAATTGCTTGTGACTAGCAGTTTCTACATTATCCACATTGATTTCTATCCCAAAAGGTAAAGACTTTAAAATTTTCACCAACTTATAATTGTCTTCTGCAACTTCTTTGACTTAGGCCTGGTCTAAAATTTTATCTTGTCATAGTTTAGAAAGAAATAGAATTGGCAATATAGGCAATATTTATTGTTTCCCACTAAAAAACATTTAAGACTTGAGCAGAAGATTTTTTATTTCTAACAGAGCCATTTGTTGTGTCAAAGTGGTTATCAAGCTGTGAAACATGTATTTGTTTGTTTAGTTAAACTTATTGTATTAAATCTTAAAGATCAAGGTTATCTGATATATAGTCAAATACGATCTCATTTAAGTTAAGCATTTAGTTAAGGTAATCATGTTTAAGAAACTCATCTTTTATGTTACTGCACTTAGAAAAAAAATTTTTTCGAAAGAGATACTAGCACGATTTTCCAGGAAAGACAAAAGATTTTTTATTCCCCCACTGATTACTGGTTGGGGGACTATAGATTTGCTGGATTGAGTCCAACTGCCCGTTGGTCACATTTTTGTCTGGATCATGTCTCCTAAACCATAAGTGCTAGCAACTTCAAACTAGACACACTTATAGATTACAACGTGGAGAAGTGTCGTGTACAAGAACCGTTACTCTATCCTGCACATTTTTTCAAGTTATTGCCCTTTGTTGTTTTAACCTGTACTTTTCTTTTTGAACATATCTCCTAAACCATAAGTGCTAGCAACTTCAAAGTTTGCCATGCCCTTTTTTCAGTTATTGTCCTTTGATATGTCTAATTTTACATTTTCAACATAATACATCCATGATAAGTAGATTTGTCTTGAACATCATTTAGTTTGACAATTTCATTTGATCATTACTTGTGCGCTTTTGCACACATCTTCTTTTATTTATTGTCTTCTCTATCTTGCCTACATTTATATCTCCAAATTTGGTTAACCCTTTCCTAAACAGCAAAAATTTAGACTAGGCCAAATTTAAAGCTGCTGCTGAGGACAAAACGAATATTTTTTAATAAAGAAATAATGAACATTAAAGTATAGAAAATATTGAAGAAAAAGGAGAAAATGTTGATGTTTTCCTAAGCTTACTCTTGGGGACGTCAAAACCAGGTCCTGTTTGGGAAAAGATTAATACTTTTTTTAATCGGATGGGGGACATGCACTTGTTTATGTTGTTTTGTTGTCTACAAAACTTTCCTCATGCTCAACTGAGAAATTACTCAATCTTCAACTTAGGATGAAATCTGTAATTCTGCTGTAATTCTATAATTAATGCTTCAGAATTAAAGATGATATAAGTAAGTTGTTATCTGTAAAATGTATTGTAAAGTTATTGGTGAGGGAAAACATTCATCTAAATTAAAATCTTGGGTAAATTTTTTGCTTAGTGTAAAATAAGTTTTATAATCTTGGGCCAAGTTGTTGCTCCTTGAGGAAGACGACTAAAGAACAAACTTGGCTCAAACCACATACGATATTTAGCCTATTGATATATTTCATGAATTTAGACTGATCCAGTTTAAAAAGACTTTCAGAAAAAGAAGAACTTCTTTGCAGTTGTAGGTCCAACATATGGATAAATCAAAGTACTGAAAGTACTGTAAGCTAGCAAAGCATAGTTTTGTTAAGTATTCTTCTTTGCTAAAGGTTATCATGATAAATAAACGAGGTTAAAGTAACCCAGGAGTTAACCCTTTACAACAGGACAAAATCTTGGACTCGTTCAAATTGAAAGAAGTTGCAGATGACAATTTCATGTTGGTTGAATTTTGAAATCTTTCCCTTGGAAAGAAAAGATCGATAATAATGGAGAAATTTCTTGTAACAAGCAATTTCTTCTTTGTCCACAGTGTTTTCCAAAGTTATTTCATGAGATGCTTAAAAAGCGGAATTGATAGGGAAGGGTTAAATAGCATGCTTTTGAAAGATTTCTCTACAATTTAAATAGAGTTTGCATTATTCCTGAAATACATGAGAACTACTTTTTATGTTGTAGGAATTCAGTGGAATTAGTGATTAAGCCTCCAGTGGCAGTTTGTACTTGTTGAACTTTGAGAAGACCACAAAATTTCGTTTGTTAACTGTTACTTAATTTACCTAAAAAAAATATCAAAAGAAAAGGATAATTATGAGCATTTTTTCTTCTCCAAAACTTCCTGAGTAGTCTATTGTAGACCACTAAAATCAATTATGATTTATGAAGGAATAAGAAAGGGAAAAAAGTTCAATTCCACATTCACCAAAGTTTTTGTTATCAGACTTTATTGAAAAAGTTCTATGCATACATAATGGGTCTTAAACAACCCATAGATTGTCAATACTATTGACAATAATAATATGTAATAGATGTACTGATCAATTTTCAATAACAGGAATAAATGATCAATACTAGTGTCAATCCTGTAGACTGACAATATTATTGACCCTGTATTGGTGATCAATACTCTGATTCAATGTACATTGGCATTTCTTAACACATTAATATGCAAGCTTTTATAGTCCATGATGTACCATAACTTGATATGGACAACATATGTTATTTTGTTTTCAATTGATAATTATAGTGGTAGAGTATGATAAATCACAAACAGAAAAAAATATCTGCAAGTACATGTGTCCCTCTTTGATTCCTGAACTGAACTAGGGCACAAATATTGACAAAGGAAATCATGCCTCCAGAGATTTGATTATGATAGTTCTGTGAAACTTGTTTTATAAGAAATCTATTTTATATTAATTCAATATTGCTGTCAATAATACTCTAGCGTATGGACCATATACTTTCAAAACTAAAATTAGTAATTTCAATTACCATGTGTAGACAAATTTTCTTGGATGCTTACTTGGTCAGTTTGGTCATTGTTTAATAAAAGGTAAACTTTTAACGTGTTTTGGATTTTATTATCTTTGCTGTTTTTTAGACTTCACCCCATTACCAGGTAACGAAATTTAAGACTGGTCCAAATTCAAACGAGTTGTGGACGACAATGTATAGTTAATGAGATTTTTTAATATCTTTGTCTTTCAGGTTGGAAACCATTTTGGACATTTGTTGGAACAAACATTTTGTCATTTTCCACAATGTTTTCTAAACTTTTTCTTCAGGGGTGTCATAAAGCTGGATTGTAAGGGAATGTGTTAAATAAAAATTGATAAAGATTGATTGGCTAAACCCTGGGTTCCTGTCAAGTTTAATTTCCATAAAAAACGCAGTCAATCATAAGTCATTTTCCTCTGCCTGTTAGTGTTATGTAACACTAATTATGGCGTTAACAAAATCTAATAGTGATGAAAAGATACACTATTATTGGTGGCAACTCTGCTGCCACCAATAATGGTGTAACATTTTTTTCTGCCTATATATCTTGATAAACACTTATTATGGTGTTAATGAACTCTTACAATGGTGTAAAGGTACACCAATATTGGTGGCAGCAGAGTTGCCACCAATATTGGTGTAACGTTTTCTTCTGTTTGTCGGTGTAAAGTAACACTATTTCTGGTGTGAATAAACACTTACAATGGTGTAAAGGTACACCAATATTGGTGGCAACTCTGCTGCCACCAATATTGGTGTAATATTTTCTATGTTTATCGGTGTAAAGTAACTCTAAGTATGGTGTTAATGAACTCTTACAATGGTGTAAAGATACACCAATATTGGTGGCAACTCTGCTGCCACCAATATTGGTGTTATGTTTTTCTCTGTCCGTCGGTGTTAAGTTACTCTTACAATAGTGTAAAGATACACCAATATTGGTGGCAACTCTGCTGCCACCAATATTGGTGTAATGTTTTTCTCTGTCCGTCGGCGTTAAGTTACTCTTACGATGGTGTTAATTTACACCAATATTGGTGGCAACTCTGCTGCCACCAATATTGGTGTAATAATTTTTACTGTTTGACAGTGTTACTTTACACTTAACACAGATATATTGTACACTATTTTTAGTGTGACTTCTCCCGTATTAAAACGGGTGTAAGTTTACACCATTATTGGTGGCAGCAAAGTTGCCACCAATATTGGTGTAAAGTGCCGAATTATTTTTTACAGTGCAGCTTATTCAAGCTAAGGTTACGCCATTTAGATCGCTAACCGACGTATTTCAATGACCACACACGCGCGCGGAAACACACTCATTGTGGGTGTAAGTGCGCGCTATAGAGAACAGCAACATATACATATATAAAACTAGAAAGTCGCCAAGAAACAAAATGTCTAGTCTATGAATATTTGACTTTGAGCTAGCCTTGACCTTGGAGATAGCTGGAGATTATGTTTCCAACATCACTCCTACTCAAGATCGAGAACATTTGTGCCAAGTTACGTTCATTCACGAAAGCATGAGATGTACTCTACTCAACATCGGACGAACTGACGTACTACCGCAACAATGTCTCACTCAGCGCAAACGTGCTAGACCAAAATTAAAATAGAGTATAAAAGTCCAGATAGACAAGTAGACAAGTGTGTTGACAATGTCTGAAAACGCATTAAATATCTGCCCCCCTCCCCCCAACGTTCTCATTTCAAGGGCATTGATGTATTTGCATATTTCTTCATGTTGTGTTCTGCAGTTAAACGGCTGATATTCAAACATGATATTCTAGCTTATAAAATTAGTAATAGAAAAATATTATCGTTTATTAGTGTCAATTTTCTGTTTTTGGGAAAAAGTTCCCAGAGGAAATGTTTAACCAGCAATTTGTAACGCATACTTTCGGTAACAATGGCGATAATCCTTTACGTTAGCGACAGTACGAAATACGTGGCCGATATACAGACCCTCAGAGATCTTTTGAATGTATTTAGCCGACTTATTGATACTCAAAGAGCTATCGAATGTATTTGGCCGATATACAGACACTTAAAGGGAGGTATCGATGTTTCCAAAACCTAGACCAGAAAAATTTGCCAAGTGTCGAAATATACCCTCAAACGAGCATTTAAAACTTTAACTTGAGTCAGATATTGTCTTGGTGGTAAATGTATAGGTTTAAAGTGGCTTTTTGTGGTTATACATGAAATGTTCAGCGGAATTCCAGGATATTTATAGATGTTACGATATTCGGTTGACGACACGGCATGACCCCATTTGTATATGATCCAGTCAATGGAAGATAACAAATTGACAAGCGAAACAACCAATGACCTAAATCAGGTCAGATCAAATGGTAAGTGCTAAACTACGGTTGGTAAGTGCTTAACTACGGTAAGTGTTTATGTTCGTAATAACGCTTACGACAGTTTTGAAATTATCTATACAGAATCATAGATCGGCTAGCGAACATAACTCCTGATGACGTAATGATGACGCTGGTATGATGTAATGTAAACTAAATGCGAGATTCCAACGGTTATTTGCACCATGTAAACGGCCTTTTGTGGCTTGCAACTGTCTCGGCTTATCCTAAAATTAGCCTAATAGCCTAAGTAGGCTTTTAGGGAAATACCTTTTTTTCTCTGATAAGCGACCTCTGATTTCCACAAAACTACTTTTCAGAATATTGTATTTAGATAGTATCTATATAAGGAAAAAAAAATCTATAGCTACATTTTAAAGGGATGTATCGATGTTTCCGAAACCTAGATAAGAAAAAAAAAACAAATGCCGAATAATACGATCAAACGAACATTCCAAACTTTAAGTTGAGTCAGGTATTGTCTTGGCTGTAATTTAATAGGCCCAAAGTGGCTTTTTGTGGTTATATCGGAAAGGTTCAGCGGAATTACAGGTTATTTTTAGATATCACGGAATTCGGCTGTCGACATCGAATGACCTCATTTGCATATGACCCAAAGCCAACTGAAGGTAACAAATTTACTAGCGAAACAGCCAACACCCTAATTCATGTCACATGAAAGGGTTAGCGCAAAACTACAGTAAGTGTTTATATACGTTATAATGCTTACGACAGTTTTGGACTGATCTTTACAGAATTAAAGACCGGCTAGCGAACATAGCTCCTGATGACGTAATGATGACGTTGGTGTGATGTAATCTAAACTAAAAGGTTTCAACGGTTATTTGCACCACGTGAATGATCATATATTATTCGCAACGGTCTCGGATTAATCTAAAAATAAATTAATAGCCTACGTAGGCTATTAAGGAAATACCCTGCTTTTTTCTGATAAGCGACCTCAGATTATTGCAAAACTACTTTTCGGCATATTGTATTCAAATAGTATACGAGAGGAAATAAAAATAATTAAAATCTGTGACATGAAAAAACATCGATACCTACCTTTAAGATCTATCGAATCTAATTGGCCGAAATACAGACACTCAGAGATCTATCGAATCTAATTGGCCGAAATACAGACACTCAGAGATCTATCGAATGTATTTCGCCGATAAACAGACACTCAGAGATCAAACAAATGTATTTTGCCAATATATAGACACCCAGAAATCTATCGAATGTATCTGGCCGATACACAGTTACAAAGAGATTTATCGTATGTATTTGGCCAATATACAGACACTCAGAGATCTATCGAATGTATCTGGCCGCTATACAGACACTCGGAGATCTATCGAATGTATTTCGCCGATATACAGAAACTCAGAGATCTAACGAATGTATTTCGCCGATATACAGAAACTCGGAGATCTAACGAATGTATTTGGCCAATATAAAGACACCCAGAAATCTATCGAATGTATCTAGCCGATATACAGATACAAAGAGATCTATCGTATGTATTAGGCCAACATACAGACATTCGGAATTCTATCGAATGTATTTGGCCGATAAACAATCAGAGATCTATCGAATGTATCTGGCCGATTAACATATACAGAGAGATCTATCGAATGTATTTGGCCAATATACTGACACTCAGAGATCTATCGAATGTATTTTGCCGATAAACACATTGAGATCTATCGAAGTATTAGGGTTTGATTTAGGCTGATCAGTGGTCGCTCTATTTCATTTAACTTATCCTAGATACGTTAGATAGGTTTAAGACAAGATAAGACAAGTTTGTTTGCCATTTAAGTCTCTGGAGGTATAAATCCCTGACAAGAAGCCTATGACGGCCTCAGTCTCTCTACTGGCTACCATATTTTCCCATAATTTTATCTAATGCTTAAGGAAATTATTTGCTTAAAGCAGAATGCATAATATGAAATAACAAATTTTGACTTTATCCCTACCTTTTTTTGCGCAACAGTCCGCAACTTTTCCTATGTTTTCTGACAGATCCACACGATTATCATTAGAAACTATCATTTTGACTCTATAATCATACTGTAAAAGTTCCAAGAGGATTTAATAATAATTCTGGACTTTATGATGTAAACGATTATGTTTTGAGGTATATTTTCTCGTGTTTTCCCACGGTTTTCTCCATTTCCAAAGGAAACCTATCTTATGACCCTCACTCATCCTGTGAAAGTTTCAAGAGAATATGGACTATGTAGCTTAAACAAGAATGGTTTAAGTGCAATCCTTAAGGTCCATTTTCCCGTGTTTTGCAAAGGATCCACTCAATTCCTGAAAGTAACATTTCTTTTCTGCACTAAGCGACCTCAGATTTTTGCAAAACTAATTTTCGGAATATTTTATTCAAATAGTATATGAAAGTAAATAAAATAATTAAAATCGGTGACATGAAAAAAATCAATACTTACCTTCAATGAATCAATTAACGAAGAGATTGCGATAAAGAATCCCATGAAAAGTGTTGACTTCATTTTATCAACGGGGATTTGGTAATGGTATTTTCACAATGTCCCTTTAATATTTGACAGATGATATCCAATTTTGAAAGGAACGATCCTTATGGTACAGTCATTATGTGAAAGTTTGAGACAACCTGCATGGTGAAAACTCTTGATTAGTTTGAGTTAACCAAGATATTTTAATGAAATTTTAATAAGGCCCTTTTTCCAGCGAAACTATACGGAACAGACTCAATTTTGAAGGAACCATCCTTATAATGGCATAATTATTCTGTGAAAGTTTGAAGAGAAACGGGTGAGAACAGAGGATTTTTTTTTCGCAAGAAAGCTTCTTTGAATGTAATTATCAAAAGGCATTTTTTAACGTTACGGATCAGACCCAAATTATGATAGAACGATCATTCTGTGAAAGTTTGAAGAGAAACGGATGAAAACTGGAGACATTATTGCGTTAACAAGGATTCTAAATGAAATTTATTAGGCCCTTAAAACATTTTTCAGAAATCTTGTCCTGACCTCACTTATATTTGTCAATGGTTTCGTTGAATCAAAAACCTATTTCTGATATTTTAAAGAGACTCATAGACAACTTTAATTGAACTTAGAAAATTAGTTTCCTTAACACTTACATCCATAATTCAAACCCTCTTAAACCATGTAGCATATAAAGAGATACCTTGATAGGACTGTTCCTTAGGAGACCTTTTCGCAATTGTTTGTGGAATTTTGTTTCATGAGAAAAATGGGTCTAAGAAGGGAAGCGCTTATCTTACTTAAGAAATCATGAAATATTTATTTTAATCTTCTTCTAAAACATTGCCAATTATACTAAACATGGAAGGAAGGGCCTTTGAGTTACCCCATTCAAACTTGTTGGTGAAATCCTGATTCGTAAAACAATGTGGGTGTAGCAGGGCTGGGCTTATCAGACAGAAATCATAAAATGATTCTCAGGTGAGCGAATTATAGCCATTTTGACACTCTTGTTTCGCATATACATCTATCATAAACGTTTATAGTTTTTTTTAATATCATCCGAGTTATGCTTAAATAATTGTTTAACCGTTATTTCCAATAGAATAATAATATTACTACCATTGTTGTCTGAACCAAAAAAGTGTGTAATTAGGTCGATTTTTCATATTACCCTATCAGAAATGGTTCTGTCTCTCTTTTTAGAATTATTCAGTTCATTATGATTGAGATATTCAAGGCTCTTGAGGATTACCGTTTTTCACAGTTTTGTTAGTTCATCTCTCAATTTCCATAATGAAAAAAATCATTTATAGCATAAATTAATTTTCTGAGAGGTTCTTGATAGGGTATGGTACTTTTTTTTCTTCATTTCATTTAATTGACTAAGTTGTAACCGTTTGCATACACATGAATAAAGGTAAAAGGATTTTGAGTATATTGCTATCTATAAAATTAAATACCTTATCTGACATTTTTTTAATGGTGTAACAACAGCGACCGTATGGAGTTTTTTTGTCTTTGGCTCCGATGAAAAAATCGTCTTCTGAAATTGTTTTCTGAATTCATGACACTCAGTTATTTGTAGAAGTTGTCTCAGAGATAACGCTGATTTCCTTATTTATATAATTTTCTATAAAATCTCTTAAATGTTTCGGGCTATATTCCATTAAAAAATCTTTCTAAAAGTGCACTGTCTCGGAACGTTATTTACGGCATTAGGAGAAAGGAAAATGATCAGATCAATCAAATATTTATGTTGAATGGAACTCCGACTTTGCCGATATTTAATGCCCTATTTTTTAATTAGTTTTGGTCGTTTTTGTCGCCACCTATCCATTTACTTTATGTTACATGTTACTGGCCGTAAAGGTTGCAAAATAACGCCTATAAATATCTAAGTGAAACTTCTTATCGGAGCTCAGAGGGCGTGGTCAGCGATCCGTCTATTATTGAGAGATATGTTGGGAGTGTTGTTTCATCAGGTTTGTTTCAATTTGGCCGTTATAATTATTCTAGGAGAAATTAGATAAATTGTGTTTCCAAAGTTGTTAGAACGACTGTGAGCCACATAAGCATGACCTCGTAATACGTAGGTTCTGACTAATATATACAAGAGAAGGTTTATTATCATGTAATCTTGTAGTTAAAGCATATCTAGACAGTTAATCCTTGCTGAATAAAATTCTATTCTGATTGCAGTAAAATCAAAGGGCTGAAAGCATAATAAACAATAGTTGTGGGTCAATATGTATTTCTGCACTTATGTGCAGACTGATCTTTGTCTATACCCCCCTGCTTAAACAGGAAAATTCCGGGTTAAGATGCATGATGAAGAATATGATCAAAATTAAGAAGATAATATATAAAAAGGTTTATATGGAACTCTGAAATATATCGTGCTATATCCTGTCAGTAATCATAGAATTTTCTCACTAACATTTGTTTTATGACGGCTCCTAAATGAGTTTCACGCATTGTGAAAGAACCGCATTTTCAAATTAAATTTATCAAAACGTCTGCATTGACCACAAACAAATTGTTTCTTTTATAGAGGACTCTCTTCACGATGGACTTAATTACTTTCAAAGGGTTTTTAGGTCATAGTACTGGTTGTTGAAAGCGTACTACTTATAACACGCACAAGATATTACAATGTCTTTTCTTTTAAAAATGTGGGATTTGGAAAAGCTAGGATATAAACACCAGATGGTCCCTATCTTTCTAAAATGGTTCCTTTAAACAGTAAAAAAATAAACTCCATTTAATACATTAGTAGACTAAAAAAATTTAGACTGATTCAATGGACTAATACCGATATACGGACTTCTCCTGAAAACTCCCTTGACTAGACTGGGTAGTGTTCCGGTTTAAATTTGCCACAAAGAATGTATAAGGACTGAGACTAAATACTCCTGTTTCGAGCAGAATCAGTTTTTTTTCAGGATTTCATACAAAGAAATGATGGATATTCTTGTATTACTCTTAGAATATGTATTTAAATTGAAGTTACCTCAGTTTAATCGGCTTCCTTTCCTAGGAAACCAATTTTAATCTCATCCAGTTTTCATATTTCACCCCTAATTTTCGAAACAAAATTGTCCTTTGTAGTGAATTATTGCTTTTAGTTCTTTGTATGTTAATACTTGTTTTAACAGGCAAACCAAACAACAACAACAGTGGAAAAACATTGCGATAAAAAGAGTACTTTTTACATTGTTTTTCCCCCAAAATCTGAGAGATCCGTTATTTTTGATTCACTTGGCTATTTAAATTTCGTTTTTATTCTCTTTCGTTCCGAGACTTTTTCTTGGTGCAAAGGGTTAAATTGTAAGTTAATTCTTTAATTGAATGGGGTTTAACGCCACTTTTATTAGTATTTCAGTTATTTCGCGACGGCTGGAGCACCTAACAATGGATTCCTGGTATTTCTCACACCAGTACTACCACTACATTCTTTCCTGGCCTCCAGCTGCTATCCAACATACACTGTAAAAAATAATTCGGCACTTTACACCAATATTGGCGGCAACTTTGCTGCCGACAATAATGGTGTAACTTTACACCTGTTTTAAAACGGGAAAAGTCACACTAAAAATAGTGTACGATATATCTGTGTTAAGTGTAAAGTAACACTGCCAAACAGTAAAAAACATTACACCAATATTGGTGGCAGCAGAGTTGCCACCAATATTGGTGTAAATTGACACCATTGTAAGAGTTACTTAACACCGACGGACAGAAAAAAACATTACACCAATATTGGTGGCAGCAGAGTTGCCACCAATATTGGTGTAGCTTTACACTTTTGTAAGCGTTACTTAACACCGACGGACAGAGAAAAACGTTACACCAATATTGTTGGCAGCAGAGTTGCCACCAATATTGGTGTACCTTTACACCATTGTAAGAGTTCATTTACACCATAATAAATGTTACTTGACACCGATTAACAGAGAAAATATAACACCAATATTGGTGGCAGCAGAGTTGCCACCAATATTGGTGTACCTTTACACCATGGTAAGAGTTCATTAACACCATAATTAGTGTTGTTAAACACATATAGGCAGAAGTAAATGTTAGACCATTAATGGTGGCAGCAGAGTTGCCACCAATATTGGTGTATCTTTTCATCACTATGAGACTTTGTTAACGCCATAATTAGTGTTACGTAACACTTAAAGACAGAGGAAAAGGACTTGTTATGGACTGCAGATTTTTGGAAATTAAACCTGACAGGAACCCAGGGTTTTGCCAATAAATCTTTATCAATTTTTCATTTAACGCAGTCCGGCTTTATGACACCCACGAAGAAAGAGTTTAGAAAACATTCTGGACAATGACAAAATGTTTGTTCCAACATATGTCCAAAATGGTTTCTAACCTGAAAGACAGATTTTTAAAAATCTCATCAACTATACATTGTCGTCCACAACTCGTTTGAATTTTGACCAGTCTTAAATTCTGTTACCTGGTAATGGGGTGAAGTCTAAATGATTGAGAATATAAAACAGCAAAGATAATAAAAACAAAACATATGGAAAGATTAACTTTTATTTAACAATGACCAAACTGCCCAAGTAAGTGTCCAAGAACATTTGTCTACACATGGTAATTGAAATAACTAATTTCAGTTATTAAAGTATATTGTCCATACGCTAGAGTATTATTGACAGTGATATTGAATTAATATAAAATAGATTTCTTATAAAACAAGTTTCACACAACTATCAAATTTGAATCTCTGGAAGCATGATTTCCTTTGTCAATATTTGTGCCCTATTTCAGTTCAGGAATCAAAGAGGGACACATGTACTTGCAGGCATTTTTTTTCTGTTTGTGATTTATCATACTCTACCACTATAATAATCAATTGAAAAGAAATTTAACATATGTTATCCATATCAAGTTATGGTATATCATGGACTATAAAATATTGCATATTAATGTGTTAACAAATGCCAATATACATTGAATCAGAGTATTGATCACCAATACAGGGTCAATAATATTGTCAGTCTACAGGATTGACACTAGTATTGATCATTTATTGCTGTTATTGAAAATTGATCAGTACATCTACTACATATTATTATTGTCAATAGTATTGACAATTTATGGGTTGTTTTAGAACCACTATGTATGCATACAGCTTTTTTAGAAAAGTCTGAAACAAAAACTTTGGTGACTGGGAACTTTTTCCTTTTCTTATTCCTTCATAAATCATTATTGATTTGAGTGGTCTACAATTGACTACTCAGGAAGTTTTGAAGAAGAGCAAGATGTGTTTGTGAAACACCATGCCCCCAAAACAGGAATTCTTTAGAAATGGGTGGTTTTTATGGGTTTTTTCTTTAAGGGAAAAGGGTTAAAATTTTGACCTTGACCTTGATGAAATGACCTTCCCCAGTTGCACCTTGTTGAGACCTACCTGTATCTACATGGCAAATATTAGCATCTATTATGTTCATTATTTCATTATTAAATAAAATTCATTTTGTCAACAGCAGCAGCTTAGTCTAAATTTTTGCCGTTCAGGAAAGGGTTAACCAAATTTGGAGATATAAACGTAGGCAAGATAGAAAAGACAATAAACAAAGAAGATGAGTGTAAAAGCGCACAAGTAATGAATAAATGAAATTGTATTACTTAATGATGTTCCAGGCACATCCACTTATCATGGCTGTTATATGTTGAAAATGTAAAATTAGACATATCAAAGGACAACAACTCAAACAAGGGCATGGCAAACTTTGAAATTACTAGCACTTTAGGTTTAGGGGATGTGTTAAAAAAGAAATGTACAGGTTAAAACAACAAAGGACAATAATTTGAAAAAATGAGCACGATATAGTAACGGTTCTTGTACATGATACTTCTCCACATTGTAATCTATAAGTGTATCTAGTTAGAAGCTGCTAGCACTTATGGTTTGGGAGACATGATCCAGACAAAAGTGTGACCGACGGGCAGATGGACTCAATCCAGCAAATCTATAGTCCCCCAACCAGTGACCGGTTGGAGAATAAGAAATCTTTTGTCTTTCCTGCAAAATTGTGATAGTATCTCTTTCAAAAAAAAAATCTAAGTGCAGTAACATAAAAGATGAGTTTCTTAACTCTTTCCTGTATAATCACTGGTTTTTACGTACATGCAATTTTACACTTAAGAAAATATTGTGATAAATGAAGAAATTGCTTGATAAACCTGAGACAATTGTGCACAATTGCGTACACAAGAATATTTTGAGTAAAAATCCATAAAGCCCCTTTTCACGGATCTACCCATTTTTGAGAGGAACCTTCCTTATGACCCTACAATCATCCTGTGAAAGTTTCAAGGAAATCTGATAATATTTGTAGACTTATCACATCAACGAGAAAGAATATTTTGAGTAAAAAATCCGCAAGGCTCTGTTTCCAGTGTTTTCCAAAAATTAGCCCAATTTTCAAAAGAAACATTCCTTATGATCCCAAAATCATCCTTGGAAAGTTGAAAGGAATTCTGATTATATTTGTGGGCTTCATCACGTAAACGAGAGTTTTTTATGGATAGACGGACGGGAACAACGCCATTGATATAGCTCTTCTGACCTTCGGTCAGTAGGGCTAAAATTATGGCAGGTGTTGCAGAATTCTATTTTGATAGAGATGACCCTGAGAAATGATCATGACCTTGTCTCTGATGGCCTAAGTTTGGTATAAACAAATGGGTTTTACCAAATGTTAGTATTTAACATTGAATAACTATAATCAACCTTTAAATTTTACTTAAAATCTAAAAGATTTCTTAGGGTTATCTTTTAGATGAACAGATAGGACAAGAATATATATACCCCTGATCTATTTAGACTTGCTCAATGTAAAAGTATGAGCTCAAGTCAATAGCTCAGAGTGAAAATGTTGTATGTGCCTATAAACATATAGACAGTTACAAATGTTTCACCCTGAGCCATCGAGAAATTGTGTGAAATATCTAATTGACAGTAAGAAACTGTACGAATCTTTATTATTTAACTGCCAAGGCAATTCAATATCTTACACATTTCAGTATTAACAAGTGGATGTTGCATTGCGTTGCAATACAGGAGTCCACCACCGGATTAGAAAAAGTATTTTTTATTCTTAACCTTTTCCCAAAACAAGACCTTGTTTTGACGTCCCTTATAGTAAGCTTTGGAAAACATTTAGAAAAATGAAGAAAATGCCAATAATTAACATTTTCTCCTTTTTCTCCAATATTTTCTGAACTTCAATTTTCATTATTTGTAAATTTAATAACATCCATTTTGTCGTCTGCAGCAATTTCGAATTCTGCCTAGTCTAATTCTTTGTATTTGGGAAGGGGTTATCCAAATTTGGAAAGAGACAAGATTGAGACGACAATAAATAAAAAAAGATTATTATCAACACTATGGAAAGCAATGACTGGTTTTGATATCCCAAGCAGAAAATGCTTTCGAAACTTGGAGGAAAATGCCAATAACCAGCAATTCTTTCCCTTTCTACCATTTTGTACACAAGTTTAATTTTCAATATGGTGAATTTTGTTTTATTGCAGCAGCTTTGAAATTGAAGACGTCTAATATTTTTTTGCATGGAAAAGGTTTATATTTAGAATGTTTCAATTTGAAAGTGTCTGCAGATGAGAAATCAAAGTACTGAAAGTACTGTAAGCTAGAAAAGCATGGTTGAATTTAGAAAACTTTCCATTGTTGGGTAGAAAACATTGTTGACATTGAAGAAATTGCTTGTACAAGCAATTTCTTCATTGTCCACAATGTTTTCCAAAGCCTTTTTCCAAAAGTGGAATTGATTGGGAATGGGCTAAATAGCGTGCTTTTGACAGACTTCACTACAGTTTGAATAGAGTTTGCAATATTCCTGAAATACATAAGAACTAATTTCAATGGCGTACGCTTTTAACAGATTTAGTGGTTAAGCCTCCAATGGCAGTTTGTAAACGTTGAACTTTGAGACGACCTCGAAATTTCGTTTGTTAACTTAAGCTATCAAAGCTGTCGCTTTGCTAGCTAAAAAGGGTTTGATAAAGATCGGATTTGTTTTATATCACAGAAAATATAGAGGGACAAGAGCCATGTCAGACATGGCCATCCCCTGTTGTAAAAGCTTGATAGTAAACTGAGTTGTGATTCTTGTACTCTGCGCTTCTCCTCAATGAGATCTATCAACCTATAAAGTTTCAAGTTGAAAGCATTTATACTTTAGGAGATATGCCCCAGACAAAATCTAAGTCTTTCAAACAACAAAGGGCAATAACTCCAAAATTATGCAAGCAAGAGTTGTGGTTCTTGTGCACTGCACTTCTCCTCCATGAGATCTATCCACCTATGAAGTTTCAAGTTGATAGCTATTATACTTTCAGAGATATGCACGGGACAAAATCTAAGTCTTAACAAGAGGACCATGATGGTCCTAAATCGCTCCCCTGAGTATGATGGTTCATGGTTTAATGATATAAACAAAATGGCAAAGCCCTCTGTCTAATTATTTTGGAGAAGAGGTTTACAGATTTCTATTTTAATCCTAGGTATTTTGATGATCCCACCATATAGCACTAATTTCCGGAATATGGTAATGCTTTGAAGTATAGACATCAATACATACCAAGTATAAAAGCTGTAAGCATAATGGTTTAGGAGAAGAAGGTTTTCAAAGATATCATTATTTATTCCTAACTAAAATTAGGGATTGCACAGAAAAGGGCTAGTTTTTTAAGTAATTTGGTAGAGGGTCAATGGCTGATAATATGTACCAAATATCAAAGCTCTAGGCTTTATGATTTGGGAGAAGAATATTTTCAAAGATTTCCTTCTTTATTCCTTTGTAAAATCAGGAATCGCACAGAAAAGGGCTAATTTTCAGAGTATGATAATTCTTTGAAGTATTTTGGTAGACGGTCAATATCTTATGATATGTACAAAATATCAAAGCTCTAGGCCTTATGGTTTGGGAGAAGAAGATTTTTAAAGATTTCCTTCTTTATTTCTATGTAAAATCAGGGATTGCCCAGGAAAGGGCTAATTTTCAGAATAGGGTAATTCTTTGAAGTATTTTGGTAGAGGGTCAATAGATGATGATATGTACAAAATATCAAAGCTCTAGGCCTTACCGTTTGGGAACAGAAATTTTTTAAAGATTTCCTTCTTTATTTCTATGTAAAATCAGGGATCGCCCAGAAAAGGGCTAATTTTCAGAATACTGTAATTCTTTGAAGTATTTTGGTAGAGGATCAAAAGATGATGATATATACCAAATATCAAAGCTCTAGGCCTTACCGTTTGGGAGGAGAAGATTTTTTAAGTTTTTTCACTCCGTTGCCATGGCAACCAGAGTTCTTCATGGATTTCAATTCTTTGAAGTATTTTGAAAGAGCATGACCTAAGGATCATTTCAGTGAAGTTTTATTGAAATTCCATGGTTAGTTTAGGAGAAGAAGATTTTTTGTAATTGTGAACGGACGGACGGATGATGACCGATCACAATAGCTCCCCCAGAGCACTTCGTGCTCAGGGGAGCTAAAAATAACAAAGGGCAATAACTCCAAAATAATGCAAGCAAGAGTTGTGGTTCTTGTGCACTGCATTTATACTTTAGGAGATATGCTCTGGACAGGCTTAGTGACAGAATAACGGACAGAGAGCATTACTATTATCCCCTTCGCCGAAACGGCGGGGTATAGAAAGGAGAAAATGCAGGTTGTCAGCATTTTTCTCTTTTGCCTCAATGTTTTCTCAAGCTTTTTTTTATAAAAAGGACGTCAAAACCAGGTCTTCTGATGAGTGCAAAAGTGCACAAGTGATGATTAAATGAAATTGTGAACATAAATGCAACACTAAATTGCTTCTTAAAACTACATGCAGAATTTGTCCATTTTTCTTGAACTTTGTATGGCAATTTGATACCAGACAATGAGTCTTAATATGCAAGAAGGGGGCAAACTTTGGGTCCTCTTTCTAACTCTAAACATCGGCAAAGTCATAGAGTTTTTTCAAATCCTAACCTTACTAGGAAAATTTTCTACTCTTTTAGTTAAGGAATGATGCACAATTTCAGGGGCTCAAAAATTATCTTCCAACCTATCCCAAATTTTTGCTAAACTTCTTCCAGGAAAATTTGCATTGAAGCTGGGTGTAGTCAAGGCTTGTTAACCCTTACCTGTTTTGCAAAATTTTAGACTTGTACAAATTCAAAGGGTAGAAAATATTTTGGAAAAAGAAGAAATTGCTTGTTACAAGCATATTCTTCTTTTTCTACAATTTTTTCTTAATTACGAATTTACAGGGAAGTAAAAACGTGGGATTGAACAGGAAATGGTTAACTTGAAATAGTCCCAAAATATTTAATCAAAAGGTTAATTTCTTTCAAAGCTGCAAACATAGCCCAGTAACAACACTCAGGAAAGTTGCTCTCAAGAGTGTAAAAAATTATGGATTATCATCAAACTCAACTAATCTATTAAGAAGTAGCTCTTTCTCAACCCATTACCAGACAGCAAAGTTTTAGACTGGTCCAAATTGAAAAGAGTTGCAGATGACATTTTAAAGATTATGACATATTAGATTCTTTTTAACTTTCTAGGTAGAAAACATTATGGAAAATGAAGAGATTGCTTGTCACAAGCAATTTGTTAGTTTTACACAATGTTTTCCCTATTTTTTTTATATTGAGGGGCATCCTAAAGCACCACTATGTGGGAGTAGATTAAATGAATTTGACTTGGTCAGGTTGCTTGTTTACACTTGTTTCTGACAACACAAATTTACCAGGTTCTGCCCTTAACCCTTTCCTGTACAATCCCTTGTTTTTACATCTTTGTGATTTAATACTTGAGAAAACATTATTGAAAAAGAAGAAATTGCTTGTAACAAGCAATTTCTTCTTTTACCACAATACTTTCTTACCAGTAGGTTGGTTTCTTTTCAAATTGCACCCACTTTTAATTGTCGTCTGCAACTCCTTTTAAATAGGACCAGTATGAAATTTTGAAAAACAGGAAAGGGTTAAAGGAACACTAATCAGTTAATCATCAACTTTAGGTAATAAATTTATGAAACATTCTGTTTTCTCATCAGAAATCAAAGGTAGAACTGTCAAATTCAGTTTACACTATAGATTTATCTTAGATCTTTGGAGTGACCATTCGAGTTCTTCTACTTCTGCCTCTATAGAGGCAATGTTCTTTTGATCATCAAGAAGTTCAATCTCCCCAGCTAGCTAGTTTTGTTGATATCAGACACTCTGGAAGCATCTGAACCCTTTGGTGACTCTTGCCTTTCTTTTCTAAAACCAAATCAATCTTTTCCAAATAACATGATGCATTAAAGGATTCCTCCTTTCATAAGTCATTTTCTTCCTCTCTTAAAAGGTACATGATATCAACTATCTATCAATATTCTCTCTCAAATTTTTCAATTTCTGTCTGATGTGCTGCACATGTTCATTTAATAGTTGTTCACCCTTATCAGTCCACTCCTCACATGATCTCTAGGTGTGGTACCTATGTCTTCAATAAATATGAATCTTCCTTTAATGGTGCAGCCTTGTTCACATCTTTATAGGATTTCAACTCTGATTCAAAGTGCTTTAGGTGCAGGTTTCTTACTGTAATGGCACTCAACGTGACAAAATGATTAGATACTGTTTTCCCATGCCAACTGAAATATAAATACAAAAATTCCTTAGAAAATATCCATATCGAACTATCTTGTATAACCTCTAAATCAAGTACCCACAGCATAGGGACAACACAGGGTAACATTATTGCAACATGACAGTAAACAAGTGAATATTCACTACTATGATGCAACCAACACGAAGACTAGAACAAGACGAAATGTTTATCCAAACAACAACAAGCAAATTGCTTCAAATTCTCTTTAGGTACCACAAAAAGTTAGCTTTACCCATGGAAATTGCAGAAGTATGCATGTGGCTGTATTTAAATGACAGACAGTTTGTAAAATAAGATACGGACTGAATTGCCCCATTATGCTTGACATCATAATCTGACGACTTTCTTAGGTCAAAAATTTGCAAATAGAATTATGAATTTAGTGGTAAATCAATTATCTACCAAACTTGTATTTTAAATATAGAAAGTGAAGCCATTGTTCAACCTGCACAACATGTGCTGAACGACCAGAGTCCACAATATCTGCGACTCTAAACCTCAATATCACTGTACTATTCCTCGACAAACCAAACTTTAAGCATTACACTACTTGTAGGCCTATCTTATTGAATTAAGCACTAAACTAGATGCATGTCTACCCTAAGAATCAAAAGTCAAGGCCAAAAATATCTATAAGAACAGAAAGGTGATAACTCCACCCAATAATTTTAGTAAACCGACAAAGGCTGAACACTTTCAATAATTAGATATGGATGCATGTAACAGGCCCTAAACTAAGAGAATATTAAGACTGAATTATGTGAGACATCATTACCCTATGCACAGCATTCGATTGAAGGGATCTTCAAACTCGATCGGTTTTGCTCACCGAAAACACAACATGGCGCCGAATTCAAAATTATACAATTAGACTGGAAGGCTCATAGACTAGAAAATTTGGAACACGAACAACCCTCGACATTTATTTACACTCAAATTGATAGTTATTCGTTTTCAAAATCAGATCCACACATTGCTAAACAATGTGGTTATATGAGACGTAGACGGACAACCATATATCCCACAACTAATAAAGAAAATAGTGTCACTTCTATGCTTTATGGAAACGTGACTGATATAATCAACATTGATCATAACTTCCTTTCAACAAAAGCCACACTGTATGTCTATATTGTGGATATGAACAGTGAAATGACGTTTATTTACCTTAGCGCTATCTGTACTGCTTAAACGACTGCAGTAGAATCCCCAGTTTCTCCAAAATGCACCAAAATCTCATACGGATGCATTCACGGTAATAAGCGCAGCAATCTTCACGGGGATCTCATTCTTTCCGACTATTTGTCTCCCACCAATGGCTCGATAATCGTAGACCTATGTGGGATAGCAGCTGGGGGCTAGGAAAGGATGTGATGGCGGTACTGGTGTGAGAAATACCAGGAATCCATTGTTAGGTGCTCCAGCCGCCGCGATATAACTGAAAGATTGTTGAAAGCGGCGTAAAACCCCATTCAAACAAACAAACAAAAAGCAATCTTCACCGGAAGTGACTCTAGCAACCTCAGTAACACAGGGCACCCATAAGTTTCCCTGAACATAGCGTATAGTTACACTAATGGTGAAGACCATTGCGATCTAGTTTAAAAAGAAAATTTACACCCAAAAAGGAGCGAAGTTCCACCAATTAAAGAGTAAAGTCTCTATGAATTATGCCTATAGTAACACTTATGGAGTAAACAGTTGTTAACTAGTGTAAAAGGAAAGTAAACACTCAAAATGGTTTGAAGTTTCAACATTGAAAGAGTAAAGTTTCTCTGAATTAAGCGTTAGGTAACACTTGCGGTGTAAACTATTGCGAAAAGATTGTTTACACCAAAAATTGATTAAGGTTTCACCTAAGGAAGAGTAGAGTTCCTCTGTATAGTGTAAACTATTGTAAGCTAGTGTGTAGGGAGAGTTTACACCCAAAATGGTGTGAAGTTTCACTATTGTAAGAGTAAGGTATCTCTGAATTTAGCGTATTGTTACATTGATAGTGTAAACTATTGTAAACTAGCGTAAAGGGAAAGTTTACACCCAAAATGGATTGAGGTTACACCCCTGAAAGAGTAAAGTTCCTCTGAATAGTGAAAATTATGGTAAACTAGTTTTTAGGGAAAGTTTACACCCAAAATGGTGTAAAGTTTCACCACTGAAAGAGTAAATTTTCTCCGAATTTAGCGTATAGTTACACTAATAGTGTAAACTAGTGTAAATTAGTGTAAAGGGAAAGTTTACACCCAAAATAGTTTGAAGTTTCACCATTAAAAGAGTAAAGTAACACCAAATGTTCATTGCTTATTATACACTTTTGTTCGTGTTATTTAACACCAAAGTTGAGGTAACTATTCTCAGAAAGTGCGAATTCACACTTACTTTGGTGTAGAGAAATGTTACACGAATAATGGTGTTGCTGTCAACCTTTTTTGGTGTAACTTAACACACTTTTTTTTACAGTGTAGGTTTACGATTATCCACCTATTGGTGAGAGACAAATGTCGAAGAATATGTGCAGCCGCCGGGGATCGAATCCATGGAATGCCATGGTGGAAGATTAGGAGTCTGACTGCGCTATGACGGCGGAAGTTAATTTTTAAAATTTAACGATGTCCTACCACAAATTCCTGCTTTAATTCAAGTGACTTACACGTTTCTGATAGGGTAACAATCTTTGATTGCGCATTAGTCCACCGGTGGTACTTTGGGTATACATCGGATATATCTCATACTGATCGGCTATTTGCTATGATTTTTACCCGACTGCTCAGATGTCCAATTTTCACAAATGACCAAGGCAGTCGTTTGACTAAAAACATTTCGAATTCATCTAGTTTTAGTGAATATAAGAATTTGAGTTTGAATATTTTTAACAGGATTATAAACGCAAAAGGCAAGGAAAATACATTTTAAACCTCGTCTCTTTAGAAAACCTGACAAAACCTTAAAAATACTTAAAAACAATCTCTTTTTTACGTTAAGTATATGTCAGCATTTTAATATATATTTTATCATACATATCTAAATAGTTTATCAAATACATCGTTTCAACTTAATGGATTTACAAATTCAAAATGACTTAGGTTGATTTTCTTAACACTTCTTATAGTTCATCTAAATCGAATAATAGATCTATATTGTCACTTTTCTTTATTTCTCGTGTTTTCTTAAAACGATAGTTACATGCACTGATATTAAAGATGATTCGAACGCTTGAAGAATCGTTTCCTCGATTGGCGACATAAATAGTAAGCTATAGCTTATAATGAGCTGTACTTACGGGTTTTGGTCGCAATAATATAATAGTAAAGTATACGAAGATGCAATGCGTAACATTTTGCATGACAACACCTTTTCAAATTAGTACGTTCTATGTGATGTGTATTAAGATGCTTTACATGAATGTGAATATAACATAAAGACTATATTACCATTTAAAATTAGATCGACATGAACGTCAATGTCATTACTGAATAAATAGTTTATATATGTACAGAATACGCCTATCTACAAATCAACAAAAACACAACTTATTCTGTGGACTACTAAAACATCTAGATGAAATGAAATACAGTTATCTGCAAGTTTAACGCTTAAGACAGAGGTTCGCTGATTTCATTGACGAGATGACTAAAGCTGGTCACGTCTATTACTTTGATTGACTTACAACAATGCTATCATTTAAAGGGAGGTATCAATGTTTCTGAAACCTAGATAAGAAAAATATACCAAGTGCCGAAAATACACTCAAACGAACATTTGATACTTTAAGTTGAGTCAGGTATTGTCTTGGTGGTAATCTAAAAGTCCTAAAGTGGCTTTGTTGTGGTTATATCGGACATGTTCAGCAGAATTCCAGGTTGTTTTTAGATATCACGGAATTCAGCTGTCGATATCGAATGAACTCATTTACATATGACCCAAAGTCAACTGAAGGTAATAAACTTACTAGCGTCCTAATATATGTCACATGAATAGGTTAGCACAGAACTACGGTAAGTGTTTATATTCGTAATAACGTTTACTGATCTTTACAGAATTAAAGACCGGCTAGCGAACATGACTTCTGATGACGCAATGATGATGTTGGTGTGATGTAATTTAAACCAAATTCAAGGTTCCATCGGTTATCTACCACGTGAATGATCATATATTATTCGCAACTGTTTCGGATTAATCTAAAAATATATTGATAGCCTACGTAGGCTATTAAGGAAATACCCTGCCTTTTTCTGATAAGCCACCACAGATTTTTCTAAAACTACTTTTCGGCATATTGTATTCAAATAGTGTAAGAGAGGAAATAAAATAATTAAAAACTGTGACATGAAAAAAACATCGATACCTACCTTTAAAGTGCTTTTGCTTTCAAATAAATTTACCATGTAATTTTAACGATTCCAAGAATAAGATGGAAAAGTTTCAATAATCTTAACAAGATGCACAATATCGACTTTTAAAGGAATTCTTATATCTTGCTGTATATAGATAGTGTACAAATATATATATATCGGAACTACCCAGAGTCAAAGGGAAGTACCTGATCAAGCGGAGTAACTCCGTATATCGGTAGGGGCCATTTGAAAGAGCATACAGGCGACATTTAAAGTTTTGTTAAAACCGAAAAAATAATTACACATGAAGTGGAAAATATTACGAGAAAAGGAGAAACAGCTTGTAACAGGCAATTTCTCATTTTCCCACAAAGTTTTCCAAGATCATATTTCTTTAAGGCGTCGTTGCGTAGAAATGGGCTAACGTTCTGATCACGTCTAACACCGGAGTAGTTATTATGTGTCATTTTGAAATCTTCGTATCCCTAGATATTTTGTGACCACTCCCCTTAACCAACAAAGGAGTTACGTCTTAGTAACGGTTAACCAAATGAATAGAAGCCAGTCCTCTACCAAACCAGGAAGCAGTTACGGTTGAAGGCCTTTGTTGGTGATTTCATCTGATGATTAGGTGCTCCACTTGAAGTTCACGCTGACCAGTGTAGAAATTTTGTTTCCAGCCACTTCAAAGAAATGTCTGATTTTTTCGTTTTATATAAAACCAGGACAACTAGCTTCAGAACTCAAGCAAATGGAATTGTAGAGATATTCAACAGAACCATCACAAGTATGCTTACAGCTTACTGTTCTAAAGCCAAGCTGCATGGGATCATTACTAAGCTCAAATAATGATGACCTATAGATCCACTACACGGCCAAGTACCAAGCAGTCTCTAAATTTGATGGTATTAGGGCATAATGTTACAATGCCAAGCCAAGTTTTTCTTCCAAAAACAAAGGAACTTGAAGAACCTAATACTTACACATATGTCAAGTCACTGAAAGAAGCTTTAGCTTAAGCCTATTAGGAAGCAAGACAAAGTCTCAAGAAACATTCGACTTACCGTAAAAAGGCCTATGATCGTACCTTTAAGTCCAACTTATTTCCCTTATTTTCACAAAGTTGGCTTATCACCCAGCTAGACACCCGAGTATATGCACAAAACTATCTAGTAGAAGGGAGGGTCCAAGATTGATGATCTTATCTATCTGATCCGTGTCTCCCAATCGAAACCACTAAAAGCAATCCATGTAGACCAAATGCTGCCATACAGAGGCCTCTGAAACTTACCTTAGTGGACAGTACCTCTTGTGCGGACTGACTGTACTCAGAAGGTCCAATAATTGTTATTCCGGTACAAAATAACGTATTTGTGTTGATATTACTAGTTTGCATACTGCAAGCCTTAGTTTAAATTTTGATTACCTTTTAGATTATAGTAATTTGGGTTGACTTGCCTGCAGTTTTGTGTTTGGGACTCAAATATTGAATACATTGGGAATTTATTCGTCGTATATATTGTACTGAGATATAGGTCGCTAATATCCTTATTTAGCAGTAACCAAACTACCGAAGAGCAAGTATACGTTTTCACTGCGAAGCATATGAACCAGATCAGTAATTCTATTATTTACAAATTAGAGTACCCAAACAGGTAAAAGTCCATCCAAAGTATGAAAGTGTGAGGGCCTGAGAATCCATGTTCAAAATTTCGAAGTTTACAAATTTAGCCACTTAGGAAATACTACCAATTTTATTACCATGCCACTGTCATTCCGAACCCAGGAGTAAAGTAAGCCTATATTTCCAGAAAAATCACGTTCCTTTGCTGGGAGTGTGAAAAGACTTGTACTAACAAGAATGCCCCAAAGATTCAAGTTGCTAGCAATGGCTTCACAAGAGTGTTCTGTCCATGGTGTTACAACCAAAAGAGAAAGGTGTTACGACCAAAAAAGAATTAAAAGAAGGATGGTAGACCTAAACACCAATGTAAAATCCGCCTACCCTGAAATACATCGCTAGAATAATGCCGTGGTCTTCCTGAAAGGGAAGAATGTTTCTTCATTGCTGACGACCCGAAGAGACTAGAGTTTTCTCCAGCACGCGTTTTTGCGGTTGTTAGCACAGTAAAATTGGTTTAGACGCACTAGAAATCGTATTCGGGGCCTTTTGAGCGCAGTTAAAATACCATCGAAGAACGTCTTTGCCACCTCGGAGATTCCTTGGGATGTCTGTTTGCGTGCTATTTTTAACTAAGACCTGTTTATTAATTCGAAAACGAGGCTCAATTTAGTCGCGGACGTTTACGAAATATATTTTTAATCAAAAGCTGCTGGGCCCCGTCGTTACGTTTACAAAAAAAAAAAAAAAATGTTTTAGTATATTTATTGATAATTTGTATTTGAATCATCACGTCCGATCGTGTATTTCAGGTACGTTATTTGAGTAATGAAATGGCTTATTTCGACAGCGAGGCGAGATGTACGGTACTGTACGCGTTTTTGGCTTTCAAACTAGACTCTATCGATCGCGGTATCTTTAATTTTTTTCTTTGCCTTCAAAAATGAAAACAATTCACGATTATTTCATTGTCTACAAAAATGGAAATAATCCATGAATATTTCCTAACTGCGAATATGAATGAAACGTCTGCCTATCATCGACGTCAACATCACTGCGTTAGCCAACAAAAATGTTCAACTTAATGAGTCAGAAAAAACAGAATTTCTGATAAAAAATCATCATTTAGTAATTAACTCCCAAAACACTACTTTTACTACACGAACTTCTTACTAACTTGTTAAATAGTCATCATGTTTGATTTAAGAATATTTAACTTTCCTAATAAATTTGTTCTGGAAAATTGATAGGGATTAAGTAGTTTTGCAAGTTCCTTGAATTGGGGGGTGTTTACAGTTTTATAAAAAGGCCCTCTAATTTCCAAAGGTGCCCTCTAAAATTATTGAATGGGCCCTTTAGGGCCCTGTCCACATAAAGGCTCGAGAAAACACTGCGAGACATGGGATCCATCCCAGTTGACGATGTCCCTGAGGCAATGGAAGCTTTAGTTTAAAGGCATTGTCGACCAATCGTTGAAAAAAATTGATGGAGCTAGGTATTGGTTGGGGGACTATTCACACTAGGGAGAGAACCAGTCTTAGATTACAGTTATTCCCCTTCTAGGCCTGACCTCGACACACTGTATTCTATCAAAATAGTAGTAGAAGGCGCCTCAGCGATGATTTATGATCATTCAGGAGTCGGCATCAGCTCATTCCGGAGGCTTACCTTGTTCAAGGAATCAGTTTTTGATAAGAAAAGGGACCGCCTACTCTGCCGTAAAATCTGTCAATCAATCAGGCAGCAGAACCCGCCGCCACCAACATCATAGGAAAAGGTCAACGGGGGAACAAACAGATACATGAGTCTAATGGCTGCCTTCCTGCGTATGCTGCCTGACATCACAGAGAAGCGGCATCTTGGAAAGAAAAAGGAAGGCTTCAACCTAAACATTGGTTATGCCGCCCTAAACCTGTCCTCCACAAACAAAGGATCCAGAAGCTGACTTACCTACCCCGAAGGCAAATTGTAAGCCCTCCACCTACGCCTATGGTGAAGACTCAAAATGGAAGCCCATTTCTGAAAAGCCTAATGAAACGAGCCCGCCTCTGAACAACCAGATGCGGCGCAAATCAATATCAACTAGAATCTACCCTCGTTTACGAAACTGACCAAACTAGCCACACTCCACTCCACTCTTTTTTTTTTCTTTTTTTTTCTTTTTTTTTTTGAAAATATCCAATAAAACAGAAATAATGCTTTGGCCCATTTACAATTCTTAGCCCTGCCAGGAACAAAAGAGAGAAAGCTGCATACCAGCCCAGAATTGATGCGATTCGACAACTTCACCATAGTAAGGAGAATTATGACCGGAAATTACAAACTGAATGACGCAGCCACATTCAAATTGAAGCTGCTGCTGTTTATAGCCAAACTTACATTAATGTCCGCTTTCATTGATGCCATCAAAGAAGTCCGCTTGAGGTTATAGATCATCAAATACACCGTTCCGTTCAGAAAGTACTAAAAGATGTTGTAACAAATTCAGGAGAATGTTATTAATTAAATGGGGAGGGTCTAAGGATGCTTTCAACCTCAAACAGATAATTACCAACGACGTGGAAATACGGACGTCAAATTTTGCAGACACCTCTCCTTCTACAACCTCGTATACCAATTAAAAATTGGACTTTCCCCACAATAATTAGCTTAAACTAAAGACAAGAACATTACAACGAAGCTAACGACAAACTGGCTTACCTTGAGACTTGAATCCTGTATATTTCGGGACTTCCACGGCGCTCTGTAGTACTTATCTAGAAGAACTGTAGGCGTCCCTAGTGTCTTATACTTATGTATTTTACCTAGACCATAGTGCTAATCCATATTTTTAAGTGTCTTTTTCAAACGGAAACAATCCCATAACTTTTCACGTTCAGAGAGCATCATGAAATGTAATTCTTGAGTGACTGTTGTTGTAGCAGTAATGGACCGTCATCTCAGTCCTTCACTATATCATCGTGATATATTGAAGGCTTGGAGTTGTTGGCTACTTTTCATTTATTTGTTTAACAGTTGTTCACTGTCGTCAATTTATTGATTGAATTTAACGCCACTTTTAACAGTATTTCAGTCATAATGCGGCCACTGGAGCAACTAACAATGGATTCCTGGTATTTTTCACACCAATACTACAATTACATCCTTTCCTAGCCTCTAGCTGCTATCCCACTTTGGTTTACGATTATCCATCCATTGGTTAGAGACAAATGTCGGAAAGGATATGTGTCGCCGCCGGGGAAAGAACCCATGACATCCCGTGACTAAGGATTAGGAGTTCGACGCGCTACCGACTGCGCTATGACGGCGCACTGTCGTCGAGGTGGTCATTTAGCATTCTAGTGGCGCTGAAACTATAGATACTATTTTTAGTATTTATATGGCCTGACATTCAAAAAATGAAACAATCCGGAGAAATCATGCTTTTTATATGATTCTATGTTTTAATTAAGTGAGGATAACGAATAGAGGAAAGAGAAATTTGATTCTTCTTTGTAGGTAACATGTCTTGTCGAGCGACCTTTAAGCGGGGGTTCATAATTTATTTTGTATACCAATGCCGATAGCTTATAGCTTCTGCTTTTTGCCAAAGCAAAAATCTGTATTCTGCTTTTTGCCAAAGCAAAAATCTGTATTCTGCTGTCGTCGTCAAATGTTTGCTTATTGTAAAAGTTGTAATTTTATCGCAAAGCTGTGAATATATTTCAGCTCTATTTCTTTTCGAATTGATTTCTCGAGAGGGCGAATCACTTTGTTTCTATATTTTCTGCTTATCGATTGGCCGACGTTGGTCACGTGGTCATCGTAGAAAAGTTATATAAGATGGCAGATTTGAATGTCGCCCATTGATATGTCATTTAGTCTTTAATATTTTCTCATAATGCATTTGATAATTGAGAAAGATCCTGTCGCACTAGACCTGTACTCACGAAGTTGATTGAGAGCCATTGCATGAGAGGGAAAATGTGTCCTCACCCACCGTGTTCTAACGTTTCCGTGTTTACAAATATCAACGCCGGACTAATTGTATGAGCTGTATGCATTTGTAGCCATCCATGACAAAGATCGGATCATAGATGGTACAGTCAAATAATTATGCCATGAAAACTTCGCCTTGTGTTGATTTTCAAGTTGGAATGTGGAGCATTTCCAATTTAGATTTAACAAAACCGCAAAATCAACACAAGATAATTTCATTTCATGTTTTTTTAGATAACATATATCACGCGATCTCTTAGACATAAATACACCTCGGGTTACTTCTCATCTCAACTTGCCACGGAAAATCAGTGAGTTGTAATCGAGGACAATAATATGGCACATGTAAAGGATGATATGAGAAATCGTTTAGAGACTTCTAAACATGCTTTAGTTTACTTGGAATTATTGAAAGAAAAGGTAATAATTGGCACAGAAATTTCGCCTTCCCGTGTTTAGTAATCACGTGATCTCAAGTGACATGTGGTAGTCATGTTACCATAGATAGGCAATGTTAACAAATATGGCTCGGGTAGCAAATGCATTTTTACAATAATCACGCCACCCAGTGCTTTTAAACGTTCTAGAGCGATTAAGGGGGGTCGTAGGCATCAAGCAAACGCGATTATTGTGGGATTTACAGCTTTTACTCAATAAAAAACAAATAGTTGCAAAACGAAAGTAGAAGATTTTTATAATTAGAATGTAAACATATCAGCTTCTTGATTCTACTTATTAACTAAATAATTATGCTTTATTATATCGTTATTTACAAGTTTTAATCAATAATAATACATCAAACCTTTAACAAGTGTCATCTAGCTTTCAGCTTGACCCTTTTTACTTAAGATTTAGCCGAATAAGGAAATCGCGCGACTACAGGGCGCCGGAGATAATTTGATACTATCTTCATCATATTTTAGGATTTTTTAGGAAAAGGGCAATAGTACCATGTGCAAACAATTAAGTTACAATAACGTTTACGTTTTTCATTTTAAATTTTACTCACAACGCTTAAAAAATTCTTTTCTCCTAAGTCTAAACCGGTATTTCAAATCGATCACCCTGAAACAAGTTTCTTCGCATTTCCGCAAATTTTCATGTATACTCATAAACTTGAAGTGAAAATCTACGTGAGTTTAGTATGATCGTTACAGAATTGAGGGTCAAATAATCATCGAAGTCATTGATTTCTTACTGTAGCTGCTGTTATTCTCTGTTTTCAAGATTCTAAATGGAGTTCACGTATTACAGTTGACCCAAAAGAGAATGTTATGCTTGAAAATTGTAATTTTGCTTTGCTTGACACGGCTTATAACCCATTCCAACACGATAAAATTTAGACCAGTCCCAATTCAAAGAAGTAGCAGACGACAATTGTAAGTTGATGAAATCTTTAAAATCCTCGTCTTTTTGGACAGAAAACATTGTGGATAATGGAACAAGCAAAGCTTTCATAATGAGGGTCATTTAAAAGCATCACTGTGTGGGAATGGGTTAAAACAATGCTAGTTTTTTATTTCTGTATGTGGATTCATGTTTTTGTGCGTTATTCACGCACATATGTACACGAATGGGAATGCTGGTTTAAGTTTAAAGGAGGGAGGCTCACTCGGAAAGTAATAAATGAATTTGAACCGAATTCCACAGTATGACCCTTTCAGGGCATTCCAACTTCTCAGTACCTTCAGTCCTTTGATTTCTTTTTCTACGGTGTTACCGTTTTGCCTGCTTGACTTCAAGGAATCCCGATCCGTACCGTCGATCGTGACGGGTATGACCAGAGTAACGAAAATTCCTTACAGAGTTTTGAACGAAAAACCTTATCACACTTATGTATGTATCCGCTTCGCGTATTTATACAGTGTGATTTGTGTTGTTTTTTCATCTCATACCCTCATGAAACCAAAAACAACAAAAAGATTCTCCTCATTTTCAATGTCATTTTGCTTAGTAGTTGATATGGTGTTTAAACCTTAACAAGCAGAAGCAATTCATGTTTTGCGGGGATCTAGTCTGATTTTAGTCAACATCACATATTGGTTCTTCTTAACCCTGAAATGTTTAAAAATCAATTTTCAATGCCTTTTAGTTAGTATCACCCTCAAGACCAAGGCCATAGTAAGATATAGATCATACATATTTCACATGAGTACTGCTTCTGTTATGACACGACCTTTCTGTTGGCACTTATCTCAAAGGAAGGGATCGGTCATTGTCAAAACAACTTATTAATGTCAATATAATCAAAATTAAAGACTTCAATATTGAAATTCCGAATGGTAAGTATTGTGGTGGCCTTCACATTTCACAACAGCATTCTTTGATTGCTGTCTGACCTATATTTGATATCTAGTTTCAGTTAAAATGCCAAAGTCATATGTATCAAAAGAAGGCCAAGATGGCCCTAGAATTTGCTGTCTTAAAGGTAGGTATCGATGTTTTTTTCATACCACAGATTTTAATTATTTTTATTTCCGCTCGTATAATATTTGAATACAATATGCCGCAAAGTAGTTTTGCAAATCTGAGGTGGCTTATCAGAAATAAGCAGGATATTTCCCTAATAGCGAACGTAGGCTATTTATCTATTTTTAGACTAATCCAAGGCAGTTGCGAAGAATATAGGACATATACGTGGCGCGAATAACCATTGGAACCTTGCATTTAGTTCAAGTTACATCATACCAACGTCATCAGGATTTATGTTCGCTAGCCGGTCTGTAAAGATCAGTCCAAAACTGTCGTAAGCGTTATTACAAATATAAACACTTACCGTAGTTTTGCGCTTAGCCTTTCATGTGACATGATTTAGGACGTTGGCTTTTTCTTTTGTAAATTTGTTACCTTCATTTGACTTTGGTTCATATGGAAATGAGGTCATTCGATGACGACAGCTGAAATCCGTGATTTCTTAAAATAACCTGGAATTCCGCTGAACCTTTCCGATATAACCACAAAAAGCCACTTTGAGTCTATTAGATTACCACCAAGACAATACCTGACCTAATTTAGAGTATAAAATGTTCGTTTGTGTCTATTTTTCGGCACTTGGTATTTTTTGCTTATCTAGGTTTCAGAAACATCGATACCTCCCTTTAAGCTATCTTATCAACTCAAGTTTAATAATAATTTGATATGCTTACAAAAGCCAAAGGCAAAGAAAACTGATTATGCCTATAATGTCACCTTTTACATCAAATAACATTGGATGTCATCATACTCAATGATACTTTTCTTCCATAACTACACAAGTTTTTATAGTAAGTAAGTTTGAGGAAGGATGAGCCAAAATTGTGAACTCTAGAATGTTCACAGGGCAATTACAAATAAGGCTTCTTTTCCCGTGATATTACACAGAATGTCGCCATATCCAAGCTTTGTAACGACAATATAAACCTTAAAGGTTTTAGCCAATATTGTGATCTCTATAGTGGTAACAAGATATATATCAATACATCTTTTCCTGTGCTATTGGTCAGAATTCAAGCATAATGCCTATGGTTCTTCCTTATGAAAAAAATTCTGCAAGTATAAGAAAGATTGAGCCGAAATAGTGACCTCTAGAACAGTTCAGAAAGAATCTATATTCAATAGGGATCTACGTTATGACCATTCAAGTAAATTCAGTAAGAATGAGCCAAAATTATGACATACAGAGTTCAAGTGAAGAAATTGACAACACGGGGTTTCCTCTTGATCATACAAACATTTTCAGCAAGTTTGGAAAGATTGAGCGAAAAATATAACCTGTAGAGTGGTAACACTGAATTGTTGACGATGGACGACGGATATTCAAGTATCACAAAAGCTCATCAAAAGCATGTTGTGCTAAGAAGAGCTAACTAGATGGTTGTCCCAGGACAAAAGCTGTCGAGCCCGCAAAGTTTTGTGGGCATCATGCTCCGAACAAGCACAATTTTAGTGTTTGACTTTGAGCTTTGACCTTGAAGCTATCCAAAAGATTCTTTCAAATGTCTCATTAACTCATAATGGAGAATAATTGTGCCAATTTATTTAAAAAACCAATCCATAATTGTAGAAGAAATGCTCTAGACAATCACAACTTTAGTGTTTGACCTTGAGATGTGACCTTGACTATCCCAAAAGTTATTTCAAATGGCACATCAACTCATGATGGAGAATAATTGTGCCAACTTATTTTGAAATCCAACCATAGATGTAGGAGTGATTGTCCGGACAAACACAATTTTAGTGTTTGACCTTGAGCTGTGACCTTGATATTAGAACTATCCCAAAAATTCTTTCAAATGGCGCATCTACTCATGATGGAGAATTATTGTGCCAAGTTATTTTGAAAACACCCATAAATGTAGGAGTTCTTGTCCGGACAAATTCGAACGGACGGATGGTATAACGTACATACACCAACTTGTCATATCGACAACTATGTCCCGCTCACCGCAAGCGAGCTCGACAAATAACCAACAAACTTAAATATGAGCCATGGTAATTTCAAGAGCTAACTTATTCCGAACATGTATTGCTTGTGACTAGGACTTTATGTTTGTACCGAGGTCAAGGTAATAAAAAAATAGCAAGGTGTAATATTCCAAAAAGAAAGGCAGGTTGCAGGGTCAACCGTGTTCAAGACACACAAAAAAAGAGTTTTTTCTACGTTGCTTTTTGCAAGATCAGGGTTTTCCATTGGCATAAGAATTTGGGGGGGGTCATTGCTCCCCTATGCCTTCAGAACTGGTGGCCTTTTCTCCAATTTAGGAGTCAAATCCGAAAGACTTATTGCTTATAATGATTACAGTTACATGTTGACATATGACTATATGACTTATTATAGATTTATAAACATCCAAATAAACTCGAACATATTTACTTTGTTCTTGGTTTTAATGCCCAAATGCTCTGGCTGCTGCCAGAAAGTCTACCTCATTCCTTGGTGGACCAACCAGCCTAATCATTAGCAATCTGTTTAACCGGTCTGGATTAAGTTTATTTCTAGACTCTGTCTTTGAAGCATTTTGGTGTGAAAACCCCCTTTGACATGGTGCGCTTGAGACAGGAATAACTAGCGCTATTAAAGCAAGCTTAACAAAATCTGGAAAAGTTTCAGTGTGGTCTTTCAAGAGCATTTTAATATGTTGCTGAAAGTCACCCACCTCTCTATAAAGGCAGGTTAAATATTTAAATTGTAGAAAATGAACTTTACATCTTTCAACATCAAGAACAGATTCGTAATGCTGGCAGATTTTGTCAAGTTCTTTAATACCAAAGTTTGTCAGTTCACCATAATACAGGGGGTACTTCTTTCGATTGAAAATTTTTCAAAACAAAGAATCATGTTAAGCTCATTTTCAGGAAATCTGTTCTGAAGATTTTCAGTAAGATTATTGATAAACTTGTCCCTTAATCTTGTGAATTTAAGTCTCAGATTATTATTGTTTGTAAATTGAATATCTTTGTATACTGCTTCACCACTCATGTCAACATTACCCAAATCTTCCAACAATTGACCAACAGTATGTGATCCATTTTTCATTTGTTGCAATGATTGGATGGTGGAATTTACATTATGGTGTATCATAGATTTACTACATCCTTTTGGAAAATTTGACTTAAAACTCCAATCACAGACAGAACATCTATTATCATGGCAATAACCAAGAGACAAAGAGTTGAATTGAAAAATTTCAAGAGCCCTGCAGCCTTTCCTTTTTTTTCCTTGTTATCTTCCAAAGTCATAATTATTGCATCAATGTTTTCATTTTGACAGCACTTTCCACTGACAACCAACGTACAGATGTACCCTCTGGGACTTGCTGGGTTTGTGCAGCATTGTCTGTAGCTGTCTCAGCTTATCATATCTAACACTTGAGTCTGAGAAAAATCTATACAAAGTTTGAATATAGTTTTTGTATTCCTGTAAATAGTCAATGCCTTTACTGGCTTGGGAGGCAGCCAAGTTCAAACGTTGTGCAATATAGTGCACCGGTAAAGTAATAGGGTTCAAATCCTTCATTTTGACACCCAAGCCATTCCTACAGCCCACCATAACAGCTGCACCGTCTGTACCCAGGGCAACCAATTTAGAATAATCATTATTGTTAGTAATGTTTTTATCTTCTTAGAATTTACACAAAGTTGTTTTGATATCCTGTGCTGTGCAACCTTCAATTTAATAATTTCCAAGATAAGAGACAACAGGTTTTCATTCTTTGATGTATTTCACATACACAAGAAATTTTTTATCAATAGTTATATCTATCGTTTCATCCAGCCTAACTCGAGAAATGGGCTATCATAAATACCTTGTAGCAAATTTGAATCAATTTGTTCACAAAGAACAGACTCTATTTCTGATACAATTTCTGGTCTCTTATTATAGTTAGAGGTAAGTTCACAGCCATTTTCAACTTGAAGCTCCATTAAATCTGTCAAACAATTACCTGGAATGCCGTTTCTTGCCATCATATATACAGTTCTCATCTGTACGACATGACGCTTAGTCTGTTTATTAACTTTACTGTCGGCCTGTTTTTGTGCCTTCTCAATGCTTTTTGAAAAGTCAGCACCTAACTGTGACTGTTTAAGAGCCTCGACATGCATTTTGGATTTTTCATGTCGTTCTACGGTTGAAAGACGAAAGTTCGTACGGCCAGTAGTGAAATATTGTTTTTCTTTCTTTTTTTCGTTTAATGCACGCGTCACACAGCATTTCACCATCGGCGAGTTTAAGCCAACTGAAGGTTTTTAACCATTTATGACTGAATGAACTGCGGGTCTTTTTCGAAGACGGAACCGGGGTTTTACCATCAGACTCGCTACCTAAGCTCTCTTTGGTAGTCTAATCGATATGACTGCCCGATGCAGACGAGAGGAATTTCGACATCCTTGTTTGATGCGACATGTTTACATTTTCAAGTAGTCGGGTAAACGATGTGTTTTATCACCGGAATTCGAATGAAAAATCAATATAACCCGTCTACATATTTCATCGGTCAACTAAAATTAGAACACTTCATTGCTATAAATAAATATTGGAAACCAAAATAACCGACAGTCGCTAACTTGATTGTCGTAACTCAGACTTCCTAAGCATTTATTTCAACATTTTACCGACGATTCTATTCACAAAGAATTAGGTTTTAAAACTGGCGTAATTTATGACGCACAGGTAAAATGTTTACGGGTCATTTGTTTTAAAATTGCGACAATGTAGCGCGAATTTTGCGTCATGGAATACCAGTTTAAGATGGAGAGTGTGAGATCAACCATCTTTACGAGCCTTAAAAGACCAGTCAAGCACAAGAATTGGTTATAAAAGAAGTTTCTTTGCATACATCAAAGAGTCAGAAGGGTATCAAATGGCCTTGAACAGACGGTATATCATGGTATCCTTTTGAATAAAAGTGTTCAACTCAAAATCCTTTGAACTTCAATGATATTAAGTATCTTTGATGCGTGACTGAGACTTAATCAGTCACAGAATGTGAGCAGATTTCTCAAGTAGGACACTTGGACATGTGCTCAAGAATCTTTCAAGTCATTCAGATCACTTTCTTGCATAAAGACAGTCAATTTACAACATGCAGTGTGTGTCTTTTCTGGAGAAAAGAGAAACATTTTAGAGTAAATTTCAACCTGAACTTATTGAGAACACCATTAAAAGATTATTCCCTTGTGCTACGTTGAAAATGACGGTAGAGCTACCAAAGGTTGTTGGATGAAATCCGAGAGGTAGACGATGGTATAAGAATTCGTTGTCACATTTCTCCAGCTTTACATGCGAAGTCCTAGATATTATGAATTACTTAAAAAGACTATTGCTAGTACTTCCCTCCTATCCAGATCTAACATTATATAAAAAGTCATTGAATCAAGAGCCTGGATTAGACAATTCAGTCTTTTAGTGGAGGCATGAGGAAGCTTAAAGACACGGAAGATGGTGAAGAAAAAAAATGGTTGGATCATTTGCGATGAAATATGTATCCAAGAATACACATAGAAAAGAAGGGCAGCAATTTAGAATAAGTTGGGTTTACAGACGTGGTTGAAGAATGGCAACTGTGCCAAAACTTGAAAACAGCAAGTAAAATTAAGAAGATGGATACAGATATTCTGCAGCTCTTATTCCTAGGGTTGAATGGATTTTGTTTCCCATTCACTCATTTTGTCAGATAACATCCACACAACTCAATAATTTGGTCTCTCTCTTTTTTTAGAGCTTATACCTATGGCTGAATTTTGTTTTTAAAACTATTTTCACAATTATGATTGGGACCCATTGCAAAAGAAATTTCTTCTCTGGACAGGAAACCAAATCAATTCATTTCTCCAAGCCCGATACACCATGTAAAATTATATTTTTAAAGGACATGTCTTTTGTTTTAAAAAAGATACGCAATAAAATTAAAAAGAGTGGTTTATAAGTGTAATAGGCCTTTAACAAAACCAACTGTAGAGACTAGTTAACAAATGAAATTTGTCAGGAAAATGCCCATTTAATTAGTAAATCGTTGAAAAGTTTGAAGTTGAAATTCAAGTATTCAATCAAACTTCTTTTTACCCGATTTCTTCACGGTGACCCGTTGCATTAAATTGTTACTTCGTCTATTTTTGAAAAAGAAAAAAGCATGTTACAAGCGATTTTTTTTAGCTGTAACAATTTAAAGCATTACTGGATTTGAATGTGTTAATAATCACACAAAAGTGAGCTCAATGCTCAGTATTTAACTATTAATGTATCTTATTGAATGGGGTTAAACTACCACTACATCCTTTCCTAGCCTCCAGCTGCTATCCCGCTTAGGTATACGATTATCCACCCATTGGTGAGAGACAAATGTTGAAAGAATATGTGCCGCCGCCGGCGATCGAACCCATCACATACCCTGATTGAAGAGTAGGAGTCTGACGCTCTACCGAATGCGCTATGACGGCGGCGCCAATTATGTGTAAATATATTCCATTCCATCAGAAGTAAGGTTACCGTTAGTGGTTATGTATTAATGTTGTTGACACATTACCTAATATATACTGACCTATATACAAATTTGAATGCTTCTGTAGCAATAAGCTTTCCAAACATTATCGAAAAGGAGAAATGATCAGAACAAGTATGTTTTGTAAACATATAAGTCACAATGATTTATTCATAATTGAGTCAATTTTCTTTTTCTTTGTTTACTTTCTGCGAAAAGATTCTGAAAATGGCTTATCGAGTGAAAAGTTAACTTGGGTTAACCCTCCCATTTTGGGGGTTTATCAGTCCAAATGCAAGGTGCAGGGGATACTGTTCACGTACAGCTATTTCTGCTCCATGAGCTGAATCAAGTTAAGAGTAAAAATGAAATACAATTTTATATCAGTATAATATAATTGTAACTTTCGTCTATCGAAAACGAGCATTCTGATTGGCATGAAAATCATTCATACACCGATCAAAATTCGGAAGATTCAGCTACTTTGTATTCTGTACACTTGTAAAATAGTTCTTTTTGTTTTCATGGAGGTATGAGACAAACTTTTATCAACCTTGTGTAAAAATGATCTTTTTGAACCTTTATCACTCTCCAAGATTTTTGTCTTCTCATTTTTCAAAAATCCTTTCAAGACAACATTATGATTAAAGGTCTGGCGTTGCTTACTATTCTAAGAAGATTATGATTATACAAAGCTTATCAAAATTGAGGGATTCAAGCAGAAGATAGCTGAATAAAGTGGAAGATAATTATTGCCATTTTGTTCTTCCCTCAAATGGCCTTCACAAGCATTTTACCATAATGCGTATAAAATACTTTGAAAAGCAATTAGTTGTACCTGCAAAGGATATTGGTAGATGGGATAACCATTCGCCCTGACTTAACATTTGAAGAAAAGTAAATGATCAAACACTATTGTGTCCTCATTGAAACAGATGGTTTGATTTAATTTGGCCAAAGTCAATGACAATGAATAAATCAACAAACTGAGAAATTGGCAAAAAATTATATTAACTTTGTCACAACGAAAACTTTTTATGTAGAGGTTTGTTAGTGGTAGTTTGAAGAAAAACCACTCTGACTATTTAGTCGGGAAAGATGGCTATTTGTAGATCAATATGACATAGAGGGGGTAATTACATCAGGTATACATATGTTTGGGTACTCATTGTAGTCTTATTGTAAAGACAATTACACTGAGTAACAATAATACAGAGTTTGCAGGAGAAAAATAAAAATAAGATCATCATCATTCCGTCTTATCTAGAGCTGTTTATCTTTGATATCGATATTAACATGAACATTTTTGTCTTTGAGTATTGAACTATTTACATGTAAGCTAGATTTCATCTCACAGTCTTCTTATAAATAAAATAGGATTTATCTGTCTATTTGACCTATGGATTTTATTATGTAAACCTGTCAACAAAAATCCAATCCATACCAATATCACTGAAGCCCATTGACTAACCTGCAGACTATGTAGAAGTATTGCAGGGCAACATTTCTTAATCCATAGTAGGTGTGGAGCTAGGTGTTAAGTAATATCCTACCAAGCATATCCATAAACGCTACGGGGAAATTTAAACACTGTTCTTCTTTTGTGAAGTTCTATTAAAAAAATTATATTTTGAAAATGATTTGACACCATCTTTTTCTTGAACCAGTACACGTTTGAGGTTTACCAGAAAATGTCTTGTTTCCTCATCAATTGCTCCTCAAAACACGTTGTTTGTTGTCTGCACCAGCAGGGTTTCTCTGGCTCTAACATCTTCCAGAAGGGTGATCTTGTGGCAAAAAGGTCTTCCGAACCTGGGTTTCTCAAATCAGTATTCTCCGAAACCCATCATTCATTACATGCTATAATTCCATGAAACCTCCACAAAATACTTTCGCAAATGCCTATCTTTTCTTAGGTAAGCAGCAAAAATCGCTTGGAATGCCCTTTTACAGATCATCGAGCACTCGTCCAGGGTGGGTCATTTTAGCTCTTTATAGATATTCGTTCACACTTTGGTATGCAGGATTTTTACGAAACACAAATTTTATTTGTGCGGGACCAAAACTCCCGTAATTTAGTCACAAAACAAGATGAGTGATGCGTGCATCGGTGTGCAGAGTGCACTAATCCCAGTTGAACATGCTTTTTTCACGGTCTTTCCAAGGGAAGCGAGCCTTTCTTTTATTCTGTTTATACTTTAAGATTTACCGGTATCTGCACTGCCCAAGATCAAACGATTTTGATCCGAGACAGCAATATCATCTGCCTGATTATGTTGCATTCTTTTTCACGTCATCAACCACGCATTCAATGTTGCTTTGTTTGCATAGATTGGTCAGTTGAAAGTTTAAATTTGTTTTAAATCTTTTATTAAAGTTAAAATCATGTTTCAATGCAAAATCGTTTATATAGCTTGAAGCTCGATGTACGTACCCTTGTCAATGACGCAGAGTTTCAGCGAAATTTCAATTTCGTGCCTCTGTAGCAGCCAACCTGCATTAACCGCCACCAAATATTTGTATTTTCCTCTCAGAAAAAATGTGTTTGCTGTTGTCATTTTTTTTGCAAAAATGATTAAATCATAAATCCATTTTTAAAATACACAGCGTTTTTATACATATAGGTTGTTAAAGCCATATCTCCCTTGAAAACGCACTATAAAATTAACAAGAATACCATACTCCAGGCTCAAAAGCATGAATAAATATGACAAAATTATAAGATCAACATAATTCTACGCGGAATGCCTACAATTCACGTTAGAAGTGTCGATATTTAAAAATGTGACCCACCACAACTTAAGATTTGTATACATAAAAGTAGACGTCAGTGATGACGTTTTAGCTTTCGCTTGTCATTCAAACATTTAACAGTCAATGCCGAAGATTAGCGAAGATTTCCGGTTTAAAAAAAAGGGTGCATTCGTCGCGATTTCGAAAAGTGAACAAACACAAATTGAAATCGACAAACAAAACACAATATACTCTTTCTAGAGAACATCACTCATACCCTGCTTTTTCATATCGATATTAAGTAGGCCCTTGCTTGCTTTTGTGACCAAGAATATTGTATTCAAATAGAATTTGAGAGGGAATAAGACTAATCAAAATCTGTGACATCAGAAAAAACATCGATACCCACCTTTAAAAAAAAGTTAAAGTTGTGATTTTATAGTCTGTCACCATGCTCTTGCGTGCTCTACCGACTTTAATCCTTAACCCCACGATCATAGAGTTACAAGTAGGCTGTTATCACACGGCGCCTACGGCTCGCCACAGCTCATTGGCTAGTAACCCTCACATGTACCCATATATACACCTGGTTGGAGAGGAGCAACGTGCAGTTAATCTTTTGCGCAGAAAAAATTATTTCAGGGACCTGAGCGGGATTCGAACCCCGGACCCTCCAATCCCGAGTCCCTTGTCCTACCCCTAGGCCATGGACTCCACTTTCAAAGCCATACCTGCCCCCCGAGGAAGAAAAAATAGTTGAAATAATCTATCGCTTATTTGGTCAGTAAAGCAAACAAAGGCCTTCTAAATATCGATTTGAAAAAGCAGGGTATGATTGATGCTCTCTAGAAAGAGTATTTTGTATTATTGATTTCAATTTGTGTTTGTTTACATTTTAAAATCGAGACGAATGCGTCCGATTCTTTTTCGGAAATTTTCGCTAATCTTCTGCATTGACTGTTGTATGCATCGGTGCTGATGGGATAATCTTTAAGGACGATTTCGGTAATCTTCGAGACCTAGCTAGTTGTTTGAATGACTAGCGAAAGTTAAAACGTCATCACTGACGTCATCATTTGATGTAAAGTAACCTTAAATTATGATGGGTCACATTTTAAAATATCGTAACTTTTTCGATGAATTGTTGGCTTACTGCGTAGAATTATGTTGATCTTATAATTTTAATCGTAATATTTATTTATGCTTATTAGTAGCAATGCAAAATCGATTAGAGTTACTTCCCTTGTTGTGAACTCATGAATATTAATGAGACGTCGTCAGTGACCCAAGAATGGCCCAGGATTTTTACGCTCTGATATTCATTTCTGAAGAAACGCGGGAGACCATCCTCATGAGAATATTCATAAGAAATAATTATTCTGCCCGGAGAGCAATTATTCCTGCGTTTACGTCCAATATTTAGGAGGGAAAAAAATGATCTAAATTTTAAATCGAAGAACAAAGATTGAATACATGCTTTTACGCTTGATTCATTCCTTTGTAATAGCAGGGTTTTCCCTGACCCCCTCCTTCTTTGAATTTGGACCCCCAATGTTCAGAAATGACCCCCAAAATAGCTAGACATCCTTCTTTATCTTATTTGATAGGGGTCATAATGTGGCAAAATGACCACCTGTTTTGAAAGTCGAGGGAAAACCCTGTATAGTAATTTAATACATTGTGTAACATAAATGGCATGTTTTGATATTGAAAAAGGATGGGGGAAATGTGAAATGAGGTCCGAAATAATGTAAACAAATAACCGGAAGTTCAAAATGGCGGCCCATTATTTATTCTGGCGAAAGTAGTCCTAATTCGGATCGATTTTATCGCACTTGTGGTGAATTATGACCCAATTTTTCAAACAATCGATAGCTTTTGTCTTATTTAGTTCAATTAGTAGTTCTATCCAGTTTATCCTTCTGCTTTGTTGATTTTTTGCAGGGTTGCGAAATTTTCGTCCATTTTCTTTTCGTTCTTTGTTATTGAACAATTGAAAAACTAAAGATAAAAGTAAAAAAAGATTCGAAGCTCTTTGGAAGATTATTAATTATTGTGAAACTGATAAGTTATTTGGACTTAGTTTTCAGAATAACTTGTTTATGTTTTTATTTGCTTTGTCACCTGATTTATGATTAACTTAATTTTATAATCATTTATTCATAAATTCAATTCATTTTAATTCATTGTTAAGCGATATTTAAGTATTATCAAACCTTTTCAATTATTTATTGTTTTAATTTCTGTTGTTGTTTTTAATAGATTATTAATTATTTTTTAAAAAAATTAATATCAATTGCAAAACAAATCAACCTGAACATAATCATGTTGAAATAATTGTCTGCAACTGTTAAATGAACCAGTTTGAATTTTAGCTCACCTGAGCACGAAGTACTCCAGGCGAGCTATTGTCCGTCCGTCCATTCACAATTACAAATAAGTCTTATCCTCCTAATTCAAGAAAACTTCCATAAATGATCCTTAGGTCATGCTCTTTCAAATTTCATCAAAGAATTGAAGTCCGTGAAGAACTCTGGTTGCCATTGCAACAGAGTGAAAAAACTTTAAAAAATCTTCTCCTCCCAAACCATAAGGCCTAGAGCTTTGATATTTTGTACAAATCATCATCTCTTGACCCTCTACCAAAATACTTCAAACAATTACCATATTCTGAAACTTAGCCCTTTTCTGTACGATCCCTGATTTTACAAGGAAGTAATGAAGGAAAACTTTATAAATATTCTTCTCCCAAATGATAAGGACTAGAGCTTTGATATTTGGTATACGTCATCATCTATTGAACCTCCACCAAATTACTTCATAAAATTACCTTATTCTGAAAATTAGCCCTTTTCTATGTGATCCCTGATTTTGCATAAAAGATGTAAAACTTTAAAAATCTTCTTCTCCCAAACCGTAAGCCCTAGTGTTTTGATATTTTGTATAAATCATCATTTATTGACAATCTACCAAAATACTTCATAGAATAATCTGTATTCTGAAAATTAGCCCTTTTCTTTGTGATCCCTGATTTTACATAGAAATAAATAAGGATATCCTTAAATGTCTTCTTCTCCCAAACCATAAGGGCTTTAACCCTTGTCATGCTGAACCTTGAATATTCCGATTTTGGCAGGAGGTACCAAGATAAGTGCAGTTTGATCTTGGTCTACACGTTCCGCTTGTACTTTTCCTACCAGTGAAGAAGAAATATTGATTATCGAACAAGTACTATCAATGCTCTCAGCCCTTTGATTTAAATACAATTCGGTAAGGGATTTTATACAGCATGACAAGGGTTAATATTTCGTGTGTGATAATACCTATTGACCCTGTACTAAAATACTTCATAGAATTACTGAAATTAAGCGACTTTTTGTGCAAGCCTAGGAAGGAGTAAAGAAGGATATCACAAATAATGTTCTCCTTCTAAACTATTAGGCCTTGAGCTTTGATATTTGGTATGTATTAATACTTAATAGAATTACTGAAAAAATTGCATTTTTGTTCAAGCCCAGAAATGAGTATCAAAATATCATAGAAAATGTTCTCCTTCTAAACCATTAGGCCTTGAGCTTTGATATTTGGTATGTATTAATGCCTATTGACCCTCTACTTAAGTACTTAAAAGAATTACCGTACTCTTGAAATTAGCTCAATATGGTTGGATCTTCACTATACAAAGGACAAAAGGATTAGGTGTAGGGCTTTGATATTTTGTATATTGTCTCATAAAGCCTAGAGCCATCATACTCAGGGGAGCGATATAGGACCATCATGGTCCTCTTGTTTCATTTATTTCTGAAAGAAATATTTATTAAATAAATTTAATACATATTCTCATGAGATGAGCAGTGGTCTGATTATAAACCTGGCTTCATACAGAAGTTCAGTCATTCATTTATAAGACATGCCTGATAGCAGAGAGATAACATTTTATTTGCAAATTAGGTGTTAAGGGAATTAGGTGTAAAGGGATGGCTATTTTTCATCCATATAATATTTATTTTTACACAAAATCTCAAAAACTTAGATATATTTCAAAAGCCAAACCACATGGGAAACAGTAAGTTGATATAGTACACTTCTTCAATATTAAGGGCTTTTTGTGATTTTATGGATTTTTAGGGTGTTAAGGGTTAAGAATTTCAGCTCTAATGATCTTGTGATGTTTAATTTTTTACTTAAATCAACTAAGGATTAAAAGTATAAAAGAAATATTGCATAATGACCAATTTCTGACTATTAGGATTTCAAAAATAAACCTGGGCTGTCATTTAATCACTTTCTGACATTTTCATTTTTTATTGTTTATTGGGGTTAAGGGTTAATTTTTGGATTAAATGAGCAAAATTTTGGATATATGTCAAAAATAAACTTGTTCGCAATTGTTTGAGGTGCATATTTCTCAAATCTATTGCTCCTGCCCTTGAAATTTAAGTTAAAAAAATCATATTGCATAGCTATTATTAGCCTGGAATATAATTTTCTTGTTAATTTTATAGGGTGTTTTTGGGGAAGATATGGCTTTAAAGGTATGTATCGATGTTTTTTTTTTCATGTCACATATTTTGATTTTATTCATTTCCTCCCATAAACTATTTGAACACATTATTCCGAAAAGTAGTTTTGCAAAAATCTGAGATCGCTTATCAGAATAAAGCAGGGTATTTCCCTAATAGCCTACGAAGGTTATTAATCTATCTTTAGATTGATCCGAAACAGTATGATCATTCTTGCATTTAGTTTAAATTACATCAAACCAACGTCATCGTTACGTCATCAGGAGTTATGTCCGCTAGCCGGTCTTTAACTCTGTAAAGATCAGGCCAAAACTGTCGTAAGCGTTATTACGAATATAAACACTTACCGTAGTTTTGCGCTAACCCTATCATGTGACATGATTCAGGACGTTGGTTGTTTCGCTAGTGTTACCTTCAGTTGACTTTGGGTCAAATGCATAGGAGGTCATTCGATGTCGACAGCTGAATTCCGTGATATCTAAAAATAGCCAGGAATTCCTCTGAACATTTTCTCAATAACCCAAAAAGGCCACTTTAAGCCTATCAGATTACCGCGAAGACAATATCTGAGTCTAGCAATGCAAAATCGATAATAGTTACTTACCTTGTTGTAAACTCATGAATATTAATGAGCTGTCATCAGCGACCCAAGAATGGCCCAAGATTTTTAAGCTCTGATATACATTTCTGAAGAAACGCGGGAAACCATTATCATTAGAATATTCATTAGAAATTATTACAATTTTTCCTGCGTTTACGTCCACCCTTAAGTAGGAAAATAATTATCTAAATTTTAAATCGAAGAACAAAGATTGAATACGTGTTTTTACGCTTGATTCATTATTTTGGATCAGCAATTTAATGCATGGTTTATCATAAATGGCGTGTTTTGATATTGAAAAAGGTTGTGAAATAGGGTCCGAAATAATGTAAACAGATAACCGGAAGTTCAAAATGGCGGCCAATTATTTACTGAGTTGAAAGTGAAAGTAGTCCTAATTCGGATTGATTTATCGCACTTGTGGTTTATTATGACCCGATTTTTTCAAACAATCGATAGCTATTGTCTTATTTATTTCAAGATAGTAGTTCTATCCAGTTTATCTTTCTGCTTTGTTGATTTTTTGTAGGATGGCGAAATTTTCGTCCATTTTTTTTTCGTTCTTTGTTATTGAATATTTGAAAAACTAAAGTTTAAGAAGACAAGTAATTTGGACTTAGTTTTCAGAATAACTCGTCTATGTTTTTATTTGCTTTGTCACCTTATTTATGATTAACTTAATTTTATAATCATTTATTTATAAATTCAATTCATTTTTATTCATTGTTTAACGATATTTAAATATTATTAAACCGTTTCAAGCATTTTTTGTTTTAATTTTTGTTGTTGTTTTTAACAGATAATTATTTTTTTTTTAAATTAATATCAATTGTAAACAAATCAACCTGAACATAATCATGATGGAATAATTGTCTGCAACTGTTAAATGATACAGTTTGAATTTTTAGCTCACCTGAGCATTAAGTGCTCTGGGTGAGCTATTATGATCGGCCGTCCGTCAGTTCACAATTATAAATAAGTCTTCTCCTAATTCAAGAAAAACTTCTCATAAATGATCCTTAAGTAATGCTCTTTCAAATTTCTTCAAAGACTTGAAATCCGTGAAGAACTCTGGTTGCCATTGCAACGGAGTGAAAAAACTTAAGAAATATTCTCCTCCCAAACCGTAAGGCCTAGAGCTTTGATATTTGGTTCAAATCATCTTCTATTGACCCTCTACCAATAGTCTTCAAAGAATTACCATATTCTGAAACTTAGCCCTTTTCTGTACGATCACTGACTTTCCAAAGAAATAATAATGGAAAACAGTAAAAATCTTCTTCTCCCAAACCATAAGGACTAGAGTTTTAATATTTGGTTCAAATCATCTTCTATTGGCCCTCTTCCAAAATACTTCAAAGAATTACCATATTCTGAAACTTAGCCCATTTCTGGGCGATTCCTGATTTTACACAAAAGTAAAGAAGGGTTCTTAAGAAATCTTCCTTTCCCAAACCATAAGGACTAGAGCTTTGATATTTTTTTTTATAAATTATCATCTAATGACCCTCTATCAAAATACTTCATAAAATTACCATATTCTGAAAATTAGCCCTTTTCTATGCGATCCCTATTTTACATAAAAGTAAAGAAGGAAAACTTTAAAAACCTTCTTCTCCCAAACCATAAGCCCTAATGCTTTGATATTTTGTATAAATCATCATCTATTGACAATATACCAAAATACTTCATAGAATAATTTGTATTCTGAAAATTGGCCCTTTTCTTTGTGATCCCTGTTTTTACATAGAAATAAAGAAGGAAATCTTTAAAAGTCTTCTTCTCCCAAACCATAAGACCAAGGGCTTTAATATTTAGTGTGTGATAATACCTATTGACCCTGTATTAAAATACTTCATAGAATTACTGAAATTAAGCGACTTTTTGTGCAAGCCTAGGAAGGAGTAAAGAAGGATATCACAAATAATGTTCTCCTTCTAAACTATTAGGCCTTGAGCTTTGATATTTGGTATGTATTAATGCCTATTTACCCTCTACTTAAGTACTTCAAAGAATTACCCTTCTCTTGAAATTAGGATTTCACTATACCAAGCATTAGATTAAATTCTTTAGAAAATCTTCTTCTACAAAAGGATAAGGGGTTTTGATATTTTGTATATTATCTCTATAAGCCTTGAGCCATCATACTCAGGGGAGCGATATAGGACCATCATGGTCCTCTTGTTTCATTTATTTCTGAAAGAAATATTTATTAAATAAATTTTATAAATATTCTCATGAGATGAACAGTGGTCTGATTATAAATCTGGCTTCATACAGAAGTTCCATCATTCATTTATAAGACATGCCTGATAGCAGAGAGATAACATTTTCATTTGCAAATTAGGTGTTAAGGGAAGTTAGTGTAAAGGGATGGCTAAAGGTTTATCATCAATATGATATTTATTTTTACACAAAATCTCAAAAACTTCCATCCACATGGGAAACGGTGTGTTGATATAGTACACTTCTTCAATATTAAGGGCTTTACGTGATTTTATGGATTTTTAGGGTGTTAAGGGTTAAGAATTTTAGCTCTTATGATCTTGTGATGTTTAATTTTTAACTTTAATCAACTAAAGATCAAAATTTTAAAAGAAATATTGCATAAAGACCAATTTCTGACTATCAAGATTTCCAAAATAAACCTGGGCTGTCGTTTAATCACTTTCTGACATTTTCTTTTTTCATTGTTTATTGGGATTAGGGGTTAATTTTTGGATTAAATGAGCAAAATTTTGCACATATGTCAAAATTAACTTGCTTGCAATAGTTTGAGGTGCATATTTTTTAAATCAATTGCTCCTGCCCTTGAAATTTTAAGTTTAAAAAATCATATTGCATAGCTTATCTGACTCAAATTTAAGAATCAAGCGTCCATTTTAGCGTATCTTGGCGATTGGCAATTTTTTCTTATCTATGTTTCAGAAACATCTCTACCTCCCTTTAACAGTGTTTCAGCCATATCGCGGCGGTCGGAGCACTTACCTATGCATTTCTGGTATTTCTTAAATCAGTACTACCACAACATCCTTTACAGCTGCTCATCCACTTTAAAAACTTCTTTATAATATTGGTCTCTGCGGTTTTAACTAGTCAAACTATGGATTCTTGTGACTAAAATCTGACTACTCGTAACCCCGATAATGACCTCTTCTATCATTTCTCAATTATTTAAACATTCCTACTGCTTTAAAGTACGGTATGAACACGTAGAACTGGTAAAGGTACTGAATATGCAAATTAGGGCCTGTCTGATATTACTTATCTTATCAAGCAGGTGATATCAGGTCAGTATCAGCTTCTTCCAAAGATATCTGTATAGACATGACTTCAATGGTCACAAGCAACCATAATTGATGGATTGCTGTCCCCGCCCACTGACATCCACAGGAATTTCCACTTCGATAATCAACGCCGATACCTTGAAAAATCTATAGCTAGAAATAAGTAACCAAAAAGTGAAATTGTTGGCGACTTCAACTTGATTAAGCTGTATTAAGGATATTTTAGTCACCAGAAATACTTGTCGGCAAATGTTGGAGTTCAGTGTTCACTTCCAGTTTAGATGAAAGATTTCATTAGTCGATTGATTCTTTTATTGACAGCCGCGATTGGTCAATAAGATTTGCCCTAACTCGAATTTGTTTTATCAAACTACATGCAATTATTTCATTGAAAATTTTTTTCATTGATTTGATTTCAGTATCAGAAGTTCAGAAAACGGTTTCACCGTTTGGAATTAAAACCATAAAGTCGGTTAGAGAATATGCTAGATATAAACTTTTTAAGTGGAACGGAGTTCTGTAAGTATTGGCTTAATTTCTATTACAAAAAAGATTGAAGTCGCTCTTGCACAGATTTTGAAGGTAAACTTTTTGCTCTAAATCTTCAAGTTTCAACTGTTATGCTTTCAGACATTTTGTAATGAAATTACTCTTCACATCTTTAAAAAAAAGAGAAACGAAGGAAAATCTTTTGGCTGTAAGCGACGCTAGAAATGGTCAGCGAGGTACAAACCGAATGGAGCCAGATTTCACCAGGTAAGTATATTGTCTGTCGATAATACCGATAATTGCCTTATTTTGGAGTTTCTATGATGTCACTGGATCCCGATAGCAATAAAGGCGTGGTCGACATCACCCGACTAACGATTTCACCCGATAAATTCCGACGTTTCAAAGTAGGTCATAGGGAATATATCACATTAAATTTCTTGTAAATTTGGTAGATTTACATAAAGAATCGTGCAAAGATATTAAAAACTATTGGGAAAGCAGATAAGTTTTCTTAATCAAATTTTCCATGACAATCTATTCAGGAGCCGCTTTACTGCAGATAGGGAAACATTCAACGTCCACTTTCTTAAAGTGTAAGCTAAATCAATTTGCCAGGATAAAATTATACAATTCATGCCGTTATTTAATCGACTATGACGGTAAGAAAAGGTTCAAATTAAAAAGAAGTCATTATTAAACTAGCTTAGATTTATCTGGACATTTGCAGTGGAACCAAAGAAAAGTCATTGAACTTTCTGTGCTTTTTTAGTTAAACATTTCAGTGAAACATATCCTATCCTATCGGGATAATCTAGAACATAACTAAAAGGATGGTAATACCTATAGAAAATATTACTATTTACTACATCCCCTGTTCAAAGAAAAGGGGGGGGGGTATGATCGTTTACACTCGCGCGTTCTTCTATCCGTCCGTCTGTGACAAATGTGACGCGCTCCAGGAAAACCGGCCACTTTGACATCGCGAGAAATTATCGGAAAAACCCAATCAACTGACGTCATCAAAGATTTATCAAAGTAAACGTGTTTTCTTGTCTAAAAACGGCAAATTTGATGTTTAAATGAAGGTTTTGTGAAAAAAATAAAAATACCGGATGGATAGAGAACTAGAGGTAAGAAACATTTATTCAACAGTATTTTTATCTTTTCCAAGATTTCTTTTAATATATTTAAAGTTGATCGGGCGGGCTTTTGAGGTCGGTTGAAAATTTGACAGAAAAATTTAATCAAGAAGTTTATGCTTATTCAATTTAACTAAATTTAGTATGTTGTTTATTAATGTAATAGTAGTAAATTTCAGACTGACATTTTTGTTGTTTTGTAAATCCTTTTATAAAGCGACAATGATCCCCCCCACACCATTGACCTTCGTTTCACTCGTGAACCTCTGTGATTGGTTAGTAAAAATGAAAAAAAAAAAAAAAAAAAAAAAAAATAAGGGCAAATATGTGTAAAATTCTGCGATATGTTTACATTTAATCTCTGGGTAGCTGTATCAAAAGTATACTAACTGTATATTTGTATATGTGCGAAATCAACACATAAAACGATGTCTATCGTTTGCAGCGTCGGGTAGAAAGTTTAAATTTAACTAGATCACCGTTTAAAGTGAGTGCCTCAATAGACCGTCTCTTTTTTTTATTTTAATAAACCGAATGTTTCAACTCTATCGCAATGTCCAATACAAAGCATATCATCAGTACTATAGTTAAATTTTTTTTTACCAAACTTTTGATCACATCACATAAACAGGAATACCATTGAGTGACCAAAACCTCGTATTCAAAACTTGATCTAGATGTACTTAAACTTTTTTGTCTCCAATACACGTTTTATATTTAAAAGTTCATTATATTTGATGTATGAAAAATAACCTTTACTATGATCGAAGAAATAATGCTTAAGAATCTTCCAAACATTGTCGATCGAGTTTCATAGCGCCTCATTGTATATCCATTTCAGGAGTTAGAGAGAATTTTTAGTTGGCATTTCGGCAGGTCTCCTTCTTCTTCACAGCAAGATAACTCACAGGCTTCAACATTTTTATATAGAGATTTAGACAGTGATAGTAGCTACGAGGATGATGAACGCGATGGGTATCCAAATGCTGATGACCGTGCAAGACAGTACTTTGAAGATCAAACTTCAGAAGATGAAGCCACAGAACATAGTTTAGTTTCTTTCGATGACAAGTTAAATCTTGATAAAGATGAACCAGATGCTGTCAAATTACGAAATTTCAAGAATTCGACTGTGGTTGCAGTAGAGGATGTAATCAAAAGCTTAATGTCTCAGATAACTACAGCCATATATTGAATGTCGGAGAAATGGAGAACGCGGACAAGGAACTATATATCATGGCAACAGTTGTAAATGACTCTGACAAAGAAAGAACAAAGCGGGGTAAAAGAAAAAAGTATTCCAGGCAATCATATGTTTTCCAGGGAAAGCAGATTTGTAAGAGTTCATTCATGCTACTTTTTGACATAGGAAAACACAGTTTAAAAATCATTATGCGGAACGTACATGACCATGGTGTCTGTGTTAGAAAGCATGGAAAGTAAATCCCTGCAGTCTACTGACATAAAAAAAGTTGTGCAATTTATTATCAATTATGCGGATGAATTTGGGATGCCACAGCCTGCAGCGCCACGTGGCTCAGATAACTCGCCACCCATATATTTGACATGTGAAACAACTTAACTGCAAGTCCATGAACGGCACACTTCAAGTTGTAATGAGGCAAGTCTTCGTGCTGTGAAATACTCCACGTCTAATAATATCTGGAGGTCATGCTTACCCCTCGTTAAGATTGCTACTCCGCGTGATGATGTGTGCGCATATCGTGAAAAGCTTCGCAAGTCCCAGATGGATGCTCGCGCAGAAGAAGAAACATTGATCTCATCACAAAAAATGAGTGAACACATTGTGAGCGCACAGAGGGAGAGAGATCTCTATAACTCATGTATACGCAGAGCAAAGACAACTTATAATGATCCAGCCAACAAGTACAGTCATTTTACTTTTGACTTCAGTCAAAACGTGTGTATACCACACCATGCTAGGCAAATGGGTCCCCTGTACTACACGAAAGATACAAATATTTGGGTTTCGCATCGATGGAATACAGAAGCAGCTCAACTTTCTAATCGACGAAAATGAAACCATAGGGCTAGACGGAACTTTAACCCATGGTCCAAACGTTGTTTTGTCTATGGTTCACTTGGCGATGGAAGCTCACAGTAGTGGTGAGACATCTTGCAGTTTTCATGCCGACAATTGCGGAGGTAACTTTTTGAGGCCTATTTCCCTTTTAGTTACATTGTTTTATATCGGTAGTATTTTGTTAACTCATTACCAAACGAAAAAACCTAGTCTGGTCTAAATTCAAAGAAGTTGCAGACGACAATTTTTTGCGAATGAAATTTTAAAAATGATTATCACTTTTGGTCGAAAACATTTTGGGTGATGAAGAAATTGCTTCTAACAAGAATTTTTTTTTCATTTCCCCAATGTTTTCCAAAGCGTTTTTCTTGAGGGGCGTAAAATGCGGGGTTGTGTGGGAATGGTTTAGTGATGTTGCTTGTGTGAATAATCCGAAGTTTTGAAAAGAGCTTTTTCGCAACTAGAAATAACAATCATATTACATTCAAATATAGGATGTAACATATCCCTTATTCTTATATTTTCGGACTTGCACAAATCTTTGTTGTTTTATAAAGCAGGTAAATTTAATTAACTATTTTCTTAAAAGTACAAACTATCTTTCAAGTTTGCTGCCAACGTATTGTCTAACAGATCTCTGTCTATCAAAAAAACAAAAAATACCTACAACCTCAAAATTCCCTATTTCTCGGACTATTCAATCTCGATAGTCATACCTTGTATTAATATGACTTATCGATAGTCAGTGGCTTATTTTCAGATCAATTATAACTTATAAAGTTTGTCTTAACCCTTTCTTGATCGGTCTCTAGTTTTACGTCCCTGTGATTTTATCATTGAGAAAAACATTGTAAAAACAGAAGAAATTGTTTGCAACAAGCAGTTTCTTCTTTTTCCACAATAATTTTCTACTCTACTGAATGGTTATTTTTCAAATGATATCAAACTTAGATTTCCATCCCCAAATCTTTAAATTTGGACAGAAAACAGGAAAGGGTTAACTATCAAGGTCACACTTCAAAGTTTTTCTATACACATTAAGTCTACATGTTATACTCGCTGGAGAGGTTCATTAGATGACTTTTTTTTCAACAAGCCAAAATAAGAATAAATATGTGCTCGGATATTTCTTCTGGCGTGTTATGACCGGCAGACAAAGTACAATAGAATACTTGATGCAGATCCCAGGCCATGCACGTTGTTTAGAAGATAGTGGATTTGCCTCTCTGAAGAGGCTATACATGCGTACAGACTGCGACTCTCTTGACCAGCTGGTGGATATTATTAACAAATCATCGTTGACAAACGAGGCGGTCCGCTACCCAACTTGGCAATGGTGTAACTGGAAGGCATTTCTTGAACCAGTCTTTCGACCACTAAAATGAATCAGGTGATTACCTTTAAAAACGCCTTAATTTTCTCACCCCCCCGTTTTATCATATTTATTTATATATTTTTTATATCTATAAATCGCAAGTTGGGAAGCAACCCTATTTAAAGGTAGGTATCGATGTTTTTTTTCATGTCACAGATTTTAATTATTTTTATTTACTTTCGTATACTATTTGAATACAATATGCCGAAAAGTAGTTTTGCAAAAATCTGAGGTCACTTATCAGAAAAAAAGCAGGGTATTTCCCTAATAGCCTACGTAGGCTATTAATCTATTTTTAGATTAATACGAGACCGTTGCGAATAATATATGATCATTCACGTGGTGCAAATAACCATTGGAACCATGAATTTAGTTTAAATTACATCACACCAACGTCATCGTTACGTCATCAAGAGTTATGTTCGCTAGCCGGTCTTTAATCAGTCCAAAACTGTCGTAAGCGTTATAACGAATATAAACTCTTACCGTAGTTTTGCGCTAACCCTTTCATGCGACATGAATTGGGATGTTGGCTGTTTCGCTAGTAAATTTGTTACCTTCAGTTGACTTTGGGTCAAATGCAAATGAGGTCATTCGATGTCGACAGCCGAATTCCGTGATATCTAAAAATAACCTGGAATTCCGCTGAAACTTTCCGATATAACCACAAAAAGCCACCTTGGGCCTATTAGATTACAGCCAAGACAATACCTGACTCAACTTAAAGTATGGAATGTTCGTTTGATTGTATTATTCGGCATTTTGTATTTTTTTCTTATCTCGAAACCTCCCTTTAAGTACAGTTTTGATAAGCGGTGGTTACGTAGCTTTTTTAGTTGTATGACGATATATTTCAAAATAGCGAAAGTTGAGATTCACGTAAACGTAACAAGTTGCCTTTAAACAGCCATTTAGATTATTTCCCATCGAAATAATTGAATTAACGTGACTTGTATATGTTCAAACGCGACCCCTTCAATTATACTGTTCATCTTTTCTTACCCTGCGAATTACAATAAACCGATACGATAAACTTCGATACTTATCACTTATCCCGATGCATTTGTGTATCTGTTCACAGAAAGTACCAGTACTTCCGAATGTCATCAGAGGAACCTGGCGTTGTTGTTGTGAAAAAGGCACGGAGATGCAGAGGAAGAGCGAGTAAACCTGTTAAAGGACACCCGTTCACTTTCGAGCAGAACACATTACCTGATCTATTACTCCACCTGGTATGTCAAGAGCTCGACAGGAATATCTATTTCGGAACGTCCGACCGTATGCGAGACCCGGTCACCAGGATTCAACATGCCCCCAACCAACAGACTAAAGAATTTGAGAAATGAACTAAATACGGAAACTATTTATCCTTCTCAACATTTCTCCTTTGTGCGACCATAGTATCGTAATAAAAGCTTAATCAATTACTATCATGTCTTTTATTTTTCATGGTGTAAAATGAATACCGATCTTACCAAAAAAATCTCGGTTATCCGTAACCTTTACAATACTTATTTGATGCCTAGCTTTATTCGAAAGGAGGTATTTCATTTATTAAATATCTATAGAGTCACGAACTCCTTGTCTGTTGTATTTACTTTTGAATTGTACGAATAAAAAAGGCAAGGAAAATCATAAGTCGATAATTAAAGGAAGGTATCGATGTTTCTGAAACCTAGATAAGAAAAATTTATGAATCGCCAAAAAATAAGCTAAAACGGACGCTTAATACTTCACTTTGAGTCAGATATTGTCTTTGCGGTAATCTGATAGGCTTAACGTGACCTTTTTGGTTAAACGGGAAAGGTTCTGCGGAATTCCAGGTTATTTTTAGATATCACGGAATTTGGTTGTCGACACCTCATGACTTCATTTGTATAAGACCCAAAGTCAACGGAAGGTAACAAATTGAGTAGCGAAACAATCAATGTCCTAATTTATGTCACATCAAATGGTTGGCGCAAAACAATGGTTAGTGTCTATATTCGTATTAACGCTTATGACAGTTTTTGGCTGATCTTTACAGAACTTAAGACCGGCTAGAGAACATAATTCCTGATGACGTATTGCTGACGTTGTTTGAACAAATTCAAACTGAACACGGGGTTCAAAAGGTATGAATGACCCAATTCTACGCAACTGTCTCGGCTAAATCTAGAAATAGATTAATAGCCTACAAAGGCTATTAGGGAAATACCCTAGTTTATTCAGATAAACGACCTCTTATTTGAGCAAAACTATTTTTCAGAATATTGTATTAAAATAGTATACGAGAAGGAAAAAGAATAATCAAAATCTGTGACATGAAAAAACATCGATACCTACCTTTAAAGCGCAACGACGTTGCTTAATTTTTACGTAACGTCGTTTAAGATTAAGGTTTAACATACGCTATATCTTAAAAGCCTGATAAAATAAAATGTATTTGACGTAGTAGAGAAAGGTTTTCAGTTTTGAAATCAGATTTTTTTTAGTTTATTAAATTTTTTCGAAAATTTTGTCAAAGTGGCCGGTTTTTCTGGGGCGCGTCACAAATATTTTCGTCGTTTTTTTTATACAACTATTCAAAGCAATGACTTGAAATTGAATGTGTAGAGGTTTAGCTCTCGGTCGTACATGGCGCTTGCCTTTTTCTCAGCAACGGATGGTGGCACTGACTTGATCGAATGGTGTTTAACGCCACTTTTAACAGTATTTCAGTCATATCGCGGCAGCTGGAGCACCTGACAATGGATTCCTGGTATTTCTCACACCAGTACTACCACTACACCCTTTTCTAGCCTCCGGCTGCTATCCCACTTAGGTTTACGATTGTCCAACCATTGGTGAGGGACAAATGTCGGAAAGGAAATGTGCCACCGCCGGGGATCGAACCCATAACAGGCACTGACTTGAAACTTGATGTGGAAGTTCAGCTAGATGTCTTCTATGGTGCTAATCAAATTTGTACCTGCTTTTAATCCACTTCCTTGTTTACGACTTTTATTATACGCCTAAGACGTATTTTGGGATCACCCATGGTGTCCGGGCGTCCTGCGGGCGGCCGGCGTGCACTTTTGTCGGTAATATCTCTAAAAGTATATAATCTATGATCATGAAACTTCATTGGTAGATAGATCTAATCAAGGGGGAGTGCAGTGCACAAGAACCATAACATTACATGGCTTATTTTTTTAGTTATTGGCCCTTGTTTTTTTTATACTTGGATCTTGTCCGGAGCATATCTCTAAAAGTATTCTAGCTATGATCATGAAACTTCATGGGTAGATAGATCTCATCAAGGAGAAGTGCAGTGCACAAGAACAATAACTCTACCTGGCATTTTTTTAGTAACTGTCCTTTGTCGTTTTTATTTCTTTGATCTTGTCCTGAGCATATCTCTCAAAGTATATAATGCTATGATCATGAAACTTCACGGGTAGATAGATCTCATCCAGGGGAAGTGCAGTGCATAAGAACCATTACTCTACCTGGCTTATTTTTTGAGTTATTGCCCTTTGTTGTTTAAACATCATCTCCTCAGTAACCTTTGGGCCAATTTCAACCAAACCTTGCATGAATGTTCCTTGAGTGACCCTTTTTGAAAGTTGTTCACAGAATTTTGATTTTTGCCCAAATATGGGTGTGGCAGGATGGGGCAGTTTTTGACTTTGAAATCTTTAAACATCTTCATTTCAGTAACCATTTGGCCAATTTCAATCCAATTTGGCATGAATGTTCCTTAGGTGACCCGTTTCAAAAGTTGTAAGCGGAATTTCGATTTATGCCCAAATATGGTTGTGGCAGGATGGGGCAGTTTTTGACTTTGAAATCTTTAAACATCTTCTCAGTAACCATTAGGCTGATTTCATGCAAACTCGGCATGAATGTTCCTTGGATGACTTTTTTTGAAACTTGTTGGCGGAATTTTGATTTATGCCCAAATATGGCTATGGCAGGGTGGGGCAGTTTTTGACTTTGAAATCTTTAAACATCTTCTCCTCAGTAACCATTAGGCCAATTTCAACCAAATTTGGCATGAATGTTCCTTCGGTGACCCTTTTCAAATGTTGTTCGCGGAATTTTGATTTATGCCCAAATATGGCCGTGGCAGGGTTGGGCAGTTTTTGACTTTGAAATTTTTAGACATCTTCTCAGTAACCATTTGGCCAATTTCATGCAAACTCGGCATGAATGTTCCTTGGATGACCCTTTTTGAAACTTGTTGGCGGAATTTTGATTTATGCCCAAATATGGCTGTGGCAGGGTGGGGCAGTTTTTGACTCAGAAATCTTTAAACACCTCTTCCTCAGTAACCATTGAGTCAATTTCAACCAAACTGGAAATGAATATTTCTTTGGCGAAATTTTGAATGACACTCAAAATTGGCGTGGCAGGCCGGGGTAGTATTTGACTTAGAAATCTTTAAACATCTTCTCCTCAGTAACGACCGTGCTTATTTTAACTTAACTTGGCATGAATGTTCCTTGGGTGACCCTTTTCAATATTAGTATGTTAAATTTTGAATGAAGCCCAAATATGGGCGTGGCTGTTTTTTACTTTAAAATCTTCTCTTCCCTAACCATTGGGCCAATTTCAATCAAACTGGACATGAATCTAACTGAAAATGGCCAATGGGGCTATAACCATGCTGTTATGTCTGTGAGTGCTTCAGGGCTGCCACCATAGCCAGTTAGAAATGCGTCAGACACCCAATCTATTATCATGGTGTGTCTAGGGCTCCCAGGCTACCGGTAAAATGGGAAAAGTCTCGGTTTTGTGATATCTTAAAAATCAACAGGAACAAGGTGCCAAATTGTCACAAGATACGCCCGTCACACCGCTTAATATTAACTGGGGATTTGAATAGAACTGATGTTATTTTAAATGAATATTTTTTGTCAAACAAAGTATGAAAAACAACAAAGGGCAATAACTCAAAATATACGCTAGGTAGAGTTATGGTTCTTGTACACTGCACTCCCACTTGGTGAGCTCTATCCATCCATGAAGTTTCATGATTCTAGCTATTATACTTTTAGAGATATACTCCGGACAAGATTCAAGTATGAAAACAACAAAAGGCAATAGGTAGAGTTATGGTTCTTGTACACTGCACTCCCACTTGGTGAGCTCTATCCATCCATGAAATTTCATGATTCTAGCTAATATACTTTTAGAGACATACTCCGGACAAGATTCAAGTATGAAAATCAACAAAGGGCAATAACTCAAAAAATAGGCCAGGTAGAGTTATGGTTTTTGTGCACTGCACTCCCCCATGGTGAGATCTATACACCCATGAAGTTTCATGAACCTAGCTATAATACTTTTAGAGATATACTCCGCACAAGATTCAAGTATGAAAATCAACAAAGGGCAATAACTATAAAAAAAAGGCTAGGTAAAGTTATGGTTCTTGTACACTGCACTCCCACTAAGTGAGCTCTATCCATCCATGAAATTTCATGATTCTAGCTATTACACTTTAAGAGATATACTGAGGACAAGATTCAAGTATGAAAAATAACAAAGGGCAATAACTCAAAATATATGCTAGGTAAAGTTATGGTTCTTGTACACTGCACTCCCCCTGTTGGGATCTATCCACCCATGAAATTTCATGATTCTAGCTATTATACTTTTAGAGATATACTCCAGACAAGATTCAAGTATGAAAATCAACAAAGGGCAATAATTCGAAAAATAGGCCAGGTAGAGTTATGGTTCTTGTGCACTGCACTCCCCCTTGATGAGATTTATACACCCATGAAGTTTCATAATCCTAGCTATTATACTTTTAGAGATATACTCCGCACAAGATTCAAGTATGAAATACATCAAAGGGCAATAACTCAAAAATAGGCCAGGTAGAGTTATGGTTCTTGTACACTGCACTCCTACCATGTGAGCTCTATCCATCCATGAAATTTCATGATTCTAGCTATTATACTTTAAGAGATATATTCCGGACAAGATTTAAGTATGAAATAAACAAAGGGCAATAACTCAAAAAATAGGCCAGGTATAGTTATGGCTCTTGTGCACTGCACTTCCCCTTGGTGAGATCTATACACCCATGAAGTTTCATGATCCTAGCTATAATACTTTTAGAGATATACTCCGGACAAGATTCAAGTATGAAAATCAACAAAGGGCAATAACTCTAAAAATAGGCCAGGTAGAGTTATGGTTCTTGTGCACTGCACTCCCCCTTGGTGAGATCTATCCATCCATGAAATTTCATGATTCTAGCTATAATACTTTTAGAGATATACTCCAGACGAGATTCAAGTATGAAAAACAACAAAGGGCAATAATTCAAAAAATAGGCCAGGTAGAGTTATGGTTCTTGTGCACTGCACTCCCCCTTGGTGAGATCTATACATCCATAAAGTTTCATGATCCTAGCTATAATACTTTTAGAGATATACTCCGGACAAGATTCAAGTATGAAAAACAACAAAGGGCAATAACTAAAAAAATAGGCCAGGTAGAGTTATGGTTCTTGTGCACTGCACTCCATATTGATGAGAAGAATATAACTGCCAAGTTTAAAGTCAATCGGACTTACGGTGACAGAGTTATGCTCCGGACAAAGAAGTGGACACCGCCCGGACGACCGGACGCCCGGACACCATGGGTGATCCCATAATACGTCCCGTCTTCGACGGGCGTATAAAAACTAGGAAAAAGACAAATCAATTTGATGAAAGATGCAAGACCCAATTAAAGTACATGTTCCAAACAGTTGACAAGTATCTCCCCCGCCAGTAAGTTTTATCACAGTGTAAAATACATGGGGATGCATTATCACGTCACAATGTTTGCAGAGAAAAAGCAATTGGTATTTGTTTCACAAAATATACAAGCATGGTACTTAGTTTTCTGATAGGAATGGAGGTAGGTGTCCAATTTTACTCAATATATATATGATTAGAGTGCATTAAGCAAATATTTAGGAGAAAATCAAAAGCAACATCTTAAGTGAACCAGTAACCGGACAAAAATTGAATTTGGATACGAAATCAATAAATGGCCTCCAATTCAATTCAATGAAAAAGAGAACTCTCGGTAAACAGACATTGAAATTAATTATCACTATCATGATATTGACAATCTACACGTCTAGAAGCATTTAAATAGTCAGGTGAGCGATTTTTAGGGACATTCTGGCCCTCTTGTTTCATACTTGGATCTTGTCCGGAGCTGATCTCTAAAAGTATTCAAGCTATGATCATGAAACTTCATGGGTAGATAGATCTCATCAATCGGAAGTGCAGTGCATGAAAACTATATCTCTACCTGGCTTATTTTGAGAGTTATTGCCCTTTGTTGTTTTTTCATACTTGGTTCTTGTCCAGAGCATATCTCTGAAAGTATGTTAGCTATGATCTTGAAACTTAATAGGTAGATAGATCTCATAAAGCAGAAGTGCAGTGTACAAGACTTATAACTCTTCCTAGCATATTTTGAGAGTTATTGCCCTTTGTTGTTTTTCAGACTTTGTTCATACTTGGATTTTGTCTGGATTATATCTCTAGAAGTGTAATAGCTACGATCATTTAACTTCATGAGTGGGTAGATATCACCAAGGGGAAGTGCAGGTCACAAGAACCATAACTCTACCTGGCTTTTTTTTTATTATTCCCCTTTGTTGTTTTTCACATTTGATATTGTTTCAAATCGCTTGTAGTGTGACAGCCTATGGTTTTCAAAACCTCCGGATGACAAGAAAAACACCAGAACCATAAGTTATCATTTTGAATTGTAACTCTTTCTTGAAATTAGATTTAAATTTTAATCCCCTCCTCAGTCAACAACCATTTGTGTTACGGGCGTATTTTTTGACAATTTGCCACCGTGTTTTTTTGTGTTTTTTTCATATATATTTGTATATTTTTGTCGCATTTTTTCTAAGCAATTATTCGGAGAATCTACTTGAAAATAGATGGGGAGATTCAATTCGGTGTCCTGCATGGCGATTGATGAATTTGGCTAACACGTAACCCATTTCCTGCTTAACGACCTAGTTTAACTTAGAACTTTGCTTGGACTAATAGTACATTTTTGATGCATTTTTCTCAGCAACTATTACAGGCACGCATTTGAAAGTAAGTATGAAGGTCCACATAGGTGAGCTACATGGTGCTAACAGCATATCTTTCATTTAAGAAGATTTTCGTTTTACCTGTAGTTAACTTGGTAGTGCAAGCGGGGTAGTATCTATTAGTTTTCACAGATTTCTTGTTAGTCTTAAGGATATCAGTTCCATAAGGACAAGTTAAACTAGGACAGCAATTTGCTACGATTTACAGCCGCCGTAATAGCGCAGTTGGTAGCGCGTCAGACTCCCAATCTTCTATTATGGGATATCACGGGTGCGATCCCCGGCAGCAGTACATACCCTCTCTGACATTTGTCTCTCACCAATGGCAGATAATCGTGAACCTAAGTGGAGTAGCGGCTGAAGGCTAGGAAAGGATGTAGTGGTATGAGAAATATAAGGAATTCATTGTCAGGTGCTCCAGCCACCGCTATATAATTGAAATACTATTAAAGGTGCCGTTTAACCCCATTCAATCAATCAATTTGATACGATTTACATTTTCTGAATTCTGGTAGGTTAACAACAAAGGAATGGTCGTTATGCAAAAATTCCGAGATTTTTAAATTGAAGGATCGCAGTTGTGATTAATATTTTACATTCATGTGGTGCATGTAACCGTTGGAATCATCAGTGTCTGATCCAGGATTTGAAAAACACGGGGGATATTTCCCCATTAGTTATGAAAAAATGGGGATCTGTAATTACTATGGGGGACTTCAAGTTAGCTTTACCAAACAACAAAACAATTGACTGGTCCGTTCTGAAAGAAGTAAAGACATATTTTCAAAGTTCGGTCTATTCTAACAATAATTTTGTTAATTAAGAATCATTGTGAGAAAAGAAAAGCAATGTTTATTAAAAGCAATCTTTACTTTTTATCATAATGTTTCCTTCTATTTTAATTCAAGGTGGTTGTAAACGTTGGGATTATATGTTGGTTAAAATAGACATCTTTTGAAAAAATTGTAAGTTTTGAAAATTACAGGGCTTTGACTTTTTTCTCGTGACACGGAGTCTGAATCTGCGGTGGCGTCGTCAATTTGTGACTCTGATTCTAGCGCCGTTTCAGTTGCGTTGGTCGACGTATTTTCGTCATCCACATTTGTTTCATGGCGAAAAAAATCAGTATTACGCCGTTTCCCCCCTGTCTGATCCATTGTTCGTCGAAGAGAATGCAGACGATTCGATCATTACTATGACAACAAACGTTTAATACGAATTTTCCTGTTAACGTAAACGATATTCAAAATTTTCTTTGTAAGTAATTCACTCCGAAAAAATCTATTCATTTTTTCAAAAGTGATTTTTTTTAATTTTTTATGATAATTTTTTCTCGCACAATCAAAATATAAATGAATGTAATCAAGTGTTCGTTTAAAAAGATTTGTAAAATCATCGGTCGTCTTCGACTGCTACAAATAGGAATACGATAGTAGAAATAACTATAGTTACAAATGCACGGTCTTAGTTGCGATCGAAGTCAACCATAGTAAACAATAAGGGAAGTCACTCTTATGATACCGCTCGAAGAAAAAGGCATAGGTGTCATGGGTTCGATCCCCGGCGGCGGTAAATATTCTTTCCGACAATTGTCTCTCACCAATGGGTTGATAATCGTAAACCTAAGTGGGATAGCAGCTGGAGGCTAGGAAAGGATGTAGTGGTAGTACTGGTATAAGAAATACCAGGAATCCATTGTTAGGTGCTCCAGCCGCCGCGATATGACTGAAATACTGTTAAAAGCGGCGTTAAACCCCAATCGATCAATCAATCAATCGAAGAAAAAGGTAAACAGTTAGACGCGACTTGCTGTCAAAGGCTAAAATCATTGATATTCCTTTTTGATTTTTTTGCGCGACCATCCCGCGTTTGATAAAGAAACATGCGTGATCTTTCAGAAATTCTTGGGATTCTTGCAATCGCGCGTCCTAGATCAGACACTGAATCTTGCATTCATTTTGAATATGCTCTTATCAACGCCATCGTGACGTCATTAGGAGTTATATTTGCTAGCTGATTTTTAAAAAGATAAAGGCCACTTCATTAGTGTCGTAAGACTTAATATAAATGTAGAAACTCGCTGTAGTGCTTGATGTGACTAAATTTAGTTCGTTGCTGGTTTCTCTTGTTACTTTGTTTTCTTCTGTTGAATTTGAGTCATATTCAAATGAAGTCATACGGTGTCGATAATCGAATGCCTTGATCTCTATAAAATGTCGTAGATTCCAGCTGAATCGTTCCTAGATAACAATAATAAGCCAACTTTTAGCCTAACAATTACTGCGACTACAATATGTGAGTCACCTTTAAGTACAAAAGGTACCGAATGTCATGTTGACCTATTGCTATCGTTTTTCGTCCGTCGTGACATTTTCAACTCTTTCTTAAGAACCCTTGGACGGATTTCAAACAAACTTAGCAGGAAGCAACCCAATGGAAAGGCGTTTAAGATTTTTACACGTCATCGAGTTATCTCCCCCGGGGCCCCATTGGAGTCCAAAAAGAGGCAAGAAAGGGCACGCCTTTAAAAATCTTCTTGTCATGAGCCGGCTGTCGGGTTGGATTCACATTTGGTAGGGTAAATCAGGCCAATTTCGGACGCATTCCAATAGCGCCCGCCTTTATCGTTGCTTACCATTCTGAACTTGTGGAGGTGACGTATTGTGACATCCCTTTAAAAGTAGACCTACTTTAGTTTCGCATTTCCATGCAAAGGAAAAAATATTCCGAAAAGACAAAAGACGCGCAGTATAATTAGGACAGCGTAGTTGAATGTCGGGCACATAAACGTATAAATTCGGACATGATTGTTCCTACAGTGAAAACTCAGACACGATTTTTTCTAATAGTGAAAGCTCGGACATCAATATTTTCTTGAATTCAGATGTAAATCAAGGGTGTTATTACCACTACGCACGACATGCACGTGCGTAGCAAACAATTCAGTTTCTCAAATAAGAATTCATAGATACTTCTGGGTGATCAAAACATTAAAACCACAGTGTATTAAAGGTAGGTATCTGAAATCTAGATAAGAAAAAAATGTTTATCGCCAAAATATACGCTTAATACTTAAATTTGAGTCAGATATTGTCGTCGCGGAATTCTGAAAGGCTTAAAGTGGCCTTTTTTGGTTATTTGGGAAAGGTTCAGCGAAAGTCCGGGTTATTTTTAGATTTTTGGCGAATCCTCATGATTTTCTTTGCATATGACCCTCAGTAAACGGAAGATAAACGACCTCTGAATTAGGCATAACTATTTTTCGGAATATTGTATTAAATTAGTATACGAGAGGGATTAAGAATAATAAAAAAGAATTGTGACATGAAAAAACATCGATACCTACCTTTAAAGCTGTAGTTTCGATTTTTTGGTTGCACACAAACCAATATCAACTTTAATACCTGTGGACTACCTTGTTCGAGTCCGTTCGTGTCCCCGACACCAAACCCTCACCCTTTGCGTATTCAGGAATCCAGCGTGACCTGTACGTGCGTATTATTTTAATAATCCTGAATGTCCTGAGTTATACCATTTTTTCTATCTTTCAAGATCTTAGACTTAAAGGGAGGTATCGATGTTTCTGAAACCTAGATAAGAATTTTTTTTCAATCGCCTAAATATACGCTAAAACGGACGTTTAATACTTAAATTTGAGTCAGATATTGTCTTCGCGGCGATCTGAAAGGTTAACAGTGGCCTTTTTTGGTCACATAGGAAAGGTTTTGGTTGGAGTGACTGCCCTTTGAAGTACATGTAAACAAAATGATACGAGAAGAAAATTGAAAATACTAAGGAAATAAGGTAGAAACTGCCATTACAAACGAACTCGCATCACAATCAATATAAGAGGTATTTGCTGATACAAGGTTATTCTGGAATTTTGACATTTTGATGAGTTTGAGAAAAGCGATATAAACTATATAGAGAAAGAAGGATCACTGATGCGTGAAGCCAGTTAACTCAGTAAAACCGCTTCGCTCGATTTTTAGTTGAGGCCCGTCATGGGTGTTGATATTGAAGTATGGCGTGGTAGAATAGGGTGCTTCATTATGCCAAGGAAGAAAGGTCGAAGTATTATTGGTGGAATAACATTGAGATATGGAACTATATCTCTCAGTATACGGGTATTGCTCTTTCTATTGCTCGCTACCGAATGTATTGAACTTAACCCAGGACCTACAAACACTAGTAAAGAAACAAGAAAAACGAGAGGTTCGGCAAGAGGGTCGAAAAATATAAAAGATATTTCCGTAAACCCAATTGAGTCTGAAACACCAGAAATCAGTTCTCAAAGCATAATTAGTCCTCAACCTGGCTCAACATCAGGAAATACGCATCATAGACAACAAAATCTAGAAACTTGGTTAAATGCAGACAATGGACGTCGCAAACAAAACAAAGAAACAACACAAAATACAGAAGATAAAGATGATCAATACTCATCAGGATCTGAAACAGGAGACGAACTTCTAACTAGTGATGAGCGACTTGGTGCCGATCGTGATCAAACTGGATCGACCAACCTTCCACTAGACGAACTATTAGACATACAGACAAACGTGAAGCGATTAAATCGTAGATTCGATAAAATGAACTCGTCCCTGCGGACCTTATCTCAAGAAAACAAAAAGCTACAAGACGATAACATAAAACTTACCGAGAAAGTCGACACCTTACAGACCACAGTGAACAGCCTTACGGACAAATGTAATAACCTGGAGAGCCAATCGAGACGACAAAACTTACGATTCTTTAATATTCAAGAGGACGACAAAGAGACGTGGGACCAAACAGAGCATAAAATACGAACATACATTGAAAACGACTTACAAATAGACACCGAACGAGTACAGATTGAAAGGGCGCATCGACTTCCGGGAAGAAATAAACCTAGACCAATAATGGTTAAGTTTTCGTTCTACAAGGACAAGGATCGAATTCTGCAAAAATACAGAGAGCTGTCCCGCGAAACAAGAAACACAAGAATCCCTTTCGACCCAAATAAGATACATGTAAGTGAGGACTTTCCCGAACACGTGAGAATGACAAGAAAATTACTACAACCTTTCTTAAAGGAAGCTATAGACAAGGGCAAGCAAGCTTATTTTCGATATGATCGGCTTATAGTAGACCGTAAAACCTATGTTTTCAGCAAAGAAACCCAAAAACCAGAACTATTGTATGTTTAGGATGTTGGCCAAGGCCCACGAAGTATTAACTATAACGAAAACAATTTAAGCCATAAAATCTTAAATAAGAGTGAAAATGAGGACTCATCCTACATACGATATGAAGAATTTGTGTTAAAAATTTGTTCTTGGAACATAGGGGGATTGAGCAAATACAATAATGATATAGAATTTCAAAAGTTTTGTACTACATACGATATTATCGGGTTCTGTGAGACTTGGGCTTATACCCCCGAACAACTCGAGGGTATACTCCCGGGTTTCACAAGATTCGATTATATGAGAGAGAAAAAGTCGTCTGCTAGGAGAGGCTCTGGCGGGGTCAGCGTTTTCATAAATATCAAGCTAACCGAAACGGGTATTATTAAGAGGGTGTTTCATACACTGAACGATTGTGTAGTTTTGTATTTGAAACTAAGTCATTATGCTTTAAACTTTAATGACGTTGTGATAATTTTTACATATATTTCCCCAGAGTATTCTCCAGTCTATCAAAATCGTACAGAGAATGGTATTGAAGACCTTAGTGATAAGATAAACAATATTTGTTCAGAATTTCCCGATGCAAAACTGCTTATAGCAGGTGATTTCAATGCTAGAATAAAAGATATGCAAGATTTTATAGCAAATGATGATGTTTCCTTTATTAGTGGAGAAAATACATTATACCCAGGTGATGACTTTTCTATGCCGCGCAATTCGAAAGATTGCGAATATAATCGGTTTGGGCTGTCTTTAATTGACTTATGTTGTTCTCACAATGTCCATGCTTTAAATGGGCGAATGCACGGAGATATTGAAGGAAATTTTACATGCATTGCAAACGACGGTGCAAGTATAGTCGACTATATTTTATGTTCTACAGATCTTTTCAATTTTGTTTCGGATTTCACTATTGTAAATAAGGATACTTCAGATCACTTCCCTTTGCACTGCATATTAAAATTCCGGTTTAACTGTCATGAAAATTCTATAGTCACTGACAAAAGTGAAACAGATGAATGTAGAAATGTTTGGACAAAATATAAATGGAATGATGAATTCAAAGAGAATTTCATTTGCTTATTTAATGAAAAATTTAGTATTTTTAAAACAAAAATTACAAATAGTAACTATTCAGCTAGACATTATTTGAAGGATTTTCTAGACATTTTACGATATTCAGCCACTAATATGAAATGTAAGGAAAAATGTAATGTTCTTTCTTCAAATTATTTCCCTGACTGGTGGGACAAAGATTGTTATCATCTTAAACACAAGAAAACATTATCTCTTCGTAAATTTCGTATGACTAACGATAGAATTGATTTGCTATCATACAAAGTTGATAGAAACAGATTTAAGAATACGTGTAAGTTGAAAAAAATAAATAGCCAATTACGTAAAAGAAGAGCAATAGAAAGGACCCTAAAAAGTTTTGGGAAATTCTAAAATCTACCAATATGAAAACATATAACAACAAAAATCCAATTTCAAGTAGACAATGGTTTTCTCACTTTGAAAAATTGTTAAACGATAAAGACAATAACAGTATAGAGTACGACACAGGCTCAAAGGATATTATACAAAACTTATTGGAATATCATAATTGTGATATTCTAAACCAACCAATACATAATGATGAAATTGTCAAAAGTATTGAATCCTTAAGTAATAACAAATCGCCAGGACCGGATGGTATTTGTGCCGAAGTATATAAATTCACATTAAATGAGATTCTTCCATATCTGAACAAATTATTTAACGAGATTTTCGATAGTTGCAGCGTACCAGATGATTGGTGTTACAGTATAATTTCGCCTATCTATAAAAGTGGGACTTTAGATAATCCTAATAATTATAGAGGAATCTCTTTAATTGATTGTATAAGCAAAATTTTTGTTAAAATATTAGTCAACAGACTCACAATCTGGTGTGAAGAAAATGAAATAATCCATGAAGCTCAGGCGGGATTTCGTAAAACGTACTCGACAATCGATAACTGTTTCACTTTAATGGCGTTAATTCAAAAGTATATTTCAAAAAAGAAAGGAAGATTTTACTGTGTTTTCATAGATTATGAGAAAGCGTTCGATAAAGTTCAACATAATAACTTGTGGGATGCATTACGAAGAAAGAGTGTCAGTGGAAAGTTTTTGCTTACTCTTCAATCTCTTTATAGTAAATTAAAGTCGTGTGTGAAAGTAAATGATAAACTTACACCATATTTCGATTGTACTGTTGGTACCCGGCAAGGGTGCACCGGAAGTCCTCAAATTTTCTCCATTTTCATTAATGATCTAATTCGATTTTTCGAAAATAAATTTGAAAGGGGAGTATTTGTTGCAGATGAAATAAGAGAATTGAATCTTCTTCTTTTTGCTGATGACGTGTCATCCTTTTCCGACACTGTAGTCCAATTACAAAGGCAAATTGACGGTATTGCTGATTTCTCAAATACCGTCGGCATGAAAATTAACAGTAATAAAAGTAAAATAATCGTTTTTAGAAACGTTGGAGTTTTAAAACCAAAAGAGAAATGGAATTATCAAAACGAACCTATAGAAGTGGTATCTTGGTATAAATATTTAGGTCTTTACTTTTCGTCAAAACTGGCGTGGTCTAAAACTCATGATATGCTCTCTCGCCAAGCCTTAAAGGCTGTTTATCATATATTGAGAACACGGAAAAACTTTGGGTTTATTGAAGTTCGCGACATGTTCAAAATTTTCGATTCAATAGTACAACCTATTCTCTGTTATGGGGCCCAGATATGGGGATATACTGTTGTTCAAAAGATCGAGCGCATTCATATAAAATTTTGTAAGAGGGTCTGTTATTTATCCGATAATACTAGCGATTTTATGGCTCTTGGGGAGTGTGGCAGACTACCAATGAGTACTGTTTATATGCCTATTTGCATTAAATACTGGTTGAAATTAATTCGCATGGAAAATCATCGTTATCCTAAACAGTGTTACTTAATGTTGAAAAGATTGGATTCGTCAGGTAGATATACATGGGCAACTTCAATAAAACAATTGCTTTACTCTAACGGATTTGGTTATGTTTGGATCAGCCATGATGTTGGAGATGATGAAAATTTCCTAAAAGTGTTTAAACAACGTATTTTAGATTGTAGTATTCAAAATTGGTTTTCAAATGTGGAAAATAGTTCAAAAGCATTGGTATATAAAGAATTTAAATCAGCACTAAATCCAGAAAAATACATCGATTTTGATATTTCATATTCATACAAAAAAATATTATCCAATTTTAGATGTTCAAATCACGAATTAATGATCGAAAAGGGACGACATCTTGGAATTGACCGGGGATTTCGCTATTGCCCCCTATGCCAAAAGAATAATATTCTAATTACTGAAGATGAATATCACCTATTCTTTATCTGTCCAGCTTATGAAACAAAGAGGATTGAATTATTTAAAAAAGGTTGGTTAAGTCATAGGAATAGAGATAATTTTTTCACGATTATGGAAATCAAAGATCTACCAACAGCCAAAATTGTGGCAAAATATTTACTAGAAGCGTTCGAAATTAGAAAAATTAAGAATACAAAATAACCAAATTGAATAAATATTTAGATATTAACTACAATTACATTTATTATAACTAATACTATATTGTTGAGACTCAAAAGAACTGTATCATTGAGCCGGTTATCTTGGGTACCAAAAGTGTGGGTAAAAAGTTTAAAAAGTCAATTCATAGAGATTCTGACCCTTTTTAATTTTGGTATTTAGATATAACTCAATTATGGTTGCTTAAAAGATACCCATTATTTATTGTCGATTTGCATCATTATGATTCTATATGTCACTCCTGTAGTTTGTTAGGGTAATTGTATTGATGTAGAAGGGCCGGAGGCCTATATACTACAATAAACTATTGTATTGTATTGTATTGTATTGGTTCAGCGGAATTCAAGGTTATTTTTAGATATCGCGGAATTTGGATGTCGACACCGCATGGCTTTAATTGCATATCACCAAAAGTCAACGGAAGGTAACTAATTGACAAGCGAAACAATCAATGTCCTAAAGTATGTCACATCAAATGGTTAGCGCAAAACTATGGTAAGTGTCTTTACTCGTGTGAATGCTTTTGCCAGTAATCGACTGATCTTGACTGAATTGAAGACCGGCTAGCGAACAATACACCTGATGTCGTATTGATGACGTATTGATTGAGCAAATTCAAATTGAATATGGGATTCCGGTGTTTCAGCCAGAATGCGACCTTGCGAGATTCCCGCTAAGGAATAATCATTCCGTCACAAAATTTGACGCTAAAAATCCAGTCTGGTCTCAAAAATCCGTTTTCGCGTAAATAATTGCGCCAGAGTACGAAAGTCCGTGGAACAGTTTGAAAAGGTACAAAAAATCAGTGGACGAAAGCACTTAACTCACTGGTTTACAGGCAGTAGTAAAGGTCTCAGTCTACAGTTTTCCCCCACGACAGGAGTTCTTGACCGTGAATGTCCTGTACTGTATTCTATTTAATCTATAAATCACTATCCTGCTAAAGAAGAAACATGTTCTTTGTCAGAGTAGGATGTAAAACTATTGAAAAAATACAACAAATCCTACTAGTATCCTATATAGATGACAAAACTGAAGGTTTATGGATATGCGGCATGGTCGACAAAAGTCGGCGAAAATGGGTAATTTCATGCTACGCAAGAGTTGCAGCACAGGTCAAATTGGAAATGACGGCCCCAAAACGACTTTGCTTTTCGGACAGTAAAATCATTATGAAGTCAGTCAATGCAGTCAAAAATACCATGATTCTAGCTACTTTTTTCAGCATCGCGGCCCATATCCTACCATTCAAGAAAAGCCTGCACAAACGACAAAAACCCAAAGTTCTACCACATGGCCCTTCTGGTCACACGACAACTGATGCTGTGTAAAAGAACCGTGAACCTTTAATTTCGCATTTGCAAATGGTCTTTTTTTCACATTTTTGAATTATTTGAAGCAACAGTATCAACCTTTACCTTCAAAAATGACCTTTTCCTTATATTTGAGAAATTTACCATCGAATATTTCCAACAAAACTGTAGACTGGCACCTTAAGGAGAATAAAAGTTTTATTCCTGAATGTCAATAATCCAAATACTTATACTTGAGGTAGTCTCTAGTTGATTTAGATCACCAGCATTAAAAGCATTTACTTAAATGTACCAAAAACACTGAAATTAACCCTTCTGCCAAATGGCTCATTTTATCCCATTTTACTGTTTGAATTTCAATTACAGTCAGGCCTTACCAAATGGTGATTATTTCAAGTTTTACCTCTAATGAATACTTCTTCACGCCTGAATGGTATTCTAGAACACTAAGTGACTCCTTCAATAAGTTCTTGATGCACCTTGGTGCAAAATCATGTTTAAGAAATGAATTATCGGCTCTTACCTAGGTAAAAATTCTATGAATCTTCACAGTTTAACTGACTTTTTAATCATTTCAGCAAAATGCAAAGCAAAACTTTCCCATTAACCGAGAGCAAAGGATTCAATAAGTAAACTCAAGGCCAAGTTAGTAGTTTAAATGAAGATAAGATGTCATTAAGCCACAAACAGGTATGTAGTCACAGTACAAGGGAGGTAATCCAAATTTTCAAACTTGAGTTCCCTTTCTTATTTTCAATTGGTCGTAGACAAATTTATATAACCATAAATTCGAGATTGTGTCGCTGCAATTTACCAAAACTGCCTTTAGCCCAACTGGACGTTTATTCTGACGGGAAAACAGAAAAAAATCATTTCATTTTACAAGAGAAGAATTATCAAAAGGAATAAAGGAAAACTGGACGGTCACACGCTTTAAAGATGAATGCTTCAAGGATTTTCCGCTAGTGATGAACGCGTCTTACCAACCCTTTCTTTCAATCATATCGAGATGTAAACAAAGATGATACTGCCAAATCACTTGCATTGTTAGGATGTAACCTGATATTCTAACTGATAGTGTACATACTAATTGGCCTAAATGGTCATTTTCATCTACAAAAACATCCAGAAAACAAAAAAAATATACCAGGTCTCACTTTCTATGTGGACTTAGTCAAGCACACTAGGATTTTTTGAAAAGTAAAAAAGTGATTTTGGAATGCAACTATGTCAAATCCATTCAACAGGACAAAGATTAGCTGTAATAGAGCATACAGAAATAGAGCCACTCAGTTCAAGAGGGGTTCGCGCCAACCCAGGAACTAAAATGTGGAGCGTAATATTGCACCAGAGCCCATAGCTTCGACCTCGGGTTGTAGCGAAGCAAGACGACCAAGACGACATCGACCCACCAGCCAAGAGGCAAAGGACTTGGCTGAAATGTCAACTTCTTCGGACCTGCCTTACTCTCTTCGGCCGAAACATTTTCCCGAACAGGATGGTTTTGAGATTGAAAACGCAAAAATTGAGGAAAATGTAATAGTCGGGATAAAAAAATGTGGTGGAACTGGTGGAAAAAACGCATAGCTTTACATGCAAGAAACCAAGAGTAAGCGTGGATGTTGTTGACCGAATTGGTCTATGTGTTTCATTTGCCGTGAAGTGTAGTTCATGTAGTTTAAAGCTGGAACCCATCCGAATGTCTGATACCATAAAGAAGGCCAGGGGCCCACCTGCTGGTGCTTTAAACGAAATGGTAGTGTTACCCACACTTAAAACAAAAATTGGACTAGCCGACATAACAACCGTTCTTACATGTTTGAATATCAAGGCACCCAGTAAGTATTCAATGCAGCTGAATTTCAATTCAATGTGTGATAAAATGACAGATTTGAATGAAAGGAAAATGGAATAAACCAGGAGTACCTTAAACATGTGACCTCTTTACTTCAAACCGAAACTGGAATTGATGCTCAGTATGCTGTTTCATACCCAAGTCGTCCGCGAGGTGGCATCGAAAAAGCGGAACAGAGCGTTGCTCCCCTTGTAGAGCATACAACGAAAAGGAAGATTCCTATTGCAGTTGGCGTAGCTAATAAATTTTATCGATAAAAGGGCTCTGACCATACCAACAGGTCAAATAAGGCTTAACTGTCACCACGGATGCCAGCACGCAACTAAGTAAAGCCATGCAAGACTACAGAGCCGATACAAAATCAAAAATAGATCACCAAGTTTGTTTTATCCATAGGGGCCGGACATTCCAAAAACACATCCGAGCTATGCACTTGACCAGCATACCCAAAACCTACGACAAACAAATGTACCAGCAAAATCTGGCCAGCTGCATAAGAATCAGAGTCCGACTGGAGCTTGATAAGGCCCGGGCAGTTTCAAAGAGCGACAACACATTCATTCGTGCTGGTTCAAGTGCCATCCTTACAATAATGAAATGCTTTTCTGGCATGCATCATCTTTGCAGAGAATTCCCACCTAGCTACCTACTCAATAAATCACCTACCATATTGGGTGCATGTACAATTCAGTAAAATGGAGCTCTGCTTAATACAGAATGAAATTAACAAAGTTTTTAATGAAGAGAGCCTGATAAGCATGCGGAAACTATTCAACACTAATCACCGCGAAAGCTTCCATTCAACCTTGTACCGACTGGCACCCAAGTCAGTTTGTTACACCCGCAACTTTGAAGCCATGTGCCATTCTGCTTTGCACTCGCGCTCTATAGGACACCCCCGATCAATGGTTAGAATAGCTCAAACAGTCAGATTAAGGATTTATAAACAATCGAGATTCTACAAGCAGCTTAGATTAAAGGAATCTCAAAGACGGTATGACTCAGAAAGGCAGGCCTCTTCACATTATAAACAACAAAGGTACTTCTTGCGGAAAAGAAAGTCACACAGCTATTTATTCACTGATTCTGTGACCAGTAATTGCTTCTCCGTCTGCTTCTGAACATAACTATTGTCTTGTTTCATGAAGATGAAACAAAACATAACTGAATTTGTCACAAAAAGTTAAACAATACAAACCGAATAAACCAAATGAAACTTTCTAGAAACAGTTTTTGTTTTCGAAAAATTCAACAGAACAGATTCTTACCGTGTCCAAACGACATCATTTCAAACCCCGATGGCCAGTGCATTCACCATTTTGTTGGCATATTTTCCTTGCATTGTTTACCAATGTAGTCTCATAGGACAGGTGTTCTATATTTAAACAAAGTTTATTGTGGCAAGTGTGAGAAACATACATGGACCTACACAACCGCATCTGATCATTCTGTACAAAGAACATTAGCCGGTGAACCAGCAGTTTCAACCGTTTACCATTGATGGTGACCCGATATATACCATATCCGTATACATCAGTGGGACCGGTCCAAACTACACATTCACCCCTAGACACTACAGACTTGTCGAGAAGAACAGGGCGTATTTTATGTCTACTTTCTGGACCCAATCACGAACTAAAGAAGGCACTGGCCATTATAGGGGTAGGATAAATTTATTTCTGCAATATCAAGAAAAGCAATTTTTTTACCAAAAAGGTGAATTTAAGCTTTTCAAATAATGAAAACGAAATGAAAAACAATAAACAAAATTTTCTTTTTTAGCTATTTGCAAGAAAATTTCCAATTTTTCATAAATCCCTTTTTCTGTGAATTACCTCCCTTGTTCAAAGAGATATTTTTGAAATGCAGCAGCTTTGTGGGCATTGGACTGGCCATTTTCTGCATGATGAATAAATAAATATTCAGATTTAGGGTCATTATACTAAAAAAAAGTTCAAAAAATAAATAAATAAATTACCAACTCACCTCTTAAGGTCTCAGTCCCCTCGTCTGGAATTCTTGACCGTGAATGTCCTGCACTGCATTCTGTTAAATCTCCAATAGAAGAAACATGTTCTTTGACAGAGTAGGATGTAAAACTATTGAAAAATACAATAAATCCTACTAGTATCCTATATAGATGACAAAACTGAAGGTTTATGGATATGCGGGATGGTCGACAAAAGTCGGCGAAAATGGGCAATTTCATGCTACGCAAGAGTTGCAGCACAGGTCAAATTGGAAATGACGGCCCCAAAACGACTTGCTTTTCGGACAGTAAAATCATTATGAAGTCAGTCAATGCAATCAAAAATACCATGATTCCAGCTACTTTTTTCACTCTCGCGGCCCATATTCCTATCATAAAAAAAACCAAAACTGCACAAACGACCAAAACCCGCAGTTCTACCACATGGCCCTTCTGGTCACCCGACAACTGATGCTGTGTGAAAGAGCCGTGAACCTTTAATTTCGCATTTGCAAAAGGTCTCTTTTTCACATTTTTGAATTATTTGAAGCAACATGCCCACCTTTACCTTCAAATATGCAGTCAAAAATGACCTTTTCCTTATATTTGAGAAATTTACCATGGCCATTTCGAATATTTCAAACAAAACTGTAGACTGGCACCAAAAGTCAATATTTATTCTTTTCATATTACCGGTCTGGTTCCCGGCTTGTCTGATTCTATCATAAGGATTCCCAAGCCGTTTAAAAAATTCAATGCAATGAATTTCGTCTTGCTTACGTTGACCTGGAAAACGAAAAGAAGGATCACATATTTATTCCCCTGTCCTTATCTGCATGTACTGACCTCTTTACCCCCCCCCACCCCACCGCTTTCCCACCATGGCAAATGTGACCAGGCCATATTCAGGACTGGAGGGGACCACTGTTGGATTCCAATGGTTATACGTACCGAGTGAACGACCCAATATTCTTCGTAACTGTCTCGGCTAAAAATAGATTAATTAAATACCCTTGTTTATTCAGATGAACGACCTCTAATTTAAGCAAAACTACTTTTCAGAATATTGAATAAGAATAATCAAAATCTGTGACATGAAAAAAAAATCGATACCAACCTTTAAGACAATAAAATATAAAATTAGTATGCACGTATTTGCAGACTGATCTTATTTTATACTATATACTAAATCGTTCATCAATTTGTAAGTGTTTAATTCTTAATTTGACAAATTGATACGAATGCATGTAATTTGAATACATTGTGTATCGTATTCGACATGTCAAACACTGATTTACAGGAATAGATCTAATTCACACGGTCATGGGTTCCATTGAGATCGTTTTGCTTTTAATACACATATGAGCCCTTGTGTGTTGCATTTTAAACTATTCCACATGCGCGCAAAGTAAAGACTAAGACAAGCTTGTCACAGTCTTATCAGAATATCTATAGCTATTGATTAGAATTTTTCTTAGTGAATATTTTATTTGATGTACTGTATGCCTGTCCAGGCTGATCAATATTCGCACATGTGAAACTCTTGGAACGGTCTCACTGACTCATATATCCTCCACAATCCTAGCCCAGTTCAGAAGACTGATCATTACCCTGGACGGACACGGTTCTAGAACACGCGTTTACAACTTCTTTCCCATTACTTAACTGAAGTGCAATGTAAAACTAATCTCAACTATATCTTAATATGAAAGAGGTTTCAGTTTATTTCCAGGATGAAAAGGTATTTTCTTAAGATGAACACGTATGGTATGGGTAGGCTGTGAGTATTTTACTGACTAGATGACCAACTTAAGACATGTCGAAAATCAAGCAAGTTATAGACTACATTTGGGAATGAATACCCCCTCTCTTTTTTAAAGATTTACCAACACGTTAGATTAAAAAGTGACAACAGGATATTGATTTTTTATATCCATGTTAGAAAAGATGTTTTATTTATAATGTTTTATTTATAATGTAAGAGAAATTAGTTTAAACATATTTTATTTGCATAAATAAACATTTGTACACTGAAAATTATAATGAAATACTAACTTCATGCAAAAAGGATGAGAACGGAAGCAGAGCTTATATTGTTCTTCTCCTTCATAATGTTCAAAAGATGTACGACTGTTTAAATCATTCCTTTGTTATTGCATAATGCAACTATTTCGGTAAGAAGAAGAAAATGCTTTGAGGGTTTAATAAAGAATAGGGAGGTCATTAAACAAAGCAAAAGGAAAAAAAGATGAAGATAGGCAATAAGGGTGTTCATTGAGTGACTTATTGTTGTATTTATCTGCTAGTGCTATTTCTTACTTACGAACGCGTTCTTGTATCAATAGAGTTAAAAGCGTTTACTTTCTTTAATATATCTTTGGACTTCCAGGAAGATTTTTTCGTTGTCTTGGAAGGTCAGATCATCATTACCAAATAAAAGAGTATCAATATCAATGTTAATCAAATCTGAAAGATTATTGTAAAGGGCGTTCCTAATAGAGTTATACTTATTGCATCTAAAAAAGTAGTGTTCACTCGACTCTATCCCTCCGCAGGTACACAAAGGGGAGTCAACAATGTTTCTATTAAATAAATGGTGGTTTAAAGAACTGCATTTATTTCGAATTCTAGTGTGAATGACCTGGAGCTTCCTTTCTCCAATAAAGTACAGCTTTTTAGGGACTGGTTTATTTCTATTTAAATAGTTTTTGAAAAGAGATAAAGAGTCTTGGTTCCTTATTTCTATTGGTAAGTTGTTCCATTCCTCAATAACAGAAGGAAGAAACGATCTTTTGTAAAGCTCCGTTCTACATGAAGGGACTCTGTGATTAATGGATCCTCGAAGATTGTACGAAGATGTAGTTTCAGTTCTTTGAGGGACTAATTGGCTCAGGTTGCTAGGACTCAGACCTTTAACCATTTTAAAATATAATATTAATTTATGTTTCCGCCTCCTTTCGTGAAGTGATTCCCAACCTATCTCGACATTAAGATCGGCGATAGAAACTAATTTCGAGCAGCCAGATACGATTCTAGAAGCTTCTGTTTGAATTTTATCAAGTTTATCTTTAAGATATTTAGGACAGTTGTCCCATACTACATCTGCATATTCTATTAATGGACGTATAAATGAAAAGTAAATAGTCTGAAGAGAGTTCCTGTCTAAACACATATTTAGAGATCGCATAATATTTAATCTTTTCCAAGCCTTATCAATCGAGTTTTTAATATGATAATCCCAGGTACCATCATCAGATATATAAATTCCTAGATGTTTGTGGTTTTGTACAATTGGTATTTTCATATTTGCCATGTATAGATCTGGATGCGCAGGTTTTTTATTTTTACGACTTATAACAAGAGACTCTGATTTTAGTGGGTTAAATTTAACAATCCATTTTTTCGCCCAGTCATTAATTTTATCAATATCAGATTGCAATTTCTCACCGCAAGTATCAGGATTATCAATTTCAAGGGCTAGGCTAGTATCATCTGCAAATAAATTTACATTTGAATCTAAGTTGACAACTATGTCGTTTATATAGATTAAGAAGAGCAATGGACCCAAGATTGATCCTTGCGGCACTCCGGCTTTTAGTATACATTTATCAGATACACTTCCGTTTAGAACAACCCTTTGATACCTTTCAGATAGGTAATCATTAAACCAATCCAAAAGTCTTCCTTTAACTCCCGCACGATTTAATTTAAATAACAGTCCTTTGTGCCAAACTTTATCAAATGCTTTGCTAACATCAAAAAAAATCATACGGAACTCATGCCCGTCGTCTAGGGCTTGACAAATTTTATTGTAAATTGAAACAGTTTGGTTCACAGTAGAATCTTTTGGTAAGAAGCCGGATTGAAAGGGGGTGAAAAAATTGTTCTGTAACAGGTAAGAGAAAACATGGTCATAAACTATTTTTTCAAAAACCTTTTCAATAGTATTGAGAAGGGAAACCGGTCTGTAGTTTGAAGCGATGGATGGATCCCCACTTTTAAAAATAGGGCATACATTTGAAAACTTCCATGATGAGGGTAACGTAGTTAAACTTAAAGATGCATTAAAAAGATCACAAAGAGGTATAGCAAGGGGTAGAGCCGCTTCTAATAAAAGCCTATTGTGTATCCCATCCGGACCAGATGCCTTTCCTACGTCTAGATCTTTTAAAATATTAAAAACTTCATCCGGGAATACTTCAAAAAATTCTATTCCAGTCTCATTTTCTTGGTGCGGATCAACTGGTAATGTATTAGCAGCATCATCAATGCGCGATTGACTCGCAAAGAAATTGTTCAATAAATTTGCTTTTTCAGCATCATCTGATAGTAACGTATTATTGTTTTCATCAAAGAGAGGAGGAATTTCAGACTTATTTGCTTTAGACGGTTTCATAAATTGTTTTAATGTTTTCCACCAGTCGCGAGAGGTCAACCTACCTGAGTTTAGATTCGATGCTAGTTTTTTAAAATGTTCGTTCTTTCTCTGTCGAATTAGATCAATAATTTCATTTCGAAAAGCTTTAAATTTCTTCCAATGGTGTGCACTATTAGTTTGCCTAGCTTTTCTGTACATTCTTTTTCTTTGTCTTATCTTCAGTTTGATATCAGAAGTTAACCACGGAGGCTCAAAAGTCTTGACAGTTACAGTTTTATTTGGTATGAACATGGCTGCTTTTTGCATTATTATGTGTGTGAGGTTGCTCGCATATATATCGATATCAACATTTTTTATGGTGTTCCAGTCAAAGTTAAAAAGTGCTGACCTAAATGCATCATAATCTCCAACACCATACTTCCAAATTGACCTTCTAAATGATTTATTTTTAGGTTTAATAAAATTAAAAACGCCAAATATAGGACAGTGGTAGCGAACATGATTTTCAAGACAAGGTTCACCGACTCCTGATACAAGAATGGATGCCTTATTAGATACAATGAGGAGGTCGATTATCGATGAAGAATTTTCTGTAAAGTGAGTCGGTTCAGTAATGCATTGAGATAAACTAAACTGTGTACAAAGAGAGTTGATTTTATTAAGATAAATTGGGTTCCGCTGGTTCCAGTTAAAGTCACCTGTTATTATGATGTCTTGAATATTTGTGTCGATTGCAAGACCAAAAGAGTCTTCGATTAATGCATTATATGCTACGGGCGAATTAGGGGGTCGGTAGAATACACCATACAGTAAGTTTTTATTATTGCCTAACTTAATATGTAACCAAACACACTCTAATCCATGTATTTCAAGGTCACGCCTTCTCACATATGACAAGTTACTTTTAACATAGACGATAACCCCGCCGTAAGAATCAAGATCTCGATCCTTCCGTTCTGGATAGTGAAAAGAGGGAAAGTATAGGTTTGACGACGGGAAATCCTCATTGAGCCATGTTTCGGAGAACGAAATTACATCAAATTTGGAAAACTCTGTATATAAAATATCGACCTTATTTCTAATGCTTTGAACGTTATAATGTACTGTTGAAAGATGATTAGGGTAATTAAGAAAATTATACAAATCATAAGTGCAAGGTGAAGATAACTCTTCACGAATCAGGGGACCAGGATTCGGATGCACATCGCCTGACAAATTAACTAGTAGCATGATCCACAATGCGAGCACAGTTATTACTGAAAGAACTGTTGGTAGTGAAAGTAGTGGTAAGAGAAATTGAGTTTGCAATTATTCATGAAGTATGTTTGCTTTTTATTTTCTTTGATCTTTTGGCCTGTTTTTCTTCTTTCTTTTCCTGCAGTATCCTTTAGTGTTGTAATATTTCATCTGAGGTAAGGATAGTGTGACTTGTTTTTTTTTTTTTTTTTTTTTTTTTTCTTTTTTTTGTCACCCTAGTTTTAAATTATGGGCGCGATTCTATTTTCGGGGGGGGACGTCATCGATTTTTACGGATACACTTAAATTAGTACCAGAAGTATGAGTTTGTTCTTGATTGCTCATGATGACTTCACCGGACGTAATGAGGTGAAAAAGCTGCGAAGGATCGCTGAAATCAATCATTAGTATGTTTTGAGCATTATCTGTGTTTGCAAAATCAGACGAACTCTCTAGAATTTGAGAATTCTTAGAATCCATTGGAACTGTCTCTATCGTTTCCAGATTCTCGTTCGGGGTTTGTACTGGTACGAGTTGCGTTGCCACGAGAATTTCTACTTGATAATCCTGCTCACTCTGGCATATCGAAGAAGAAGCATAGTTTATGGAGTTGACACTGACATCATTTTGATATTGGACTGAGTGTTCATCTGTGAAAAGATGATTTGAACTTTAGTTTGCGCTTGGTTGTTCGGTTAGCTCTATATGTTCGGATGCGAGACACATTTTTATATCGCGCAGATGCATTTTTTATCTGTTAAGTCAAATGAATGCTTAAACCACTACTCCCCAATTACATCCGTGATCCAGCTATTCACGTGGTAGTTCCGAATAGTACCTGTTGGAGCATCTGCAGTTTTAAAGCCATATAGAGATTTTACAGTCTTCCCTTTCGTTATTACAAGGGGAGTCATTGAGCGGCCGGAACCGTTTACACAAGCCATGATAGTCAGAATGCTCGACTTTTGACTCGTTTTGCGTGGTGCCTTTTTCAGTTACTATCTTGAGAGGCGAGTGTTCAAAATGTAGGCCTGTCCCATCACAATTCCAAATTTCATCTCCATTTACACCAAATCTGATTCTAATGTATCAAAGTATTTGTCTACAACTGTTTTGTTAAGCATTCTTGCCCTAACCAATGACAATTTCTCTGGTTTCCTCAAAGTTATCTCCGGATGGCGACGTTTGAGTCCCTCCCACCAATCCTTTCCGGCTCTGAAATTTTCATAGTTTAATTGTATCTTGCCTCTTTTGCAGAGGATGAAAGTCCTGGAAAGAATCTGTTTCCTGCTCAGTCTGACACCCATCCTCGCTCCTGACTTTACAAACTCTATAATTCTTTCTTCAACGTCTCGAGGTATAGCTGGTGGCCTACCTAGGGTCACTGGTTTCGATGTATCGATACGACCAGAAATGCGATCTCCTAGGGTACTCTTTGGAATCTCATATACAGCTGATGCTTTTCTTATCGAATATCCCGATCAAATAGCTTGAAGTGCTTTTTCAATAGTCTCCTTATTGTAACTTACTGTCTTCCCCCGCTTTTTGGGTACACGAAGTATAGAAGACATTGCTGATAGCGAAGAGAAAAAAGCAGTAAATATGCGACAATGAGAGGCCATTAGTATAATGAAGGCAAGAATAAAAAAAGAAGCAACCATGCACAGCGTAGATGAAAGACGCTTAGTATGCAAAGCAAGAAAAGGAGGTCATACTGAGACGACGAAAAATGCTGAGTACATTGTATTTTAAGAGCAAGAAAAAGAAGTGTCAATTAAAGTCGCCAAGAACGCTGAAAGCAAGAAAAAAAAGAAGCGACAGTTGCTATGACGAAAGGCTTACTGTTGAAAGCATAAGAAAAACACACATCTCGATGATAAAAGACACTTAGAATCCTGACAACAAGAAGAAAAGCACCCATTGCGAGTATGAAATAAGCAAAGAATGCTGAAAGCAAGAAAAAGGAAGCGACAATTGCTACGATGAAAGACACTTTCAATCACGGTTGAAAGCAAGAAAAAACAACAACAAAAAAACCACCATTTCGACGATAAAGGCGCTTAGAATATTGACAGACGGAAAAAAGGACCCATTGCGACGGTGAAATACGCTAAGAATGCTGAAAGCAAGAATAAAAAGCGGCGATTAAAGTCGCTAAGAATGCTGATAGCCATAAAGAGAATTGCGACGACGTTGGGTATGCTGAAAGCTAGAAAATAAAAGCTACCATTGTTTGTATGAAAAACGCTGAGAAATCAGCGCACCCATTTTGACGACGAAAAATGCTGACAATTCTGAAAGCAAGGAAAAAAAGCACCAATTGTGACGGCGAAAAAGGCCAAGAGTGCTGAAAACAAGAATAAAGAAGCAACTGTGTATTTCGACGATGAGCAATCCATGTAATGCTAGAAGCAACTGTTGCAACGGTCAAGATGATTAAACTGTCTAAAGCAAGTAAAAGCCCATCATTTTCGATGATGAAAGTCGCTTAGTAGGCTGAAATCAGACAAAAAGAGGCATATATTGCGACGATAGAAGCTAAAATACCTGATTGGATTAAAGGGAGGTATCGATGTTTCCCGGATAAGAAAAATTTGCCAAACGCCTAAAATACGCTATAACGGACGCTTAACACCTAAATGTGAGTCAGATAATGACTTCGCGGTAATCTGATAGGCTTAAAGTGGCTTTTTGGGGTTGTATAGAAAAGGTTAAGCAGAATTCCAGGTTATTTTTAGATATCACGGAATTCGGTTGTCGACACCGCATGACTTCATTTGCATATGACCAAAAGTCAACAAATTGACAAGCGAAACAACCAATGTCATAAATTTTGTCACACCAAATGGTTAGCGCAAAAGTAAGGTAAGTGTCTATATTCATATTAGAACTTATGGTAGTTTTGAACTGGTCTTTACTGAATTGAAGGCTGGCTAGCGAACATAGCTACTGATGACCTATTGATGACGTTGGTTTGATGTAATTCTAACTGAATACGGGATTCCAACGGTTATACGCACCGGTTGTATGACCCAATATTCATCGCAACTGTCTCGGCTTAATCTAAAAATAGATTAACAGCCTACGTGGGCTTTTAGGGAAATACCCTTGTTTATTCAAGTAAACGACCCCTGATTTTAGCAAAACTACTTTTCAAAGGTAGGTATCGATGTTTTCTTCATGTTACAGATTTTGATTTTTCTAATTCCCTCTCATTTACTATTTTAATACAATATTCTGAAAAGTAGTTTTGCTAAAATCAGGGGTCTTTTACTTGAATAAACAAGGGTATTTCCCTAAAAGCCTACGTAGGCTGTTAATCTATTTTTAGATTAAGCCGAGACAGTTGCGAAGAATATTAAGTCATACAACCGGTGCGTATAACCGTTGGAATCCCGTATTCAGTTAGAATTACATCAAACCAACGTCATCAATAGGTCATCAGTAGCTATGTTCGCTAGCCTGTCTTTAATTCAGTAAAGATCAGTTCAAAACTACCGTAAGTTCTAATATGAATATAGACACTTACCGTAGTTTTGCGCTTACCATTTGGTGTGATAAAATTTTTGACATTGGTTGTTTCGCTTGTCAATTTGTTGACTTTAAGTCATATGCAAATGAAGTCATGAGGTGTCGACAACCGAATTCCGTGATATCTAAAAATAACCTGGAATTCCGCTTAACCTTTTCTATACAACCCCAAAAAGCCACTTTAAGCCTATCAGATTTCCGCGAAGTCATTATCTGACTCGCATTTAGGTGTTAAGCGTAAGTTGTAGCGTATTTTAGGCGATTGGCAATTTTTTCTTATCCGGGATTCAGACACATTGATACCTCCCTTTAATATCAATATGCGAACGGAGGGCACGAGTGATTTCTCAGGAAAGAATATTGTGTGATTTTTCTTACTGATTTCAACTAGTGTTTGTTAACGTTTTAAAATCGAGTCGAAATCAATCGATTCTTTACCGGAAATATTCGCTTATGTTCGGCATTGACTGTTATATGCCCATGTGCTGATGACTAATTTTTACGAACGATTTCGTTAATCTCCGTGACCTACCTAGTTGAATGAATGACTAGCGGAAGCTTAAACAACGTCATTGACGTCATAGTGTTTGGTAAACAAACCTTTAATTGGGTGGTGGGTCACAATTTGAAATACTCGAAACTTCATTCGCGAAATGAAGGCTTAGTGCGTAGAATTAATTGAAATTATAGTTTCAACCGTCATATCTATATATGTTTTTGGGCCTCGAGTTTAGTTTTCTTATTAATTTTTTATATGTTTTGGGGAAGATATGGCTTTTAATTTTGTTCTGGAATAATTTCACTATTTGATTGGTTGATTTTTTCCTTGATCCGTCAATTATGTTTGCGTTTGGGTGGCTTTTCCCATCGTATCAAGTAAGGTTATTCCTTGTATAGAATTTAATCAAAGGACTAATAGTCAGATGCATAACATGTTTTTGGCAGCTATATAACTTGCTTGAGACAAACATTTTCTGCAAGAGTGAACACAAGGATTAGTTGATTGTATCATACGTCTTTATTAAAGATTTATATTTTGACTTTGGGTATCAAGAAATTTGAGCCACAAGTGAAGGCTTTATAGTGCTCATAAGTTTTTTTTTTATGAAATTTTAAAGTTTTTTCAACAACATTACCTCATATTACAGACCATAATTAGTATCATAAAGATTCAGAGCAGGGAACCAAAATAACGTCGGTAAAGTGAACACAAAATCACAAGATTGGCACCATATGTTGCTGCATCATAAAATATTTATTTTTAGCACTTTGGCCGCACGTCAACTATTTAAAGAGATATTTATTAGATCATGACTTTTTAAGACATGAAAACTGAATTCGACAACTTAAACGAAGAAACGCAATGAGTAAAGTAATAAATGAAGAAAAGAAATAAATTAATTAAAAAAACAAAACAACACCCCCTCCCCCCCCCCAAAAAAAAAAATATTTAAAAAAAACACACACACAAAAAACCCCCCAAAAAACCCAAACATTAGAAGTATATCATGAAATTACATGTTTTAAAAACACATCGATTCGATTTCCTGCTTTTATGCTTATAAATGGTGAAGATAATTTCAGACTATACCTATACGTTAACTTCATCGGTCGATCCCAGCAGGCTATTGTAATGTCGTTCGCGTGTACTTGCAAATGTATTTCAAACAATGAAATGCTTCCGAATGCTGTCTATAGAATACCAAATTGCCACACGATTCCGAAAATTAACTAGCTTGTGACTTCAAGTTAGTACTTCAGGGTGCATAGGTCTCATTGAGGAACATTATAGCTTTCTTACTTAAATATTGTCAGAAGAGTTTCTCTTGAAGAATTGACGCTTCAATGATGTGTTATGTTATATTATTATAAATCACACATTTAGGTGATTCTTTATCGTTTCATCATTAGGTAGATACAATAGGTGTCATTTCTGGAAGGTACTCTCTACATATAATTTATGCTCATCGCTATCACTTAGCTGATTCAAAGCAAATTTGGCAGGAAAGTTTGAGCGACATCGCTTCTGAAAACCAGTTTATGGTTTACTAAAAATATGTGTGTTCGAGAGCGGGATTCAATTGACTTAAACACCGACAATGTTGCTTAGTTGTTTCTTAGGATGTTTTTGAAGTTTGAAAATAATGAGAATGTCTTCTTGAAGTTTCAATAAATGGCAGTGAACAGATTATAATCACTTCGACTTCTTTAACATCTTTTGAATACCTAAATGATAAAACTGTTTGAATCTTTGCAGCTGTTCAACAGAATATGTGTGTAAAATCCTACATGTAGCTCATCTGTGAAACGGACACTACAATCTCTGACTTACTTTGTTGCAGTGAATTACTTTGTTGCAGTTCAGTGGTACTAGATAATGTATGAGCAAGTGATTGTCTTTTCTAATAAGGTCAAACGTGTTCTTTAAAACGCGGATATTGGACAGCCTTAACAGACATTCACATCATTGAAAATATTCGACGATCGTCTAGATAAATCTGTGGATATCTGCAAAGCGCATATTTGTAAATTCCTATCAGACTATGGATGCACAGGTTAATCTGAATCTTTACTTTGTACACTTGCGAAATTGTAAGAACATATCACACAAAGGCTTATCTATATACTTAAAAGTGCTATGTCTAAGGCCGATTTGAAATATAGTATACCATAGTAATAATTATAATCATGAAAAAAAAAAAAACAAAAAAAAAACACTTTTAATAACTCCATTGTTATCGTTGTTTTAATTATAAATAATAGTAGAATTTAACTTTTGACAAACTGAAAGCTTACATTAATGTCATGCACATACGTATTTTGTTATACTTTTCAATAGTAACGTGTTACATGGAAAAAAAACTTACTTGAACAACACCGTTATTTACCACGTTTGTCAGAAAAGGTTAAATGATTTTTAGAATTGTTGCCATTGTCAATTAAATTTTTCTCTTAGGATTTATGAGACTGAAAAATAAATCCAAAATATAAATTTCTCCAACAAACATCAATTTTCCTGTAACAATGGGACAGGCAACATGAAATTCGTAACTTATCAGACATGATGCAAAAGGTGCAAAACGTCTCGATAGAGTTTTAGCAGTTTCGGTGGTATTGGTATTTAAGAAAAGCAAGAAAAAAAATCTAAAAATGACTTAAGTACACCCAGACGAGCATTTAACATTACAATATGAACGTATTAATCAAAGGTTCATTAGAATCACGAATAATCCACCTTTGAAGTTTCAAGTTAATAGCTATTATACTTTCAGAGATATGCTCCAGACAAAATCTTAGTCTTTAAAACAACAAAGGACAATAACTCCAAAATTATGGAAGCTATAGTTGTTGTTCTTGCGCATTGCACTTCTCCTCAATGAGATCTATCCACCTATGAAAGCATTTATACTTTAAGAGATATGCTCCGGTCAAGCTTAGTGACGTGATGACGGACAGAGACCATTACTATATCCCCTTCGCTGAAACGGCTTGGGATGAAAAACCGATCTCTGTCTTTTGCAAATATACTTGTCAGAAAATCGTACTCAAGCAGTGTATGAGATGGAATAAAAATAATACTATAAATTCCTATCATAAAAACAACATCATCGTTACCCCTTTTCAAAGAATGAAATCCAGCCTTTCCACCAGAACATGAAATACACCGAAATGACGTCGAAGTAAACGCATATTTGAATTACACCATCATATATCACGCGATACACAATAAAAACCATCCCGTTCTTTCTTTCTAACAGTAAATAAATTTCTGGCACATTTATCATGCATTTGTTTAAATTTAGAAAGAAAGTGCAGGGGATTTAGGGATTTATATAAAACTACGTTACAGTTATACAGAATAAAGTTTGTATTATATGGCATAGCTAATTAGAAATACTTTTTCTTTGCTGTCATGAATTGTGTATTATCTCGGAAAAAAGGTCAACAAAGAGAGATACTTCTGATTGATAAGCACACTGATGTTTTGTGTTCTTAAAAATTTCAGATCCATTGCTAATTACGGCTTAGATAATCAGTGCTCATAATCATACTAGTAATGATATAGGTAAAGCCTTAACGTTTTCGAAAGGTGTTTAGAAGTATCTTTTGATTTATGGTTAGTGCATAAAATGAATATACAAATGTCTTCAGATTTTAAAATGTAAATTGATGGGTTTAAACAAATTGTTTGAATCTATTTAGATGCGTATTTTCTCTATCTACTTCTCTACTCAAATGTTAAGGACAAAAAATCATTGTACTGCCGCTTAAAAATCATGCGAGTACAAGTACGAGTGCAAATACTTGTTAAGGAATAAATTGTAAAATCTGAAATAAGAGGACAGTCTTACGAAAACAAATATGTTAGGTAAATCAAAGCGTTGAAAGTACTGTAAGCTAGCAAAGCATTGTTGGATTAAGAAAATCTTTCTCTTGTTGGACAGAAAACGTTGTGGACATTGAAGAAATTGCTTGTTACAAGCAATTTCTTCAATGTCCACAATGTTTTCCAAAGCCTTTTTTCTTGAGATACTTAAAAAAGCGGAATTCAGTGGGAAAGGGTTAAAAAGCATGCCTTTGACAGGATTCTTTACAATTTGCAATATTCCTGAAATACACAAGAACTACTTTTTATAGCGTAGGCATTCAATAGATTTGGTGGTTAAGCCTCCAATGGTAGTTTGCACTCATTGAACTTTGAGACGACCTCAAAATTTTGTATGTTAACTTAAGCTATCAAAGCTGACGCTTTGCTAGCTAAAAATGTTGTCCTTGTATAGAATGATACCCTTATTATTCAGTATTGCTGAGGCGAGATAAAGTAATGCAAAACAAATTGCTGTCAGTTCTTTTGAATACCCTTTGAGAAATTTGCTTCTTAAGGTCTGGCCACATGAATCTTACTACCTCTTTTATTGTCTTTAATCATTTTAGTTTGATCGTGTCTTGAAAGTTACCGTGAAAGCTGAACTACTATTTGTATTCAATTATCAAGAAAGACACGTTGGTTATTTGTCGTAATAATCGCTTAAAGGTAGGTATCGATGTTTTTTTCATGTCACAGATTTTGATTATTGTTATTCCCGCTATTTTAATACAATATTCTGAATAGTAGTTTTGCTTTAATCAAAGGTCGTTTATCTGAATAAACAAGGGTATTTCCCTAAAAGCCTCGGTAGGCTGTTAAATTATTTTTAAATTTAGCCGAGACAGTTGCGAAGAATATTGGGTAATTCATGCGGTGCGTATAACCGTTAGAATGTCGTATTTAGTTTAAATCTACTCAAACGCCATCAATACGTCATCGGGACTTATGTTCGCTAGCCGGTCTTCAATTCTGTAGAGATCAGTCCAAAACTGTCAAAAGCGTTAAAACGAATATAGACACTTACCATAGTTTGCGCTAACCAATTGATGTGACATAATTTAGGACATTAATGGATTCGCTTGTCAATTTCTTACCTTGCGTTGACTTGGTCATATGCAAAGGTCCACAAATTCCGCGATATCTAAATATAACCTGGAACTCCGCTGAACCTTTCCTGTATAACCAAAAAAGGGACACTTTAGGCCTATCAGATTACCGCGAAGATAATAACTGACTTAAATTTGAGTATTAAGAGTCCGTTTTAGCGCATCTTTGGCGATTGACAATTTTCTCTTATCCAGGTTTTAGAAACATCTCATACCTCACTTTAACAAGCTGTTAATAAAAAAGAGAAGACTGATACAGTTGGCCGCTTGTTGCTATGTTTGTGAAATGAAAACAATTTTCAGAGAACATAAATGAGTTAAAGGGAGGTATCGATGTTTCTCAAATTTAGATAAGAAAAAAATACAAAGTGCCGAAAAATACACTCAAACGAACATTTAATACTTTAATTTGAGTCAGGTATTGTCTTGGTGGTAATCTAACAGGCCTAGAGAGGCTTTTTGTGGCTATATCGGAAAAGTTCAGCGGAATTCCAGGTTATTTTTAGATATCACGGAATTCGGCTGTCGACATCGAATGACCTCATTTGCATATGACCCAAAGTTAACAGAAGGTAACAAATTTACTAGCGAAACAGGCAACGTCCTAATTCATGTCACATGAAGGGTTAGCGCAAAACTACGGTAAGTATTGTATTCGTTATAACGCTTACGACAGTTTTGGACTGATCTTTACAGAATTAAAGACCGGCTAGAGAACATTATTCCTGATGACGAAACGATGACGTGGTTGTGATGTAATTTAAACTAAATTCAAGGTTTCAACGGTTATTCGCACCACGTGAATGAGCATATAGTCTTCGCAACGGTCTCGGATTAATCTAAAAATAGATTAATAGCCTACGTAGGCTATAAAGGAAATACCCTGCTTTTTTCTGATAAGCCACCTCAGATTTTTGCAAAACTACTTTTCGGCATTTTGTATCAAAATAGTATACATGTACGAGAGGAAATAGAAATAATTAAAATCTCTGACATGAGAAAAACATCGATACCTACCTTTGATATGCTGAAATATTCAGGATGTTTTTCCATGCGTTTTTCGGTATAAGATACAGTTTTTAGATATTTTTTCCTGCATAGTAGGCATTAAATGGACCGAAATATTAAAATGTTGACAAAAATTACTGAAATTATGTATGAACATCAAACCAAAATCTGAGAACAGGGGAATGGGCTAAAGCGACTCTTGAACAGATTTTCATGAAAATTATCTGTTGTCTAATATTTATTATTGCCATTTTCACGATAAATTTTCTTTTTTCATGTTAAGGACACATATATTTATTCCTCGGGGTAGCTACCCTCTTCAAATTTTGTTAAAGAAGTTAAGCCAAGTTTGTAAGGATCTTGTCTACCTTTATACGTCCAAATTTGGTTAACATTTTCCCAAACAGCAAAGCTGAAGTAGACGATTGTTAAATAAAAAAAATAATGAACATGAAAGTGCAGAAAATTTTGAAAGAAAAGGGAGAACATGTTATTGGCAGCATTTTCTTCTTTTCTCTTAATATTGTCCTAAGCTTACTCTTGGAGACGTCAAAACCAGGTCTCGTTTGAGGAAAAATTGATTGTAAAAAAGACCTTTTTTAATCCGGTGGGTAATTCCTGTATCGTAATACGACATCCACTTGTATTAAAAAAGATATTCAGCAATTGTAAATTGAAAAGTTTTCAAGACAAAACCATTCTCATGCATTTAGAACATTATTGTTGGGAAAAAGTTAAACTTTGAAATTATATTGCCTCATAAATGCAAAATCAAATAAGAAATGCACGTGTACGAAATGATTTAAACCGTATCGTAGAATGAGTAATTTCAATAACGCTGTCGGCTTTCAAGTTGAGGTCTGTTAAAGGGAGGTATCGATGTTTCTGAAACCAAGATATGAAAAATTTACCATCTGCCAAACAATACGCTAAAAGGAACATTTAATACTTAATTTTGAGTAAGACGTTATCTTCGCGGCGGAAATCTGATAGGCTTACATTGTCTTTTTATGGTAAAATAGGAAAGACTCGGCGGATTCTAAGTCAATTTTTGATATAACGGAATTCGGTCGTCGAAACAACATGACCTCGTTTGCAAATGACCGAATGTCAACGGAAGGTTACAAATTGACAATGAAAACAACCAATATTTGTATTAACGCTTACGACAGTTTTGGACTGAATTAATGGATTATCGTAAACCTAAGTGGGATAGCATCTGGAGGCTAGGAAAGGACGTAGTTGTAGAACTGGTGTGAGAAATACCAGGAATCTATTGTTAGGTGATCCTGCCGCCGCGATATGACTGCAATACTGTTAAAAGTGGCGATAAACCCCATTCAACCAACATGACTGACTTAAAGACCGGCTAGCGAACATAACTCCTGATGACGTAACGATGCCTTCTTCTGCTTGGTATAGAAAACAAGGGTTCTTTTGTTATATTCTAGCACTTATGATTTTACCACTTTTATGTATAAAACTGCCATATTGAACGGTTGTAAATCAACTACTTCAACGAATTGTATGGACGAATGAGAAATGGTATAAATAAGTTTATTCATCCTATCACATATTTGTGTCACCTTGAATATCACCTATTCACTAAAGGCAACAGAAAATTAACACTGGTCCGATTTCCTTTGACAAAGATTTTACTGTTACCTTATAAGAAAATAAAAGAAAATTAAATAAGCAGACGAAAAAATTTTGTTTCGGAAATTGAAGCTGACATTTGAAAATTCTGATATTTGCATTCCGAATATATAATGTAGAATGTAAAATATGGCAGATTTTTAAGCATTGGAAGAGGATTTTTTTTATAAAGATAGAATAAGACTAGCTTCAGAGATATTTTTTGTGATCGATACGATACGTTCCCTGAAATAATAGAACCCGTTAAAAAGTCCCAAATACAAGATGTCTGGCACTGTACATATGACAAAACTAGACTGATAGTATCTTCTATTAAGATGCCATCATTTTACAAACGCATTCAAGCCCCTTTCTGGTCTCAGGAGGCGACAGACCTTGAAAACAGAAATTCCTTCAGACGAAAGGTACAATAATATGGTAACACAAATTGTTTATTTGTACACCAAAGCAATCCATAAATAGGCTTCAGAGCCGCCGTCATAGTGCAGTCGGTAGCGCATCAGACTCCCAATCTTTAATCATAGGATGCCATGGGTTCGATCCCCGGTGGCGGCACATATCCTTTCTGACATTTGTCTCTCACCAATGGGTGGATAATCGTAAACCTAAGGGGAGTAGCAGTAGGGGGCTAGGAAGGATGTAATGGTAGTAATGATGTTAGAAATACAAGGAATCTATTATCAGGCGCCCCCCCCGATATGAATGAAATACTGTTAAAAGTGGCGTTAAACCCCATTCAATCAATCTATTAAAGGCTTCAGATTATCTTTAAACAAAAGGAAGGCTTAAAGGTAAGGTTCCCCGGATAGAGTACTTTTTGCGGCAAACATAGATTTTTTCCCAGACTTTTTATAGGTATACTTTGCTGTTATCTTCGTCTGCTAACAAAATCTTTACTCGCATATTTTTCTAAATAGGTTTAGTTTTTTCTGTACGCTTCGTCAAAAGTGGATTGGGGGGAATAAACAATAACAGAATTTTGTATTAAGATGCAATATTTTCAGTGTTAATTGAAGAGGAGAAATAGGCTTGTGTAAGATAATAAAGTAAAAGATCCTAATATCACAGTGAAATGCTTTATATGCAAGAATTACCCCCTTCCTTAATTGTTCTATTTCTTAAAATTCTATTTGATGCAATCCCTACCATTTTGTGTCAAAGGTCTACAAATTGTTTTTATCTTTTTTCTTTTAAGTACAATAAAAGTAGTGGAGGTAATCCTTATAGATTATGAAATATGCAAGCATTTCACTGTTCTCCACCATGACTAGATGTGACACTTAAACATATTTCTGGTACCGTCAAGGCCATAGCTCAATGGCTAACGTTCAAATTGAGCTTGTCCAGGGCATATCTTTTGCAATTATGGATAAATTTAAAATGACCCGGCAATTTTTCTCTATCATTTGTTGATGTTCCATTTAAATAGGTGTGATGTCAGGATCGCAGCTAACGGAAAATGCTCAGAGCTTGTCAACTGCAAGTAAGATACGCTTAGCGGACCAAGGATTATACCCGAAGTTGAGATATGATTTCTTAGTGTGTCGTTTACCTTGACGGTACAGACATAGGTACAACTGAGATCCTCATGACGAACAATGCTAAGCTAGAAGAGTCCATCTTTGCCTGCAAGATTTATGAAACAGGCTGACGGTCCGACTGTAGGACTCCCTTGGTCAAATAAAAAGGCAAACGAGAAAAAAGAAAGGTCAATTTCTTAAAGCATCAAACGACGTCATTGTAACATACTGAAACTATATATACCATGTTGCAAATAAGCCTGCCGTTGAGAAGTGTATAAAATTTAATACATCAATAACGTTGCGAACTTACTGGTTAAGGCAGTTCTTTCCTTGTAAACGAAATTGTTCAAATCACACAAAGCAATAACATTACTTGTAAAATAGTTGAAGCTTCATTAATATCGCGTTCGATCAAAACCTGTTAAGCGATAAAATGAGCTTTCTTTGAAATATATTAAAGTCACCAGAAAGATTAATAAACATCCAAAATAGAAGTCAGGGTCGTTGGGCAACCAGTCAGAATTGCAATTCACATATGTCACAAAAACGCCTAAGTAAAAGAATCAAAGTTAAAAGCACGGTCTGTTCATTCTCAGTTTTTCCTGTATTTTTGTAAACACTTTCCACCATCTTGCCGATCTTCCTGTTATGTCTATGCCCTAGAAATGAAATATTATTAATCTAGATGATAAAAATGTCAAAAAAGAGTATTGCAGTAGACAACGTCCAATCTTCTTTTTGTATGATTTCATTGTAGCCTAAATCATATTGTTATTTATTAAGTGATTTTATATTGGTTCAGTTACAGGTCAAAGGTCGGCTGTATTATAACCGAAGACCTGTGACTGAACAATATCCAATAACTTAATTAAATAGTGGATAATCAACTGCTTAAAGGGAGGTATCGATGTTTCTGAAACATAGACAAGAATTCAAACTAAATGCGAGATTCAAACGGTTATTCGGACCACGGGATGATCCTATATTCTTTGCAACTGTCTCGACTTAATCTGAAAAATAGATGAATAGCCTACGCAGGCTGTTAGGGAAATACCCTGCTATTTAGCTCACCTGAGCACAAAGTGCTCGTGGTGAGCTCTTGTGATCGTTGAATGTCTGTCGTGCGGCGTCAACAATTGAAGTGTTTACACTCTAGAGGCGACAGTTTGACCCAGTCTTTATGAAATTTGGTGTGAACAATTGTAAGATCTTGAAGATGAAGAATATTGAGTATGGGAGGGTTATATTAGAAAACACTGGAAAGGGGTCTTATTCACAATTTCTTTGTTTACACCTTAAAGGCCGCAATTTTGGTCCAATCTTCATGAAAATTGACCAGAATACTTATTAGGTCAAATAGATGAACCCTATTGATTATGGGAAGGTTCTATCGGAAAACAGAGGAAAAGAGGGCCTTAATGACAAGTCCTTTCTTTACACTCTAGAAGCCACTCAGAATAATTGTTAGGTGAAGATGAAGAATATTGATTATGGAATGATTCAATCAGGGCCTTAATGTAAAAATCTTTGTTTACACTCTAGAGTCACAATTTTACAATAATAAAACCTGTCTAGTAGTTGTAAGGTCACAAGAATTAACCCTATTGATTATAGGAGGGTTATATTAGAAATCACTGGTAAAGGGACCTAAATGACAATTTCTTTGTTAACACTCTGGAGCCCACAATTTTTGCTCAATCGGCATGAAATTTTGCCAGAATACTTATTTGGTCATAAGAATGAACCCTCTTGATTGTGGGAAGGTCCTATCGGAATACAGAGGAAAAGGGGCCTTAATGCACGACAGCGATTTCGAATTAAAATATGATGTGTTGATATTAAACTCTTTGATGAGAATGCAGCGTAACAGCGTAATCGAGATGCATTAAGAGTTTTTTCATATCAAATCAACCAATTGATTACTTTATGTAGATTTTTCCAGACAGCTTTATTTTCATTCTTTATTTACTTATTTCCATAATATTGCCTTCTTCGATCCTTTGGAACCATGCGCATTTATATCGACATATTTTGTTTTCAATGATTTCACTTCACCATCGTGGATTATCTTATTAAGGCGGTGAGGATGTAAAAGGAAAATTTGTTAGAAATCCACTTCCAGATTTGAAGTGTCAGGAACGAAAATATCTTGGACGAAATATGCACTGTATTTAAGGACGGCAACCTTGTCATCTTTCTAAAGGAGTCGGGATAATTCGTACAGCGATTGATTATTAAATATATCTACACGGACAGAATCAAAGAATGGAAAGGCTCCTTTCTTGGGCATACAAAATCAGCCCTTGCAGGTTCAGTTTGGGGTTTTTCACTTTACCTGCAACTTAACCCGAAAAACGAGCCCATTAAATACATATCTAGGTAAAGGAATAAATATCTAGGTAAAGGAACATAATGTATTCGTTAAATTCAGTAATCGATTACAGAGGCATTTAAGTTCGTAACTGTTTAACACATTACCATACAAAGACGCTTTTTGACGCCTCGCAAGAAAAGGTTCAGAAAACAATATTGAAAATACAGAAATTACTTGTAACAAAATGTTTTTCCCAAATTATTTTCAACCATGAAAGACATAGTTATTTGAAATTGTGGTCTGCAACTTCATTTGGGCATTTGTTCTATTTTTAGATTTAGCCGAGACTGTTCTGAAGATTATTTGGTCACTGACGCGGTGCGTATAACCGTTGGAATCCCATTATCAGTTTGAATTTGCTCTAACAACGTCATCAACACGTCATCAGGAGTTATGTTCTAGCCGGTCTTAAATTCTGTAAAGATCTGTCCAAAATTGTCATAAGCGTTTATACGAAACACTTACCATAGTTTTGCGCAAACCATTTGTTTTGACATAATTAGGACATTGATTGTTTGCTACCTCGTTGACTTTGGGTCAAATGCAAATGAAGTCATGCGTTGTTGACAAGCCAATTCCGTGATATCTAAAAATAACCTGGAATTCCGCTTTCCTATATTACAGAAAAGGGTCACTTTAAGCCTATTAGATTACCGCGAAGACAATATCTGACTCAAATTTAAGTATAAAGCTTTCGTTTTAGCGAATTTTGGCGATTGATAGTTTTTTCTTACTTAGGTTTCAGGAACATCGATACCTCCCTTTAATATGCATGTTTGAATAGGGGCGGAGCTATCTCACCAACATTATCTTTTCACGTGGCATAGAACTTTTATCGCGAATAAAGTTCTATGTAATTCCTTCTGTGTTAACATATCCCTTTTACGCTAACGCGTTATAATGATATTTGATAAACATAGGATATAATATTGCTTTCTAATTTATATTGCATTCTTTCCAGCATTTTACAAAAGTTCATAGCGACATAGGTCGTTTGTCTTTCACTAATTGGGCGAATGATAAGTAATGGGATGAGCAGGTGGTGACTGGTAATAAATGTTTTGTCGTACTAGCATGAAAAACCACTGGAAGCCAGATGTCGCGATATATTTGAAATAGTGTCGAGAGAAGCTTTAAACCCGAAAAATCAACAAGTTGACTGTTTTCTTTTAATAGTAAATGTAAAAGTGATCATGAATAAAAGCATAGCTTATTGCAGAGCAGCCACTGTGTGATACGTTAGACGAAATCGGTCAGTGTATCTCTAATAATTTGTCTAAACGAGATCCCCTCTCAACATCGGGACATTCGTAATTTCAGACAATCTGTGATTGATGAATATCAAAAGAGCATGCGATAAATCGATCAATCATACAGCACTCGGTTTAATTAATCTCATCAAGTTTTACAACTGTATTGTACATTGCAAAAAAGTATTAATATTTATACGTAAACCCTCACGGAAACCAAACTATCCAATGCTGAATTAATAGAAAATGGATAAAACAAAACGAAATGTGTTCAAATACGGCTTGTGTCAAAACGATGTTTGGGGTGATTCCATATAATATTTGAACATAGCGCTAATATTAGATTGATAAGCAACAACAGTAATCACACCCCCACACAGAGATTAAGATAAAAAGTTTGACCATCTTCTTTTAAATTATTACAGTTTTCTATGTAGTCATTGCATTTTGTAAAATGGCCATTTATACTATAAATGTGATCTTTTAAGAAACAAAAGGATTGTTGTAACGAAGATAGTTTGATGATGACGGTTGTCTGACAAAGACTGTTAAAAAACCTATTATGTCTTTTAAGTCCACAGCTTTAATTAGGTTTGATGAGTTATAGCTGGAACAACCTTTACATCAAAGGAACAGAATAGTAAATTTTATATAGCCAATGCAAATTTTTACACTCGCCAATATTCAAATAAATTGCAAACGATAATTCATTTCCTGTTTAAATAATAAAAAGATAATGATTATAAAAATATAGTGAATTAAAGAAAAAATAAGCTGTCAAGTCGGGTAAATATTGCAGGCAATGAGAAATTGCTTGCAATAAGTGATCTCTTCTCTTTCACAATTCTTGCTACGGTACTTTTTTTCAATGCGTCAGAATGCATGATTGTATTGTAATTGATTTACTCCTTCCGACAACGTACAGCTTTTGACGACTCTCAATAAAAAAAATTGGAAAAGGTTGCCGAAAGTATCAAAAATCTATCAAAAAGAAAATTTTTCAAAGACAAGAGCCGTCAGTGACGGGTTATGCTCCCCGAATAAGTGCTTGATACTTAAGTATGCTTTAAATCAACAGTCAAAATGTACTAAAAACAGTCTACCATGACATTTGTATGTAGGTATTCCCAGGGTTGTGGAGAAAAAGTTAAGGACCAATTACTGGGAGAAATGTAAAGATATCACACCAAGCGCCTTTTAAAATACATGTTTATTGGTTAAGTTATACATTGCCAGGTTATATATCAATTTATTACAGAATGAGAATGAATTTGGCTTGATTAGTAAGGTCATATGTGAGGCTATAGATCTATTTACCTCAATGACTGGATGCCTGAAGTCCGGCACTACGACGAGCACGTAGCCATTTCCAAGCTAAATTTGCTTCTGCATAAGAAAGGAATGTGTTATACGAAAATTAGGAATGTGATAAGAGAAAACTAAATTGTGCACTTATTTAGTTATATCATGCAGATACTTTTCAAAATAACAAATTTCAGGTCAGTCACAAGATAAAAGGCTTAAATGCAAATTGAGCTTGAATAATACCATATATTTGAATTAACAATTAAAGCTGTACACAACGTAAAATTAAAATTATAGTTACAATCCACAAGAAACTACTGTCGCAGTAGGAAATTGAACAGCACGCAATATATGGCACTAGACATCCTTCATTATGTAAAAAGTTTTTGTCCCTAACAAAATCAGGGACCTTGAACGAGTGTGTCTTTAGGCCGACATAACCTTCCTCACTACTTCCGTTTCATCTAGCTCTCCGTTTTTTTAGCTCCTTTAAAAGTGCTAGAAGATTTTTTCACCCATAATACACACTCATTAAGATTGAAGGATAAATCACCAAATGTCGTTTTCATTTTAGCAGCTAACTTATTCAAAGACAGAAATTGCAATCACTTATCAGTTAGAATTGACCTTGACCTTAACCAAGAACTTTATCTAAGTTTCTGCTGAAAGGTCTTGTCACAAGTAATAAACATATGAAAAATGCTTGAATATGATGGCTATATCACTTACCATTGCAAAATTATGGCAAATTTTAAAGTTTAAATTTCCCAAATTTTGACCTTGAGAAATGACATTGACCTTAAATGATGACCTTTAACTTTTTACCAACAGAAAGGGTTTGTCACAAGCAATGGACATGTGAAATATGAAGACTTCATCTGTAACCAATCAAACGTTATTGCCAATTTTAGTTTTTGCGGGGAAAAAAAGACAGTTAACGTAAAGGTAATAACATTAAGGCCCCTTTTCCCATGACGCATTTTTTTTTCAACGAAAATTCCCGTTAGTTTAAGGCCAAGGGGATCTGATTTGCTACTCAAATATGAAATTTCATGAAATTCTAACAATTAGTCTTGGAGAAATTGGCAAAATATTTGTTTTTACATTAAGGCCTCTTTTTCCATGACGCAGCCTTGAAATAAGAAAAATAAAAAAAACGGGTCTTGAAAATTTCCTAGGAAGATTACATATGAAGTTTCGTCCAATTAGGCCCAGGGGTTGCTGAGATATGACTTACGGACGGACTGACGGAAGGACGGACGGACGTACAGGCCGGCAACTATATGCTCCTCCCGAAAAATTTTTCGGGGAGCATAAAAAAGCTAATCTTTTGTTTGTGGTGTATAGCAATAAAGAAATATAAGGAACATAAACACCGTTTTACTCAAACCCTTACGAACATGTATTTCGTAAGTTTTATACGTTCGAAATTTCTTGGTAAGTGTACTACCAAAATAATGAGTTGGTAAGATTTATCGAGTACATTTACATTCAAAATAAATTGCATAGGTCGGATCGTACGTATTCAGAGTCATGAAATAGAGCATTCTTATAAAGCTTACACTTTTTTAAAGTAAATCTATTCTAGCCTTGCACACATGAACAAATAATACTAGCCTTACTTTTGAAATTTTCACTAAAAATTTACAAATATCTTCAGAATTTGTAATGTAAATTGATGAGTTTAAACAAATTGTTTGTTTGTTTGAATTGGGTTTTACGCCGCTTTCAACAATCTTTCAGTTATATCGCGGCGGCTGGAGCACCTAACAATGGAATCCTGGTATTTCTCAGACCAGTACTACCAATACATCCTTTCCTAGCCTCCAGCTGCTATCCCACATAGATCTACGATTGTCGACCCATTGGTGAGAGACAAATAGTCGGAAAGAATGAGTGCCGCCGTCGGAAATCGAACCCGGGACCTCTAGATTGAAAGTCCGATGCGCTACCAACTGCGGTATGATGGCGGCCCACAAATTGTTTGAATCTATTTAGATGCGTAATTTCTCTATCTACTTCTCTACTCAAATGTTAAGGACAAAAAATCATTGTACCGCCGCTTAAAAATCATGCGAGTACAAGTACGAGTGCAAATACTTGTAAAGGAATTAATTGTAAAATCTGAAATAAGAGGACAGTCTTACGAAAACAAATATGTTAAGTAAAAAATGTTGCCCTTGTATAGTATGATACCCTTATTATTCAGTATTGCTAAGGCGAGATAAAGTAATGCAAAACAAATTGCTGTCAGTTCTTTTGAATACCCTTTGAGAAATTTGCTTCTTAAGGTCTGGCCACATGAATCTTACTACCTCTTTTATTGTCTTTAATCATTTTGGTTTGATCGTGTCTTGAAAGTTACCGTGAAAGCTGAACTACTATTTGTATTCAATTATCAAGAAAGACACGTTGGTTATTTGTCGTAATAATCGCTTAAAGGTAGGTATCGATGTTTTTTTCATGTCACAGATTTTGATTATTGTTATTCCCTCTCGTAAGCTATTTTAATACAATATTCTGAAAAGTAGTTTTGCTTTAATCAAAGGTCGTTTATCTGAATAAACAAGGGTATTTCCCTAAAAGCCTCGGTAGGCTGTTAAATTATTTTTAAATTTAGCCGAGACAGTTGCGAAGAATATTGGGTAATTCATGCGGTGCGTATAACCGTTAGAATGTCGTATTTAGTTTAAATTTACTCAAACAACGCCATCAATACGTCATCGGGACTTATGTTCGCTAGCCGGTCTTCAATTCTGTAGAGATCAGTCCAAAACTGTCAAAAGCGTTAAAACGCATATAGACACTTACCATAGTTTGCGCTAACCAATTGATGTGACATAATTTAGGACATTAATGGATTCGCTTGTCAATTTCTTACCTTGCGTTGACTTGCTCATATGCAAAGGTCCACAAATTCCGCGATATCTAAATATAACCTGGAAATCCGCTGAACCTTTCCTGTATAACCAAAAAAGGGACACTTTAGGCCTATCAGATTACCGCGAAGACAATAACTGACTTAAATTTGAGTATTAAGAGTCCGTTTTAGCGCATCTTTGGCGATTGACAATTTTTTCTTATCCAGGTTTTAGAAACATCCATACCTCCCTTTAACAAGCTGTTAATAAATAGAAAGCTTGTTACACATTGCATCATTTTTATATAAAAAAGAGAAGACTGATACAGTTGGCCGCTTGTTGCTATGTTTGTGAAATGAAAACAATTTTCAGAGAACATAAAGGAGTTAAAGGGAGGTATCGATGTTTCTCAAATTTAGATAAGAAAAAAATACAAAGTGCCGAAAAATACACTCAAACGAACATTTAATACTTTAAGTTGAGTCAGGTATTGTCTTGGTGGTAATCTAACAGGCCTAGAGAGGCTTTTTGTGGCTATATCGGAAAAGTTCAGCGGAATTCCAGGTTATTTTTAGATATCACGGAATTCGGCTGTCGACATCGAATGACCTCATTTGCATATGACCCAAAGTTAACAGAAGGTAACAAATTTACTAGCGAAACAGGCAACGTCCTAATTCATGTCACATGAAGGGTTAGCGCAAAACTACGGTAAGTATTGTATTCGTTATAACGCTTACGACAGTTTTGGACTGATCTTTACAGAATTAAAGACCGGCTAGAGAACATTATTCCTGATGACGAAACGATGACGTGGTTGTGATGTAATTTAAACTAAATTCAAGGTTTCAACGGTTATTCGCACCACGTGAATGAGCATATAGTCTTCGCAACGGTCTCGGATTAATCTAAAAATAGATTAATAGCCTACGTAGGCTATCAAGGAAATACCCTGCTTTTTTCTGATAAGCCACCTCAGATTTTTGCAAAACTACTTTTCGGCATTTTGTATCAAAATAGTATACATGTACGAGAGGAAATAGAAATAATTAAAATCTCTGACATGAGAAAAACATCGATACCTACCTTTGATATGCTGAAATATTCAGGATGTTTTTCCATGCGTTTTTCGGTATAAGATACAGTTTTTAGATATTTTTTCCTGCATAGTAGGCATTAAATGGACCGAAATATTAAAATGTTGACAAAAATTACTGAAATTATGTATGAACATCAAACCAAAATCTGAGAACAGGGGAATGGGCTAAAGCGACTCTTGAACAGATTTTCATGAAAATTATCTGTTGTCTTTATTATTGCCATTTTCACGATAAATTTTCTTTTTTCATGTTAAGGACACATATATTTATTCCTCGGGGTAGCTACCCTCTTCAAATTTTGTTAAAGAAGTTAAGCCAAGTTTGTAAGGATCTTGTCTACCTTTATACGTCCAAATTTGGTTAACATTTTCCCAAACAGCAAAGCTGCAGTAGACGATTGTTAAATAAAAAAAATAATGAACATTAAAGTGCAGAAAATTTTGAAAGAAAAGGGAGAACATGTTATTGGCAGCATTTTCTTCTTTTCTCTTAATATTGTCCTAAGCTTACTCTTGGAGACGTCAAAACCAGGTCTCGTTTGAGGAAAAATTGATTGTAAAAAAGACCTTTTTTAATCCGGTGGGTAATTCCTGTATCGTAATACGACATCCACTTGTATTAAAAAAGATATTCAGCAAATGTAAATTGAAAGTAGTTTTCAAGACAAAACCATTCTCATGCATTTAGAACATTATTGTTGGGAAAAAATTAAACTTTGAAAATATATTGCCTCATAAATGCAAAATCAAATAAGAAATGCACGTGTACGAAATGATTTAAACCGTATCGTAGAATGAGTAATTTCAATAACGCTGTCGGCTTTCAAGTTGAGGTCTGTTAAAGGGAGGTATCGATGTTTCTGAAACCAAGATATGAAAAATTTACCATCTGCCAAACAATACGCTAAAAGGAACATTTAATACTTAATTTTGAGTAAGACGTTATCTTCGCGGCGGAAATCTGATAGGCTTACATTGTCTTTTTATGGTAAAATAGGAAAGACTCGGCGGATTCTAAGTCAATTTTTGATATAACGGAATTCGGTCGTCGAAACAACATGACCTCGTTTGCAAATGACCGAATGTCAACGGAAGGTTACAAATTGACAATGAAAACAACCAATATTTGTATTAACGCTTACGACAGTTTTGGACTGAATTAATGGATTATCGTAAACCTAAGTGGGATAGCATCTGGAGGCTAGGAAAGGACGTAGTTGTAGAACTGGTGTGAGGAATACCAGGAATCTATTGTTAGGTGATCCTGCCGCCGCGATATGACTGCAATACTGTTAAAAGTGGCGATAAACCCCATTCAACCAACATGACTGACTTAAAGACCGGCTAGCGAACATAACTCCTGATGACGTAACGATGCCTTCTTCTGCTTGGTATAGAAAACAAGGGTTCTTTTGTTATATTCTAGCACTTATGATTTTACCACTTTTATGTATAAAACGGCCATATTGAACGGTTGTAAATCAACTACTTCAACGAATTGTATGGACGAATGAGAAATGGTATAAATAAGTTTATTCATCCTATCACATATTTGTGTCACCTTGAATATCACCTATTCACTAAAGGCAACAGAAAATTAACACTGGTCCGATTTCCTTTGACAAAGATTTTACTGTTACCTTATAAGAAAATAAAAGAAAATTAAATAAGCAGACGAAAAAATTTTGTTTCGGAAATTGAAGCTGACATTTGAAAATTCTGAAATTTGCTTTCCGAATATATAATGTAGAATGTAAAATATGGCAGATTTTTAAGCATTGGAAGAGGATTTTTTTTTATAAAGATAGAATAACACTAGCTTCAGAGATATTTTTTGTGATCGATACGATACGTTCCCTGAAATAATAGAACCCGTTAAAAAGTCCCAAATACAAGATGTCTGGCACTGTACATATGACAAAACTAGACTGATAGTATCTTCTATTAAGATGCCATCATTTTACAAACGCATTCAAGCCCCTTTCTGGTCTCAGGAGGCGACAGACCTTGAAAACAGAAATTCCTTCAGACAAAAGGTACAATAATATGGTAACACAAATTGTTTATTTGTACACCAAAGCAATCCATAAATAGGCTTCAGAGCCGCCGTCATAGTGCAGTCGGTAGCGCATCAGACTCCCAATCTTTAATCATAGGATGCCATGGGTTCGATCCCCGGTGGCGGCACATATCCTTTCCGACATTTGTCTCTCACCAATGGGTGGATAATCGTAAACCTAAGGGGAGTAGCAGTAGGGGGCTAGGAAGGATGTAATGGTAGTAATGATGTTAGAAATACAAGGAATCTATTATCAGGCGCCCCCCCCCGATATGAATGAAATACTATTAAAAGTGGCGTTAAACCCCATTCAATCAATCTATTAAAGGCTTCAGATTATCTTTAAACAAAAGGAAGGCTTAAAGGTAAGGTTCCCCGGATAGAGTACTTTTTGCGGCAAACATAGATTTTTTCCCAGACTTTTTATAGGTATACTTTGCTGTTATCTTCGTCTGCTAACAAAATCTTTACTCGCATATTTTTCTAAATAGGTTTAGTTTTTTCTGTACGCTTCGTCAAAAGTGGATTGGGGGGAATAAACAATAACAGAACTTTGTATTAAGATGCAATATTTTCAGTGTTAATTGAAGAGGAGAATTAGGCTTGTGTAAGATAATAAAGTAAAAGATCCTAATATCACAGTGAAATGCTTTATATGCAAGAATTACCCCCTTCCTTAATTGTTCTATTTCTTAAAATTCTATTTGATGCAATCCTTACCATTTTGTGTCAAAGGTCTACAAATTGTTTTTTTCTTTTTTCTTTTAAGTACAATAAAAGTAGTGGAGGTAATCCTTATAGATTATGAAATATGCAAGCATTTCACTGTTCTCCACCATGACTAGATGTGTCACTTAAACATATTTCTGGTACCGTCAAGGCCATAGCTCAATGGCTAACGTTCAAATTGAGCTTGTCCAGGGCATATCTTTTGCAATTATGGATAAATTTAAAATGACCCGGCAATTTTTCTCTATCATTTGTTGATGTTCCATTTAAATAGGTGTGATGTCAGGATCGCAGCTAACGGAAAATGCTCAGAGCTTGTCAACTGCAAGTAAGATACGCTTAGCGGACCAAGGATTATACCCGAAGTTGAGATATGATTTCTTAGTGTGTCGTTTACCTTGACGGTACAGACATAGGTACAACTGAGATCCTCATGACGAACAATGCTAAGCTAGAAGAGTCCATCTTTGCCTGCAAGATTTATGAAACAGGCTGACGGTCCGACTGTAGGACTCCCTTGGTCAAATAAAAAGGCAAACGAGAAAAAAGAAAGGTCAATTTCTTAAAGCATCAAACGACGTCATTGTAACATACTGAAACTATATATACCATGTTGCAAATAAGCCTGCCGTTGAGAAGTGTATAAAATTTAATACATCAATAACGTTGCGAACTTACTGGTTAAGGCAGTTCTTTCCTTGTAAACGAAATTGTTCAAATCACACAAAGCAATAACATTACTTGTAAAATAGTTGAAGCTTCATTAATATCGCGTTCGATCAAAACCTGTTAAGCGATAAAATGAGCTTTCTTTGAAATATATTAATGTCACCAGAAAGATTAATAAACATCCAAAATAGAAGTCAGGGTCCTTGGGCAACCAGTCAGAATTGCAATTCACATATGTCTTGGTCAAAAAACGCCTAAGTAAAAGAATCAAAGTTAAAAGCACGGTCTGTTCATTCTCAGTTTTTCCTGTATTTTTGTAAACACTTTCCACCATCTTGCCGATCTTCCTGTTATGTCTATGCCCTAGAAATGAAATATAATTAATCTAGATGATAAAAATGTCAAAAAAGAGTATTGCAGTAGACAACGTCCAATCTTCTTTTTGTATGATTTCATTGTAGCCTAAATCATATTGTTATTTAATAAGTGATTTTATATTGGTTCAGTTACAGGTCAAAGGTCGGCTGTATTATAACCGAAGACCTGTGACTGAACAATATCCAATAACTTAATTAAATAGTGGATAATCAACTGCTTAAAGGGAGGTATCGATGTTTCTGAAACATAGACAAGAATTCAAACTAAATGCGAGATTCAAACGGTTATTCGGACCACGGGATGATCCTATATTCTTTGCAACTGTCTCGACTTAATCTGAAAAATAGATGAATAGCCTACGCAGGCTGTTAGGGAAATACCCTGCTATTTAGCTCACCTGAGCACAAAGTGCTCGTGGTGAGCTCTTGTGATCGTTGAATGTCTGTCGTGCGGCGTCAACAATTGAAGTGTTTACACTCTAGAGGCGACAGTTTGACCCAGTCTTTATGAAATTTGGTGTGAACAATTGTAAGATCTTGAAGATGAAGAATATTGAGTATGGGAGGGTTATATTAGAAAACACTGGAAAGGGGTCTTATTCACAATTTCTTTGTTTACACCTTAAAGGCCGCAATTTTGGTCCAATCTTCATGAAAATTGACCAGAATACTTATTAGGTCAAATAGATGAACCCTATTGATTATGGGAAGGTTCTATCGGAAAACAGAGGAAAAGAGGGCCTTAATGACAAGTCCTTTCTTTACACTCTAGAAGCCACTCAGAATAATTGTTAGGTGAAGATGAAGAATATTGATTATGGAATGATTCAATCAGGGCCTTAATGTAAAAATCTTTGTTTACACTCTAGAGTCACAATTTTACAATAATAAAACCTGTCTAGTAGTTGTAAGGTCACAAGAATTAACCCTATTGATTATAGGAGGGTTATATTAGAAATCACTGGTAAAGGGACCTAAATGACAATTTCTTTGTTAACACTCTGGAGCCCACAATTTTTGCTCAATCGGCATGAAATTTTGCCAGAATACTTATTTGGTCATAAGAATGAACCCTCTTGATTGTGGGAAGGTTCTATCGGAATACAGAGGAAAAGGGGCCTTAATGCACGACAGCGATTTCGAATTAAAATATGATGTGTTGATATTAAACTCTTTGATGAGAATGCAGCGTAACAGCGTAATCGAGATGCATTAAGAGTTTTTTCATATCAAATCAACCAATTGATTACTTTATGTAGATTTTTCCAGACAGCTTTATTTTCATTCTTTATTTACTTATTTCCATAATATTGCCTTCTTCGATCCTTTGGAACCATGCGCATTTATATCGACATATTTTGTTTTCAATGATTTCACTTCACCATCGTGGATTATCTTATTAAGGCGGTGAGGATGTAAAAGGAAAATTTGTTAGAAATCCACTTCCAGATTTGAAGTGTCAGGAACGAAAATATCTTGGACGAAATATGCACTGTATCAGAGGCATTTAAGTTCGTAACTGTTTAACACATTACCATACAAAGACGCTTTTTGACGCCTCGCAAGAAAAGGTTCAGAAAACAATATTGAAAATACAGAAATTACTTGTAACAAAATGTTTTTCCAAAATTATTTTCAACCATGAAAGACATAGTTATTTGAAATTGTGGTCTGCAACTTCATTTGGGCATTTGTTCTATTTTTAGATTTAGCCGAGACTGTTCTGAAGATTATTTGGTCATTGACGCGGTGCGTATAACCGTTGGAATCCCATTATCAGTTTGAATTTGCTCTAACAACGTCATCAATACGTCATCAACACGTCATCAGGAGTTATGTTCTAGCCGGTCTTAAATTCTGTAAAGATCTGTCCAAAATTGTCATAAGCGTTTATACGAAACACTTACCATAGTTTTGCGCAAACCATTTGTTTTGACATAATTAGGACATTGATTGTTTGCTACCTCGTTGACTTTGGGTCAAATGCAAATGAAGTCATGCGTTGTTGACAAGCCAATTCCGTGATATCTAAAAATAACCTGGAATTCCGCTTAACCTTTCCTATATTACAGAAAAGGGTCACTTTAAGCCTATTAGATTACCGCGAAGACAATATCTGACTCAAATTTAAGTATAAAGCTTCCGTTTTAGCGAATTTTGGCGATTGATAGTTTTTTCTTACTTAGGTTTCAGGAACATCGATACCTCCCTTTAATATGCATGTTTGAATAGGGGCGGAGCTATCTCACCAACATTATCTTTTCACGTGGCATAGAACTTTTATCGCGAATAAAGTTCTATGTAATTCCTTCTGTGTTAACATATCCCTTTTACGCTAACGCGTTATAATGATATTTGATAAACATAGGATATAATATTGCTTTCTAATTTATATTGCATTCTTTCCAGCATTTTACAAAAGTTCATAGCGACATAGGTCGTTTGTCTTTTACTAATTGGGCGAATGATAAGTAATAGGATGAGCAGGTGGTGACTGGTAATAAATGTTTTGTCGTACTAGCATGAAAAACCACTGGAAGCCAGATGTCGCGATATATTTGAAATAGTGTCGAGAGAAGCTTTAAACCCGAAAAATCAACAAGTTGACTGTTTTCTTTTAATAGTAAATGTAAAAGTGATCATGAATAAAAGCATAGCTTATTGCAGAGCAGCCACTGTGTGATACGTTAGACGAAATCGGTCAGTGTATCTCTAATAATTTGTCTAAACGAGATCCCCTCTCAACATCGGGACATTCGTAATTTCAGACAATCTGTGATTGATGAATATCAAAAGAGCATGCGATAAATCGATCAATCATACAGCACTCGGTTTAATTAATCTCATCAAGTTTTACAACTGTATTGTACATTGCAAAAAAGTATTAATATTTATACGTAAACCCTCACGGAAACCAAACTATCCAATGCTGAATTAATAGAAAATGGATAAAACAAAACGAAATGTGTTCAAATACGGCTTGTGTCAAAACGATGTTTGGGGTGATTCCATATAATATTTGAACATAGCGCTAATATTAGATTGATAAGCAACAACAGTAATCACACCCCCACACAGAGATTAAGATAAAAAGTTTGACCATCTTCTTTTAAATTATTACAGTTTTCTATGTAGTCATTGCATTTTGTAAAATGGCCATTTATACTATAAATGTGATCTTTTAAGAAACAAAAGGATTGTTGTAACGAAGATAGTTTGATGATGACGGTTGTCTGACAAAGACTGTTAAAAAACCTATTATGTCTTTTAAGTCCACAGCTTTAATTAGGTTTGATGAGTTATAGCTGGAACAACCTTTACATCAAAGGAACAGAATAGTAAATTTTATATAGCCAATGCAAATTTTTACACTCGCCAATATTCAAATAAATTGCAAACGATAATTCATTTCCTGTTTAAATAATAAAAAGATAATGATTATAAAAATATAGTGAATTAAAGAAAAAATAAGCTGTCAAGTCGGGTAAATATTGCAGGCAATGAGAAATTGCTTGCAATAAGTGATCTCTTCTCTTTCACAATTCTTGCTACGGTACTTTTTTTCAATGCGTCAGAATGCATGATTGTATGGTCATTGATTTACTCCTTCCGACAACGTACAGCTTTTGACGACTCTCAATAAAAAAAATTGAAAAAGGTTGCCGAAAGTATCAAAAATCTATCAAAAAGAAAATTTTTCAAAGACAAGAGCCGTCAGTGACGGGTTATGCTCCCCGAATAAGTGCTTGATACTTAAGTATGCTTTAAATCAACAGTCAAAATGTACTAAAAACAGTCTACCATGACATTTGTATGTAGGTATTCCCAGGGTTGTGGAGAAAAAGTTAAGGACCAATTACTGGGAGAAATGTAAAGATATCACACCAAGCGCCTTTTAAAGGACATGTTTATTGTTTAAGTTATACATTGCCAGGTTATATATCTATTTACTACAGAATGAGGATGAATTTGGCTTGATTAGTTTGGTCATATGTGAGGCTATAGATCTATTTACCTCAATGACTGGATGCCTGAAGTCCGGCAATACGACGAGGACGTAGCCATTTCCAAGCTAAATTTGCTTCTGCATAAGAAAGGAATGTGTTATACGAAAAGTAGGAATGTGATACAAGAAAACTAAAGTGTGCACTTATTTAGTTATACCATGCAGATACTTTTCAAAATAGCACATTTCAGATCAGTCACAAGATAAAAGGCTTAAATGCAAATTGAGCTTGAATGGTGCCATATATTTGAATTAACATCTGTAACCAATCAAAAGTTCTCGCCAATTTTAGTTTTTGGGAAAGAAAAAGACAGTTAACGTAAAGGTAATAACATTAAGGCCCCTTTTCCCATGACGCTTTTTTTTTCAACGAAAATTCCCGTTAGTTTAAGGTCAAGGAGATCTGATTTGCTACTCAAATATGAAATTTCATGAAATTCTTACGATTAGTCTTGGAGAAATTGGCAAAAAACTAGGTTTTACATCAAGGCCCCTTTTTTCCATGACTTGAAATAAGAAAAATCAAAGAACGGGTCTTGGAAATTTCCTAGGAAGATTAATGTGAAGTTTCGTCCAATTAGACCCAGGGGTTGCTGAGATATGACTTCGGACGGACGGACGTACAGGCCGGGGACTATATGCTCCCCCCTAAATTTTTTTCGGGGAGCATAAAAAAGCTAATCTTTTGTCTGTGGTGTATAGCAATAAAGAAATATAAGGAACCGAAGCACCGTTTTACTCAAACCCTTACAAACATGTATTCCGTAAGTTTTTATACGTTCGAAATTTCTTGGTAAGTGTACTACCAAAATCATTCGGTGGTAAGATTTACGTAAATTTTATCGAGTACATTTACATTCAAAATAAATTGGATAGGTCGGATCGTACGTATTCAGAGTCATGAAATAGAGCATTCTTATAAAGCTTACACTTTTTAAGTAAATCTATACAAGCCTTGCACACAAGAACAAATAATACTAGCCTTTCTTTTGAAATTTTCACTAAAAATAACAATAATCATAAAAATAACAGTAATGACAAACGTAATAATAATTGTTTCTTTAAGTGGGTTATTTAAGAAAACTGTTTTACAAGTAACTTCAAGTTGAGCCTTAAAGGCTTGAAATATTGACTTGCCAAAAATTTATTGAGATTTTCCCTTCATCTTATCAGTTTTTGTCTAGATCTGCCGTTAGTGATAACAGTAAGTTCCTCGGATACTTCCCAGTTTCAATAGGAATGAACTGAAACTTTCCAAAATGAATCTTCATGGCGTCTAGTTGTACAAAAGACAAAATTATTTGATTTCTAAAGTCCTTTTGGAATTATTGGACCTTAACTTAGCAAAATAGCTTAACATTGCAGTATTTTTGGGGCAAAACCCCCCATTTTTTAACAGAATGAAGTAAATCTTGCAAAAACGAATGGATATGATGTCTAGTTATCCATGAGACTGAAATATTTAATCCCTAAAGTTATTTCAGAATTATCTGCTCCTTATTTTAAAATAGCTAAAAAATTGTAGTGCTTTTGTGTGCGTAAGTATTCATTTTCAAATGGAATATCCAAATTTTGCAACATTTATTCTATTTTATATCTAGTTGTTCAGTTCGCCTCGGAATAAACTGCTTTTTACTAAGCAAAAAAGCTTAAAATTGCTTATATTTGAGACGCGCAATACCTTCTACATTATTTTTAAACTTGAATGAACTAAATCGTGCGACGATGAATCTCTTTGATGTCTAGTTGTGAATGAGAAAAATATACATCATCAATTTGAATCGGAATTATCTGCTCATGACGTAGCAAAATAGCTTAAAATTGCAGTGTTTGTAGTGCACAGTTCCTCCTAAGTTTTCAGTTGAAATAAACTGAATCTTGCCACTATTAACGAAAGCAACAGCACCGCCTACGGGTGCCTACGCTCGGCTGTTGGGTGCTGGATAGTGGACAAAATGCACCTAGACTTATCCCCTTGATAATATAGGTTACTCTTTTGATAGAAAGCATGTGTGCCAAGTTTCAGGCGAATGCCTTTAGTAGAACCAGAGATATCACAAAATGTCTAAGTTTTCGCACGACGACGACAACAACGAAAACGACACCAAGGCTATCGCAATTTCTCCGGTTTTCTCCGAAAACAGCCGAGCCAATAAATTTATATTGATGCATCAGATCGCTACGGAATCAATTCCTTTGCTTAATAGCTTCAAATTACGGTGTTTTTGAACTTACAAGTCCAGTATATTCCCCGCTCTGCGAAGGGCTCGTTACCGAAACATTTCTTCTCGGCAAGTTATATTGGCTTTTAGAAATCTATTTATCTTTTGCGTTGGATCATCGTCTACGTTTCTCCAGAGGGCCGCCGTCATAGCGCAGTTGGTAGCGCGTCGGACTGTCAATTTAGAGGTCCCGGGTTCGATCCCCGACGGCGGCAGTCATCCTTTCCGACTATTTGTCTCTCACCAATGGGTCAATAATCGTAGATCTATGTGGGATAGCAGCTGGAGGCTAGGAAAGGATGTAATGGTAGTACTGGTGTGAGAAATACCAGGATTCCATTGTTAGGTGCTCCAGCCGCCGCGATATAACTGAAAGATTGTTGAAAGCTGCGTAAAACCCAATTCAAACAAACGTTTCTCCAGATATGACCAGTGTAAAATTTGTACATGTATATAGTTGGTTTAAATTCACTCCAGCGGTTAAATTCACAAAAGTCAGTATTATTTTGGAACCGATTAGTTACTAATTATTTGTTTCTTCGGATTACTTTCATCTCGACAAATCATAGTTTATTTTTTCTAATTTATCACTGAACCCTCTCCTGTTCAATCCGTGGATTTTACGTCCCAGTGCTTTCATACTTGCGAAAACATTTTTGAAAAAGAAGAAATTGCTTGTGACAATCAATCTCTTCCTTTTCAAAAATACTTTCTCCCCTCCTGAATGATTATTTTTCGAATCAAATCAACTTTCAATTGTTGTCCGCAAACCTTTGAATTTGGACAGGTCTAGAGTTTTGCAAAACGGGAACGGGTTAAGGTAAGATTCGTGTGTAGAATGTCGAAATTGATATTGATTGACTTACATGATTTTTGTATTCTCCTTAATCAAAGTTACGGCAAAAATACTAATCTTTACGATGAAACTCACGAAAATTTATGAAAACACGTTAGGCTTTATGTAAATATGAAAGTATGAAAAAATCATATAAATGTTTGTTTTTTCATGTGACAGTTTTATATTATTTATTCATTCTCATTTTGTTTAAATATAAAAATATTCTAACAGGTAATCTTGGTATTTTCTTTAATTGACACATTTCAAGTTAAATTTTTAAGTGGAAATTGTCGGAAGTTGAAGTGGTGCGTAAAACCGTTGACCCCACTTGTTTAATTTGAAAATATTTTGATAGCGCTATCGCACCTCAAAGCTGACGTCATTATGGGGTCATTATGTGTTATATTTCGATGCACTTAAGCCCACTTCAAAATTGCCGAAAGAGCTTATATAATTATAGACACTTCCAACAGTTTTACTCCAATCCTTTGATGTGATTGAATTTGTTTTAGTTAGCCGTTGCCCTCACTACTTTGTTTCTTCTGTTGAATTTGGGCCAATTGCAAACGAGGTCACGGTCGACAACTGAATAGCGAAAATTCTAAAAATAACGTCATATTCCCCTGATAATTTCTTGAATGACCCCTTAATGTATCTTTCTCTATCAGTTATTCTAGAAAACAGATTACTTCAAATCTAATTATTAAAATCCCTTTTCCGCGTATTGTGGGACATCTGCGAAAAAAGTATTTTTAGGGTCTCTAAACCCTCTTTAGCTCTTGAAACGAAACCATATTTCACCTCAAAAATGTACCAGTCGACAATAGTTTACACTTGAAAATTGAAAGGAGTGTGGACTACAATTTTAAGTTGCCTAAAGAAGAAAAGTCCTTTATAACGATATACAAAATTTTTGGAAATTCAAAACAAAAATGCTTTTTACAAGCAATTCGTTCTATCAGCAAAGTTTTTCTTAGCTACGATTCTTGGAAAAAAGTCCTAAAAAGTTGACCGTAGAGGAAATAGGTAAAACTTTATTATTAATGGTCAAATTAGAAAAAAACACGATAAACATCAACATTAACCACATGGCACATTGGAACTAGTAAAAGAAAGGTCCTCTGAGCTCCAACAGGAAGTTAAACACCGATATTAATCGGCGTTATTTTGCAAATTTGTGGTCAGTATTTTTTAGCCACATGCGAAATGGTTGCTTGGCGACCTAAACGTCGTAAGCTGTTTTTGCGACGTTTGAGTCTCCATACGAACAAAAATTCTTCACATAAATGTAGACTTTCGGTTTAAATGAACAATTTGATTGCTGAATAACTCTTTGATTGACAGTCCCCATCGGTCAATTCATTATACCTCTGGTATTGCCGTATTTAACCTTTTTACATGCATCGTGATGAATTTGATCAGAACTAATAAATTCTTTATAGAACATAATTCATAAAAAAGGTCTATCAAATATGGAAATTCTGAAATGTTTCCTGATAGGTGTTACATTCTGACAGATAACATATAGAAGTTTCTCACTGCCATTTGTTTTATGACGGCTCCTAAATGAGTTTCACGCTCTGTGAACGAAGCGCATTTTCAATTTGTCTGCATTGACCACCGCAAAATTATTTATTTGATATAAAAACAATCTAATAAAGGACTTTCTTTATCGCGGATATTTTCGTGTGCATTTTTATGTCTGTTTCTAATGGAAGAAGCTTTAGATTTTTTATTCCATTTCTATAAAAAGAGTGTGATGGAAACCAAAGGCATTGATTTATGTAAACGCTAGTTTCTTTTTAACTTTCTGCACTGATATATACATACAGTGCTTGTGTCAAATGAATCATTCGCCAGAAAGTTATTTTTGTCTTTTTAAGCACTGCATAATTGAGCTTTCACTAGAAATTCGTGCATTTTCGCTTTCATGAAATAAATGTCTGTCTTTAAATTATGACCAAGTTTTAGCTTGGTAAAAAAAGAAAGTCTTGGGTTATCGATACCATATACTTTTCTGACCATTTTCAGTATAATAGTGTGTTATTCTCCTTTTCTAAAATATTCCGAAGCGATGACGCTTTTTGACGCGCTTTAAGAAAACAAGAATGTCATTGGCCCGATGCGCTCAACCAAAATAAAAGCTTTTAACTTTCAATAGTCAAATTAAACGTTAGGATTATGGTATCGGAGTTCTCAACTGATTTAGAGTATTTTAGTTAATTTTTGAAGTGAGCCACTTAAGGATATTTCTTCAAATTTGGCTGAAATTAGCCCAGTGGTTTTGGAGGAGGAATCGTTTAAAAATCATTCTTTGTTTCTTAATAGAACACCCGCAGGGGCTCCGCACCCGGAGACCAGAGGGTAATGATTTTAGCTATTTTGAAAGAGGTCAAATACATTGATGTTTCATGCCAAATATCAAAGCTTTAGGTCTACTGATTCAGCAGAAGATGATTTTTAAAGATTTTTTTTTAAATTTCACTTCTGTTGCCATAGCAACTGGAATTTTCAACGGATTTCAAGTCTTAAAGCTATTTTTGAAGGGGACCACATATAGTAAGAAACATTTATGCGAAATTTAGTTTTGGGTTGGCTTGGTGGTTTGGAAGGAGATGACGTTTAAAACCCCTTCTTTATTTCTTCATAGAACCCGCCCCCTTTGGCTACGCCCTTGGGGGACCTGAGGTCGACGATTTCAGCTATTTTGAAATAGGTCAATACAGTGATCTTTCATGTATAATATCAAGACTCTAGGACTCCTGGGTCAGGAGGAGAAGATCTAAAAAAAAAAAAAAAAAAAAAAAACAAAAAAAAAAAAACGCACTTCTATTGCCATGGCAACCGGAGTTTTCAACGAATTCCAACCAAGCTATTTTAAAGGGGATCACCTAAGGAACGTGTCTGCCAAATTTAGTTGAAATTAGCCCAGGTTTTTGTGAGGAGGTGTTGTTTTAAAAAATGTGGCCGGGCGCCGGACGAAGGGTGATCATTGATTGATTGAATGGGGTTAAGCGCCGCTTTGAACAGTATTTCAGTCATATCGTGGCGGCTGGAGCACCTAACAAAGGATTCCTGGTATTTCTCACACCAGTACTAACACTACATTCTTTCTTAGCCTCCAACCGCTATCTCACTTAGGTGTATGATTATACACACATTGGTGAGAGACATATGCCGCCGCCGGGGATCGAACCCATGACATCCCATAAAACACTACATTCCAGAGTACGGTAATTCTTTGGAGAATTTTAATAGAGTGTCAATATGCATTGGCAGATGCCAAATATCAACACTCTAGGCCTAATGATTAAGGAGCAGAAGATTTTCACAGATAATCTTTATTCCTTTGAAAAATTAGAGATACCACAGAAAAGTGCTATTTTTTAGAGTAAGGCAATTCTTCGAAATATATTGGTAGAGGGTCAATGGATGATGATTTTTACCAAATATCAAACCTCTAAGCCTTTTATCAAATGGATAAGGCTTGGAGAAATAATTGGCCTTGCTTTTGAAATATCGTCTCTTAAACACAACAAACTATAACAAACTATTTTAAGACGGCTATCCAGAAACACAAATTGTGAAATTGTACCAATTGAAACACTTTATTTTTTACAGTTATAAAATGGTGTTGCTGTTTTGCAAATAATGTTGAGACTAATCATACGTTTTGTTTCAAATAATCTATTCTAATGAATATAGAAACTCGTGAACTAACAAAAGTCAGGAATTATGACACGCTTATAAAGACATTTTGTGTTCTTATGAAACAGTTTCCTGGTAATCTATTTGAGTTTCAGGTCATTAATTAATTAAGTTCAAGAAATTGAGACGGCGAATTAGTTTCATTCCATTGGAAGCACATTTTTGTAACACCCGACACCTATAAATATAGCTGTGTTTAGTCACAGCCAATAATTGATCTATACTTGTAACTACTTATACCGATAGTATATTTATAAAGCCAATTCCCACACAACTCAGCTTCTTTACGCCGCTCAGTAAAAACATAGTCACTATTGAAAATGAAATAACTGTTCGTATTGCACAAGCAATTTCTCACTTCTCATTATGATTTTTACACAGAAAGACAAGTATTTCAAAATTTAGTAATCTGAAAATTTTCTTGTGCCTCTTATTCCTATTAGGGTCAATCTAAAATATTGTCGTCTGGTAACGAGTTTAGCATTTAGCGCTTAATCAAGGCATCCAATATATTGAGAGAAAAGAAATGCTAATGTTTTTTTGTTTGTTTTTTTTTTCTCGAGGACCAAGTGAACAGCTACTACATAATTTAAGTATAGCAGTTTTAAATGCATGTAAAACAAGAAAATGTATACACCAATAAAAAGGGATTAACATGGAAACTATCTAATTAAAAAAAGGTTGCATATGAAATGAAACCGACAACAACAAAAGAAAGACAACCTGATAATAAACATGTTTCTTCAATTCTTTAAGCCAATTTACATTTGTCAATGGTGTGTTATTTTATACAAGTTGTAAAAGTGCGAGAAAAATATTATCTGAAAAATATTAGTCCTCAATGACCAATTAAACGGCATTAGAAACTTCTCCGAAATGATGTTGTCTAGAAAACATATTCAAGATCATACAGAATATATTTGAATACATTAACTGTCTCACTATCACAATTGATAAAGAAATTGACCTTTTGCGTTACATTTCCAACTTATTTCTACTCCTAATCTTCAATCATGGGATGTCGTGGGTTCGATCCCTAGCGGCGGCACATATTCTTTCCGACATTTGTCTCTCACCAATGAGTGGATAATCGTAAACCTAAAAACTGGTGTGAGAAATACCAGGAATCCATTGTTAGGTGCTCCAGCCTCCGCGATATGACTGAAATACTGTTAAAAGCGGCGTTAAACCCCATTCAATCAATCAATCGATTCTACTGTGCGTACTGTATACTAAAATCACCCTGTGCACACTCGTTGTGTATACGTTATTTAGTGTCTAAATAATTAATAATGTCTAAATGATTATATCGTATTGTTTGAATCTTTTTGTCCATATATCGAGGGTTCATTGCGATACTGTTCTAAGTGTTCATACAATTTTTAGTACTTAGACTAGTATAAAACTCCCGATATCAAATCATTAAATATCGATTATCTGATGATGAAATTAAATCAGAATAAAAAATCAAGCTTAAGTAGGATATCTGAATGAACACTTCTATCACTGCAATTTGATCAGCCATTAGGATTTACTATTTGAAATGTCGTGTCACAAGAATCGTGATCTTACGCATAGAAAGCCAAACCAAAAATGTATCGCTTAATTGACAAAAAGTTGCCAAGTTTGACGTAGAGACAAGCAATTATATCAACCATTCTAAAACAACAACAAAATGACTAACTCAATAATTGACAAATGTGATATTCGTTTCGTGTAAATAGCTTACCCTTATCTACCCATAGCTTTTGGATAAAGGGCGAGTTTTAAGTCGCATTTTGCTAGAATGATTTGTCTTCTATACATTAATTTGGTTAATCGAAATTTCTCCAGGAAACCTTGCAATGTGTCATGTGAAACAATAAGATGATTGACTATCATAAATATCCGAGTTGTGAACTGATCAATCAAAGAGATCTCAGTGACCTGTTTGATAAAGGACATTAATTTGTTTTTGATAATTATTAGATTATCTTCTGATTTGACTATTTTTTGAAGTATACAAGGTAGCAAAAAATTATGTAGTACAAGAACCGTCAGAGACGGGTATTGCTCCCCGAATAAGTGCTAGTCACGAATGAATTCATGTCTTTTTTTAGTTTTGAAGTTAGTAGTTTATTAGGTCATACTCTGTAGATAATTTCGGAAAAATAACTGCATGTGATACATTGTATGATTTTGAAAAATCGTTGATGTGTGTAGTGTGGGTGTAGGGGTGGCTGTATGTTCTTTATTATTTGAGTCCGAACTCAATACTAATACGTAAGATGATTCTATGCATTTGATAGGAAGATAAACTAACTTTTACGGTAAGCCCCCCCCCCCCCCACCTTTTCTCTGACAGAGCATTACACATAGAACATTGGCTGCACATTTGTTACTTGAATACAAATTATCAAGAATTCTAACCATTGAATTAGAAGAAATTAGAAAAAATCTACCCACCATCCCCCTTTCTGTGTCACAGCCTAATTGAGAAACGGGAAAAGTGATATCTTAGAAAATTTCCAATGTTCATCCAAAGATTCATCCAATTCAGTCCAAAGGTTGTTGAGAAATGGCTTCATACGGACGCACAGCGTTGCGACAACATTCTCCCCCGAAAATTTTTCGGAGAGCATAACAAAAATGCTTTTTAGTCCTGTTATACATATTAATTTCATGAGACTCTGTGATAAAGAGTTATTATTGAATATTTTGCAATTAACTTCAAAAATAATTAAACTAAATATAGAATATCGCACACTTGGATGATGGTTATATCTTTTAATGGTACTCTGATTTAAAAGTGTCTCACGTTTGGATGAGAGCAATTATTGGATGTCATGGATTCGATCCCCGACAATGGTACATATCCTTTCAGACAATTGTCACTCACCATTTTGTGCTAATCGTAAACCTAAGGGGATAGCAGCTTGAGACTAGGAAAGGATGTAATGGTTGTACTGGTGTGAAAAATACCAGGAATCCATTGTTAGGGGTTCCAGCCGTCGCGATATGACTGAAATACATTTGAAAGTGGATTTAAATCCCAATCAATCAATTGGATGAGAGATATATGTTTTGACGGTGTTACCATCTAGTCATATACCAAAGCTGACAAACGTTCTATACTTATCTAACACTGATGATCTCGGTACCACTTTGCTCGTGAGGCTTGTTGCCACTTGTCATATATTTTATGGAAAATCCACATTATTGTCTATAAAACTAACAGGTCATAGATATATTGACTGTTCTAAAGTTGTCGACGTATATTTTTTATTGTTGGTTCATTTCTATCCCAAATCATGACACGATCTATGGGAGATAGAGATTATTGTAGGTACATGTATAACTATATGAACCTGTTTACTTCCTTTAATGAATATTCATTCCTTTAAAGATATTTGGGTAGCTTTCTGGAATAGTAAACCGCATGTAATTTGGATCGGGTTTAAATATACTACATATAGTATTTTACCGGATTAATTTAAACTTAATTTCAGTACACACTACAAGCTCAGGAGCGGTTGGCTTTGTTGGGATACCGATAAAAATAAATATGTAAGTAAAACAGAGTTCCGTAAATATTTCCTTGATTCGACTTCTTATTATTAGTAAACCTTTAAGGTTGAACATTTTACGTCTACTTTCTCAAAGTCTGACTTACTAATTGATCTATTAGATTTGAAGGAACGATGCTTTTTTACCGTTTATCTATCGACCAAGAATGTAAAAAAAATCAAATTGAAGAAAAAAATCATTATTAAACGAGCTAAACTAGCTCATATTTTTGTGAAACCATAGTAAATCCTTCTTCAAAATCACAATCGAACAGTATTGCTTGGGGCCATTACCAAGGGTATTTACAAGTGGTTAAGTATTAAAACTAGTAACCTACTAATAGACGATGCGCTGGCTCCGCCCACTCGGGGGAGATCACTCTAAAAAAGCTCCAACATTCGCCGCCATTTTGACCCAATTCTGAAGAGACAATCATAATGACCGATTCGGTCAGTTTGACCGATGTTCCAGACGACATTTGTCTTCAGTATCTAGTCGGGGATATTTTGCCTAGAAAATCAAATCAAAGGCAAAAAAATTTGTGTCGGGATCTTATTTTTCTAACTTCATAATATCCGAAGCGAATACATCTCGATCTTTGATTGGTCAAAGTGTGTCGGAATGTGTTCGACATTGCAGCCTCTTTCATTTGCTGAGAAATATTTTGATGACAGCCGCGGTTGGTCAATTCCCGAAAGGTCTGAATTATTCCAATACTTTAAATCGCTCAACCGGGCGTTTTGATTTTAAAGTCGAGGCAAACCATGAAAATTCATTGATATCTCAAAACATAGTTTATGCAAGCAAGATAATCTACCGTGTTAATAGTTCGGAGGAGATATGCGGTAGAAAAATGTAACTGTTTATAAGTGTCAAATTTCTAGTTTTGGAAAACAAATTCTCCAAGGACTACTTAAACCAGAACAGCAATTTTCTACGCATTATATTTAATTGCGACAATTCTTAACATTAGCGATATCACGTAATGTCTGGCCGATATTTCACAAATTCTGAGACCTGTCGTTTGTGGCTACTTTATTGTATACTTTTATTCATATTTCTATTAGAATCTTATGAAGGGTGACTTTTTAATGTTTCTATATTTTTATAATAGTCCCGAAGTAACCTTATGTTTACGCTATACATGTTTTTGACCCGAGACTAGCCAATGTATAACTTTTTCAAGAGACAAATCTTCGCTCAAAATTTCAAGACCACTTTGGTTCGTGTATAATAGAAACTTTTAGGGGAAAAATATGAGGCAAAAGCGAAGGATCTAGAGTAGTCACAAGTATTTTCTTATTTTTGTTTATATTTTTTTTAAAGAGGCCTCGCTTTTCAACCTAACCTAAATCTGTTGAAAACTCTAGTTTGCCATGGCAACAAAGGTGAACTTTTAAAAGAATCTTTAAAAATCAACCTTCTTCTCCTGACCCAGAAGGCGTAGACGACCGAATTCAGTGATATCTAAAAGTAATTTGGAATTCCGCTCAGTCTTTCCTATTTTACCACTAAACACACTTCAAGCCAATCAGATTACCGCGTAGATAACGACTAGTTCAAATTTAAGTATTAAATGTTCGTTTGAGCATATCGTTTGGCAATCGGCATTTTTTCTTATCTTGGTTCAGAAACATCGATACCTCCCTTTAACAGGTGTCAATCTCGCCAATGCTAAAGAAGAATAATTCTTGTTTCTAATTATAATCCTTCTTAAATTTTGTCTTGACCGTTATTCTAACAGAGACTGAGAATGTGGTGGGACGAAAATCATTGAGCTCTCTATTTTTACCTTAACAGTTTGCACAGGCCCTTAAAAGTTATTTAAGCCATCAATTCGACACACATGATAACTGTAATAGTGCACATAATTCAAATGTGGTAACCTTTATCGCTTTGTTATATTTCGTCTAATTTGGGTAATATGCAGATGAGGTAATGCATGCGTTGACGACAATCGAATGTCGTGGTTTCTAAAAATAGCGCGGATTTCCCCTGTACCTTTTCTGCATAACCAAAAGGAAGCCACTTTTAGACAATCATATTACCGCGAAAATAATACCTGGCCCATATTCCAGTATCAAATATATTTCTATGCAATTGAGAAAATTTCTTTTCTAGGTTTCTAAAACATCGATACCTCCCTTTGAATAATCAACTATTTTTTATTTTATTTTCAAACGAAAAAAATATACTTGCCTCACAACGTGTATTGAACGAATCTCAAATCAGTGACGTTAGGACGATGTAATACATGACGCAGCCGTTCTTTATTAAACTCAGGCTAAACACAGCTTGAGTATTCTCGGATTTTTATACATGTAGCATGAATATTATTTGACTGATGAAACATGAAGATATCGCGGCTAGGCATCTGTAGAAGCTAAAGCTTTATCCATCCTGTGATAATCTCTAAGTATGGCATCGACTTGAGTTTCGCTGTAGTTGCATAACGACATGATAAAATCATTGACATTTAAGTTCAATTATCGACAAGATAGCTGACCTAAGCATATCTTATTCAATGATCAAGATAGGTTTTCGATGTTGAAGGTTTATGTTTATGGTGTATTTGTTAAAAGTCTTCCTTTAATGCCTTATTATACTCCCAGAAATGAAATTACGCGAGTTATTTCAATGTTTGAAACTCTTAACCAGTACAAATCATTTTCGGCGAATAGAGGTAAACTTATATTTAGGATTTTTGGGTCGAATTTCTTAAAAAGAATAGACTAAAGGTGACTTATATAAAGTTAACCGGGTTCGGCTGCAGACTTTATCTGGTTCGCCCTCACCTACTTTTTCCATATCAAGTTCCATATCAAGTCACCAACCGCCTATTGTCTATGTAGCAACTTTACCAATGGAACTTTACCAATGGATGCTAAAGGATAATAAATCTGGAAAACATTCTTTTGACAAGCAATTGATCTTTTTCATTTCTGTCATTCATGGCTCTTAATTTTCAATTAAGCCTAATTTGAATTGTTATCTTCGATTTCTTCCATTTTGAAATAGTCTAAAATATTCCCTTCTTGTCATCGGATAAATGTTAGGCTAGACTGAAACATTTAATCTGTATACCAAATAAACGGATTCCCTTCGATTAATTGACATTTTATTTTTACAAAATTCCTGAAATATCCTTATAAATGAAGTACTACAGAAAATATTTTCATATTGCTTTTTAAATATATATATTTTTAACCAACAATCTACATGTATAAAAAAGGCGGCTATCCAGAAACAGAATTGTAAATTGTACCATATCAAACAGTGTATTTATTACAGTAATATAACGGAGTTGTATTTTTGCAAATAATGTTGACACTTATAATATGCATTTTGTTTCAAATCAACTATATCAAATAATGCCGTTGAAATAATATGCATATGAAAAATTAGCAAACTGCTAGAACTCTTAATCTGACAGAAAACATGAAATGGAGATCAATTGAACAGCCTCTTAATGACTTAAGTATAGGAGTTTCAAATGCATGTAAAAAATAGAAACATATACATTGAGGATTACGTGTAATAAGGAAATCATCCACTTTAACAAGGATAAAAAATGAAGTGAAAACGGCGACAACAAAACAACGATTGTCTGATAATCATGTTTCTATACAGCTCTTTAAATACATTTACAAACGTTGAATGTGTGTTATTTAAAAAAGGTTGTAAAAACGCGAGACAAAGATTATCTTAAAAATATAAATCCTAAATGACCAATTAAACCGGATTAGAAACTTCTCCGAAATGATATTGTCTGGAAATAACACTCAAAATTGGGAATACATAAAGCGACGTAAAGAAATTTATATATTTTTGCACACAAACAACGGTCATACTATGACAAATGAAAAAGAAAACTAGCCTATGCATTACATTTCTAACTATTTTACTTGTGCGCCAAGTTCATACAAACATCCGCTTATGCACACTCATATCGAATAATGTCTAAAAGATAGAAACGTCCAGTTTAAAATGTTTTATTCATATATCGAGGGTTGATTGTGATACTGTTCTAAGTGTCTAGAATGTATAGACACTAAGAACAGTCTCTCAATTAACCCTCTGTACGAAAATATTAAATATGGATTATTTGTTGATTAAATCTATTAGTTTAAAAATTTCACTCTACATGTGTAGCTGTAAGTCCCGTTCTAGTCAGCAGGCTCTGATCAAAGTTCTAGATAAGATTTCTAAATAAACCCTTGTACGATTGCGGTTTGGTTATCAGCCATTAGGTCCACAACGAAAATTCACTGTTCAAAATGTGAAGGAATCGCGACCTACCGCGTTGATAGCCATACCAAAAATGTATTCGTCGCTCTAAAATTTTCTGATGTTTTACGAACGGTTGTCACATTTTGACGTGGACACAAACAGTTTTATAAACCGAAGGACAAAAGGCCACACATACACACGCAAACTGCTCAATGTGATAATTGTTACTTGTTAATAGCCTGCCCAGATCTACTCTTAGCGCTTGGTTAAGGGCGGTTTTTGTTCTAAAGTCGCATTTCTATGCTCCCTGAAGGGAGAGAATATAACCGCCGCTTCGTCTGTCCGTCCGTCTGTCCATCCGGAGTGATTTCTCAATAACCCTTGGACCAAATCAAATGAAACTTACCATGTTAACTCCCTATGATATAATGCCGATGTACTTTTCCCGGGTTTTGGATTTGAGGCTTCGTCACGGAAAAGGAGGACTTAGGATAAAATAGTTTTTCTCAAATTTCTCCTAGTCTGATGGTCAGAATTTAATGATATTTCACGTGTGCATTGCTTATGACATGACCTTTCTGTTGGAATTAAGTTCAAGGTCATCTGTCAAGATCAAGGTTCTTTCTGAAGCTCAAAATTTTGAAAGTTTTAACTTTAATATCGCCCATAAGTATACAATTGTAAGTGATATAGCCTTCCTTTTTTACATGCGCATTGCTTATTACATAACCTTTCTGTTGGTACTAAGTTTAAGGTTATTGGTCAAGGTCAAATTGTCAATGTCATTAATTTTCAAACATACCTCCTTTACAAATTGCCAAAATTTCTTGTTTCTTTATATAAATGTTGTTTATTAAGTACCCTAAGTAATGATTATTTCAATTTTTGACTTAACAAACCTTACCATGATAAAAGGGGGGTTCATGCAATGTAGCTTTACATTTTGTATATTTCCTACTCTATAATAAATCAGTTTGTTGTTTGTGTAAGACTTCTCAAGTTAGAAACTTCATTTTGTTTATGTAGACATTTTTCATTGATAACTTTGATGGTCAAGGTAAAATATTTAACTCTTTACCATATAATGATTTTGAATTTTACTATAATCAGGCGTGTGAAGTCAAACACATTCCTAGATAACTTAGATGGTAAAGGTAAAATATTTAACTAGAATCAGGCATGTGAAGCAAAACAGATTCCTTCAATGTTTGTCAAAATTCGAAATTTCTTGTGAACTGAATTCTCGAACTATAATTGCATTCAATAAGAAGTTTTTTGTCCAATAATGGCATACAGCTCTGTGACATAAGCCTTATTCGGGGAGCATTATCCGTCTCCGACGGCTCTTGTTCCAAACTGTTTGTCTTCTTCACTTTAATTTGGTTAATCGAAAGTTCTCCAGGAAACCTGAAAATTTGTCATGTGAAACAATTTGATGATTGATGATCATAAATATCCGAGTTGTGAACTGATCAATCAAAGAGATCCCAGTGTCTTGCATTATGAAGAAAACAACTTTGATATTACGTTTATTAAAGTCTTTCTAAATTTCAATTGTTGTTGTTTAAAAGTATACGAAATAAATAAGAACTAACCCTTTTCATGATGATATACCTGCATTTGTACATATGCCTGTAAATAATACCCACAAAACAGTGCGCTTCAAAAATTAATTTTAGATAGCAAATCAAATGCTCGACTTTAATGTAAAACAAGACCTGTTAGGGACGGGTTATGCTGCCGACTCAAATGAATTTATGTGAAGCTAATAGTTTATTAGGTTGTTCGATTCATACTTTATAGACAACGTTTGACTAAAATCTATATGTGTATGAATTTGAATACTTCTTAATTGGTGGTGTGCGGATGTAGGTATATATATATATATATGGTCTCTAGAATTTAATTTGATATAACTAACGCTATTAATGCCCCCTGACGTTACACAAAACGTCGATGTTTTCCTCAGCCCTTCAAAATGAATTTGATATAATTTATGGGTTTTCCGTAAGATTTCTTGCTGAATCCAAGCGATCTTTCAATTAAAAAACTATTTTATATCGAAGCAATTACATTTTCGACATTTTACGGTTATTTTAGTTGAAGTGGACTGTCTTTATCTCACTTTTAGTCAGGTAAGAAAGCACTAGTAAAACGACGTTTTATCTTTAAGTCGTCAACGTTATTTTACTCACGGGGACATTGTATAAAATTTTGTTAACTTACTAAAACTACGCTTAAAGGCAGACTAAGTTTTACATCAAGTTAGTCTACAAAAAATGCATTTCTGGAATCTTGATATCTTTTTGGTGAACTTTAGACGCTTGAATTAACAAGAATCGTCGGAGACAGATTATGCTCTCCGAATAAGGCTTTTGCACAAAACTGTATGCTATTATTTGACAAAAAACTTCCTATTGAATGCAACTATAGTTTGAGAGTTCAGTTCGCAAGAAATTTGGAATTTTGTCAAACATTGAAGGAATCTGTTTTGCTTCACATGCCTGATTCTAGTAAAATTCGATATCATTATATGGTAGAGGGTTAAATATTTTACCTTGAATATCTAAGTTAACAATGAAAAATGTCTGCATACATAAAATGAAGACTCTAACTTGAGTAGACTTACAGAAACAAAAGACTGATTTATTTTAGAGTAGGAAATATACAAAATGTAAAGCTACATGGCATTAAGTCCCCTTTTAGCATGTTAAGGTTCATTGAGTCAAAAATTGAAATAAACATTACCTAGGGCACTTAATAATCAACATTTATGTAAAGTTACAAAAAAAATTTGGCAATTGGAACAGGAGGTATATTTAAAAATAAATGACTTTGACAATCTGACCTTGACCAATGACCTTGATTTTGGTATCTGCTGAAAGTCTTGTCACAAGTAACAAACATTTGATATGAAGGCTGTATCACTTAACATTTTAAAATTATGGATAATTCTAAAATTAAATTTTTCGAAAGTTTGACCTTGAGAAATGACCTTGACCTTTACCAATGACCTTGAACCTAGTACCAACAGAAAGGTCATGACATAAGCAATGCACATGTAAAATATGAAGGCTGTATCACTTACGGTTGTATACTTGTAGACAACGTTAAAGTTCAGATTTTCGAAAAATTGACCTTGAGAAATGACATTGATCTTGACCGATGACCTTGAACTTAATTCAAACAGAAAGGTCATGTCATAAGCAATGCACATGTGAAATATGAAGGCTATATCAATTACCATTGTAAACTAATAGACATTGTAAAAGTTAAGATTTCCGAAATTTTGACCCTTGACCTTAACAGATGACCTTGACCTTAGTATCATCAGAAAGGTTTTGTCATAAACAATTCACATTTGAAATATGAAGGCTATATCTCCTATTAAGCAAAAGTTATGGCTAATGTTAATTTGTTGCAGAGATTGAGAGCTAACGTAAAGCTTTCAAAGATTTAGCCCCCTTTTTCCATGACGCATCTTATTTCCAAAATTTCAAATAGTTCATCGTCTAGGTTACCTGATTTTCTCAAATATGAAATTTCATAAAAATTTGACCATTAGACTAGGAGAAATTTGAGAAAAATTATATTTTATCCTAAGTCCCCTTTTCCTTGACGAGGCCTCAAATCAAAAACCCGGAAAATACATCAGCATTATATCATAGAAGTTCACATGGTAATTCTCATTTGATTTGGTCCAAGGGTTAAGGAGAAATCGCTCTAGACGGAATGACGGACGGAAAGACGAAGCGGCGGCTAAATACTCTCCCTTCGGGAAGCATAATAACGCCTCGAAATATAAATATGAAATCGTTAGACGTCATTTCATGCGACGGTGACGATTTCAATTATAAATTTCAACTAATTATAATCAGACCACACCATTGTTTGGTAAATGAGTGTTTTCTTAAAACGTATATCTAAATCATATTTTGATTTTAGAGAATACCCATATTTTCGAAATTCTGCGTCTCTTAAAAATCGTGAATGTTCCTTTTCCCGTTTTGGAGATAACTTGGTGCTTTCATGATTTTTCACAAGTATGTCTATTAGAAATTCCTATTTTAACAGATGATTACAATCGTCAAGATCGGAAGTGATAAAAATTCAGTTTTCAGGACATTTTCGGTAAAATGTCCGCTGTAACAGAGATGGCGCACCTTTATATTGATAAAATGGTTAAAAGGCTTCCAAAAAATAATACAAGTAAGTCATGTATGAAGTTGAATTCAGTTTGGTCTTGGTTTTGTGGAGAAATGGCTTTGGACATGTAACATGATGGGTGCCAGCACTGTAGTTATACAGTATTCTCGGTAAATATCACGCGTCGTGAAACGTGACTTGGCCACGTTCCAGGGGGCGTGCCCTGAGAGTGTTGTATAACCAGTGACTGAGTATAAAAGATGCTGTTAACCGCCGCAGCCGCAGACTGGAGACTGCAGACTGGAGACTGGAGACTGCAGACTGGAGACTGTAGTAGAGAGAGTTAGTTAGACAGGTTACTTGGTCGGGTGTAAATATGTAAATAAAATGTAGCTGATAGTAGCTGATAATGGACGTTGTGTTGCCTCTTTAATTATTCTACCTGTACCACCTCCTTCGCTCTCGCCGTCGCTGTACTACATGACGCTTTTGTGGTGCCGCCGAACCAGGATCTGGGTTGAATTGAACTGAACTGTTCCTGCTGTAGTTTTGCTGTGCTGAATTGTGATTGGTGGAATTCGAGAACCGTAAGTTGTCAATTTTGCATATTCTTTTGCGTAGGCATGGCAGAATTATTAGAGATCGCAAGATCTGTTGAGGGACAGATCAAGAACTTAACAACGGCAGTGGGGGCCCAGGGGGTGGCGAAGATAGTAAATATTTTCGATGGTTCTGATCCGAAGCAATTTAAACAATGGATCAAAAGCATAGAAAAATATGCAACACTTACAGGAGTAACAGAAGACTCTGTTAAGTACATTGCATATCAGGCATGCAGTGGCCCTGTCAGTGACTTTTTAAAACGTTATTACGAGCAGAATATAGGACATAATTGGGATCAAGCAAAGACAGAATTACGACTTAGGTTTGGGGAGGTTGTTGACCAGCAACATGCATTGTTACTTTTACGACGGGTTAAGCAAAAATCGGGAGAATCAATTCAAGTTTATGCTGAGAGATTGTTAACTCTCGCTGAGGACGCATTCGATGGACCTGATCAGATGCAACGACATCTGGTGGGATATTTTATTGATGGACTAGCACAGGACTACATGAAAATGAAAGTCATGCGTGATAATCCGCCGACGTTTAATGAGGCTGTGAGAATCGCCACAGGTGAACAAAATTTGCGAAAAAGATTTACCCTTAGGTTAGGACAACAAAATGCGCAAGCTAGAGAAGAGACACCTATGGAAATAGGTCACTCACGATCTAAGTTGTTGAAATGCCATTATTGTAAGAAATTAGGGCACGTCATAAAAGACTGTCGACTGCGAAAAGCCAGTATAAATGCTACTTCCGAAAAGCCAAAATATCAAAATAATATGGAAAACGTTAAATGTTATGCGTGTGGGAAATTTGGACACATTGCTAGAAATTGTCCAGAGAAGCAAACACAAAATAACTCTTTAAACTCAAATGCTTCCCACATGTAGAAGCCGGTGTGGGAAGAAAATCAGAAGACAAACTGAAGGCAAAATTTGCGAAAAAGAATAAACATACTAAAAGGAAATGTATTCAAATTAATTCAGTTAACAAAGGACCTAATTCTCTTCTTCTCAAATTACAAAAACAAAAATATAGAGCTCTTTTGGATTCGGGCGCTGAGGTATCTTTGATTCATAGTCGTGTTTATAATGCATTAAAAATTAAACCTAGGTTACAAAAACATAAATTAGACTTAACAACTGCTGGAAATACTCCACTTCACATCGATGGTATAGCAGAAATTGAGTTTATGTTAGGAGGGCTAAAAATGACCCATAAATTTTATGTAGTACGAGACCTTAATCGAAATATTATAATAGGACTTGATTGGCTTCAATCACGAGGGGTTCGTGTGTATCATGATTTGGGATGTATCCGGGTCGATGAGTCATATGTTCCGCTTGTAGATGATATACATATATCTTCCGTTGCTAGGATGAAACATAAAACCAAGATTCCTCCACAGTCTGCCCATATTTGTCAATGTCAGGTGAGAAGGCACGTGGATCTTCCATCAGGTTATGAGTATGAGATTTCTCCCTTCGAAGTAGGTCAAATTGGCAGTGAGCCAGGCTTGTTAATGATGAATTCAATCTCTAAGCTTTCTGATAACAGGAGATTACCTGTTATGCTCGTTAACACCACTAATAAGACGTTATCTTTTAAAGCTGGAACACCTGTAGCACGTATCAGGCAAATTAAATCTACAGAAATAATGAGCATAGATAAGCAATCTTCGGGCGTGCCAATTAGTGAGAAAAGTCACGGAAACACTAATAAGAAAATTGACACTAATGAGTTAGATAAACTAGATGTTCCTCTTGAATTCAAGCCAAAAATAATCACAGTGCTGAACAAAAACTCTGACTTGTTTGCAAAAACTGATGCTGATTTGAGTCACACGGACACAGTTAAGATGAGAATAGATACTGGAACACATGAACCAATTAAACTTAGGCCTTATCGTACTCAACTGAATAATAGAAAAATTATCGATCAGGCAGTTGATGAAATGTTAGAATCTAAGATCATACAACGAAGTAGATCAGCATGGTCATTTCCAGTTGTAATCGTCGATAAGAAAGATGGAACAAAAAGGTTTTGCGTTGATTTTCGACAATTGAACAAAATTACAAAGACAAATTCTTACCCTCTCCCAGTAATAGATGACATATTAGCTCTGTTAGGCAAGGCTAGGTACTTCTCCTCTCTTGATCTGAAATCAGGGTATTGGCAAGTTAAGATGTCTGACTCCGACAAAGAAAAGACAGCATTTGCTTGTCACCGAGGTCTATTTGAATTTAACGTTATGCCGTTCGGGCTTACAAATGCGCCAGCTATCTTCCAAGAACTGATGAATAGAGTTTTGGAGGGCTTAAGTGATTTTACAACCGCTTACTTAGATGATATTTTGATATATTCAAGAACTTTAGAAGAGCACTTAAAGCACATACAACAAGTATTTCAACGTCTTCGTGAACATGGTCTTCGTCTGAAACTCAAGAAATGTAGTTTCCTGAAGAAAGAAACAAATTACTTAGGATTTGTTATCAATGCTAATGGCATTCAGCCAGAAGAGAAAAAAGTTGATGTAATTAGATCTCTTTCACCTCCAACTAATGTGCGCGAGGTTAGAAGTTTTATAGGTATGTGTAGTTACTATCGAAGATTCATACCTCAATTTTCTAGCGTAGCTGAACCTATTATTTCTCTAACTCGGAAATACGCCAAGTTCAAATGGGACTCTAGTTGCCACTTAGCTTTTGATAAATTGAAGGACAAATTGTCAGAATTGCCCTTATTATGTTTCCCCGACGTCAATTTACCATATAAATTGTACACTGACGCTAGCGACAAATGCATTGGTGCATGTCTTACCCAGACTGTTATTGAACAAGGACAAGAAATTGAGCGTCCTATATACTATTTATCACACCGACTGAGTGACACCCAGACTAGATGGGCTGTCATAGAGAAAGAAGCATATGCAATCTATTACAGTTTGCAAAAACTGGATCATTACCTCCATAATGCTAAGTTTACGGTGTACTGTGACCATAAACCTTTAAGATATTTATTGGAGTCTCCGATCCAGAATAAGAAAGTTTCGCTATGGTCCTTAAGTATTGCCGGTTACGACTGTCAGATTGAGTATCTGCCAGGCACGATGAATTCAGTAGCTGACCTGCTTTCGCGTGTACCGCCAAACTCACTTAAGAACCAGACAGATGATTCGCTTCTAAATGACCCAGATGTGAGTGGTCAAATGTACCAAATTAATGTTCTGAACTCTAACGAGTTCCAGCCAAAACGTTTCGCAAGATGTCAACCGAATCTTGAAGACGAGGTTGAAAAGCCCCTTTTCTATGAGCCACTTGATATGATTGTTGAACAAGACAAAGATGAAAATCTGAAACAAATTAAACAAGGATTACAAAACGATACGTTATCCCCCTCTCTTGCTAAAAAACATCTAGTTCTCGATGGAATTTTGTATTACATTTCATTTACTGACTCCGATCCAACTCTTCGTCTTTACATTCCTCAACATCTTCAAACTGATGTTTTGTCTGAATATCATAGATCTTTAGGACATATGGGGATAGATAAAACATATGATGCAATTCGAGCAAAATACTTCTGGATTAATCTATTCAAAGACGTTGTTCAATATGTTACGTCCTGTTTAGTTTGTCAAACAAGGAGTAATAAAAAGACTAAACCAGCTGTTCAAGAAACTGACACGCCTCCTTTTGCGTGGGCAAAATGTGCTGTCGACGTAAGCGGGCCGTATCCTATTACATTGTCCGGAAACAAATACATAATCAGTTTCATTGACCTATTTTCTGGTTATCCCGAGGCGTTTGCGTGTCCTGACAAAAGTGCGCAAACGATGGCTCACCTCATTATAGATGAAATTGTACCTCGTTATTCCTGTCCTCTTGAAATATTGTCTGATAACGGTTCTGAGATCGTTAATCAGGTCATTAAAGAGACCTTGGCTGAATTAAATATACACCATGTAACAACGTCCTTTTACCATCCTCAAAGTAATGGTCTGATAGAACGATATCACAGAACACTAGTTGATGTTATGTCAAAGAAAATGCAGATTGAAAATGCTCAGTGGGATGCATTTCTACCTCACGTACTTTCAGCTATCCGGTTCGGTGTAAATGAATCAACAAAATGTTCGCCTTTCTACCTTTTGTTTAATAGAGAATGTGTATTACCAATCGACACAATTCTGAGGCCGCGTCGAAAATACCAAGGAGAAGACCCTCATAAAATTTCGTTAGAACAACAACATAAAGCATTTCTCTTAGTTCATCGAAATAGGAAAAAAGCCAAACAAAAACGAAATGAGTACAAAAACCGAAAAATTGATGACGTCAAACTTCAGGTTGGTGACCCCGTTTATCTCAAAAACCACACTCGTAAAAATAAATTGGACATTAAATGGCGTCCTTATTATCGGATAATTGAACAAACATCACCTGTTACTTTTATTATCAAGCATCAATTAGATGGAAGCACGACCAAAGCTCATGCTGAACACCTGCGTTTAGCTAATTTAGAGGAATGGCACGTACCTGTAGATAAGTCAGCCCGCCAATTAAGACCAAGTAATTACGTTGTTCCGCCTATTTCGTCTGAAAGCGATAGTTCAGATAGTGAATCATCAACTGACACGATAATTTACGATAAGAGTAAATTAGTTCGTAGGCTGAAACGTCAGCGTTCACAAAGTTCTGATGAATCAGATATACCCCTAGCCGAATTGAGGCAGAGAATAAGGTCACGAAACAAACGTGATTCAGAATCCAATTAGGATAATAAGGAGAAAATGATAAGAAGTAATAGCCTTTCAGTTTGTAATCTGTAAAAGACGAGGCTTCCTTCAGTTATAGTTAAAACTGAGGCATGCGAAAAGGTACCTTCGCTTTGTTTGAACTTTGTTAAACTGTTGTTGTTTAACTTTGTTGTGCGTTAATTGTTCTTGTTTTCATTATAGGAAAGAACAATGGTTAACTTCACATTTACATTAAGCATTTTGGCAGCAATGTTATACATAAATGTCAGACAGCGTTCGTCGGCCGCGTTCGTTGCTGAAGCGATAGTCATTCGGAACAATGTTATATATTATAAGACAAATGAAGTAAGCACCACTAGGGCAAAATGGCTAGCAACAATTGTAATTGATTTTGAAAATATCCAGGATCTTCTGACAAGGTTAGCTGAAGATCTTAGACGAGTTAATCAGGCATTTAATGTCGTAGAATCAAGTCACTTGAAAGGGACAGAAAATTTCCAACGTACTTTTCAAGGGCTAAGGCAAAAAGTTAAGTACTTGCAAGAGGTTGAAAAAGAGATTAAGAGTGAATTGTTTCCTCTCATGTCACTTGCGAAAAAGACTCGAAATCGTAGGAGTCTATTACCATTTGTAGGAGATGCAATGTCATGGTTATTTGGAGTAGTCAGTGAATCTGACTTAAAGAATATTCGCAATCAGGTATCATCTCTGGAATACAATCAAAAGCAGATAGTTCATATTGTTGAGCAAAGTCTGACAATTATAAATGAGTCAAGAACACTCATTCGCGAAAACCGAAGAACAATGTCGAAAATAATCAGAAGTCTTTACGCAATGGATATAAAAATTAATTCCATGGCTCAAGAACTTACCAAGCAAATCAATGAAAACCGTCGATTTCTTGAAATATACAGTTACCTGAATCTTCTAATTAGTGAAATAACTATTCTCACACAAAATGCAAAAACATATCTCACGCAGCTGAGAGCTGATTTAGATTATTTGGCGCTTGGAAAACTTCCTGTAACGATAATTAGTCCACCGAGATTACAAAGCTTGTTAGTTGAAATTCAGAAGGCGTTGCCTGATTTAATGTCACTAATTAACGACCCCAAAACTGAGATATGGGAGTTTTATAAGTACATGCGAACAGAAACAGCCTTCGTTAATGGCAAAATAATTATTATTTTATCAATCCCAGTGATAAGGCTAGATAACAGCTATGAAGTTTTTGAGGCTATCTCAATCCCAGTACCACCACCTGTTGGTGTCAAACACCGAGGGAGAACAAAACGTACTGATTTATTGGCTAATTACAGATTAGAAAGTAACGCGTTCCTGATAGATAAAGCACGAACAAGCTATCGTTTACTTTCTGACACAGAAGTTCAGACTTGTAGTCACCATCGCACGAAATTTTGTACTTTAATAAGTCCTGAATTCCCGGTAAATGTAGACCATACCTGTTTGATTAATTTATTCATGGACGCAAGGAAAACAGACTACTGTACACCGCAAGTATCTCAAGAGAGATTGCCTATAGCTAAATACTTACTTGATACCACATGGTTGATTATTTCGCGGACGAACTTAAGTTTTGCATTGGTATGTAATGGCCTACATACTGAGGTTCATACTAGGTCGCCTGTTGACGTAATTAAGATAGACAGTGGTTGTATTGCTTCCAATAAATTCTTTACTTTATCACAACCCTACGTTGTGGGTAAAACAAATATGACTCATGAACAATACACGCAGTTAAAAATTGCAAATTTTACCGATGACGTGGTTTGGAAACCTTTTAAAGAACAATTTCCTAATGTCTCGAACATTGACATACCAGAACAACTGACGACTATAAATGACATGCCCTTGGACTTGTTACTACGTCAACTACATAATGTGCACTATGTAGACGGACATGCAAGGTTTAGTTTCTGGTATATTGCTAGTCTTGTGCTAACTCTGGTGGCTGCCTTTGCTGTTGTAGTTCGCTATTGTATTATGCCTAGAATTAGAAAATTTCTGCCAGATTGCTTATGTAAAAGGTGTGTGAAGCGACAACGACAGGCCGAGGATTCGACGGGAGTTGAACTCCAAACCATGGAGATCGATGGGAAAGAACCATCCACTGAGGCAGTGTCGAGCACCGACCAAAGGATACCTACACTGTATCCATACCTGTTGACCGCCAATGAAAGGGTTAATTAACATACAGAACTGTAGATAGATGGCTGATAAGAATGTCGTAGTAAATCGTGGTAATTATGTGGAAACAATTAAATTGGGCACAAGCAAGTTAATAAGAATAATTGGGAGAACTATAAAAAATAATTGCCTTGATAAACTTTGATAACTTACCTATATATCCAGAAAATTAGAATATCTCTCACTTGTGCTTTAATCTTCATCCTATTTAGACGAACACCGAAAATTGGAAATTTTAAAGATGGCTTACGAAAACATGGAACACTTTCACAAAGTATCAGAAATAATTGAGCGTGTAATACGTGACAATAATTATAACCAGATGCCGGACAGATATATTGGACACCTGTCCGTGCAAGTGACTGCCGCTGTGTTAGACCACTTTAAATTGAAGGATTTTACCGGTGACGATGACGACGACGATTGCGTCCTCGTCAACACGGAAACCGATGAGGACGACGATGACTGCGTGGTCGTTCGTGTAGAGCAACCACATGCCAGTGACTGTGGGAGCTGTCTACATCTCGGAGACGATGATGGACACGAGACCGTGAACGACGATTGTGAGGACGAAAACGATTATCATGAGGAGGACGAGACTTATGATGAGGAGGACGAGACGGACGAACATTGTGAACATTGTAAATACACCGAAATGCAAGAATAATTAGTCGTGGACAAAGTGTAGTGTTAAAGCAATTATGTGCAATAAATAAGGACAATATTTCTATTTCAAGGTAGGGGTTGAGTTAAGTTTTACTTTGCTAGTTAAGGTTAAAAATAAATGTTCAATTGCCATTGTTAATGTTCTCTTTTTAATTAAGTTAGGTGTCAATTAATTGTTATTGTCCTTTAATAATGTTACTTCTATTGATTATCCATGTAAGGTGTTAGGCTTCTATTTAAACTTTCAAGTATGGACATCACTCCTCTGTTGATATAGTATAGTCAAGATTCTAGTTAATTTAGCAAGTGATGTGGGTTACAACAGGAATGCCATACAGCTTTGTTTATTTCTTTTTCTTGTATCATGACGTAATTTTGATTAAAAAAAATTATGTTAAATTTGTAAACCAGGTTTTACAAATTTTAAAAAGAAAAGGGCGGATGTAACATGATGGGTGCCAGCACTGTAGTTATACAGTATTCTCGGTAAATATCACGCGTCGTGAAACGTGACTTGGCCACGTTCCAGGGGGCGTGCCCTGAGAGTGTTGTATAACCAGTGACTGAGTATAAAAGATGCTGTTAACCGCCGCAGCCGCAGACTGGAGACTGCAGACTGGAGACTGGAGACTGCAGACTGGAGACTGTAGTAGAGAGAGTTAGTTAGACAGGTTACTTGGTCGGGTGTAAATATGTAAATAAAATGTAGCTGATAGTAGCTGATAATGGACGTTGTGTTGCCTCTTTAATTATTCTACCTGTACCACCTCCTTCGCTCTCGCCGTCGCTGTACTACAGACAGACAAATAGAGAGACATGTAGATCTATCATAAATCAAGGCTCCTTTTTACATGAAACATCTTTTTATAATTACCAAGTGGTATACGGCATCTAATTTATTACTAAAATTTGACGTCTTATTAAATTCTTACCATTGCATTAGACAAAATAAGATCAAAAACTTATTTTTACATTAAGTCACTTTCCCGTGACACAGTCTGAAATTGAAAGGCGGGGAAAACTGTCTAGAACATACTCCAAGGCGTTTATATACGAAGTTTCATCCATTTTTGTCTAAAGGTTGTGGATAAATGACTTCAGACGGAAAAGCGGTTAAGCGTATGGACTCAGAGCATTGCGACTAAAATTTTTCGGGGATCATAACAAAACTATTTTTTCAGACTTGTTGTATATGGCAGTTTCACTAGAAGCCGTGAATAAGTGATATATGAAAATTTGAAAATCCACTTACTAAGTATAAAAATATGCTTAGAATAAGAGTTATATTTTGATGGTGCTCTGATTCAAAAGCGGTGGCCCGTGTTGCCACTATCTTATTATCATCTTGTTACAGCAAGGGCGGCGAACGTTCTGCTTATCTAACAAGGAGTATCTCGATACCGCTTTGCTCGTGTGTTGTCACATGACTTATCACTTGAACAAATATTGGTGAAATTTTATCAAAGGCAAAGTATGTGCTTTTCAAATAGCTATTACTGTTATTTTCACAATAAATGTTCCTTCTTCATGTTATATCTACCGAAATTCCTATAGATTGAATTTAATATAGTGTATTCCTTATGCCCTACTTTGAAACATCATGTCGATTACGACTGAATTGCTACCGGAAATCATTTACGTAATTGATACATCATAGAAACTACAGATAAATCAATGTTCGGTGCATCGACAGATAACGCGTGTACTCGGTGAATTCCGGTTCAATTCAGGTTGTACTTCGTTGACTTATTAGGCGTTATGTAACGCGAAACATTTTGCGTCTTTTCTTTCGCTTGCTTTTTGAGATATGAACAGTCATTTTACGCAATCAGCTTAACCCTCATCTTTCATATGTCTGAATGAGTTAAAGCAAGAATTTTGGAAATTGAGAGCCAATTCATCCATTGTTCATCCATGATCTGTTCAAAATCAGTTTTAAGCACCTTCGTCAATGTAAAATAATTGAGTAAAATCCACATCATTGTCTATCAAACACCCGTGTCACTCATAAATTGATTCATTCTTAAGTTGTGGACGTATATTTGTCTTAGTCGGTTCATTTTCTTTTAACCCAAATCAGTACACGATCTATGGGAGTTAAAGAAGGAACATGTATAAAAGTATGGACCTTTTGAATCCCATTGATGAATATACTCGTATATACCAATACCTCAAATTAAGAGTTTTTGGGTATTAGATATACTCTAATGATTACTTGCCCGATTTTACCTGATTAACATGGCTACAGTACTCGCTAGAAGTTTAGAAACGTTTGGGTTTGATGGTTGGAGATACCGTTAGCAACAATAATGTAAGTAGAACAGAGTTCCTTGAATGTTTCTTTTATTCGATTACCGAAAACTTAAGGTCAATGGGGAAACATTTAACGTCTACTTTCTTGAAGTCTCATCTACTAATTGGTCCATTAGCCTGGAAGAAATGAAGGCAATGCGTTTAGTATTACAAGCAGTGACCTACTCGCAAAATCGAAATTGTTCTTATACTTAAATTCGCCTTACCAGACGTTTTGATTTTAAAATCTAGGCAAAAACACGACTGCACTGATGCAAGCAGGATAATCTACGGTGTGTATAGTCAGAAGGAGATATGCGATAGAAAAGGTCAAGTGGCTATAAGTCTCAAACTTCTAGTCTTTGAAAACAAGTTCTGCAAGGAATACTTAAACCAGAATACCAATTGTGTATGCATTAAAGGGAGGTATCGATGTTTCTGAAACTTAGATCAGAAAAAAATGTCAATCGCCAAAATATACGCTAAAACGGACGCTTAACACTTAAATTTGGTCAGATATTGTCTTCGCGGTAATCTGATAGGCTTAAAGTGGCTTTTTTGGTTATTTGGAAAAGGTTCAGCGGAATTCCAGGTTATTTTTAGATAACACGGAATTTTGTTGTCGACACCGCATGACTTCATTTTCATATGACCCAAAGCAATCTGAAGGTAACAAATTGACAAGCGAAACATTCAATGACCTAAATTATGTGACATCAAATGGTTAGCGCAAAACAATGGTAAGTGTCTATATTCGTATTAATACCTTTAAAAGGTAGGTATCGATGTTTTTTTCATGTCACAGATTTTGATAATTCTTATTCCCTCTTGAATACTATTTTAATGCAATATGCCGCAAAGTAGGGAAGTATCGATGTTTTAGAAATTAAAGGTAGGTATCGATGTTGCTTTCATGTCACAGATTTTAATTATTTTCATTTCCTCTCATATACTATTTGAATACAATATGCCGCAAAGTAGTTTTGCAAAAATCTGAGGTCGCTCATTAGAAAAAAACCTGGATATTTCCCTAATAGAACACGTAGGCTATTAATCTATTTTTAGAGAAATCCGAGACAGTTGCGAAGATTATAGGGCATTCACGTGGCGCGCCTTGCATTTAGTTTAAATTACATCAAACCAACGTCATTGTTACGTCATCAGGAGTTATGTTCGCTAGCCGTTCTGTGAAGATCAGTCCAAAACTGTCGTAAGCGTTATTACGAATATAAACACTTACCGTAGTTTTGCGCTTAGCCTTTCATGTGACATGATTTAGGCCGTTGGCGTTTTCGCTAGTAAATTTGTTATCTTCATTTGACTTTGGGTCATATGCAAATGAGGTCATTCCATGTCGACAGCCAAATTCCGTGACATCTAAAAGTAACCTGGAATTCCGCTGAACCTTCCGATATAACCACAAAAAGCCACGTTAGCTCTATTAGATTACCACAAAGACAATACCTGACCTCACTTAAAGTATTAAATGTTCGTTTGAGTCTTTTTTTCGGCACTTTGTATTTTTTTCTTATCTAGGTTTCAGAAACATCGATACCTCCCTTTAAGATAAGAAAAATTGCCAATTGCCGAAAATACGCTCGAATGAGAATTTAATAATTAACTTTGAGTCAGATGTAATCTTCGTGGTATTCTGATAGGCTTAGGGTGGCTTTTTGTGGCTATTTAGGAAAGACTCGGCGAAATTCCAGGTTATATATAGATATCACGGAATATGGTTGTCTACAACGCATGACCTCATTTGTATTTCACCCAAAGTAAACGGAAAGTTACGAATTGAAAAGCGAAACAACCAACGTCCCAAAGTATGTCACATCAAATTGTTCGCGCAAAACTAGGGTAAGTGTCTACATTCGTATCAACGATTACGACAGTTTTCGACTTTACATTACAGAATTAAAGATAAGCTAGCAAATATAACTCCTCATGACGTAACGATGACGTATTTATGGGTAAATTCATACTGATTGCGAGATTCCAACAGTAATAAGCAGCGCGTGAATGACCAATATTCAATGCAACTGTCTCGGCTTAATCTAAAAATAGATTAACAGCCTGCGTAGGCTATTAGGGAAATACCCAAGTTTATTCTATTAAACGACCTCTGATTTTCGCAAAACTACTTTTCAGATAATATTTTATTGAAAAAGTGTAGAAAAGGAATAAGAACAATTTAAATCTGTGACATGAAACATCGATACCTACCTTTACTGTCATGTATCTTTGCGTTGTGTGTACTTTTTCTTAGAAGTAAACATTTTCATTGTTCGTTACGGCTATTCTAGTTACGATGCTACGTTTTACCATGTATATTACCTTTATAAATGGTCTTAGAGGGACGGACATTACCTTAAGATGAAGGTCAATTATCTACTTTTACTTTTCCTATATATTTTGACTGAAATTATTATAACCCCCAAAACTATGTTTGGGGGTATATAGGAGTCAGCTTGTAGGTCCGTCTGTCGGTCAGTCTGTCTGTAGCTTTTTCGTGTCCGCTTTGGTTACGGTTCATTGTTTTTTGACGGAGATATGGCCCTTTGGTGAACATATATAGTTTATTCATAATAAAAGTAACAACATAGTTTGTATACATTTCACATTAAAAAGTTATGTGTCTTAATATCTGAACTAGTAGATAAATTTTAAAATTTCTAGATCCGTTAAAAATGTATAATAATAATAATGTAATAAGATTTTTTACTTAAAACTATGTTTATACATCCATTATAAGGATGACACAAAAAAGATGCGAAATCTTATTTCCATTGTGGTCCTTTAATGGGAGCATAAGCATAGAAAGGCATCATCTTACATAGTAATCATAAAGTAATTATATAGGAAATGAAGGACTGAAGGAAAATAAATAAATGACTAGACAAGACACACAATGTGACGACAAACAATAAAACGTAAATTTCATTTCATTTCATTAAGAAAAGTTTTACTTTAGACTTAAAAGAGTTAAGATTAGAAACATGCTTAAGAGAACTTGGTAAAGAATTCCATAATTTAGACCCACTGAAAGCGAAAGTTTTCTTACCATTCGAGCCAACCTTGGGTAAAATGACATTGCCCGAGGAATGAGAGCGTGTATTGTAAGAGTGAACTGCATTAAAAGAGACAAAATCATATCCGCTCATTTTCTCAGCAACCATGGGACGGATTAGATTCAAATTTCACGGAGAGACTCGGTATAAGTCAGACATGTTGATATCCTATTTGGTTATGGCCCATTGATTTTTGACTGAGTTATGGCACTTTAGTTAAAAAGTCCTTTTTTGTCATGGCCCTTTGGCGAATAGCACTTGTATATGGACAAGCGCTGTTGGGAGGTATTAGTCCGCTTTGCGACAATGTCTCGTATATTAGCTTACAATAATTATGTTTGGCATCAATACATAAAATTGAAGGTCGTAGGCTTAAAGATCAAACTTTTATCCCTTTTCCTCAATTTTTCTTATTCCTTAAATGAAAAACTCAGCGACGAAAATTACAGAAAAAAAGAGCTCTACTTCAGTTAATTGATTTTTTTTCTTTTGTTTAATTTTTATTGTTTGTTTGTTTAGTTTAGTTTTTGTTTAATTCAAGTTATTTTCTTTGTTTAATTGGTTAAATTTTAATCAGGAGTCCTTCTCACCAAAAAGTACAGTGCTATAGAACAATATCTCTGGTTTCTAATTAATCCTCTACGTGAATTTATCTTGACCATAACTCTCAAAGAAAAATAACTACAAGTATGAGAATTTGTGAAGGGATGAAACTCATTGAACTCACTATTTTTGTTTGGCACTTAAAGTATTAAACCTATTACTCTAAAATATATGACCTTGTGGGCAACTGTTTTAGTCCGCAAAATTTCAATTAGGATGATTCTATTGACAGAATTACTTAATCACATTGACTGTTGTCATTTCTTAGCCTTGCGATTCTTTTTAATTGTGATAAGGACTTATAAATGGAAAATCATATGTTTCCGACGAATCTAGTTTAAATAATCGATACATGTTTATATAGCTCTGAACGTACAAAGCTATTCAAAGTGAATCTGATAAATAGACGACTTTCGCTCCGATCGAGCACTTATATATATTTTCTTGGAGTTAGCTAATACACCTTCTTAGACAGGCTGCAGTCTATCGCAGTCTTTATAGACCTCAGATATCCATATATCGGTATCTTCTGATATTGATGCACTTCAACTGAGTATCGTTATCCTATTCAAAACTATGGGAATGCAGTCCATATGTGATTTGAAAATACTTGAAAAGAAATGTGGTGTGATAATTGCAAACAGTTTTATAGTAATTCTTGTATCATGAAAAAATAGCATGTTCTACACTTAAGCTCATCTAAGCACCTTTTGTGCGTCGTCCGTCGGAAGGCGTCATCAATTCTCTAAAATCTTCTCCTCAGTAACCACTGGGCGGATTTTAACCAAACTTGGCATGAATGTTCCTTGGGTGACCCTTCTCAAAAGTTGTTCGCGGAATTTGATTGACCTAAAATTATGGGTATGACAGGGCGTGACGTGGCAGTTTTTAATCCAAATGTGGGCATGGTAGTACTGGTCAGTTTTTTACTTTGGAATCTTCAAACATCTTCTCCTCAGTAACCCTTAGGCCAATTTCAAGCAAACTTTTCATGAATGTACCTTTGGTAACCCTTATCAAAATTTACTCGCAAATTTTTGATTGACGCCCAAATATGGGCGTGGCAGGGCGGGGCAGTTTTTGACTCTGAAATCATTAAACATCTTCTCCTTAGCAGCCATTGGTCTAATTTAAACCAAACGTGGCATGAATGTTCCTTTGGTGACCCTTCTCAAAACTCGTTAGTAAAAATTTGATTGACGCCTAAATATTGGCGTGGCAAACTCTGACATCTTGAGACATCTTTACCTCAGTAACCATTGGGCCAATTTTAACCAAACTTGGCATGAATGTTCCTTGGGTGAACCTTTTCAAAATATTTTCCCGAAATTTAGATTTAGATGGAAGGGCGCGGCAGTATTGACTTTTTAATCTTTAAACATTATCTTCAGTTACCAATGGGCCAATTTCAACCGTACTTGGCATGAATGTTCTTTGGATGACCCTTTTCAAACGTTGTTCGCAAAATCTATTACTGTGCTGTTGAGTCTGTGAGTACCTCAGAGCTGCCACCAAAGCGCAGTTAGGAATGGGCCAGACACCCAATCTTCAATCATGGGGTGTCCAGGGTTTCCACGCTACCGGGAAAACAGAAAAAATGCAGAATTTCGTGAAACTCTTTCCCGGTCGGGAGAAAGTCTTGAATTGAATTTGGACACAAAAGTAATAAATGGCCTCGAATTCAATTCAGTTATCATTAACATGATACTGACAATGTACACGTCTAGAAGCAATCAAATTTATCCATTATTTTACAGTATTGTAGTTTTCTGGACAGAGTTCAGGTTTTTAGTTTGACATCAATAAAATGGTGTCTCGGGGACTCAACAATCAGTGTCATAATAATCCTTGCTTTAACTATGTTATGAGGCCTATTGCATACCAGAGTAATTGTTTGCTGTACTATATTGGTACTGCTGTTCCTCCACCAGAGGAAGCAACCACATTTTCATAAGAATAAAAGATGCATGATATATTAACTAGCTTTTTATAAAAACTTTTGAGGTATTTCAGGGATTTTGTCGATGAAACAAAAAATCTTAAATTTTAGATAATTTCCTCGAAAAAGTCTAGAAACAGTCTTGAATTTTGCAAGCAGAAAATTTTTGGAACCCTGGGTGTCGTGAGTTTGAATCTCGGCGGCAGCACATATCCTTTACCGCATTTTGTCTCCCCAATGGGTAGATGATCCTTAACGTAAATTGGATTGCAGCTGGAGGCTAGGAAAGGATGTAATGGAAATACTGGTGCGCGAAACACCAGGAATCAATTGTTAAATTTTCCGCAATATGACTGAAAAATTGTAAAAAAAGGACAAGGTCAACTTTCATCGGACATTTGGCACATTCATTGTGACAAGTACCTTTTGGCTGCCACCAATGGACATATTACAAGTGGTATGCGCAAGTGAGATGGGCAACTAGTGAGAAACAACAACTGATCTACAATGATAACAATATAATCATAATACTAGTAACAAAGATATTACTGTCCTTTCTATAAACGTGCAAAGTTTAGTAGAAAAAAATATCGTAAAAATACCGGAACTTTCGGTGTTTCTTGAGTTCTTATTTCTATTTCGATACAGAATGTAGTTACATAGTTAGTTGGCAACCTAAATGCCGTTACTACAGCTTGAATAAGCGTAGTTACATTGTTCAAGTCGGCAAAACAACAGTGAACAGTTATAAAATTGAGGCCAGTATGGGAGCTAAGCTAAGGTCCGGGCTGCATAAATTATTTGATTGGTCGCCCGATTCCTTGATTGACAGGAGCGGTTTGTCAATGGGGTAACTGAGAAATCGTTATCTTAAAAACAAAACAACAATAACAACAACAAAAAAAAGAGAGAAAAAAAAAAAATAAAAAGAAAAAAAACCCAAACAAACAAACAAAAAACACACAGCAAATAACTACCATTGTTGACTGAAACAAAAAATCTTTAATTGGGTCCATCTTTCATAATGCGTCATCAGAAATAATTTCATCCCTTTGAAGAAATGCGAAGTTCATTATGTTTTAGATATTAATTAAGAAAGTTACGAGCCTCTTGAGGAATCATATTTTCCAGTGTTTTTTGTTCATCTTTCAGTTTTCATTAACATAGATATTTCATGAATGCCATAAATGTATTTTCTGCATTTGATTTGTAGATCATGGAGGTTATTTTTTTCATTTAAAATGCTCTTAAAGGTAGGTTTTTGTGTTTTTTTTTTTTTCATGTCACAGATTTTAATTATTCTTATTCCCTTTCATACACTTTTTGAATACAATATTCTGATAAGTAGTTTTGCGAAAATCAGAGGTCGCTTATCAGAGACAAACAGGGTATTTCCCTAGTAGCCTACGTAGGCTATTAATCTATTTTTAGATTAACCCGAGAGAGTCGCAAACAATAAAAGGCCATTCACGTGTTGCGAATAACCTTTTGAATCTCGCATATAGTTTGAATTACATCAAACCAACGTCATCGTTACGTTATCAGGAATTATATTCGCTAGCCGGTCTAAAATTCAATAAAGATCAGTCCTAAACTGTCTTAAGCGTTATTACGAATATAAACACTTACCGTAGTTTAGCGCTAACCATTTGATATGATATGATTAAGGACGTTTATTGTTTCGCTAGTCAATTGGTTATCATCCGTTGACTTTGGGTCATATGCCAATGAGGTCACGCGATGACGACAATCGAATTCAGTCATATCTATCAATTACATTGATTTCTGCTTCAACTTTCCTGTATAACCACAAAAAGCTAATTTTAACCTATAAGATTATCGCCAAAACAATATTTGATTCATATTTAAGTATTAGATGTTCGTTGGATCGCATTTTTCGAAACTTGGCATTTTTTTCTTGACAGGGTTTGAGAAACATCGATACCTCATTTTAATCCCTTTCCAAGCGACACGATTGTAGACTTGTCCAAATAGAAACAATTAGCAAACAAAATTTCAAAGTCCGCTTAATTTCGAAAATAAGCGCAAAATATTGTTAAAAACATTGTGGGGAAAGGAAAAATTGTTTGTTACAAGCAAATTCTCCTTTCTCAATAATGTTTTTCACAAACAATCGTTAACAATTGTTATTTGTGGAAAGGGAACATCTGGCCGATCGGGTGAAAATCAAAGTAAACAACTGGTCACTTTTCGATATATCAAATATGCCACACTTTGGCTATTGCACAATCAAAGATACTTATCAGAAGCGCGTAAGTTACTTGAATTAAGACAGGAGTTAATGGCAGGAAATCATTAACTTAAAATAACGAAAATAATGGATCTGGAAGATTTGGAAAATTTTGGTGTAAAAAATGCTCTTTATAGTGCATTTTTTCTCTGTTGTTGTTATTTGGTTTGCTTGTTTTAACTAGTGTTTTCAAGCCAAGGAGCTAAAAACCATAATTCGCTACAAAGGAATCCTTTGCTTTTTCTTTTCGAACATGAGAAGTAAAATATGAGAACTGGATGAGAATGAAATTGGTTTACTCGGAAGGATGTGTCAACGTTATATAAACTGATATTACAATATTATATGCTAAGAGTATTACAAGAGCTTTCATCATTTCTTTGTATGAAACGTATCCGATTCTACTCAAAACAGGTTCATTTAGTCTCAGCCCTTATACACTCTATGTAGCACATTTAAACCGGAACAACCCAGTGCAGTCAAGGGGGATATTTAAAACGCAATTTTCGGGACAACTCCGTATATCGGTAGGGGCCCAATCCTTTACCACTTAAGCACCAAACTAAATGAGATTCATTTATGTATACTCCCCAACACATTTGAAAAAGAATTTTTCTAAGCTAGTTTTTTCTTGGAAGCAGCATCAAAAGTCATATTGATTTCCTTGTTAAGTATGAATTTTATGACGTGTTTTCGAATGAAAAAGATCAAAATTTTACAAATTCTACCATAATTTCTCCTATCTGCATACCATAGAGAATCTGTACCAAAATCATGTATGTTAAACTTTATATATAGCACATCTTTGTGAGGGACCACACAATCCCTGATTATTCTTATTTATTGTTGTATAGAAAGGATTTTTGTATAAGTCCGTATATGACATTCCCTAACTACTCCACATGTGTGCTAAATATCTATTGAGCGGCCTGAACAGCCACATCTGATATTATAGTGGTCCCTTAAAGTCTTTTTAAAATTGTAGCTATCTACAGGACGTATAGTGTAGACTCTGATCAGACGGTGCTGATAAACAAAGTAATTATGGTCTGTACTCTGGCAACATGTGAAATGGTTAGATTTGACGCGCATGCTTATATGACTATCAAAAGCTGCCACAAATATATCGATGGCTTAGAGCAAAAACATACTATGGCTCTATACATTGTATAGAGCCATACTATGTTTTTGCTCTAAACCATCGATATATAAAAGTATTTGATATTATACAAATGGAAAAAGAACGTGTGCTTTGTATACCAAATCTTGAGTTGGATGTCTTTTATGAAAGTTGATAAAAGATCGCATAACTCAATTTTCGATATTAAAAAACTTGTGAATGAAACATAAATTGTAACATTTATGACATGTCCGTTATTTGTTAAACTTTTCTACACCATCGAATTGCGAGAAGAAAATGGCTCTTTTAACATTTCAATCTAGTTTCTGTGGAGCTTGTCAAATTGGCTGTAATGATTTCTTGGATACGTTGCCAATATCAATTACATTGTTCTCTCAGGATTTATGAAATTGAAGATAAATCCCAAATATAGATTTCATCGTCGGTAATCAATTTTTCCGTGTAATACTGAGACGGCCATATTGAAATTCATGATTTATCAAACATGATACAAGAACAGAATAAGTACAACGCTTCTCATTAGAAATTTTGCACGTTAAAAATTTCCATAGATACATTTATTCGGCGTAATTACGTCAAAGAAACACCGAATTGAATAAAGCCACAAAACATCATGCTCTAAAACCCTTTGCCGTTTTTTTTCGTCTAACAACAGCAACAACATCAACAACAACAAAATACCCTTTCACATTTTCATGTGTTTGTTCAAGTTGTGAAGGAAAGACCAGCGATTTCATGAATTTATGAATAAACAAAAAATGATGTTGTCTTTATAATGAATAGCTTAATCATTCTTTTTTCACCGTTATGTATGTAAGACTTGTCAAATGTGAAACTATTCTATATCTTATCATTCATTGGTATGTAATTTAGGGGAGGTATAGATATTCAAGAAGAGATTGCCAATTGTCTAAAAATGTTCCCAAACGGACGCTTAACACTTATGTCTTCGCGGTTATCTGCTAGATTTAAAGTGGCTCTTTTTTATTATATATGAACGGTTCAGCAATGTTAATTTTAGATATCACGGAATTCGGTTGTCGACACCGCGTGCCGTCATTTGCATATTACCAAAAGTCAACGAAAGGTAACAAATTGACAAGCGAAACAACCAACGTCCTAAATCACGTCACACTAAATGGTAAGTGCAAAACTACAGTAAGTTCAAACTGAATTCGGGATTCCAACGGTTATTTGCACTGCATGAATTACCAAATATCTTTGCAACTGTCTCGGTGTAATCTAAAAATAGATTAACAGCCTACGTAGGTTATTAGGGAAAAATCGTGGTTTATTCTTGTCAACGACATCTGATTTTCCAAAACTATTTTTGAGAATATTGTTTTGAAATAGTTTATGAGAGGCAGTAAGAATAATCAATATGTGTGATATATGTGAAAAAACATCGATACCTACCTTTTAACCTGATAGAGATTCGATAATGCAATCCAAGAAATTATTTTCGGACATTTGTTAAGGCGGTTGATAATTATTCTATTCATAAGTACAGTAACAAACCAGTATTGAAAAAAATCCGAGAGTCATTGTCAATACCAATTAGATATCCAGCGATCGAAATGCCCAATAGAAAAAAAAAGTCATCTAATTCGTGATTCATTACACGTTTAGTGAAAGATATTAAAGTATATTTCAATTCCTCTATGGTATGGTAGTTATAAACAAATGATTTAACAAGAAAATTTTCGCTCGTTTGATGTAAGTCTCTCTTTACACTCATAGAGATGGTCCTTGATAGATACATAATGACTTAGGTATCAACTGAAATATTAAGGACATACTAGATGGGTGTCCCAGGTCAACTGCTGTCGAGCCCGCAAAGTTTTGTAGGCATCATGCTCCGAACAAGCACAATTTTAGTGCTTGAGATTTGATCTTGAACGTAAAGCCATCCATAAAAATTCTTTCAAATTGCATATTTACTTATGATTGAAAATAATTGTGCCAATTTATTTTGAAATCAATCCATAATTGTAGGAGAAATGCTCCGGAAAAGCACAATTTTAGTGTTTGACCTTGAGCTGTGACCTTGACATTAGACCTATCCCTTTTTTTCAAATGGCACATCTACTCATGATTGAGAATAATTGTGCCAAGTTATGTTGAAATCCATTCATAAATATAGGAATTATTGTCCGGACAAATTCGGACGGACGGACGGACTAACGCACATACACCTTCTTGTGATAGTGACAAATATACTGAGGTAAAAAGGTTAAGCAATTTCATACGTTACAGCCAATTTCTCCGGTGTCTAGCTTTGGATTCAAACCATATTTTCATATATCGATCTTTTATGTGTTAGCCACAGTATTTAAAAAAAAAAGATGATTTCAAGGTCTTACGTGTTTGTTGTACAGCGTCAAACATGGTAGGGGTAGGGAAGTAAAAGTAACACAAAGATTTTATATCTTGTGTGTCCACCGTTTGCGCCAATAACGGCATCACAGCGTCTTCTCATGCTGGAAATGATCCTACGATTAATGGCCATAGGGATACGACCCCATTCCTGACGCAGAACACATTCCAGGTCTCTAACGTTTATAACGTCATTCCCGTCTCTTACTCTCCTACCCAGATGGTCCCAAAGGTGTTCGTTCGGAGACAGATCCGGTGATTTTGCTGGCAAATCCAACACATCAACATTATTAGACTGTAAAAGGTCCAACGTGTGCCGAGCGACATGTGGGCGGGCATTATCTTGCTGAAAAATGGTAGCAAGCCCTTGACGCAAGAACGGCAATACCACTGGCTGGACAATTTCGGTGCAGTATCGAACGGCATGTAAGTTTCCCTGAATAGCTACCAAGTCACACTTGCCACGGTATGATATACCACCCCAGACAATGACGCTGCCGCCTCCAAAACGGTCATGTTGAATGACGTTAGCGGGATCCATCCTTTCGCCATCACGCCTCCAAACACGTACCCTGCCATTCGCAAACATCAAATTAAAACGGGATTCGTCTGTGAATAGGACCTGATTCCACATTCGTCTTCGCCATGGACAGTGTACCCATGTCCAATTCAATCTTGCATGTCTGTGTGCACGTGTCAAAGGAATGCCAACGTAAGGTCGACGTGCGCGTATACGTGCCGAACGAAGTCTGTTTTTTACAGTACGAGCACAGACCCGTGTTCCCGTTGCATTTCGGACCAAACCGGCAATACGAGTGCTATTGAGGAAGTGATTACGCCGTGAACACGTCACGATGTAAATGTCCTCACGTTGAGTAGTCTTACGTGGCCTGCCTGAACGTGGCCTGTCTTTGACGGTGCCTCATTGACGATACTTTGTTCTTAGTATCGGAATGGAACTTTGGCTCACGCCAAAATGCTGAGCCACCTCTTTTACCATCATACCAGCAGCCAGCATACGGATGGCTACGTTCCGTTGGTCTAAGTTAAGCCCTGAGCGACGTCCCATTTGATTTTTTTTAAATGTTTTAATGAGTTATCTTGTTATTGATGCTAACCAATAAACAGGGATAGATATTGTAGATATAGACTTCACGTACATGCGGAAGCACGTGCAGAACGTGTTTCATCAAAATTGCGTCAGACAGCCTTTAGAAGCGAGGAAAACGTGCTCTTGATGCATAATTAGTTAATTAGCTTTTAAAAATTACAAATGAGACTGATTTTATAAGGTTTATACATTTACGTTAAAAAATAATGTAGGTCGAACTTTTTTCCCTTAGTATATGTTTCGCTCACCGCGAGTGGGCTTGACAAAAATATTGGATTTCTTTAAACGTTTTTTTATTGAGAGTGATTTATCTTTTTTAGTTCATTTTAGGTAAATAGCTGTACAGTTAAGAAATGAGCTGTGATATTCAAAGACACAACAAACGTGTTCGGAAACAAGGAACATATTTTCCGTGTTTAGGCTAATATCCTTATTATTCATCATTGCTAAGGCGAGATAACATAATGCAAAACAAATTGCTTTTTCTTCTTTTACAAGCCCTTTGAGACCTTTGTTTCCTAAGAAATTGGTCACAGGAAACTTTCTACCTCTTTTACCGTCTTTTATTATTTTTGTATGATCACAACAATGAATCGTTTATGGAAAGATACTGGATCTTTAAAGCCGAAATGTTGTTTATTTTTAATTTTAATGCTTTCCCTCACAACAAAATTTGAGACTGGTGCAAATTGAAAGAAGATGCAGATGACAATTTCAAATTGATGGAATATTAAATGCTTTGGTGTTTTTGTGTAGAAAACATAGTGAGTAATGAAGAAACTGCTTGGTACAAGTAAATTCTTCATTATCCACAATGTTTTCCAAAGCTCTTTAATTAAAGGGCATAAAAAGGAGGGCTTGAGTGGGAATGGGTCAAGTAAAAGCCGCTGGCTATCTATAATAAATAAAAGATGTTAAAGTAACCCAGGAGTGAACCCGTTACAACATGACATTCTGGTTCAAATTGAAAGAAGTTGCAGACGACAATTTCAAGTTTGTTGAAATGCTTCATTGTCCACAATGTTTTCCAGGGCTTTATTCGTGAGATGCGCGGAACTAAGGTGGAACGGGTTAAATGGCATTTTTAGCCTTAATTTCAACCCACGCAGAGTTTAATGTAAAAATGTAAAAACATCTAACGCAATAGATACAATATTCTGTCACATGGAAAGTAGATCGGGGCGAATTGCATGACTGCGAGTATATAATATTACGCCCGATTGAGGCGAGAAGGACGAAGGCGAGATATGACTCATTGAAAGCTGTGGGCTTGATGCACAGTTCTTTCGTGTGAGTGTTCTGAATTTGGCAAAATTATCAAAAGTTGATGAGTGAACGGACAGAAAGAAATTTATATATATATTGGAAATTATTAAGTTGGAAGCAGGAGCAATTCCAACTTAGATTTAACAAAACCGCAAAATGAACACAAGACAATTTTATTTTGTATTTTTTGATAACATATATCACGTGATCTCTTAGATATGAATACACCTCGGGTTACTTCACATCTCAACTTGCCACGGACAATCAGTTAGTTGTAGCCGAAGACAATAATATTGCACATGTAAAGGATGATATAAAAATTTGTTTAGAGACTTCAAAACATGCTTTAGTTTGCTTTGAATTATTGAAAAATAAGGTAATAATCAGCGAAGTACATTTATTGTGTTTTTTGTGATTCGCCGTCCCGTGTTTGGTAATCACGTGATCTAAAGTGACATGTGACCATATGACCATAGATATGGCTCAGGTCGCAAATGCATTTTTACAATAATCACGCCGCCCAGTGCTTTAAAACATTCTAGAGCGATTAAGCTTATTGAGGGATTTACAGCTTTTACTCAATAAAAATCAAATAGATGCAAAACGAAAGTAAAAGATTTTGAATATTAGAATGTAAACATATCAACTTCCGGTTTCGACTTATTTACTAAATAATTACGCTTTATTATGTTGTAATTTACAAGTTTAAATCAATAATAACACATCAAACCTTTAACAAGTGTCATCTAGCTTTCAGTTTGGTCCTTTTTTACTCAAGCCAAATTACGAATAAGGAAATCGCGCGACTACAGGACGCCGATGATATTTTAATACTATCTTCATCATATAATAGGATTTTTTAAGAAAAGGGCAAAACTACCATGTGCAAACAATAACGTTACAATAACGTTTACGTCTTTTTTTTCTTTTGAATTTTACTCACAACGCTTTAAATATTTTTTTTCCCTAAGTCTAAACCAATATTTCAAATAGATCACCCTGAAACAAGTTTCCGCACATTTCAGCAAATTTCCACGTATAATCATAAGCCTGAAGTGAAAATCTACGTGAGTTTAGTATGATCGTTACAGAATTGACCGAGTTGAGGGTCAAATAATCATCGAGGTCATTGATTTCTTAGTGAACAAGCTGATATTCTCTGTTTTCAAGTTTCTAAAAGGAGTTCACGTATTACAGTTGATCAAAAGAAGAATGTTATGCTTGACAATTCTAATTTTGCTGTGCGTGATACGAGCTTATAACCCATTCCAACAGGATAAAATTTTAGGCAGTCTAAATGCAAAGAATTAGCAGACGACGATTGTAAGTCGATGAAATCTTTAAAATCCTGGTCTTTTTGGACAGAAAGCACTGTGGATAATGAAGAAATTGCTTGTAACAAACAATTTCTCCATTTTCCACAATCTTTTCCCAAGCTTTTATAATGAGGGTCATTTAAAAGCGTCACTGTCTGGGAATTGGTTAAGACAATGCTAGTTTTTAATTTCTGTATGTGAATTTATGTTTTTGTGCGTTATTCACGCACATATGTACACGAATAGGAATGCTGGTTTAAGTTTAAAGGAGGGAGGCTTATCGGAAAGTAATAAATGTTTTTGTTTTGTTTGAATGGGGTTTTACGCCGCTTTCAACAATCTTTCAGTATATCACGGCGGCTGGAGCACCTAACAATGGAATCCTGGTATTTCTCACACCAGTACTACCATTACATCCTTCCCTAGCCTCCAGCTGCTATCCCACATAGGTCTACGATTATCGACCCATTGGTGAGAGACAAATAGTCGGAAAGGATGAGTGCCGCCGTCGGGGATCGAAAGTAATCAATGAATTTGAACCGAATTCCACAGTTATGACCCTTCAGCGCATTCCAACTTCTCAGTACTTTCAGTCCTTCGATAATCATATATAATTATATCACATTGTTAAAAAAAATAAAGTATTTGTTTTATACCAAAATAATATTACTTCTTCTAGAGCAACAGTGTTTAAACGCTCCGGTTAGACGAAGTTGCTGTATGAAGCTGATAAGCGAAGACGTCGGTTTTATGCACGATTTGAATGTGTTTTTTTTAACAAATTAATTGGTCATTCATATGATCATATGCGCACTGTTTGAAAAGAGTTTGGGCGTGCTAGGACTTTGTAACTATATATTTTTACCTCCGAATTCTACCCAAAGGATGCAACGTCTACATAACGCTCTTGAAATGTCTACATAATCATGTTAACCTAGTAAACGACCACCCGTCCTCTCTCGCTCACATAACGAAATTGGCCTGTGTTGCAGAATACTCGCATCACACACAAGAGGCTGCTAGTTCGAACCTGGCTTAACGCTCCATTCCCCCGCTCTCTCACTCTTTAGCTATCTCTCTCTAGCTCCACTGGCTGAAAGCAAATGGGCTTTTATCATGATACTGTGTCCATCGTCCGTCCGTCCGTCAACTTGGGTAGAAAGTGACACCTCCAATAATCCGACCATCAAACTTTTTCTGCCCCGGTTATATATCTCATGTATACATATATCAAGCTTTCAGTGCTTTCATTTGAAAGAGTTCTCTACAATTTGAAAAGAGTTTGCAATATTCCCGAAGTATATAATAACTGTTTTCGTGGCGTAGGCATTCAATGGATTTAGTGGTTAAGCCTCCGACTGACGGTTTGTTTGCTAAAATGTTCTATAATGCAAATAACGATTTATATGCTGAATATAAAGAAATGGAATTTGTCTGACATTTAGAGGACATGTTTAATATATCTTTTTTTTATTTCTTTGTTGGTCGCGGCCACATCCCAGATGGTAGCGAGCAGGACTCCTAATTATTTGAGTCTCTGGTTTGATCATAGGTCGTGGCGAATATCATTCTGTCTCCCACCAAAAGATGGATAATCGTAAACATTAGTGCGATTAGCAGCTGAGGGCTCGGAAAGGATGTTGTTGTAGTGCTGGTATGAGAAATAATAGGAACCCATTGTTAGGTGCTGCAGCCGCCACCATATTACCTAAATACTGTTTAAAGTGGCTTAAATCCCCATCAGTCGATCAATCATTTCTCTGTTTGATAAATATATTAAGTATAAAAAAGCACTAAGGTTTAGTGCAATTGATAGATCAAATTAAAGAGAAACAATTACGTGAAATTATTAAGATACTTATAATGTATTTTATTTATAAGATTAAGATTTAATTCGACCAACACTGATAGACCTGAGTGACTATCTGTGTGATACGTCACAAATCGTAATCTTTGAATTCTGGTAATAAAATTGTTGTTGCGCGAGCGAATGTAGTAAAAATAGCTTTATTGAAAATTCGAAATTATTAGCTGCCTTTTCTGCATGTGAGTATCACTGACAGTCAATTTTCTGCAATGATGCCCAAGCAGTCTCGGCATCTGTACATCTGCTACTGCTATTCAATATCTTAGCATCGGTAAATGAGTGTAACATATACAACTTTTTCACGCGTGCGTGAAGCAAGTCTACATAGCCTTTTAGGGTATTCAGAATATTCACTGGTCGTCTGAAAGGTGATTGTTTGCTCGTTATTTATTGTCGCTACCGTAGCACATGTCCATATGAGCGACGCCCCAGAAGATGGTTAGTTGTTACGGGGATTTTTCAAGGATACAGGACGAAACTGACGTGGCCTGAGTCTTTAACGTGCTCGATGGATAGCACCGTCACACAGAGCCTTGGTTGAAAGTCTCATCCGATAGCAAATTAGTTTGTTAGGTGATATTGTCCGCCAGGGGCTAAAGGTGCTTTGAGTCAGAATCTAATTATAGAGCGCAAAGTGAAGACTCTGATCAGACTGTAAGGATTCAAAGGCTGTTCTAAGTCTTTACTTGGTGCATACGTGAAATGGTTCGATATAACATGATAGGCTCATTTAAAGAATCTACCATGAATCAAGGACAAAAGAATTCCATCTTGAGACGGATTCTCTCTGAGATAGGTTAGACATTGACAACGAACATGTTTGAAGTAACAATCTATTGAATACGACGCGAATCGTGTTCTATGATACCGAACTCTGGTGATAAGATCAGTTAATATTCGGCAGTCGCTTTCTCTAAAGTAGAATTTCACTAACTTTTAGCCATTAAATGGTTAGAATTCAGAGACAATATACTCTAAAAATACTGTGACAATACAATGCACTATATATATATATTAAGATTTTACCAATGTATGTATCAACAACAATAAATAGGGAATAATATAAGTTGACTGCGAACGTTCATCTAGGGAGAAAAGAAAGTATTGCTCTTAGATAATTTACATGTTAAACGAGCAATTCTTTCAATCTTGGATGGGATCAGACTGCCGATCATATTTATTGACCATATTTATTTCCTGACTAGCTCCAGTGATCATGCACGAGCTCCCGAATGACTGATGGTGGCCCATCCTGGTAGCCAGTGGCCAACTCTTTAAAGCCCCCGTCCGGTTTTATCGTCGATTATAACGATTTATACAAGACCCTGATAGATATAATCTTCACACACGACCGTGTTCGGGTATTGATCGAGGGGGAATCAGCTTAAATTTTAATTCTCAATTTCTTCCAACCAAACTTATTCTCAAAACGATTGGTTATTCATCGATTCGACTCCGTTTCAGATTAACCCGACTTCTACTCGTTTTATACACGACTACTTAATCTACTAGATGTCTTCACGATTATTTCAAGTATTTCAAATAAGAACTTTGATCAATGCGGACCAATGTAGATAATTCCGACCGGTTTTTCTGAACATTCGACTGTTCGATCGGGTTAAATCGTGATTATCTGATCGGTAGAGCGAACCTATAGCACAATTTGGTGATTCAATTATGATCTATCTTTTTTATTTGTTTGTGTTGTCGGTTTTTCGAAACAACAACAACAAAAAAAGAAAAGAAAAAAACAACGGCTGACTTGGTTCATAGAATAATTTTGAGGTACGTATGAAGTTGCTTTTTACTCTATTGAAGTAAATGAGTCATCGTTAGAAATTTATAAAAATAAAGCATATATTCTGAAATAAATAAAACAAAATAAATTAACACAAATATATATTGGTTACCTCAAATATGAAGCATCAATTTCAAAATTTCCTTCGGTATGTGGAATTGTATAAATTCAGAAGAGAAATGGACGAGATTTCAATTCCTTAATTGGTTCTGATTCAAACTAGCTAAATTTTATTGTTTTTTAAATTAAAACCTAGGTGCAAATTTGCAAAACAGACAAATACATCAGTCAGCACTTTCTGACAGTAGACTGCTATATTCAGAGATTAGAATTATCTAACAAGTAAAACCAACATGTGATCTAAAAGGTAGGTATCGATGATTTTTTATGTCACATATTTTAATTATTTTCATTTTCTTTTATAAACTATTTGAACAAAATATTTCGAAAATTTGAAAACCTGAGGTCGCTTATCAGAAAAAAGCAGGGCATTTCCCTAATAGCCTACGTAGGCTATTGATCTATTTTTAGATTAATCCGAGACAGTTGCAAAGAATTTAGGATCATACACGTGGTGCGAATAACCGTTGGAATTTTGCATTTAGTTTAAATTACATCAAACTAACGTCATCAGGAGTTATGTTCGCTACCCGGTCTTTAACTCTGTAAAGATCAGTCAAAACTCTCGTAAGCGTTATTACGAATGTGAACACTTACCGTAGTTTTGCGCTAACCCTTTCACGTGACATGATTCAGGACGTTGGCTGTTTCGCTAGTAAATTTGTTATCTTCTGTTGACTTTGGGTCATATGCAAATGAGGTCATTCGATGTCGACAGCTGAATTCCATGGTATCTTAATTTAACCCTCGAATTCCGCTGAACGTTTCCAACATAACCACAAATATCACTTCAGACCTATTGGATTACCGCCAAGACAATACCTCACTCAACTTAAAGTGTTAAATGTTCGTTTGGGTGTACATTTCGGCACTTGGTAATTTTTCGTACCTAAGTTTCAGAAACATCGATACCTCCCTCTAATGTATGACCTCAAAACGCTAGAGCAAATCCTGAATAATGGGGAAAATTCTTATATATTCAAGGGTAAAGGCCAAATTACTTTTTAAGTTAGCACATGTAAATGGCTTTCAAGCAACGTTTCGTTGTAGCCCTTCATATGTGTTCGAAAACAAAAGGGCAACCCTTGTGTACACGTCACTTGTTAAAACTTAAATGATATTATATAAGCTGAAAGGATATTTTGGTTTTGTAGGGTTAGAGTTAGAAAACGAGGGTTATGCGAACAGAGAGACATAGCGAAACGAACTTAGCCCCTAATAAGAATAAAACAATGTCTTGTTAACAGAAAAAACGCTACGTGACTTTTTAAAAACGTACTAACTGGTTTATAATATTGCAGTTTGTTGTCGAATGATATCCGAGACATTGAAGAATCTAAAGACGGACAAGTGGATGTATTAATTCCCTTGCGTTAAACACCATTATAGTTTGGTAGACCATTGATTGTGAAATGTTTTTTAAGTTCTTGACCACCCAAAAAGAAGTTTGTTAATGTGGCGTCATAGATACCTTTTCGATTCCGTAAATCATTCAAGCAATTAGTTACATTCCGCTCGGCCAAGGAGGATATCGTTTTTGTCCGTAAAGTGACGTCATCAGCTTTTTTGCACTTAAACATTCATAACATCGTTTGAAGTATATTTACGGTGAAGAACCGTCTACATTATCTCAAACGTCAACAAAGGCAAGTTGCCTTCACAAAATACTTCACTCATACTTGTCTTTTGTGTTTCAATAATTGAAAGGCTTTTGATTGCTTTAGTGCTTGATTGGGATTGAAGCATCTGTAAAGAACTTCTTGTTTGCGAACGAATACGGAGATATTGCCCGTAAATTGAGTAAACTGACATTGGAGAGTATTCCTCATGTGATATGAAAAATAGGGACGGGATCTTCAAACATTTAGATATGATCTTGCCCTTTGACCTGCCATATATAATTATTTTAGGATTGTATTATGTCAAAATAAATGTTTAGAAGTAGTGCTCATGTCATTTGGTGCGTGTATCATATTGAACCTGAATAGTTACCATAGAATTTTATCTTCCCAAATACATTAGGAAATAGTAATGATTGTTTATATCACATAGTGCTCGGCCCAAGCTAGCCTTTTCTTATAACTTTTTTGTAAAAATTTAGACCTGCCAAAATTAAAAGGTTTTACAGACGAAAAAGTGGATTAAATTTGAAATATAATCATTCAGTATGGTAGAAAAAATATTGTAGAAAACGAAGAAATTGCTCATCTTCCTGGTGACAAGTTCTTTCTTCTTTGTCCATAATGTTTTCAAAACCCTTTTTCGTGAGACTTCCATTATCCTTTTATCACACATCCTTTTATCGCTTACTGACACCCCTCAAGAAATGAGAGTAAGGAAAACATTGAGGTAATTTCTGTATTCCCCATACTGTTTTCTAACCAAAAAGATAAATGAGCCTGTGCGTGACATTTCCAACAATTTCGCATATGCATGACTTGCACACATTGAGCACCCGGACAGCCATTTGGGGCAATTAGAATATTCGCTGATTGCTTAAAGAAGCATTGGGTCAGTATGTTTCTACAGAGTGCAGAGTGATGACTCTGATAAGACTGTGCGGATGCACAGACTGATCTGAGTCTTTACTTTGCGCACATTTGTTATGGTTGGAAATGTCACGCACGCGCTCAAATAAATAAATGAATAAACAAATGAAATATTACCATCTTGAAATTTTCGTCTGTAACTTCCTAGAATTTGGACCAGTCGTTTGGTGATGGGTTAAGTGATCGGGTGAGTGGGAGTTTTCATTGAACTGCATATTGAATGTATTTTTTAAGGAGTTAAGACCGTTTTGTGACCTTATGCCGCTATATATCCCCGAAAAAAAATGCTCAAAATTCTGATTGAGACCTATCTAATCATGGAACCTTTCCTTGAAGAAAGCAACCTTTGGGCGGCCCTTTGAATATTCACTACGATAATCAAATTATTCAATCCCAATGAAATCACTTAGCCTGTCTTTATGATCAGGGCTTGCGTACATTAACGTCTTGCACTTTAAAACTAACTTCTTTCCAACTATAAGTTGCGTAACGTGCGTTCATACTTCCAGATTAATTAATTCTTGGCAGATTTTAGAACATGTCTTACCAAGGATTTCTAGACATTAATGCGAAGTAACAATTGACATATTGTACAGGGACACGCAAACAGAATGTGTGAAATCATTATTTAAATATTCTTTGCTGTAGCTGTATCTAAACATTAAAGTAACGAATACTAAACGCCAAAATTAACCATGGTACTGTTGATCCCCGAATATTCCTGCATAGGAATTGATAAAAGTCGAAGATAAGTCTAAATATACATACAGTCTGATCTTCATACAGCTTGCTTCTCTTTTTTTTCAAGCTGTAGTTGCCAAGTTACGGTCGCCAAACAACCATAGTCAAGCAGTGGTTAGGTCGCCAACCAACCATTTTACTTTTCTAAGACATTCTAACATAGTACTATATCGAAGTGGAACTAGCCGTTTGAGTCAGTGGATGTGCCATCAGTGTCAGTGGGTGTGGCCATCAGAGTCAGTGGGTGTGGCCATCAGTGTCAGTGGGTGTGGCCATCAGTCAGTGGGTGTGACCATCAGAGTCAGTGGGTGTGGCCATCAGATTCAGTGGGTGTGGCCATTAGAGTCAGTTGGTGTGGCCAGTAGAGGCTGTCGGTGTGGTCATAAGTCAGTGGGTCTGGCAATTAGTCATTGGCAGTAGCCATCAGAGTCAGTGGGTGTTACCATCAGAGTCAGTGGGTGTTGCCATCAGAGTCACAGGGTGTGGCAATCAGAGTCAGTTGGTTTGACCATCAGTCCTTTTGCGTGGCAATCAGAGTCAGAGTCAGTGGGTATGGCCATCAGATTAATAGGGTATGGCCATCAGAGACAGTGGGTGTGACCAATAGAGTCAGTGGGTGTAGTCGTGAGAGTCAGTGGGTGCGGCCAACAGAGTCAGTGGGTGTAGTCGTGAGAGTCAGTGGGTGTGGCCATAAGAGTCAATGGGTGTGGCCAATAGACTCAGTGGATGTGGCCTCCAAAGTCAATAGTTGTGGCAAGTAGAGTCAGTGGGTGTGGCCATCAGAGTCAGTGGGTATGGCCATCAGAGTCAGTGGATTTGGCCTCCAGAGTCAGTGGGAATTTCCAATAGAGTCAGTGGGTGTGGCCATCAGATTCAGTGGGTATGGCCATCAGAGTCAGTGGGTGTGACCAGTAAAGTCAGTAGTTTTTGGCCAGTAGAGTCAGTGGGTGTAGCCATCAGTGTAAGTGGGTGTGGCCATGAGAGTCAGTGGGTTGCCAGCGATCAATCAGTTTGACTATATCCTTGTCTGGACGAAACCTTAGACGACTTAGGGTAATCGGGAATACGGGAATGAAAAAAAAAATGTGTGGTAACTAGGTGTTAATTCTACAAGCAATCTCTAAGAAACTTTGTAAACGTCGTTCTAGCTCTATTTAACCTTGACTTCGAATATACTGTAGCTACGATTATTTAGTCGCTAAACCAACAATTTGCTAAATATGTGTTGAAAGTCCAAGTTCACTTCTGGTGTAAATGAATGATTTGATTGGTCAAACGGGTGACATCGGCGATTTGAGGTCACTAGTTTGAGTTCATTAGAAAACCCAGATAGACGATCGATATGCCTTTTTTTTGTTCATTCAGCCTTGCATCAGGTCAGAAAAAGTTTACAGAAACACCATCTTGGTTGAAATATAAGCTCAAGGAATAAAGTCTTAGAGAAAAATATATACATTCTAAAAGCCTATAGCTTGTGCTCAATCTATCTAAAAAGTAGTAATTTTCTATTAAAATCTAAGACGTCTTCTATTTTTTTTAATTTACAATGTAGTAATTTTAGAAGAAAAAAACACTGTTGACACCCTAAAGTGTGATTTAGGACCGTCCGTGCTCTAGTTATTGGTACTGACCATAAAAGAAAAAGAAGTGGAAACAATGATATATGGGTTCATACGCCCCAGGCTCTTCTACGAATAGGTTCTTTAACGTGCCTAACTCAAAGCACCGATACACGCGAAGCTAACTCTAGGTTTTTACCAGTTCACTTCTAGTTAGGCGGGAGACAACAAGTGTCCCTAAAAAATCCTAACGAGTTTGGGATTCGAACCGAGGACCGAAGGATTGGTAGTCCTGCGTTTTACCACTGGACCACCGCGTCTATAGACTGACCTGAAAATTTACAGCATAGCACCTCATACCTCAACTCGGTTGAATATATCGTCGTTAGACGTGCAAAATGTAGTAACTATAGCTGTATTAAAGCTGAAATTACGACATTTTTCACGCCAAACGGCGACTCTAGGACATGCCGCGGAAGGATAGATTGTCCCACTCAGTCCAGCAAATTAAAATTCTATGGTTGCAGCCATAACTACTCGACTCTCGAATCAAAAAACAAATTATTCTTACAGAAATAGAAGCGTTATGTCTGCCAATTCATCCAGCAGAACAAAGGTGAAAAATTTGCATTTCATTCGAGGCACCAATAGGGCCACCATTGTGTGTTTTTGTCTCTAAGTGACCACAGCTGTCTGTTACAATCAATTAAATCGACCAATTATCTATCAGCAGCCTACTATAATGACCAATGCGCGCGTAAGAGTGGGTGGTAAAGGCACGCGGTAATCTGATTGGCTTAAAATGGCTTTTTGGGGTTTATAGGAAAAGTTAAGCGGATTTCCAGGTTAATTAAGATACCATTGAATTTGGTTGTCGACACTGCATGACCTCATTTGCATATGACCCAGACTCAGCGGAAGGTAACAAATTGACAAGCGAAACAAACAACATCCTAAATCATGTTACACCAATCGGTTAGCTCATAACTAGGGTAAGTGTCTATATCGGTATTGATGCTTACTTCAGTTTTTTACTGATCTTTACGAATTGAAGACCTGCTAGCGAATGTAACTCCTGATGACCTAACGATGACGTTGGTTTGAGCCAACTCAAACTGAATGTGGGATTCCAACGGTTATACACACCGCGTGAATTACCCAATATTCAGTGCAACTGTCTCGGCTTAATCTAAAAATAGATTAACAGCATACGTAGGACCCTGGTTTATTCTGATAAATGACCTCTGATTTTCGCAAAACTTTATATTTTATTTAAATAGTGTATGAAAGGGAATGAGAATGATTAAAATCTCTGACATAAAAATCATCGATACCTATCTTTAAACCCAATCAATCAATGTATACAAAAAAAATGCACACGAAACAAAACTAAGAATAATAGTCCGTATCTGAAAGTGTCAATACGGTTCCGTATTTGATAGTGATATAAGGTATACATGTAAACGATTTTTTTTGTAAAATATAAATAATGATAAGAAAACGAAAAAATAAATTTGAATCTGTCTATGATTTGCATCTACTGAGAGTAACATGTCCAATATCTTGAGCCTTAAACCCTAACGTTAAAGAAAAATCTAATGGACAGAAACTCATCCTGGCGACCAGTAAAACATGTCTTAACCATCCACCGTTATTTGTTCACTTATTTCAAAGCCTTCTTACATTCAAAATACAAAGGTAAGTTATTGGTTCCTCCGTTAGAGTACTTTGTTAATTTTATGATTGTTGCCAATTAGTTCTGTTTTGATGACGTATAGTGACCGAGCGGAACTGTAAAGTAGTTGTTTGAATGACTAGCGGAACCGAAAAGGTCATCATATTTTGTAACAAAACGGTTATGTACAATAGGTCACAATTATAAATAACCGATGAGACGACAAATGTGACATTAAAACTTATGTTTCTTCTATACTAAGGTTCATATTTTGTATGTAGGTGCATGTCCAACATTTCTTCGGTGAGCGATCAAAAATGTCGTAACTACATCTTTTTAAAGCTGTAGTTACGACATTATGCTCGTTCACCGACGATTAATCACCAGTCATGGTATGTAGGTGCAGGTCCAACATTTCGTCGGTGCGCGAGCAAAGGTGTCGTAACTACAGCTTCAAAATTCTGTAATCACGACATTATGCTCGTTCACCGACGATTAATCACTAAGAAGGTCAAATATTCAAGGTAATTTTTTTAACCCTTTACCCCAAAAGAACTATCAAAACTTAACAAAAACACCCTTCAGATTCCTTCTATACCATTCAAGATGATAAGTAAGTGATGTGCATCTAGTTAGACTCACGAGTCCGAGGTCAAGGCCAGAATCTGAACCATTTACCCGTAAGATTTCCATCAAATTTAACCAAAACATTTAAGATGTCTCTTCATTTTTTAATTAATAATGATATTATGATCTAATTTGACGTGATGATAGCTTTCGTCGAATTACATGAGTTGATACTAAGCCTAAGGTCTTCTGAAATTGTCAAGGTTATCTATCAAGGTCAATCTTCTGAAAAATTGCCGTTTCAGGGGTACATTAACATGTCTTGTTCGAACTCCGGCTTAAACTGTTGTAAAAAAATCAGAACTCGACAAACTTTTCTGGCGAATACATTTAAAAAATATGTGTATATATATTTTTTCAAATTAGATATCATCTACATTCACCGGCTGTAATATTAAATAAACTTGCTTTAGGTACATCGAACTCCGCTGGTCTTTGAGTAATCTCTCCACAAATAGAATATAGGCAGCCGAGACGAATTTGTGTGGTGCGTGTGAAATAAGAATATATAACTTGATTTACATCAATGCCAAGACAAAAAGAAGGGCATTCCGAAATGAAACCAATACATACATTGGTATTTTAGATATATGGAAAGAAAGTTGTGTTGTAAATGTTAAATACATCTAACAAACATGTTGTCACTGGGTCCGTTTATCATTTTGACAATTGTTTCGCAATTGTCAAAAATTATTGTCGAAAGTATCTCACACTGATATAATGACAGGAAAGAAAAACTTCTAGATAAAACATCAAACTTAGTTTTCTAAAGAGTTTGAATGTCTAGATGTAACTTTCCGGCAGACGGATCGCCGCTGTCAATCAAAAGGTCGATTAGCCAATCAAGTCATTCATTTAGACAGAAGTTTAACTCAAAACTCCGTTATTTAAGTCAAGCATATCTATTGATTTAGTGACTCAAACGTCGGAACTATAGCTTAATCAAGCTGTAGTTACGATTTTTAGGTCGCAAACCAACGCCCTGCAATGTATTCTCGAAGATAATGATGTTTACTTTCTTCAAGGTCATTTCGGAGGTCGGTGGGCGGGGTCGGCGATCTGTCAATTAATTGAAAGTCATGCAAACTTACTCCTTTGCATCCTGGGTAATTTTAGTGCTAACGTGAGAATCTGAGGATCTGACGTTTCTTGTAGGAGAACATGTACGTAACCGTTGGCGCGCACTGTATTCAAACCCATGGCATTCTTCTTCTCCTTTGGTACATAAACGCAGATTAGTCCATTACCACACAACAAGATTTTAGAATGGTCCAAATTCAAAAGAGTTGCAGACAACAAATTTAAAGTAGTTGGAATTAAGAATATCTTGGCCTTTTAGGGTAGAACACATTGTGGACATTGAAGAAATTTCTTGTTTCTTCATTGTCCACAATGTTTTCCAAAGCTTTTTTCTAGAGGGGGTGCAAAAAAGCATCATTGAGTGGGAATGGCTTAACATTCATATCATGTAAGACATTATCAGACGACAAAATTTTAGACTGGTCCATAATGAAAGAAATCGAAGACGACCTTTAAAATTATGCTAAAATTGGAATACAAGTTTCAAATAGAGTGAAAAATTATTGTGAGAAAAGGTGAACTTGCTTGTTAAAAGCAATTTCTCCCTTTCGCACATAGTTCCCAGTGATAGTATTTCAGGGCGTCAGAAAGCGTCATTATGTGGTAATTTTTAACTAAGTAATTAGGCAACTTAAGCCTGTCAAAGTTGGAACGATTTTGAAGTCGTCATCAGAGAAGGTATTCTTAATTAAAGTCGTCTTCTTACATTTAGAAAGTAAGAACCATAAAACGACCACTTGCGGGTCGTGTTAAACATTTTCTTATTATCTTACACCCACTGGGGGAAATCAAAGTACTGTAAGTACTGTAAGCTAGCGAAACATGGTTTGTTAAGTAATCGTCTTTGTGGAAGGTTATCGTAACCCGGGAGTTATCCCGTTACAACATGACAAAAATTTAGATTGGTTCAAATTAAAAGAAACTACAGACGATAATTTCAAATGAGTAGAATTTAGAAAGATTTATCTTGTAGGGTAGAAAACATTGTGGACACTGAAGAAATTGCAAATGAAACGAATAATCTGTCGCAACAGAGGATCGAACAGAGTATATCTCGCAAAGCTGATGCTCTGTCTCACGACCGCAGGTAGAATTCAATTGACAGATTTCTGGCTCCGCTCACTGTCTCCGTTCACAACACCCACCGACTCCAACAGGAAGTTCCTTTTCCATATCAAACGGCGTTATTTTGCATAATTTATTGCCAGTAACATGCAACAAAAACTGAAATAAATTGTTGGCTACCTAAACGTCGTAACCACTACTTGAATAAGCTGCAGCTACGAAGTTTAAGTCACCAAACCTACTTAAATAGTCCACCAAAATGTCTGAGTTCAAAATTCACTTCCTGTGTAAATGAACGATTTGATTGGTCGTTTGACTATTTCATTGATAGCCGCGATTGATCAATTAGTGCTTGCTTCACGCACAATTCTTGATTGATAAAAATATCTAAGATTTAAGGTCTAGTTATCTACGGCAATGCAACTTAATAGAAATCATTAAAAAGTGTCTCGCGTCTAAGGTCGAATTATAAAAGTTGCCGTTTAAGAGCATTGCCATTTAAGGAAAAGTGCCCGTATAATACCAAAATTGTCTCCGAATCAAATGTCTGGAAATTAATTTACTCCTAGAAACCTCACCAAAAGTATCTCAAAGTGTCAGAGCTTGACGAACGACACTGGTCATTTTGTTGCTCCTATTAGATACGTCAATCAAACTTGTCGAGTGCAGAAATAATCAGATTATAACCCTTAACCCTTTCCTATACGACCACTGTTTTTTTTAGGTCCCTGTGATTTTTTACTTGAGAAAATATTTTGGGAAAAGAAGAAATTGCTTGTAACAAGCAATTTCTCCTTTTTCCCAAAATATTTTCTTCCCTTTAGGTTGGTTACTTTTCAAATCGCTCTCACTTTTCATTGTCGTCTGCATATTCTCTTCAAATCAGACAACACTAGAAATTGTGAAATGTAGGAAAGGGTTCTACTTTAATTACTTTTTTTTTTCGAAAAAAGATAAAAAGAATATTTGCAATATTGACAGATCACCGCAGCCAATAAAATAATTCGATTTACTAATCAAATCATTCAGCAATTCGTAAATTCTGCAATGACAAAACGGGTTTTTATAAAATGCCGGCACATTCGGTATAGCCACGGAGGTATTAGACAATCAAAAATGGACTAAGACTTGACAAATTGCTGGCGCTACCAACTTACTTCCTTAGCCCCGCCCATTGACAATCAGAGAGTCCCGCATCGATTTTAAACGGCGTTATTTTGACAAATTAGTGGTTAGTAGCATGTAGCAAAAACGTAGTATAGTTGGTTGGCGACCTTTAACGTCGTTACTACTACTACAGCTTTTAAAAAAAACTGTAGTTCCGATGTTTAAATCGCAAAACCAACAACAAAGGCGACCAATGTTGAAGATCAAATCTCAGTTCTGGTCTTAATGAACGAATTCATTGGTCGACTGCTTAATAGATTGACAGCTGCGATTGGTCAGTTGAAGGTAACACACAGAAACGGTATATTATCATAAACGAATTTGAAATCAGAAAACTACAACAATTAGAAAATGAAGAGGTATATAAAACAAAGAGAAAAGTGGAAAGAGATACTAAAAATGTTTCTACAACAACAATAGATATCGTAAACTGACGCTTAGGCGTAATAACGTACGGATCGACCAGTCAAATCATTCATTCAGACCGGAAGACAACTTTGAAAGAGATTGGGCGACATTTATGTGACACATTTTTATTTGTTTGTTGAGCGACTCAAACGTCGTATCTACAGCTGATTTAAAAACTGTGGTTACAACTTTTTAGGTAGCCAATCGAGCATTTTACCATTTTGTTACGATACACTTGCCATAGATTTGTCAAAATAACACCGTTTTATATGTAAATGGAACTTCCTGTCGGAGCTCAGTGGGCGTGGTTGGCTACCCGTCAATGACGAATATGAGTATTATTTGGTATTTAATGTCCGTATATGCGAATGCGCAATGGCACCTTTGCCAAAAGTCATGATTGGTTTTGGTTTCGAACCGCTATTTCTGCCGTCGTAATTCACCAAAAGCCGCCGTCATAGCGCAGTTGGTAGCGCGTCGGACTGTCAATCTAGAGGTCCCGGGTTCGATCCCCGACGGCGGCACTCATCCTTAACGACTATTTGTCTCTCACCAATGGGTCGATAATCGTAGACCTATGTGGGATAGCAGCTGGAGGCTAGGAAAGGATGTGATGGCGGTAATGGTGTGAGAAATACCAGGATTCCATTATTAGGTGCTCCAGCCGCCGCGATATAACTGAAAGAATGTTGAAAGCGGCGTAAAACCCCATTCAAACAAACAAACAAACAAAATTCACCAAAACAGTTTTCTCTGATAGACCTACTTTTTCGTGACAAGAAAGCGTTAGACTCTTATTGATATTTTAATATCCATATCATACCATCTGGCTGGAGTAGAAGACGGGGTCGAACAGCACGGGCCAACTCAATCTTTATGGCTAGATTTCGTGAATCCAATATTATGATTCATTGATAGGGCTATCTTATGAGAGAGAGAAATGACTGTGCACTTGATATCTGTAAACATGGTCTTGTTTCATTCCCTCAAGACAGATATTTCAATAATGTTACAATTTATCAATAACCCATTCCCATACAACCATGCTTTTTCATGGATACCAATAATGCACCATTTTGGAACATCGGAAAACTTTAGGTAAATTCGTACCGTTTGATTTGCTAGTGGAAGCTATTAAAATGACATAGTAAATACGTCATTATAGGGGGAACCAGAATGTTACGTCACCCGAGGAATCCCGGCGTCGTACCGATAAAAAAAGCGCATTATGGGTATCCTACCTTTGAAAAAAGCCTTGGAAAACATAGTGGAAAATGAACAAATTGCTTGTCAGAAGCAATTTCTTCATTTTCCATAATATTTTCTACCCCCAAATGACAAAGAGCTTTTATTTAATTTCACCGACTATAAATCATCGTATGCAATTTCTTTGAATTGGGAATGTTCTAAATTTTCGTTACTAGGGAATGGGTTAAGTACGGAGACAACCTCCAGACAGTATCCGATTCTTAAAAAAGAACGATCTGAACTATAACTTTACCATGGAGGGTAATGTAAAATTAAAGCGGAGAAGGACAAAGGCAAGAAATGCCAAAGACAACACAGCCTCGCTTCAACAAGTGTTTACTTGATTTATCATTTCAGGAAGCGTAATGAGAAATTTTGAAATCGACCCGGCGTTGGGGCTCCTCGGGTGACATAGTATAATTCTGTTACTCTTTGAATTGCTAGCGGAAGCGACTGACGTTGTTAAATCGGCATAACGACATCAAAATGAGCAATGCTATGGTGTAACGTATACTACTGATACCCCCCTGACGTTACACAATACGCCGACGTTTTCCTAGCTCTTCAAACGGATTTAATATTAATTATATGTTTTCTGTAATTTTTTTCGCTAAAATTAGTTTTTTTTCTAGATGACGTTAAAGGAAGGATTTATGGGAAAGGGTTAATTACGTTAGGTAATGCAATTGGAAAATTTGAATGTTCAGATGACGTCACAGTTGTCTGTTTTTTACTATGTGTTTCAAGAAAAGGGCTGTGGAAGAAAAGTGCGGACAACGAAGAGAGTGCTTGTAAAAATAATTTCTTCTATCGTCTTCTACTATCAACTGTCGCCTGCTTCTACTTTAAATTTGGACCATTCTAAGATATTGTCGTCTGATAATGGCTTTATAAAAAAAGGTAATAACTTTGTCAGTTTTTAAAATACTGTCATTTTATTTTTATTATTATTTTTTTTTTTTTTTCATTTCCGTTAATCAGAAAGATAGATAATACTAAAAATTGAATCCAAAAATGTGTGGCAAGATTTTCTACATTACGGATCGAATTGATTTAGAAAATGCATCATTTTTCCTTCACACACTGGCATGACTTTACTAAGGGAGCAGAGCAAATACAAATTCTAAATTATCAGTTATCAAAGAAACAAACACATTTGAGATAAAGTTGAAAGAATGGCGATAGACTACCCCTTTTTCAAACCATTTTGAATATAATGTAAGAAAATCCATTCACCTAGGAATTCTTAATAAAGTCATTAAAAACCCATAGCTCCCTTTTATAAATAGTTTTTCCATATAAATAGAAATAAATAAATGATACCAAAATCATGTTTGACAAGTTTCAGAATTCAAGAGAATGAAACTGACAAACTATTGATTTGAAACAGACAAATTTGAAAATCTGACATTTTGATTGCTAATTCTGTGATCTGTAAATCATTGTTATTTAGACACTATTGTTGCCCCTGCCTAAAATCTATCTATCTTCGCTACCGTAGGACATACCCATATGACGACACCTGATTATCCCCCGCTGTTTCGGCGAAGGGGATATAGTAATGGTCTCCGTCCGTCATTCCGTCCTTGCGTCCTTGCGTCATTCCGTCCGTCCGTCACTAAACTTGTCCGGAGCATATCTCTGAAAGTATAATTGCTATCAACTTTAAACTTCATAGGTCAATAGATCTCATTGAGGAGAAGTGCAGTGCACGAGAACTACAACTCTTGCTTGCATGATTTTGGAGTTATTTGCTTTGTTGTTTTAAAGATTAAGTTTTTGTCCGGGGTATATCTCTGAAAGTATAATAGCTATTAACTTGAAACTTCATAGGTGGATAGATGTCATTGAGGAGAAGTGCAGTGCATAAGAACCATAACTCTTGCTTGCACAATTTTGGGGTTATTGCCCTTTGTTGTTTTAAAGACTTAGATTTTGTCCTGAGCAAATCTCTGAAAGTATAATAGCTATTATCGAACTCATTGACAAGAAATGCAGTGCACAAGAAGCCTAAATCTAACTGGCTTCAGTTTACTATCAAGCTTTTGAGGCGGGGGATGGCCATGTCCAACATGGCTCTTGTTGTCAGTTGTTACGGGGGACAGTGAAAGGATATAGGACGAAACTACTGCGTGCCCCGTCTAGTTCTTTAACGTGCTTGAATAAAGCACGTTAAAGAACCAGGCGGGGCACGCAGTAGCTTTGGAAAGAATGGATAGTCGATTGATAGAATCGTCACATTTTAATGTCTCTTTCGAAAGTCAATCAGTTTCTTGGTTTGGTTAGCCCGTGGGTCAAACCCGCGATCTTGAGGTTTTGAGGTCGGGAGCTCTACCAACTGAGCTATTGATGCTGGTGAAGTGAATTCGAGACTACAAAAAATCGAGACATATATGAGACAGCAGTCTTACCTTTCGTTCCATACACCATACGTTCTCGTTTATTTGGAATTCTGGTATTAGCTTCTTAACCCATTCCAACACAGCAAAATGTTAAACTGGTCCAAATTGAAAGAAGCTGCAGACGACAATTTCAAGTTGATGTAATTTTGAATTTTTTCGTTTTTTTTGGATAGAAAACACTGTGAATAATGAAGAAATTGCTTGACACAAGCAATTTCTTCATCTTCCACAATGTTTTCCAAAGTTTTTTTCTTGAGGGGCGTAAAAAGGAGGGATTGAGTTGGAATGGGTTAATTAATATCTAATTACTTAAAGTACCGTTAGTTAGCAAAGCATGAATTTTTCGAGTATTTTTTTTTTTTTGTTTGTTTGTTTTTTGTCAACGGTTATAACGATAAAAAAACGAGGCTAAAGTAACCCATGACATGACCTTTTACAACTTGACTAAATCTTAAACTGGTTTGAATTGAAAGAAGTAACAGACGACAATTTCAAGTTGGTGGAATTCATAAAATCATTACCGTGTAGGATAGAAACATTGTGAACATTGAAGAAATTACTTCTTACAAGAAATTTCTTCATTGTCCACATTGGTTTCCAAAGATTTTTTCTTGAGACGCTTAAAAAGCGAGATTTAGAGGAATTGGGTAAAATAACATGCTTTTGAATGAGTTCTCTACAATTTGAATAAAGTTAACCCACGTGGCATTACAAAGCAGTGGGCATAGTGAAGACTCTGATCAGACTCATTTTTAATAATATATGCTCAACGGAGCTAAAACCAAGAAGATGAACTTGCAGGTAGAGTTTGCATTATTCCTGAAGTAACAAGAACTATTTTAATAGCGTATGCTTTCAGTTGATTTAGTTGTTAAGCATCCAGTGGCAGTTTGCACTCGTTGAACTCTGAGAAGACCTCAACATTTTGTCTGTTAACATAAGCTATCAAAGCTGTCGCTTCGCTAGCTAAAAAATAAAAAAAATCTGCAATATTTTGGTTAAAACTCTAAAATAAAATCTCGACCACAGCCTAGAACAAATCACCTAATGAATGGCGTTCAATTTGTTTCAATGGACATTCAGGACCGAAAGTAATCAAATAAAACACAGGACTTACTGCCCTATAACCGTTAGCGTTTTTACGAAATGGTCTTATTTTTTATTTTCAGGTCTTTTGGGGTTTTTTTTTTTTTTTGTCATTTGGCGATTCCGGCTGTCAATCAAAGAATCAATCGACATAGATCGAAAAAGAACTTTGAACCCCGACATTCATCATGTGAAGCATTTTTGATGGTTTAGCTACTTAAGTAAACATCGTAACTACAGCTTATTTCAACACATTCCCGATTTTTTCTTCCCAAAAGACCCAGACCATTAAAATTTTACATACTAAAAGTTTTCGTCTCCAACTTCTTTCAAATTGAGCAGTCTAAAATTTTGTCGTCAAAATGATTTTTGTAAAATGTCGGAAAGAATTGTGGCCAAGCCGGTATTCGAGCTCAAGACCCCGGGTAAAAGATTAGAAAACGTTACCTATTGACCAATCGCGGTCGTCATTCAAGGAATCAACCGACCAATCATAACAATTATCCAGTCCAGACCTGAGCTTTCAACCTCGATAATTTGTCGCCATTTTTGTTTACCTTTTTGTTTGTTTGGCGACTTAAACATCGTAACTACAGATAATTCAAGCTGTAGTTACGACGTTTAGGTCACCAACCATTTTCCTTTTTTGTTACATGCTACTAGCCATACATTTTGCAAAATAACGCCGTTGAAAATCGAAGAGAAACTTCCCGTCGGAGTTAGTGGGCGGGGCCAGCGATTAGTCAATTGAGTAAACCTAGATCGGCCATAATTTCACCCTTTCCTGTTTGGCAAATTTCTTGAAAGAAAACATTGTGGAAAATGAAGAAATTGCTTGTTACATGCATTTTTCTCATTTCCCACAATGTTTTCCAAATTGTTTTTTCTTGAGGGGGTCAAAAAGCGTCATTGTGTGGAATTGGGTAAAACCAACCTTTGTACTTTTTTACAACATGATACTGGCTATGGTTAAACAAACCTGTGTACTTTTTTTCAACGTGAATTTTACCAAATTTTTAATATCAAAGTGGAACATCTAGTCGGAGCCCAGTGGGCGTAACCAGCGATCCGCTAAGGGTATGAAAGGGTCTACACAGAGATCATTTAGGCCCCAATTTACTTGAAAGGAAGGAAGATGGGTTAGCAGTTCTTCTTCTTGTATTTGATACAATGCATATTCAAGTGGAAAAAATTATAAAGTTCTTGTTTACTTGATTGCAGGCACCTGAAAGCGGACTTTTTTTTTGTAAATTCTAGTATGTGATATGCAAAATCTGAGTATTTGTCAAATCTATTGACGGAACGCCGCTATAAATAGAAATAAAACGAAAAAGGAATTACCTGTTAACTCATTCCCACACAGCGACGCATTTGGACGCCCCTCAAAAAAAAAAAAAAAAAAAAAGATTGGGAAAACATTGTGTAAAATGAAAAAATTGCTTGTAACAAGCAATTTCTTCATTTTTCACAATGTTTTCTACCGAGAAGGTTGAAAAAATCTAAATGGTCATTAACTTTAAATTGCCGTCTGCAACACCTTTCAATTTGGAACGGTCTAAAATTTTGCCGTCTGGTAATGGGTTAATCATTTATTTGGATCTGAAGTGTATGTTGGCCTCTGACGTTTATGTCAAGAAAGTTTATTGGTTGGCGACTAAAACGCCCTAACTAAAGCTTGGTTACAACGTTGCACACCAACAATTTGTTGTTGTTGTTGTTGCTAACTATATAACAACGCTTGATATCTAAGTCGAATGGCCATGTCAGAGTTCAATGGGCGTGACCATCTGGCCATCAAATACTTTAAGGTAAGATCGAGACAAGCACAGGTCAATTTCATATCAAGAAACCAATATAGTTGTCAGGTCAGGACCAGGGCTAGAGTTTAAATTTAGGATTCAGTGACACCTTAATCAGGAAACTTTAGGAGTCAAAACTGCTTTGGAAAGGGTCAAAACAAACACAATGGGCGACCATAAGAGATAACTAGAAGTCCATAACTTTAAGCAACCTTTCTTCGAAAGATTTGAAGTAAACAATTTGTATAATTTTCAGTAGGTAGTACATAAGATATATCAATGGGGAAAAAAGAGAAAGAAACGTTTTGGCCCGTAGAAATTTCTCTCAAGGTAGTCAAAATAAAAAAAACACAATGTTTGACCTTTAGAAATTTCTCTCATGGAGTCAAAATGACCCACCCCCCTTGAAAGACATTTTTAGGGGTCAAAATATGATATATTCGTATTTTTGAGGGTCAAAACCCTGGTTTACGAGTTAAATACAAGCTCTGATCTTAGGGGCAAATCACTTTTCGATGTTTTCAGAACGTCTGTATATTTTCAAAGAGTTTAGTTCTACCCTTGTCTGCATTCAGCTATTGGCGAGTGACGATTGCTTTGGCTCCTTCGAGATGGCCTCTTTCCACGCGTCAGTACTCATTATAAGAACACAGAAATGCGCCACAAAACAGGGGGATTTTTAAAGTATCCGTAGATATCCCGCGATTGTAAAGACATAACTAAACAGCAACAGTTAGTATCTGTTTGTTTAACAATCGATCTAATATTTGCCTGATTTCTGATTGGTCATTTGGAGCCGCGGAACAGGCCTATTGCGATTACAACGCGAGGGAACGTTACAGCCTCTTTTTTGTTCAACTTTTTCTACTGTTAGCGGAAAAATTGTATTATTGTTATTTATAACTCATATTAGCCGTATTGGGAAAGGAAAATGGATTAATTATGGTGTATTGATTTTTAATTAAATGGACCTTGTATCAGTTTATGTACACTGCTAGGAAACAATGACCCACGTGACTAAGTGTGAAATTTACATTTATAAATAAAGTATTTAAGTATGTCAACATATGTCTTTCTTGCATGCTTGCTCTATGCTTTGTTCCAACGCAAGTGAATATAATTGGAAAAATAGCTATATGTACATACGAAAACATGATAAGCTAAGATAGATTATATAGAATAACTGGGCGTAAAAGTAAGGATATAAGGATATTGGAACTAAGGATAAATTTGACATAGCCCTATCTTTTCCGACAAGAAAGTTGTGAACTAAAAAAAGGCAAGACAAAACAAGAAACCTTACCATATTTTCGTGGAGATAACTATATACTGCGACAGAACAATGCTATAACGAAGGATAAAATCATCTGTTTTAATTGTACAGGAAAACAAAAGTTCTTTTCCCAAGAAGATAATTTGATAGTGGAAGAAATTCGAGATAATGAAATTAAAAATGTCTGGTTATAAAAGTGTGTTGGAAATAACGGTGTGTTTGTATCTTTTCCTGCAAAGAACAACTTCGGTATATTGTAAGTATATATTTTGGTATATATGTGTAAATGAAAGATATGAGATATGTTCTGAAAGTTTTTTTTAAAAAAGCAATTGAACGCTCGCTAGCTACTGAACTCCAACAGGAAGATCAATTTAGATTATAACCCTTTCCCATACAGCTTTTTGCCACCCCAAAAGAAAAAAATATTCGTGAAAACATTGTGAAAAATGAAGAAATTTCTCAACACAAGCAATTTCTCTACTTTCTACAATGTTTTCTTCCCAGGATTTTGGAAAACATCTTTTAATTGTCGTTTGTAACTCCTTTTAATTGGACAAGTCTTAATATTTGCCGTCTGGTAAAGGGTTAACGGCGTCTATGGCCAGTAGTATGTAATAAAAAAGTTTGTGTTTTTTTTTTTGCGATCAAATTGTCATAACATCAGATTAAACAAGCTGTAGTTACGATGTTCAAGAAGCAAAACCAGCAAAAAAACTTCACATAAATGTAGAACAATGATAGAGTTCAAAGTTCAATTCCGTTCAAAGTTCAATCCGGTCTTATTCCTGTCTTGATTTGATCCGTCAATTGAATTTTGATTGACAGATAGAAATCCGTCAACTGCTAAATATTTTATTTTCTAAATTTGTTACCATCAGGTGAAAAGGAACCGTCATGGTGTTTCATAAAACAAAATACTTGAAATAGAAATAAACCTAGAAGAGGTTTATCTGATATAGCTAGAATGAGTATAGATATTTTTTTTACCCCTATCTAGCATGAGCGAAAAGTATCCACCGCGGCCAGACTGCGAAGTCCGCGCAATCTGATCAAGCTCGATACTGGTTGCGCATTCAAGAAGGTCAGTTTTCAGCTGATTGGTCAGTTAAGTTTCCATTTGCTTAGACATCGATGCATATTTCGGCCACTTATATATTATCGTTGGGAGAGAAAAATGTCGTAACTACAGTTTTATTCAAGCTGTATTTCCGACATTTTGCACGCCAAAAGACGATATTATTAACGATTTGTCATAACTATAGCTTATCTAAGTCATATATGCATTTATAATGTTCTTTGTTAAATCACCGACAATATAACTTTGAAAGCTTTAATGTAAAAGAAATGGATTGATTCATTAATGCAAAATCTCACGAATAATAATAAAAAAAGTAAAAAAAGTACATGTTTTTGGCTGCATTAAATGCAAAATACGAGAAAAAAAGTTTATATGTCAAAATCCCAGAGCTGTTTCGCATATGGTATTATTTTTCATGGCACAATCTTTGAGTGAACTATACCAAATAATATAATTGCGCATGACTTTATGTACACAAATTCGCAATGCTATTTAGTTCTTCGTGTTAAAAAACAAACAAACAAAACTGATAATGAAAAAAATAACAAAGGTGTGTCTAGTCTATTCCCAAAATTTAACGAAAACATTTTGATATATTGGATATGTTATTCTTTCGATTTCTAAGACCTCTAAGGTTCAAATTGTCGTTTCTGTTCTTCTCTATACATGCGAGAATCACGTCGTACATTAATTGGACGTTCTAATTACTAATTATCACTTGTATTTAGAAACACTCGGAGAATTTTAGTTTCCTTTTCCCGTCTTTGTTCAAAAGCTAATATGTAATCAAAGTACTGACAGAACTGTAAGCTAGCAAAGCATGGTTGAATTCGGAAAATATTTCCCTTGTTTGCAGAAAATATTGTGGACATTGAAGAAATTGCTTGTTTTCCAAAGCATTTTTCTTGAGATGCTTAAAAAGCGGAATTAAGTGAGAATGGGTTATGCTTTTGACAGAGTTCTTTACAATTTGAATAGAGTTTGCAATATTCCTGAAATACATAAGAACTCCTTTTTGTTGCGTAGGCATCCAATGGATTTAGTGGTTAAGCCTCCAATGGCAGTTTGCACTCGTTGAACTTTGAGAATACCTCACAATTTTGTCTGTTAACTTAAGCTATCAAAGCTGACGCTTTGCTAGCTAAAAATTGTTGCAAAACCCTATAGATTCCCCGCACTAAAAAGTTGACATTGCTAGGAATTTACGGATCGATGGTCCCGCCCATTGACTTCTCTGACCACGCCCTCTCACCACCGACTGCAAGTTCAACTCAGAGATCAAACGACATAATTTTTCAAAATTTATGGCAAGTGATATCTGAAAAGTAAAAGGGTTAGATGGAGACTTTAATGTCGTAACTATAGCTTGAATAAGGTTTGGTTACGACGTTTAAATCGGCAAACAAAAAATAAAATGTTTCTGTTAAATTTTAGCCAATGTCGGAGTTAAACGTTAATTGCCGGTCCAAATGAATAATTTGATTGGTTGATTGTTTCTTTTATTGACAGACATGATCGGTTAATTTCAAATAATATTTTTACTTAATTATGGATCGGTTCTTTATATTTAGGACCCATTAGGCGAAACGGGGCCTCATTGGCAACAACAAATATCAAATATCAACCCCAGCCGGTCTGCGTGGAGCACGCAGTCTAGCAAAGGTAGAATATTTTCACTCTTTGTACATTTTCTGAGTGAAGAACGGTCATTCTACCTTTTCATGTATCCATTTGAAACAGTTGTGTCACTTATTGACCTCTGATTTGTCCTCTATCCTTTTCAAATACTTAGGTTATGTGTCCCTTTGAGGTCCCTTTGCGTGTACATGCTCACAGTTTATAAATGTACCATATCACCCCAAAACAGCAAAGAAAAACCCATTCCAACACAATGACGTTTATAGAAGCCCCTAAGAAAAAGGCTTTGGAACCATTGTGGAAAATGAAGAAATTGCTGGTTACAATCGATTTCTCCATTGTCCATGAATTTTTTTTACCCAAAGAACAAAAAGAAAAAATCCAACATTTAAAAACTTTTGAATTGACGTCTCCTTTCACTTTGGATTGGTTAAAAATTTTGCAGCATGTTCATGGATTAAATTAGTAAATAGTTCAATGACCAGGCGAAATATCGAACTGTTCACCCATAATTTGTTTTTATTTTTTCTTAAATGAAGGTATAGAAACTAACATAAATAATTTAAAAAGATAGGTGCGTTGAAAACGAAGAAACGGTTGGTCCTGTTTTTCCATTTTCCTTTCACTTAAACATTATTTTGATTATGGCAAAGAATTCTTTAACAGCTAAGCTAAGATAAACTGTTTTCTTCTATTCGCTCTGTGGAATAATAATGATAATTTTTTATGTACATAATGTACTACTCAGTTTTTGATTGATTTCGTGCATCAGATTTACCTAGTTTGGAAAACCAAGCAGGATGTTACTATGTTAGATGAGAACTAATTCCCAGTTAGGTTCGATTTATGAATTTTTCAAAACCTGCCTCGCCCAAACAACCATACATTTTGAAAATGGCGTAATACGAAGATTCTATATAATTCGCAGAATGCGCAAAGACTTCTCTTATATACAAAAACACATACCAATAACCCGCTCAGACAGGAATTTCCGCTTCGATATTTAACGGCATCATTATTCAAAATTTCTGACCAATAACATATAACAATAAAGTTATATTGTTGGTTAGCTACCTCAACGTCTTATAATTTAATTTTTAGTTTCGTCTATCAAAAACGAGCGTTCTGATTGGTCGAGAAAAAATATTCATAACTCCATTAACAAAATTTGAGCACGCAGCGATTTTGTTTGCTTCCGCACAAAATAGTCCCATTCAAAAAAGTATCAAAATTTGTAAATCTTTTGTTTTTTTCCGTTCGATGCTTTTAAATTATAAGAAATGAAGAGAATATTTTTTGTTTTCATAGAGGTATGAACCGAAAAACTAATCACACATTGTATGAATCCGCTTCGCGTATTCATACAGTGTGATTAGTTTTTTCGGTTCATACCTCCATGACAACAAAAATATATTTTCTTCATCTCTTAATTGAATAAGCTGTAGTTGTGTCGATTAAGTCGCAAAACCAACCAAACCAATGCTATACAAGAATGTCGGCAAATGTTAGAGTTCAAAGTTCATTTCTTTCTCAGTATTCTTAGATTGACAGCCACGATCTGTCAATCGACTCTCGTGTTCCTTATTGTTTTCTTGCAAAAACATAAAAGAGAACTAACGTTTCCTATTTAACGGCAAAAACGTGACCGACGTTGAATTTAGCGAATGAGACGTACTGGCTGTTTCTTTAGCAGTAATTAGCCGAATCCGGAACTTAGGCTATTCATTTCTTTTGTTAAGGTGAAAAAATGTTAATTGGTCTTAATAATTAACCCTTTCCCGTTTTGAAAAGTTTTAGACCTGCCCAAATTCAAAGGTTTGGATGGCGAAATTTTCAAGTGGATTTTATTTGAAAAATACCCATTCTGTAGGGTAGAAAACATAACAGAAAAAGAAGAAACTGCTTGCCACAAGTAATTTCTTCTCTTTTTTTACAATGTTTTCTCAATTATAAAAACTCAAAGACGTAAAGTCCAGGGATTGAACAGGGAAGGGTTAAAATATTGTTAACAGATGTCTTTAGATTAACCTTTTGACCGGATAGGTAGGAAAATTGTCAAAATTATAGCGGTAGGAGAGTCCATATCAAATAACATAAAGTCTGTTTTGGTTCTAGAAAATATGACGTAATCTTATATAACTATTTAAAATTGTTTGAAAGTGACCTTGGCAAATTGAAGTGTCATGTTTGAAGTGCAAGGTGTTATGCCGTCAAGTAATTTACCTGCCCCCGTGCACCGAGGGATTTCAATAATCGCGACGTTAACTTTTCTTGAGATTTTATTGTCCATAGTCAAACCCTGTTAACAACTTGCCATAGTAATCCATTTTGTAATGAAATAAAGCCTTAACCCATTTCCATACAATTCCTCCTTTTTAAGCCCCTTTGGAAAACATTTTGGAAAATGAAGAAATTGCTTGTATCAAGTATTTCTTCGTTGTTCACAATGTTTTCTTTCAAGAAAAACGAAAAAAATTGAAATTCCATCAACTTGAAATTGTTGTCTGTAGCTTCTTCTAGTTTGGACCAGTCTAAAATTGTGTTGAGTTGGAATGGGTTACCTCACAATTCCCATATGTCTCTCAAACGGGAGCAATTTTAACGTGACCTCAGAAACAGCAATCATTGAAAATTTGATGCAAAATTTGACAGAACATTATCTGATTGCCTAAAAATAGATTAGAACAATTGAACCTAGAAATATTGTAGATAAAAAAAGTTTTTGATTAGTTCGTGTAAGGTGAAAAATTATGTATGTCTTCGTTCTTCAAAGTAGTTAATTGTTCGTTTCTTCTATCAAGAACGAGCGTTATGATTGGGCGAAAAAATTATATCTCCAAAATTTTTAATACGCCACTATTTTATATGCTTGCGCGGAAAAATAGTTAAATAACAGTATCAAACTTTGTATTTTTTTTAATGCTGTTATCACTTTCGTCCTTATATTATGAGAATTGATGAAAATATTTTGTTTCGTGGAGGTATGAAACGAACAACCTAATCATACTATCCCTCGGCTTCGCGAATTCATGCAGTGTGATTAGATTTTTCGTTTCATACCTCCATGAAAACAAGCAAAACAAAAAAAAAATGTTCTCTTCATCTCTTAATTACAATATTGATAAGTGTACAAAAACAGCAGCAGTATCTGGCTTTTTCTTAATCGTGTTTCACTTTTCTTTTTAAACCTCAATGAAAACAAAACAAAATCAAAACAAACAAAAATGTTATCTTCAACTCTTAATTACAATATTGATAAGTGTACAACAACAGCAGCAGTATCTGGCTTTTTTTCACTGTGTTTCACAAATGTCTAACAAATAAGCCCTTGTCATGCTGTGTAAAATTTATTTTGGATTTGCATTAAAATCAAAGGGCTGAAAGCACTTGTTGTTCAATAATCATAATTTCTTTCGAAAAATAGTTTCTTTTACGTTTCTGTAAGGAAAAGCTCAAACAGGAGATATAGACTTAGATCAGACTGCACTTATGCGCAGTCTGATCTTTGTCTACACCTCCTGCCAAAACCTGAATATTCCGGGTTCAGCATGATAAGGATTAACAAACAGAAAGCAGTCATGTTTGAACATCCATATTCTTGGGGGGGTTGGGTGGGGGGAGGGACCGGGATTAATGATTACAAAGAAGAAAATCCATTCTATTGACCCTTTATTTTTATAATCTATTATTATTATTATAAGTTTACTATTTTTTCCTAATATTTTGACATTTAAAAGATTAATCACTTTCAAATCACATGTTGATAATGTGCCATTGTTAACAATTTTGTAATGAAATAAAGCCTTAAACCTTAACTATTTCATGGTACCCAATGCCTCACAATCGGGTAAATTTTAAAGTTTTAAATCTTATATGAACAAAATTGTGATAAAAAATAGTGAATATATAAGAAGATAAAAATGTTTCTCCTGAAATTTTTACTATCTTTTTTTATCACAATTTTGTTCATTTCATCGTAAGGTGCAAATTTTGTAAATTTCCACGTATTTCAACGACATTTCAACGAATTTCTTTATGCCTACATAATCACCTGTTAATTCTGTTATTTCTCTAAACTTGTCGAAATATTTACACATTCTTGTCTTATAATGATTTCGATAATTTCACCCTCAAGTTTGGAGTGAAATCTACAACCACACTGTCCTAAAACACGAGTTCGTACAAGTAATAAAATTTGATTAAACTCGAAAAATCTATATAGGAACTCATTTTAATTGGATTAAGAATAATTTATCCATTTATCCCAGACACACAATTCCTTTATTGGCATATTATCTTTGTTCATTAAGCCGAAATTGAATTAAAGATGTCTCTAATATTTATCGGAGACTTATTTTATGATAACTCGATTCAAAATGCAGAACTATAGTGTGGATTTTAGAATTTTTGGAATGTTTTCGACCCTTTCCTGTACAATCCCCGATATTTACGTCCCTTTGACATCATATTTGAGATAAATGTGGAAAAAGAACAAATTGCTTTTTACCAACATTTTTTTTTAATATATTTCCACAATATTTTCTGTGACACAAAGGTGACAACTTTTAGAATTGTACTTACTTCATAATGCCGCTATAATGCTAGCATTTTGAATTTGACAAGTCTCATTTATAAACAGGAAAGGGTTCAAAATCCAATTCAAGCTGGAAAAAGTAAATGTTTTTGTCATTCTATCATGTCCGTCGCCGGCTTATTTCGTACCTCTCGCTATTTGTTTTGTACAAGATGGTCATTTTAAGCGAGAGTCTTGAATTCGCGAGCTCGTATTTTTCGCTAATATTCGCAAAATTGATTACCCAAGATAATAAAACTTGGTTTACAGTATGGTTTACAGGTCGTCGAAGACAGCGTTATCAGCTTCCACTTTGTAATAACCATCTTTTGAACATAACCAGCAGAGATTCGGTACATATCAACTTCTTAGTCTTGGAAGGTCATAAATAACTACGTATAAACTGTGCAGAAAGTTACATAGTTTAACCCGTTTTTAAATGACAAAATTACAGAACACATTCACTTGAAACCCACAGTATATGTTTACTATCAAAAGAGTAATCTATAACAATAAGAAGGATAACTCTAAACGAATCATGACTCTCTTTTGACTTAGGAATTGTATCTACTATCAAGCACTTGGATAGCCGAGCGTTAGTATCAGCACACTATTGTAATATTAGATACACGTACAAAGTTTTTGTCCAAATCTTCTAAAGGGACGTCTATCTTACCATTCAGTAAGAAAACCGAGACGTCAATGAGACTTAGCCAGAGTTGAAAATATTCACTGTCTTGCCGAAGGTCGTACCAAAATGGATACGACAACGCCTCCAAGAACCGTTTGTTCAACTTTTTAACAAACTGCCACACCAAGACACTCCGGTCCGCCTAAGCCAAACTCAAGCTCACATATATGTAACATATGTGTCTCATCAGACAAAAATGGCCATCCCGGGTGGTCCGTTGAAAAGAGATGGGACTTTGAAGAGGTCAATCAGAGTTCGCATTACGAAAACAACTATAGAGTAAAATGAAATGATAATTCTAGTTTCAGGAGATCGTTAAAAAGCCAAAAGTGCCGTAGAGTACGCAGAATGGCTAGGGTCTATATTTTTCGCACTTCCCAGAAGGTCCTTTTCACTTGGCGTGTTGTTTAACCCATTCTCACTCGGTTGACGCCCCTGAAGAAAAACAACAGGGAAAACATCGCGTAAAATGAAGAAATTGCTTGTAACAAGCAATTTCTTCATTTTGTACGATGTTTTCTGTCCAGAAAGTTGGAAAAAATTTAAAATTTCATAAACTTTAAATTGGCATCTGCAATTGCTTTAAATTTGGACCAGACTAAAATTTTGCCGTCTGGTAATGGGTTAAATTAAATCTTAAATTTGCTTAGTGATGTCATCGATATGTGGTGATCTGACAATAGAAAAGTAAAAATCGAAGCATGAATTGTCGTTTAAACTGAAAAAAGCAGTTCGGGTAGATTATTAGGGTCTTACTGAATATGCAAGATGTCAAATATATTCCGTATTTGAACGTGTTGCCATGATATCAGTGAAGAATTGCTAAACCTGATTTAATAACAATCAGCAGGCTTTGGTGTTGTTGTTGTTTTTTCGAAATTTTCTTAACCTACTTTTTTGCAAGAAATTAGTTGTTTAATTTATTCATTTTTATATTTATTTTTCAAAAAATTCACAACGACCGTGAGTTGTTTTCGAAAATAAAACCACAACAGTGCTGTTATTTATAAATGATGTGTACATGTTAATCGTCCTTTTTGAAATGAAATAAAATAAGTATAGAAATCAAGCATTCAAAGCAATCGTTATTCTTTTTTCTGAATAGAAAATAAATAAACAAATAAATAAAACCAAAAAGAAACAAAAGCAACGAACCCTGGAACAAAAATAACAGAACAGAACAATATGTTATAATTTGTTTAACCTCAAAGATTTATGACTCATTCATTAGTTCAATTTTATTGCAAAATCTACTTGGCGATGGCAATTCAGCCTGTTGTATTGCAATCGAAATAGTAAGTAATAGTATCCCGATTATAAATGATAAAGTGTTTCGGTCCTTGGATAATCAACATGTTAGTAAATTTATGTCAGCTCTTCATCATGTCGCAATATGCATAGTGCAGTTAAAATTGCATAAAAATAGAAATTATCAAATCTTGCCTCATCGGCCAAGTTTTACTTTAATTTTAGCTGTTTTAGAATTGGTGGTTTTTGGTTGCTCAAATTGCGAAAAAAAGTTTTATGAAAAAATAGATAAATGAAAAGAAAAAATGTCCCCTCGACATTACGAGATAATATTGTATTCCTAATCACAACTAGTTCCTTTATGGATTTTTGTTGTAAAGCGCTTAACAAAATACTTCATGACCAAATTAAATTCTATGACTTGTGTAAGGACCAGACTTCTTCTGATCTTAACCTTTGTCAAGCTAAACTCGGAATATTACGGTTTTGACGAAGGTGTAGACAAAGATCAGACTGCACTTATGCACTTATATCTTAGTCTACACCTTCTGCTTGTACTTTTCCTGCCAAAATTGTTTATGAAATTAATTTTCAAAAGAAATATTGATGATTGAACAACAAGTGCTACCAGTACTTTCAGCCCTTTGATTTTAATACAATTCCCAAAGTGATTTTATACATCATGACAAGGGTTATGCATCAACGTTTTTCTATTATATGACACCTCTACAGACGTGCCAGAAGTACCGAGTCTGATCATACCGGTAATAATGCGAATGCTGACCAGGAACGAAGCTTGTCGCCTTTAAAAGCTTTACTGACACAAGAATGATTGTTCAACCTTTCTTAATATTCAAATTGGAAATAAGATCTAAAAGTGACCTCTGCTAAATGCAAACTTTTTTTCATCAAACAATTTGTCTTACGTTTTTACGTATACGTAAAGATATTATTCCTTTGTTTGTTGCGTTTGACGCCAATTTTTACAGTATTTTAGTCATATCGCGGCGTCTTGAGCACCTAACCATAGATTCCTGATATTTCTCACACCAGTACTACCACTACATCCTTTCCGAGACTCAAGCTGCTAATTCCACTTAGGTTTACGATTATCCACCTTTTGTTTGGAGACAAATGTCGCAAAGGATATTTGCCGCGACCGCGGAATCGAACCTTGGACCTCATGGTTGCCTACCAAATGCCCCTATGGCTATGACCTACATATAGATGTAGCCACAGCCAGGACTTCAAAGATAAGTAGTTTTAATTACCAACATACACATGTTTCTGAGGAACACACTTTTAAGCGGCTTTTAAACATCGGAAGATAGCAGTAAAACACCGACGAAATTCATTTTAACACGATAACATTGATTTCGCTGTCAGTAATCCACAATAAACTACGATTTTCTGGCCATTTTTGTCTTCAGTACGACATGTTCCGTAGTTTATTTAATTTGATTTTCTCCATAAAGACGGAATGACGACGCAGTTGCGTGCTTGGATACCGTCTTTTCTGTTGACATCGTTACCTGTTGTAAATAGGATTAAGGTATCGAAGAATAATTAAACGATTGTGTTCGATGTGTTAAATTGACGGATCGCTTGCCACGCCCACTGAGCTCAGACATGTAAGGCCAACTTATACATTTAACGGCGCTAATTTGAAAATTCAATAATCAGTATGTGTAGCATGTGACAAGCGGTAAAATAATTGGGTGGCGACCTAAACGTCGTAACTACAGCTTGAATAAGCTGTAGTTACGGCGTTTAAGTCGCCAAATCAACAAAAACGCTTACCATAAATGTTTAGTCTCAAAGACACTTCCGTTCCACTTGAATTATTTGATCTGTCAATCATTTTGGAATGATAGCCGTTATTACAGTTTGTAACGGGTAAACACACGACTTCTAGACATCTTTTAACTAAACCAGGCCTTAGTTTCACCATTACTAGGCTAAGATTTTCGAACTCATATTTGACAATCCATATTTGTCTCTTTATATGGGCATACTTGCGCAATTACCAACAAAAAAACTGAAATATAACAAATTATATGTTATTTCTGTAGCGAGCACAAAAAGAGTATTGAAACAATACTTATATTACGACAAAAGAAATCAAAGAAAGCCATAGTTAATTTCATCTAATCTTTTGAGTAATATTTATGGATATAATGATTCAATGCGATAGTGTTTCGTATCCTTCGGCTTTTTTGTATTCGTTTGTGTATTCCCGCTTAATTATCGTCGCTACCGTAGCACATGCCCATGTTAGCGATGATGCAAGAAGACGGTTAGTTGTTACGGGGGATAATGCAAGGACACTGAACGAAACTATTGAGAGCCCCGCTTGGTCTTTAACGTGCTCGAAGGATAACATCGTCACACGGGGCCTCGGTTTAACGTCTTATCCGAAAAACAATTAGTTTTGTAAGTTGGTCAGCCTAGGGCTCGAACCCATAATTTTGCGTATTGACGTCAAGAGCTCTACCAACTGAACTAATCGAACTGACTTCATAGGCTATCACTGAGAACCATTATTTCATACATGTAACAGACAATGCGTCGACTTGCCACCAAAAACAGATTGCAATTAAAGCTCTTTACAAAATTTTGAGTTTTCTGTGACTACAAATTCTTTCCAGAGTTTTCATCTTAAGCAATTTAGAGGAGGTCGAATGCCATGAAAGAGCCACTTGCTATGCGGTTATGACCTTTTTAACCCTTGTCATGCCTAACCCGGAACATTCCTGTTTGGGCAGGTGGTATAGACAATGTAAATGTAGATCTAGATATTTGATGATGGAAATCATGTTTGACTTATCGACTTTTATCCTTCAGTTATTTTTAGATATGATATATTGACGTTAAGCGGGCATAATGTCGTAACTACAGCTTGAATATATCGTCGTTGGGCGTGCAAAATATCATAACTACAGCTTGATTTAAGCTGTAGTTACAACATTTTGTACGCCTAACGATGATACATGTTTCATCAAAATCTTACCTTAAATGCTTTACAGCTTTTATGTATGGTTTTGAGTCAATAAGACAACAAAGTCTAGAATGATAGAATAACCGATTCATTATTAATATTCTTTCGCAAATAAATGCAAAGAGTCGGATTTGCGATGTAACTGCAATAAAAAAACAAACATTTGCTACACAAAAAGAACATTTACATGGTAATGAGAAGAAATTTTCTACAGACTTTAAGTCCTGTAATTTTCTTCGTAAAACTGTGGAGGCCAATACGCAGAGCATATAATTACGTGTTCCTTAATGTCAGAGTCTTCCTGTAAAAAGGCATTCTGTTATTCACCTTGCGCAATTTAAAGCGGCTGTTGAACAGATTTTCATGAAAATATGATGCAGCAAAATTATATACTTTTCCAACAGTTATTAATGCCGTTTTCACGATAGAATTTCCTTGTCTCTGTGTGTGTGTGTGTGTGTGTGTGTGAAATCTGCTAAATTTACTATAAATTTAATGTAATGTGATTTAATCCCTTGTTCCCAACTTTGAATCATCGGTATTTTTCGGATGAGGTCGTTATTCTTCGAGTGATGTCGATAACGATACGGAAGCCAACGACGTAATTGACACGTCACAAAACTACAATTTTCGGAGCAAACTACAGATAACGTATTTATCTGCTTAATTCCGGTTCCATCCGGGTTGTGCTTCGCTGACTTTTTGGGCGACTCGTAACGCGAACTATTTCTGCTTCTGTTTTTTTCTTTTTCTACGGTAATTTTCATAACAAATCAGCTAAATCACCTTCTTACAGATGTCTGAAAGCGTTACTGTTAGAAATTTGAAAATTTAGAGCAAACATTTTCGTTTTATTATTTATTAAGCGTAGTGCTTCTGCGATATGTAAAATGAAATTATGTCGAATCAACGTTTCAAAGTTTATTGGTTAGAAACCTATCTTACACTCCAAAATCGTTCTGTCCACTCTCTCTCTCTCGATTTGCAACAAGCAATTCCTTCATTCTCTACAATGTTTTCAACAGCTTTTCTTTAGAAGGGCTTAAAAAGCCGGGCTTGTGTTGTAATAGGTTAACAGGACTCCAAGATTGACCCTTTATTTCTCATAAGTTCGATTTTTCATGCCATTACAGGTACAAATAATTCGATTGCACATTCGTCTATCAAAATTCCTGCAATCTAACTGGCTGAAAAAAAAAATCGTTTCACTCTCCGATAAAACCAAAAAATGTGTACGAAACTGTTTTGTGTGCTTGCGCACGAATTAGTTCAATAAAATGTTTTGAAACTCTGTACAATCTTTGCATATTGGACATTTTTATAAAATATAATTATTTAACTTGGTAATATAGAATTATCAGAAATAATAAGGATGTCAACCCATTTCTACATAGTGACGCTTATTGATGCCCTTCAAGAAGATCAATGGGAATTGAAGAAACGGCTTGTACCAAGACATTCTTCATTTTCTACTATGTTTTCTGCACTGAAAGTTGAAAATATTTACAATTTCATCAACTTCAAATAGTTGCCTTCAACTCCCTTCAGTTTGGACCAGTCTAAAATTTTGCCGTCTGGTAATAGGTGATTTTTTTTCAATCTCTCCATCCTTAAAATCACGAATATGTAATATATACAGCTGAGATCATGCAGATATTTTTACAAAGGGTTTATGTTACAAAGAAGGCTCTATTGACATGGAAAACATTCATTTTATTCTACAATAAAGCATATCAAATTGTATAAAGAGCAAAACAAATCCATTAGTAATTGATTTAAGGAAAACCGTTCTCCGCTCTCGAGTATTAATTAAACAAATTATGAAAATACAAATACTACAATAATGCTTTCATGTTGGGAAAATACAATGGGTCTTGATAGGAACTTTCCAAGCATGAACACGTGTGCGCTAACTGAAGACTCTGATCAGCCTGTAAATCAACAGCCTGATCAGAGTCTTCACTGTGCGCCCTATAGATAGATACTGACTTAACAGTTAATTTTACTTGTTGTCGTTTGGTTGTCGAAACATCGTTTTTAGTGAATGTTCAAATCGAATCAGCACGATGGTTGTTGGTAAGCTGATTGGCAAATCGCAGCTGTCGATCAAAGAATCAATCGACCAATCAAATCATTTATTTAAAAAGTGAACTTTGAACTCAGACATTTGTCGACATTTTTGTGAAACATTTGTGTTGGTTTGGCGTCTTAAACGTCGTAACTACAGCTTATTCAAGCTGTAGTTACGACGTTTAGGTCGCCAACCGACCAGTTCACATTTTACATGCTATTAGCTATGAAATTTGCCAAATAACGCAATTTCAAATCTGGGTAACACTTCCTGTTGGAGTCAGTGGGTGAGGCCAGTGGAATGAGTGAGCAGGACAGTCGATCCATCAATTAACCCTTTCCTGTTTAATCCCTGGTTTTTATGTCCCTGTGTTTTTATACTTGAGAAAACATTGTGAAAAAAGAAGAAATTGCTTGTGACAAGCAATTTCTTCTTTTTCCACAATATTTTCTACCGTACTGAATTATTTTTTTTTTTCAAATATGCTCCACTTTAATTATTTCATCTGCAAAACCTTTGAAATAGAACCAGTCCAAAATTTCATAAAACAGGAAAGGTTTCATATCATGCTAAAACACAAAAGCTGAAATATCTATCATTTGATTTAAAGTTTAGGTTAATAAAAAAGTAATAACGGATCGCTGACCTCTCCCACTGAATTCTTATATCGCAGTTCGACTGGGGTAATACACGGCAATATTTTGTAAAATGTGTTGTCTTGGACATTTAATCAAAGGCGAATCGTTAATTGGCGATTCAAACATTGTAACTACTGGTATGAATATGCTGTCGTAACGATGTTTAAGTCGCGAAATAAACAAAAATGATTTAAACGAATTTCAGAGTTCAAAGTTCGCTTCCGGTCTAAATGTATGTTTGGATTGGTTTAACGATTTTTGATTGACAGCTGCGATCCATAGGAACAAATAGGACCTCCATAGGTGATTAGTTATATATACATATATTCTATTCAAAACCAAGCTTCTACGAGTTTCTCTCAAATGAGGACCATTTCTGAGTTATCTTTACTTTGTCTTGTTGTCATAAAACTCAAATGTAGCAACAGTACAGTTGTAATCTTAATTCAGCTAATGAAGTTGTGATTTTCATTTGCTATTTACAACTCATTCATTGTTAAAAAAAATATTACTTATGGTTAGGTTTCAATCAGAGAAATACCATAGAAATGCATTTGTAGGATTCAACCATCATTTCCAAAAATCTGTGAAACACAACTGAAGTTAAAACTCATTACTGCAAATCAATTACAGATTAAGTGCAAGTAAGGTTCTGATCAGGACCTGTGTAATTGACCAATCGCTGGCCCCACCCACTTACTTCGTTGGCCACGCCTATCGACTCAAACAGGAAGTTCCGCTTCGATTTTTAATGGCGATATTTTGAAAGATTTATGGCAAGCAGCATGTAACAAAAATGAGACTAGTGGGAAGGCGACCTAAACATCGAAACTACAGCTTGAATAAGCTGTAGTATGACGTTTAAGACGCCAAACCAACAATAAAGTTTAACCAAAATGACAGCCATATTCGGAGTTGATAAACTCAGGGCCGGGCTGAATAAATTATTTGATTTGTCGGTTTATTCCTTGATTGACAGTCGCGATTGGTCAATTTAGGGGAGTATTCAAGAAAAATAACTCGAGAATCGTCCTCTGTAAGATCCGCCATTCTGGTTAAATAGTTGACTTGCCCATTCCAACGCGTTAGTTGCTCCGCAAGGAAAAGGCCTTGGAGAACCTTATGCAAAAAATGATAATTTCTCCATTTTTCTAAAGTGTTTACGACAAAAAACAAAACAAAAAACTGTCGGTCGCCACTTTGAATTTGTCGCCAAATTCCTTGAATTTGGACTAATCTCAAATTATTTAGTCTGATAATTGGTCAAGATTTCCAACTTTTATTTATTGTGGAACTTTCCCATGGCGGCCATTATGTCGAAGACAAAAACTGCCGACTATCTCAAAGCCCACTTAACCTTTAACCTTCAGTAAATTCACTAGGACTGCTCGATATCTGGGGGCTTGATGATGCGATAAATCTTTAACGAGGTAAATCATAGGAGAATATTTTGTTTCATTGATGGTTTGAACAGTATTCTTTATCACCGTAACGTAAAATTAACAATAGCATGTGCTGAGTGACAATATATACATGAATCAATGTAAAAGCGATGCGGAAAGGGTGTAAATGCGAAAGTTAGAAGATCTGTTCGGCATGATGCAATATCGTTGTCTTAATCCATTCCCATACAAAGTTGCAGACGGCAATTTCAAGTTGATGAAATCTTCAAAATCTTTGACTTATAGGGTAAAAAACAGTGTAGATAATGAAGAAATTGCTTTAACAAGCAATTTCTTTATTCTCTACAATGTTTTCAAAAGCTTTCATATTGAGCGGCGTTTCAAAGCACCATTGTGTGGGAATGGGTTACAGTAATTTTCTAGGTTTGAAAGCTTCTATATAGTAAGTCGGGCGTTTGTTTGACGAAATCATTTATAAACTCTTTCCTGTTCTGTTCCTGGTCTTGACATCCTTGTGAATTTATAATTGAGAAAAAAATTGTAGAAAAAGAAGAAATTGCTTGTAACAAGCAATCTCTTCTTTTCCCACAATATTTTCTACCCTACCAAATGATTATTTTTTCAAATCAAATCCACTTTAAATTTTCTTCTGCAAAACCTTTGAATCTGGAAATGTCTAATATTTTGAAAAACAGGAAAGGGTTAAAAAGATCCGAGTTTATACATGTACATACTTGGTCTTTGCAAATCATATCAAGCTTTTGACGAGTAAACAAATACAAATTTACAATCGACCAATCGCGACTGTCCATCAAAGATTCAATCCACCAATCAAATAATTCAATTGAACCGGGAGAGAACTTTGAACTACGACATTAGCCAACATATTTGCGCAGCATTTTTGTTAGTTTAACATATATGCCCTCCAAGGAAGGAAAAAATAGTTGAAATAATCGAGCGCTTATTTTGTCACTAAAGCAAACAAGGTCCTTCTAAATATCGATGTGCAAAAGCAGGGTTTGAGTGATGTACTCTAGAAAGAATATTCTGTGTTTTTCTTGTCGATTTCAATTTGTGTTTGTTTACATTTTGAAATCGAGATGATTTCACCCGATTCTTTACCGAAAATATTCGCTAATGTTCGGCATTGACTGTTATACGCACAGGTGCTGACGACTAAACTTGACGGACAATTTCGATAATCTTCGTGACCTAGCTAGTTCTTTGAATGACTAGCGAAATATATATCGTCATAGTTTTATATAAACAAACCTTAAATTGTGGTGATTGCAGGCTTACTGCATAGAATTATGCTGATCTTCTTATTTCAATCGTCATATTTATTTATGCTTTTGAGCCTGGGGTATGACTTTCTTATCAATTCTATAGTGTATTTTGCGGTAAGAAAAAGCTTTTAAACATTGTAATTACAGCTTATTCAAGGTGGAGTTACGACATTTAGGTCGCAAACCAATCCTTTAATTTTTTCGTTACTTGTTACAGGCTGTAAATTTTGGACAAGAGCGACGATTGAAATCGAAGCGGAACTTCCTGCTGTAATCAGTAGGTGGGGCCAGCGGAGTCACAGGGCGAGGCAAGCGATCTGTCAATCATACGGAAAAAAAAAAAAAGAAAAACAATGAACGGATAAATCTTTCGATTTTTATAAATTTAAGATATATAAATGTTAAGGTATGCATTTGATACACATTGTTGCGTATGTCGTGTTTTGAAACGGAAACAGAAAATGACGGGTCGAAAGTTACGCCCTATTACCTGAAATACGTTCGTTTGTCCGGGGGTATTTAAACGACTTTAGGCTGTAAAAAACAGGGCAAGAGGCATAAAACGAATTAATAAAGACAATTCGTTGATAGGCGACCTAAAGGTCGTGACGACAGCTTGAATGAACAATTAGAACGTCGTTCAAATCGGCAATCCAAAAAAAAAAAAAAGAAAATATAGTTTGACATAAATTTCGGAGGCCAAAATCCACTGCCGGTCCAAATGAATGTTCTGATTGGTTCATCGATTTTTTTTATCTACAGTGGCGTACTTTCAATTTGTAGTCTATTTACTAATTACCAGACGGCAAAATTTTAGACTGGTCAAATTGAAAGGAGTTGCAGACGACAATTTAAAACTTTTGAAATTTTGTATTTTTGGGGTTGAAAACATTTTGGATAATGAAGAAATTGCTTGTAAAAAGCAATTTCTCCATCATCCACAATGTTTTCCAAAATTTTTCTTCTTGGGGCGTCTAAAATCGTAATTTGTTGGGAAAGGATTAACAATGCATTTTTTATGCGATTTCATTTAATGTCGAATATTTAATTAGTTGCAGATTAACAACAAGTAGGAAGTCCTAGAAATTAATTCTGAATTTGTTTTGAATGTATTTTGAAATATCCGTACAATTGGACTTGAAAAGAATTAATCTCTTGCAATGTATTCAACATTTACTTAAAGGGAGGTATCGATGTTTCTGAAACCTATATAAGAAAAAATTACCAAGTGCCGAAAAAAAGACTCAAACGAACATTTAAAACTTTAAGTTAGGTCAGGTATTGTCTTGGTGGTTATCTAAAAGACCTAAAGTGGCTTTTTCTGGTTATATCGGAAAGGTTAAGCGGAATTCCAGGTTATTTTTAGATTTCACGGAATTCGGCTGTCGACATCGAATGACCTCATTTGCATATGACCCAGTCAAATGAAGGTAACAAATCTACTAGCGAAACAGCCAACGTCCTAAATCATGTCACTTGAAAGGCCTGATCTTTACAGACCAGCTAGCGAACATTACTCCTGATGACGTAACGATGACGTTGGTTTGTTGTAATTTGAACTAGATGCAAGGTTCTAACGGTTATTCGCGCCACGTGAATGTCCCATAATCTTCGTAACTGTCTCGGATTAATCTAAAAATAGATTAATAGCCTACGTAGGCTTTTAGGGAAATACCCTGCTTTTTTCTGATAAGCGACCTCATATTTTGGCAAAACTACTTTTCGGCATATTGTATTCATATAGTTTATGAGAGGAAATAAAAATTATCAAAATCTGTGACATGAAAAAAACATCGATACCTACCTTTAACAAAAGACTTGTGAACTGAGAATCCGTTAGAAAAGCATTTCTCCAAATTTTGCCCTATCGTATATGCTTCATGCTGGAGGCATATTTCATTATTTAAATCTTTGTGTGAACGCTGAAAGTTCATGTTATCAGATTGACCGTTCGTTTGACTGAGGAAGCTCCACTGATCGTTTAGCAATCATTATCCTTGAGGAAGCTCCAAGATATATAGCTTACACTAGAAAGGCTATAATAGATAATGAAAGATAGGTTGGCGCATGGTTGATGTATGGTTGACCGGACAGATATAAACCATACCATTTGTATTGCAGATACAAAATATAATTCAAGTCTTAGTTTCGTCTGACAAAAAACGGGTGTTCTGATTGGTAGAATACAATAGTCATAACTCCATTAACAAATTCTTTGAGCACGCAGCGATTTTGTATGCTTCCGCACAAAATAGTCCCATACAAACAGGTAGATATTTGTTATCTTTGCTCGATGCTATTAAAGTAGAAATGAAGAGAATACTTTTGTTTTTATGGCGGTATGGGCCGAAAAACCTAATCACACTTATGTGTGTGAACCCACTTCGCGTATACTAAATGATTAGTTTTGTCGGTTCATACCTCCATGAAAACAAAAAAAAAATCTTTTCATCTCTTAAATAAAAGTCATTTTGGTACCTGTGAAATAGAATTGCAAATATTATTACTTTCTAATCATGTAAAAAATTATCATCCCAAACCAGTAAGTGTTGCATGTCCTCAGTAGGAGAGTAGGTTATTTCAATTTCACTAAAAATGGCCAAAATTTTCTGGATGAACGAAATTTATTATATAGTTTCTACTTCATTTGTCAGACTTATTTTCAAACGATAATTTTGACTCCATTCAACATAGATGCATAAATGTAATGTTCTGAAAATATTGACCAACCGCTGTCCCCGCCCTCTTATTCAGTTTGTCCCGCCTATTTACTCAGACAGGAATTTCCACTTCGATTTCAAACGGCGTCATTTTGCGAAATTTATGCTAAGTATGTAATATAAATGTCGATTGATTGAAAGGTGGCCTGAGCTTGAAAGGTGGCCTGAGCGCCGTAACTACAGCTTTAATAGGCTGTATTTTCTACGTTTAAGTCGCAAACAACAAAAAAGCTTCACATAAATGTCGGCCAATGATTGTGTTCAATATTAACTTCCAGTCCCTATGAATGATTTTATTTGGTTGAATGGTTATTTGATTGACAGCCACGATCGGTCAATTGGGATTATGTTATGAAATAATGATTCTTAAACCCATTCCCACACAACAAAATTTTAGACTGGTTCAAATTCAAAGGAGTTGCAGATGACAATTTTAAGATTATAAAAATTTATTTTTTTAAACTTTCTGAGTAGAAAACATTGTGTAAAATGAAGAAATTGCTTGTCACAAGCAATTTCTTCATTTTACACAATGTTTTCCAATGCTTCTTTCCTTGGGGGCGTCTAAAAGCGTGACTGAGCGAGAATGGGTTAAGAACATGTTTTCTCGGCTTTTCATTATGTTAATGCGTTGTATGAAATATTCTCCGTATTTCTAATTCATTGATACATTTATACAAGATTTTTGGTATTTTTTCCTTATAATTTAGACTTTTGGTCTATTTGATGCAGATTTTGGAGGGAAAAAACGAACTTTCAAAAATGAGTTGAGTTTGGACGCTTATATTACTGCTCAGTCAAAAAACTATTACTTTTTTCGTAGGATTCATCGTCCATGGACATGCGAAATATCGTAACTAAAGTTTTTACAAGCTGTAGTTACTATATTTTGTACGCCTGGCGACGACATGTTGAATATGTTTCAGACAACTTAAAAAAAAAAAAAAAAAAAAAAAGAAAAAACACACACACACAAAAGAAGAAGAAGAAGAAGAAAAAATCGCCTACCATTTTCGCCAGGACTACACTTTTAAATGTTACCGTTTTAAATTTCAATCAAAAGTTAAGATAAAAAAAAACCCAAAACATGCGCCATGCGGTCCAATCATACAACCAGAGTATAACGATTTTTATCTTTGGGCATAAACAAATGCAAAATTCGCATATCTGGCTAAAATTAATGTACGTGTTCGGTTGTGTTAATAAATGAATTTGTCACGAGGACAATTACAGACAGATCGAAGATACTCTGGGAGCCTTAACAATCAAAAGGATACCAGAGTAACAAGATACCGCAGAATGCGACCTTCTACAGTTAATCTGTAAACATAACCAGCCCAGAAGGAAGGACATATCATCGTTGAACGTTCAAACCGTCGTAACTACAGCTTGAATAAAGCTGTAGTAACGACGTTTTGCACGCCAAGCGACGATATTTATCAATCGTTTGTAAGTAATACATTTATGTTTTAATTATAGTCGAACAAGTGGCGCATTTCTCGAAAAAATGACCATCGTCGAGCTACGTAGACAATACCAAATATATGAAAAGAGAGGACAGCATGAATAAACGAAGGTGAAGCAAGGGACTATGTCCATTTTAAGAAATTATAAGAGTGTGGAGTTGGCAGGTCATTAGATATTTTACAATAGACGGTTAGCCGAAACAGAATTTGACATTCAAATCTGAATGTGTAGCTCCCAAATTAGTCATTAGACATTCGATCAGAGTTTCGCCCAAGCGTTTCTCAATATCTAGCACCCGAATTACACATTCTTTAGATATTCGCCAAAACTCTTTTCTGAATGTCTAACACCCGAAATAGACAAAAGATAGTCGAATAGATGTTTGCTTAAATAATCGATAAGACATTGGCCCAAACCCATTTCTCGGTGTCTAATACCTAAATACATGTATCTAATAGAATCTCTAATTCTAATTTGGGTCTGAGACATTCAGAAACAGGCTATGGCGAATGTTTAATTGAATGTCTTATCGAATGTTTAATGTCTCTTTCGAATATTCAGACTTGAATATCTTATCCTGTAAGTACATGTATGTCGAATAATAGTGACTGATGTCCTGTCAACTTCGCTTAGAAAATAAACAAGTTCCGAACACTTGCCAAAACTTGCTTTCTGCGCATTCTGTCGATACTTTTTCTTTTTCTTTTCCATTATAGTCCCTTTTCTCGCAAAATTTTTAAAGCATGCATCCTACTGTTGATACAAGAACAAGTTCGTAAAGCATACCTTATCTGACACCAGTTTCTTTATCTGTTTGTAAAAGCTTTTGTTATCTTTGAAACAATTAACTAGTCATTATTCTCTACAGCTACCATTCTAAATTGCAACTACATTTGACAAAGGCATGGCGCGCCTTACGGATAATTTAATGTTTTGACACATAAATAACATCCTTTCCATTTTTACCTTACCTATGTCTGGAGAAGATACGATTTATACCCACCATATCGAGGGCTTTGAGCAAAACATAATACGACTCTATACCATGTGTAGAGCCATACTATGTTTTTGCTCTAAGCCATCGATATTTAGATTACCAAAGTCCACGAAAGTGTCTGCATTAGTGGATAACCCTTGTCATGCTGAATAAAATACCTCTTTAGAAAAGCGATAAAATCAAAGGACTGAAAGCACTTGAAGATTTAAGATGTGGGTCAATATTTCTTTGAAAAAAATATTATATACACAGTTCTAGTCTGAAATGGACAAACAGGTGCAGTGTATACAAAGATCAGACTGCATATATATGCAGCCTGATATTTGTCTTTACCTCCTGCCAAAGCAGGAATATTTCTGGTTCATCATGACAAGGACTTATTATTTAACATGATTATCTTTTGATAATGACATGTTGAGTAATAGTAATATTCTCACTATCAAAATGCTAATACATGCATATACCACTGAGGACAAAGAATGATGTCATTTCTGACGTATTCATTTTGACTATCTAAGTCCTTCAGACGGTTATTGCACTTGCATGTGACGCTCTTGTTAATTCATGAAACCAGATCTTCCTCCGCTTAAGAAGAAACCAGTTTAAACAATATATCGTTTATTTGGTCTCTAGAGTAAGTAATTCAATGACTCCTCTGTTTCAAATGATAGCTCGAGGTAATGATTATTTGAGCCTATGCGTGACATTTCCAACAATTTCACATGTGCGTGACTCGCACACATTGAGCCCCCTGGACAGCCATTCGGGGCAATTAGTATATTCGCTGATTGTTTAAAGAAGCTTGGGTCAGTATCTATCTACAGAGCGCAGAGTGAAGACTCTGATCAGACTGTGCGGATGCACAGTCTGATCTGAGTCTTTACTTGGCGCACATGTGTAATGGTTGAAAATATCACGCGTGCGCTCATTTTATTTTCAGATGATTTAATTACAGTTTCGTCAATCAATATTCGAGAGTTTTGATTGGCCGAAATTTTCTTTTCATATTCTCACGAACAATATTTTGAGCATACAACTGCTTTGTATTCTTGCGCACAAAGTAGATCCATAAAACTTTACTTAAAACTGAAAAATATTTGCTTTGTCTTCCTTGATTGTATTAAACCATTAGAAATGAAGAGAACATCCCCCCCCCCCCCCCTGAGGTATGAACCTAAAAACTCAGTCACACTTATGTACGGATCCGCTTCACGTTTTCATATAGCGTGACTATTTTTTTTATTCTTCAAAGATAAATTGAAATCAAGGACTGACAGGACTAGAAGCACAAATTCTGGGTCAATATATTTTTTTCAAAATTCAACATATGAACAACTCTGGTCTGAAGAGCCAAGCAGGTGGTATAGAATAAGATCAGACTGCAAATATGTGTAGGCTGATCTTTGTCTATACCTTCTGGCAAAACAGGAATATTCCTGGTACTGCATTACAAGGGTAAGGAAATCATTTCCCCCTCCTTACGATCATTTGAAATGGTGGATTACTCTGATGTTTTCGTCTGATAATGTTTTGATGATAAAACAAACAAACAAATAAACAAATTAACTACAAACACAACTACAGTTTAGAATAGAATTTACAGATCTTAAGAGATTATCGTGTGTGGTTTAACTGAAACATTTATACTCACGTAAAACAGAGAATAATTTTCGAACAGCAATCAAAGAAAATGTCTGAAAACCGGCCATAAAAAGACAATGTTATATTTATGAAACATAAGAATACAGAAATGGCTTACGATCTAAGTCTGTCTAAATGAGTCTCTGAAAACATGATTACGACGTTATTTTATTGTATCTTTCTATTTGTTGTGTTCCGATGAAACATAAAAAAGGGATCAACAGAAATATTTCCTTTCAATATTTCCATCAACAGACGTTCTTCCATCAAGATTTGGTGCTCTCTTGTGTAGGACGTACAGACTAGAATGACGGCAAATGATATAAACAAATACATAGCAAAAAAGTACTAACTTAACACGGACCCATGCTGTGATATTAACCTTTGGAACTCCTAGCGTCGACAGTTCTTCATATTTTACCGGTTCCGTTTTTAGCCATTCCCTCACAACAAAATTTTAGACGGGATCAAATTGGAAGAAGGTGCAGACGACAATTTCAAATTGATGAAATTTTAATTTGTATTGTCTTTTTGGGGAAAAAACCATAGTGAATAATGAAGAAATTGCTTACTATAACCATTTTTTTCATTTACCACAATGTTTTCCAAAACTTTTTTCTTAAGGGACGTAAAAAGGAGGGTTTTAGTGGGAATACCTTAAATTATCTTCTCCCTTTTTAACCTTTCCTAAACAATCCCGCTCTTTACCATCCACCACAAGAAAAAAGCCTGGGAAGATAATGAGGAAAAATTAAGACTTTTTTAAATAAATTTGAAGTTACGACATTTTACTCGAGTACCGACGATATGATCGAAAACCATGAGGTTGGTTACCTAATAGCGAGGCTCAACTTGGTGTCGGGTTATACAAACCGGCCTCAGCATACACATGTAAAAGATAGGATAGAATGGCAATATCTGTTTCACAAGTCTTAAAAACAATTGATTCTTAACCCTTGTCATGCCGACAAAAGTTCTTTCTCAAAATTACATTAAAATCAAGGTCTAAAAGTACTGTTATCATTAGTCATGGGTTAATATTTCTTTTGAAACTTGATCCAGTGGATAACTATACCTTGTAAAGGACAACCGGGCGGTCTAGACTAAAATCAGCCTGCACATAAGTGCAGGCTGATCTTTGTCTATACCTCCTACCAAAACAGGCATATTTGGGGTTCAGCATGACAATGGTTTATTATATTGGTTATTCATATGACTTTCAATGTCGATATGCCCATTAACATCTTAATGAATTTTCCATGCCGCGGCTTGATATGGTAATTTGTTGTGTATTGACAAGCGTTTCGTGCATTTCCTTTTGATGTCGGATGTGGCATTATTTCTAGACTATTAAAGCCTGGAAAATCTGAACAAACAATTTGTTTTGTCATTAATTCATATTTGTATGATGCTCTATTTTCCAATCCATGTTCATTAGTGACCACTTGTTACGCCTTAAGAGGGGCTTTGCTTCCTTGAGCCCTTGAAATAAATTCTTTCATAGCACTGCTCTTCCTTCGACTACAATCTAAATCAATGTAGCTAATTCCGATCTGGGGAAAACAGAGAAAACATAAATTTAAATCTTTAACACGATGATTTAGGAAAGAGCATATAGATTTTATTTTATTTAATCTTAAATCTTTTCTGCGGTACTTATTTAAAGGTATAAATTTGCATTTAGTTCAAAGCTCCATTTAATTCATAATAAATAGATAAACAAAATTGTTCGTGGATAATAAAGTACATGGTTGATAGGCGACCCGAAAGTCGTAAAAACGGCTTTAAAAAGCTGTAGTTACGACGTTAGAGTCACCAAAACCAACATAAATCACATAAAGTAAATGTCGGAGTTAATATTTCCGGCATATAAATGGTTTAATTGCTCGTTTGAGTTTTCTTATTGACTTCGGCGATCCGGCAATCGTCATGTTTCAGTTTAGTTTTCGTGAAGTCTTTTTCTTTCCACAGTCCTCTTGCAAGGAAAAATTATCACGAAAAATACAGGATATATCCGTAAAACTTAGAGGGGTCTGTCGTCTAATATCAAATCCAGCAAAATTAATGTGCGTGCTCTGTCCTGTTAATAAATGAATTTGTCATGAATGCAATTAGCGCTTCCTTCAAACTACGAGATTTTTTTCTGGTGTCAATTAGACTTTATGAATATCATATTAAATGTGGTTCGTCTCTAGTTAACATATTCGATGGGTTTATATTGTTCATTTATCGTGCAAATGATATTGCAAACTTTTAACAGTTTATGACATTTCCGTTATCAAAAGTAACCTTACTGACGGGTCGCGGTTGTCCTTCATAAAGTCAATCGACCAATCAAATCATTAATTTTGACCAGAAGTGAACTTTGAATCGACTTTTTTGTTAAGATATTTTATTGGATGGCGACTTAAACGTCGTAACTACAGCTTATTCAAGCTATAGCTACGACGTTAAGGTCAGCAATTAAGCATTTAACTTTTTAACATGATAATGACAATAAATTTTGCAAAATAACGCAGCATAATATCGAAGTGGAACTTTCGATTGGAGTGAGTGGGCGCGGCCAGCGGAGTCAGAAATCCATCAATGAACTCCTCTAACAAAAGAATAGGAATTGTACATATCAAACATCTGTTCTGTAGATACAGATATATTCATAGGTCCATTATATAATAGCATGATGCAATACCAGAAATGGAAATTATCAATGGGTAAATCCATAGCATTTAATTACTTCAACCTCTTTCAGACACAATTTCTATTATGTCGTTACAAATAATCCTCTTGGCTTAGGAAAAGCGGCAAAATTAAATTCTGTCTGTATAACATTTGTTACACGACGTTGGTTGTAAAACAAGGTATCGTAGCCACAGCATCGTTGGTAGAACAAGGTATTGCAGTCACAGCATCGTTGGTAGAACAAGGTATTGCAGTCACAGCGTCGTTGGTAGAACAAGGTATCGTAGTCACATCGTCGTTGGTAGAACAAGGTATCGTAGTCACGTCATTGTTAGTAAAACAAGGTATCGTAGTCACGTTGTCGTAGGTAGAATCAGGTATAGTAGTCACGTTGTCGTTGGTAGAACAAGGTATCGTAGTCACGTTGTCGTTGGTAAAACAAGGTATCGTAGTCACGTCGTCGATGGTAAAACAAGGTATCGTAGTCATGCCGTCGTTGGTAAAACAATGTATCGAAGTCACAACTGTATTCGGGTTGTTTAAACAATGGTTAGATAGTCAAACGATAAATTCATTCATCGGAAATTGATGGATTGCTTATCCCACTAATTGACTCCGCTGGCCCCTCTCACTGACTCTAACAGCGTGTCCTAGTTTGATGTTAAACGGCGTTACTTTGCACAATTTATGGCAAGTAATATGAGCCTGTGCGTGACATTTCCAACAATTTTGCAGGTGCGTGTCTCGCACACATTGAGCATCCTGGACAGCCATTTCGGGGCAATTAGAATATTCGCTGATTGTTTAAAGAAGCTTTGGGTCAGTATCTGTCTACAGAGCGCAGAGTGAAGACTCTTGTCAGACTGTGCGGATGTACAGGCTGATCTGAGTCTACTTGGCGCACATGAGTAATGGTTGGAAGTGTCACGCACGCGCTCATATGTTACAAAAAGGTAAAATTGTTCGTTGACGACCTAAACGTTGGAACCACAGCTTAAATAACCTGTAGTTCTAACGCCTAAGTCGCCAAACCAACAAAAAATATTTCTCATAAATGCCGGCCAATGTCGAAGCTCATAGTTCACTGAAATGAAAGATTTGATTGGTCGAATGTTTCTTTGTTTGACAGCCGCGACTGGTCAGTTCTGGAGGAGATTGATTGCTCACTTACGCTACGCAGGAAAAGGGGGGGGGGGACTCGTTTCGAAATGAAATAAATTGAAATAATTTTTATCTTTTGTTTCCTTTTAAATTATCTTATCAACAAAAAAATAAATGCAGCAATATTTAATCGGTTTTGCGTTAAAAAGGTCGCAAAACTAATGTTTGAATTTGTCTGTATACACATGTAGTTGGTTGACTTAGGACCCTATGTGCTCAATGCATATTTGGTCTGGACCATGAGAGAGAAAGAAGTTGACACAAGAAAATACGGGTCCAAACGCCTCTATTTCTTCCCCGAATAGACCTCCTTGGTTCTTTAACGTGCCCAGTGTAAAACACCGGTACACGGAAGCTACCTCTCGATTTCTCACCAGTTCCCTTCTAATTGGGCGAGAGGCAAAAGGATTATAAAACCTTTTTCGTACTCAACTGAGAATTTAATCAATATTCGAAATTAAAGAAGTATATTGGCTCAAATACTGCGCAAAGTGCATTAAAATGAAAATTGCAAATTATAATTTATAACAATTTTTTATATTTAACATTGGAACACTACATTTATTTTAGCCCGAATTTTTAGTGAATTCTCAATTGAATACAAAAAAGTTTATAACCTCAGGTGTCACTGAAAAATCCAGCCGTGTTCGGGTTTTGAGCCACAGACCTTAGGATTGCGTTTAACGACTAGACTACCTGGCAGCCCTAATGTTTGAATTTTCTCCCAAACTACTAATTAGTACCTAATATTATCACTTGCACTAAGTCTGATAGGTTGTTACATACGACTGAAAGTTCATTTCAAAACGAGAATTTTCAAGATATTAGTTATTGCAAACAGTTTAGAAAGAAAAACTCATTCTGAAATAAACGTTATCATACGAAAGATATTTAGTGTTTGAAACTTATTTTGAATGATATATAGATAACTGAAATGTATAACTAAGATACCCCTTAATGTATGTATTTCAGTTCCTCATCAACCAGTCCTGAAATATATTAGGTATTAGCAATATGGTAAAGCAATATGCCGTTTTACATCGTTGTCTTAGGTATCAATTTCTAAAGCAGAATTAAGAGGAAAGCTTCGCAAATAATGGATTACTGCACCTATTTTCAATTAGCATGAATTTGTGCAAAAGAATTAAAAGAATGAGTTGTTACTTTATTTTAGCCTTTAAATGAGAAGCGGGATAGGCCGCAGTAACTCCTAAAAGAGTTCGTTAATTGTTGACCACTTTTGATTTTAAATAGACGCATGTGTGTAGAACGGAAGCGAAAACACCACACATTGATGCTTTTAGACGCCCCTAATGAAATACAATTGGAACATTGTGTAAAAAGAAGAAATTGCTTTTAACAAGCAATTTCTTCATTATACACCATGTTTTCTATCTTGAACAAGGTGCCAAATTGTCACAAGATACGCCCGTCACACTGCTTAATATGAACTGGGGGTTTGAATAGAACTGAGGTTATTTTGAATTAATATTTTTTGTCAAACAAAGTATGAAAAACAACAAAGGGCAATAACTATAAACAATAGGCTAGGTAGAGTTATGGTTCTTGTACACTGCACTCCCACTTGGTGAGCTCTATCCATCCATGAAGTTTCATGATTCTAGCTATTATACTTTTAGAGATATACTCCGGACAAGATTCAAGTAAGAAAAACAACAAAGGGCAATAACTCATAAAATAGGCTAGGTAGAATAATGGTTCTTGTACACTACACTCCCACTTGGTGGGCTCTATCCATCCATGAAGTTTCATGATTCTAGCTATTATACTTTTAGAGATATACTCCGGACAAGATTCAAGTATGAAAAACAACAAAGGGCAATAACTCAAAAAATAGGCTAGGTAGAGTTATGGTTCTTGTACACTGCCCTCCCACTATGTGAGCTCTATCCATCCATGAAATTTCATAATTCTAGCTATTATACTTTTAGAGATATACTCCGGAAAAGATTCAAGTATGAAAAACAACAAAGGGCAATACCTCAAAAAATAGGCCGGGTAGAATTATGGTTCTTGTGCACTGCACTCCCCCTTGGTGAGATCTATACACCCATGAAGTTTTATGATCCTAGCTATAATACTTTAAGAGATATACTCTGGACAAGATTCAAGTATAAAAAACAACAAAGGGCAATAACTCAATTAATAGGCTAGGCAGAGTTATGGTTCTTTTACACTGCACTCCCACTTGGTGAGCTCTATCCATCCATGAAATTTCATGATTCTAGCTATTATACTTTTAGAGATATACTCCGGACAAGATTCAAGTATGAAAAACAAAAAAAGCCAATAACTCAAAAAATAGGCCAGGTAGAGTTATGGTTCTTGTGCACTGCACTCCCCCTTGGTGAGATCTATACATCCATGATGTTTCATGATCCTAGCTATAATACTTTTAGAGATATACTCCGGACAAGATTCAAGTATGAAAAACAAAAAAAGCCAATAACTCAAAAAATAGGCCAGGTAGAGTTATGGTTCTTGTGCACTGCACTCCCCCTTGGTGAGATCTATACACCCATGAAGTTTCATGATCCTAGCTATAATACTTTTAGAGATATACTCCGGACAAGATTCAAGTATGAAAAAAACCAAAGGGCAATAACTCAAAAAATAGGCCAGGTAGAGTTATGGTTATTGCGCACTGCACTCCGTATTGATGAGAAGAATATAGCTGCCAAGTTTTAAGTCAATCGGACTTACGGTGACAGAGTTATGCTCTGGACAAAGAAGTGGACACCGCCCGGACGCCCGGACGACCGGACGCCCGGACAACCGGACGCCCGGACACCACGGGTGATCCCATAATACGTCCCGTCTTCGACGGGCGTATAAAAATGAAGAAATCTGAAATTCCATATATCAAAAAAATAGCCTCTACAATTCCTTTCATTTTGGATCAGTCTAAAATTTTACTGACTGGTAAAAACTTAACCCATTCCCACTCAGTGACGCTTTTAAACTCCCTTAGAAAAAACGTTTTGAAAACATAGTGGAATATGAAGAAATTGCTTGTTACAAGCAATTTCTTCATTTTCCACAATGTTTTCTATCCCAAAAAGACAAAAAAAAAAAAACAATCGGGTTGAAATTGCCGTCTGCATCTTCTTTGAATTTGGACCAGTCTAAAATTTAATTGTGTGGGAATAGGTTAAGAAGAAGGAATAGGCAAATTTATCTAATAACATCGGAAAATTTTGTTTCTTATATCCAACCAATTAATTTGCACGTATAAACTTATCATGGTTATGTGGTGAATGTGTTGAAATTGTTATTTATTGAAAGATTTCATCGCTTTAAAAATAACGAAATAAATGTGTAAATACATTAATAAATAAATTGATAAAAATGAAAACGTGGAGCAAAGGCTTAAATACAGAATGCACGTTGCTTTAGATTATTGGAATTCAATATGAATTAATTCTGATTTATGTAGTACAAAATGTACCGAGCTGAAACGAAATTAGGGCGCGAAAACAATAACTTTTGTTGACATGCAAGATCTGTAATTTTGATAAATGACTGGTATTTCACGACATTGACCAACAAAATGTTTCCGCCAATATTTGAGGCTCGCTTTCATACCGATTTTACCGCACGATCATTGATAATGCTTAATGACAAACCAAACTTGTACCAGCCTAAAATAACTTTATGATCGTTTCATAAACAAAGTCTTCCCCTTTGGTTTGTGTATATACGTCACAGACAGCAAACCTGCCTAAGCGACCGACCATTTGAATTTAACGATTACGATTAAGCGACCCTTCCTCGAGGTACGAGGATTTCGACAAGCAAAATTAGCTACCGTTTAAAGAACATTTACTAAATAAAACATATGTTGTTGGTATTCACTAGAATCATCTCATTGAGACGATTTTAATGCGTGTCAATAACATAGGGCCTAATGCTTGACGTGAATCTCGCATTAGAAAAAGGTTTATTCGAACGTTTTATAAAAAACTGTATAAAACAGCAATTCTATTGCAATTCTAATCGTTGGTGGCCAGTTGCGTTTGGCTCGAATAAAGAAGATAGCTAGCATTCGCAAAATTTGTATATGTAAGCGTTTGGTGAAGACACGGGTACATGTAATATTGGTGATCCAACTAGAGAATATACATGGTAAATATCCATAATCTAAATAGGAACTGTACACGAGTAATCTTGGTGATCCAAAAAGGAAACATTCACGGGTAATCTTGTTGACAAAAAATGAAATATACACGGGTACATGTAATCTTGGTAACCCGAATAGGGAATGTACACAGGTAATCTTTCTGATTCGAATTGGGATTGGGAATATACACGGGTAATTTTGGTGACCCTATTAGGGTATTAAGAATATCTACTGATCATCTTCACGAAAACTCTGAGTCGGTAATTACCAAGAGAGCGCATAGCGAAGACTGTGGAAACCCTAACTAATCTAAGGTCTCACTTGGAGAACATATATGTGACCTGTCACATATAGGATGCAGCAAACCAACTTGTCAGGGATTTCTTTTTTAACCATTGAATATATAGTAAAGTACATTTATTGATTGAATGGGGTTAAACGCCACTTTTAACAGTTTATCAGTCATATCTCGGCGGCTGGAGCACCTAAAAATCGATTCCTGGTATTTCTCTCACCAGTGCTACCACTACATCCTTTCCTAGCCTCCAGCTGCTATCCCACTTAAGTTTACGATTATCCACCCATTGGTGAGAGACAAATGTCGGAAAGGATATGTGCCGCCGCCGGGGATCGAACCCATGACTCTCATGAATATGGTAAAGTAGACTGACCAGTCTACATTCAGAAAATCTACTCAGAGCAAAACGTTTCAAACCTGGACTTTTACACAGTCCGTGCATGTAGCCATGGTCTATACCTTTCGTACTGCCGAGTAGGTTCATTTTCGCTTATCGGGTGACGTATTAGCTGGGTACCATTTTATGAAGTATTTGGCTTGTGGGTCCCCCATTAGAAAAATCGGAAGTTTATAATGACATTTTCACTTTTTTAGTTTGAAATAGGAAAGGAGCGTCAAAAAACGTTTATACGTGGGAGCGGGTTAAACACCAATTTATCCTTAACATTGCCGATCCCCCCCCCCAAAAAAAACCCGATACTATTTGATTTTTTATAATAAAGATAGAGTCATGGTAATAAATTAAAATCCCTAAATAACCAAACACACATCCACAAGAAATGACTTGTAGTTGAGCAAAAATGTGTTATAAAACGAGCGACTATGAGTAAAAATCGGACGAGCAAAATGTCGTAAATATAGCTTTATTCAAGGCGTATTTACGACATTTTGCTTAACTAATTCCCACACAAACTTTGGAAAACATTGTGGACATGGAAGAAATCGCTTGTTTCAAGCAATTTCTTCAATACCCACAATGTTTTCTACATCCAAAAGATAAAGAATTTTAGAATTCGATCGACCTAAAATTGTCGTCTGCATCTTCTCTTAATTTGGATCTGTCTAAAATTTCTCATGTGGGAATGGGTTAATTCAAACTGTATTTACTAAATTCAAACTAAAAGTACGATAATTTGCTCACTCAACTACGATACAAAATGAAAAATAAAAAGACAGGTTTTGTTCGTTTTCCAAGCAACTATTTGTACAAATGCCCAGTTGGCCTATTTCACCAGATTAACTGGTAATTACCGTTTCACCGCCTCTGCTGAATAATTAATAAAGCATTTTGTTGTTTGTTTTATTGGTCTATAAATAATTAATCCAGATGTTGACTATGGTCTGGCCGCGGTGTTTGTCTAACTAGTGTGGCCCACTGTATTATTAGGAATTATTTAACAGGAATAATTAAGCTAATGACTTATGTTAATACTTTGTGCACCTGGTATAGAGCAAAGCAATGCAAACCCAGTAAATAAATGTAGTTCAACTGCATTATTACACAGTCCGTTTTTTTTGTTACGAAGTCCACGTTATACAAATAACACTGATTAAGAACGACGTGACTTTATTGCTATTTTTCCCTGTTTCTATCTTAAAGATCAGGCCCCTTTTGATTACCAGACGGCAAAATATTAGACTGGTCCAAATTGAAAGGAGTTACATACAACTATTAAAAGTTCATTAAATTTTAGGTTCTTTCGAATTTCAGGTTTGAAAAAAATTATGTAGAATGAAGAAATTGCTTGTAACAAGCAATTTCTCAATTTTACAAAAATTTTTCCAAAATTATTTTTCTTGAGGGCGTCACAAAGCGTCATTGTGAAGGAATGGGTTAACACTGATGTTGCATTTCTCTGCAATTCAGAGCATCAATATGACTAGTAAAAGAAATAAATAAAAAGATCGCGTGACTTGGTTGTGAGTACATTACTTCTAAGTAGCTCGTGTTATGTAAAGTGTTAAAGTTAGCCGCAATCTCTTTGCTAATTTGGATGATTAATGGGGAAAAGGCAAAAACATGCAAAACAACGGCATAAAAATAATGTCCGCTGCAAAAAGCAAACTTGAAGGTTTATGCTTAAAAATTCATTAATTTTTAGGTTTTCAATAGTTCTTTAAACGACACTGGTCTCAAACTGGTATGTAGAGTCATGTTCATGAAATGAGACGACTTGAAATATATGACCGGTCAAGGGGAAAGGGCCCTTCTGGAAGTACCATGAAGCATCGACACTTGTCAGACTGCGCGCAATTGAGAAGGTCGAGGCCTCCTTCTTACGCCTATCAAAAAAAAAAGCTTTTGAAAACATTATGGAAAATGAAGGAATTGCTTGGATCAAGCAATTTCTTCATTATCCACAATGTTTTCCATCCAATAATACGAAAAAATCCATCACATTGCAATTGTCGTCTGCAGCTCCTTTCAATTTGGACTGGTCTGAAATTCTACTGTATTGGAATGGGTAAATCTAGAATAACCTTTCTACCAACTTCACACTAATTCTTGATAAGCTCCTACTTGATTGACCTCTGCTTAATCGGATTTCCTATTCAAATATTTGTTATATAAAACATCCAGAATGTCCCTTTTCGCCAACGGGCCCCGCACGTGAGTCGGTACTAAGAAATGGGCTGACTATCAACCCTGGTCATCTTGCTAGGACTTCGCCATCTTCGCTAGCTAAGGTTGACGCCTACTAAGTGTCTACTCATCTATAGACACGTAGTGGGTGTCACCTTGGCTAAAGAAGATGGAAGTGCACAGGTTGACGTGCATCTAAACTTTTCGATTTTTTTAAAAATTTACTGACTTTATAACGCATACTGCCTCATTAATATCATATTGATATGTTCAACCTGAAATCTGAGTCGTTAGCTCAGTTAGTAACGCACTGGTTTCTCAATCCTCTGGTCATGAGTTGAAAACCCAGCTTAGGTTGGTGACTAGCTGGTGGCCCGAGTTGAGTTTTGTACTGGTGTGAGAAATGGAACCATGGATAGGCGCATTAACTACTGAGACAAAACTGAAGTAGTAATTAAAGTGGCCATAAACAGCATACAATCTAAAATCCGAGAACGGTATCCTTATCGTCTTTTGGAATACCAAATAGTCTTAAGTTCATAATTTACTGGCTGTGGTTGCATTTTTATGTACTTGGTCACCGTGACAGTGGTTATTCTAGGATTTCGTAAATGTCGTGTATTTTAGTGCATAATCTAAACAAATGAGAAATGTTGTGTATTTCGCGCTCTTTGATTATAGAAAATTTCCTAACCAATGTTGAAAGCATGGGGGGATCTTTGAAAAGGGCTATTGCTTCCCCGAATCCTCCTACCAAGAATAAACATTGAATGACATAACGTCGGTGCTCGATCAAAATGTTGTAACTACAGCTTTGATAAAGCTGCAGTCACGACATTTTGCTCGCAAACCGATGATAAGCTGCTATGTAGGAGTTAAGGTTAATTGAATCATTGATATTTGTGCACCAACGGGGGCTCCAAGACTAGGATTGTGGCCAATTAAACAAACAGTAAACGGAGTTAATTGTATCGCAAATATTTATTACTACACCCTCGTGGGCTATAACAAGGAATTATTTAGTGTTAATCCATTCCCACAAAAGCCCTCCTTTTTTACTCCCCTCAAGATTAAAGATGTTCAAAAATTGTTGAAAATGAAGAAATTGCATCAGGAAATTGTTTTCTTATCCACGATGTTTCCTATTCACGAAGTCTAAAATACAACTCAATCAACTGGAAATTGTCGTCCGCAGCTTCTTTTGGACTAATCTGAAATTTGTTGTGTGTAAATGTGTTAAAAAGGCTGTTAGTTTATTCAATTAACGGATCGCTGGCCCCGCCCACTTAGCTCCGACATTGAAGTTCCGCTTAGAAATTAAACGGCGTTACTTTATAAAATTTCTGGCCAGTAACATTTAACAACACACAAAATGGTTCATTGGCGACCTAAGCCTCGTAACTTCAGCTTATCGCCATACAAAAAAAAAAAAAAAAAAAAAGAAAAAAATAACGTAGACCAATGTAAAAGATAAAGATTCTTTTTCTAAAGGTAATTGATTGGTTAATCGTTTTTTGTGTGTGTTGTTTTTTTGTGTTGTTTTTTTATTATTGGCAGCTACAATTCGTCAAGTTATTTTAGTAGTTTCTCTATGGAAAGTAAAATCAAGAGTTGAAAAAACAACGACGGAAAAGGTAAATAACCCGGCATTGGAGTTGTACATGCTTTAAGTAAATGTTAAAAAGAATATATGCTCGATGTTAAACCTGTTTGGAAATTTGGTCCTCTAATCGAATCAATTTTACGAAGGCTTTTAATACACGTAACACCAATGCATTACTGAAATGACAAACTGTTGATTTTTTTTAATCAAAATTGCGTTAGATATTTTCGAATTAAAGATTTCTTTATATTTTAACCCTTTCCCACCCAATGCCGAATTTAGACGCCCCAAAGAAAAAAGATTTGGAAGACACTATGGAAAATGAAGAAATTGTTTGTAACAGGCATTTTAATTATTATCCACGATGTTTTCTGTCCCAAAAGTAAATAAATCCAAAATTTCATAATCTTTAAGTTGTCGTCTGCAACTCCTTCCAACCTGGACCAATCTAAGATTTTGCCGTTTGGTAACGGGTTAAGCAACCCACAGGTATATGTCGGCTATTAATTTACGAAACGAGTGCAGTCAAAGCACAGGGGCTTTTGTAGAATTTAGACATATACAATGTATGGACCACTAATTGGCTAATAACCCTCTCGTGTACCGTTTTGATCACCTGACTCAAAAGAGGAATTTTACGCCCATAGATTAACTTAGCAGCGTCTGTCATACGACGACAAAGTGTGTCTGCCGGATACCTTTTACAAGTCCGCCTACATGTACCGTAGGGTAGTTCTGTCCCATTTTCTGAATGTAATTTCTAAAATGCTTGTCGGGCATTTGAAAGAAGTAATTTGTATTGGAAATATATATTCATAACTTTAAGAAGCGAAAGAGAAGAAAAAATTGTCGGAGTTCAGTATTTCACTTCTGGTCAAATCAATTTTTTTGATTGGTTAATCTACTTTTTACTCAAAGTCACCTTATACCTTTACCCATGAAATTGCCATTAAATACATTTAAATATACTCTTTAATATCATTCATACGTTTCTCCATTTTTCATCAACATTTCTTAGAATTGGCAGGGATATTTAGTCGTAATGAAATTTCGTAATATGCCAGATACGATCTAAACAGTAACTCTGATCCTTCAAGTACGAGAGAAAATATGCGATGTGAGAACACATCATTTCGTATTTATGGCCGAAATTGAATTAAGAAAAACAAATAGGATATCTGAGACATTGCAAATATGGCCAAAATATCGTACTTTATTGCGAATTTCTGACAGGAAAATCCATATCTTGGAAATGAGAATATGAGTCCATTTTGTTATCAAATTCGTAAGGAAGTTGTAATCGTTACCCCTCTCTGTTACATTTGGCCAATTAACCCATTCCTACAAAGTTTAGACTGGTCCAAATTGAAAGAATTTGCAGACAATTAGCTTTTCGTTTGGGAGGATAAATTTGATACTTCAGGGTCTCGTGAAATATGAAAATATTCCTCCGCACCTCAAGGTAAATGCAAGATGTTGTATCGCTAGTGTAACAAGTTATTCCCTATTTACTGCAATGTTGCGTTTATAAATACCCATTGCAAGACAACAGCACTGTAGGCTTGTCCAAATTTTAAAGACGATGCAGACGACAATTTAAATTTGTTGCAATCTTATTCTTTTCTTTTACAATTGAAAACATTGTGGATTATGAAGAAATTGCTTGTAACAAGCATTCTTTTCATTGTCCACAATGCTTTCCGAGTATTTTCTATCTTTAGGGTGCCAAAAAAAACGCTATTGTATGGGAACGGTTTAACAGCAAGACGTTAAAACGATACGACGAAAATGTTCCATTTACCGCAACCTTTAGACAAAACTTTAGCAACGTGTTATGAAACGGGTTTTTGAGATGCACAAACCGTACAAACATACTTGCAGAACGTTTCAACCGACTGGTACACTGAATCAAATCCAAAAGTATGATAACGTCATTATGACATAAGATAATTTCTTGCCGGGATATATGACGAATCATTCGCAGGCGAGGTACCTGGAAAAATACGTGATGTATTACCTCATTGAACTTGAAGTCAGGTGTTTATTAACCAATCAAATTGCGACAATTTTCTTTGAAGTTTGATAAAAGGGCATGTTTTAATTTATGTGACTTATTTTGGTGCACAAGTCGCTGGGGAATACATTATGTGTTCATCCCAGTTTTTAGCCAGAATTATGCTTTTAGTGATTTTTTTCCTTATTCAATTTTACAAATAAGCCTTCACTCGCCTTATTCTTCCCTTAGTAATATCCAAAACACTGTAAAATGTATGTAATGATGCCTGTAGTTAACCATTTAGATACATTTAAAACTTGGTTGTATTTTGTACTGTACTCGTACATATTCACAAAAACCAATTGTTCGATGGAATACGTTTTTATAGATCTGAGGCGTTTATTTCGGAGATTAGCCACGTTCTGAAAAATAGCCTTTAAAATGAATTGATTCATTTCTTTTTTAATCATCACACACACTGCTATGAAATAAAAAGGTAGTGTTATTTGTTTTCTGTCTGAATGCCTTTTACGTTATCGTTTCGTCTTGTCGTAGACGCTGTAGATCAAGCAAATCTAAAACCCTTCTAATTTACTTGGTTAACCCCGATTTAGATCGGTCTAAATTCAAGGGCCGCCGTCAAAGCGGAGTCGGTAGCGCGTCAGACTCCTAACTTTCAATAATGAGAGTTATGGGTTCGATCCCCGGCGGCGGCATATATTCTTTCAGACATTTGTCTCTCATCAATGGGTGGATAATTGTAAACCTAAGTGGGATAGCAGCTGGAGGCTAGGAAAGGATGCAGTGGTTATACTGGTGTTAGAAATACCAGGAATCCATTTTCAGGTGCTCCAGTGGCCGCGATATGACAGAAATACTGTTGAAAGAGGCGTTAAACCCTATTCAATCAATCAATCTAAATTCAAAGATTTTACACAGGGTAGTATAAAGTCGAACTTATTAGAAAAAATAATCCATTTGGGTAGAAACTATTGTAGAAAAGAAGAAATAGTTTGTACTAAACAATTTCTTCTTTTTCCAAAATGTTTTCTCAAGTATAAAAACATAGAGACGTAAAAAGAGATTCAACAGAAAAGGGTTAAGCAAACATTGTTTAATCTTCACATTCTTTATTATCATTTTTATCCCAGACTAGATGCTTTCATATCTAAAATTGAAATACATGCTCTGCAAACAATATCCCATATTTATGGTGAAAATCAAATTAGGTAAAGTTAATCTGATATCGTAAACAAAACAAACCCTGCAAACAAATCGTGTTTTATGACCAGTTTTGACAGCAAAATCCATACTATTTCAAAATGAACTTGGAATTTTATTTTCGTGTAGTATTTGTATTGCTTTTTATGCCTTTGAATGCTTTATGATTCGTATTGTTAGCGCTGTAAATATGTAAAAGTTATCGACCCGGCGAACCGTAATGTACGCATCGCCGCTGTAAATGTATTCGATTTGCCGATTAAAATTCATGTAGAAAAGAAATGAAATTTGCATTTCTACATTCACGTTGAGCATTTGATTTTGTTTGTCGACTTAAATGCCGTAACTGAAGCTTATTAAAGTTGTAGTCACGACGTTTGGGTCGGCAAGCAACAAATCGCCTTTTATTTTTATGTGCCTGACCACGTTTTCATAACATAATTCCGTTTATTACATCAGGCAAAACGCCTAGTCGGAGGTTAGTGGGCGTTGCCAGCGATCCGTCAATTTCGCGAGGTATAAAATATCAAAAACAATTACCTTTCACGTGTATAGAATTTTGAAAATAAACCTTTCTTAGTACTTTGTCGAATAGGCAAACATGACACAAACAACAAATGAGCTAGCAGAAAAAATAGTTACATTCGTGTAATATCCACATCCTCTTAATAATGGTTTTGGAAATTTAATTCTGTGGTGTCTGTTGTCGGGAGTTTGTGGAAATACATGTTTCACATTTACATATAGAGTCTGATTATAACTGTCTTATAAGTCAGTAGAAATATATTGGTTACATTTAGGGTCTGAATAAAAGTGTTTCTTTGAAAGTCAGGCCCTGGATTCAATGTTCGCCATGTATAAACATAACAGACGTTGAATAACCAGTTAGTAGAAGCACTTGTAATCAGACTCTAAATTTAAATGTATAGTTTGTTACTGATTTCCATAGAAGAACTTAGTTTGTTACTGATTTCCAGAGAAGAACTTAAAATCAGACCCTATATCGTATGGAAGACAGCTGTTGTATGACAAGATTATCGGTCATTGTCGTGAAAGGTTTGTCATTTATTAAAATTACAGATGAATGTTATTGTTTTCTTGTCCTAATTTCGTTTTAACTCAACACTTCTTACACTATATAATTCCCAATTAACCCATTTGAAGACGACCAATTTGATCCAAGGAAGTTGCAGACGACAATTTTAAGTTGGTGAAATTATAATATAAAACTATTTATATGCTTTAGAGAACATTGTGTATGATGAAGAAATTACTTGAAACAAACAAATTATTCATTTAGAGAAGAAAGTGGATAATGAAGAAATTTCTTCATTTCCCCCGATGTTTCCGGATCTTTTTTCTTTAGGGCGTCAAAATCAGGTTTATGTGAGAATGGGTAAATTCATATTGAAACTCGGTAGTCCAAGGGAGTGTGTATTATTCATTTATGCGAAGAAAAAATAAATGCCCTTTTCATGTTTCCTTTTGAAGCCGTTCTTGGCGATATTACAAGACGATTTAAACACATTACAATGCATATAATTAACATGGATTTGAATTAACTTTGTTTTGGAATACTACACAACTGTCAGATCGATTCTTTTGAGACAAACTGTGTTTGAATGTTACACAAGTTTAAACTCGATGTGTGTGTATTTCCGTTTATTTGTCGTCGCTACCATAGCATATGCCCATATGAGCGACCCCCCCCCCCAGAAGACGGTTAATTGTTACGGGTGATAGTGCAAGGATACAGGACGAAACTGCTGAGTGCTCCGTCTGTTTCTTTAACGTGCTCGATGGATAGCATCAACATCACGGGGCCTCGGTTTAACGTCTCATCCTAAAGACAATTAGTTGTGTTAGTTGATATGGTCAGCCAAGGGCTCGAACCCGTGATCTTGAGGTTTAAAGTAAAGTGCTCTACCAATTGAGCTAATAGGGCTGACTTTAAACTCGATGCTTTTAAGACGGATAATTAAGCATACATTTTCTTTTTTTATCAAGATAACATTAAAATTGATGCTTCATATGATTGCCAACGTCACAATATGATATAGATTCCAACTAACTTTTAGTTATGCTGAACAATCGCTATATTAAATAGTTGATATCTAACACCTTGCCAGATTGGTGTGAAATATTTTCTTTCCAAAAATTAACCAAACTGGGATTGTAACGTCAAGGAAAAAAAGGTTTTTTCTAACTGGAAATATCAACGTTTCGAAATAAAACACTTCCCTTCTAAATAAGAGCCAAGTTTGAACTGTCAACGCTCAAAATATTTTTTTCCTTTCTAACTACTAGTCAAGCTAAGACTGTCAACGCCAAAATAAACAATACTTGTCAAGCTGGGACCGGCAACGTCCCGATATCAAAATATATTCTTTCTAACTACTATCAAAGCTGGGAAGTCACCGTCCAAATATACAATAGTTGCCATGCTGGGACTGTCAACGTCCCGATATGAAATATTTTCTTTCTTACTTCTATCAAAGCTGGGACAGTCACCGTCCAAATATACAAAAGTTGCCAAGCTGGGACTGTCAACGTCCTGATATGAAATATTTTCTTTCTAACTTCCATCAAAGCTGGGACAGTCACCGTCCAAATATACAAAAGTTGCCAAGCTGGGACTGTCAACGTCCCGATATGAAATATTTTCTTTCTAACTTCTATCAAAGCTGGGACAGTCACCGTCCAAATATACAATAGTTGCCAAGCTGGGACTGTCAACGTCCTGATATGAAATATTTTCTTTCTAACTTCTATCAAAGCTGGGACAGTCACCGTCCAAATATACAAAAGTTGCCATGCTGGGACTTTCAACGTCCCGATATGAAATATTTTCTTTCTAACTACTATCAAAGCTGGGACAGTCACCGTCCAAATATACAAAAGTTGCCAAGCTGGGACTGTCAACGTCCTGATATGAAATATTTTCTTTCTAACTACTATCAAAGCTGGGACAGTCACCGTCCAAATATACAAAAGTTGCCAAGCTGGGACTGTCAACGTCCCGATATGAACTATTTTCTTTCTAACTACTATCAAAGCTGGGACAGTCATCGTCCGAATATACAATAGTTGCCAAGTTTGGACTGTCAACGTCCCTATATGAAATATTTTCTTTCTTACTACTATCAAAGCTGGGACAGTCATAGTTAAAATATACAATAGTTGCCAAACTGGGACTGTCAACGTCCCGATATGAAATATTTTCTTTCTAACTACTATCAAAGCTGGGACAGTCATCGTCCAAATATACAATAGTTTCCAAATTAGGGCTGTCTATGTCCAAATATTAAATAATTTCTTTCTCACTACTATCCAAACTAGGACTGTTAACAGCCAAATATACAATAGTTGCCAAACTACGCTGTCTACGTCCCAATATTAAATATATTTTTTTTCTTACTACTATCCGAGCTGAGACTGTCATCGTACTGATATGAAATATTTTCTTTCTAACTACTATCCGAGCTGGGACGGTCAACCCCCCAAAATAAATAGTTGTCAAGTTGGGACTGTCACCGTCACGCTATTAAATATTTATTTAACTACTATCCGAGCTGGGACGGTCAACCCCCCAAAATAAATAGTTGTCAAGTTGGGACTGTCACCGTCACGCTATTAAATATTTATTTAACTACTATCCGAGCTGGGACGGTCAACCCCCCAAAATAAATAGTTGTCAAGTTGGGACTGTCACCGTCACGATATTAAATATTTATTTAACTACTGTCCGAGTTGGGGCTGTCAACCCCCCCCAATATAAATAGTTGCCAAGTTGGGACTGTCAGATGTGCAGATATCATACAGTGTCTGTGTAACTTCAAGCAGAACATTCTTACAATAAATACTCATAAGTTTTAATCGAGGCATTGCCAATTATTCGCATGTGCGAAGGATTTATGTTTTATGATTTGGCATAACATGTTAACATTTGAGAAGTCCATGAGATGACCAAGGCGACATGCTTAACCCATTACCCGACGACAAAATTTTAGACTGGCCAAAATTTAAAGGAGTTGCAAACGACAATTTAAAGTTGATGGAATTCTAGGTTTTTATCAACTTTCTGGGTAGAAAACATTGTGTAAAATGAAGAAATTGCTTGTTACAAGCAATTTCTTCATTTTGACACAATGCTTTCATTTTTCTTTTCGTCATGGGCGTCACTGTGTGGGAATAAGCTAAGAAATCATCGAAACATGTTCATTCTCTCATGATTAAACAACAATTGAAATGTCAAATCGTGTAACCTCGCTTATGCACAAGGAAAACGCAAAAAGCATGTTGCTTTGGTTGGTTTGTTGATTGGGGTTTAACGCCTCTTTTTACAGTAGTTCAGTCATATCGCGGTGGCTGGAACACCTAACAGTGGATTCCTGGTATTTCTCACACCAGTTCTGCCACTACATCCTTTCCTAGCCTCCAGCTGCTATTCCACTTAGGTTGACGATTTTCTACCCATTGGTGAGAGACAAATGTTGGAAAGGATATGTGCCGCCGCTGGGGATCGAACCTATGACTTCCCATGATTGAAGATTGGGAATCTGAATCTGATGCGCTACCGACTGTGCTTTGACGGCGGCTTGTTCCTTTCTTAATGGTTTGAAACATTTTCTGTCTTTGACAAGCTTTCCTTTCGAAGATTTACTTTAAGAATACATTAAAAAGGGGTATATCGTCGTAGAAATAGCAAGACCTCGATAACCCTTCGCTCGTCAAGATTATATATTTTTTAAAAAAAATCAAGAACTCAAATTGATTTCCAGAGATATTTACACTTACACGACTCTTGTAAACGAGCGCATTTGAAAGCCAGTCAACGTCGACACATTTTCTACATTAGCTAGTAAGCACTTATGTATTTTCTTCTTAATTTTCTGATAGATCATATCGTTCATGGGCGTGCAAAATATCGTAACTACAGTTTGAATTAAGCTGTAGTTACGACATTTTGTTTGCCCATCGACGAAATATATCTGTCTTACACAGACAGGATTTAATTTTGCCGTTTCCACTAAGCCACGAGGATTATTTGTAACGACGTTAAAGAAATTGTGTCTGAACAAGGTTGAATTAGTTAACTGCTATAAATTGAAACTATCTGAAAGATATCCATTTTTGGTTTGCATTACGTATCGTAACTTAACGAAGTCCGTTTTCCGCAACAAATACAGTAAAACTTTTATTTAGCGGCCACTTAGGGACGGCCAAAAATATTTCTATTAAGAGAATGGTTTTTCACACTTTGTGTGTAGTGGGGGGCTATTTAATTGCAAATACATGTTGAATTATTGCAGAATTCTCACTTAATCCCTTGTTTTATAACCAATTAGAATCTTCTTATCGATACTATTTTACTGAGTAAAAACAGCATAGAATTAGTGACAATAATCTTTAGAGCAAAGACACCCACTTTAAAGTGGTCGTTTAAAAGGCTTGGTCGATTGAGCAAGGCTGACAGAATACAGAATAACTACAGTCAGTATTACATCTATAAAGTTTAATGCATACCAGAAAAACTTCCTGTTTTGATGGAAGCGCTAGTAATTGCAGCCATGACAAATCCGTTTATCAACGGGGCCGGGCACACACATTAATTTTGCTGGATTTGATATTGTAAGACCACACTTCAAGTTTTGTCAAATAGATGGTATTACTCATGAATAATTTAATTGTTGTTTTCGTCTATCAAAATTGGGCGATCTGATTTAATTCATACCTCCATGAACAAAAATTTGAGCACGCAGCCATTTTATATGCTTCCGCACAAAATAGTTCCATATAAAAAGGTATCAAAATTTGTTAACTTGTTGCATTTTTCGCTCGATGCTATTAGATTATAAGAAATGAAGCGTATTCATACAGTGGGATTAGGTTTTTCGGTTCATACCTCCATCATCTCTTAAGTGATTTCCCAACGCATATGGAATGTAGAGGCAATGATTTCTAAAAGTATAACTTAAAACTCTCAAATATCGATGTAAAAAGATATAAGGAGCGAAAACACGTGCATCTGGCTTAGATTGAGCATTAGTATAGCGGACCAAGAAAAAAATGCGTATCGCTTAAAATCCCGAGTTTGTACTGGAAAGGGTTGAAAGCAAAAAATGCGTACAGTTGACTACAAGCAAAATGCGTACATATACCGTTTTTATCCGTTAAATATTTCTCTTCAATTTATTTGGGGGGGGGGGGGGGCGTTTTGAATTTACGAAGTTTGGATATAGTCTGTATTTATTCCTTTTACGTTCTTGGCACTTGAGAAAATACTAAGATTACCAAATATTCATTAAAGAGAAAGAGAAAAAAATCAGGCAAATCAGCGAAAATATATTCAAGATGTTGCACAAAACAAAAAGTGTTAATACATTTTTACTTGCTTTTAATCTCATTTTATCCTTTTCGAAAATAACTGTACTTAGTCTGATAGTACATGTCGTGCTACATGTATGAAATATTTGGTTTAACCCATTCCTATTTCTCGAAATTTTAGACTGGCCCAATTTGAAACATTTTGCAGACGACGATGAAAAGTGAGTGCAATTTGAAACAAAACCATTCTATGTGGTAGAAAATAGTGTGACAAAAGAAGAAATTGCTTGTATCACAATATTTTCTTAAGTATAAAATTGCATAGACGTAAAAACCAGTGATTATACAGGAAAGGGTTAAGGAGTTAAAAGAAGTCAGTTACAAGCTTTTCCTTCATTGTCGAAAATATTTTTCCCTGTTTTTCTAGGGCGTCAAAAAGCGGGGTTGTTTTGGAATGAGCTTACCCATTTCCACACATTGGCGTTTTTTAAATGCCCCTCAGTATAAAAAGCTTATGAAAACTTTGTGGATAATGAAGAAATATGTCTGTTGATCCCTTTTTAGCTCACCTGAGCACAACGTGCTCAAGGTGAGCTTTTGGTATCACCTTTTGTCCGTCGTGCGTCGTGCGTTGTGCGTTGTGCGTCGTGCGTCGGAAGGCGTCAACAATTCTTAAAACATCTTCTCCCCAGTAACCACTGGGTGGAAATCAACCAAACTTGGTAGGAATGTTCCTTGGGTGACCCTTCTCAAAAGTTGTTCGCGGATTTTTGATTGACCCCCAAATATGGGCGTGGCAGGGCGTGGCAGTTTTTGACTTTGAAATCTTTAAACATTTTCTCCTCAGTAACCATTGGGCCAATTTCAACCAAATTTGGTATGAATGTTCCTTTGGTGACCCTTTTCAAATATTGTTCGCGAAATTTTGATTTATGCCCAAATATGGGCGTGGCAGGGCGTGGCAGTTTTTGACTTAGAAATCTTTAAGCATCTTCTTCTCAGTAACCATTTGGCCAATTTCAACCAAACTTGGCAAGAATGTTCCTTGGGTGACCCTTTTCAAAAAGTTATTCGTGGAAATTTGATTTATGCCCAAATATGGGCGTGGCAAGGCGTGGCAGTTTTTACTTTGAAATCTTTAAACATCTTCTCCTCAGTAACCATTGGGCCAATTTCAACCAAACTTGGCATGAATGTTCCTTGGGTGACCCTTTTTAAAGTTGTTCGCAGTATTTTGATTTATGCCCAAATATGGGCGTGGCAGGGCGTGGCAGTTTTTAACTTTGTAATCTTTTAACATCTCCTCAGTAACCATTGGGCCAATTTCAACCAAACTTGGCATGAATGTTCCTTTGGTGACCCTTTTCAAAAAGTTTTTCGCGAAATTTTGAATGACCCACAAATATGGGCGTGGCAGGGCGTGGCAGTTTTTGTCTTTAAAATCTTTAAACATCTCCTCAGGAACCATAGGGCCAATTACAACCAAACTTGGCATGAATGTTCCTTGGGTGACCCTTTTCAAAAGTTGTTCGCAGAATTTTGTTTCACGCCCAAATTTTGGCGTGGCAGTTTTTGACTTTGAAATCTTTCAACATCTTCTCCTCAGGAACCATTGGGCCAATTTCAACCAAACTTGGCATGAATGTTCCTTGAGTGACCCTTTTCAAAAGTTGTTCGCAGAATTTTGTTTCACGCCCAAATATGGGCGTTGCAGTTTTTTACTTTGAAATCTTTAAGCATCTCCTCAGTAAGCATTAGGCCAATTTCAACCAAACTTGGCATGAATGTTCCTTGGTTGACCCTTTTCAAAAGTTGTTTGCAGAATTTTGTTTCACGCCCAAATATGGGCGTGGCAGATTTTGACTTTGAAATCTTTAAACATCTTCTCCTCAGTAATTATTGGGCCAATTTCAACCAAATTTGGTATCAATGTTCCTTGGGTGACCCTATTCAAAAGTTGTTCTTGAATTTTGATTGATGCCCAAATAAGGGCTTGGAAGGGTGGGGCAGTTTTTTACTTAGAAATCTTTAAACATCTTCTCCTCAGTAACCATTGGGCCAATTTCAACCAAACTTGGCATGAATGTTCCTTAGGAGACCCTTTTCAAATCGTGTTTAGGAATTTTGTTTCACGCCCAAATATGGGCATGGCCGTTTTTTATTTAGAAATCTTTAAATATCTTCTCCTCAGTAAGCATTGGGCAATTTTCAACAAAACTTGACATGAATGTTCCTTGGGGTGAACCTTTTTCAAAAGTTGTTTGTGAAATTTTATTGACGTCCAAATATGGGCGTGGCAGGGCGTGGCAGTTTTTGACTTAGAATCTTTAAACATCTGCTTCTCAGTAACCATTTGGCCAATTTCAACCAAACTTGGCAAGAATGTTCCTTTGGTGACCCTATTCAAAAGGTGTTTGCAGAATTTTGATTTACGCCCAAATATGGGCGTGGCAGGGCGGGGGCAGTTTTTTTACTTTGAAATTTTTAAACATCTCCTCAGTAACCATTGGGCCAATTTCAACTAAACTTAAATGAATATTCCTTGGTTGACCCTTTTCAAAAGTGTTGGCAAAATTTTGAATCATCTTACATTAGTCAGGTGAGCGATTTTAGGGCCATTCTGGCCCTCTTGTTTATATTTCAGCGGAACACAACAAATAGGGAGATACAGTAAAATAACGTCGTAATCATGTTTTCAGAGACTCATTTAGACAGACTTAGATCTTAAGCCATTTCTGTATGCTTATGTTTCAAAAATATAACATTGTCTTTTTATGGCCCGTTTTGAGACATTTTCTCTGATTGTTGTTCGAAAATTATTCCCTGTTTTACGTGTAAATAAAGGTTTCAGTTATATTCTCTAACGATCTGTAAATTCTAGACCAAACTGTAGCTTTGCATGTTTGTTTCTGTTTTGTTCGTTTGTTTCAGCATCTTTACGTTGTCAGACGAAAAAAATCAACCATTTTAATGGAGCTCTAAACGTTTTTTTAGAAAAAGAGATTTGGTTATTCAAAAGCCATTTGCTGTTTTACAAGAGAATATGTTGACATTTGTGTAACATGTATTTATGAAGTAGAAGTTTACAAATAAAACTGGCAGAAGACAAATCGTACTCTGGCGGCAAAAAAAGTAACCGCAGCATGATTCAAGTTGTACTAACTACCTTTTAGATGTATTTGTTTGTTTCATTTACCGTCATTTTAGTGTGCAAGTACGACTTATAGTACAAATAGAGTACAAATTCTGGATGGAAGAACGCCTTTTGATGGGAATATTGAAATGGAATATTGCTGATGATCCTTGCTTTATATTCCATCGGATCAGAAAATATAGTAAGATATAATAAAATGACCTCGTATTCATGTTTTCAAAGATTCATATCCAAGAATTACGCCTTAAGCTTATCTTTCATCAATATATTATGGCATTTTGATGGCCGATTTTCAGACATTCTTTTCGATCATGTTTCAGGAGAATTCCCTTAAGGATTGAACTTCTTCCCTTTTCCTACAATAGTTTCATCCATACATCTTGCAGTTTTTCAATATTCGCGTGTTCATATAGTGCGATTAGTTTTAATGTTTCATACCTACATGAAAACAAAAATTATTCTCTTCGTCTCTTACGAACGGAGACAATGTCTAATGATCGTTTCAGGGAATTTGGGACTTTTTCCCCCCTAGGTTTAACCCTTTCCTGTACAATCCCTTGTTTTGACGTAGTTGTGATTTTATACTCGAGAAAACATTGTAACATTGTGACAAGTAACTTCTTCTTTTCCCACAATATTTTCTAGCCAATAGGTTGGGTACTTTCCAAATTGCGCCCACTTTTTTATTGTCATCTGTAGCTACTTTCAAATTGGACCAGTCTAAAATTTTGACAAACGGGAAAGGGTTAAGAAAAACAAAATTGATTCACATATGTCGATCAATATTATAGTCCAAAATTCGCTTCAAGTCTAAATATATGATTTGATTGGTTTTTTGATTTTGTAATTGGCAATCGCAATCAATCAGTTCAAAGATGGATAGACTTAATTTCACGAGTTAAGTTTGGTTGAATTGGTCCTATTTCTTATCCTGTCTGTTACATCTGCGTAATTTTCTAAATTTACTGGAAAAAGTCGTCATCTGTATGATCTTAAGACATTTCAAGTCACAAATGAAATATTTATCACTTATACTTTGAGAAAATGATTTATTTATTATGTTTTGGGTTTATACCGAAAAACCACATCCTGCGGTATAATATTACTGTGGTATTATTCAGAGTGCCGAGAATATCTTCGATCTGTCTGTAATTGTGTTCCTGACAAATTCATTTATTAACACAAACGAACACGCACATTAATTTTGCAAGATTTGCGATTTCTGTTTCTTTTGGAATAAAATGCATGCATGTACAGCACGGAACAACTTTTCACCGAAAAAAAGAAAGAAAATGCACAAAAACTAAGATTCGTAGACTATAAAAGATAAAGTGTGTTCAAGTGGAACGTTTGTTTATTAGCACTGGCTTAAATTTATATGCCAATCTGTTACTAATTAAGTTCGATCTCCAATATTTGAATCACTAGTCAATCAATTTTAGAAATAAATATTTCTTTCTCCTTCAGTTCTTCAAAAGAGTTATAAATGGACAGTTGTTTTAAACGAAGTTTGGGATTTAAAGACCAATAACGGAGTCAACAAATTATCATTTCAAACCGTGATTTAGATAACAGGTGCCAAGGGGAAGTAATCAAATGTTGATTCATTTAACCAATTCCCACACAAGACCGCATTTCTACGCACCCCAAGAAAAAAACTTTGGAAACATTGTGGAAAATGAAGAAATTGCTCGGCACAAGCAATTTCTTCATTATCCACTTTGTTTTCTACTAAAAAAAGTCAAAGAATTTTTAAATCTCAACAACTAAAAATTGTCGTCTGCAATTTCTTTGAATTTGGACAAGTCTAAAATTTTGCTGTCTGGTAATGGGTTAAATGACAGGGGTCAATAGTAGATTAAACTGAATTCACTTTATAAGGCCATGAAACAGCGACCGTTTAAACCATTCAAACCCACTCCAACTTTTGACGCCCCGTTCCGCCCCCCCCCCCCCCGCCCCCCCTGAAAATGGAGAAATTGCTCGTTACAAAGAATTTTTTGATTTTCAGCCTTGGTTGTTTTTTTACCCCCAAAAAGACAGAGATATTCAAAGTTCTCTTAACTTGAAATTGTTCTCTGTAACTTCTTTGCATTTGGATTGAATGATTGAATGGGGTTTAACGCCACTTTTAACAGTATTTCAGTCATATCGCGGCGACTGGGCCACTTTACAATGGATTCCTGATATTTCTCGCACCAAAACTACCACTACATCCTTTCCTAGTCACCAGCTGCTATCCCAATTAGGTTAACGATTATCCACTCATTGGTGAGAGACAAATGTCGGGAAGGCTATGTGCCGCCGCAGGGGATCGTACCCACGACATCCCATGATTGAAGAAATTTAAACAATTCGCAATAAAAACATAGTTCTTTAACTCACTAAAGTGAGCAATAGCATATATATTTATGTTTTACAACATTAGAATTGTTAAATCCTTATATTTTCTGAATGAAGCTATTCTAATAATTTAACCAATTCCCACAAAATGACGTTTTAGATGCCCCCAAGCAAAAAGGATTTGCAAAACATTGTGGATAATGAAGAAATTGCTTGATACAAGCAATTTCTTCATTATCCACAATGTTTTCCATCCAAAAGACGAAAAAAAATGAAATTCCATCAACTTTTCATTGTCATCTGCAGCTTTTTTCAAAATGGACCAGTCTAAAAAATTGATGTGTGAGAATGGGTTAAATGAGACAGGAAGCTGTAACACAGTAAATCGTCGATGGGAGAACAAAATGTGGCCCAAAAAGCTGAATTTGCGATATTTTGTTTGCACATCGAGTAAATGCAATCTTTTATTAAGAGAATAAGCAATTAATATCCACGTGCATGTATTTACTGCGTGTTGGTCATTAATCTTGATAGTATATCGAGGTTTGCTTAACCGATTTTAGACGACAAAGTTTTAGAAAGGTCTAAATTGAAGGTAGAGGAAAATTTCAAGTTCATGGAGTTTTGAAGGTCTTTATTTTTGTGGGTAGAAAATATCGTGGGAAATGAATAATTTTTTTCTATTATAAGCAATTTCTTCGTTTTCCACAATGTATCCGTTTTTTTTCCTTCATGGGCGTAAGGATTGTTAGGGAATTGTTTAATATAGGTTATATTCAATTCAATTTTTATGCCATAGCTAGTAAAAGTCCTTTCTCTGATATCATAGAGTACATGATTCATCTCGTTTTAGCAAAGATTTATCGAAACGACAAAACCTCAAATTATCGTACAATCGAAGTGATTGGTCCGGAGGTTAAAGGTTAAGTGGGCTTCGAGATAGTCGGGAGTTTTTGTCTTCGATATAATGGCCGCCATGGGAAAGTTTCACATTAACCAACTGTTGGAAATCTTAAGTCAACTATTCAACCATGATGATGGCTTCTTAATTGCAGAGAAATTCTCAGAGCCTTGATATAAAAGGGAATTTATTAGTTGCCATGTTAATAATCGTTCATAATGGTGCTTAGCCCATTCAAACACAATACAATACTGGTCCAAATTGGAAAAAGTTGAAGAAGAATATTTAAAGTTTTAGATATTTCAACTTTCTGGTTAAAAAGATTGTGGAAAATGAAGAAATTGCTTTTAATTAGCAATTTCTTCATTTTCCGAAGTGTTTGCCTATTTTCTTTTCTTGAGGGGCGTCATTGTGTTGGAATTGGTTAGACCAATTTTTATTCAATCTCATACTTTTACACGGTGAAGAATTGTGTTCGTGGAATTTATTGTAGCAATGTAAACCACAGATTATAATTTTATCACATCAATTCGTGCTTTTCTAGCAATGTTTTATACCCTATATGACACTGATTTTAAGCGAAATCGTAAATGTCGCTTGCAACATGTCTAAATTGATCAGTCTAGAACTTTATCGACTGGTTATGCAATGTGAATTTCATTTCAATGTCTTCAAAGGGTTGGTAAAGAAGGGATTTTATATTTCGTCGGTGCCCGAACAAATGTCGTAACTACAGCTTTGATAAAGCTGTAGTTACAATGGCTTGCTCGCGTACCGATGATATAATGATTTGTGAATGAATGAAATGGTATGGCCCGTCGACATAAGCTTTATGCAGTGATAGATTGATAATAGCATTAAACCCTTTCCTGTTTTCAAAATATTAGATCTGTCCAAATTCAAAGGATTTGCAGACGACAATATAGATTTTATTTTATTTGAAAAGAATAATCTTTCAATAGGGTAGAAAACATTGTTGAAAATGAAGAAATTGCTTGTTACAAGCAATTTCTTCTTTTTCCACAATGTTTTCTTAAGTATAAAAATACAGGGACGTAAAAAACCAGGGAGTTTACTGGAAAGGGTTAATCTTCTTTGTATTACACAGAGATAATCGACCACCAAAATACATGAACTACATATGCTGCTTTGATATACTGTTGTAAAGAAATTAATGGACCGCCGGTCCCGTCCATCTTCACCCCCCCCCCCCCCCGACAGAAAGATTGACTTCGATAACAAACTGCGTAATATTGTGAAATTTATGCCATTAACATGAAACAATGAAATGCAAAATGGTAAGTTGGCGATATAAAAGCCATGGCTAAAGCTTGATTAAGCTATAGTTTTGACGTTTAAGTCGCAATATCAACAAAAAGTGTCAACATAAATGCCGACTAATATTAGAGTTAAAATTTCACTTCCGGTCAAATTATGATTTGAATGGTCCTTCGATTTGTTTTCCGTCAAATTTGGTATACCGCATTAATAACGGTCTATTCAATTGAAATATAACGACATAAAAGCTTACTAACTTATGATAGGAACTGTGCACGCATATTACAAATAAATACATAAGAAAGAGATTATACAACGGAGGACTGTGAGACAAGGTTTTCCATATACATGTATTTGTAAACGGGCAAGCAAAAAAGGAACTTATCAGAGTCAATATTTTTCGCCAAAGGTAGAATTTCGGAATATAGAGTAGCCATCCTACCTTCTTATACAATAATATTGAAAATCAAATGAGCGCATGTGTGATATTTCCAACCATTACACATGTGCGCCAAGTAAAGACTCAGATCAGCCTTTGCATTCGCACAGTCTGATCAGAGTCTTCACTCTGCGCTCTGTAGATAGATACTGACCCAAAGCTTCTTTAAACAATCAGCGCATATTCTTATTGCCCCGAATGGCTGTCCAGGGTGCTCAATGTGTGCGAGTCACGCACATGCGAAATGGTTGGAAATGTCACGCATAGGCTCGAAATGGTTGGAAATGTCACGCATAGGCTCGAAATCTATGTTTGACTGACGCATAGGCTCGAAATCTATGTTTGACTGACCTCTGCTTGATCCCATTTTTTCAAATTATTTTTTACGTAGTTAAGTTCATATTCATTATATACCTACTGAATATACCTACCTTCATTATAAAATACAATCATCGCACGCGGACAAATCGGACTCGACAGAAAAAATACGTATCATACATGTACTAAGCTGATACGGTGCGGTGAGCTGACGTCATTTTTCCCTGGGAAATGACGTCACGCCAAGAATAACCTGATTATGATTTGAAGACAGGATTGATTTAGAGACTTTTTTTTTCGCTTTATAGGTAAAATTCGTGAGTATAGTTCTATGATGTAATGACGATACAAAACTTTGCATTTGATTCACGCCGTCTTGTGAAAAGTCCGAACTTTGCTAGGCGGCTCGAATCCAATACAAGGTTTTGTGTCACAACAATAACATAATATTCCACATTTATATCTACTCTCGTAGAGAAAATGAAACAAATTATTCAGAACTAGACAATCATTTACCTTCAAGAACACTTTTCTAGACAATTTTATTGAATAACTTTTTTCTAGTCTGACCCTTCGGAAATATATAAATCAACAGTACTACTGTACTTGGGGACGTCCTTCAGTCTTTCAATTGACCAATCGCTGCTGTCAACAGATAATCAGTCGACCAATGAAATCATTCATTCTGGCCAGAAATGAATTTTTAATCCTAACATTGACCGGTATTTTTGTTGAACTTTCTTGTTTGTTTTGCGATTTAATTGTCGTAACTACAGCTTATTCAAGCTGTAGTTACGACGTTTAGGTCACAAACCAGCTATTCTACTTTTTTGTTATATACTTTTGGCCACACAGACAGAACATTAAACGATGTTAGTTTGCTGATTTAACTATATTCCTAGCAATGAAAACCTGTGATTTCCCAGTGTAATAAATTATGTTGCCATCACTAAGTGATGATAACAAGTTTCACTTCGAAAATCAGGAGCTACTTTTTTTTCAAATTGACGTGACCGAAAATTCAACTTATAGCATGTCTTTAGGCTACAAATTAAGAAATTAACAGTGTAAAAAATGGGAAAGTTCATGTATAATTATATGAAAAAGAAACATTTTTTTCAACCACGTCTCCCTCATCTCAAACACACACACACGAAAAATATTCATTAGAGAATCATACTCCAGGCTCAAAAGCTTACAGAAAAATATGACGATTGAAATTAAAATATCTAAGTTAGCCCTCCATTCATGTATTTAAAATTGTAGATCAATTTGAATTGATAAAGTTAGTGATGATGTTTTCACTTTCGCTGTTCATTCAAACAACTAGCGTACGATTCCGCTTGGGAACGGGTATTATCTAAATCGCCAATATAGTTAACTAATCAGTGCCTGTGTTAGGTTTATGATTATCCGCCCATTGGTGAGAGACGAATGTCGGAATTAACCCTTTCCTGTTTTGCAAAATTTTAGACCCGTCCAGGTTTTATAGGTTTAGTTGGATAGAAAATATTGTGGAAAAAGAAGAAATTGCTTGTGACAAGCAATTTCTTCTTTTTCCACAATGGTTTCTCAATTATAAAATCACAGGGACGTAAAAAACAGGAATTAACCAGGAAAGGGTTAAGGGATATTTGTCGCGACCGAGGATCGAACCATGGATTCCATAATAGAGAGCCAGACGCGATACAAAATGCGCTATGGTCGCGACAATTACATACTTAGACGAGTTCAATTTTTATATTCAATGTTACATTTGTATGGTTGATTCTTTTTGCATCCTAAACTTCAAATTTTACTGCTTAGATTTACATTGGAAATATCGGTCTAGGACAGAATAGTTTCCCAACATGAAAGCATTATGCTAGTATTTATGTTTTTGTAATTTGTTTAATTAATACTCGAGAGTGGAGAACGGTTTTCCTTAAATCAATTATTAATGGATTTCTTTTGCTCTTTATACAATTTGATATGCTTTATTTTAGAATAAAGTGAATGTTTTACATGTCAATTAAGCCTTCTTTGTAACATAAATCCCTTGCGAAAAACTACGGAATACCGTCAGGGCCGTAGCAAAATAATCTGTTGATTTTTTTTAATTGTTAAGCGCATTTGTTCTAATGAAAAATGGAGCTATCTGGATAATTAGGGAAAGCAACCTATGCTATCTATCTCAATTTTTACATGATTGACCAATTCCCCCACAATGGCATTTTGAACGCCCCTCAAGAAAAACAATCGGGAAAACATTGTGTAGAACGAAGAAATCGCTTGCAACAGTTTTCTACTCAGAAAGTTGAAAAAATGCCGTCTGTTAATTGGTTTGAATTAATTTCTATAGGTTAATGTGGACAGTTTCAATCAAATTGGCCCTAGACCGTGTTTTCTATGCCTAGTTTTACAACGATCATATCGTCATTCGGAGTATACAATGATGTGACGTCATTTAATCATAAATATATTTACAAGACTCGAGCGATGAACCCTTACATGGTTCTCTTCGCGGCTCTTGAACAGACTGGCGTGAAAACTGGATAAAGGAAACGTATTTGCTTTTTCAAAAGATCTTTATTCGTGTTAAATCTACTTAATTCACTGTAAATTGTAATATAATGTGACATACTCCTAGTGCCCTACATATAGGGCGAGGTCGTTATTGACTAAATTACTAACGAAAAATAGTGACATAATTCATAAACTATGTAATCCACAAGTCGGGAAATGTTCCATGGGATCAAAAGATAACGTATATACCCGAAAAATTCCGGTTCTATTCGGTTTGTACGTTTAAGAGCTGCTTTTAACCATTCCAACACAATCCCTCCTTTTACACCCCTCAAGGAAAAAGCTTTTGAAAACATTGCTGTAATTAAAGGAATTGCTTGTATCAGTCAATTTCTTCATTATCCACAATGTTTTCTATAAAAAAAGGAAGAAAAAATTTAAAATTCCATCAACTTGAAATCGTAGTCCACAGTTTCTTTCAATATGGACCAGTCTAAAATGCTGTTGTCTGGGAGTGGATTAAATGAAATAAACGCCACTTTATCGCTTACAATTTTTTCCTAAATTGCTTAATCCAAAGTCTTATATAGAACGGCCTATCTAGTTTCGGAAAATCTTGATATGACGAAAAGTGTCGACCCTGGTCAGTCTGCGCAGACCGCGCAGAATGACCAGGGTCGATTCTTTTCGCATTTCTCTGGGGATCCTTTCTCGCCTAACGAGTGACAATTTCATACTATAAACCCTCGGATAGTAAAGTTAAAACAGCCCTGAATATTTTTTAAGAATTGCTCAGACATGAAGGAACACGTAATTATATGTTTTGCGTATTGGCCTCCACTGTTTTGCGAAGAAAATTACAGGACTTAAAGTCTGTAGAAAATTTCTTCTCATTACCATGTAAATGTTCTTTTTCGTGTAACAAATGTTTAGTTTTTGTTGCAATTTTATCGCGGATCTGTCTGTTTGTATTTGCTCTGCGAATAAATAGTAGTACTCGTTATGAGAAAGAATAAATCGACTTCTAAATCTTTATATTACGGATTTTAGTTACCTTGGTGACTCACGAAGAAGGATCTTTTAATGATCTTGTCAAGTTTAGAAAATTAACACGAATATTTGGAAATATAATCTATAGGTGCGATTGTTTAAGAGATTTGTTACTAAAATTAGAAACAATATTTGAGCACGCGCGTTTCGCTTCACAAAAAGTAGGACAAAGGTTATCCTACCATACCGATACTGGCTTAGAGCAAAAACATAGTATGGCTCTATACAATGTATAGAGCCATACTATGTTTTTGCTCTTAGCCATCGATATGATTAGTATAGTAATTATGGAAGATTCGTTTAAAACCGAATCAAAAAGGAAATCAGCTCGCTTATATTGATCATATACAAGCTGAAGTCGTTTTCAAAACCAGGTTAATATAAAACCATATGTATTTTTTGTCTTACCTTTTGTGATCTGTACACTTCGTTTTGCGCAACTCATATTGCTTACGTAAAAGACGACCGCTGTTGTTCTGGCTATTTTTGTCTTGTATAACCTGTTGAAATTATTTCAAAATATGAAAATGCTGTCACGGCCGCAGGTGATACTTAATGATGTTTTTGTTTCTAAAGCATTTATTATTTTTATAGGCTTGTTTTTACAATTGACCTTTAGCGCGGGAGCCTAAATGTTTGGATGGTCCGAATCGAAAGAGGATGTAGGCAACAATTGAACCTATATCTGAATTGAAAACAGGTATCCTTTATGATAAGAATCGAGCCTGTAAATCAACGGCCATTCAAATTATTCATTTTCATCGGCAGTTTAATTTGAATTCCAATATTGGCCGCCAATTTTAAGAAACATTTTTTGTTGGTATGGCTACTTAAATGTCGTAACTACAGCTTATTCAAGCTGTAGTTATGACGTTTAGGTCGCCAACCAACCATTTTACTTTCTTTACATGCTACTGGACATGAACTTTTTCAGAATAAAGCCGTTAAAATCGAAAAACTTCCTGTCGGTGTAAATAGGCGGAACCAACGCAGTAAATGGGCGTGGCCAGCGATTGGTCATTTACTCCGTTTGCCACAATTTCTTTCTTAGCCTAATTTTTTTCAAATGTAATTTTGATTTGGAAAGGGTTAAGGGGATCACAATCTAGATAGTCTGGAAAAGAAATAAATGATTTATATCTAGACCTCTTCATCTTTTCTGTATTTTGAAGTAACGAATTTAACCCTTCACTGCTTTTCCAAATTTTGGACTTGTCCAAATTCAAAGGAGTAGCAGCCGACAATAAGAAGTAAGAACAATTCAAAAATTAACCATCCTATACGATATGAAATATTGTGGAAAAAGAAGAAATTGCTTGTTACAAGCATTTTCTTCATTTACCACATTGTTTTCTAAAGTATAATATCACGGAACCGTAAAAATCATTATCTCAAGTATAATTTCACAAGGACGTGAAATCAAAGATTGTACAGAAAGTTGATTCGAGATAAATATTTTCAGAAAGGCAATAAACTGAAGGAAGAAAATCTTATTGTAAAGACTGCTAGTATGCGTTTGAATAACAAAAGAATCGGCGGATTGGGTCTTTCAAATGTCAATCTTAACTCGCGTTCCATGTTTGAAAGATAAACTGGGAGAAAATTGAAGTAAATTGAAGTTTACAATAAACCTTCGACTTCAAATCCCGCCAGTTTAAAGCTTGTTATGATCCATTTTCTAGAAATTTTATACTTTCCTTAATCTTCTTTGAACACAATGAATTGTATAATATACGATACCCAGTTTTTGCGGTTTTTTTTGTGAATATTCTTTTATTCGTTTGTCTGGAATTTGAATATTTCGTGTTTTACATCATACGTTGTATGGATAGTTCATCTGTCATTTATCTGTTTGACTATAGTCTTTAAAAGATATGAACCAATAAAGAAAGAATTGTATGTGGACACTGCTACAAAATTAAGAATTCAACTTTTTATCCCATTCATACACAATGACACTTTTAGACGCTCCCCAAGAAAAAATATGGGGAAAACATTATGTAAAATGGAGAAATTGTTTGAACCAATCAACTTCGTCATTTTACACAATGTTGTCTACAGAATCAGAATCACTCAACTTTATATTATCTTCTGCAAGTCCTTTCAATTTGGACCGGTCTAAAATTTAGTCATCTAGAGATGGGTTAAAACGGGTTTCAAAATCCTAAATTGGTGAGAGATCTTTTGAAGCAAGGGTCGCTTTTGCGAGCAAATTTTTGTAACTACAGCTTTAATAAAGTTGTAGTTACTACATTTTGCTGGCGCGCCTGCGATATCTTAGATTGCAAGAAAAATTCTGGCTTTGGTTTGGTAAAAAATACATCTTCAGATTCTCCAAATGTTCTATGTTTACTCTGGTTCATACACATTTGTTCTAAATATCAACCAGGATTGATTTGTAGTTTAACGCTTTCGGGACGACTAGTTCAAAAAACCTTGCTGTCGAAGCCGTTTATTATTGGACTATGGTAGAATACAACGTGCGTCGTGTGTTTAGACCCTTCGAATTCTAGTGTCGTTATAATCGATAACCGGCTACGTTCCTTTGCACTAAAACGAGGTGATATACAACAAACGAAAGGAACACACAGCAAGAGGTCAATAAAGGGTGATGACAATCTAAATATGTTATTACTCATCTAAGCCCTATGTTGTTGGTACTCGCTGGAATCGTCTTGATGAGACGATTCCATTGAGTACCCACAAAATTTCGTTTGATAAAATAGAAATCATTATATCTCTCTCGAGCTCCGATCACAGCAAAATAGCAATAGAACAAGGGATGTAGACAAATTGTATGAAATGACCGTCATTATGGACATAATTTGTATCGCCATACTGCAGAGACCTGTCAAAATTCGTTAGTGGTGTAATTCTTTTTATTCTCGTATAGTCTATCAAAAATAGCCCGAGATATCTGTTTATGCATTGACCATATACTTCACCGAGGATAAAAAATCACTCGTTCACAAACAAAAACCTTGAAATCAAACAGTGGTATCGCGGAGGCTGGGCCATCTAACCATGGATTCCTAGTATTTCTCGCACCATCACTACCACTACATCCTTTCCGGGCCTCCAGATGCTCATTCCTCGTAGGCTAATAATCAACCCACTGATGGAACACAAATGTCGGAAAGGATATTTGCTGGGACCGGATATCGAACCCCGAACCTTATGATTGAGAGTAGAATGCATTACCAACTGCACTATGGCAGCGGCCGCCGCCAAAAAATCGTTTGTTAACAGACTTTACTACGATATACAAGTGTTGGTTTCCTGGTCCAACTTAAATGATCATTTTGCATGTCCCGTTTTCCTCATTTACATGTAGCTTCCTTAATCTTAATTGTGGTGCGAAATACCAGGTCTTTATGGCTATGTGTTCCAGCCGCGGGAACATGACTGAAATACTGTTTAGAGTCTCGTTAAACCCCATTTACCCAACCAATCTAGAAGTATCATCTTTTCCATCTAATAAATTGTTACTCTTATAAAATCAGATATCGATTACCAAAATGATTTTTTTTCTTTATTGGATACGCACTCAGTTTTTTTTTTTTTTCTTTTTTTTTAAAGATTTCGCGAAGAGTTGATATTATTATGATTAAATACAGCAGTTTCCCTTTTTTTCAAGATGTTCGTCCCCTGTTTTCCCCAATGAACTTTGGCCAATGTGCAAATGAGGAAACGTGGTGTCGACATCCGAATGTCGCGAATTCTTAAGTAATGCCCAATTCAGCTGAGCCTTTGCTAGATACCCACAAAAGCCACTTCGCTCATGAAATCACCGTGAAGACAATACATATATCTAGTTCGTAATCCCTCACAATAACAATCTCATAATTTCTAGAAATATAGGTACCCCCTTTCAGAGTTATCCAAATGATGTATTTTGAAAATTTTGAAAAAATTGAAAGGTCACACTTAAAACACATGTCTCTGATATGCAAACTATCGACTCAGGTCAGTATCCGCGGTTTTCGAGGATTTCTTCCTTATGATATTTGTAATGATTTTGCTCTTTAACTCTGGAAGAGTCCTTTCAATTAAGATGTCGTTATTGGATTCCATAGGATCAGAAATCGTTTCCAACAAGTTGGCTAATGTTCCAGACTCCCAGAACGGCCGTTAGATACTAGATAGCAGTAGAACATTCGTAGTTCGACCATTAGCCTTTGACCTCCGCAGAGATGAATCTTCGTTCGATCATTTAATTAACATTTCCCCCAAGTTAATCTTACAACGTGCGTAATTTACGACTATACAAATAAAAATGTTTCGCATAAAACGTGTTTAATACTGGGTACTTGTTGTTCTGTCTTAAGTGATTAAACCATGTAAAAAGTGAACAGATCTTCTTGTTATAGTGGTTAAAGCGTTTCGCATTTAACAGATTCTGTAATATGGTGATTCTACTATTATACACACATATATATTGAAATACAGATCTCTTTTGACCACATTCCTTTGAAAATGACTTTCGGGCACGGATTAAACACCGCACTTTTTCTCTGTTGCGAAGTCTTAACATTGTCATCTTGCCTGACAGACTCCACAAGGAGAACTCTGCTTAGAACGACGTTAGTACGGGAAGTGTTTATGGACGATACTCTTATTCTTTTATTTTAGAATGGTTCATTCGCGGCTAACAATCAAATAATCAATCGACCAATGAATTTGCTCATTTAGATTGGAAGTTAAGTTTGAACTCCGGCAATGGCCGGCATTTATAAGAAGCCTATTTGTTTGTTTGGTGACTTGAAGATCGTATTTACAGCTAATTCTCGACAACCTACCGTCCTACTTAATTGTTACATGCTACTGGCCTTAACCCATTCCCACACAGCAAAATTTTAGACTGGTCCAAATTGAAAGAAGCTGCAGACGATAATTTTAAGTTGATGGAATTTTGATTTTTTTTATCTTTTTGGATAGAAAACATTGTGGATAATGAAGAAATTGCTTGATACAAGCAATTTCTTCATTTTCCACAATGTTTTCCAAAGCTTTTTTCTTGAGGGGCGTAAAAAGGAGGGATTAAGTGGGAATGTGTTAAGCTTTACACAATAATGTTGTTGAATATCCTATCGGAGTCTTTGGGCGGGGCCAACGAAGTCAATTTATCATGTGAAGAATTCATGAATTGACAGATCGCGCATTCTGACCCCCAACAAGGAAGTTTCATTTTGATAGCAAACGGCTTTGTTTTGCTAAATGTTAGGCCCTGTTCTTTGACTTCTTTTTTCTTTGCCTTTCCGATGGAGTGGATAATTTGTGTTAAGTAAGCTTTTTAGAGATCGAAATGCATGTGCAAGATGTACTTGAATTCAATTTCCGTTTGTCATTTTTTCTCATTCTGATTAGCTCATTTTTTCATACTTCGGTGAAAAAATAAACTGTAGAGAACTATTTCGCATATTTTTTCAAACAGTATATCGATGATGTTCTACGAAAACCTCGTAACTACCACTTTGAATAAGCTGTAGTCACGAGGTTTGGGTAGAACACTGCCGAAATCAATAAACATATACCCGCACGTCCGCACGCCCCCCCCCACACACACACTTCGTCAATCTGGTAAAATGTAAACTTATTTATATCTTTACACATGGATGATACTGCTCTAGTGTAATAAGTATGCAAACGATCTAATGCCAATGGTTAAGCGTTTTGGTTACCGTGAAAATCGCGTCACATTATGTACGTAATGGAGTCATTTTGAAAATAGCGTTATACGTTTCGCGGAATATCTTATATCGACAAAGTTCTTTTTGTATCGATTTATCGTAAACAAATATGTCATATTATAAACAGAAAATCAATTTCGTGCTCATAAAATAGCAAATTTATCAAACTCGTTATTTAAAACAGTTAAAATCTCAGCGAAGCCTCGCAATCTATATACTTGCAGATAACATGTTTAATAAATGCGGTATTTTATGGCGCCTCATTTAATATCTTCTTATTAAACCCTTTCCTGGTTAATCCATGTGATTTTAATAATTGAGAAAACATTGAGGAAAAGAAGAAATTGCTTGTGACAAGCAATTTCTTCTTTTTCCACAATATTTTCTACTGTTCTAAATGGTTATTTTTCAATTAAAATCAACCTTAAATTTTTGTCTGCAAAACCTTTGAATTTGTACGGGTCTAACATTCTGCAAAACAGGAAAGGTTCAAGCATATGCATCGATGATATTGTGTCACGAGAAATGAAGAAAATATTTCTGATTTAAGGGATGTATGACACTAAAAGCACGATATAACTTCTGTATGAAATGAAGAAATGTTTCAGTTTTCAGGGATGTAAGAAACTAAAAGCATGATAACACTTCTGTATGAAATGACGAAAATGTTTTTGTTTTCAAGGATAAATGAAACTAAAAGCGTGCAACTAAAAGTATAAATCCGCTTCGCAGATTTTTCCCTACATCTCTTTACATCGGAATTGGCGGGTCGTAGGCCACGCCTACTGAGCTCCGAAAGGCAGTTCGACTGAGATATTAAACGGCGTTATGTTTAAAACTATATGGTAAGAAACATACAACAAAACATAAAAAATGTTGTTTGGAGACCTAAACGTCGTAACTACAGCTTGAAAAAGCTGTAGTTACGACGTTTAAGTCGCCAAACCAACAAAAATCCTAAACATAAATGCCGACAAATGTCGGCTTTCATAGTTCACTTCTGGTCTAATGAATGGTTTGATTGCTCGATCGACTGTTTAATTGACAGCCACGATCCACCAATACTTAAGTAGGTGAACCAGCCTAGAAAAAAGGCGTTAGTTTATACTAATTTATTTTAGTTCGATTGCGACGAAAGCTTTTAGCTTATTGAGTCGCTCTCGAACACACAAACCAGATGTTTCACGTCCCTGAAAGAGAGGCAGCGGTTTAACACTACTGCTACCAACTTCTACATCTGGGTAGATTGGGGCTGGCTATTAAGTGTCTTGCCCATGAACACACCCCGGTGACAGTGGGACTCGAACCCATGACCTTCAGATCACGAGTCAAGTACCTAGGCGTTACATCCCCTACCGAAAAACGCAGGGTCCATATTACATTATTACATTTCCGCTTTGAAATATCTTGTTTTAAACATTCGGCACAGTAGAGTATTAAGAACAAATTTGAGAAATTCTCTATTTTGACAGTCTGACGTCCAAACAATAAAAATAATGACGATAATAACAGTTATTATGTTCAATTTGTCATGTTCCAGCTTCAAGATTAATGGAGAAAATATCAAATCGTCGAAAATATTGAACATTGCAGTGAGTGGTAGACTCTGTTTGAAGATGTTTAATTTCACAAGAACGTAGACGTTCTAGCGCTTATGGAATGTATTTATATCATATATTTTTAAATCCTTTCCTGTTGATTTTTTTTTCAAAATTTTAGATATGTCTAATTTGAAAGAAACTGTAACCATCCTACAGGGTAAGGATATTTTGGGAAAAGAGATAATAACTTGTGACTAGCAATTTCTACTTTTCCCACAATATTTTGGGCCTTCAGTTTTTCTTTTTCAAATATGAATCAAAATGAATTCCCCCTTTTCGCCCTTGAAATTGCTCTGAATTCGGGAAATGAGTGACGAATAAAGTAGGAAATTTTGTGAGAAAATGAGAAATTGCTTGTTACAGGCCATCTTTCCCTTTCCCACAAAGTTCTTATGAACATATGTCACCAGGGTGTCTAAAAGTGGCATGGTGTGGAAATGGGTCAATTGGGCTCATTAATTTCGATGGACTTGTCTATGCAGGAGTGTTTTGATTTTGATCTTTTAATTCTACTATCCACACCGTCCATTTAAAGGCGTTTCATACTTATTTGGCTAATTCTGTAACACAATTCTTCATTCGGGTCTATTGTGGGAGCTCATGTATGGTGGAAAATGCAAAGTAACCACGGTCCGAATTTATGATCTCAATACGAAGTTTTTTGACGTGTCTAATACAAACTGTCAGGCTGCAGGGCTGTTAGGCATTAATTTTATCAAGTTTTAGTTCTAGGCGCAAACGCGCCCATCTGCTAGAATTTCCTTCTTCAATTAGCATTTTTGCGAAACAAGATATCTGATTTGTTGATACAGTATTTTAGTCCCATATAAATCGTGAATGAAAACGCGAGATGAGAGGAACAGAGAGAATGAAATGGGATTTAGCACGTATTTCATACTCAAATAGTAGACGTTAACAAATACCGCACAAATACGGGATTTTACATCACTGTAATTTTAAACTTGAAAGAACCTTGTGTCACAAGCAATTTCTTCTTTTCCCACAATATTTTCTACCACATAGGATAATTTCACTTCAAATCGCATTCAATTTTCATTATCGTCTTCAACCTCTTTCAATTTGGACCAGCCTAAAATGTCAAAAACGGAAAAGTATTAAGCAGCATAAGATTCAGATGCGCTTTTTAGCGCGTAAGACTCCTAATCTTCCTAATCATGGGATGTCGTGGGTTCGATCCCCGGCGGCGACACATATCCTTTCCGACATTTGTCTCTCACCAATGGGTGGATAATCGTTAACCTAAGTGGGATAGCAGCTGGAGGCTAGGAAAGGATGTAGTGGTAGTACTGGTGTGAGAAATACCAGGAATCCATTGTTAAGTGCTCCAGCCGCCGCGATATAACTGAAATACTGTTAAAAGAGGCGTTATCCCCAATCAATCAATTTAGTATAGATAGGATAAGATCAGACAATTATAAAAGCAGATGTCTACCAAGGAAGTTACTGTAAGGTCAGGTGGTGTAAATCACGGGAGGTGAAATTTTTATAGACTTTTAACAGTGTATGCTTGAAGTGGTTGAATTATATTTATCCACTATGCGATAAAGTCGATAAAAGATATGAAACATTGAAGGAATAGGAGAAAATGCCGATATCATTGTAGGTACTAGAAGAAATGTCGATATTATATAACAACTCTAAATCTCTTCCCAAACCATTCTTAACAATACTATTGACTTTCAGTGTTTCGGCTCAGCCGGTGATGTGGGCGAAAAATTTCACCTATCGGCCCCATACTTTGCCACCGGTTCGTCCTAACCTCAGGTAGAACATAAGGTTCTTCCATAAAATGTTACCATTTTTTAATAACTTCTGATACTTTTTGTCACACTTTCCTCAAACTGTTTTTAGAGCAAAGAAAAAACGACAATGCCACAGGAATGTGTCCGAAAACTAGACTAGACGAATCACACGACTTTTGTATTTCTCTTAAATACCAACATCTGTAACATACTTTACTATGAATTGGAATTGGGTTACTCTGGGAATTGTTGACGAATAACATTACGAGATCTCGTTAGGTCTGATTTAGGAACGGGAAAATTGTCTTTAAACTCCTTCATTTATTGTAAAACTTCAATTACGATTTTTGTCCGCGTAGAGATTTAAAATCGATTTAGAATAGATTCCTTCTTTGTAAAAGTTTCTTCGGAATGTACGAAATAATTCAACTTAATTGTCGATATAACGCAAAAGCTATTATTACAACTCCAGTCCGCGTAGATTTAAAATCGATTCCTTTCTGGTATTTTTATTTAACGTATTTGTCGATAAACGTAAAGGTATTATTAATTGTCGACATAAGGTAAATGGTATTATAACAGACAAATATCGAAACATAAATGAACCTACGCATGGTGTTTTCAATATCTTTAATGTGCGCAAAGGAAAGACTCCATCAGACATTACATTCTCCATTTCTGACCAGAGCATAGGAACCTATTCCTTGTATTTTGGCACGTGCGACAATGAATAATTATCGTTTGGTGATTGGAAAGTTTGACTACTTCTTACACAAGCCTATTGCTGTATTTACAACGTTTTGGCCTGGATCCAATATTGTTAAAAATGTCCCCAGGAACCTGATGCGTGATTACTTTCTGGTATCTCTATAATATCGTTTGGGGAGGCTTAGTACAAAACTATCGTAGGTTCCGATCTATTCATATATACTTACAATAGTTTGTACTAAACCCTCGAACTAGTAAGCGAAATGCATTCAACTGAATTTGGTCTTTCTTATTTTACAGCTGACGTCGAAGGTCAGTCCCCTAACTTCGATGTGCCCGTGATAAATGTAACAGCAACAGCCAAGAGAACAGCGATATTACCCTGTACTATCAATTATGTTGGAGATCACAAGGTAAGACTCGATGTCGTCGGTTGGGCGTGCTAAATGTCGTAAATACAGCTTTATGAAGGCTGTATTTACGATATTTTACGAGCCAAACCGACGATGGGTTCACGCATTTTGTGTAAACCGAAAGGTTGGATTCAGAAAATGAGAAAAAGAACGTGAATAATGTAATGTTTACCACCAGAAAAATAGCAATATTTAACCCGTTTACAACACGACGAAATTCTAGACCAGTCCAATTCGAAAGACGTTTCAGATAATAATTTCAAGTAGGTGAATTTTTTAAGAATCTCTGCCTTTTAGCTTTGTTTTTATATTTTGTCAATGAAATATTTGCTCGTAATAAGGAAATTTGTTCATTGTCCAAAATGTTATCCAATCCATTCTTCTTATGGGGCGTAAAAAAAAAACAAAATCGTACAAACAAAACTAGCTGTTTCCAAATAAAAAAAAAGATAGACAAGTTTAACTATTTGATAAAAAAATACACGTTTGTCATAATTCTTTTCTAAAATAGCTTTTAAATAAGGGTCGTAGACAGCAGTATCAAGCAGAGAGCATTGTGGAAAAAGTAAAAAAAAAAAAAGACTTGTCACAAGCCATTTCTCTTTTTCCCGACAAATTTACTTAACCCTTTCCTGTTCAAACCCGGGATTTTAATATATTAAATAATTTTTTTTCAAAAAAGATATATATATATATATATCATCCCATTCCTACACAAAAACGCGGTTCGGGCGATTTCTTCATTTTACACATTTTTTTTGAAACCGAAAATTTGAAAAAAAGCTAAAATGTTATACATTTTAAATTGTTGTCTGCAACTCCTTTCAATTTGGACAAGTCTGAAATTTTGCCGTCTGGTAATGGGCTAATTTGCTCTTAATCCTTTTCATACACGAAATCAATTGCAACAATTTTGTCACACGACCTCTAGAAAGAAATTCGTCCACTTAAAGAAATTTTCATTCGCCATGAACTGCGTAACAGACGAGGCATGTTTGATTTGTTGCGTTTCGGACAAACCGAAACAAATCCCTTCTTAATCGACTGAATCCAATTTCGTCCCTAACCCAAATCTATTTACTTTGCCTGTCGTATAATTAATCACTCGGTTAGAATTATTAATTCCTTCAGACTCGAAACAAATCGGATCGTAATTAAATGAAACGGGGAGCATGTTCGTGTTTTACTCTTTCCATTCAAGCATGATTTTCAAGACAACGAACAAGATTGAATGGTATTCGCACAAAAAGAAACAACTATCTGGAAATCGCTTGTATTCCCTATTTTGAATGTGAAAATCGTAGTATTGGTACAGGTATCCTAATAAAAACAAAATCTTATTAAATAAATATATAAATAAATACTAGATTTAAAGGAGAAAGTGTGTTTGATCGACATTTTTAATGATAGACACGTATTCCGACTAAGCATTGAAACATGCAAGTATTGGCGATAAGAGTACCAAATATCGATGGTTCAGCGCAAAACAGTTTTAACTGCCTATAAACATAAATGCAGATATAACTGGTTCGCGCTGAACCATCGATATGAACTCATCGCCTGTTAAACAAAGCCGAGTTCTTTTCGTTTTTTTTAATTGTTGTTGTTGTTTCTTTTCTACAGGCGTGATGTATTATAAGAATATCCAATATACTAACTGTATTTAATACAGAAGTTTCTAGTTGTTTGGTGGATAAGATTTTGATTAATCCTTTCCTGTTTTTTCAAAATTTAAACCTGTCAAATTTGAAAGAAGTTGCAGATGACAACTAAAAGTGGATACAATATGAAAAGTTACCAACAAACATGGTAGAAAATATCTTGGGGAAAGAAGAAATTGCTTGTTACAAGCAATTTCTTCTTTTCCCACAATGTTTTCTCAGGTACAAAATCACAGGGACGGAAAAACCAGTGATTGTACAGGAAAGGGTTAAATTCGTAGATCCAGGAGGTTGACAGATCGCTGGCTGTGCCAACATACCTTCGACATAAAGTTTCCTTTAACCCTTTCCTGTGCAAACATGGGATTTTACGGAGCTAAGATTTTATATTTGGGGAAACATTGTGGAAAAAGAAAAATTGCTTGTGAAAAGCAATTTCCTCTTTTCCCACAATGTTTTATAGCACTTCGAAAAGTTACCAACAAACATGGTAGAAAATATTGTGGGGAAAGAAGAAATTGCTTGTTACAAGCAATTTCTTCTTTTCCTACAATGTTTTCTCAGGTACAAAATCACAGGGACGGAAAAAACAGTGATTGTACAGGAAAGGGTTAAATTCGTAGATCCAGGAGGTTGACAGATCGCTGGCTGTGCCAACATACCTTCGACATAAAGTTTCCTTTAACCCTTTCCTGTGCAAACACGGGATTTTACGGAGCTAAGATTTTATATTTGGGGAAACATTGTGGAAAAAGAAGAAATTGACAAGCAATTTCTTCTTTTCCCACAATATTTTCTAGCACTTCGGATGGTTTAATTTCAAATTGCATTCGATTTTCATTGTTGTCTGTAACTTCGTTCAAATTTGACCTGGCTAAAATTTCAAAAACGGGAAAGGGTTAAATATTTAACGGCGTTATTTTGCAACGTTGCAACATTGAAACAAAAAGTAAATCGTTTGGTTGGCAACCTAAAGCTCGAAACGACAGCTTGAATAAGCTGTAGTTACTTCGTTTAAGTCGCCAAACCAATAAAAGCGCTCACTGTAAATGTCGGAAAATGTTTGAGTTCAAAGTTCGCTTCCGGTCTTTATCAAAATTTGATTCGCTATTCAACTCTATGAATGACCTGTCCATTCGAAAAAGATATCAAGAACATTGTGTAAATCAAACCTGGCTTTTGTTTTCTTGTTTGTTTTTCTCTCTGAAACAACAATATAAATTTAGTCGATGGCTGAAACTTACACAGGTACAAAAGAAACTTATTCCCTCCTCTCACCTATGCATATACATCCTGTTTATAGTTAACATTTAGCCCTATCCTGTTTGCAAAATTTTAGACCTATCCAAATTCACAGGTTTTGTAGACTAGAATCTAAAGTGGATTCAATTTGAAAAATAATCAATTAAATCATAGGGACGTTAAAACCAGAGAAAGAACAGGAAAGGGTTAACATAACAAGGATGCATTCATCCCTAGAGATCAATTTAGAAAGTCTAATTGAATTGGATTTTTAGATCCACTTCTTTTCAATTTCACAAGATAAATTTCTTAAAAGCTATCAACGCCATATATGACTAAGATAAGTTATGTCTTTCTTATTGATTGATTCCTATGATTGAACAGTTGAAAGATCGCTGACCCCGCCCATTGATCTCCGTTATTTAAGAGATGAAGAGAATATTTTTTGTTTTCATGGAGGTATGAACCGAAAAACCTAATCACACTGTATGAATACGCGAAGCGGATTCATACATTGTGTGATTAGGTTTTTCGGTTCATACCTCTATGAAAACAAAAAATATTCTCTTCATTTCTTATAATTTAATAGTATCGAGCGAAAAATACAACACCTTTAAAATTTTTGATACCTTTTTGTATGGAACTATTTTGTGCGGAAGCATACAAAAAGGCTGCGTGCTCAAAAGTTTGTTCATGGAGGTATGAATTTTTCGACCAATCAGATCGCTCGTTTTTTATAGACGAAACTAAGAATTAAATTATTGCAGTTTGACCTTGATATCAAACAGAATTACTTTGTGAAACATATAGTCTAGGACATGAAACAAGTCATTTTTTTGTAGGAGACATAAACGTCTTAACCTGAGCTTTTATAAGCTGTGAGAAATACATTCAAGTCGCCAACAAACGAAGGGTTTTGAAATAAATGATCAAATAAAAGATAAACTCAACATTGCACTTCCGGTCTACATGAATGATTTGATTGGTCAATCGACATTTTGATTGACATTAGCGTTCTAACAATAAGATAAGCTGATCGCAATACTTGAAACACATATTTGGGCAATTAGCATATTTTCGATAATCATACTAAAACAATTTGCTAACTTTTAACACCTACACGTGTAGCACATCGAAGCAAATTAACAAATAAATAAACAAACGAAAAATAAATGCAAAAATAAATAATGAGAAAAAAAATAATAAAATCATATAAATAAAATGATGATAAATGATATTTAGCGTCTTTTACAAAGTGGTTTCTTAACTTTTGAATTAAGCCTACGCTAACAAACACTGCAGCTATACCATTGAATAATTTTTTTATTCCAACAAATGGCACATTGAATTCTTTGATCCTTGAATAATTACATTATGACTAGCATTTTTCGCTATTCGTTATCCCATTCCCACATGATAACGCTTTTTGACACCCCCATTGAAAAAAGGCTTTGGAAGACATTTAGGAAAATGATGTAATTGCTTATTATAAGCATTATATTCACTGTCCACAATGTGTTCCATCAGAAAAGACAATCAAGAAGTAAATAAATCATTAACGATAAAAAATTCACGTGAATTATAAACTGTCGTGTGCAAGTTCTTTGATTTCAGATCAGTCTTAAATTTTGTCTTGTGATAATGGGTTAAGAGCCTCAATCCCTAACATCCGTACATTTTATGGTCCCGTTTGATCAACGCATTTTGTCTAATATGTTTTGTTATACTTTTTCTTGATGACCTTGGATGCAAAGTTTACGGATCGATTTGCATCCCCCATTGACCTCCGACAGGGCAGTTCGACTGCGATTTCAAACGAGTCAAGTTTACATAAAATATATGTCCAGGAATATTTTATAACAGGCTAACTTGAATATCGTAACTAAAGCTTACATTAGTTGTAGTTACGACGTTTAGGTCACCAACCAGCCATTTTATTTTTCATTAAATGCTACGGACCGTGTTGCGAAATAACACCGTTTTATACATAAGGAGGAATTTATCGGAGGCTGTGTGTGTTGCAAGCGATCCGTCAGTTTGTATAAACATAATGTAATAGAAAGAAAAACCTATTGAGTTCAAGCTGCAGGGGCTAGTACCTTTTTCAGTCCCTAGATAAAGACAAATATAGTTACATCTAAGATCACAAAAATTGTGTGAGATTAACCCATTCCCACACAATGACGCTTTTAAACGTCCCTCAGTATGAAAAGTGTGGAAAACATTGTGGGAAATGAAGAAATTTTCCTCAATGTTTTCTAGGCAGAAAGTTTAAAAAATCTCAAATTTCATAGACTTTAAAATGCCGTCTGCAATTCCTTTCAATTTGGACCAGTCTAAAATTTTGTTGTATGGAAATTGGTTAAACATCTTTTACGCAAAATTTTATACCTGTCCAAATTCAAAGGTTTTGCAGAAGATAATTTAACATGAATAATTATTTGAAAAACTAACTATTCCTTAGGGTAGAAAATATTGTGGAAAAAAGAAGAAATTGCTAGTCCTAAGCAATTTCTTCTTTTTCTTCAATGTTTTCTTAATTATGAAATCCCAAGGACGTAAAAACAGGAATTGAACAGGAAAGGGTTAAGTAAAATTTTAAAATAAACAATACAAAAACAAACAAATCAACAGTAACTTCTTGGCTCATGTCTGTTCTATTTGAGTGTTATCATTTTTGTTGTTGTTGTTGCTATTCTCGTATGACCAGGAAAAATATGTATTCCCCATTTTATGAACAAAAATAAAAACAGAGAGAACATTGAGAAAGGTTCCTATAAATATCTTAAGTAACTAACGTTACGGATTGTTTAATGAATGGTAAATAAAGGACTTTGATGTCCCTATTTCATTCCGAGTTTCCCCGCAATAACTGAGAAAATGCCCTGCTCTATCATCCCACAAAGAGGCTATTCTAGCGATATAACAGACCTTTTACCATATAAGGTGCGCACGTATAGACTTAATGTAATTGGAAATATGAACTGCCTTATATCGAGATTAAAGTGAGGGATTTCTTCACTCTCTTGAACGACGGCAATGGAATCGAATAGATAGACGCTTTGAAATGTCTCACACATGTAAACCGTCCAGCGAACAGGAAATTCATTGGTACTCCGTAACGCAAATATTTAAAAAGAGATTGAATTTAACCGGAGGTCGCTTTTGGAAAATAAGTATATGCCAGGGTAGAATTGTGATTCTGATTTTAGAAAAAAATCTAAAATCCAATGTTTCCATCCCGGTCATGGTCCGCTCAGTATGAGCAGGATCAGTTGACCAATCGTGATTGTCAATCAAATAACCAGTCGTCCAATGAAATCATTCATTGAGACCAGAAATGAGTTTTGATCTCCAATATGGGTCATCATCTTTTAATATTTTTTGTTTGGCGACTTAACATCGTAACTACAGCTTATTCAAGTCAACTGTACTGTACTACACTAGACTACACTAGACTACACTAGACTACACTACACTATACTATACTATACTACACTATACTATACTATACTATACTATACTATACTATACTATACTTTACTTTACTTTACTTTGCTTTACTTAACTTTACTTTACTTTATTTTTGTTACATGTTACTGGTCATATTTTTTTTAAAAAAAAGGCCGTTCAAAATTGAAGTGTAACTTCCTGTTGGAGTCTATGGGCATGGCAATCGAAGCAAGTTGGCGAGGTCAGCATTTGGTCAATTCTTTTAAGCACATCTCAGTTCATCCCTTTTATTGTCATATACAAATTCCCGTGTGCAGAAGCGATCTTTCCGGACGTGTAAAAAATAAATTGACCAATCGCTGGCTCTGCCTAATTACTCGGTTGGTACCGTAAATGGATTACGACAGGAGTTCCGCTTCGATTTTAAACGATGTTGTTTTGCACAGACTATGGTCAGCAGCAATTAACAAAAAGTAGAATCGTTGGCTGGCGTCCTAGTTAAGACGCTTAGGTCGCCAAAATAAGAATATGTTTCACATAAATGGCGACCAATGTTGGAGTTTCTATTCCGGGCTGAAAGAATAATTTGATTGGTCGATATATGCCTTAATTGACAGTCGCGAATGGTCAATTCTAGTTGGACAGTGCAGTTGACCGAAATTGAAATGTAAGCTCTCGCAATTTTTTTCCAACATAGAATGTCTGTTAAACGATCGCTGCTTGATCCAAATTATCTTCCACATTTAATAGATGAAGAGAATATTTTAGTGTTTCATTGAGGTATGAAATAAATTACCTAATTTCACTGTATGAAGGCTTCATACAGAATAATGGTAAGGTATTTCGTTCTATGTGTCTATGAAAATATAATAAAACCTCTTCATTTCTTTTGAGTTAAATCAAAAGTATCAAAAGGCAAAATATTTTCAATATTTAGACAGTTTTAGCAGAAAAACGTTTTGCATGAGCATACAAAAGGATTTCATCATTATGGGGATATGAAACTAAATATTCGGTCAATCACAATGCAGAAATTTATAGACGAACTACAATTGAATTGTAAGTATATGGTTAACAAACTGCCTTTTCGTCTCTTTTCGATATTTCAGTTTTTACCAGTCGGGATAAAATGTTTATATACGTAAGACCAATCAATCTTGATTTCCTTAACAGACCAACCGCTTGCTCCGCCCCTTACACCTTTGTTCATGCCGTCTGACTCCAACAGGAAATTGAACTAAAATTTTGCCGTTTGGCAATGGGTTAATTTATTTGCAAGCTTTCAGACATACAGAGAACGTGGTAATAATGATAATTCTCAGGTCGATTTCGATGAACTCGTAAAGCATATTGCTAAAACAATTAAGCGATTGTTTCCCTTGCATTGTAAATGATTTAATGCCTAGGCAACTGCAGCGTTTGTCATTTTTGTCGCAATACTAGAATTACGATCAATTTAATATTTTTCGTTTTAAGAAATCGATAGGCCATTATGTAAAATCAAGAGAAATGTAAAACCTACACAACATAAATAGAGCGTAAGTTTTAGGTTTTTTATTCCTTTTATTAATACCAACAAATATAAACTATTCAAAAGATACAGAAATCGATTGACTGAATGGGGTTTAATGTCGCTTTTAACAGTATTTCAGTCACATCGCGGCGGTTGGAGAACCTAACAATGGATTCCTGGTATTTCTCGCACCAATAATACCACTACATCCTTTCCTAGCCTCCTGCTGCTATCCCACTTAGGTTTACGATTATCCACCCATTGGTAAGAGACAAAAAAAAAAGATACAAAAAGCCTATGAAAATGACATAACCCAAATTATTTCTTTCCATACTGCTAGTATTTTGTACTTAACCCTTTCCCGTACAATCCCTTGTTTTTACGCCCCTGTGAACTTGAGAAAATATTGTGGAAAAAGAAGAAATTGCTTGTAATATTTTTCTAACATACTGAAAGGTTATTTTTCAAATTAAATCCACTTTAAATTTTCGTCTGCAAAAACCTTTGAATTTGGAAAACCGGAAAGGGTTAAGCCAATTCTCACTATTTATGAACTATACTATGAAAATCATAATTCCTAAAGATAGCGCATTTTTGACGGATCGTCACTACAGTAACGACGTTAAGACCGCAAGCCATTTCATTCATATGTTACTGACAATGTATTTTGCAAACTTCGCTGTCTTAGTCGGAACTTCTTGTTGTACGTCGATGGGCTGGACCAGACATTCATCAATCATAGAACTGAATTACCTTCTGGTTCACTTAACCCATTCCAACTCAATCCCTCTTTTTACGCCCTTCAAGAAAAAAGCTTTGGAAAGCATTGTGGAAAATGAAGAAATTGCTTGTATCAAGCAATTTCTTCATTATCCACAATGTTTTCTATCCAAAAAGGTGAAAAATTTAAAATTCCATCAACTGCATCTTCTTTCGATTTGGACCAGTCTAAAATTTTGTCAAGTGGGAATGGGTTAAGTCAATAACAACTAATATCCGTTAACTATAGAAATTCTATGTAGACCATGCTAAATACATATTTTCTATTGCCGTAATTGACGTGTCGCAACTGTCAATCAAAAAACCCGATAGCCCAATCATATCATTCATTTAAACCAGAAATGAACTTTGAACTCCGATATTGTTCGCTATTTATGTTAAGCATATTTGTTGATTTGGTAACTCAAACGTCGTAACTATAGCTTATCAAAGCTATGGTTACGACGTTAAGGTCGACAACCAATTATTTTACTATTCTGTTTCCCGTTACTGACCATCAATTTTGCAATATCTAAGTGTAACTTCCTGTCGGAGTAATGGGACTATGCCAGTAATATGTCAATTAGCGAGTTTACTCATATAATCAGCCATTACTATAAAGCAGATTTATTTGTTTGTTTGTTTGATTGGAGTTTTACGCCGCTTTCAAAAATCTTTCAGTTATATCGCGGCGGCTGGAGCACCTAACAATGGAATCCTGGTATTTCTCACACCAGTACTACCATTACTTCCTTTCCTAGCCTCCAGCTGCTATCCCACATAGGTCTACGATTACCGACTCATTGGTGGATTTATTGGAATAGACTATATAATTCTCAACAAATAGGTTCCATATTTGGTCAAGCTGACAGAGGGAAGACAGATATGGCCAGACTATACAGAATTAATCTGACAGACAATTTTGATAGGAAACAAACATTTCTTTAATAGAATTCGTCACGTTTTGAGAAGTTTCTGCGAGTTTTATGACTAGTTGATTCATGAAGTAATTGTAACAGAACCGACTCAATGATTCATACGAAGTTATCTGGAGATTATAAAGTTTTACAAGAAATTACAAACTGGGTCGGATTTCGCAGTATCTTAGCCATTTTAGGAGTAGCTTGGCAATTTGCCGTTGTCTATTTTATCAATTGTATGAAACAATTGTCTGAAACATGTTGGTTTTGTCTATTGAAATGGCTCTTGCAAGAAAGAAATTGAAGAAAAAATTTGGCTTTCAATTTTGAAATTTTAATGCCGTTTGAATGACGTTGACTGAGCTGATTCTGTAAACTGACTGTTCATTAATTTTATAATAAGAAAAACAGAAGAAAATTTACATCGCGTTACGAGACGCCAAATTATTCAACGATGCACAACCCAGAACCGGAATTAATCGGGTAAATACGTTATCTGCCGATTGCACTGAAAATTATTTTATTTCTCATGATGTATCAATTTCGTCATTCGCTTCGACATTACCCGAAGACTAACGACCTCAAACGATAAAATCAGGTGTTTCAAATAAGGTCGTAGGGGATATATAAAATTAAATTAAATTTAAAGTGAATTTGGTAAATTTTATACGAAGAAAGTACATTTATCACATAAATAACTGTTAAAAAGCAAATGAATTTCTTATATCAAATGTTAACGAAAATCTGTTGAAGAGCCACTTTAAATCTCCGACGTCAATAATGTATCTCCGGAAGAAGACGCTAACATGAGGCAGGTTAATAAAATAAAGTTTAACGCTTTATAGTCGTTGATGTAGAAGCTGACCGATTTCGAATCTTCGTGTACGAGTAGTAAAAATGGGTGGCTAAGTACAAATCAAAGTACTGAAAGTACTCTTAGTCAGCAAAGCATGGTTTTGTTAAGTAATCTTCTTTCTCAAAGGTTATCATGACAAATAAACTAGGTTAAAGTAACCCAGGAGTTAACCCATTACAATATGTCAAAATCTCATACTAGTTCAAATTAAAAGAAGTTGCAGACGACAATTTCCAGATAGTGAGATATGGAAGTAAACATTTTGGACATTGAAGAATTGCTTGTTACAATGTCCACAATATTTTCCAAAGCATTTTTCTTGAGATGCTTAGAAAGCGGAATTGAATGGGAATGGGTTAGATAGCACGCTTTTGAAAGAGTGCACTACAATTTGAATAGAGTTAGTAATATTCTTAAGATACACCAGAACTTCTTTTTATTTTGTATACATTCAACTGGTTAGAGGTTAACCCTCCAGTGGCAGTTTGCACTCTCCTCAAAATTTTGTCTGTTCACTTAGCTATCAAAGGTGACGCTTTGCTAGCTAAAAAGATCGTAAATCTACATAAACTGTTTAGACACGTACGGTGTTTTTGCATTAAGCTATCGTGAGAAAATGTGACCTATTGATAATTCATGTACGAATAGTACATACCGATAGTTTGAATACATTACACAGACATGATTTACGATGTTTTCGCACTTAGTGATTGAATGATTTATTGATTGATTGAATGGGGATAAACGCCGCTTTTAACAGTATTTCAGTCATATCGCGGAGACTGGAGCACCTAACAATGGATTCCTGGTATTTCTCACACCAGTACTACCACTACATCCTTTTCTAGCCTCCAGCTGCTATCCCACTTAAGTTTACGATTATCCACCCATCGGTGAGAGACAAAGAAAGACAAAGAGGGTGACCAAAGTCGAAACTTCATGTACGCTCTAACTCGGCATACTGTTTCGCGTGGCTGACAACGGGCGTCGTGATTACTTTCATAACCCACTAAAAAGACGGCAAAATTGTAGACTGTTCCAGGTTCAGAGATGTTGCAGACGACAATTTTCAACTCATGAAATTGAAAAACAAAGTACTGAAAAGTACTGTAAGCTAGCAAAGCATTGTTTTATTCATTAATCTTCTTTGCTAAACGTTATCATGATAAAGAAACGAGGTTAAAGTACTTCATTTTTAACAATTTAAAATGTCGTCTGCAACTTCTTTGAAGACTCTGATCAGAGTCATTTCCAACACGATGTGCTCAAGAGCTAAAATGCCTAGGAGATGAACTTGCTTGCAGAGTTTGCAATATTAAAACTACTTTTCATGGCGTAGTAATTTAACGGATTTAATGGTTGAGCCTCCAGTGGCAATTTGCACTCGTTGAACTTTGAGACGACCTCAAAATTTTGTGTGTTGACTTAAGCTATCAAAGCTGACGCTTTGCTAGCTAAGAATAATCTTTGTCCTTTGTTGATAATGAAAAAATTGCTTTTAACAAGCATAGTTTTTTTGTTTGTTTTTTTTTCTCGATTTTCAACAATATTTTCCAACGCTTTTACCTCGGCAGGGGGGGGGGGGGGGTCCAAAAGCACCATTTGTGAGGTAATAGGCAAATAAAATGGCAGAGAAGGTGGATGGGTGGTAGAAAAAATTTGCTACCGATCGATAATTCTGTTAACAAATGACGTTCGATCTACATGTATCCATGTAATGTAAAAATGCGCTTTACCATAATTATAGGCTGTTTAATGCCCGTTCATTTCATTAGACACACTTTTGTTGCTCTGACATATTTCGATGGCATTTTAATAGCTATGGTCTATCACTTACTAGATATTTATACTCGGTGGTGTGAAAAAGACATTTTCTACACAGACCGAATTAGGATATTACTTTTCACACACGTGTTAAAATGACCGGGATTTTGGTGTGGAAACATAAATTTAGATACATACCAAATTGTTTGTCGACACCTTGTCATCTAGACGGTCGACAAAACATTCAGTGAGATATCGTGCGTTGTAACTCACAACCAGACGATACAATTTTAGACTGGGTGAAAAATAAAAAGTAATGCAGACGAAAATTTCAAGTTGATAGGAATTTGAAATATCTCTGTATTTCTTGGTAGAAATGGTAAAATTGGTAAAGTTTCTGCTTTTTCCCCATTTAGTTCCCGAACCATTTTCTAGACATGTGTCAAAAAGCGGGTTTCTGTGGAAATTGGTTAAATACGATTTTGACAAAACTTACGCGTCCAAATGGATTGATATAAGCAGAGTGCTAAGTATAAGTAAGAGCCAACATAAGAAATCTTGTTTTGGATTCTAGCCGTCTAGGAAAATTTGGATATTTCAGGTTCTTTCTCGTCGAATGTCAAATTTACCTATGCGGCAAGAATCAAATACAAGATTTTGTATCACTACTACATCATGGTATTCCATTTCTTATATTACCAGCTTATCTTGACTAGAAGCTCACTAATCTTGTCTAAGGTCAGCTCCCCCCCCCCTTTTTTTTTTTATATAAAACCCCAATAACGTTTGCTACAACGTGACGTCATTGTACTGGGAAAATGACCTCTTCCAACCATATCCGTATCAGTTAAGAACATGTCTAATACGGAATTTGACTGTATTAAAGAAAGAGAGACTATGGTTTCGATTCCATACATAACACCTCTACAATCGGGTCTTATTTCTCTGGCGATCAGGTGATGAAAAAATTAAAGGGGGAGGACTCGAAAAGAAATAAAAGAGTCCTGGTCGCGCCGTTAGCTTTAAGGCTTCATATTTGGTGCGTCCTTCGATCAATAACCAATTAAAGGTAGTTATCGATGTTTTTTCATGTCACAGATTTTGATTATATTCATTACCTCACCTAAACTATTTGAACACAATATTCCGAAAAGTAGTTTTGCAAAAATCTGAGGTCGATTATCAGAATAAAGCAGGGTATTTCCCTAATAGCCTACGTAGCCTACGTAGGCTATTAATCTATTTTTAGAATAATCCGATACAGTATGATCATTCACCGTTGGAACCTTGCATTTAGTTTAAATTACATCAAACTAACGTCATCGTTACGTCATCAGGAGTTATGTTCGCTAGCCGGTCTTTAATTCTGTAAAGATCAGGCCAAAATGTCGTAAGCGTTATAACGAATATAAACACTTACTGTAGTTTTGCGCTAACCCTTTCATGTGACATGTTTCGCTAGTAAATTAATTACGTTCAGTTGACTTTTGGTCAAATGCAAATGAGGTCATTCGATGTCGACAGCTGAATTCCGTGATATCTAAAGATAGCCAGGAATTCCGCTGAACCTTTCCCAAATAACTAAAAAAGGCCACTTTAAGCCTATCAGATTACCGCGAAGACAATATCTGACTCAAATTTAAGTATCAAGCGTCCATTTTAGCGTATCTTTTGGCGATTGGCAATTTTTTCTTATCTATATTTCAGAAACATCGATACCTCTCTTTAAAGGGAAGTATCGATGTTTCTGGAATTTAGATAAAAAAAATTACCGACTGCTTATAAAACGCTCTAAAGAACATTTAAATATGAGCCAAATATTATGTTCACGGTAATCTGATAGACAGAAGGTGGCTTTTTGTGGATGTATGGGAAAGGTTCAGCGGAATTCCAAGTTATTTTTAGATGTCACGTAATTTGGTGGTCGACAACGCATGATCTCCTTTGCACATGACCCAACCGTCTCGGCGTAATAAAAAGACTTAAAATCTGTGACATGAAACTCCCTTCAACTTGTAGTGAAGGTTAATTTGTCTTGGCCATAGTAGATCTTTCGATGTATGGAATATATCGGTTACTTAGTTCGATACATGATCGCCTATAGCTTCATCCGTATCAGAGCGAATAAACTTGCAGCAAACCACTATCTATTTCGACCTAAATTCCTAGCCGATTCTGCTTAATTAATTGATTGATTTAAATATTATCTAAACGCCTGTTTAGAACAGTATCTAAGTTATATTATACATTCGATCAGAACCACAATCTACCCATCTAATCTTGACGCAAACTTATTATTCGGAAAAGTACAGAACATCATGAGGAATTTCAGTTTTGGGAGCACAGCGCATTATCGCCCTAGCGATTCCTGAGGACGAAGCTAAGTTCCTAATCGCTTTGACGCTTAAAATGGAGTTGGTTGTGGACTGCATATTTGAAAGGTTTTGGGCTATTGCGTGGAGTTGCATGACTAATGTTCCTTAAATATTGAATAACAATAGAATGATAAAACCAATTCATCGAAGGTTGGGTCTAATTATTCCCAAGACGTGGTTATTCGCTTAACGTTTCTATTTATAATTCAAAACAGAATACTTCTTCCACATTTACAGATAGCGTATCGTCGTTGTCATTCTAAAACCTCGTAACTACAGCTTGAATCAAGCAGAATAATCTGCAGAATAATCTTCTGCAGATTATGTGTGTTGTTTTTGTTCTTTAGAAAAGCGCCATTCGACAGACCGATATAATTGGAAAACTTAAATTTTTTGGTGGGGAGTGATATACAAATCTTTGTTATTTTTTGCAGAGATGGCCATTATCTATTAGTGTTCCAAACATTAGAAAGAGTTACAAAGAATCGAAATAAAAGTACTTATACGAATTATACTCCCAAATTATTATGCTTCTTAAAATCTTATCAGTAAAAAAGGAAAAAAAACCGACTCAAAAGCAGTTTCTGCAGTTGAACTTATCACAAACATTCGATCAACAAATATTCTAAACGCCTTAAATGGCTGTTCAGGCTGCTCAGTATCTGCACTTCTCACGTAAAATGGCTGGAAATGCCATGAACATGGCGGTATCGACGGTATTCTAGAGCACCGAAGATATGTCATTGCGACAATGCTGAACCGCAGCAGTAGATATAAAGAAAACCCCCGGACAAAAGTCCCGGTTTATGATACCTCGAAATGAACTTTATCGGACCATGACTCTCTCCTAATTATGATAGCCTAAGTATTCGGAGAAGATAACTAATTCGACTCCAGTAAACACAAATATTAATTTGTGGGTTTTATGTTTGCTTAATTCTCCGGGCTCTTATCAAATAACACTACATATTAGTCGGTAACGTCGGCGTTCTTAATCAATCATATTTGGTGGGGAGTTATGCATGCTCAATAGAGCTTGAGAATTTCTTTGATGACTGAAATACAAATAGACTTTTTACTTCGAAATATCGAAATTTGCTTTAACAAACTGCGGCTATAGTTTTTTGTATGTTTCAGGAATTCTAGGATTTTGCGTAGCTGCGATTTTATACTTGAGAAGTCATTATGGAAAAGGAAGAAATTGCTTGTATCAAGTAATTTCGCATAACAAACAATTTCTCCCTTTTCCACAATATTTTCTACCACATAAGATGGTTTCAAGCAATTTCCCGTTTGCCCACAATATTTTCTACCACATTAGATGATTTCATTTCGAATCGCATCCAATTCTGCAACTTTTTTCAATTTGGGCCAGTCTAATATATATATACATATTTCAATTTTAATTAGGACATGTACTGTTCGGTAATTTGATCAAGTACAGACAGTATCATTTACATTCTAAATGGTGGAATACTGGATATTTTAAACAAACCAATTCAAAATTCTGCCAACCTTGCTTCATCCTACGCTCTCTAAACCAATTCCCACATAATGCATCCTTTAAACGCCCTTCGACAAAATAGCTAAAAAACATTGTGGAAAATTAAGAAATTGCACGTATCAAGAAATTTCTTTCTGTTTTCTACCCGATTGGACAAAAAAAAAAAAAAAAAATCAAAATTTCATCTAATGAAAATTACGTCTGCAGCTTCTTTGAAATTCGACCTGTCTAAAATTTTGTCGTATGGTAATGGGTGAAGTAAAACTTATCTTAACCCATTCCCACTCAATCCCTCCTTTTTACGCCCCTCAACAAAAAAGCTTTCGAAAACATTGTGGAAAATGAAGAAATTGCTTGGATCAAGCAATTTCTTCATTATCCACAACGTTTTCTATCCATAAAGACAAAAGAAATAAAAATTCCATCAACTTGAAATTGTTGTTTGCAGCTCCTTTCGATTTGGACAGGTCTAAAATTCCACTGTGTTGGAATGGGTTAACCCCACCGTTAAAATATCTAGAACTAGCAGCAGAACTTTCTGAAAAGACAACGTTCTTATTGTAAAAAAAAGTAACCTATTGGTACTATATAGAGGGTAATCAACTGGTTATTCCAGATATGAAAAAAAATTTCACGAGAATGCGTTGTTAGGCATTGAAAAAACGAGTGCGCAGCACGAGTTTTTTTAACGCCTAACAACGCATCCGGGTGAAATATTTTTTTTATCTAGAATAACCAGTTGATTATTCTATTTATTATTTACCTTATCATTTTATTTTTTTTTTATCAAATTATCGAAACCAATCTTTTTGATAGAGAAAAGGTCTATTGAAAAAAGTGCGGGTGAATACATGATTAAAGATTTATTACAGAGAGTGAAACTGAAAATTGTTATCGTCACTCCAGTGACGATATCAAAATTTATTACACTGAGAAGTCCCAAGATTTCACAGCAAGGTATATAATAAAACGTTCATATTGTCAAAAAATTAACCTATTGGTACTTTAACCCTTGTCATGCTGTATAAACTACCTTACTGAATTGCTGTCAAATCAAAGGGCTGGAAGCACTGATAGAATTTGATGTTCAAAAATAATTATTTCTTTTAGAAATCAACTTAATTAAACAACTCTGGCAGAAAAAGTACAAGCAGGAGGTATAGACTAAGATCAGCCTGCACATAAGTGCAGTCTGATCTTAGTCTACACCTCCTGTCAAAACCGGAATATTCCGGGTTCAGCATGACAAGGGTTAAATGTCTTATCTAATAATATCAAAATTCATAATCGGTCTAGTATCTGATGGCTAGTCACCTCCTATTGTGACGGTTAATGGCCACAATGTAAATATTGCAAATAGACGAATTTACCCCCTGACAGAAAAGTCGATCACGTTTCTTTTGAAGTTTACGTGAAGTATATGAAAATCTCTTCGATTCGGATCAAACACTTGCTTTTCAGCTAGCGAAGCGTCATCTTTGATAGCTTAAGTTAACAGACAAATTTTGAGATCTTTTCAGAGTTCAACGATTGCAGACTGCCACCGGAAGGCTTAACCACTAAATTCATTGAATGCCTACGCCATAAAAAGTAGCTATTTTTTTCAGGAATATTGCAAACTCTGCCGACGCTTGTCATGGCCACATAAATTAACTTTATACAAATGGTAGACAACTCCTTCAAAAGCATGCTATTCAATTCCTAGTCATTCACGCTTTTGACGCATCTCAAGAAAATAACTTTGGAAAACATTGTGGACAATGAAGAAATTGCTTGTGACAAGCAATTTCTTTATTGTCCACGCTGCTTTCTAACCTACAAGGCAAAGGTTTCTAAATTCCACTAAACATGATAACTTTTTACAAAGAAAATTACTCAACAAAATCACGCTTTGCTAGCTTACAGTACTTTCAGTACTTTGATTTTTCATCGCTACACATGACTTATCAACTAAAACAATGAGCGATATACCGTTATTGGTTGTTTAGAAAATGGTTTAAAATTTGATTTATACCTTTTCCTGTATGTAAAAACAGTTTACTTTTCAAAGATACAATATATATGCACTTAAAGCCGAAATGTACTTAGCCATCACGTTTTACCCTTTTTTTTTATCAAAGCTCATCACGGCTTTAGAAAGGATCTAAAACTTTCAGAATTCTACTGCTTGTAATGATAAACCGTCACTCATTTTTCTTGTCGTTGGCGTTTTGCTATCATTCTTTCTAAGGCTATTTTTGGAGTTGTTCTTCATTATTAGCCAGTGACGGTTAAGCATCACAATAAAAAGAAACTTGTGACGGGTATATTAGACAATATACAGATCAGTTTGGTAAACATTTTGCTTTTTTTTTTCTTTTGTCCCCGAACATCTAAATTGCTTTTTTTTCTTTTGTCCCCGAACATCTAAATTTATCGCAAACTAATGCTTGTTATTCAAACATTCTGCCTTGTCGAAGTCCAGTGGGCGTGGCAATATACAATCGCGGCTTTCAATCAACGAGTCAATTGGCCGATCAAATAATTTATTTGATCCGGAAGTTAATATTGAACTCAGACATTGGCCGACATGTGTGTGAAGCATTTTTGTTGGTTTTGTGACTTAAACCAAAGCTTATTCAAACTGTAGTTTCACCATTTAGGTAGAACACCAACCATTTTTAAAATACTTCTGTTACATAATACTGGTCATGAATTTTACAAAAATACGCCGATTTATATCGAAGCGGAGCTTCCTGTCAATGCCTTTTTTAAGTAGAACTGCCATTTTCAAGGATTTTGAGGGGGCAGCATCAACATCGCAGGTGAAGGTCAAATATTTTAATTTAGCTTGGTACGAGCATAACACCTACATTTATGGTTGGATTTCAAATCTATTTGGGAAACATGTGAAGTGTATGAAAACCCCTTCGATTCGGATCAAACACTTTCTTTTTAGCTAGCAAAGCGTCAGCTTTGATAGCTTAAGTTAACAGACAAATTTTGAGATCTTTTCAGAGTTCAAAGAGTGCAAACTGCCACCGGAGGCTTAACTACTAAATTCATTGAATGCCTACGCAATAAAAAGTAGTTTTTTTTTCAGGAATATTGCAACCTCTTGCTCGCTAGCAACGCCTACTGACTCCTACTGAGTCCCAAGTTTGACTTGGATATTGAATGTTACGTTACCTGTAACCGCGCAGAATCACCTTCGCCAACCATTTTATCTTTTCTAAAATAATTTAACCTTTAGTTTCGTCTATCAAAAATGGGCGTTCTGATTGGTCGAAAACAATTATTCATAACTCCATGAACAAAATTTTGAGCACGCAGCAATTTTGTATACTTCCGCACAAAACAGTCCCATACAAAAAGGTATCAAAATTTGTAATGGCTTTTTTCGCCCGATACTATTAATTTATACGAAATGAAGAGAATATTTTTTGTTTTCATGGAGGTATGAACCGAAAAACCTAAGCACACAATGTATGAATCCGCTTTGCGTATTCATATAGTGTGATGAGGTTTTTCGGTTCATACCTCCACGAAAACAAAAGATATTCTCTTCTTCTCTTAAATGGTTGGCGTAGATCGTTTGGCGCAGATGGCGATCCGTAAATGTTAGGATACTTTCTGTCAATCATAATTAGTTTTTGTGTTATTTGAAGCTTCTTTCGCATATCTTTAAGGTCAATGTCACACACAAGGGAAGATAATATAATATAGCTTGTCTAGGTTCATTCCTCCATGAACACAAAAAATATTCTCATCATGTCTTATACTTTAATGCCATCAAGCCAAACAAAGCTTATAGTTTACTAGTTTTGAGTACAAATTTGATAGGCCTATTTTGTGTCCAAGCATACAAAAAAAAATAAAATAGTTGCATGCACAAAAATATCAGACAATCTGAACGCTTGAAGCTTGATAGACGGAATTCAAATCAAACTATGAAGATATAAAATTAATTCTTCAGCCAATCAGAACGCAAAAATTCTGAAAAACGAAACTAAAACTAAATAATTTCTGTAATGCAACAACTTTTTCCCATCACTTTCACTGGAAACCAAAACTTGGCAGAAGTGGTTCATCTTTAACAGCCTTTGTCAGCGATCATTCATGCCACCTCAAGTATTCCAGTTTACTAGATAGGTTCGCATCTTTGCGATGAAAACTCGGGGACGCTAGGTTATTGTTTACTCCTGTCATTGTATTCTTCTAATACATTTTGATAAATGAGCTAGTCTGTCGAAATATGGACCTCACACAATCCATTTAGAAAATTACTTGTGCATGGGAACAATTTTAAAGCTTCCTTTTGTTTCCGTTCCGCGTTTCTATTCATGTTCTGTGTAACCAAGGAAATGTTGGGTTTTTTTCACATTGAATCATTTTAGTAATTAATAATGCAAATGGGGTTCAGATTTGTGATCATTCGTCTAAAGTGACATTATTAAAAAAGAAATACAATATTTTGCAACTTTTGAAATTAATATCTGAAAGAAAACGATGATCTAATTCATAAGCATATCTTTTCGAAGGATATTACATAGAAAAATGAAACATGTTCGGAATCATAGAACTTGGTTTGTTTTAAATGGATATATCATGTTGATAAAATATCAATAGAACCAGCGGTTTTATGCTTGTAATGAAAAACAAAGCAAACATTCAATTTGTCTCTTGAATGTTGATACATTGCATTTGCTCAAGTAACCAATCGTTGTAAATACTTTGTTTTTCTTTCTTAGTCAATGTGTATATCTCGAGGAAATGTTTCAAAAATAAGAAATAAAAACTTAAGGAAATTTCAGCAACAGATAAAAAATAACTTTAGTACCATCCGTTGAAAGATTTAGCCTCACCCGTTACTATTCAAACCCTAGTTTTTACGTCTATGAGTGCATGAGAAAACATTGTGGAAAAAGACGAAATTGCTTGTAACAAGTGTAATGTTCTCTACCCTATACTGAACGATCACTCTTTAATTAAAATCGACTTTGAATTGTCGTCTGCAAATACCTTTGCATTTGGACAGGTCTAAAATTCGCAAATCAGGGAGAGGTTTAAAATCAAAGTACTGAAAGTACTGTAAGCTAGCAAAGCATTGTTTTGCTTGTAACAAGTGTAATGCTCTCTACCCTACTGAACGATTACTCTTCAAATAAATCGACTTTGAATTGTCGTCTGCAAATACCTTTGCATTTGGACAGGTCTAAAATTCGCAAATCAGGGAGAGGTTTAAAATCAAAGTACTGAAAGTACTGTAAGCTAGCAAAGCATTGTTTTGCTTGTAACAAGTGTAATGCTCTCTACCCTACTGAACGATTACTCTTCAAATAAATCGACTTTGAATTGTCGTCTGCAAATACCTTTGCATTTGGACAGGTCTAAAATTCGCAAATGAAGGAGAGGTTTAAAATCAAAGTACTGAAAGTACTGTAAGCTAGCAAAGCATTGTTTTGCTAACTTATCTTCTCTGTCAAAGGTTATAATGATAATTAATAGAGGTTAAAGTAACCCATAACAACATGAAAAAATCTTAGACTAGTTCAAATTGAAAAAAAAAGTTGCAGGGGACAGTTTTGAGTTGGTGGAATTTAGAAAATATTTCCCTTATAGGATAGAAAACATTGTGGACAATGAATTGCTTGTCACAAGCAATTTTTTCATTGTCCACAATGTTTTCCAAAACTTTTTTCTTGGAATGCTTAAAAACGGAATTGAGTGGTAATGGATTAAATAGAATGCTTTTGAAAGAATTCTCGTCATCTTTAGTAGAGTTTGTAATACGCCTGAAATACAAATGAACTTCTTTTTATGGCGTACGCATTCAATGGATTTAGTGGTTAAGCCTCCAGTAGCAGTACTCCGAGAAGACCTCAAAATTTTGTCTGTTAACTTGACACCGATTTCTTGCTATCCTTTAAAAAAAAGTAAACCTTAGAATCAGGGTTATAAACATTTAATCATGTCTGCAGGTTTTGGAAGGGAGATTAAATGGAATGAAATATGTATTAACCTACCAGTCACTTGTCAATTGACAGTCACTCTGTCTGATTGATACAGACAGTCTACCATTTAACCTCCGAAATCAAACCCACACAGTATAGGAAAACATGTATTCGTTCCTTCTTACTGAACCGACGTACAATTCTTTGAAGCAGTGAACGGGTAAATATATATAAAATTACCCTATGTGTTTGTTTTAAGGATCGTCAGTGTTCAAATAATTTTACCTTTTGTCGATATTCTATGGTCATTTCTGCATTAAACGAGTTGACCCGGCTTCATTATTTCATTATTAGAAAAGCAACCGTTCATAGCCTATTTTGGACTTATGGTATATTTACCCATTACCAGACGACATATTTCTATAAACTGGTTCAAATTCAAAATGAGATGCAAACGATAAAATTAAAGTTTACGAAATTGTATCTTACGAAAACTTTCTGGGGAGAAATTTCTTTATTTACACAATGTTTTTTTTTTTTTCAAATGGTTTTTCTTCAAGGTCGTAAAGAAGCGTCATTGTGCTGGAATGATTTAACTAGATGTTTTATAAAATCAAAGATGAAGAATGGTAAGCCTACAATAGTGAATATGGTTAATCTCAACTCAAACTCATTGATCGCAATGCTTGCAGGTGTCGATAATAGATTCAGACCTTAATGGGTCTAAATGGGTCTAAATGGGTATTATGATAGATAGATAGATAGATAGATAGATAGATAGATAGATAGATAGATAGATAGATAGATAGATAGATAGATAGATAGATAGATAGATAGATAGATAGATAGATAGATAGATAGATAGATAGATAGATAGATAGATAGATAGATAGATAGATAGATAGATAGATAGATAGATAGATAGATAGATAGATAGATAGATAGATAGATAGATAGATAGATAGATAGATAGATAGATAGATAGATAGATAGATAGATAGATAGATAGATAGATAGATAGATAGATAGATAGATAGATAGATAGATAGATAGATAGATAGATAGATAGATAGATAGATAGATAGATAGATAGATAGATAGATAGATAGATAGATAGATAGATAGATAGATAGATAGATAGATAGATAGATAGATAGATAGATAGATAGATAGATAGATAGATAGATAGATAGATAGATAGATAGATAGATAGATAGATAGATAGATAGATAGATAGATAGATAGATAGATAGATAGATAGATAGATAGATAGATAGATAGATAGATAGATAGATAGATAGATTCTTTATTGACACAAACTTATACAAAGTTTCTGGTCATTTTACAAATAATACATTGAACAAAGAATAACATGTGAAAGGTTAGCAATATCATTTGAAAATTTCTCGAGCAATAGACCTGGTTTTGAATTCCCTGGTTATATTTGCGTAGAAAAATAAGAAGGCAAAAGAATAAAATGTTGTTTACCAGCATTTTATGCTTTCTCCTAAATATTCGCCACTGTAATGGTAACACATGATTTTGTCATCTGCACTAGCTTTCAAAATGAGATTGACCTGATAATTTGACGTAAGGGAAACGGTTTACAAAGTTAATTTGTAATCAAAAAGTAAACAAAAGCGGAAATGTTGTTAACTTGTCAGAGGAAGAACATGATCAATATATGAAAATTTAAGAGTTGTTTAACAGCAAAGAATTGCGTAAGATGAATGACTCGTAAATGAATTTACTAGCTTTTCTAATAGTACGTTTATCATTTGAACCCATAAGTGAAATGAATTTGAAAACATTAGGTCTAACATGGAAAGACTTTGAAATACATTTCTTTCTAATGTCATCGTAAACAGGACAAACTAGCATAAAGTGGTATTCGTCTTCTATATCCATAGAATTGCACATGAGACAGTGTCTAAGCGAACGGTCAGATGTATCAGCATTGTATCGGCCAGATTCAATTCTTAATTTGTGGGAACTAAGTCTTAATTTCGTAAACGCATTTCTAAACTTCTTTGGCAAGTTATCTAAATACTGTTCAAATTCAAAATTTGCCTTATATTCCTTGTATAATGTCAATGATCTGCAGATTTGAATGCTATTAGTCCAATTTTGTTTAAAAACATCTAAAAGTCTAGTTTTAAATTCTACATGGAAAGACTTTAAATTTACGTTAGAAGAATTTTTCCATACATATGCAAAAACCATGGGAGTCTAAAAGATATTTGACCTGACTGCACCAGTTAGTGTTGTTGTTTAAAGAGTCCGAGCGTAATGTAATATATATCGTTTTTAACAATATGCTTTCACTACTTTGAATTTTACACCAATATTTAATTATTTTTACATAGCGATGAATATAAAGTGGATAGCGCCCCAACTTCCCATAAACTGCCATGCTCGATGTTGATTTTTTCACATTAAGTAGTTGTTTACCTGAGGTGCAGACATTCAACCCTTTTGTTTTTACTAAACCCATTTAATTCACAACCAAAGTTTAGAATAGATCCTACGAATGCATCAAAAAGTTGCATGGTGGACAACTGGTACACCACAAGTTTTCGAATGGTTGCCATGGTGAACTGTTCTGCCTGAGGTCGGGGTTAATCACAACTTGTGCACAAAGCAAAAGGTCAATCAAACCTGGGAATTTCAACAGTGGACCGATTCACCGTGACACAGTTGAATATTTTAGTGCTAATGGTAACACTCTCTTGGTATAAAATTGAAGGCCATGTAATGAACATTCTGTAAGCAGGACTAGATTCTATGTTCCAATGGAATTTGATAAGGATGCTGTGCATTTCTTTCTCCATCTTTGATTAGTTCAAATTCGTCAGAAGTGTAACCACATATTAGACATAACATAAGTGTTGATTAATTATTAATTTGGCTATGGAGTCATCCTACAAGTTATAAAGATAACGATATTTTTTTTGTTACAACCGTAAACGTAAAGCCTCCTGTATATTAGCTTGCACAGGGTGACGTCCACTATATATCATTTAACATGAATAGGTACGAAGTGGGCGTCACCCTTGGCTTGCGCATATGCGGCTCCTGTAGGAGAGGCGAGAAATGGCGACGTCATTTAAATTGTATACAGAGAATGATAGGGTAGTGTCTATAATTATCAATGCTATCCGGTCGAGGTTCGGATAATTTATCATGACGGGGCTTTTACCGACTGCTACCCGACTTTACAGCTTGGTAGATTGGGACTGGCTATTAAGTGTGTTGTCCATGAACACAACCCGGTGACGCTGGGACTCGAACCCGTGACCTTCAGATCACGAGTCAAGCACCTTTACAACTTGGCCATGACTCGGCCAATCGCAGATTAAAAATGAAAACTTCGAATTGTAATTATCTGTATAGGTTTCTAGACTTGTTAAGTCATGTTTCTCTAAACAAAGACACTGAAAGGGGCTGCTTTTATTGCACAACAATAAACTTGAAAATGTGAATCATCAACTTCTAGATGACGCGTCGCTTCAAATGACACGTTGCCTGATGTCGGCATTGACGGTTTAGGTCGATTCTGGTAAAGGACCGTCATGTTAACATAACGCTTAACATCAATAATGAAGAACGAATTGAATTAATGACTGAAACAATCTGACTTACCTTCCTAGATAAGGAAATGCCTAGCCCTCTTCAATATTTTTATATTTTTTTGCCTTATTCTTCGTGATCGATCACCACTCCTGACGCTCTGATATTTCATCGACAAAAAAACAACAACTTTTTTTTCAACTTCATTAAAATTTCGAACGGAAACACGACCAACATCGTGTCCCTCAAACCCTATAAGCCTTTAGAAATGCAACAAATGAATCTTTGCGATTAAACTGGTGTGAAGAAGAAATTCGATGCAAAAGTATGCACAATCTAACAAGTACATGTACAGAATACTAACAAAGTAAATCTATGCAAAAAAATGATGTCAAGTGTGGTGTAATCTGTTTACTAAGTGTCTGTGCCTATCAATAGAGGACTATATAAAAGATGGTAACATTATTAAAAATCCTTATTTGTCAATGAATCCCTATGATGTGGGTACTCCTTTGAATCGTCTCGTCGAGACGATTCAAATGAGTACCCACACCATAGGGTTTATGGCAGTATCGGTGAAATATCTAAAACTAAAATACGGATAACGCACTCTATCTGTAGTCCTGTTTATCAAGTTGATTTTTAATCAAATTGATTACACTAGCCCCGGTAATATTTTTTTCTATTATTTCATTCATACTGTTTTCCATTTAAAAATGCAGTACTAGATAAGATAATGAATACGTAAATTAGGTCCTTCCTGATATAATTTAATGTTATCAGGCAGGTGATATCAGGTCAATGCTAGCTTCATTACACATTTAATCATATTCTCATATTTAAACAATGACTATAATTTACAAGCGAACTTATCTAATGGAGATTGTCCACTCCATAACGTAGCATAACATAACATTTTTCCGACATAAAGCTCAAATAGGCTCATAGACACAACACAAAACAATACAAAAGACAAGGAAATGGCATTAATGTGAAAGTGCAAGATCGTACAGGCAGGACTTTTTTGCTTGTTTGATATCGGAGGAATTCAGTTGTTGAATTTTGTTGTCAAACAAATGTATGATAAATTTTGATAAATGAGGAATTCTGACTTGATACGAACCCGTCACATCGAATTTAAGAAATAGTTTTACAAGGCAACATTTTTGTGTTGTAGCCGATTGCTGGACTACCAAATTTTAGACTGGTCAAAATTGAAAGAAATTAGATGGTATTTTCGGTGCATTTAAAGAAGGTTCAGGCGCAAAATATGACAGAATACATTGTCAGAAAAGAGAAATTGCTTGTCTCAAGCAATTTCTCATTTCTGACAAATCTTTCGTGGAAAAAAATCTTTAGGGCGCATGAATCAGGGATTCTGTAGAAATCGTTTGAGCAAACATCGTTGTTACTAATGATTGAACTTTTTTGTTTATAGATAATATTGAGCCAAGTAAAGAGTCCGTTGAAATATTAAATTGAATACTCTTATCTGTCTATTTTTATTTAGAATGCGATCCGTTGAATGAGAGTTTGAAATAGAATGCTTTCGTTCTTGATAAGTGAAAAAATATCTAGCAAATCGTGAAGCATTGGTTCAATAGTTTATGACATAATGCACCACCTTCCCTTAGATATATTTTATGTTATGTTTTTTCTATAACGTGAATATATTCTGTAAATCTATATTAGTGATAAAAAGTTTTTATAAATCGCCAAAGCTTGGTTGAAACAACAAATGTACATCAGAAATGTCAAAACCTTGACGCTTCATCAAGCACTTATTCTGTATATACTTAACTAGAAGCTTATCTCAAGACGAAGAGCTTCTATTGACCCATTACAAGACGACAGAATTGTAGACTTGTCCAAAAAGACATTGCATACGACACTGTTCAGTTGTCGATTTTTTTTAAAAAAAAACTTTGTCTTTTTGGGGTAGAAAACATTGTGGATAATGAAGAAATTGCTTGTGACAAGCTTCTTCTTCTTTCTATTTTTAAAGGTCGTAAAAGGGCAGGAATGAACAAAGGTCGGTGTACAATAACTATAAAGTCTAGCCTGTGTGAGGCAACCATCTTATAGATTTATCCAAAGTGGCTCTTTAACACAGGTGGCTGTCATTTCAAGTTTCGTGTATTAAAAGGATCATTTTGTCTTTGAAGGTAAATAATCCCTCTGACACATAAATTTTGAAGGTTAAAGTCAAATTGAGCCATGACAGGCTAAACTGAAATTTTAACCTATTTTAACCACAGCCTCGTTTCTTACACCACGCTAGTTAAAATCTTTTGAAAAAAAAACATTATGGAAAATAAAGAAATTACTAAGGAATTGTTTCATTGTCCAAAATGTTTTTTCATCATAAAAGTCCAAGACGTTTAAACTTCTACAAACTTAGAATGTTCCTCTTTTTTTTGTCAATTAAGACCTGTTTAAAATTGTGTTGTCTGGTGATCGGTTAAATGACAACATGTGATGGACACCTGCCGATATACAAGGAGTTACTTTCTTTGAGCTCTGGGTAGTTTTTGTCTGTCCCTAGATCTATCGACACTAGTCTTTCAGAAAGCGGATTATCAGTTTCAGACAGAATGCCATTTTGGAAAATCGGAAATATTCGACTAAATTCTTACCTTTTGATTTGCTGTCTTTCAGACAGCGGATTATCAGTTTAACACAGAATGCCATTTTGGAAAATCGGAAATATTCGACTAAATTCTTATCTTTTGATTTGCTGTCTTTCAGAAAGCGGATTATCAGTTTAAGACAGAACGCCATTTTGGAACATCGGAATTATTCGACTAAATTCTTACCTTTTGATTTGCTGTCTTTCAGACAGCGGATTATCAGTTTAAGACAGAATGCCATTTTGGAACATCGGAAATATTCGACTAAATTCTTACCTTTTGATTTGCTGTCTTTCAGACAGCGGATTAACAGTTTAAGACAGAACGCCATTTTGGAACATCGGAATTAATCGACTAAATTCTTATCTTTTGATTGGCTAACGGAAGATAGTAAAATAACGTAGCAAATACGTCATTGTAGTAATCATAGTGAAAATTAAATTTTACGACTCGCTCAAGGAATCCCGACGGTGTGCAGATTACTTAAAAGCGAATTACGGCTATTCTAACTTAAAACGGCCTCTGAAAAGATTTTCACGAAGATTTGATAAAGGAAAATTATTTCCTAGTTACTAATGTTATTTTCAGAATAATTATTCTTTCTTCGCGTTAAATCTAAGAAATTCAATATAAATTTTATTCAATATGATATATTCCCGATGTCCTACTTTGAAGCATCGGCTTTTATCTGGTGAGGTCGTTATTCTTCGGGTGATGTCGATAACTATTGCATTGATAGCGAAAGCCAATTACGTAATTGATACATCATGGAAACCACAAATAAGGCCATTTCTGTGCAATCGACAGATAACATATATAATGACCCGATGAATTCCGGTTCCATGCTAGTTATACGTCATTGACTTTTTTTTGCGTCTTGTAACGCGAAATAGTTTTGCTTCTTTTCTTTCGTTATGAACAGTCAGTCTCATCATGAAATAAGCCAAATCACCTTCTTTTAGATATCTGAAAGCATTGTAGTTAGAAATTTGAAAATTGAGAGCTAACTTTTTTCTTTCATAATCTATGCATGAACCGGTTTTAGTTCCGGTCCATACATATAAACTATCTATAGAAAGACATATTAGCTCAACTGGAGAGGACTAGACTTTAAAACTCAAGATCACGGGTTCGAGCCCTTGGCTGACCAAGCTAACAAAACTAATTGTCTTTCGGATGAGACGTTAAACCGAGAACCCGTGTGACGATGCTATCCATCGAGCACGCTAAAGAACCAGGTGGGGCTCTTAGCAGTTTCATCTGTAACCTTGCACTTTCCCCCGTAACGACGGTCTTCTGGGGACGTATGTGGGTATGTGATACGGAAAACCGGAACTCCTCGTTCTTTTCTACGAATAAAATCTCGGATGTATATCGCTGTCCTACTTTAGAATCTTCACGTGACAAACTTCCAAAATGGCGCTATCCGCTAAAAATAAATGTGGTAAAATGTATTCTGTAATAACTCTGTTTAGTTTTCAAGGGAAGCTTGGTATCGGAGCAAAACTTAAAAAACAACAATTAACAAAATTAACGCTTTTAAGCGATTTTGAAACTTCCGAACAATTCGGTTTTGCCGATATTATGTTCTACGTATACCTACACTGTTTCCGGCTAACAAGATGCATCGTTTTGTTACATAATGCACCGCCTTATATACGTCCGAGGTATGTTCCGACGTTTACGGGAAAGGCCGAGCGTGTTCCGATTAGCAACGATAAACGAACGATGAATTTATATGACGTTAAACACAGATGAAGAAAAATGATCTAGGTAAGCATTCCTAACGGACGTATTCTTTCCATAATGCGCCTCTTCTTTTAGGATTAATATTTGATTTTTCTAACGAAGCCATTTCCTCGCTATTTCTGTCAGTAGAAACGGACGCCCGGATATTCGTTTTCTTGGCGTCTCTCTCTCTCTCTCTCTCTCTCTCTCTCTCTCTCTCTCTCTCTCTCTCTCTCTCTCTCTCTCTCTCTCTCTCTCTCTCTCTCTCTCTCTCTCTCTCTCTCTCATTTTGAATGATTAATAAAGGCCGAACGCGTAATACAAGTGACTGTAACGATATCATTAGTAATAAGATTCTTTGTTCGCCAAAGACTGACGGGATGTTTCGGAACTATCGACTACCAAATCACAGAATGCTTTATATTGCCAACATAATAATAATTGTGAAATTTATTTTCGTTTTCTGGGAGGCTAAGTTTTTCATTGTGAGATTATAACCTTTTCATAAGATATTGATAGTGGATTCTATACACAAATTCAACAAATATTTTAGGATACCTCTTGTGAGGAAATTTTGTACTTACGAGAGCCGTGGAGCCACTTAACCCATTACCAGATGACATAATTCTTGACTAGTCCAAACTGCAAGGAGTTGCAGACGACATTTAAAAGTTTGGGAGATCTAAATTTTGTCAACTTTCTGAATTGATAACATTGTGTAAAATGAAGAGATTGCTTGGTTTAAGCAATTTCTTCATTTCCCACAAATTTCTCCCAATTATCTTTCTAGGAAGTGTCAAAAAGCGTCATTGTGTTGGAATGAGTTAACATATAGTTGATTTGGGTTACTCTATTCCGTACAAAATTTGTTGGTAATCTTGTACTAAAAAACAAAAAATATACATCTTTACGTATATCCTAAATAGAAATTGGGTTTTTTTGTTGTTGTTTTGTTTTGTTTATGGTTTACGTATTTCATAACAATTTTATCTAGTAATCAGTTTGAGTTGTGTTTGTTTCATTATAATATTGAGAAAGAATAACATGAATCAGATATCGTTCTTATAACTATATAACAGACATAAATACATTTAACGAATTACCAGGCGGCACACTAGACAAGCTCGGAATAATAGACTACAATTTCAAGTTGATGATATTAAGAAACTATTCTTCAACTATGAAGGATACAACGAAATTACCTTTCAACAGCAATTTTTTCGTTTCCCCAGTTTTTTCTTGGGTATAGGGGCATATAATAGTGATTGTGTGGGAATAGGTTTTACTAATCTTTATACAGTGTTAATCGAGGTTCATTTTGAGCGATTTCTGAAAAAAAAGTTAATTACTTTTCACCCGCGTCATAGCGCAGTCGGTAGCGCATCAGACTCCCAATCTTTAATCATGGGATGTCACGGGTTCGATTCCCGGCGGCGGGACATATCCTTTCCGACATTTTGCTCTCACAAATGGGTGGATAATCGTAAACCTAAGTGGGATAGCAGCTGGATGCTAGGAAAGGATGTAGTGGTAGTACTGGTGTGAGAAATACCTAGAATCTATTGTTAGGTGCTCCGGCCGCCGCGATATGACTGAAATATTGTTAAAAATGGCGTTAAACCCCAAAATCAAACAAACAAACAAAACTACTTTTCAGCAAGGTTTTCAATGCATTATAGAAATTACAACACGATATATAAAAAATGTTTTTATTGAAAAACTATCTCTCTATCAGAAATTCCATTACACTGGGAGTCGATTTGTTTCTCATTTATTGGTCTCTCTGTTCGTAGATTTATTTCTTGCTCGATCGGGAGACACGTGGATTCACTATCCTAGACATGACGAAACTAATTTGACAGACGTTTTTGACATATGGCAAATATTTACTTTATCGTAAATCCTAACCTCTTTGATACCAAAATAGTTTTACACGTCAAGATTTGTAATAAAATATTCATGATGTTCTTCATATTTTCTTCTTAAATAGAAATTATCCCAATGCACCTTAAACAGAAAGAATTAAGAACACTTTTCTTCTTTGCATGGATAATTCTATGCGCCGTAAAGGCTGTGAAAAATCATAAAATTATCATATCGATTGACCCATTACCAGACGGCAAAATTTTAAAGAAGTTGCAGACAACAAATTTGATTTGATAAAAAACAATAATTGTCTTTTTGGGTTTAGAAAATATTGTGGACAATGACGGAATTGCTTGTTACAAGCAATTTCTTCATTGTCCACAATGTTTTTAAAGCATTTTTCTTTGGGAGCGCCAAAAAGCGTGATTGTATGTAAATGGGTTAAGACATTTATATATATAGTAGGTGTTGAAATTTAAAAATGAGTTGAAGTTTGTGAGACAATTATCTAGATTTTTTCTTTATGTATAATTTATTTATATACCAGAGTATTTGATATTATTTGTCAAATGTCTTATTGTATACGTTAGTGTGCGATTACCGCACATGAAACTGTAAAAAGATAAATGGCTCTCTTTTGGTCAAGTTGCCTACCAACGTGCATTTATATAACTTTTTTTAGTTGCCAAATCGAAGAGAAAGAAACGTTTAGTTTTCAAAATACACTAGACGTTTATGCAAATACCCAGGATGAAACTAATATACGTTATTCTTCTTATTTTTCGTTTACTTACTATTTGCATGAAAATACGATCTTTAATTGAAAATCTATGATCACGGAGAATAGATCATCAAAAATGTCCATATTGTGAACTGAAGTAGAAATTACAAATTACATCATTGGATATAAAATATGGTTGAACTGTTATTTTTGTAATTTGTTTCATAGCGTGATTCAAGGTCTTAAAGTGGAAATAACAATTGAACTGATAGTATCAATTAATGTAGAACATCGAATTCCAGCCTTTCTTGAATCCCAAGACGTTTCAATTCGTGAAACTTAATTATTTCGTTAAGATAAAGTTTCTGTCTTGGCGGTGCCGAAATCCATAAGCCCAAGTTATTGATTAACCCCACACAACCCCGCTTTTTACAACCCTCAAGGAAACGGTTCAGGAAATCAATTTTGAAAATGAGGGAATTGTTTGTCAAGAGCAATTTATTCGTTAACCACATTGATTTCTACCTTCAAGACAGTGATAATTAGAATATTAAGCTTTTGAAAAGATCTGAAAAGATGCAGCTTCTCTCAATTTGCACCGATCTAAAATTTTGTCGTCTTTGGTAGGGTTCAACCTTATCATGCATTGAACTCTTGTTTATTGCCAACTGTATTTTACAAAACTGAGTAGGGTTATGACGATTTGCAATTTACCCAGGTACAAGGACAGCGTGTATCAATTAGATCCTCACTGTAAATTAGAAAAATCGATTGACAAATCGAACCATTCATTTAAACGGGAAGTTAAATGATGACCTCCGTCATCCGTGTCTGAGATTTCGTGTATAGACGGCTTAATATTGTAACTACAGCTTGTTTAAGTGCACGTGCACATTTTCTCATGACGCGCTCAAAATGTTTATATGTATTTACTTTTAATTTAGAGAACAGCACAGATAATTCGATATAATGAAATATAACTAAATTTGATTAGAATGACTTTAATTTCTTTTTTCATGATTAGTTTGAAGACATTTGCATTGAAATTACATACAATGATCAATTAAGTGTCTATTTTCAAAAATGAACAGAGCTGAATTGCTTGAAGGTACGAGCATACCCACCCATGTCAGTATACAACTAAAAACATCGCGAAAAAAACACTTGACCAATCGCGGATATCAATTAAGGAATAAACTGACAAAACAGATAATTCATTCAGCTTTTCAACTACGACATGAGCCGCCATTTTGTTAACCCTAATTGTTTGTTTGGCAACTTAAACGTCGTAACTATAGCTTATTCAAGCTGCAGTTACTACGTTTAAGTCACCAACCAACCATTTTACTTTTTTGTTACAAGCCAATGGCCATATTTTTTTCAAAATAACGCCGTTAAAAATCGAAGCGGAACTTCCTTTCGAAGTTAAATCGGCGGAGCCTAGGAAGTCAGTGGGTTTGACCAGCGATTGGTCAATTAGAACGATTTTTGATTGGAATAAGTGGAATTTGAACGGAATTAGCGTTTCAAATGAAATGAAAAATATGATATTACCTAACATTAGATAAATTTGTTTATCAATCTATAAGCCGACTCTCGCTTCGTCAGATGTAAAACTGATTTATCACCGAGTAAACCGAGTAATTGTCCGTATGTCCGTAAAACTGTGTACAAAAAGGTCTATTTAGATTAGGGACACATTTCGTGTTGTGTATTTAGCCTCACGTGCGTATTTAAATGAATAAGGCATAACTGTAATTGAAGGTCAAATATCACAAGAATCAAATTTTGACCATGCTGAATTTACAGATGATTACCATCAAAATTCCGTTAAACAGTTTTTAAATCTAAATTACCTAAATAATGTAAATCAAGCTGATCGCCACACTTGAAAGACCCATCTGCTTGGATTTGAACCGTGGCCTCTAACTTGTGGATTGAGTGTTCGCCCATGAACTTCATGGAACGATGATCTCAAATTTGATCCCACAGCTGCGATACTCTCATAAATACACATATACTTTAGACAACATAATTTAAATTATTCCTGAAGTATATTCAATATTTAAACAAACATAAAATGATTACCTATCAGTTTAGCTATACATCCATAACCAGTGAAACGTCCAGGCGTTCTCCATTCCCGAAACTGTAGACATATCTCGTGGAATACATGACGTCACAATCTTTTAAAAAGAGGCGCCGTAGGGGATAGGTATTTTGGTTGAAGTTTGAATCTATGAAATTCCTACGTTGCAAATGCGAGGAAAATTTAGTTCTAAACTATGTAGTATAATACGGTTTCTTGCCGAAGTATATTACGATTTATTCCCGGCTGGAGAAAACGATGTTACATGAGTCGTAGAGGTGACATCGTTTTCTCCAGCCGGGAATAAATCGTCATATACACCATCAAGAAAGCGGATAACTAATAGAAAACACGTACGTGAATATGACCCTTTAAATATAAAGAAACCATAAAGAAGTATCTATTCTGGTCGTATCTCGCTGGTCTCGGTCTAAACGTTTCAATTTCGGAATTTTTCTAATGGTAAAGTTAAAAGGTCGCCGTATAACGGTAATTTTAATGGATCGCCGTTGTTAGTAAAGATCTGTTGACCAATCAAATAAGACTATCAAACCGAAAATACCGCTGAAAGTTGACAATCGTCCTGTATGTCAAACATTTTCGTTAGTTTGACGACTCAAAATTCTCTCTATGTCCCTTTACAAGGCTATGGTCTCCCAGTTTGTTTTTATCTCACCGTCGTTTGATATCCCAGTCGAACTGCAAAATCAGAAGGCACTGAGTATGGTCAGCGATAAATAATATGCTGATTTGAGGCGTGAATGTCCAATTCACACCTCACAGCACGGAGCTTACTTATAAAGTAATTTTAGACTTCCGAACCATGACCAGATTGCCACGAAGACGATATCTGGCTCTTACTTAAGTACTGAATGATCGTTTGAAGATATTTCGGGGCATTTGGATTTTTCTTATTTAAGATTCAGAAACATCGACATCTCCCTTTACCAAACAACAATTTCTACTTTTCCCGGAAAAAATTCAAGTTCTATCCGATACCCCTGATGGCGTGCAGAAATATCCTCACAGACCTCTATATTAGGGATTAAACAGTCTGTTTATTGCATCTTTGAACGCCATTTGATCGATAGGGTTTTCTTGAAGACCTCCTAGGTTTCCATTATTACATTAGTGGTTTACTTCAGTTTTATAATCGAATGAAATAACAATGTCTGCACACAATGGCCTTGTTGGTAGATTATCAATCTATTGTGCTATCATTCTGCAGTTGATGTGTACATGTCGCAGGAGAAAAATGAGATGAAAATGAGACAACATACCAATTCTCGGAATATAGAGAACTTTCTATAGTTTAAACCATTACTTAATGATTGTCGAGTTTGAAAGGAGTTGCAGACAAAATTTTTAAGTTTATGAAATTCTAGTTTTTTTTCAACGTGACTGGTAGAAAATATTGTGTAAAATAAAGAAATTGATTGCAACAAGCAATTTCTTCATTTTACATAGGGTTTCCTAATTTTATTTTTTTTTTTATTTTTTTTATTTTTTTTTTTTTTAGGGGGCGTCAAAAAACGTCATTGTGTTTGAATTTGTTAAACATATTTTAATCCATCAGTGTATTATCAAAATGAGGTCGGAGCACAAGTTTTGACAATTTAGAGTCTGTCCTTCCCCTACAAAATTTACAAAAGTGGTATTAACAAGTGGCATAACGTATGTTGTCAAATTTGAAATTTTCTTCTTGGCTAAGTCATCAAACAGTGCATCATCAACATAACAATTACAAAATTACTTCACCAATATCTTCCGCTAGAAAATATATAAATAAAAAAAAAAAAACCAAAAAAAAACTTCATTTCAAAGTGAGGGATCGCTGACTCTATCCACTGACTTCGTTGGCCACGCCTATACTGACTCCAGTATAAAGGTCCGTTTCAATATTCAGTGACTTTTTTTTTTTCAAAATTTATGGTCAGTAACATATAACACAAAAATGAAATTGTTGGTTGGCGACCTAAACGTTGTAACTACAGATTGAATAAGCTGTAGTTATGACGTTTAAGTCGTCAAACCAATAAAAAGATTAACAAAAAATACCGGCCAGTGTTGGAGTTCAAAACTCATTTCTTGCCTCAATGAGTGATTTCATTGGTCGACTGGTTATTTGATGGACAGCCACGATTGGTCAACTGCCCTTTTTTCATGTTTTCAATAGCTATTTTTCGCTAGCGAATAACAATGTAGGATTGTATGGTGATTGGTTCAAGTTTAATTGCCCCTTGTACTTAATATGCTTTATAATTCCAGGTTATATGGATGGATCCCAGAGGCAAGGTTTTGACAGTGTTGGAGTTCAAAACTCATTTCTTGCCTCAATGAGTGATTTCATTGGTCGACTGGTTATTTGATGGACAGCCACGATTGGTCAACTGCCCTTTTTTCATGTTTTCAATAGCTATTTTTCGCTAGCGAATAACAATGTAGGATTGTATGGTGATTGGTTCAAGTTTAATTGCCCCTTGTACTTAATATGCTTTATAATTCCAGGTTATATGGATGGATCCCAGAGGCAAGGTTTTGACAATGGACCACGTGCGCATTATCAAAGACGACAGAATTAGTGTAGAGAGACCTTATCTTAAGGACTGGAACCTTCATATACGTAGTGTCCGAAAAAGTGATGGGGGCGAATATCAGTGTCAAATAAATACAAATCCTATTAAGAGTAAAACTATCATATTGGTTGTAACAGGTAAGAGTTAGGACAGAAAACCAGTAATGTGCCATTTTTACAGCATCGGAAATCTTCGGGAATATTCGTACCTTTTACTTATTGGTGGAAGATAGTAAAGTGACGTAGAAAATACGTTATAATAGTAATCACAGTGCATCCGAAATGTTACGACTTCACGCGAGAAATCCCGCCGATTCGAAAAAGCGTTTTGTGGGTAAAGAAGCATCATTTATATTTTACTAGTCACGCAAAAACTTGAACACCAGGTTCAATGAAATAAACATATTACAAGACATGTGAATCAACATATTTTAGTCTGGGTTGATATTTTTAAAATGTTACATATAGCAAGACTCAAAGGGTGATAAGGGCTCATGGACAAACGTTGAAAATGGAGGGTGTGATGTATGCATGTTTTGAGGAGATTTAATTTGTCAACTCTCTGAACGAAAATCCAATCTGAATAGACAATAATAATACTAATGATAATGATAAGAATAAAGAAAGGATTAAATTCCTTTCAATTTTTCCAAGCCATGTAAAGGTGTCTTACGTCAAAATTCACCCCCTGTCATGCTGAGTAAAACAATTTTCAAAATTGCATTAAAATCAAAGGACTGAAAGTATTTGTAGCACTTACTGCTTGTCATTATTTCTATTGAATTTTTTTTTTTTTATAAACAACCCTATACCGCCTGCGAAAAACCAGAATAATGACAACGACTTTTGGATATTGTAATTTAAAGAAAGGTTGACCTTTTGTTCCCCTGTTGAAGAGCGGTGTGCCTGATTTAAACTGGAAAAAGTAGCTCAGACATAATGGTGATCCTTACGTTTTTAAGGGTTTCAGCTACCGCTATTACACCTTTCTAGAGCTTAACACTATTTCTTTCAGAAAGTTACATTTGAAATAAAGAATCGAGAATTTCGCTAAACTTGTGATTTCAAACTTCAGAACCACCGTCCATATTTGAAGACGCTGGAGACCAGCTTGTTAAAGAAGGCGACACAGTTATACTATGGTGTAATGCGACTGGCGTCCCGTTCCCAAATATTACATGGTACAGAAGGAATATCAACGAACTACATACGGCTAGAGAAGGTACGACGATTGTTCCCTATCTGTCTTCCTTCTCAGTTAAGTTCAATAAGTGAATGACCTTAAAGTGATAAAAAAATGGTCGCCATTGTCAACCAGCAATCGATTGACCAACCAAATCATCCGTTTAGACCGAACGTGAACTTTGAGAGCCAACCATAACCGACATTATTATGAAGCATATTTTTCGTTTTTGGCGCATTAAGGACTATCGCTACTGTTTCAACATAACAATCAGATTTTCGACATAACTTCTTAAAAATTAGTTAACTATGTGACCGACAAGAAAACAACTAAACAAAGAGGGGTCACCGGTTAAAGAAAAAAAGGTTTTCAAGTACACACTACTTTCATATCAGTCAAGATGAATTTTCACCTTTGAAAACCAAGCTGCACTTTTTTCTATTGTGAACCATCATATTAAATTAAAAGAGAATACTAAACAATGGATTTAGTATATTTCTAAGAAAAAAATGTCACTATTTTTGCAAAATTGCAATCTCGTCGAAAAAAATAATATGAAAATAATGAAAAAATTGTCTTATTTCAATTTGTATAATGATTTGAAATGTTACGTACAAGATCTTTTCATAAATGCTTTACATATTTCGCTTAACTTGTTTCAATGATTGGTAGTGAGGACTATTTAATTAAAGATCCACATCATTTTGTGTATTTTTCCTGCTTTATTTCAGTGATAGGAAGTGAAGGATACCTGTTAAAGATCCACAACATTTCAAGATACTGTGAGGACGATTACGAATGTGTGGCAGATAACGGAATAAACCCCCTGGCGTCCAAGACGATGAGGGTCACGGTTCAATGTAAGTATTCAACCCGATACCACACAACCCCAAGAATAATTGACAAATCGCGGCTGTCAATCAAAAACTAAATACCACACAAATCATTCACTTAGACCGGAAGTGAACTTTAAAATCGGGCATTGCCCGACATGTATGTAAAACATTTTTGTTGAACAAACTGAAGCTACGACGTTTAGGTCGCCACCCAACAATTTTCATTTTATTTCATGTCTCAGTCCATATATTCTACAATATAACAGACTGATCTGTCGGTGGTGAATGAGCGTGGCCAGCGTGGCGACTGTTTATTTGTATATCATACGAACTTAGTTTGCATAATTGATTGCCCGGGATATAAAAGGAACATTATGTTACGATAGCGATACAACATCTTGTATTTGCTTTGAGCTGCGGAGGAAAATTTGGATGATTCATGAGACCGAAGGTCGAGTGGAATGTCAAATTTTCCTCCGCAGCGACAGCAACAAAATCATTTGTTAGAATATCAAACAGCGGAAGATAATAACCTTAATTATGACGTCATCAGTATGTATTTTTTCTCTTTTTTATTATCATTATTGGTATAACAATTATTATCAGCAGTACCATGATCATAATTTTTATTATCAATGGTATTATTGTCTTTATAATTATAAGTATCATCATCAGTTTTATTAACAGTGTTGTTGTTATTGTTATCTTTTTTCAGTTCCGCCTGAAGTAGAACTATTGACTAGAAGAATAAGTCAGTATCAAGGGAGAGAAACCATACTAGACTGTCGGATAACTGCGAACCCTTTCGGATATATAGTCTGGAAGAAAGGTCACAGAGAGATCAATCACGGTGGCAAATATGGGCTGCAAGTCTATGAAGACGATGTGTATATAAAGACTCTCAGTTTGAGAATTGGAAATTTACAGGAAGAAGATTTTGGAAAATATAAATGTTATGCAATGAATGAATTCGGCACAGACGAGCAGGAAATGTTACTGCACGGTAATCACGTACTTTGGTCTTTCTAATTACTCTTGGCTGATCGCTAACAATGAAGACTTCAAAAGGATTGATTAATTAAAAATTCGTGTAGATATTTTCTTATTGGATGAGACCGAAGGGTTTCATCCAATAAAAAAATACCTACACACCGGTCTCACCACATAAAAATACCTACTCACTGGTCTTATCCAATGAAAATTACCTACACACTGGTCTCATCCAATAAAAAAATTACCGGCACACCGGTCTCACCATATAAAAAATACCTACACACCGGTCTCATCCAATAAAAAAATACCTACACACCGGTCTCACCAAATAAAAATACCTACTCAGTGGTCTCATCCAATAAAAAAATACCTACACACTGGTCGCATCAAATGAAAAATACCTACACACTATTCTTGAAAACGATAACAACAACTAGAAAAACACACTGTTGTTCTATTCCTTTTATTATGTACAGACTGAATAATAAGACAATCTCCGTAAAATAATAAAAAGAAAATAAAGCAACACCAACAAAAATGCATACGTCATCGGCACTTTTTCGGAAAAACTCCGATTGTCAATTAACAAAAAAGGTAGTCTTTGTTCAAAGGTATACGCCGAATACGGTTTTCTTTCTTGTGTACGCCAAGGACGGATTTTTTTCCTGTTTAGTTTTTTCAAATAGTCAGAATTTTATTCAGATCATCTATGCGTATTTAATATAGTCTCTTATGTAACGGGATGGTAACGTTGATAAAGCACTTGATTTGCAGACCTCAAGATCATGGGTTCGATCACTGGGCTGACGAAAATGTAAATACAAATTGTCTTTCGGGTGAGACGTTAAACCGAGACCTCCAGTTACGGGGATTTTCGTCGAGCATATTCATGTACCAGGCGGCGCTCTCAGCAGTTTCGTCCGGTTTCCTTACACTATCACCCGTAAAAACTATCCGTCTTCTAGAGGTGTCGCTCATATGGACATGTGCTGTGGTATCGACTTTTAACAAACGAAAAAACGCACACAACGTGTAAGACTGCGAATTGGTGATTAAACGATTCGACTCCTAGCAGACACCATAATGATTCTTTAATTTACTTGTCACTTGTCTCTAATCATAGGGTACCTTATCGAATCGCCGGCAACGACCACTGAGCTCCGACAGACAGTAAACGGGGTTATTTTGCAAAGCATATGTTAAGTCAATTATAACAAAAAAGTAAACTGGTTTGAAAGTCGTAACTAATCTGTAGTTACGATGTTTGTGTCGCCGAACGAACAAAACTGCTTCAAAGACAATGTCGGAGTACAAAGCTCACGACTGGTCGATTGATTCTTTGATTAACAAATGCGACCCGTCAACTATCATCCAGCGAGATGAGCAGATGAAATCTCTGAATGGTGGTGTTATACTAATCGCATGAGATATACTAGACTAAGTAATAATGTTATGTGCTATAGCCGTCGCGAGAAGACTGAAATGATGTTCAACCCAATATACTAAAAATCAAGGGAAAATAACTTCACATTAATTTGAATTAGTCGTAAGATTTATGTCCCTTTGAATATTTTCTATGGTAACGTTAAAACGGCTCTACTAAATACGAAATACTTCAAGTCCATCAAAAATAATTCAATCTCTTTTGTGGCATTGCCAATAATTTCACGTGCGCGATAGATGCGGCCACATAGCAGCCTTGAGAGCCGAACATGGTATTAACTCATCACTAGAAAAAAAATAGACTGGTCCAAATTGAAAGGAATTGCAGGCGACAATTTAAATCTTATGAAATTTTAGATTTTTCCACTTAATGGATAAAAAAAAAACATGGTTTATAAGAGAAATTACTTGTAACAAGCAAATTCATCATTTTCCACAATATTTTCTCATTTATTTTTTCTTTGGGTCAAAAAGTGTCATTATGTGGGAATGGATTAAGAATACTCTATTTGCGTCAGTATCTATCCGCACAGATTAGGGGAGACTCTGCGAATGCATAGGCTTATCTGTGTCTTAACTTTGCATCCATGAGTAAAGTTTGGAAATGTCGCGCCAAGGGTTTTTTCTTTTCCTTTCTCATTTTTAACGCGAGGATCGTGACTACGATGGTTATAACGCGAAAGTACGAGAGTACCTGAGACAGCGATGGTCAAATCTCCAGAGTACGACGCCAAGAACACGAGTGTACAATGACGAGAATACGAGTGTACAATGACGGAAACACAAGTGTACGATGACGAGAACACGAGTGTACGATGAAGAGAACACGAGATAGTATAATTTGCTCTCGTTTTTAAACCATCTTTCACTTGTTTTATTGGGTTATCACCATCAAGCTGTCGTCAAAATACTATCGCAGTTTCATGTTATCTACATCGTAGTATCGTGTTATCATCATCGTACTATCAAAACATCATATCATCACTATCACACAATCGTCATAGTATTCTGACATTACCGTCCTATTGTCAAATACCGTCATTGTACTTTTGCATAATCACGGAAAAAATAGTTCTTTTTATGGAATTGATAAATTGCGCTGTCAATGAAAACTCGATGGACAAATCGACTAATCGCTGGCCCCGCTCACTTTCTACTTTGCTCACGCCCACTGACTTTGACAGAAGTCCTGCTTCGATTTAAAACGGCGTTATTTTACAAGTTTTATGGCCAGTAGCATGTAAGAAAAAAGTAGAATAGTTTAATTCGAAAAGAAAGTGGGTAATAAAAATTAAGGCCAAAGTTGGAGTTCAAAATTCAATTCTTGTCAAAATGAATGATTTCATTGGTCTCCTGAATATTTGATTGGCATCCGCGATTGGCAAAAGGTGTCAAGTGGCGGGGCCAGCGAGTGGTTAATTGTCGGTTAGAAAATATTTGAATTCGAACCAGTCTAAAGTCAATTTAGGGGATGTAGGTACGACGTTTATATATCTTACACAAACATCAATGGACTAAAAATGAAGTGTTGGTTTTCATTAAAATTGTTAAGAACTGTATTTCAGCCTCTTCAAACAAGAGTTTGATCTAGCGTATCTTCAATTGATGCAAAAACACTTACCTTTAGGTCTCATTGAATGAGTATCCACGATTTTCCGTTGATCTTCGTTTTTTGTTGTTTATGAGTAGGAAAAAAATCAGCAAACAGTATATTATTTTTCTAGAAAATATCTCGGTTAAGCCATTACTAGACGGCAAAATTTTAGACTAGTCCAAATTTAAAGGAGCAGCAGACAACAATTCAGTTTGTAAATTTTAGATTGCTAGATAGAAAGCATTGTCGAAAATGGAGAAATTGCTTGTTGCAAGCAATTTCTTCATTTTAAACAATGTTTTCCAAATTACTTTTCTCAATTGGCGCCATGAAACGTGTTTGTGTGGGAATGGATCAGAGTAAAGTCGACATCTCTTGTCCGTTTTTCAGAGCAAGTAGATAGAACACGTCGAATTACGACAACAACAACCACGAGAAGCCCTAGAATATATTATACAGCACGTCCAACGTTTTCCTTGCCTACGAAAACCCCACCTTATTCTTTCGGTGAGTATATGTTAATGTTACTGATATGACATCCAAAGACTATGTCTGGGTTATATAGGAACCAGCTTACTGACCGTTCGGTCGGTTATTTGGTTCGTCTGCAGATAGGTCGGTAGCTTTCTGTCCAGCCGTTTTCTATTTAATTTCTGATAAGATTTTATTCAGATTTCATACAAGCTTCCAAAATCAAGCAAAGTTGTTTGCACAAGTTGTTTTCGTTAAGTTCTCATATTTTTCTCTCGGAGTTATGGCCTTTGATTTTACAAATCTTGTCCGATCATTTTATCTTCAACTACCGTAAGGATTTTGATCAACCGAAGATTTGCATGTTCTACTCCGGTCTCGGTCACGGTTCATTTATCTTTCCGGGAGTTATGGCCCATTATTTGAATAAAAACTTTATTTCAATGACATTTTTATTTCTGTGACAAGGAGCCGTTTTGGTATAAATCACAATCATTAACAGTATATTTAATATTTTACAATTTTATAAACCATTTAAGAGATGAAGAGAAGACTTTTTGTTCATGGAGGTATGAAACCAAAAACTTATCACACTGTATGAATACGAAAGTGTGATTAAGTTTTTCATTTCATACATGTACCTCCATGAAAACAAAATATATTCAGTTCATTTCTTATAATTTAATAACAACGACCACAAATAGCAAATATTTTACGAATTTCGATACCTTTTTGCATGGAACTGTTTTATGCGGAAGCACACAAAAAACCTGCGTGCTCAAAATTTTGTTCATGGAGGTATGAATATCTTTTTCGACCAATCAGAATGATGCAACTAAAAATTGAAATATTGTTCCTTTGAAAAAAGTAGAGCCATCAGCTTGAGTAACCATAAGTATGCATAAAGAGCGAAATAATTCAAGCTGTAGTTACGACTTCAAGTCGTCAACCAATTTTATTTCACAGAATAATGCCGGAGGTCAGTGGGCGTGGTCAGCGATCCGTCAATTAGATCAGCCGGCGCGGCGCGTCTACTCAATCTGAACATTTTCTTCTCTATTGGATAAATGCGATCTGTAGATTGTAACAAATACAGCTCTGTGTTTTCACTTATCCCATTCTCTCACCATCCCGCAGTTTTAGGCGCCAAAGAAATATAGGTTTTGAAAACATTGTGGGTGAAAAAGAATTTGTTTGTAACAAGCAATTTCTTTTTTTTCTCATAATTGTTTCTACCTCATATGGCCCTTATTTTTCAATCCAAACCAAACTTTGTCTTGTCGCCTGCGATCTCTTTCAATTTGGAATAGTCTAAAATTTGGTCGTTTGAGAATGGGTTAACGCGCTTATAGCACAGATTGTATTTTCTTTTTTCTTTTTTTAAAAAACTGAACGTCAAGTGACAAGAATGGTATATCTGTGCTCTAAATAAGAAAAAAATCAGGGCCGTAGATTATAACACTTTTTCCCGTAATCAATTGAAAATTTACTATAACTTCAAGTTAGGATATAAGCTGCATTTCTGCTTAGATCCTACGGTTATTGCATGACAATATATGACTGTATTTATAGGTTGTTACTCATTACTCTTAACATAAAATTGAAATTATAAAAGATATTTATTCAAATTTAAAATTTCAGTAAATTCTCAATTGGGTACGATAAAACTTTTATTATCTCGGGCTTTGGTCTTATGTAATCCGCAAATAGATATTCTACTCACTCGGGACATCCTTGCCCCTTCCCATGCGCTAAAAAAGCGTGAGTGTGTGGAAATTGATTAAATAGGTTCATAAATGAGTACAGTAGACCTAGAAATCATTTCTGTAGAGACAGCTCCGAGACCACTCCGAGACCAACCCGACAAATAACGTATCCGTGCCCACTAATACCTGTGATCACACTAATTGTATTTTGACGTCAGACACAGACAAACCCATCTTTTATCTAGTCCACCCCCACATATACAGTGAGCTGAACTCATTTTACACTGTTTCAGTGTATCCTTGCTGAAAAAAAACTAAGGTATATTTGATTTTGGAAACAACAGAAATCTTCACACATTTATACGCATTAATTTAATGAGTATAAATGTGTGAAGATTTCTGTTGTTTCCAAAAACAAATATACCCGAGATTTATAAACATCGATGCATTGAAACAGTTTAAAAATGATTTCACCTGATTGTTTTCTAAAATGCATGACAACTCACGACCGTTATCGTGCTCCAGCGAGAGAGTGTATCTGCACGATATCATCTCACAGTGATGTATTGTATCTGTCAGGGGTAAAAGCGACAATTGAATCGTCAAAGGAACACCTCTCGCTAACAAAAGTGAAGTGAATTTGGAGAGCAGCAAAAGCAGAAATAAATATGACGATTGAAATGATAAGATCAAAGTAATTCTCCGCAGTAAGCCTACAATTTACGAAAGAAGTTTCGATATTCAAATTATGTCCTTATTGATTACGTTTTAAATTTTCGCTAGTCATTCAAACAACCCTCTCAATCACGGAGATTCACGATATTGTTCGTAAAGTGTAGTCATCAGTACTTGTGATAGATACAATGCCGAAAATAAGCGAAAATTTCCGGCGAAGATTCGGGTGCATTCGTATCGACAAACACGAATCGATAAGAAAAAAAAAAGAACTTTCTAGGAAACATAACTCATACCCTCCTTTTGTAATTGATATTAGAAGTTCATTGTTTGCTTGTTTGTTTGCTTTAGTGTCCAGATAAACGATAGATTGTTTTATTCATTACCAGACGACAAATCTAAGACTGTTCCAAATTTAAAGAAATTGCAGACGAAAATTTCAAGTTTATGTGTTTTACGGTAGAAAACAATCTGGAAAATGAAGAAATTGCTTGTAACAAGCAATTTCTTCATTTTCCAGATTGTTTTCTCAAACTCTTTTATTGAAAGGCGTAAAAAAAGCGGGATAGAGTTGAAATGGTTTAAACTGTTTTTCCTTCCTCGGAGGGAAGATATGACTTTAAAATATCGTTTAGGCTGATTTAACTGGATAACGGATGATATGTTTTACGTAAGAAAATCACGTTTTTGTCTTTTTATTTTTTTCCAGGCGCGTCACACGGCGAATCTTCATCCAGTAAATTATCAAGTTTCTCAACCTTGTGTTCCCTGACATTTATGGTAGTAGTAGTATCAGTATTAGATTTCAACTTGTGAAGGATATAAAGCGGTCTTCTGGAGATGAACTGTAAATAGGCATACTAAGTGTGAATGCAAATAGTTTGTAAATAAGTGCGACAACGTGTTTTTTACTTAAAAATGTTTTCGTGAACGCTAGATGACGAATGACAGTAAGTTCTCGTGACCATTTTGTCTTGTACAGTTTACCATTTACCAGACGGCAATTTTTAGACTAGTCCAAATTGAAAGGAGTTGCAGACGATAACGTAACGTGCATGAAAAATTAGATTGTTTCAACCTTCTTGGTACAAAACATTGTTTAAAATGAAGACATTGCTTCCTATTGTTTTCCTAATTGTTATTCTTGAGTTGCGTCCAAAAGCGTCAATGTGCGGGAAAAGGTTTAAGCTTAGTTTATTATAGGGAACTCCTTTTTAATGGACCAGCCAGTTTTGACTCATGAGAAAACTTTCCCCTATGTGCTCAGTGCCTCCTGGATCACCTCTCTTTGTTGCTGGGCGCTGGAAGAAGTGGGTCTACGATAACCATGCGATTTAACTAGCTGGCCGCTCACCAACCGGTCGCGTCAATTCTTATCCAATGAGCCGGCTTTTAACAGGGATTCGAACCTTCGACCTTTCGCTTCCAAAGAAAACGTCCTAAATATTCGGTCAAGGTCCTAGTTGACGGATTGCTTGACAAGAATACCGACATCCAACATGTAGTTCGACAGAGACCTCGAATGACGTTAATATAAAGAATTTCTTTAATGCTTTCAGGTGGATTATCGAGAAATAACGGTAGATTATCATTTGATAAACTCACCGCCTATCCAGTGAAATTATCAAAAACTTATGCCCGCTTTCGTTCTTTTCACCCTATCTGACGTTATCTAAGCAGAGCCAAATAAGTGACGTCATCATAAGCGTTGCATAGCAGTCACGAGCAAAAATGACGCGCTTTAAGAAAATTTGTCATAAAATTTTCGCATTTTGTCTAATTTTTGCATTAAAGGAATAGAACAATCATTTGTTTAACAGTGTAAGATCGATTTATATTTCATTTGATGAACAACAAAAGCTTTATTTTCACTCGTGAAAATACAGCTTTTGTTGTTCACTCAATGAAATATAATCGATCTTACACTGAAACAAACGATTATCCTCTATATATTGTCAGAAACATAAAAGCAATTGACCAATCGCTGGCCCCTCCAACTCAGTCTGTTGTTTCTAACAGGAAGTTGCGCTTCGATTTTTAACGGCGTTATTTTGTAAACTTTATTGCCAGTAGCATGTAACAAACAAAAAAACTGTTGGTTGGTGACCTTATCGTTGTAACTACGGCTTGAATAAGCTCTAGTTACGACGATTAAGTCTTCAAACCGACAATAAAGGTAAGCAAAATGGCGGCCAATGTCGGAGTTGATAAGCTCAGGTCCGGGCTGAATAATTATTTTATTGGTCGGTTTATCACTTGAATGACTGACACGATTGGTCAATTCTTTGGTAAGCGATAGTCGCAACTACATCTGATTTTATCAACCCACTTCCAGACGGAATAATTTTAGACTGGTTCAATTTGAAAGGAATTACAGATGTCAATTCGAAGTTTGAAATTTAAGTGTTCTTTACAACTTTCTGGGTAGAAAAAAAATGTGAAAAATGAAGAAATTTCTTGTTCCAAGCCATTGCCTCATTTTTCACATTGTTTTCCTGTGTGTTTTCCCGAAGGGCGTCAAAAAGCGTCATTGTATGGGAATAGTTTACTAGCTTTTGCATCCGGAAGGTCCCTTATTCTTTGACGTATCAAAATTGCAACGTTTGAGCCAACTCAGTGAGGTAATTGGCGTGAAGTAAAAAAAAACGCAATTGATGGATTGCTGGCGACGCCTAAAGACCTCCAACAAGACGGGTCAAATTGAGAAATAAAATACTGTAGGTTTCCATAGTGTTTGATTATGAAGATAAAAAAAATAGTGGGAGTATTAAATGCCGTAACTACAGCTTGAAAAAGGTCGACATTCTCGTCCAGTCAAAATATATATATATAATTTGATTCGTTAGTCTTTTTTCATTGAAATTCAATGGATTTATAATCGTTAACCTTAGTGGGATAGCAGCTGGAGGCTAGGAAAGGATTAGGTGGTAGTGCTGGTGATAGAAACACCAGAAATCCATTGTGAGATGTTATTCAAGCTGAAGTTAAGACGTTTAGGTCGCCAAGCAACAATTCTACTCTTTGTTACATGCTACTAGCCATAAATTTTGCAAAATAATGTTGTTTGAAATCGAAGCAGGATTTCCGGTCGAAGTCAATGGGCGTGGCCGATGGAGAAAGTGGGCGGATCCAGTGATTGGTCATTGAGACTCTTCTTCTAGTCCCTTGGAGTACACCAGATTCGATACTGAAATAGTTTGTTCTTTCGTGCCAGATTTTAATATTTAATAAACGAAACTTGTTGATAAGGTCTCTTAGTTGAAATGATTATTTTCATTTTACTTTAGTGTACCTGTAAACATGAAATGAAGAGACAACGTATTGATTCTTCATCAAAATAGTGTGTCTTCAATAAGATTTAATTGTTTTTGATAATAAATAACAAACATAACTGAGAGCATGGTTTAACTTTTTTCGACGTATCAGTGTCCCTTTTCATGCCACTATAAGAAAAAGAACGGAATCCATTTGGAAAGACGAAAATATCCCTAAGACTTCGTCTTGTTTCTTTTCCTTTTTATTATATTAAAATTTACAGAGAAAAATGGGAACCACATAAATCTATAGACTTTAACCCATTCCAACTCAAGCCCTCCTTTTTACGCCCTTCAAGAAAAAAGCTTTGGAAAACATTGTGGAAAATGAAGAAATTGCTTGTATCAAGCAATTTCTTCATTATCCACAATGTTTTCTATCCAAAAAGGTGAAAAAATTTAAAATTCAATCAACTTGAAATTGTCGTCTGCATCTTCTTTCAATTTGGACCAGTCTAAAATTTTGCTGTGTTGGAATGGGTTAAATGACATGATAGTTTCAATGTCTGGCAAATCGATACAATAAAGCGTGGATAAACCCGATCAGGTAAGGACATGAAAAAAAGGAAACTGTTCCATAAATCTTAAACGCTACATATACCAAAAGTTCTCCTGGTCCTGCCTAATCATATCGTCGATTGGCGAAGAAAACATTCTTACTGTGGCTTGAATAAAGCTGTATCTACGATATTTTGTTCGCTAAAAGACGAAAACATGTTTGTAATATCCCATACATAGCGACAGTCTATCGCTGCCAAGGAGGTCCTGTTTTGCTACCCAGCAATCCTCTTAACGGTCTTTTACCCTCTTCGCAAGCCAAGAGGTCTAACTCCATGTTGTTTCTTCTCCATAAAGAGGCTTGCGAAGATAGGTCTTCACAAGCAGCAACCATCTCAATCTATTATTAACATCGGTAAGCTTTCGGTTTGCATTTTCACGTCTTTTCCTATGCCTCATTCTAAGGGCATTCGACTCTGAAGTGAAATAAATCATAGCCATGCCGGTTTGAGGATTGAATAGGGACAAGAGAACGCATCTTACGTTCGTCGAGCGAGAAACTGAGGGTTTGTGTGCCTAGTAAGAGATATTGAAGTAGCAATATTTGGTCGTATAAAACCAGCCAATTCACGCTAATATAACAACTAGCCAGCGTAACAATAAGCTGAAATTGTGAAAAAATTATATTTTTTTTCATTTTGTCTAATACATTTAATTCCACACTTTCTCGTGACACAGAGCGAATTGATGAAATGGCCCAAAAAATATTTGTTTATACCGGAAGTGAGATGCACACTCCAACATTTATGCAAGGCAATTTGTTCGTTCGGCCACGTTAATGTTATAACTACAGCATAGTTAAGCTTAACTTACGACGTTTAGGTCACAACCATTAATCATTTCTTGACATACTAATAACCATAAATTTTGCAAAATTACGCCGTTATATTTTATGTCAAAATTCCTGTCGGAGATCAGATGCGTGACCAGTGAGCCGTCAATTGCTCTTATGCACTAGACGGATAGTTAGTTTCCGTTTAACAACACATTACTTAACACATTCCTAAATCTACTCTTAGGATGAACGGGCTAAGAATGATACCATTTCCAATTCCCACTCGACACCGCTTTTGACACCCCTAATAAATTGCTTGCTTGATTGATTGAATCGGGTAAAACGCCACTTTTAATAGTATTTCAGTTATATCGCGGCGGCTGGAGCACCTAACAATGGATTCCTGGTATTTCTCATACCAGTACTACCACTACATCCTCTCCTAGCCTCCAGCTGCCATCCAACTTAGGTTTACAATTATCCATCCATTGGTGAGAGACAAATGTGGGAAATGTGCCGCCAAGGGGGATCGAACCCATGACAATCCATAACAATATTGTGAAATCACTTTGTAAAATCTAGAAATGGCCAATTAAAGAAAATTACTTCGTTTCCTACAATCTTTTATACTCAGAAAGTGAAAAAATCTAAAATTTCATAAATTTTAAACTGTAGCCTTTTACTCCTTTCAATATAGACCAGTTAAAAGATGAGTCGTCTGATAATGGGTTAAAAAATTTTAAGTATACTTTAATCAAGATGTAATAATTTAATTTTTTAGTTTCGTCTATCAAAAACGAGCGTTCTGATTGGTCAAAAAAAATATTCATAACTCCATGAACAAAATTATGAGCACGCAGCGATTTTGTATGCTTCCGCACAAAACAGTCCCATACAAAAAGGTGTCAAAATTTGAAAAGCTTTTTGTTTTTTCGCTCGTACTGTTAAATTATAAGAAATCAAGATAACATTTTTGTTTTCATGGAGGTATGAACCGAAAAACCTAATCACACAATGTATGAATCCGCTTCGCGTATTCATACAGTGTGATTAGGTTTCTCGGTTCATACCTCCATGAAAACAAAAAATATTCTCTTCATCTCTTAATACAGTTCCGAGATTTGGTTCGACAATAAGTCATTTGCCTTTTATTCTTATGTCCCCGATCTCGAATTTCACAAAACGCATAGATAATTTTCTTGCTCGAACTCACTTGCCGGAGGCCCGTAGGCGTGGCCAGCGATCCGCCAATTTGAGAAATTTTCGAGCCGTCCTGAGGCTACAATCCTCAAGTTCGAATGGTGTTTTAGTGTAAACGTACTTTTTTGAATCAGGTTTTATGTCCATTATCGGTTTCGCTGCCTTTGAAGCGTCTATCTCTTGTCAAGAGGACAGCATTCGCACATGGAAACCAGTTCTGATTGTTCGAAAAAAATATTCAGAACTCCATGGACAAAATATTGAGAGCGCAGCTATTTTGTATGCTTCCGAACAAAATAGTTCCAAACAAAAATGTATCGAAAATTGTAGAATATTTGCCTTTTTCGCTCAATGTTATCAAATTATAAGAAATGAAGAGAATATCGCGGATTCATACATAAGTTTGGTTAGGTTTTTCAGTTCATACCTCCATGAAAACAAACAAGAGGGCAAGTGGCCCTGGCGCTCAACTGAGATAACACTCTTTTTTTCTTCAAAGACCTCCTTTAAAAGTTAACTAAAATCAACTTATGTTGCTATTCCTACCAATGCTTTCAACAGATTTCAAATCTTCTAGTAATATTAAAAGGTAAATGTCTGCCAAATTTGGTTTAAAGAGGTCAGTGTACTGATGCTTCATGAAAATTATCAAGGCTCTACGCCTTATGGTTCAGGAGGAGATAGTTTTTAAAGATTTGAAGATATGTCGTTATAAGTTGTTGACACACGACGGAAGACGCACGATGCACACCGCACGTCGGACGATCAAAATAAGTCACCATGAGCACCTCGTGCTCAAGTGAGCTAAGAATATCCTCTTCATCTCTTGACAGACAAATAACGTCCGATGAATCGAAATAGTCTGTCCGAAATGAAAGACAAAAGTTCACCGAATTTCACATATATGCTAACGAGCCGTAGGAAGTGTTGAAGATGCATACCAACCCATAAATTGCCGTCTTTTCCATGAAAGGATCGCAGCTGTTAATCAAAAATTCGATAGACATATCAATCATTCGTTTAAGTCTAGACATTTACCTTCATTTATTGAACGCATTGTTGTTTGTTTGGCGACTTATACGTCGTAACTACAGCTTGTTAAAGCTGCAGCTACGAATTTCAGATCGCCTACCAACTATTATAATATTTTGTTATATGCTACAGACCAAAAGCTTTACCAAATATCTAAGTCGAATATCCAGTAGAAGTCAGCGGTCGGGACCAGTGGTATGTTAATTCTATAGATACACAAATTTTGTCCGCTCTAATCCTTTTTCGCAACTTCAAGACGTAAGCATTTTGTATTCCAGTATCATCGGTCGCGGCAATAGCGCAGTGGTATCGCGTACGACTTCTAATCTTGGGGTCCTAGATTCGAATCGTAAACCTAAATGGGATGAGCAGCTTGCGGTTTGAAAGGATTTAGTGGTGGTACTGGTGTGAGAAATATCAGGAATCCGTTGTAACGTGCTGCAGCCGCCACGGTATGGTTGAAATACAGTTAAAATGGCGTTAAAATCCGTTCTATCATTCAATCACAACAGAAAACACAATATAGGCCCAACAAATCACATATATTTGTTAGTATAAGTTAAAAATAAAGGAGACAACCTTAAAATGGCTTAAAACTCATTATTATTCAAAACACGACGTTTCTGCCATTAGCCCTTTCAAGTGTAAGATATAAACAAGTAAACAGGAAATGACGCCAACGTCACTTGACGTCAATAACAACGACGTTAAAAGGAAACACATCAATTGGCGTACAAAATATCATATAAAGGATCTGTGTAAGATACAAATTACTAGCAGAGACACAGGTTATATGTATGAAAAAGAAATAGCTAGTAAAAACTTCCAGTTCTAGATAAGTTAAACAAATAGAAACATTGTGAGAAAAGAAGAAAAATGCTTTAAAGCTCCCCCTCTCCCTTTTCCACTATTATACAACTACAGCTCAGGATATTACCACTAGGCAACCCAAATGTCGCAAACAGCTTTATTCAGGCTGTATTTACGACAGTCCGATCGTCTACAAAAAAAAAATGATATTATATTAAAATAAAAATTTTGAATTAAGACCAAATGAAAAACACTGTTCCAAGACGGTAAATCCAGGAAGTCTCCTTAAAAAGGCGTTTCCAGTTATTTGTAACTTTATCTATTGGCATAAATGTAAAATCCTTGATTGAATGATCCGGTAAGTTTAAATGTTCCGAGACTGTAGTATTCATTTCTGGAAAATGTTTTTTTTTGTCAAATTTATGTTTATTCATTCTTTGACTGCATTTTTGTTGAGTCTGTCCGACATACTGGACTTGACACTTATTACACGTAATAAGATAAATTACATTTGAAGAAGTGCATGAAAAATTATCTTATACAGTGTAATTATCCGAAGTAGTAAAGCTAGAAGAAGAATTCGACTCCATAATAGTAGTGGTCTGTTACATTTTGAAACGGAACCAGTAGTGGCTGCAGTACTTTTCAGTTTGGAATGAATCAACATATCATGTAAATTAGGGGGTCTTTTGTAGACGACAATCAGCTTACATTTGAACAATTGCCTGACACTTTCTTTTTCATACATATATTTGTTAGGTAAGGACTCAGATCAGCCTAAACCTAATGAAACAAATTAAATATTGACAGATCGCTGACCAAACCAACTGAGCTCCAACAGGAAGCTCGAATTAAATATATATCATTTTTGAAAATTTAGACTGGTCTAAACTGAGAGAAGTTGCAGACGACAATGAAAATTGGATGTTAATTATTTGAAACGAAACCATCCTATGTGGTAGAAAACAATAAAAGGAGAATGTGTTTTTACAAGCTATTTCTGTTTCTGTTTTTTCTACAATGTTTTCTAAAGTAACAGCGACATCAACGACATTAGTACATTAAAAAAACAAGAGGTTCATGATAACTCTATATCGCTCCCCTGAACATAATGGCTCAAAGCCCTACACCAATTCATTTCGGAGAAGAAGATTTTCTCCTTTAGTCATAGGTATATATAAGATCCCGAAATATAGCGCTAATTTCCAGAGTACAGTAATTCTTTCGAGTATTTTGGTAGAGGGTCAATATGAATTGAAATATACCTAATATCAAAGCTCTAGACATAATGGTTTAGGGGGAGAAGATTTAATAGACATTAATACAAACCAAATATTAAAGCTCTAGGCCTCATTACTTGGGGGAAAAAGATTCTTAAGATTTCCTTCTTTACTTCTACGTAAAATCAGGTATCTCACAGAAAAGGGCTAATTGTCAAGAAACGTAGTTCTCGAAAGTATCTTGGTAAAGGGTCAATAGATGACACTTTATACAAAATATCAAAGCTCTAAGATTTATTGGGAAGAGAAGATTTTCACAGATTTCCTTCTTTATTCATTTGTAATATCAGGGATAGCACGGAAAAGGGCTAATTGTCAGAGTACGGTAATTCTTTCATGTATTTGGTAGAGGGTCAATAGATAATTATTTATACCAACTATGAAAGCTCTACACATTATAGTTTGGGAGAAGAATATTTTCAAAGATTTCCTTCTTTATTTCTATGTGAAATCAGGGATCACATAGAAAAGGGCTAATTTTCAGAGCACGGTAATTCTTTGAAGTATTTTGGTAGAGATTCAATAGATGATGATTTATAACAAAAAATCAAAGCATTCAGCTTTGGAATTCGCTCAAACAAACGGCTTAGCTACGTCATCAGGAGTAATGTTCGCTACCTGGTCTATAATTCTGTACAAATCAGTGCAAAACTCCCGCAAGCGTCAATACGAATAAGGACACTTACGCTAGTATTGCGCTAACAATTTGGTGAGACATGATTTAGGACGTTGGTTGTTTCGCTTGTTAATTTATTGCCTTCCGTTGACTTTGGGTCATATGCAATTTGAGGTCATGCGGTGTCGACACAATATTCAATAACATCTTAGAAAAAAACATTTTCCGCTGATTTATATGTAACAAAAAAAGCCCTTTTGAGACTCTGAGATAACCTCGCAGACAATATCTCACTCATATTCATGTGTTAGGCGCGCCATTATGGCGAATTCTCAGGCAATTGACAAAGTCTTCTTTAAAGTTTTCAGAAACATTGATACATTTCGCCAAAACCCCAAGATAAATGAAAGTCTATATCTATCAAATTCTGTACGAAAAACCCGAGTAAAGTTAATATTTGAACCCATTACCAGACGACCGTTTTAAAACTTGTCAACTTTTAACAAAAATGCGGAAAACTACTTAACGATTGTTTCTCTTAGTAGATGTAAGAAAGCATTAGGATGAAAGTTCTTTTTTACATGATAATGTCTCTCCCTTCTATAGTAAGAAATTCAACTCACCTTCCTCTTACCAAAAAGACAAAGTATTGTCAACACCTTGTTAAGATAGTTGTGGGTGTTGGTGTTTGCATTGATGTGATTGGCTTGTACCCATGGCAACCAAGTACAACAGGAAGGCCAGAAAGGCCCATGAATTGCTCACCTGAGAATAATTTGCTAATATAATCCCTACATGTCACGCCGATATTTTTACGGATCAAAATTTCTCAAACGAATTTTGAAAGGGGGTCGCCTAAAGAATATTCATTCCTAATTTGGTCAAAATCAGCCTAATGGTTTAGGAGGAGAAGATTTTTTTTAAAAAAAATCACAAAACCTTGCCTTGTCATGCCCAATTTTTTTAACAATAAAAAATCCATGAACAAGTTTTGAAAATGGTCTCCCAAGAAACATTCCTGCAAAATTTGGTCCAACTTAGCCCACTCGATTAGGAGGAGAATATTTTCAAAGCATTATTGAATGATTTCTCTAAGTCTGATAAGCCAACCCTGTCATGCCCGATTTAATATAGATAAACATTGCACGAACAAGTTTTGAAAATGGTAAATAAAGCGAAATTCCTGCATAATTTGGTCAATATTGGCCAATAGGTTTAGGAAGAGAAGATCTTTAAAGGTCAAATTCAAAGAAATTTTTATATTGTCTTTTCATTCATTATTTTTCAAGTATATGGTGTTAATTTAACACGCAAACAATGTTTTCGCGATTGCAGACCGTGCACATGTACAAAAACCAATTCGAAATGTCAAGATTTAATACTGCCCCAAAACGGCGCATCGCTTACTTCCCCTGTACATTCCCCAAACCGCTTATCTCCCCTGCATTTGTGACGTCATAGTAGAAGCTATCTGTTTTACATGTCCAATGGTTGCTGTACTAAATACAGGCGATAATACGTAAAAAATCGATTTTAAAGGAGAATAATGACGATCTGTGCCGCTTACGGTTGTAATGTTGAATCGGGGACTCAGAGGATCAGCATTTTTACGTTTCCGATTGATTTTAAAAGAAAAAATTGTGAATTCATAGCGGACAGCAGTGACAAATTTTGAGCCACCGAGTCATGCAAAGCTTTGTGTAAGACACTTTAATTTCAAGTTTTTGATCAGCCCGAAACTAGCAAATGACGTTGTTTTTAAGAACTTTCGACTCCGATTGAAACCTGACGCCGTGCCAACAATCTTGATCTCGGAGAACCGACGGGAAGAAGAACCGACATGCCAACCATCAGCTAGGGCAATTTCGAGGAAGAAGCTGCAACAGCGGTTAGATCAATTTGGTGAACAAATTGATATCTCGGCCATATATTGTGGGGGTTGGGATTATATAAAACAATGAACGAATCACATTATGGACCGATTTTTCGTGAGACAGCAGAACTGAAAGGGTTCCCATTTTGTTCATCTAGGATATTGTCCTTCCAATATATTGACCAAACGAGACTTTAAATAGAGGAGTATACCGACCTATCAAATAATTCATTCAGCCCTGACCTGAGCTTATCAACTCAGACATTGGTTGCCATTTTTGTTTACCTTTATTTTTTATTATTTTTGATTTGGCGGCTTAAACATTGTAACTACAGCCTTTTCAAGCTGTAGTTACCACGTTTAGGTCATCAACCAACCATTTTACTTTTTGTTACATGCTACTTGGCATAAATTTTGCAAAAGAACGCTGTTAAAAATCAAAGCGGAACTTCCTGTTGGAGTTCATGAGCGGAGACTATGAAGTAAAGGGCGGGCCAGCCATTGGTCAATTTTGACATATTCACGAAAACTGTGTGGCAAAATGAGAAATTAATAATTATAAGTCATTTCCCCATATTCTCACCATTTTCTCCTCTAGTCATACTCTCATTTTTCATTGATCCCATTCCAAAATGACATAATTTTAGGCTAGTCCAAATTGAGAGGTGCTTTGAATTTAATTGCTGTTATCAACTACTTAGACCTGTGTTTATTATTGATATGAACATATTTCCCTCATAAACATACTGTTTATCTAGAATTCAAACAAATTTTCAAAATGTTCCTTTTACATGGTTGTTAGAAGGTATTTCCTTTTTTTTATTACCAAAAAATCCATTTAGACACATTAAGGGGACGACACTAACAGTGTTCCGGGATCCCTTAAAATTGGAAGGGACCCCAGCAATTCCAGGCTAGAGATTCCATTAGGATCCTTCAATATTTCTCCAGTACAATAGATCTTAAGGTATCAACTAATGCTCCTGATATTTCGTTTGCTTGCCTTTGTAGAAAACATTGTGGATAATGAAGAAATTGCTTGTACCAAGCGATTTCTTCATTTTCCACAATCTTTTTTGATTTTTTTTTAAGTTGGGCTTAGACGGACAGGATTGCGTATGAATGAGTTATTACTGGGCAAAAAATTTTAAGATCAAATTAAAAAAAAGTGTTTTTTTGATTGAAAGAGGTTGCAGATGACAACTTAATTTGTGCCAAAATTGAATAATTATTGTAAATAGGCTTCAAAAATTTGAGAAAATTTGCTATTGCTAGTCACAAGCAATTTCTCCTTTTCCCCCAATATTTGTCACAACTTTCTCCTACTGTGAGTAAAAATAGAGGATTTAGTTGTAATGAGTTAAAAGGAGGTACAGATAATTGAACAGAAAATAGTGGCTATCATTAAGTTCAATTTTTTTCAAAGATCACAATAGTCACTAGCGGAAAGACAAGCTACTGATTGCTTGGTAAAGAGTAAACTTAGGCCATGGTCATGTCTTAATTAGTGTTTTAAACAATACAGGAAATGATTACATAATATATGCATATCCCATCCTTTCATGTTAGACAAACTAGTGATGTATATGGCACCCTTGATTTTCACCCGTGATCTATGTTTATTCCAAGGACTGTATAACTCCTTGTTAAAGTCCTTATTATTCTATTGCAACTTACTATGACTTTGGAAATAAGCTAAGATGATACTGGAAAAGGTCATAATTTATGTCATGTATGAATTAATCTTAATTTTTTTATAACATGACAGAAAACATTTCCTTGGCAGAAAACATTGTGGGAAATGAAGAAATTGGTTGCAACAAGAAATTTCCAAATTTTCAACAATTTTAATCAAAGCCATTTCTTGAGGTGTATCATAAAATGGTTTATAATGGATTTAAAGAATTGAAAGGTTGACAACCAGAATTTCTTTCTTTCAATAGTCCACAGAGGGAATCATGTCTCTGATAGCAGTCACCACATGTGAAGGAATCACTTTCCTCGCTCCTTTCGCAATCGTCTAGAGGCCAGGTGTCTGTGTAGCCTAGAATAAAAAAATGTAAAGAGATCTTAGCTTTTAAACCAAAATTTTTTTGGTGATGTTTAACTTAATGATAGACAACAGAGTTGGGAATGGTCCATATTCAAAAAGTAGCAGATGGCAATATAAAGTTGATGATCTTTACAGGCTTTGTCTTACATACGACAGAATCAAGTAACAAGCATTTTCTTCTTTTTCTACAGTGTTTCCAAGATGGTTGGTTGGTGATCTAAATTGTAACTACGGACTGAATTAGCTGCAGTTACAATGTCAAGGTCCACAAACCAAGAAAAATGCCTAAAAGATGTCCAAAATTGCAGTCCAAAGTTCACTTTTGGTCTAAATGAATGAATTGATCGTAAAAAAAAATTCTTTGACAGCTGACAATTGGTAAATCACTGAATTTTAAGAGTTTAAGTGTTGAATGGGGTAGTAAACTTTGTATAAGGACAAATTGCATGTTACAAGCAATTACTCCTTTTCCCACTATTTTATTGCTTCAGTATGTCAGAACCTTGGATTGTGTGGTAATGGGGTAAGTTTCCTTGCCTTAACCCTTTTCTGTTCAATCCCTGATTTTACATCCCTGTAAATTTATGAATAAGAAACATTGTAGAAAAAGAAGAAATTGCTTATATCAATCAATTTCTTCTTTTTCCACAATATTTCAAAACCCACTGAATGCTTACTTTCAACTAGAATCCACTTTGAATTTTCGTCTGCAAGTCCTTTGAAATTGGACGGGTCTAAATTTTTAGAAAACGGGAAAGGGTTATAAACAATGTAGGTCATTTATGAAAAATAATTTAGCACTATAACAAAACAATATTTTACTTACTCATGAATTCTTTGGTTTTCCTCAAGTGGGCCGGAATGCAATGTGATCTGTTATGCGTGTCAATCCTGCTTTATCCTTCCCATCTATACTGTTTGTTGTCTTGCAGCACTTGGATTCTGTCACAGTTGGCATATTGACACAAATCTTGCACTGGCACCTGTGAAATTGAATTATTTATTATAATTTTCATATTTGAGAATGATTTACTGTCCATATTTACAGAGAGTAAACAAACGTTACTGTAACTTTTCTGATGGGGGCACAATTTTAAACCATATACCAAGAACTGTTTTCAAACATTGGACAATGTAGTACTGATTCAAGCAACCAAAACCATTTGAGCCAGTGTTAGACATTTGCATATAATCCTGTCCAATCAGACTTCACTTTGCACCTAGTAGATAGCTACAGACTGAAAGTTTCTTATGACAGCCAGATAATCATCTAATGCACTATTTGGACAATAAGACTGGGAATGTCATGCACATAATTTCTTATTCTCGTCTTAAATTTACAAACGAGATGTTTGATCGTAAATTTTTGGTAGAAGAAAATTCAGAGGAGTTTTTGTTACAGTGTTAATAGTCCAGGGATAATTCAAAAGGGGTCTCACTCGCAAACGTCACTTCATTGGGATCTTCATTTAATTTCGTTGTTCAAGTCAGATTCAAACGTTCAAAAAGGGAGTAAGTTAAATTTTTTACGATTCTAATGTTTATAAAGGGCAATATTCGCCGCAAATATTGATCACTCACCATGTTGACACCTCAGGAACATTGTCGTCAAAATCGGGGCAAAAAGAAGACGAAGAATATAATCATCACTATCCTCCGATTCCGTAGCAATTGCCCTTCAAACTGGTTCGTACACATATGGCCTTAAAGTACCAGAAACATCCATTTCTTCTTCGGGAATATCGCTCAAATCGCTGTCATACTCTACGTCCATTTTTAATAAACTTCTACTATGACGTCACAATTCAGGGGAGTTAAGCATATGTATCCAATAGGTAAGGGACATAAGCGATGCCGTAAAAATGAAAAGGTAAAAATAAAAACTTCAATAAAGAGTTTTTGAAACAATCTCAAGAAAAATCAATGAGTATCAATGCACATGTTTATTAATGGAATTTTGAAAATTTGAATTATGTTACCCCTATGGATTTGCCTTTTAAAGAAATGCTGACGACGGATAATGAGTGATCCTAAAAGCCCCCCTTAAGCACCTTGTGGTCAGGCCAGTTAAAAAAACAACAAAACATTTCAATGAATTTTCTTGTAAGATGAACTGTTATCATACAGATTAATGAGTTTTTATTGACAGAAAAGGGAATTCTTTAAAGAAATTTTTCACTGAATATGGAAAGGCCTAGTGCCTAGGTGAATTTAAGAACGGATTCTCAAATCAAATCAAAATCAATCTATAGTTAAGACTTGTTTTTTGACGATCATATTTTTTGAGCCTTAATTATTGTTGACCATTGACTTCAAAATGGTGCATATTTGTTTGTTAGCATTAAATACTTTGTGTAAACATGGAATTGTGAAGATAAGAATAGGTGAACAAAGTTACATTTAGTTTTACATTGTATGGCCTACTTTTGCACTGAATAAAATATGCGTTTTTCCAAGCTCAAAATAACCATAATACCCCAAGAAAATGGATATAGTATTATCAACATAACTTATCATGCAGAGTAATGATGTCAAATAAATAGAATGTAGTCACAGTTAAATGAATTTAATTGGAAATCAACTCTTTGAATCACCGCTGCAAAAGTGCTACCTACTATATGGAGTATACAAGCTATAGCTTTATTTCATACATACTACATGCGTTCTCTTCTCTTTTACGTGTGATACTTGACGGATCAGATCGACTGTCAAAATCAACAATCATAATGGTGATATAATCAATCTGTGTAATCTGCAGGCTTTATCGTGTTAATGAGGATCTTATAGTAAAATTTCCTAAGGACCCCTCTTCCCATAATACTTTACAGAACAAACCGATTTTCAAAGGAACAATTCTTATGAAGGTACAATCATTTTGTAAGAGTTTAAAGGGAATCAATGAAAAGAGTGGACAGAATTATGTAAAGAATATCTTGTAATAAAATTATTCATAAAGCCCTTTTTTCCGTGAAACTTAACTAATCAGAACCAATTAACAAAGGAACGATTCTTATGATAGCGAAATCATTCTTAAAGTATGAAGAAAATAATAAAGACTGAGGACTTTATTGTGTTCACGACGATTTCGCAATAAAATTCTCATAAGGCCCCTTTCCCGTGAAACTTAACATATCAGAACAAATTTACAAAGGAACAATCAAAATGATGGTACAATCATTTTATTAAAGTTTTAAAAGAATCTGATAATGACTGAGGACATTCGTGTGTTATTGAGGATTTTGTAATAAAATTTTCATACATCCCATCTTCCTGTGATACTAGACAGACCAGACCTAATTTAGAAGGAAACAATCCTACTGACGGTACACAATTCTGTGAAACTTTGAATAGAATCCGATTAAAACTGCGGACTTTATTGTGGTACAAGGATTTTAAATCAAATTTTCAAAAGGCTTATCCTGTGATACTTGACGGACCAGGTCTAATGTCAACATTAACAATCGTAATTATTGTACAATTATTCTGTGAAAGTTTTGAAGAAAATCCAATGAAAGCTCTGGCCTTGGTAACAAGGATTTTTAATGACATTTTCATAAGGACAATTTTCCCGTGTTTCTTGACAGTTCAGACCCCATTTTGAAAGGAATGGTCGTTATGACCTTACACTTATTCTGTGAAAGTTTCAACAAACCCGATCAAAGCTGCGGGCTTTATTGCTTTAAAGGGGATTTTCTAATTAAATTTTCATACAGCCCCTTTTCCCATGTTAATCGATGGATCTGACCCAATTTCGAAGGGAACTATCCGTACAAAAGTATAATCTTTCTGTAAGAGTATGAAGACAACCCCGTGAAATCTGTGGACTTTGAAGCAATAATAAAGATTTTTTCTATTAAATTTTCATAAGGCCTCTTTTCCAGTGATACTTGACGGATCAGACCCTCTTTCGAGAGGATTAATCCTTACGGTGGTACAATTATTCTGTGAAAGTTTGAAGAGAATTAGTTGAAACTTGTGGATTCTAGAGTGTCTACGAGGATCTTTTAACTTACTTTTCAAAAGGCCCCTTTTCCCGTGCTACTTGACGGATCGGACCCATTTTCGAAAGGAACTTACCTAATAATGGTACAAACATATTGTGAAAGTATGAAGGGAATCTGATGAAAACAGTGGACTCTAGGGTGTTTTTGACGGATCAAACCCAATTTCGAGATGAATGATCCTTATGATTATACAAATCATTCTGATAAAGTTTGAAGAGAATCCGATGGAAACTGCACTCTAGAGTGTTAACGAGAATTTGTACTAGATAATTAGCATGTACTTTTCTAACGACCCTTTTCCCATGGTTCTTGACGGATCAGACCAAATTTCGAAAGGAACGGTCTTTAAGATGATCATTCATGAAAGTTTGAAGAGAATCCGATGAAAACTGTGGACTTTAGAGTGTTAACGAGTATTCTTTAATTGAATAATTTCATAAGGCTCCTTTTCCCGTGTATCTTGACGGATCATAACCAATTTCGAAAGGGAAATTCTTATGATAGTAAAATCATTCTGTGCAAGTGTGAATGGAATCTGATGAAGACTTTTATAAGGCCACTTTTCCTGTGTTTCTTGACGGATCATACCCAATTCGAAAAGAACGATCCCGATGATAGTACAACAACTCTTAGAAACCGATGAAAACTGTGGACTCTAGAGCGTCAACAAGGAAAAGTTAACTGACGGACGCCGGACGGGAAAACGCCATCGCTATACCTCTTTTACCTTTGGCCATTGCAGCTTTAACCTAGACCACTAGTTAAATCTTAGATATACCTCGTTTACATTCCATGGGCCGCATTATTTGTTTAAAAGAATTGCATATTTGGCTAATTTGTTCAGATTAGATGCCTACGTAAACACAATTGTCATTTTTTTAAATTCGGTAATTATTTTATATTCGGTCACGTCGCGTCAAAAACTAGGTCAGGAGGTATTATCTTGGAACTCTTCTATGTATTTTCTATGTTAATTTTTTGGCATAAATATCTTGAAAATTTGTAAGAATGTTTGATTTCAAGACAAGATTTGATAACGGGTCACATTTGGCAAAAATTAGTTCACTCTGGCTTTTGAAGTCATCGACACAGGTGAGCGCTATGGGGGCAATGACCTCTTTTTGTTGTTGTTTGCTGCTGGTTTCAAAATAGCTATTTTACAGCAATTATTTATGTAGTGGTGAGATATATATTGTCAGATTTCTAGCCACGCCCACTGCTACGTGAAGAAAGCTAAACTGAGATATTAAACTGAAATATTTTGCAAAGTTCATTTTCTTTTTCATGAAACGGAAAAATACAGTTTTGGTTGGCCACCTAAACATGATAACTATAGATTGCATAAACTGTAGTTCTAATGTTGAAGACCCTAAACAATGAACATATATCATGTGAATGTCAGGGTTCAAATTTTACTTCCGGACTAAATAAAAATGAGTAGTATATTTTTTAAAACTCAGCTGTGATCTATTAACTGAATATAAATGAAATTGATTGGGAAAATTTAATATATCTTGTTTTCCTTGGTGGTAAAGAAATAGGAACTGCCCATTGCATGATCTGAAGGTAAATTGTTCAAATTGAAGAAGAGTTCATATAATGTATATGGGTACAGGGGAATTTCATAATAAATAGCTCTACCAGACAGCCCTACTACACCATTGACCTAACCAGGGACCAGAATGAAATTTCAACTGGTAGAGTAAATGACTTTGGAGACAATAAAAGATCTTTTGAAACTCAGACAGATCAAGTGCTTGTATTTACAGATAAGAGAAACTTACGACCAAAAGGAGCAAACATTTATTGAAGTGATCAACCGTTTAAATGGGAACAAAAATGAATTAGTGAACATATTATTATCAAGCTTTGCCAGAAATGCTATTATACAAAAAGGATCTTTCGACAGAAAAGACTTTGATTTAAGTACACTTTTGAAAGCCGATTCATCTAATTTTTTAACACCAATCAAGGAAGCAGACAAGCGTCAATAAGAGACTCTACAACCAGAGCGGAACAACTAGAGCAACAGACAAAACATCCCAAGCAACAGACAAAACAACCAAAGCAACAGACAAAACACTTGCAGGAAACACAATGAATTCCAGAATGAGCCAGTAGAAATAGCGGTAATGGATGACAGAACTGAATACAATGAATTACTGTTTGCTGCAAGAACCCAGAATCAACATAACGGACTAAAAGTATGTTTAACTTCCAAAGAAGACCCAGACAAACAAATAGAGTCAATGAAGTCATTTCAGCAATACCTTCTGGAAACGAACTCAGTAGTACACACTTGACAAGTGCATTTCAAACCAACATCAACATTATTCAATAGAGACAGTCATTCTCATCAAAGCTGGTGTGTCAGTCTGGACTGATTACTGAAATAACCTGCAGTGTTGACATAAGCAACTTACCAAAATGAGCTGAAGTCATAGTTTCAAGTCAGCTACAAAGATCTCCACTGCAAAAGTCTACCTTGCCAGGTAACTATTGTTTACAACTAGTTCAAAAGCTCTACAATTGAAACGAGATAATTGGAAAAAAACTACTACTGAAAAACGGAACAGATCCTCTATCACCACTGAGACGACACAGCATTGGACACTGATTGTTAACCTACTTCTCTTACGATATATTGGTGCTAAGACAGGCTATTTCAGCGATCAACAGAGAAATAAGAAAAGACCAAGGTAGCCTTCAAGGAAACCATACTCTATTCATTTAGGTAGTGGTGAAAGACATATTGTCTAATTGCTAGCAACACAAACTGCTTCATGCAGAAAGATCAACTAAAATATCAAACTGCATTATTTTGCAAAGTTCATTGTCAGTTACATGCAACGGAAAAGAAAAGTACTTGGTTGGCCACCTAAACATGGTAACTACATATTGCATAAGCTGTAGTTCTAATGTTTAAGACCCTAAACAATGAAAATGTTTCTCATAAATGTCAGAGTTCAAAGTTTACTTCCGGACTAAATAAAAATGAGTAGTCTATCTTTTTTGATATTCAGCTGTGATCTATTAATTTAACATAAATGAAATTGTCCGGGAAAATTTAATACATACAGTTTTCCTTTTTGTTTAAGAAACAAGAAGCTGCCCATTGCATGATATGAAGGTATATTCTTTCATTTTAGGGTTCAAATTGAAGAAGAGTGCATATAATGTATATTGGCACAGGGATAATTCATAATGAATAGCTCTACCAGACAGCCTTGCTACACCATTTACGAAACCAGGGACCAGAATGAAATTTCAGCTGGTAGAGTAAATGACTTTGGAGACAATAAAAGATCTTTTGAAACTCAGACAGATCAAGTGCTTATATTTACAGATAATTAGTAACTTAATCATGTTATGACATAAAGGAGCAAACCCCAATTCAAGTGATCAACTGTTTAAATTGGAACAATAATGAATAAGTGAACTTATTATCATCATGTTTTGCAAGAAATGCTTTTACACATAAAGGATCTTTACGACAGAGAATACCTTAGCGAAGTACACTTTTGAAAGCCGATTCATCTAAATGTTTAATACCAATCAAGGAAGCAGACTAGTGTCAACACGAGACTCTACAACCAGAGCCAAAGTCAAAACAAGTAGAGCAACAGACAAAACTACCAAAACAACAAACAAAACAGCCAGAGCAACAGGCAAAAGACTTGCAGTGAACACAATGAATACCAGAATGAGCCAGTAGAAATAGCGGTAATGGATGACATACCTGACCACAATGAATTAATGTTTGCTGCAAGAACCCAGAACAAGCATAACGGACTACAAATATGATCATCTTCCCAAGAAGACCAAAGCAAACAAAAAGTGTCAAAGAAGTCATTGAAGCAGTACCTTCTGAAAACGAACTCAGTAGTACACGACTTGTTTCATCTGTCTCGTTTGGAAACGAACTCGACAGACACTTGACAAGTGCAATTCCGATATAAACATTATTCAAGAGAGACAGTCATTCTCATAAAAGCTGGTGTGTCAGTCTGGACTGATTACTGAAAAAACCTGCAGTGCTGACATAAGAAACGCACAAAAATGAGGTAAAGTCAGAGTTTCAAGTCAGATACAAAGATATCTACTGCATACGTCTACCCACACAAGTCTACCTCGCCAGATAAATATGGTTTACAACTTGTTCAAAAGCTCTACAATTGCCACGAGATAATTGGAAAAAATTACTACGGCAAAAACGGAACAGATCCTCTATCACCACTGAGACGACACAGCATTGAACAAACGTTGTTAACCTACTTATCATACGATATACTGGTGCTTAGATAGGCTGTTTCAGCGATCAAGAGAGAATTAAGAAAAGACCAAGGTAGCCTTCAAGGAAACCATACTTTATTCATATAGGTAGTGGTGAAAGACATATTGTCAAATTGCTAGCCACGCCCACTGCTTCGTACAGAAAGCTCAACTAAGATTTTAAACTGCATTATTTTGCAAATTTCATTGTCAGTTACGTGTAATGGAAATTGAAGTTTTCGGTAGGCCACCTAAACACGGTAACTACGGATTGCATAAGCAGTAGTTCGAATGTTTAAAACCCAAAACAGCGAAAATTTATCACGAAAGTTCTAGGATTACTTCCCGATTAAATGAATTTTATAGGTCTATCTGTTATGATTGTCAGCTTTGGGGTATCTATTATTTGCACATACATGAAATTATCGAGAAAATTTTAATACATCCTGTTTTCCTTGGTGTTAAATAAACAAGGAACTGCCTATTACATGATCTGAAAGTATATACTTTTATTTCGGGGTTCAAATTGTAGAAGAGTTCATATAATGTATATGGGTACAGGGGAATACCAGAATAAATAGCTCTACCAGACAGCCTTTCTATACCAATGACCTAACCAGGGACCAGAATAATGTTTCAGCTTGTAGAGTAAATGACTTTGGAGACAATAATAGATCTTTTGAAACTCAGAGAGATCAAGCGCTTATATTTACAGATAAGAAAAACATAATCATGTAATGACCAAAAGGAATAAACCCTAATTGAAATGATCTACATTTGAAATGGGATAATAATGAATGAGTGAACATATTATTATCTGGTTTTGCCAGAATTGCTATTTTACATAAAGTATCTTACGACAGAGAAGACTTTAATCTAAGTACACTTTTGAAAGCAGAGTCATCTAAATTTTTAACACCAGTCAAGGAAGCAGACCAGTGTCAATAAGAGACTCTACAACTAGAGCCTAAGTCAAAACACCAAATCAACAGACAAAACTTTCAAAGCAACAGACAAAATAACCAGAGCAACAGGCAAAAGACTTGCAGGGAACACAATGATTTTCAGAATGAGCTAGTTTAAATAGCGGTAAAGGATGACATAACTGAAAACAATGAATAATGTTTGCTGCAAGAACCCAGAATCAAGAAGACCATGATAAACAAAACAAGAGGACCATGATGGTTCTAGATCGCTCACCTGAACTGTCTGCTGTTAAAATAATGCAATTAGAGACAAATAACTATAATCAGTTTCATGAAGATAGAGTCAAAACTGTGACTTCTATATTGTAAACAAAGAACTTGTCATTATGGCCCCTTTTCCTTTGATATCCTATAGAACCTTCTCATAATCTATAAGGTTCATCTTTATGATCTAACAAGTATCCTGACCAAGTAACATGACAATTGAGCCAAAATGATGACCCCTAGAGAATTAACAAAGAGATTGTCATTATGGCCCCTTTTCCTGTGTTTTCCAAAAGTACCTTTCTATAATCAATAGGGTTCATCCTTGTGACTAAACAATTATTCTGGCCAATTTTCTTGATAATTGAGCCAAAAGTGTGGTCTCTAAGAGTGTAAACGAGGAAATTGTCATTAAGGCCCCTTTTCCTGTGTTTTCCAAAACTACCTTCCCATAATCAATAGGCTTCATCCTCATGCCCTAATAATTATTCTGGCCTAGTTTCATGAAGATTGAGCCTAAATTGTGGCCTCTAGACTTTAAACAAAGAAATTGTCATTAAGGCCCCTTTTCCTGTGTTTTCTTGTAGAACCATTCCATAATCAATAGGATTAATCCTTATGACATAACAATTATTCTGACAAAGTTTCGTGAAGATTGAGCCAAAATTGTGGCCTCTAGAGTGTAAACAAAGAAATTGTCATAAAGGCTCTTTTTTCTGTGTTTTCCAATAGAATCCTCCGATAATCAATAGGGTTTATCCTCATGATCAAACAATTATTCTGGCAAAGTTTCATGAAGATTGGGCCAAAATTGTGGCCTCTAGAGTGTAAACAAAGAAATTGTCATTGAGGCTCCTTTTCCTGTGTTTTCGGATAGAATCCTCCCATAATCAATAGGGTTAATCCTCATGACCTAACAATTATTCCGACCAAGTTTCATGAAGATTGGGTCAAAACTGTGGCCTCTAGAGTGTAAACACTTCAATTGTTGACGCCGCACGCCGCACGGCGGACGACAGACGTTCAACGATCACAAAAGCCTACCATGAGCACGTTGTGCTCAGGTGAACTAAAAATGTCAAAGAAATCATTTCAAAAGTACCTTCTCAAATCGAACTCAGCAGTACAAATCTTGTTTCAACAGTCCCGTTTGGAAACGAGTTCGACAGACACTTGACAAGTGAATTTCAAAACCTGCAGTGCTGACATAACCAACGTACCAAATAAGGTGATGTCAGAGTTTCAAGGCAGCTACAAAGATATCTACTGCATAGTCTTCCTCGCCAGGTAACTATGGTTTACAACTTGCTTAAAAGCTCTACAATCGCGACGAGATATTTTGGAAAACATACTACGGCAAAAACGGAACAGATCCTCTATCACCAATAAGACGACACAGCATTGAACACTCGTTGTTTACCTACTTCTCTTGCGATATACTGGTGCTTAGACAGGCTTTTTCGGCGATCAACAGAGACTTAAGAAAAGAACAAGGTAGCCGTTATGGAAACCATTCTAAGGATAGACAAAAACATCCCGTGAAACATTATCTTCGGTCACAATGTGAAAATATCCTTTTACAGTGGATCTTTTCTTAAAACTAAGCTATGAAATGGCTGAAAAGTTTACTGTAGAAAACAGGGTTGTTTTTATATTTATAAGAGCTTCATGTGGACATACGTACATTGTGACAGTTGTTATATTTGTCATATGTATGAAAAATCCTGAAAAGTGTCGATCTTGATCAATCCTTTTTGCACTCCTCAGACGGAATCTATTTATGCGTGGCAACCTATTCAGTTCAATCGTAAAGAAATTTCACTTGCAATAAAGAACTGGTGATTTGATTGTTTTCATTGTGACATCAAATAACGCACTACCGCAACATCCAGTACTTTTAGAACTTATTCATATTGTCTCATAAAATCTTCTAATTAGTACCTAAAACACGGACTTTAACTTAGAATGGAAGTTTTGTTTTCATTGTTATTTGCTGAAGGCAAGCAGGCTATTGTCATGGAAGGGGGCTGTCATTCGCTTTTCAAAAGATGTTATCCGGTAATTGATGTAGATCGGTAATTGATTTCAACCAAATTAAACAGGAACGATCCTTTGGTTACCCTGGTATAATTCATTCAAAATATTTTCATCGTAAAAAAAGAAACATGAATTTTGTGGCGCGGAATATTTGCCAAATCTGGTGTATATAGTGAAAATTTCTAGAAAGCATTTGATGGATTTTAATTAAACTTCCCAGGAGTGATCTTTGGATCTCTGAATTTATCAGAGTCTTTCAAAGAATAGTAATCGAATAAAAATGGCTTTGGTGGCTAATTTCAATAAATGGTATTAAGTGAATACTACGTAAATCCTCCCAGAAACTTATTTCGGCCAAATTTAATTTCACAGGAACGCGCTTTGGAAAGGTGGATTTCAATGAAGTTTGAAGGAAATGATCCTTTGGTGACCTTTTATTAGATTTCTTGAAGACATTTTAATATGTTTGATATTGGTCTAGAGAATAGACCTAATTTAATGTTGAGATCATATGTCGAAATAATCAATGATGTTTGACTGTGAATATTTGTTACATGTGGACAATATGGACAATAGGCATGTCCATTCTTCCTTGGGCACATTGACGGTCATTAGACAGCACGTGAATCATACTGTTGAGTTCAACGTGAAAAGCAATACAACTTTGTGCAACAAACGAAATATCCCTGATTTAAGCCATAAAAGGAGTTCAATAGAATGCACCCCCTAACAATTAAAAATATACGTAAATGCAGCAATTTCTTGTTTGAACCTGTATTCAGCAAGCAATCAACACTTATTGTAAAGGTCTTCGGTTTCATCTAGTTAAGAGCACAGTTTGTAGGGATCATACTACAAATGTCTTATAGATGTAATCGGTCACAAGAAAGGCGACTATCAACAGAATCCATAACACAAATGAATTAAAACGAGAAAAGAACTAGCAGAGGTCGATATGGATACATGTATCTGAATAGTTCTAGGGTTAATTGCGATATTGTTGTGTCTATCAATGCATTATCATAATCCTTTCATAACCCCCAGCTGCTATCCCACTTAGGTTAACGCTTATCCACCCATAGGTGAGAGACAAATGTCAGAAAGGATATGCGCCGCTGCCGGGGATCGAACCCATGACATCACATAGATGAATATTGGGAGTCTGATGCGCTACCGACTGTGCTATGCCGGCGGCTTAGACCCCTGAACCGTTTTGCGATTAACCGTTGATTTAATGTGTGGATAAAATTGCATCTACTTCAAACAGAAAATCTGCAGATTGTTAAAGAATATCTACTCTAGTCGGGCTTGATATCCGCACAATAAGACTAGGACGGATGAGAGACTGAACCAGATTTTTCTTGTTGAAGAAAATGATATTCTTGTTAAAGTCAAAATGGATTTATCACTTAACTCTTACCCGTTTCCTGTGAGAGAGCATTCTGGGAAATAAAGAAAGTGATTGTTATTTATTTTTCGGAAAGACATTTCTTGAGATTTTTGAGGTTGTTATATACATCTAGAGTCCATGTCTGGAAATATTTTGTTTAAAATGAATTGTTTTAAACAATTATTGACAAACAGTCTGAAAAACTACTTTTTTTCATTATATATACCAGACGACACACCTTTAGTCTGATTCAAGTACAAAGTGGCTGAAAATTTTTACTTGATTTTGTTTTGTATCTTTTGATGCAGAAAACATTGTGATTAATGAAAAAAATTGATTACACGTTTGACTTTTAATTTTCCACAATTTTTTCAATGACTGTTTTCTACTAGCTTCAAAAGAGATTTTATGTGGGAATTGGTAAAGCAATGAAAGTCATCTTAAAACTATAGGAATGACTATTCAGGACGAACACATTACATATTAATCTAAAGTCATTATGTGTTACCAAATTCTAAACTTGATTATATCTTGTGGCACAGAATTCATGTCAAGGCAAAAGCCAAGGCCATTCATTTTAGTGGAAATAGCTTCTAAATGTCTTAAGAAGATACCCACGAGAGTTACAAGACAGTCCATGCAAAATTTACAGGTCAAGTGTAGTACTGTGTCATATTTATTTGCGGTAGGTAAATATTAATGTGCAGGCGGATCTTAGTTCTTCACCACCTGTTTGACATTAAGCAAGAGCTGTCTATTTCTTAAAAAAAATAAATGTCGATGTTGATTAGGGCCTTTCAGTTCTTTCAGTCCCATTCAAATCTCAATCAAAGATTCTTTTCCCCAAAATAACACTTCGTTCTAGAGTACAATTGACCAACCGCCAGTTAAAGAATCAATCGACCAGATAAATAATTTATTTAGACTACAAATAATCTTTGAATTTCAACATTGGCCAATATATATGTAATGCATTTTTGTTGGTTTGACGACTTGATTTTTATAATTTAAGCTTATTCAAGGGTAGATTCTAGAATTAGGCCGGCAACCATTTTACCCTTTTCTTAGCTCGACTGTTAGCCGATCTATTCAACAGTTTCCCTGTATCTACAGTCCTCTTATAATATAACAAGAATGTTTGACTATAGTGTTGTACCTCATAACAAACGGGTCTTCTTATAATCGGGTCCACCAATAACCACAAATGCTGTTTATTGGTTGACAAACTTACCGTTTCTACATATTAAAAGTGAATTCAACAAAGGCAAAAGCTTTTAGTTTTTGTTATCTTTCATTCGTCTAAATTCTAATATATGTACTGTACATACTGTGTAATGGGTTCTGGCAAAAAACAGCTTTAATCCATTACAACACAATGATGCTTTCTGATGCCTTTCAGCTAAAAAATCAAGGAAAACTTTGTTAGAAAAAGGGAAATTGCTCGTAACAAGAATTTTTTCCATTTCTCACAATATTTCTACCATATTTATTACGTATTTTCTCAGTTTAGCGCAATTACAAACGTCTTCTGTGACTTCTTTCAATCTAAACCTTTGTCGTCTGGTTGGGTTTAATTGCTTCAACAGATTTGTAAAGACATTTAATCAACTCAACTCAATTTAAATACTTAATTAAGCATATGCCGCCATCATAGCGCAGTCGGTAGCGCATCAGACTCCCATTCTTCAATCATGGGATGTCATGGGTTCGATCCCCGGCGGCGGCAAATATCTTTTCCAACATTTGTCTCTCACCAATAGGTGGATATTCGTAAACCTAAGTGGGATAGCAGCTGGAGGCTAGGAATGGATGTAGTGGTAGTACTGGTGTGAGAAATACCAGGAATCCATTGTAAGGTGCTCCAGCCGCCGCGATATGACTGTGTAAAGCGGCGTTAAACCCCATTCAATCAATCAATCATTAAGCACGTCGGCACTTAATGCGTCTTTTGTCATACAAACAATTGCAGAATAATATGCACATACATATAACAACCTACATAGATAAATAGCCATACAAATACCAATATCTTATATTTAATAAAAAATACTTACCTAATCTTCATTACCCGGTATTTTTCTCTTGCAACCATTGTTTCTTTTTCTCTTGCAACCATTGTTTCTAAGTTTTATCGTGATAAATCATTCTGGATTTTTTTTTATTTGTAGTTGACATAAACGAATAAATATAGATAAAGTATTTTAATATATTCGATCTAATACATCGGAACTTTTCACAAGTAAAAATGAAATGACATTCTCATTCGATAAAGTTTTTATTTCATACTCTACATTTTCTTTCTGATAGGGCAGTGTCATTATATCTTCCCCTTTCAATGGCTAGTCCATGATCTGATATCCTCAACTTTGTAAAAACTTTATCTTTTTTATGCCCATAAGGTTATCGAAATCAATATTATCGCTTATCTCATTTATGAATAATGAATATAAAATTGGTGATAGAGGTCCTCCCTGTTTCAGGCCCATGAATATAAAATTGGTGATAGAGGTCCTCCCGGTTTCGGACCTTGCCCTATGTTGTAGAATTCCAAGACGCATTCACATTCGAATCACAAGCGCTAATATCCCCTAAATAACTTTACATATTGAGTTACTATGTACCTTGTTGGTTGACACTGATAAGTGTATTCATTGTCGCTGCCGTAGCAAAGTAACGGTAACTTGTCACTGGGGATAAAGGGCAAGACTACTAAGCTCCACAAGGTTATGTAACATGTTAAATATACAGTGTCATCAACACGAGGTCAGATTCATAGTAGGTCATAACAACAAAATATTTCATATTCTTATGGATCCTTTTCATTTCCGAAAGTAACTTTTCCTTCGACCATACAATAGTCCTACTGTATTGTGTTAACGAAGATATTTCAATTAATTTCTCATTAAGCCCCTTTTCTCGTGATACTTTATAGTTGGTTTGATCATGTTGTGAAAGTTTAAAGTGAATCCGATGAAATATGGGGATTTCACTAGAATAATTGGACTTACCCAATTCTGAAAAGAACCATCCTTATGATTGTACAATCATTCTGTGAAATTTTGGAGTGGAATCTAGGGACATGTTTATGTTAACTAGAATATTTAAGAAAATGTTTCATACCCAAGGCCTCTTTTCATGTGATACTTGCCGTATCATATCCACTGTCAAAATCAACGATTGTAATGAAGGTACAATCAATCTGTGTAATTCGTGAGGATTCTTTTCCCGTGATACCTGACGGATCAGACCCAATTTCGAAAGGAACAAACATGGTACAATCATTCTGTGAAAGTTTGAAGAGAAATCGATGAAAACTATGGACTCAATGGTGTTAACGAGGACTTTTTACTTTTATCTTAATTCAGCACCTTTTCCTATGTTTCTTGACGGATCAAACCCAATTTCAAAAGCAAAGATTCTTATAATAGTGCAATCATTCTGACAACGTTTGAAAAGAACCCGATGAAAACTGTGGACTCTAGAGTGTTAACAAGGAGAAGTTAACGGACGTACGTACAGATGCCTGATAGGGAAAACCAAGCGCTATAGTTATTCTGGCCTTTGGCCAGTAGAGCTAAAATCGTTTTCATACTGATAAATAAGTCGGATATGGATCTCGTGCATCGGCCTTTCCGTATAAGAAGACTTTGGCACGTGTTTCGCGCTCTCGCTGTCACATGAATCACGTGCCCAGTCCGATACTTACAGTATGTTGAGCGTGTATTAGGAAGTATGTTCCAACGAGAAAGCGTGGATGGATGATTGTTAAAAGTAAGGTTTGGCTGTGAGATATTTTGTAACAGAGAGGGTGTATTTCTGTGGAATAACACGTTCCGCCAAGAATGTATTTCTGTAGAACAGTATCTTCCCGCGAGATTTCAATCCTGCTAAATAACATGTTATAGTAAGGGGCTTTATACGCAGGATGTTATCTTACTGCGAGAGATTGCCTTTGCATAATAAGTAACAGAGAGAATGTGTTTTGCAGAATAGTGCGTTTTCAGGCCAGGGACAGTTACTATATCAACCCTTTACCACTTTTCAAAATTTTAGACTGGTCCAATTTGAAAGAAGTTGCAGACGACAATTTAAAGTTTATGAAAATTTGGATTTTTTCAACTTTCTGGGTAGAAAACATTGTGTAAAATGAAGAAATTGCTTGTTACAAGCAATTTCTTCATTTTACACAATGCTTTCACAACGTTTTTTCCTGAGGGGTGTTCAAAAGCGTCACTGTGTGGGAATGGGTTAAGCCGAAATACATTTTTGCTGGGAAGTATGATACAGCGAGAGAGTATTTCCTCAGGATAGTGATATAGCAAGATTGTGTGTGTGTGTCTTAAATCATGTAACTACAGTTTCCGAATGCCAATTAACTAATCGCTTGTCCCGCCCAGTAACTCCATTGCCACCGCCTAATTACTCCTACAGGAAATTCCACTTCGATCTTTAGCTGCGTTATTTTGCAAATTCTATTCCCAGCTGCACGTAACGAAATTGAGGAATGGCTGGTCGGCGACGAGACCGTGGTAATTGCAGCTTATATAAGCTTGTCACGCCCACTAATCTGCGACAAGGTGGTTTGACTAGGATAGAAGGCGTGATTTTGTATCAAATATGTGGTCGGGGACAAATAACAAAAAGTAAATTGTTCGTGGGCGGCATAAACGCTGTAACTACAGCTGGAATGTGTTTTAGATACGACGCTGAAATCGTCGTATAAATTATTGGTTTTTTTTTCAAATAAACGTCTTATTCAACATTGAACATTCAGTTTGAATTGACAATTGATTTTTAGCTCTACTGGCCGAAGGCCACTAGAGCTATAGCGATGGCTTTTTCCCGTCCGGCGTCCGTGCGTCCGTCCGTCCGTCCGTCCGTCGTCCGTCCGTTAAACTTTTCCTCGTTTACGCGATAAAGTCCACAGTTTTCATCGGATTCTCTTCAAACTTTCACAGAATGATTGTACCATCATAAGGATCGTTCCTTTCGAAATTGGGTCATATCCGTCAAGAAACACGGAAAAAGGGGCCTAATTAAAACTTAATTAAAAAATCTTCGTTTACGCGATAAAGTCCACAGTTTTCATCGGATTCTCTTCAAATTTCACAGAATGATTGTACCATCCTAGGGATCGTTCCTTTCGAAAATGGGTATGATCCGTCAAGAAACACGGGAAAAGGGGCCTTATGAAAATTTAATTAAAAATTCAATTAAAAATCCTCGTTTACGCGATAAAGTCCACAGTTTTCATCGGATTCTTTTCAAACTTTCTCAGGATGATTGTACCATCATAAGGATCGTTCCTTTCGAAAATGGGTATGATCCGTCAAGAAACACGGGAAAAGGGGCCTTATGAAAATTTAATTAAAAAATCCTCGTTTACGCAATAGAATCCACAGTTCTCATCAGATTCTCTTCAAACTTTCAGAGAATGATTGTACCACCATAAGGATCGTTCCTTTCGAAAATGGGTATGATCCGTCAAGAAACACGGGAAAAGGGGCCTTATGAAAATTCATTAAAAATTCAATTAAAAATCCTCGTTTACGCCATAGAGTCCACAGTTTTCATCGGATTCTCTTCAAACTTTCTCAGAATGATTGTACCAACATAAGGATCGTTCCTTTCGAAAATGGGTATGATCCGTCAAGTAACAGGGGAAAAGGGGCCTTATGAAAATTTAATTAAAAAATTCTTGTTAACACTCTGGAGTCAATAGTTTTCATCGGATTCCTTTCAAACTTTCACAGAATGATTGTACTATCATAAGGATTAGTCCTTTCGAAATTTGGTATGATCCTTCAAGAAACACAGGAAAAAGGGGCCTTATGAAATGTTTAATAAAAAATTCTCATTAATAATCTAGAGCCAACAATTTTCAACGGATTATATTCAAACTTTCACAGAATGATTGTGCCATCATAAGGATTGTACCTTTTGGAATCGGGTATGATTCCTCAAGAAACATAGGAAAAGGGGCCTTATTAAAATTTAATTCAAAGATCTTTGTTAAAACTCTAGAGTCAACAGTTTTCATCTGATTGACTTCAAACTTTCACAGAATGATTGTACCATCATAAGAATTGTTCCTTTCAAAATTTGGTATGATCAGTCAAGGACCACGGGAAAAAGGGGCCCGATTAAAACTGGATTGAAAAAGTCCTCGTAAACACAATAGAGTCCATAGTTTTCAACAAATTCTCTTCAAACATTCCCAGAATGATTATTACATTAAATGGATTGTTCCTTTCGGAAGCAGCTTTGATCCATCAAGTTTCATGGGAAAAGGGGCCCAATGAAAATTTAATAATAAAAATCTTAGTTAACACGTAATGGCCCTAGATTTCACCTGATTGACTTCAAACTTTCACATAATGATTGTACCATCATAAGGATTGTTCCTTTCAAATTGGGTCTGATCCATTGAGAAACATAGGAAAAGGGGCCTTAGGAAAATTCAATTAAAAAAATCTTAATTAATGCTTGTAAGTCCACAGATGAGATGGGGTTGTCTTTATACTCAAACAGAATAATTATACTTTTGTAAAAAGAGTTCCCTTTGGAATTGGTTCAGATCCATCAAGTAACATGGGAAAAGGGGCTATATGAAAATTCAATTAATAAAACCCTGTTAACACAATAAAGCCCACAGCTTTGATCAGATTTTGTTGAAACTTTCACAGAATGATTGGAAGGTCATAACTATCATTCTTTTCATAACAGGGTTTGAACTGTCAAGAGGCACAAGAAAAGGGGCCTTATGAAAATTTCATTTATAAATCCTTGTTACCAAGTCCAGAGCTTTCATCAGATTTTCTTCAAGCATTCACAGAATTATTGTACAATAATAATGATTGTTGATGTTTGCATTAGACCTGATTCGTCAAGTATCACAGGAAAAGGAGCATTATGAAATTTAATTTTAAAATCATTGTACCACAATAAAGTCAACAGTTTTCATCAGATTCTGTTAAAACTTTCACAGAATGATTATTCCATCATGAGGATTCTTTCTTTTCAAATTAGGCGTGATCTGTCTAGTATCATGGGAAAAGGGGCCTTTTGAGCATTTTATCTATAATCCTTGTAACCAAGTCCAGAGCTTTCATTGGATTTTATTCAAACCTTTACAGAATCATTGTACAATAATCACGATTGTTGATGCTGACATAAGACCTGATCCTTCAAGTATCACAGGAAAAGGAGCCTTATGAAAATTTTATTTTAAAAATTTTACACCAAGATAATGTCTGCAGTTTTCATCAGATTCTGTTCAAACTTTCACAGAATGTTTGTACCATCATAAGGATTGTTTCTTTCCAAATTGGGCCTGATCTGTGTAGTATCATAGGAAAAGAGGCTGTATGAAAAATTATCAGCAAATCCTCATAAACACAACAATGCCCTCAGTCTTTATCAGAATCTCTTCAAACTTTAATAGAATGATTGTACCATCATTTGGATTGTTCCTTTGTAAATTAGCTGATTGGTTAAGTGACACAAGAAAAGGGACCTTATGAAAATTTTATTACAAAACATCATTATTACAATAAAGTCCTCAGTCTTTATCATTTTCTTCAAACTATCATTAGGATTGTTCCTTTGTACATTGGGTCTGATTTGTTAAGTTTCACGGAAAAAGGGGCCTTATGAAAATTTTGTTACAAAAATTCTTGACACAATTCAGTCCACTGTTTTCATTGATTCTTTTAACTTTTAAAGAATGATTCTACCTTCATAAGAATTGTTCCTTTTGAATTTGGTTTGTTCTGTAAAGTATCATGAGAAAAGGGGCCCTATGAAGATTTCACTATAAACTCATTAACACAATAAATTCCACAGATTAAACAGATTGATTGTACCATCATTCCAATTGTTGATTTTGACAGTGGATCTGACTATAGCAAGGGTCACATAAAAAGGGGCCTTATGAAAAACTCTCTTAAATATTCTGGTTAACACAATGATGTCCCTTGATTTCACCGGATTCACTTCAAAATTTCACAGAATGATTGTACAAATACTTAGATGGTTCTTTTCAGAACTGGGTACAATCCATCAAGTATCATGTAAAAAGGGGACATATGATATTTTTTTTAAATATTCTAGTAAACATAATGAATTCCCAATATTTAATCGGATTCACTTTTAACTTTCATAGAATGATAAAACCAACAGTAAAATATCATGGGAAAGGGGGCCTTATGAGAACTTGAATTTAATTTCTTTGTTAACACAATAAAGTCAACAGTTTTATTGGATTCTCTTCAAAGATGCATGGAATGATTTTGGCATTCGAATCACAGGAAAAGGGGCCTTACAGATTATCATTCAAAACATTCTTGTGTATGTGATGAAGATCACAATCATTATCAAGTTGTCTTTTAAATTTCACAGGACAATTGTCGGGTTGTAAGGAAAGTTCCTTTTGGAATGAAATTGATCCATCAGAAAACACAGGAAAAGGGGCCTTATTGATTTTCATTCAAAACAATCCTGTTTATGTGATTAAGTCCACAATTATTGTCAGATTCTGATGAAATATTCACAGAATGATTGTAGGGTCATAAGGTAACTTCCGTCATGAAACATGGGAAAAGGGGCCTTGAGGATTGTTGCTTAAAATGATAAAGGGTATAAAGCCCTTTTTTTTCTTTATGCATTCTTCTTTGAGCAATTAACTTCCTTAAATATCAGATTTCTTTAACGGAAAACTTGATAACCAGTAGAGCGTCTCAGGCCCTCATGGGCCTCTTGTTATATTGAAATCGGCGATCCGTCAATTTATCACACACACACAGAGGACTTAGATAAAAAAATAATTGTACTCTTAAGATGATAGTTTATTTGATTGGCCTGTCTCGTTAAGTATTAAATTCTATTTTTTTCATCTGTTTTTTTTTTTATAACAAGATTTTTTTTAAGAGATGAAGCGAAGCGGATTCATACAGTGTGTGATTAGGTTTTTCGGTTCATACCTTCATGAAAACAAAAAATATTCTCTTCATTTCTTATAATTTAATAGCATCGAGCGAAAAATGCAACAACTTTACAAATTTTGATACCTTTTGTAGTGAACTATTTTGTGTGGAAGCATACAAAATGGCTGCGTACTCAAAATTTTGTTCATGGAGGTATGAATTAAATTTTTCTACCAATCAGATCGCTCGTTTTTGATAGACGAAACTAACAATTAGATTATTAAGAAAATAAACTTTTTGATACTCTTTATTAAACGACACAATGCTCCAGCTGGGCCCATTCAGAAGGGCGCCCCTCCCTGCCCTAAAAATGCAGCGACTTTCCTTTATATCAATCGCCTTGTCAATATAATGGTCCCTAAACGATACTTTTGAAATTAGCGACTGCATTTTAACCCATTTCCACAAAATGACGCTTTTAAATACTCCCTCAGTATTAGGCTTTGGAAAATATTGTGGAAAATGAAGAAATTCCTTGGTACAAGCAATTTCTTCATCATCCACAATGTTTTCTGTCCAAAAAATAGAATTCCATCAACTTGAAATTGTCGTCTGCAGCTTCTTTCGATTTGGACCGATCTAAAATTGTGTTGTGTGGGAATGGGTTAAATGTCACCTTAGTTCGATTGATAGCTCAAGAGCAATGTGATCACCAATGCGTAAATTTTACATACATAGGACATAAGGATGAAAATTGTTTAAAGCCATGAATCTTTAAAAAGTACACTGTTTAAAATAAAGCGTTACTCTGTGTTTATATCTAAATGACAACGGGGCTATTGAAACAATAGACCTAAGATTAATTGATAGTTTACAAATTACCACCTCTAACATGATTATAGATAACAAAAAACTACAATAAAATCCCTTCACAAGTTATCAAAAGGTTTGTAAATCACAAAGATATGAAAAAAAAAATCGTAAAACATGGTTTGAAAATATGACAATCTCGCTTGATCAATATTTTATAAATTTCACACAATTCTTTTAACACTTTCACGAAAATGCTGTTAAAGGGGTCAAAGTATAACTGGTACTAAGTTTGGACCATTTTTATATCATTTAAAGCCTGTTAAGAGTTATTTGTGCTTAGTTACAATTGAACCATCATTGGTTTAAATCTATGTGTCAGACGAAAACGGGCCCCTTGGAAGTGCGAAAAGTTTCGATTCTGGTCCGACTGCGCAGTCTGACCAAGATCGAAACCTTTCGTTGCTAAAAATTACTTGATATAGAAAAAAAATAATTTTTAGTTTCATCTATCAAATCGAGCGTTCTGATTGGTCGAAAACAAAAATGCATAACTCCAAGAACAAAAATTTGGTCATGCATCGATTTTGTATGCTTCCGCACTAAATAGTCCCATACAAAAAGGTATCAGAATTTGTAAAGCTTTAAATTTGTTTCTTTCTATTTTTTTCGTTCGATGCTATTAAATTATAAGAAATGAAGAGAATATTTTTTGTTTTCATGGAGGTATGAACAGAAAAACCTAATCGCACACTGTATGAATCCGTTTTGCGTATTCATACAGTGTGATTAGGTTTTTTGGTTCATACCTCAATGAAAACAAAAAATATTCTCTTCATCTCTTAATAACCCTTATACCTAACTATGAATCTGTGTTTTAAATCTACTCCTAATTGACAAATACGCAGATCGCTGGCCCCGCCTCCTGACCCCTGTGGTCACGCCAGCTGACTCTAACGGGAAGTTGAACTTCGATATTTCACGACGTTTTTTTTCTTTGCAAATTTCTTGGCCAAGCACATGTAACAAAAGACTAAAATCATTGGTCGACGACTTAAACTTCGTAATGAGCTGTAATTACGACATTTAAGTAACCAAACTAACAATTCTATTTCAAAATAATATCGGACAGCGCCAGAGTTCAAAATCTACTTCTATTCAAAAAGAATGATTTGATTGGTCGATTGAGTCTTTGATTGACAGTCGAAATTGATGAGTGACAAATTCTAAATCCACTCTCTTTGTAAAGCATGTGATATAGAAAACATTCGGAGTTCCCTTTTTTACTGTCGGGTCAAATATTTTTCGAATGCAAACACAAATAGAGCTATACGGAATGAAGTTAATGTAAACTGTTAAAACTCTTGAAACCAAATTGCGCTTTAAAAATTTTATAACGATCACTTAATGTGTTGCAAAAGGAAACCGTCTCGTAAAATTAAAAACAACAACAACAGCCATACGTTTCGACTCATTTCAGATGAAGCTAGTTGCGCAGAAATAACATGGCCGAATGATTTGGATAAGTTATTGTGTAAAGCAAGCAATATTGCAAATGATTTGATTGATATCTTATTTAAATATTCGTGTTTCGACATTTCGACATACATGGTCCTATTTCGTGTGACAGGTTATGTGATATCAGGGTGAATGTGCTGTTTTTATTGGAAGTAAAGTTTGAAGGTAGGAAAAATGGAAAAAATGTGAACTTGATACTCGACATTTATTTAAGCGTAAAAGTTCTTAGTGCATGCACACTTAATATGACAACAAGTCTACAGATAAAGGGATGAAATATTTTTTAATTTCAATCATTAAATGATACTGCTACAAACCCTATGGTTTGGGTACACATTGGAATCGTCGCGTTGAGACGATTCCAATTGAGTACCAAAGACATAGGGCTTCATTGAGAAATAACGTTTTTATGAGGATCTACTCTATTTACCTTGACCTCTGCGACACTTACATTTTTTTTATACTTAGGCTATGAACATTTGAGGAAAGTATGACTTTCGTTTCTGGGATATAAAAACCATGTTTAAACCTTCCGTAAACTGATCGGGGTCAACTTTATCAGACGCCGATTTAGAAAAATCGGTCATGGGTGGTCGAAGTTCAAAGCCCGTGCGGAAAATTAAAGTGGAGCCCATAGACGAGGTTCAGGATGCAGGCCCTGACGAAGAGCAACAAGATGAAGTGCAATCTGCTCAAGACACGGTAAGTATTCTTGTTGTTAACTGGCAAGTATGAGTAAATTCTATTGACGGATCGCAATCAAAAATTCCATTTATACCGGAAGTAATTCGTTGACCTCTGGTATTTATAAAACACATTTTCGTTTGTGATTGGCTTAGAGGTATTCAAGTCGTTGTTACGACATGTAGGAAACAAAGCAATGATATAGCTTTTGTGGTTCACCAAATGAAAGATAAATGGATCTTACACTTAACCCTTTCCTGGTCAATCACTGGATTTTACGTCCCTGAATTTTTATACTTGAGAAAATATTGTGGGATAAGAATAAATTGCTTGTAACAAGCAATTTCTTCTTATCCCACAATATTTTCTACCCTATAGCTTGGTTACTTTTCAAATTGAACTCACTTTTAATTGTCGTCTGCAACTTCTTTAAAATTTGACAAGTCTAAAATTTTGAAAAACAGGAAAGGGTTAAATAATTGACGGATCGCTGGTCCCGCTTACTGAACTCCTACAGGAAGTTTCACTTTGATAATAAACGGCGTTAATTTGCAAAATCTATGGCCAGTTACTTGTAACTAAAACCTAAAATGGTTGGTTGGCGATTTAAAACCCGTAACCACAGCTTGAATTAGCTGTCGTTAAGACGTTTAATTTGTCAAACCAACAAAAATGCTTAACATTAATGTCGACCAGTGTTGGGGTCCAGTCCAAAGCTCACTTCCGCCGTAAAATGAATAATTTGTCTGGTTGATTATTATTTATCTTTTTTTTAATTATTATTATTTTATTATTCATTTAATTTTTTTCATAGATTTCGCAATCTGTCGATCATCTTTGATGTCTATCTATAGTGAAAGATTTCGCGTTTTAAATTCACTTGAAGAAGAATTGCAATTCTAAAATACTTAAAACTTAATCTATGATCGAAAATTCAAGCTTTTGACGGAAGTTACAGATAAAGTCAGAATATTCGACCATCATTTACCATGCAAATACCTCAACCTATAATCATACGAAAATGTTTTAGACAGGTCCAATATCAAATAAGTTGCATACGACGATTTGAAGCTGGTGATTTCTTTTTTTTTAAAATGTCTTTTGAGCTAGAAAACATTGTAGATAATGAAAAAATTACTTGTAACAAGCAATGTCTTAAATAACACAATATTTACCGAATTAAAAGCTTTTTTTTTCTTGGAGGGCGTCTGAAAGCGTCATTGTGTGGAATTGGTTAACCGAGATAATGCCTTTGGATAACCAAAACGTTGAAACCACAGCTTTTATAATCCAATGAGATGTTGCTTATTTAAATATTTGTTACGTGGAAAACGAACGTCATAACAATTTCTAAAAATGAAGCTCGGCATGGGTCGGAAAACTGATGTAAACAAAGTAGGAGGATCTGCATTTGACGACAATAGCGTTCAGCCTACGCGTAAAAAATATATTATCAAGTTTCTTCGTGTGGGCAATTAGTGTCTCCTACGGGTATTTTGAATTTTAATTGTCGTCATATCAGCCCGATTATTAATAACTGCATCAAAATAATATCAAAATTATGAACAACTGTGATATTGCCAAAAAAAGTGGCGATCCCTGAACTGAAAAATCATTTACCTTGAAAACCATCGGCAGGGAGATAACGAGATAATAAATCTGCGCGGGAAAACTTTTCGGAGTAAAAGAAACAGTAAATAACACAAGAAATATCTCTTTTCAAATAACTACAATATACTCTCTATTGACCAATCGAATTGAAGGATCGCTGACCACGCAAATTGACCTCCGATATGGCTGTTCGATAGAGTTAACCCATTCCCACACAATGATATTTTAGACCAGTCCAAATTCAAGAAGTTGCTGACGACAATTTAAGTTGACGAAATCTTTAAACTCTTTGTCTTTTGGGGCAGAAAACATTGTGGATAATGAAGAAATTGCTTCAAAGAAGCAATTTCTTCATTTTCCACAATTTTTTCTAAAGCTTTCATATTGAGGGGTGTTTAAAAGCGTCACTGTTTGGGAATGGGTTTATAACGAAGTTAATTTGGTAAAGATGTTGCCATAGATATAAGGTAAATCGTTGGTTTGCGACGTTATCGTCGTTACTACAGTTTGAGTATACTGTATTCACAACGTTTAAACTATTCCCACTCAGTGAGGCTTTTAAACGCCCCCAAGGAAAACAGTGTCTAAAATGAAGAAATTGCTTGTTATAAGCAATTTCTTCATTTTACACAATGTTTTCAACCCAGAAAGTTGAAAAATCCAAATTTTCATTAACTTTAAGTTGTCGTCTGCAACTCCTTCCAATTTAGAGCAGTCTAGAATTCTGTCATATGGGAATGGGTTATATAGGGTTTCAAATGGTTGATAATGATAAAGGTAACTAATAACCATTTTATCCCGCATCCTGTCGCAATGAAGCAAATAACTTTTAAAAACAGTGTAAAAAGGATAAATAACTAGTTTAACGTTATGTTTCTACACCATATTACACCTTCATTTTCAATACATTGCGATGTGTCGCCCATTTTGGAAAAAAGGCTAGTGGGAAAAGATGTATGTCAAAGCAATTTCTTGCCCTTTCATATAATGTTTCCTATCCTATTTGTCACTTATTTTCAATTTTAACACACTATGATTTGTCGTCTGCAACCAATGTCTAAAATTCTTACATCTGTTAATAATTTATTTTCAGTTTCGTCTATGAAGATTTAAGCGTTTTGGTTGGCTGAAATTAATTTTCGTACATTCAAGAGGTCGAAACTATTTTGAATGCTTGCACACAAAGTAAAGTTGATAATGTACTACTCAGAACTAGTGACATATTTTCTTTGTTTTGTTTGATGGCATTTACCCTTGTAATGCTTTATAAACTACCTTACTGGATTGCTGTAAAATCAAAGGGCTGAAAGCACTGTTAGAACTTGTTGTTAAAAAAATCAATATTTCTTTTAGAAATCAATTTCATAAACAACTCTAGTAGGAAAAGTACAAGCAGGCGGTGTGGACCAAGATCAGACTGCACTTGTGTGCAGGCTGATCTTGGTCTACACCTCCTGCCAAAACCGGTATATTCCTGGTTAAGCATGACTTAGGTTAAGTTATGAAAATTATATTTCTTTTGTTTTCATTGAGGTATTGACCCGCAAACTCAATCACACTGTATGAAAACGCGAAACGGATTAATACATAAGTGTGATTAATTTTATAGGTTCATACCTCAATTTTTTCTTATATGATAATTCAGTGAAAATTCCCTTATCTACTGATTAAGCCGTCGTCATAGCGCATTTGGTAGCGCACCAGACTTCTAATCTTCAACCATGAGGTGTCTTGGGTTCGATCCCCGGCGGTGGCACATATCCTTTCCGACATTTGTCTCTCTCCAATGGGTGGATAATCGTAAACCTAAGTGGGATAGCAGCTTGTGGCTAGAAAAGGATGTAGTGGTAGTACTGATGCGATTTACCAGGAAGCTGTTGTTAGGTGCTCAAGCCTCAGCGATATGACTGACAAATTGTTAAAAGCGGCGTTAAACCCCAAACAAAGAACAAAAACCTACCCAGTTCTACGGTGAGCAGCATGGGTCATTAGAGAAGTGGTTAGGATGAACAAGGGAGAAATGCACCTGCGAAAGAGAAGAGTTCGAGGGTTGTTCAGAAAGTTTTGATTTAATACTGTGTGTGTAACAGACATAGTAGGTTTCTTTTTTGCTTTTTTCTTTCAATGACGTTTATGCCATGTTTCTTTTATTGGCGTAAATGAGACGTGCTTTGAGTAACAATACTCTGTTGTTATCAGTTGTCATGGTCAGCCCGATTAGCTCAGTTGGTAGAGCACTTGACTTCAAACCTCAAGATCACGGGTTCGAGCCCTGGGCTGACCATATCTACTAATAAACTAATTGTCTTTCGGATGAGACGTTAAACCGAGGCCCCGTGTGACGGTGCTATCCACCGAGCACGTTAAAGAACCAGGCGGAGCTCTCAGCAGTTTCGTCCTGTATCCTCGCACTATCCCCCGTAACAACTAACCGTCTTATGGGGGCGTCGCTCATATGGGCATGTGCTACGGTAGCGACGATAAATAAACGGAAATAAACAAAATAATCAGTGTCATATTTTGAGATTTCAAACACAAAATGATGCTGATTGACCCCATTAAAGAAAAATAATTGGGAAACATTGTGTAAAATGAATACATTGCTTGCAACAAGCAATTTCTTCATTTTTCGCAACGTTTTCTACCAATATATTGAAGAAAATTGTACCACAAACTTAAAATTGTCGTCTGTAACTTCTTTCAATTTTGACCAGTCTAAAATTTAGATGTTTGAGAATGGGTTAACATCGAAAGAAGAAATATATGGCTTCCCGCGTGGCTCATTGGCTAGGGCGGTGGAATAGTATTCTAAAAGGTTGCCTGTTTGAATCTCGGATGCATTGGAGGTCACCTGGGCATGACCTTGAGGGAGACATTTAAGAGATTGATTGATTGAATTTCGTTTAACGCCACTTTTAACAGTATTTCAGTCATATCGCGGCGGCTGGAATACCTAACAGGGGATTCCTGGTATTTCTGACACTAGTACAACAGTCCTTTCCTAGCCCCAAGCTGCTATCCCACTTAGGTTAACGATTATCAACCCATTGGTGAGAGACAAGAGTAGGAAAGGATAATTATGTGCCGCCGCCTGGGATCGAACCCATGACATCTCATGATTAAAGATTAGGAGTCTGATGCGCTACCGACTGCGCTATTATGGCGGCGGCAATTAAAAGCCCAAACCTTTTACTGGTGCTACAAAGAAAGCAATAAATAAGTGTCGTTTGCCAGGATATGACGCCATTAAAGCCCATAAAAACAAACACTCAATGCAAGTTGATAAATATTTATGAGAATTATCAGATGTGTACCTCGCCCTGTCTTCAATTATTAAAGCCATATCTTCCCTTATAGGATACCAAAACAGATTAAACAATCTATTGCTTTTTTTGTCACTAAGGTAAATAAAAGCCCTCTTTATACCAAAATACAAAGGGATGGTACGAGAAAAATTCTCTGAAAATAGTATTTTGTGTTTTTCTTGTCGATTTCATAGAGACGAGTGCAGTCGATTCTTCACCGGAAATGTTCGTTAATCTTACGCATTGATTGTTATATGAACATGTACTGATGACTAAACTATACGGACAACTTCGTTAACCTCCTTGACCGAGCGAGTTGTTTGAATGACTAGCGAAAGTACACAAGTCATCACTGACGTCAAAATTTAATTTAAACAAAACTTTAATTGTGACGGGTCACATTTTGAAATATCGAAACTTATGAAATTCAAAACCTTATGATTATGTATGAAGGGAATTTTTATTGAAGTTTTATTTTGATTGTAGTTTCGTGTACCTATGAAACAAAACAAAAAATGCTCCCGTCATCTTTTAAGATTTCATATTATCGTGGCAGTTTTATCACTAAAATATGACAAAATAACATTTTATTATGTTTAAATAGACTGACATGGATCTACTTTATCGGAAAGCATTAAACAAAATTCTGTACGCATCATTTTTCAAAGTGGTATGAGACAAATCACATTGCAAGAATCTAGATAGACACAGGTGAAATAAAATTTGAGAAAATGCATGCACCAATTTTGACCTTAACATAAGGTTTAAGCTGAATTTGCGAATAAAACATTGCAAGAATCTGTAAAAGCATGAATCATTAAGTACAAAATATAAAAGTCTGGCTGCTTAATCAATCAGTTGAAAAGAACTTTGTATTTAGAATCGGGCCTTCAGCAACCTACATTAAGGCTGTCGAGTTAAAGAATACTTTGTCGGAATAGGATATTCATTCTTTAAGAATGTGTTTTTCTCTCCTATAAGATGCTTCATTCTCAATATATCCACTTTTTAAATAAACTCTTTTAGATTAAGTACAAGATGCCCTGAATAGCATAAATATAGTCTAAATGTTTAACTTAGCTAATCATAAACCTAAACACTATTTTCAGCTTGGAATTGCAGCTGAAGAAAGTAACTACCCAGAGCCGGAACCACCAATGCGTGATTTACCCACAATTCTTGAAGAAGATGAAGATGAAGCAAAGACGATATCTATCGACGACGATGCTATAAGCAAATCCGCAAATACCACAAAATTACCAAATGGCGAACTAGTTCCAGTCAAGGTTGGAAGGAGTTTGCAGAAATCTGTATCAAAAGCTGCGAATGAAACCGTACATTTTGGATTACATCCAAATAAAGAACGATTTGAATACATGTATGACACGGACTCGTCTATTGGGGAACCTTTGATGACATCATCGGTGGTATCACTACGAAACTCTACAATGACTGAACAGCAATTTAATCTTATAAGTCACGCACTTCTTCAAAAGAGGAGTAAAGTGACCCTGTCAAAACGAGAAATGTTACTTTTGGAACGAGAGAGTTACGAATATAAAAGACTAACTGCAACTCCAGACATAACGCTAAATCTAATGCCACGCGGACAAGTGCGTAGATATACTTCGTTCAAAAATGATCCTGTAATAGAGAAGAATGTGACCGACGCTAGGAAGAATAAAGCCGATATAACTGCAAATGAAGCTGCTGAATTGGTAACCTTCCTTTGTACTACACTTAAACTTCTAAATAGGCACCATGAGTTCTGCGTTTTCAAAATTATTTAAATTAAAGCGAGAAAAGAACATTTTTTCTTCAGTGGCAGTCGAATTCAGAATATTTAAAAGAAAAATGGTCTAGAATAAAACAATTTGACGTCTGTATTAAATGGTCTTAAAGTCACAAAGATTGTAAATGAACTTCAAAACATAAGTCCAAGAAATTATGTAAACCTGTGTCTTTACCAAACAACATTTAATGATTTGTTCTTTAATATCAACACTTAGAAAGAAAAGTGATTTGCATTAATCCTGAAAAAAAGCACAAGTAGAAAAGTTCGTTATTCATCATTGTTGAAATAAGGATACTGTAGAACTTGAAATTTTAGTTATTAATGCAGTTTACAGATTTTCAACAGCTGAATTTATTATTATATTCCAACGATTACCTGTTTCAAATACCGAAATAAATATCAATCTTTCATTAAAAACAAAGTAGAAGTTTTTAATTTTGCCTCAATGTTTACTATTAGTTGTAAGTTGCATGTACTAGTAGCATGATACTAAGACGTTAGAAACTAATTGCCTGTTTTTACAAAGACTTTTTTGTCATTCTTTAAGGGCAGAAACCAAAAGTCGTAAGTCTTGACTTTATTGATTTATTAATTAACTTGTTTACTTCTTGATTCCTAATGTTTTCTCTATCGAAATCAAATTGTACTAAACTATAATATGATAAAATTTTATGCAACCGGAATATCTTTCTCCCACGGCTGCTTACCATAGTATTTAGAAACCATTAAATAGAATTTAGGTAGTCTGATCTTTATCAAATTATTACTTTTTAGTTAGTTTACACTAATTTATTTTAGTTTATACTTATTCATTACTTTTTAGACTACACCCATGAGATTATATGCTATAAATATCAGCATGCATATATTTTTTGAAAAAAAAAAACACAAAACTTCTGAATCCTTTGAAATTGGCAAAAAGGGCGAGTCAATGTTAGATTATGAACATAATTCATGTTGAAGTATTTATATAAATATTTTATTTAGGCATGCTTGCCGATTTTGAGCGAAAAATGATCTCTATGGTCCTACTTCGTGTGGCAACAACATCCGTTGCAAATTCTTTAGATATTTTGAGATTAGAGAGGGCATTTGTAAATGGAAAGTCATTGAAGAGAAGGTGTCATATTCAAAATATATTTCGAAAGGGTTTCAATCATATATTTAGAAATCGTCTTAGGTATTTATTAGGGTTAATTGGAAGTCGGCCTTCTTTATTCTGGTATTTAGGCTATTTTTGAAATCATAGGTCTCATTAATTAGAAATTGAAAAGGGAATTGTTTTTGAACCGCTGTTGCCCCTTTCCAAACATATGTTTCCAAAATATCCATTAATTTCATGAAATTATTATTTATTTCAACCAAACTAACTGAACATTTTTATCATCATTAAGTGAAGTATATTTACTACACTAACACATTTTCTCATGACTGAATCATTTGTAGCAATTATATCGGACTACCTAAAACTATTAAGTGTAACCAGTAATATCAAACTGTTGTTGTCGATATTTTATCAAATGTTATATCTGAGCACAAACAAAGTAATAAGTTCCATGTGTTTTAAATCTTTTTTCGTTCTATAAATTACGTTTGTAGCACAAAGACCACAGAGCAGAATCCTTCAAGACTCTCATAAAAGACCTCACTTTGGGGTTTAAAAGTGATGCTATTAAGGTCAAGGCAATACTTGCCTGGATGTGTAAACAAGAAATAGGGAAGATAGATTTTGGTGAGAAAAAATTCAACTACGATACTCCAAATGGATATATTCAACTGATACAAGAAGGAAAGGGGACATATCCTGGTCTCTTTGCTTTACTTTGCAGGTACAGTCAGTTCTCTTCTTTGGCATCTCTTTTACATAATCATTTGTACAAACGTGTTATTTTTACAAATTGTATCCTTTTATTTTATATAAAATCATCTGAGCAAAGTTATTATAAATATTGTAAGATGCATAGTCCGGAAAATTTTGAGACATAACACCACATAAGAGGTACAGTCAGAAAATAACCGGACTTTTCACGCTCCTCTCTTTTCACGTATAGCTATATACACGCAATGTATATTGCCAAAAACGTGGTCACTTTATTTTCAATGATAGTTGTGTTTACATGTCATATTGCACTTTGATATATGATAGGTGTTTCGTCTATCATGGACTCTTTTAAGAGGAACAACGCTCTGCAAGTTATGGTTGCTTAAGGTGAAAAGCCCTACTACGTCTTTCAGAGGCTTAAAAGGTTTTTCCGATAAATGTGTATCACGTTCAACCTTCTACAACTGGGTTTCTCAGTCTCGTGAAAGCAGAATGGACCTAGGACTGGGCGGCTAGCTGAGGCGGTGACCCAAACAATGGAAACAAATATTAAAACATTTGTCAACCAAATCGTCGAGTAAATTTGGAAGAGGTAGCCAACAAGTTAAACATCGGTGAGGCATCGGCACACAAGATTTAACACGAAAACCTAGGCATGAGGAAGGTAAGTGGCTAGGTGGGTGCCTAGACTGCTGTCCGCAGATCAAAAGCCAACCAGAGAAACCAATGCAAAAGAACATTTAAGTCGTTTAAATCTTAAAGGAGATATTTTTTGAACCGCATTATCACTTGAGATGAGATTTGGGTTCATAATTCCGGACCTGAGACAAAAACCCAGTCAAAGCAGTGGAAACGAGTTGGTTCCCCACCTAAAAAGTTTTAGATATCTCCTTCGACTGGCAAAGTCATGCTTGTTGCCTTTTGGGATTCACAAGGAATAATGCTTACTTATTTTATACCAAAAGGTCAAACTGTCACTGCCAAGTACTATTCTGAAGTAATACTGAAAAAACTCTTAGAAAAGCTTAAGCATATGCGTCCTCCTACGTTAGCACAGAAAATTTCCCTTTTCTTCCTGATAACGCCCCTCCCATACCGCCGCAGCTACAGTGGAGGTTATCAACTCTTACAAAAGGCAATTGTTGTTTCACCCTCGTTATAGCTCTGCAACCGCCCTCTGTGGAGTTTCTTTGTTTCAAAAACTAAACGGAATTGCTTGCTGGAAAGAAATATAATACCAGGGCGGCTTTGATATCTACTGTTACACAGTACCTAAAACAGAGGTCTTCCTCAGGGTTCACAGCGGGAATACAAAAGTTCCCACGAAGATGGTAAAAGTGTGTAGGCGTAGGTGGACAATATTTTGAAAATGCGTAGAGCGAGTCAAAAGCCAGGATATTTTCTGACCGTCCCTCGTATTTTCCGCAGGGCTTTATGATGTTCTTTAAAACCTATGAAACTATCGATTTTTTGGTTTAAATTATTAACAAAGGATCAACGATATTGAAGTTTAAAGGTGTAGATTAAGAGCAGCAACACGATGGTCGAGGTCGAGGAAAAGTTCATGTAAGTGCCTTTTAATTGTGACTGCACTTATAAAAAATGCACTAAATAATGATTTTAATCAACAAACTTATATTCAAATGTATTCTGGCCTTTTTATAGAGCTGCTGGTGTGAAATGTGTCATCATTACTGGGGTATCAAAAGGTGCGGGCTATGATGTCGGGGCCGACTCAACCGATGATTTAACAAATACTTGGAATGCTGTTTATATAGATGATGGTTGGAGATTAGTAAGTTACTGTTTACTATTATTAAAGCGGCTCTCACACAGGTTATAAAAGAAAAAAATACTCCATCGCTTTTTTGGTTGACAGATGTGAACGTCAATTTTCTAGGTACGTTTCGTTGGTGTCCAGGCCGCCCTGTGTCTTCACATTACGTACATGGTAAAATGGCGGATCGCCGCTCTCAATCATGAAGTCAAGGGTTCGATCCCTGGTCGCAATTATATGTTTTCTAATATTTGTCTCCCACCAATGGGTCGATAATCTAATCGTAAACATTGGTGGTATGAACAGCTGCAGGCTCGGAAATGGCGTAGTGGTAGTGCTTGTGTTAGAAATTTCAGGAATCTATGGTTAGGTGTTTCAGAAGCCGCGATATGACTTAAATACTGCTAAGAATGCCGTGAAACCCCATTTAAACATAGACAGGCTATTAATCTTAATCACAAATGGCTAATTACATATAAATCACTCATTTTGGCCAAGAGTAGACTTAATATTAAGTATTTTAGCTGGTTTGGTTACTTAAATGAAGTAGCAACATCTTATTCGTACTGTACCTACGACGTTTAGATCGCCTAATAACGCTTTGCCCTTTATTTATTTTTCATTGACCACACTTTATAGCTCGGCTGAGTGCTCTGGGTGAGCTATTGTGATAGGTCATCGTCCGGCCTCCGTCTTTCCGCTGGTTCACATTTACAAAAAAATCTTATCCTCCTAAACTAACCATGGAATTTCAACCAAACTTCACAGAAATGATCCTTAGGTCACGCTCTTTCGAAATACTTCAAAGAATGGAAATCCATGAAAAATTTTGTTGCCATGGTAACCGATTGAGAAAAATATCTTCTCCTCCCAGGCCACGAGCTTTGATATTTATTACACATTATAATTGACCATCTACCATCTACGCTTTGACATTTAGTATTTATCAATGCCTAATGACCCATATTGACAAAAATACTTCAAAGAATTACCGCACTCTGGAAATAAGTTCAAAATGGTGGGATCTTCAATATATCTAGGATTAAAAAGAAAATCTTTGAAAAATCTTCAAAAAATTAATTAGGTTTAGGGCTTTGATGTTTTGTTTATGTCATCACCCTCGAGCCATCATATTCAGGGGCAGATATAGGACCATCACGGTCCCCTCGTTTACAAAATGTTATTGTTTATTTACGCAGTCAAATATTCTTGTCGGAGGTCAGTGAACCTAGCCTGCGATCCATCAATTGGTGTCAATATTGTGTCTATGCTCATGTCGACATTTAGTACTCTAAGGTCGTAACTTTTTGTACAGATAATAGTTACTTACAGCCTTTTAGTACATGGAATTCGATACGTAAGAGCAATGCATGCACTACTTTCGCAGGCATTTTGCCTGACTGGAATACTTATATTTTTCCTATTTTCTGTAACAATACTCACAATATTCAAAGGGTATCATTTCTAGCAAATTTTGTTAAAAAGTAGTTTTACTGCATTAATTTGAATTAAATTAAATTGATTTAGAAAATCTGTTCGTTATGATATGAAGTATTTTATGTAATGTTCGCCGTTTGATTTATCGAGTATCTTTAAAAAAGATCCATATTTATATGCGATATCTTGATAGCCTAACTATGCTATACTAATATTTCATTGCAGGTACGACCGCCGTCATTGCGCAGTCGGTAGCGCGTCAGACTCCTACTCTTCAATCGTGGGATGTCATGGGTTCGATCCCCGGCGGCGGCACATGTCCTTTCCGACATTTGTCTCTCACCAATGGGTGGATGATCGTAGACCTAAGTGGGATAGCAACTGGGGGCTAGGAAAGGATGTAGTAGTAGTACTGGTGTGAGAAATACCAGGAATGCATTGTTAGGTGCTCCATCCACCGCGATATGACTGAAATACAGTTAAAAGTGGCGTTAAACACAATTCAACCAATCAATTTTTGTAGGTACACCCTCTCTGGGTATGCAAGAGCCTTGCAGGACGGCGTCCTGGCGGATGGATGACGATTGAAAGTCAGGGAAGTTCACGCAGAGATGTCAACAACAGCAACAATGGAATCGTTCATTTCTCCTACAATGATTACTTCATCTTTACAAAACCCGCGGAATTCTTATACAGGCACTTCCCGGAAGATCCAAAGTGGCAATTGATAGCAGAACCAATATCTTTAAACGATTTTTTATCTATATCGTATTTTCGACCGGCTTTCTTTATTAACGAATTTCAACTTTTAAGTGAAGATAAATGTGTTCTGGAATCTCAGGAGGGGGACCCCGTTGAAATTGTCGTTGGATTTGCAGAAACTATGGGTCCTGATCTTGTTTTTGGATATGAATATGGCCTTAAACTTGGTGGTTACAGCGAAATAATTGAAAGTAAAGAGAATAACAAGAGAGACTTTATTCAGCAATATGTTTTAGTTTCTAAATCGAAAGATAGGGTAACCTTTGAAGTGCGTTTTTCATCGATTGGTGTGTATAAATTAAGATTATTTGGAGGATTCTATTCTGAATACGGAAATAACCCACCTTGGATAATGGAGGTGAAATTAGTTTGCAATGAAATCGTACCGAGACCTGAACCTCTACCATTTGATCCGGGAGTTGTGGGTTGGGGACCAAGCCCTATTGCTGAAAACTTTGGACTGTTTGTTCCGTCGCATGAGGAAAGTGTAATTAAGTTGACCTCCGATGATATCACAGTTGTTCATTTTATTCTTAAACAGAAAATAAATTTTGACATAAGTTTGAGACATTACAGAATTCGCCCTGGTGTTATAGAAGATTTGCTTCAGTATGAAATACTTAATGTAAATGACTTCTTAGAAGTGAGGATAAAAATACACTGTCCAAATTCGGGCGAGTACGCCTTGAAAATAGACGTCTTGATCGACAGTGTCGCAGAAAATGCGTGTAACTACCTACTGCAAACAGACACTGAAAAGCCTAGAGAGGTGTGTATATAATAAATAGCATGATAATATTCCTTCCGGGTTTCCTTATAAATCAAGCTCAACGGAAAAAGAATCCGTATCAGTGCTAAACGAATACAGATACGATCAGATGATCTCATTTTCCTGGAATTGCTAGGTTTTTTTTCAGCTTTCTGGATAGGAAAATTTGTGTCACAAGCAATTTCTTCATTTTGAAAAATCTTTTCCCAGTTGTTTTTCTTGAAAGGCGTCCAAAGGCATCATCGTGTTGGGATGGATTGAGGAGTTGACGCATCACTGTTGTTAAGCAAAGAATCAAATAACCAATCAAATCATTCCTTTAAACTGAGGGTGTACTTTGAAATCGAATATCGATGCTTAGCATTTTTGTTTGTACGGTGACTAAAACGTCATAAAAAAAACTCTTAACTGTTCTACTTTTTTGTACACGTTATTGACTATAAATTTTGCAAAGTAAAGCCGTCGAACTTCCTGTGGGACATAGTTTGAGTTGCTACCGATTCGTTTCTTACTGTTCATTACTGAATGTACATAAATCTCATTTGCTAAAATCATTTTTTTTTTTTCATTGCAATGACCTTCGTGTCCAGTTAGCTCATTCTAGAGTCGGAAGTTCAAACCTAGGCTCGGTCATCAAAATCTCCAATATCTTACGGTTCACGGCTGTCAAACCAAATATCGATTGACTAATCAATTCATTTAAGAGATGAAGAGAATATTTTTGTTTTCATGGAGGTATGAACCGAAAAAACTAATCACACTGTATGAATACGCTTCATACATTGTGTGATCAGGTTTTTCGGTTCATACCTCCATGAAAACAAAAAATATTCTCTTTATTTCTAATAATTTAATAGTATCGAGCGAAAAAAGCAAATGCCTACATCTTTTGATACCTTTTGGTATGGGACTATTTTGTGTGGAAGCATACAAAATCACTGCGTGCTCAAAATTTTGTTCATGGAGGTATGAATTCAATTTTTCGACCAATCAGAACGCTTGTTTTTGATAGACGAAACTAACAATTAAATTATTTACATGTACTGAGACTGAAAACTAAACGCCGATTTCTTAAAGTAAAGCATACTTGTTGGTTTGAGCACTTACTAAAACTGTAGGTACCACGTTTGTGTCGTCAAATCAACAATTTGCCCCTGGCCATATATTTACATAATAATACAGTATTTAATCCCAGTCGAACTACCCTCGTAATGGGCGTGTTCAGGTATCAGGCAATTGACAAAATTCATTTATGTCAATTCTCTCTCACCGGTGGACCTATTGAACAATCGATGGCACCGCCAACTTACTCCGTTGGATCCGCCTATAGACTCCGACAGGAAGTTCCGCTTCAATTTTAACGGCGTTATTTTTCAGCATTAATGACCAGTGGTATGTTACAAATAAGTAGAAAGGTTGAAAAAGCTCTAGTTACGACGTTTAAGTCGTCAAGCCAACAAAAATGATTCATCAAAATGGCAGAATGCATAGTAAACTTCCAGTCTAATTGAAATGATTGATTGTTTCACATTCGATGTTAAATAAACAGGATTAATCCAATAAAACTGTTATACTTTTGAAACTCCCCTGAAACCAATCAATCAATCAGTGCAATAGATGACATGTACTTTGAAGCCGCCTCGCACTAAACGATATCAAACACTTTATTTCAGACATTTTACCAGCGCCAATCAAGAAAGCTCCTCTCTGAGGCGATGATGACAAGTGATATTTCACCATTGTCAGCTGCTCTAAGAGCATGCGAGGAGAGTGCTCTACCGCTTGGTGACCCAGAGGTTTTAGCTGGGGAAAAACGGCTTCAGTTTTTACTGTGCAAGGAGGGTAAGTATTGTCAGAGCGCTGGTCCCGCAGGTACTTTATAATCAGTAGCATGTAACAAAAAAGTTCAATTGTTGGTTGACGAACTAAACTTCGTAACTACAGCTTGATTAAGCAGGAGTTACGACGTTTAAGTCACCTTCCTGCAAAAGTATGTCACGTTAATGTCAGCCAATGTTGGAGTTCAATCGGTCTACAGGAATTGTTTGATTGGTCAATTGATTCTTTGATTGAAAGCTGGGATTTGTGTATTCCTAACTCGTGTCTTATTCAATAAGATGACAAGAAGGAGATGACGCCAAACATGAGAGCGTCATTCACAGGTCACTGTAACTATTGAATCTCTTACAGTTTCCGATCGGCCGATAAATTTGTCTCAGTAAAGTGGCTCTTGAACAGATTTACTTGAAAATTTGGATAGGAAGAGTATATGCTTTCCTAGTCATTATTAATGTAATTTTCACATTGAATGTTCTTTCTTCATGTTAATGAGCCGCTTTAAACGTCCTAAAAAAGGCTTATCTATCTCACCAGTCTACCATTTTATTTTTGTTACTTGTTTCTAACAATGGATTTTGCACAACAACACAGCTTTATATTTATGCCGAACTTCCTGTTGGAGGCTGTTTGCATTGTCAGCGATCGAGCAGGTGGTTCTGATCAGAGGGAGGGGGGGGGGGGTATATCCTTGTTTGAATATACCAAGGTCAACCATCGCTAATATTTGCTGATCTAGATTTTGAAGTTTCTGAATTTTCCGACTATTCAGATAATGCTTTGTAAAGGCATATGCATAAAGGAAAATGATGATAATTTGTCGTTTATTTCACTTAAAACTTGGTAAATATATATCCAAACCGATATTAAAAGCTCTTTCCATAATAATCTTATGATGATTTTAACTGTATAAACATGTATGTCACAGAGTCTAGAATGTCAATTCCCCCCCCCCCCCCGCATCGAAAGATCGTTTGTTTTAACGTTGTCCGTCTGTCCGTCCGTCTTTCCGTTTGTCGGGCTGTCTGTCTGCAAATCTTAACCAAAACATTGCCATTTACTACCAGCCTATTCAAGATACAATGCTCATATTTGGTATGATGATACATCTCCATTTTACGCATCTCCTCTTGTCAATGTCAAGGTTATTTGATAAGGACAAGGTCACATACCAAGGTCAAACGTTTAGTCCTGTTCCGGGGGTATTGTGTTTAACAAACATATCTTGTTTTGTAATGATTCCAGAATTGAAGTTCGCTTTCCTTGTAAAACGAATCGACAAAATTGAAGCGGCTATATACAAAGTTCAGCAAGCCAATTTAGAGCGTTTATTTGAGAAAGAAATCAAGCGTCTAAAGAACCACCTAAAGGAAATACTGGCCCTGGACAAAGATGGCTGGACATCTAAAATTCCTGAAATCGACCGCGTTTCTTTGATGGAACTAGGTCAATTACGTCAACCAAAGCAACCTGTGAAATACGTGATCATGTCCATGTATATGCTGCTGGGAGTATCACAAGAGTATATGACGGTAACTAGCCCTTGTCATGCCGGAATAATCCTGTTACGGCACGAGGTATAGACTAAGATCAGCTTGCACATATATTCAATCTGATCTTAGTCTACACCGCCTGTATGTCGCTCTTTAGCAAGAGTTCAAATGTTTTTTCTTTCTCTCGAGGGGGATAAAAGGGGATTGTATGAGAATGAATTGAATATCATACTTTAACATTAAGCTAGTCTTTTGTTATTGGCTTCCACCACGCACCCTGTTAATACAGCTTCAAGAGTACATGGGATAACTAAAATGTATGTTATGTGATAAAATGTGGAGCTCTGAGGTCTAGTGGTAGGGCGCGGAACTCAGGATCGGAGGATCTCGGGTTCGAATCCAGCCACGGACCGTGGGAATTTTTCTGAACAAAAATCTTATTCTACAGTGCTCAACAGCCAGATGTATAAATTGGTTTACATTGGTGTAAACAAATGCGCTGTGGCTGATCAGGGTCCGAGATAATAAAACTTTTTTCTCACTCAGTTGAGAATTTACTCAAAATTCGATTTGGAAATAAAAATATTTATTACGTTAAATTCTACGGTAGCTTTCGTGAAAATGAAACATTACATTGTGTTATGATTTATAACACAAAATCTCTGTTAACGTAGAATCTTAACATTTATTGTAACTTGAAGTTTGAGTAAATTTTCAATTGAGTACGAAGAAAGTTTTATAATTTCGAGCCCGGGTGTTAGAGTGTAAAGTCGTTTGAAAACGCAAGGCTTAGAAAAAGGCTATAATCCAAACCTTCAACTTTATAACCATTTTTAAGACGATTTATACAGCCTTACTGCGGAAGCCGGCCTTTATGGCCACTAGGCAGAGTGTGTGGCTTTTTTTATATTAGAGGCAACGAGCGTTGTGGTCCGTTTCATGGTGAACCCATGCTGCTTGGCTTCCAGACATACCACTGGGTTCGTTGAATTACATTATTAATGAAACCTTGAAATATCATGTTTTCACATTATGTTAGTTCGTTATTTTACTTTTGTACCACGATTCCTGTTTTATCAAATTACAAACAGGTCTCGATCTCTCGTGCAAGATTTATTAGCCTGCTAATTAAGACTAAATGTGTTTAGTTTTAGGTTTTTAGCTAACATGAGCACAAAGTGCTCAATGGTGAGCTTTTTTGACCTTTAAATGTCGTCGTCCGTCGTGCGTCAACAATTGAAGTGTTTAAACTCTAGAGGCTACAATTTTGGCTTAATCTTCGTGCAACTTGGTCAGAATAATTGTTTCGTCATGAGGATGAACCCTATTGTTTATGGGAGGACTCTATCGAAAAACACAAGAAAATATGCCTTAATGACAATTCCTTTATTTACTTTCTAGATCCCACAATTTAGGCTCAATCTTCATGAACATAAGTCAGAATAAAGGTTAAGTGTTAGGTCATAAATACGAACCTTATAGATTATTGGAAGGTTCTATAGGAAAACACAGGAAAAGGGGCCAAAATGACAATTTCTTTGTTTACAATACAGAAGTCACAGTTTTAGCTCAATCTTTAGGAAACTGGTTATAGTTGTTTATCTCTAGTTGCATTTTTTAACAGCAGACAATTCAGGTGAGCGATCTAGGACCATTATGGTCCTCTTGTTTTTGTTGTTGCCATCATTGCAAATTTCTAATGGTATTTTAACTAAATTTGTTTCGAGGTATTTCTTGAGAAACTGTAGATAAATATGCTTTCCGGCCTTACAAGTACTTTGTGGACGAGTAATAATCGATCAGTTCATACCTTTGGTGGGTTGTTTGTTTCTATATGTCAATACGAAATCAGTGGCATAGCCGAAAACGGAACCTGCCACATTTATCATCGACATCTTTTCAGCAATGTGTTCCCCTTTCTAACTAATAAGCCACGTAATTGAGGGATCGCTGGCTTACCCCCACCGGCCGCTGAAGTGACAGAACTTCTGAAATTTCAAATGGCATTAGTTTGCATAATATATTGTTAGGGACCAGAGACAAAATGAAAACCGTTAGTTTGCAGCCTAAACAGCGCAACTTCAGTTTGTATAAGCTGCAGTTACGATGGTTATGTTGCAAAAACCAACAAAAAATGCATGACATAATGTCGAAGTGTACCATTCACATTCGATGTAAATGTCGGAGTGTACCATTCACTTTCGATGTTAATGTCGAAGTTTACCGTGCAATTTCGATGTTATAACGGAGTGTACCATTCACTTTCGATGTTAATGTCGTAGTGAACCATTCACTTTCGATGTTAATGTCGGAGTGTACCATTCCATTTCGATGCTTTGTCAGAGTGAACCATTCACTTTCGATGTTAATGTCGTAGTGAACCATTCACTTTCGATGTTAATGTCGGAGTGTACCATTCCATTTCGATGTTTTGTCGGAGTGAACCATTCACTTTCGATGTTAACCCTTCTCATGCTGTATAAATTACCTTATTGAAATGCTGTCAAATCAAGGGCTGAAAGCACTGATAGAACTTGTTGTTCAAAAATCAATATTTCTTTTAGAAATCAACTTCATAAACAAATCTGGCAGGAAAAGTACAAGCAGGAGGTGTAGACTAAGATCAGCCTGCACTTAAGTGCAGTCTAATCTTAGTCTACACCTCCTGCCCAAACCAGAATATTCCGGGCTCAGCATGACAAGGGTTAATGAAGGATTTGATTGATCAAACAATCTTTGATTGACAGCAGTATTCCGTCATTTATCCCTGAATCATTACACAATCCATCATTTATCTCTGAACCATTACACAATCCATCATTTATCCCTGAATCATTACACAATCCATCATTTATCCCTGAATCATTACACAATCCATCATTTATCCCTGAATCATTACACAAAAATCGCGAGAGAACAAATACGATAAATATTCTAAGTCAATCACTTGTTTAGTAACACTTTCCTGAACAATCACTAGGCTTTTTGTCCCAATCATTTCATACTTTAGACAATATGGAGGGAAAAGAAGAAAATTGCTTGTACCAAGCATTTTATTACTTTCCAACAATATTTTCTACCCGTAATGTGATAACTTTTTAAGTGTAACTTTTAATTCCTGCAACTTCTCTCAAATTTGACAAGACTAAAATTTTGAATAACATGAATATGTTAATTTTTTTAAACTTTATATCAACAGGACTGGACCAAAATTAAGCAACTTTTAAGAAACAAAGATTCAACTCTGGTTGAAATGGCGAGACTCGAAAATTATCTTGACATTGACTCAATAGAGATTACATCCATTGACGAACACACACTTGAACGCATCCAAGAAGTTCTACAAACTTATTCCGCAAATGATATTAGAAAAATTGACAATACAGCCGCTGCTTACTACAACTGGGTAAGAAGTACAAGCTAGCTTTTTCATTGATAATTTTTGTCGAAAAACATTCTTACAACTTCTGGTTCGTTCATTTTAACATCAGAAAAGAATAACTAGGATAAGCATAGAGTAATAATGAAACCAACACTGTTAGAAAACAATATGTTTGTGGTAAAAAACAAAACGTTCGGCTTATTACTGCACATTTCAGAATCATGGTGCATTGAAGAAAAATGCCTTTGGAAAATGTTTCAAAATTACAATTTGCGTGTTAGAAGCAAATTCTCATTTTCTTGAAGTAATTCCCTAGCTGCCTGACGGGGTCGCCGTAGCGCGTCAGACTCCTATTTATGGGTTGTCATGGGTTCGGTCCCCGGCGGCGGCACATATCCTTACCGACATTTGTCTCTCACCAATGGTAGGATAATCGTAAACCTAAGTGGGATAGCAGATGGAGCCTAGGAAAGGAGGTAGTGGTAGTACTGGTGCGAGAAATACCAGGAATCCATTGTTAGGTGCTCCAGCCACCGCGATATGACTGAAATACTGTTGAAAGTGGCGTTTAACCCCATTCAATCAATCAATCGCTACCTGACACTTATTTTCATTTCAAAGTATTTTAAATTCGTCCAGTCTAAAAAATTTTGTATTGTAATGGATTAATCTGAAGAAAATTGATGTTTTTAATAAAAAATTCATACCCCAAATGGAGCCCTTTGGCAAGTAGAAAGATATGGGGCTCGGGGTTGGGGGTTACGGGTTCTAATCCCGCACAAAAGTTATCGATATATTTCGAAACAAAATATATACTGCACGATGTCATCTCCACTAAGAGTTATAAATGGGTACGTTTGAGGGTTATGAAAACATTATGCCATGGCTGCCGTTGGCGCCCCCGTGTGCTTTAACAGCTGTCTTGTAACTCGCTCATTGTAAGTCAAAAGTGTTGAGTCGGCTGAGCATGCGTTAGAGTGGAAACAATTTTATCCTTTTCACTTATCACTTCTATATTGCTTTACCAGCAAGTTTAAGTATAACTTTAGCTCAGTAAGTAGTGGCAAGGCAATGGTTCAAAATATTGTTTAGACAAAAGGCTTCAAGTTGGTAAATACCAACTGGAAGCCTTTTGACTAAACATCATTTTGAATCATTTAACTAACCTAATTTTGAAAAAATCAGTAAAAATTGTCTTAGCTGTGATTACACATGGCCCGGTATTGCAAAGAGTCACACTACGAAGACATTTTCTCGCGAGACTATTGTAAACCGTTTATGTGTTTCTTCAAAACCAACGAACTTGAACTGGAATTGTATTTGAAGGTAAAATAATCTTATAATTTTAGGTAAAGGTAACCCACAGCAAGCTATTACAGCGCGTCAAAACAAGAAGCACTAACGCAAGTAGATTTTCATCTACTGTTAGTTTGAAAGATGAGACAGCATTAGCTCAAACGCCACGGCTAAAATCGGTTGCCGGAATGTCTAGACATCAAAGTTTTGCGGCTCGTGAAACAAATAAAAAAGTAGACGAAGTTAAACGGAGTAAAAGCTTCAAAACATCTAACGAAAGTGGCAGTAAAGGCGAACACTTAAGCGGAAGACTTGTAAATGGTCCTGAAAAGACACCGAAACTTATTGGTTCTTCTAAAGATCTTAAGGCAAATGTATCAGAAAACACGAATTTGGGAAATACTCAGAAAATACAAAGCAAAAGTAGGCAGAGTGATTATGCATCACATCTCAGAGAGGCTCCAATTCCACCGTCGACCACAATAGGAGTATCCAAACCAAATAGCTCTTTAAGTGTTCGTCCGAATGTTCAAGCGAAACAACTCACAATGTTCAGTAACAGAGGCTACTCTGGTACGCCTGGATCAAGATTTAATCAGCCTAGTTCTGGTTCTCGGGGACGATCGAGGATAGAAGGAGTAACGTCTGAGCCCCTTGTAAATACAAACAGCGGAATCATGTCCAGGGGAGGATCAGACATATTAAATGACAAGCAAGACAAAAAAGATACAACAAAACCCATCGGACGTGGGTCAAGCATGCGCTCATTACACAGTATTGAGAAACCTCTTACTAGCAATATCCAAAGCGATATCAAGCCGTTAGGTAGAATTGAAACTCCCCGAGATAATAATAAAAATAAGGGGCTTGGAACTGCTTCTAACCAAACTACGTCAGGAAAGGAGACTGCCATAAACACACGTCCTGTATCAAACGTGAGGAACCATGCAACGCTATCAAATCCTTTGCCTACCGCCAAGATATTTGAACATGAAGCGCATGGAATTCAGAAAAGAAAATCAGCAATTAGTTTGTCGCCAAATCAAGCCGATATAACAGACGAAGAAAAACAAGGAAGACAAAGTGGAACTAGAAACCGAATACATCGGGTATTGAATACCACGAACACTAACGAAGAAGAAGGAAGACATTCTTCTCAAACAAAAACTGGCTCAAAGAGTGCAGTGTCTGGTATATCTAATCTGACCACTAAAATGAATGGCAACGGTAAAATAATTGGGAAAAACACAACCGACGATAGCGAGAAAAACTCTCTGCCAAACGGAAGAATAAATACATCAGTGCCACGTCTTGTGACTTCCTTCACAGGGGATGAACGGGAGATAAACCCAGTAAAGCAGGTTTATAGGAAAGACAATAGTAAGGACCAAACCTTCATTAAAACTTAACTCATGTCATGCTGAACCCGGAATATTCCGGTTTCGGCAGGAGGTATAGACCAAGATCAGCCTGCACATAAGTGCAGGCTGATCTTGGTCTCCTCCTGCATGTACTTTTAACTGCCAGCGATGTTTGTGAAATTGATTTCCTAAAGATATATTAACAACAAGTTCTACCAGTGCTTTTAGCCCTTTGATTTTGCAGCAACTCAGCAAGGTAATTTAAACAGCATGACAAGGGTTATGATGGTTGCGTAATTTTCGGGTCACTGCCTAGGCCCAATGACATACGGCAAGGATGTTCGACTGAGAAACATAAATGAAGGATGTCACGATTCACTTACAATCTGAATTAAGAATTCAAACGGTCGATTCGTCGGCGAGCGAGAAATGTTGAATGTTGTTTTCGATGAAATATATCTATGGATGGGTCTATTCGTATTAAGGACTTAACGTGTATAATAAATGAGTGTCTTGGAATTTATTTAAAGTTTGCTTTTGGTATAACGCAAATTTCAACAGAAAAGCAGTTACATCGCGACGACGGGTAAAACTATTCATGGCTTACAGTAATTTTTACCACCAAATAACCAAAATATTCAACCCGAGCCACCAGCTGCTCATCCCTTCTGGACGTAATGTATACATTCGTCCATTGGTGAGAGACACAACGGTATTCACGATTTCCATTGTCAAATATTGGAGCGAATATTGACTGAGTGTCTCGAACTTACGACCGAAGAGCACAGGGCGTAATCGACTGAGCTAATCGGGCAAGAGCCAGGAGTGTATATTTTTTGTTACGGGATCATCGTAGTTTGGAAAAAGATTTTTTCTGTAACCAAGTTCTTACAATATCAATCCCTGTCATTTCTGTACCTGTCAAGTAATTGCGTCAAATTCTTGGTCTAATGAAAACTTTAAAATCGATGGCCGGTCCAGGGACTCGAAGTCAGGATAACAAAGTAGACGGTTTACCTAAAAACAACATAAGTGATGCAACATATTGCACGTACAACTTCAACCAGGAAAGGCCATAACCAATTTACAGTGAACTAAAGATAATGGAACTACCTAAAGGACTTAACTATGACTCTAGCAACGGGTGAGAATTTAAAAACTAATACATTGAGAAGTAACAGACATGCACATCTTGCACGAAAAATGTTTTTTTTTTTCGCCGTCGTCGTTGTTGGAAATGTTCCAGTACAAAGAGTATTAACCCTTGTCATGCTGAATATAATCCTTGTTCAGAAATGCATTAAAATCAAAGGTCTGATAGTACTGTAGTTCTGGCTGTCAAAGTTAATATTTAGTTTGGAAATTGCTCTTAAAACACTCTTGATGAAAGAGGACAAACAGGGGACAAAGACAAAGATCTGGCTGCACATATGTGCAGGCTTATCTTTTTCTATGCCACCTGCCAAAGCAGGAATATTCTGGGATCTGCATGACAAGGGTTAAGAGTATAAATCTTACATACCCGGCACAGATAATATGGTATTTTAGCACTTGCAAATCATTTCAAACCATAATACTTGTACGACAAATAAAGGCTTCGATCAACCTTTGAATCAGTAAGGCCACTATGCGCGCTATAAAAAGATACTCACAAAGATCAGCGATTAATCTAAATACCGTAAGTGGCTATCCAGGATAATCATTGTCTGTACTCTAACACAGATTCAAATTGGTTGGAAATGTCGCGTATTGGTTCATTTATATAAACAGAGATGTTCCTCTTTGTGCATTGAAATTTTGTTTCTCTCCAATGGGTGGAAATGTCGCGCACTGGTTCATTTATATAAACAGAGATGTTCCTCTTTGTAAATTGAAATATGGGTGGATAATCGTACATCTAAGTTGGATAGCAGCTGGAGGCTAGGAAAGGATGTAGTGGTAAAACTGGTGTGAGAAATAACAGGATACCATTGTTAGGTGCTCAAGCCGCCGCGATATGACTAAAATACTGTTAAAAGTGGCGTTAAATCCAATTCAATAAATCAATTGTACATTGCAATACTAATATCACAGAACTTGACATATGTTGCCAAAATAATAAGTAGAAGAACAATGCTAGGCAGGAGTCATTTTATATCGAGAGACGTTACTTGCGTCTGGTCATAAGATATTTCATGTGTCCCATTATCTTCACTCGATGAAACGTCTGTGTCATGAAAACATTGAAATAATGGACGGATCGCTGGCTCCGCCCACTACCTCGATTGTTTACATAATTCAATTAAATTGACTATTTTAAGTGCTTTAGCTGAGCTCTCGCTGGTATGACTCTTTATCACGATGTCTTGTCAATTACCATTTTAACTCGGATGTGAACCGAAAAAAATAGACAAACCAACAAAATGCTTCATCAGTGTCAAAATGAATGACTTGATTGGTCAAATACCCCCTCTATCCGTAACTCTGAAAGTTGTTGAAACAACACTTGTACAACTTTCAATGAAACAGTTATCAGACCTCAATAGAAAATGTTTAAACGCTTAACGTTACTTTTAGCATTATTTCAGTCACATCCCGGAGGTGGTGGTATTTCTCACATCAGTACCACATCCTTACCGAGCCTTCAGGTGCTCATCCCGATAGGATTACGATTATTCGACCATACTATACTATACTATACTAAACTTACACTACCCTATACCTATATCATCCTATATATGTACAATATCATACTATACTATCTTACTATTATAATATCCTATAACTACATGTACTATAATATGCTAATTTCAAACCTAGTATCTATGATACTTGGTTTGAATGTAGTTCAAAAAGGAGAGGCTAGTCTAGTCCTATCTACACAAATCTATTAGTCTGTATTAAACAGCTGCAAAAATCTGTCAAATGTTTAAGCGATTGACGTCATTCTCTGAGGCCCATCCAGGGAACTCTATGCCAGTGGACTAAGCATACAGCTCGTGGTATGCTGTCCTTCATGTGATGGATCATCTGCATGCCGTTTTTAATACCCCGTCGCCTAATGGCAACGGCCCTATCGATGGTTTCAGCGCGAAACAGTTGTAACTGCCTTATGTTTATAGGCAGATACAACTGTTTCGCGCTAAACCATCGATAAAGTTACCTCTGTCCATGTGTAAGTGGGTGAGAGGGAGGGTGGGTTAGTGTGCGTGTCCATTTATTGTTCTTCTACATTCATCGGTGGATTTCAAAATAACTTTGTATAATTGTTCCCTTTGATGAGTACTAGTGTCGTGCGTAAAGTTCTGTTGTATTCTTTAAAGTTTAAGGTCAGAGCTAAGGGTCATCTGACAAGCACTTAAGTGGGATACAGTTCTAGTTTGCTCTCTGTGTTGGAACTTGCCCAGAATGTTTCGGAACCATTTTTGCATGCAAGAGTTTTCGATTTTCGGCTTTTTGTCCTTAAACTTTGTAAAATTCTAGCTTCTATTATACCAAGGAAAAGTTCGATATTTGGCTGTGGAGCTTTATTGCGCGGTCAAATCTTGCTTATCATTGTGTTCTTTCTACAAATGTCTTCAAACTTGGCGCGAACGATAAGCTTCATGAAAACTCTGACCAAAATGGGTAAAACGCCTCTTTTATCAGTAGCGTTAAAGGTTATAATGCGGCGACTGAAGCACCTAGCCATTGATTCCTAGTGTAGTACTTAGAATACCGGTACTACCACCACATCCTTTCATAGCATCCAACTGCTTATGAAACATTTGGGTCTAGATTCCTTAAATATATAACTTGCATTTTTACAAAGACCTGTGTACCTACTTCCTTAAACTTATTCGAATATTTGTTTCAAATTGTACATCTTCGCATGCAAAAGAACTCTACCAAATTATTATGAATTCTATCAAAATACATACATTAATGCTGGCATGCGGTAGAAAGGGTGGTCAATGCCAAACAACCTCTCTATCGTCGAGGAATATAAACGTCGATCTCAAAAAATGTCTACGTTGAGTACACGAAGACGATGCGGCCTCCGACGACAATAATCAGGCTGTAGCAATACTTCGGGATGCTCTTTGAAACATCCGAATAAAAACCTGTGATACATACAAGAATCTTTAGATGCGTTGAAAGTTTGGAATTTGGTAGAAAGACACTTTTTAGGGGGGGGGGGGGAATACTGATGTATAGATTACTTCCCTTTAATAAAAACATACCTGCCCTGTTAGCTGAATTGGAAATCTGTTCTAGGTGTACGAATCATTTAGAATAAAAAATGAAATGACAAAAACGCTCAAAAGAAATTAATTGCTTGTGTGCTTTTGATGTATGAACTCTTGTCATGATGAATATAACCATCTCCAAAATTATGCTAAAATCAAAGAACTGAAAGCAAAGAAAACACTTATTTTGGGTAATTATTTAGTAATTAATGGTATATACAATGCTAGCTTTAATGGGACAAGCAGGAGGTCTAGACAAAGATCAGACTGCACATAGGTGCTGCCTGATCTTTGTCTATACCTCCTGCCAAAAGAGGAATATTCCGGGTTCAGCATTACAAGGGTTAATATTGAAAGCCTTATCGGAAAGGGAAGACTAGCAGTCCACTACGGCCTCTAAAAGAATTTGTTTTGAATTGGATTTAACGCAGCTTTTAATAATTTTTCAGATCTCAAAATGACTTCGACCTTTCAGTTGACATGGCCCTTGACATAAGCAAATGTGTATTCACGATAGAAGATGTCAAATACAGACACTATCATGCTCTGTATAAAATCAAAACCAATTTTACTATTATAGAAACTAATCTATGAGTGAAGTAAGGTAAATTCTATAACATATATTTCTCCTTTATTAAATTTTTATTTAGATACAAGCAAAACAAGAGTCATAAGAAACAAACGAAAAGTTATGAAGTGGGCTCTCAAGGATACAACGCCAGGTGTAATACGCAAAGACAACGGTATAACTATCGTCAAACAAAACAAAAAAGTTATTTCTGTCCATTGGCCGTAAATTTTTCCATGACTCTATGTTTGCCATCTATCCATTGTTGGATCACTTGTTTAATGTCGGTCAGGTCCATTTGCGTGAAAGTGTCCGGATCAAGGTTGTCTAGGAAACTGGAATAAAATCGGAATATAAATTGGAATTTTTTACCAAGTTAGATGTTTCATAGATAGATTCATTAATTTTTTTATGGCTGAAAAGTTCTGAAAAATGCGCAGTCGCCAAAATTGGCTGCAAATATAAGCAACTTCGGGTTTTATTTTCCTTCAAACAAAAGACATCTACCATGACTGGATGCTGGCAGACGATTTCGGATTGAATGGCATTTGCCTTATCCTACTTCTAGAATAAGAAGAGTTGAAAATAGATCGCGACAGAGAGTAGAAGCTAACAAAACATGGTTTACGACTCAATGTTTACCACTCAATATTTTTAAGAACGAAATATATATACCGATATGTCCATTGCATTTTTTATTTTTTCAATCAGTGTATATTTTAAGCGTAAAACATACAGTGAGAAAATGATAAGTAAAACATGAGCACCGCCTGCGGGTGCCTTACGCACCTATGAAAGCCAGGAACCTGTTTCCTAAATATGAGCCATGTATCAGCAACGGTGTATTAGTAAGAGCAAAATGTAAACTTTTAAGTCTGTCAACTGAAGAATCAATCTACACATCAAATAATTCATGATGACAGTAAAAGAGCTCTGGGATCAGACACTGGCCGACTTTTGTGTGAAGTATTTCTATTTTTGAGGATTTGTTTTAATCCATCCACGGACTCCCGTGGTGGTGTCCGTTTATATCAACCTGGGCGTTGTCAGGCTACCAGTTAACCCTTTCCTGTTTTTCCAAATTTTAGACTGGTCCAAATTGAAAGAGGTTGCAGGCGACAATGAAAATCGGATGCAATTTGAAAATAGATCATCCTATGAGGTAGAAAATATTGTGGGAAAAGGAGAAATTGCTTGTTACAAGCAATTTCTCCTCTTTCCACAATATTTCTCAAGTAAAAAATCACAGGAACGTAAAATCCCGAGTTTGAACAGGAAAGGGTTAAGACATAACTTATACTTGTTTGCTGTAAAAGACAGATTTTATTGGCGATATTGAAGCACGTATAGCTCTTTCTGAGAGTTACAAGTGTGTAATTTACTTACAATGCATGTATGCTTGTTTCCCCACTTATTTATTGTAAGGGCACTAACACCAAGTTTTCAAAATCAATCTCGTTCCTTACCTACATGTCGATGTAACTCAAACCAAAGGTTTATTTTATGACCATGAAATAATTGCATAGAGGATTCGGTCCTTCAGTTGTAAAAACGCCAGTGCAGTTTGCACTCCTTTCACCTCATAAGCCATTCCCACACAACCCCACTTTTTTTGCGCCTTCCAAAAAAAATCAGCTTACCAAGTGATTTCGTTATTTTCCTCTGTTTTCTACCTAGAAAGAAAGCTTACTCCATCAATTTGGAATTGTCTGCAAGTTCTGTCACATTGAACACGTCTATTTTTTCTTTTCTGGTAATGGGGTTAAAGACTTCCGTGTGTGTAAGTCAAACTAAAGGAAAACCTTTTTACCTTTGCCAATAGCTTATATCATTTTGTGCATTCTCAATGACGCTGTCAGCAGGTAGGGTCCAGTTCAATTTTGTTATACCAACAGTATCCATCACTGCAAAAAAAATTGACATAATATGAGGGTTTAACCCTTACACACTTTTAGACCTGTCCACATTCAAAGATTTTGCAGACGAAAATTTAAAGTGAATTAAAATTGAAATATAACCATTCAAAATTATTGTGGAAAAAGAAAAAGAATGCTTGTTTCAAGCAATTTCTTCTTCGTGTAAAAATGTTTTCTAAATTATAAAATTACAGGGACGTAAAAACCAGGGATTGTACAGGAAAGGATTGAGACCATTCTCAGCAGTGTTTCAGTAAAATACACTTAACTTATTCACACACAGTGAAGTTTTTGGACGCCCTCAAGTAAACCAATTGAGAAAACATTGTGAAAAATGAAGAAATTGCTTCTAATAAGCAATATCTTCATTTTCCACGATGTTTTCCATTCAGAAAGTTACAGAAATCTGAGTTCAATAAACTTCAAATTATCGTCTGCAACTCTTTCAATCTGGACAAGTCTAAAATTTTGCTGTGAGGTAATTGGTTTAACATTTCATTTCTCTAATTTCTCAACAAGGGGGCTACTACTTCGATCCGAGCATTAAGCTGCTCGTCCAACTTAAGTGACAAAAAGAAAGAGCTTGAAAATACCGTATGACCGGAAATTTCATCTACAATATATCAATTGTGGAATATGGCGGTTAATGTTTAATCGAAAGTTCAAAAAACGGGATTACGGTAAAGTTGAATTAAATGTATAACTATTGACGGAATGAATTGTAACCAATGGAGAAATTGCCTAAAACATCCAATTCTTCCTAAAGTTGAATTAAGCGTATACCTATTGACGGAATGCATTTGACCAATGGAGAAATTGCCTAATACATCCAATTCTTCCTAAAGTTGAATTTAGTGTATACCTATTGACGGAATGCATGATAACCACCGGAGAAACTGCCTAATACATCCAATAATTCCTAAAGTTGAATTTAGTGTATACCTTTTGACAGAATGCATTATAACCAAGGGAGAAACTGCCTAATACATCCAATTTTTTCCTAAAGTTGAATTTAGTGTTTACCTATTGACATAATGCATTATAACCAAGGGAGAAACTGCCTAATACATCCAATTCTTCCTAAGGTTGAATTTAGTGTATACCTATTGACGGAATGCATGATAACCAAGGGAGAAACTGCCTAGTACCTCCAATTCTTCCTAAAGTTGAATTTAGTGTATACCTATTGACAGAATGCATTATAATCAAGGGAGAAACTGCCTAATACACCCAATTCTTCCTAAAGTTGAATTTAGTGTATACCTATTGACAGAATGCATTATAACCAAGGGAGAAATTGCCTAAAACATCCAATTCTTCCTAAAGTTGATTTTAGTGTATACCTATTGACAGAATGCATTATAACCAAGGTAGAAATTGCTTAATACATCCAATTCTTCCTAATGTTTACGGATCGCTACCCTCGCCGAATTGCCTCCAACAGGAAGATATATTTAGATATTGAACGTCGTTATTTAATACATATTAATGGACAGTTGTAATTATCAAAATACTAAAATGTTTGATTGGCGACTTAATCACCGTAACTACACCTAGAAAAAGCTGTAGTTGCGACGTTTTAGTGGTAAAAACATTAAAGATACTTATCATAAATGTCGTCACATGTCGGAGTTCTACTCTGAATAGTTTCGTTCTTATCTGTTTACAGATGATTCGTTTACCAAATTGGTAAGTGAACTGGCATTACTCATTTCTTATTTACGTGCGTAGAATCTTTAAGCTCGTTATAAAAACTGGAAAAGTCTCGTTTTTATCTGATTACAGATGATTCGTTTACTCAATTGATTAGTGAACAACCATTTCTAATTTATTGAGTTACGCTTGTAGAATCATTTAACCTATCACAAGAACTCGGTAAAACCTCGTTTTATCTGTTTATAGGTGATTCATTTCATGAACTGGTACGTGAATATCCATCAATAATTTCTTTGGCTTCGCGTCTAGAATCATTAGACTCGTCATGAAAACTCGGAAAAGGCCTCGCTTTCTTTATTTGTTTACAGATGAATGGCTTAATAAATTGGCAAGTGAACAAACGTCATATTAGTTACCCGTAATGAATCATTAAATAAAATCAAATTGAATAAAATTGAATAAAATTAGTATTTGATCACAACTCATTTAATATATTCTGTATCATTCACAGTCAATCTTATTCAAGGAAAAACCTCTATTAAGCAGCCACATTCATTAAGCATCATTCACTTTCTAGATACAAAGAAACTTTGTACTTTGACTTTTTGCTGATGAAATGATTAAAATTAAATCCTCTGCTAGTAGATCTCATTACAATCGTCTCAATAGGACGATTCGAATGAGTTTCACCCATAAAGGGTTAAGTGAGACTCCTGCAATAATCAGACGACAGTAGTTCAGACTAGTCCAGGTTGAAAGAAGCTTCAGATGAAAATTAAAAATTCGTGAAATTTCAAAAATTGTCTTTCATGGAACAGAATTTAGTGGAAAATGAGGAAATAGCTTATTTAAAGACCTAGTTTAAGGAATGTTGTGTATGTTGGACCCCTACTGATAAGCTAATTGCCTTATCTGTAAACCACATCAGGGGGTTAATCATCTAGTATATTCAATTGATGACCATGGTCAAAATTTGTCAATATTATGCAATAGCTGCACCTTAGCTTTATGCTTTTATCTCATCAGAATTTGATAGAAAACAAAGTAAAGTTTTTTTCGTTTTTTTTTAAATTTATCTTATCATTTTTTAATGCTTTTAAACTTTCAAATCAATTTCAAATTACTGAATGAAAAGTGACTTAGTTGCAGATTGCTGAATTGAATGTAATTGAAAGAAATTTACATGCATAATTTTTTTTGTAATTTAAGCGGTTAAACAGTTTCTTCAAACATTGTGGTTAAGTAAGAATTCTGGTAAAATTACTCTTTTTTTTCATTTTATTAATCGCCTGACCTAAAATATCGAAGTATTTCCTGAATATTATAGCAGTTTTACAAACTAAAAAAGGTCGATTTAATAAAAGAGAAAAAAATGTTGAAATATCGAGACGAAATGGGAAATCAGAAAAAAACAATGTTTTCTCCTCTTTTCTCAATGTTGTCTATCGAAGTTATTCTAGTTGCTATTCATGATTTGTTATGATAACAATAGCTTAATATTTTGTATCTTTACTCCTACCGCACTTTGAAAAAGTCTTAAAAATGAGAACTTATTATTCATTTACAATTATAACCAAATAAAATTCAAATTTTATTTCAAAAGACAAATTAGCTACAAAGAAAGTGCAAATATATGCCACACTTATCTATGGTAATACAGCAGTTTTAATCCCTTGTATACTGTATATAGCTTCCTTATCAGATAAGGTCGTTAAATTCTCAGCGGGTGGTTAATTGTATATCTCATTTTGGGGGGTCAAATAAAGAAGGATTAAACTAGGCCTTTAAATAAAGATAAAAATCAACATGGTCGGTAGAGTAGGAACTTCCGGGCCTTCATTTGTTTAGAGATCATAAGCATTTTCATTAAAAATATACTCCACCTGAAATGTTAGGTATCCAGCGTAAAGTCTCAAGCACGTTCACCAGCATAAGGAGTCCATTCGTTGCTTGAAAAAAAGACAAAAAAATTGAATGATCTTGTAAATATGATTGTGTTGCAGCCTTTTTTTCCATATATCAAAAATGGCATTGGATCTTTTTCGCTAAAACAAGATCCAAAGCCTTTTTGGATTTACAGAAAAATGATAAACCACAAAAGTAATCAATATTAAGTCGTGTAGACATTCCACCAGTCCTACAATTAAAAGCATATCTAATCGTTGAATCGTGTTTATGAATAGAGTGATCCCTGGCCACGCAAAGTAACCTCCGAAAAACAAGTTCTATTTAGACATCAAGCCGTGTTAGTTTACAAAAGATATCCCCCTGGGGCATGTACGTAAGACAAAAAGAAAATCGTAGGTGGATAAACTAGATGTCCTTTTTACAGCTTGAATCAGCTGAATCTTTGGACCTTTATGTTGCCTAACAATGAAATGCGGTTTATACATGTCTTAGGTCAGCATTGCACGTCCCGTCGAAATGGATGACTTGATTGGTCTATTATGATTTTGGTTGACAGCATAAACCCGGTATTGAAGCTCTTCTGAAGTACATTGCTTTTCTTTCTTTATTTTTTTTTTTAAACTACGGTAAAATTCTTTTATGCCAAATTCGAGGTGTCGATTAACCACGAACAAATACTAGTAAAGTGCGTATGATTTCAATGTGAATCGACGTCTTTATGAATTACGTCCAAGTGTGTTCGAATGAACTTTTCCCCCCAAGTCGTATCTTAATTCTAGCCGAACTCCTTTACAAAATCAATCTTTGATTTTGTCGATTCGAAGCACTTTTTTCCGAATTTTCCAGTTTTAAACGAGAAGTATGGTACAGAAAGTAAGGTAATGAGGAATTGGCTCTGCTGGACCTCTGAAAAACAAAGTATCCTGATACAGCTGATTTTCGTGAAAAGCTTTTAAACGTTTATCAAAGGTCATGGTCACCTGGTTAAAGGCTGTTAAACCGGATGAAATTCAGTAAAATTTATTGAGTTGGTTTTACGATTTTTGAGGTTATATTTAGAGAGTGTCTTGTTTTCGGCTCCCGTCCATTTGACTCTTTGGATAGGGTTTAACGCCGCTTTTAACAGTATTTCATATTACGACGGTTGGAGCACATAACCATGGTTTCCTGTCATTTCTCACACCAGTACTACCGCTACATCCTTTCTTAGCATCCGGACAGCCACCATTTCAGATATAAGAATCTTGTATGTATAGTTTGTCGTCTAATGACCCCAATCCTGGGGTGCGTGACGAAAACGAAATCGAAAAAAAACATTCTTCACCCTTTTCATTCTGTAACATTTTAAGAGTTGCATTTAAATCAAACGGCTGACAGCACCGGATGATTCTTTTATTATTATCAAAGATATTCTAATCACGAGATGAAGAGAATATTTTCTGTTTTCATAGAGGTATGAATCAAAACAAGAGTACCGTGATGGTCCTAGATCATCTTCTGGTAACAAATGTAACTGGAGCCAAATAATTATAACCAGTTTCATGAAGATTGATCCAAAACTATGGTCTCTAGAGTGCAAACAAAGAAATTATCATTAAGGCCCCTTCTCCCGTATTTTCCTATGAAACCTAAATCTAAAGGGTTTAAAAAATAATTATCCTTGACAAGTTTCATGAAGATTGAGCCAAAAGTGTGGTCTATAGTGTGTAAACAAAGGAATTGTCTTCAAAGCTACTTTTCCCAGTGTCCATCCTTTATCCTAATAATTAATCTGGCAAAGCTTCATGAACATTGAGCCAAAATTGTGTCCTCTAGAGTGTAAACAAAGAAATTGTCATTAAGGCCCCTGTTCCTCTGTTTTCAAAAGGAACTTTCCCTTAATCATTATGACCTAACAATTATTCTGGCCAAGTTTCATGAATATTCGTACATGAATATGATTAGGTATTTCGGTATTTACCTCCATGAAAACAAAAAAAGGGTAAAAGCTCCACAATAATAGATATAATTGTAATGAACCGTTGCCTAGAATATGATATGATGGTCACAAAAGCATGTGCAAAGTTTCAAAGAAATAGTATTAGTGGAAAGAGACTAATTAAAGATATTTGACAGTTGCGCATTAAGTTTAGGTAAGAATTTCAAAGTTCAAGAGGGGTAAAATTCAACTAAACTGAATGTCAAAGTAATGCAACTGTGTCTAGAGGCTAAAATTATTGTCATGAAAACATTTGCAAAGTTTCAAAGCAATACCATTGGTAGAAAGACAGTTATTAAAGACATATGATAGTTGCACGCGAGGATTAACCAAAAATTTCTTAGTCCAAAAAGGGTTAAAACTCCACAATGATAAATGTAATTGTAATGAATCTTTGCATAGAAGAGGACATAATGGTCACAAAATCATATGCAAAGTTTCAAAGAATTATAGTATGAGAGTTATTAAAGATATATGTCAGTTGCACGTTATGTTAAACCAAGAATTTCCGAGTCCGAAAAGGGTTAAAATTCCTCTAAAATGAATATCAGAGTAATGAATCTGTATCTGAAGTAGTATATCATTGACATATAAACATGTGCAAAGTTAAGCATAAGTAGAAAAAGAGTTATTGCACGTAAGGTTTAACAAAGAATTTCTAATTCTAAAAAGGGTAAAAACTCCACTATAATAAATGCAATTGTAACGAATCTTTGCCTAAAAGATATTACAATGGTCAGAAAAGGATGTGCAAAATTCAAAGCAATAGCATTGGTAAAAAAAAGAGTTAATTAAAGATATATGACTGTTGCACGCATGATTTAACCAAGAATTTCTTGGTCAAAAGAGGGTTAAAACTCCACTATAATAAATGTCAGTTTATTAATTTTGGGTTTACGTCACTTTTATCAAACGAATATAGCCCCAAGTGCTGAAAGCCAAATGCGGTTTGAATTATTTATCCATTCTTTATTGTTATCATTTATAGGATGAATAAATTACATTTTAATAGAACACATACATGTGTAAGATACTAACCAGTGATTTCTGGCAAAATGATACACATATATTTTTAAAATATTAGTGCTTAATAGCCTGAATTCTAAAAAAAAAATAACTAAGACTTGAATAAGCTGCAGTTCGCCAAACAAACAGAAACGTTGACAAAAATTGCGGCAAATGTGGGAGTTGAAAGCTCAGGTGTGGGTTAAATAAACAAATTGATAGGTCGATTTACAGCCCTAATTGGTCATTTTTCTGTTTTATTTGTTATAGAAGCGCGTCATTTTTTAAAGGGTGAACGATAACACGCTAATAGACGGATAAATTATTCTTTATCTTCAAATTTTCTAAACAGCATAAATTTGCAGAGGAATAAATAAGACAAAATATAGATCTATATATATTTAGACGAAGAAATATATGTTTTATCATTTTGTTTTCGAAAATTTTACTATAATGTCGATCAACATAGAAGTCAATTGTTTTATTGATATCATCGAGTTTAACTCCGCTTTAAACAGTATTTCAGTTATATCTTAGGTTGCCGGGGCAGTTTACTATTGTTTCCTGCCACATTCCACACCAGTACAACGACAACATTCTTTTGGGGCAGTCTGCTTCTCGTCCCACTTCTCATGCTTCTCATTCGTTCATAGTTGAGACAAAGAACTCAGGACTTTTGGATGACTAATCAAACGTTGGAAATATTGAAATATTGCTGGGCGAGCCAGGGTTTGAACTCACCAGATTGTCTAATTGAACGGGGTTATCGCAACTTTTAACAGTGTTTCAGTCATATTGCAGGGCTGGAACACCTAACGATGGGTTCCTGGTATTTCTCACACCAGAACTATCACAACTTTCTTTCCTAGCCTCCAGTTGCTATACAACCTAGGTTTACGATTATCCGCCCATTGGTGAGAGACAAATGTCGGAAAGGATATGTGCCGCCGCCGAGGATCGAAATCATGACATACCATTATTTAAGATTAGGAGTTTGATGCGCTACCGACTGTGCTATGACGGCGGCATCACGGTACCAGAACAAAGAAATCAAATGAACTGTACAATGAGCCATTTGTTTTATCGAACAAATACCGGAGAGCTATGGAAGAAGTCGGTGTTCTTGACTGAAAAATTAACCCTTGTCATGCTGATCCCAGAATATTCGTGTTTTTCCAGGAGGTTCAGACAAAGACCAGCCTGCACATAAGCACCACCTGCTAGTACTTTTGAAAAAGTAAATGTTTGTGAAATTAATTTTCAAAAGAAACACCGGTCCTCTAAAATTTTTCAGTGCTTTGTTTTAAAAGTACTAAGAAACCGAATTTTATTCAGCATGATAAGGGTTAACTTACATAGATATTTTTGGAAGAGTGCCTTCAATCCCTCGGCGTTTCTCTGTAGTAACATGTGCTCGTACTCTTCTACGTGGAGATAGAAATGATTGACGTAACCTCTGACGTAATCACACATTTCCTGCATGGTCTTCTCATAGTCGTGTGTGGTCGCCATCAAACTGGGCGGGGATCCGGCGGAGAAGAAATTCGCTTCAATGAAACTGCGCATGCCCATACAGAGTTCGATTGTTTCTACTTCCTCGAGTCTGGAAGACAAAAAGGTTTTATTTGAATTTTACCGCCGCTTTTAACAATTTTCAGTCACATCGCGGTGGCTTGAGCACCTTACAATGAATTCCTGGTATATCTCACGCCAGTACAATTATTACGTCCTTCCCTAGCCACCAGCTGCTATCCGACAAAGGTTTACGACTATCCAATGAGAGACAAATGTCAGAAAGGACATGTGTCGCCGCAGGGGATCGAACCCCATGATTCAAGATTTGGAGTCTGATGCGCTACCACCTGTGCTTTGACTGCGGCGACAAGAGGTTAGTGAATCAGACAAACCTTACCTGAATTAACTCTTTACCAGACAACACAATTTTAGACAGGTCCAAAATGAAAGGAGTTACAGACGACCATTTTAAGTTAATTACATTTTAAATTATTTTTCTTCTGGACAGAAAACATTATGGATAATGAAGAAATTGATTGTAACAGGCTATTTCTTCATTTTCCACAATGTTTCCATAGAGTTTTTACTTGAGGCGTCTTAAAGCGTCATTGTGTGGAATGGGTTAATGGAACAAGTTGTGCTGATTAAACATTGATGCTTCCAAAATAACAAAGTTCAAAACCTATGGCCTTGCAAATGACCAAACCTTTTTCACAAGCGACATCATCAAGGCATACGATCGTGTAAGCATATTAATGCCTGAGATAAAATTAAAGTTACGAGGAAAATATTTAGTAAACCCTTTTCATGCTGAACCCGGAATACTCTTGTTTTAACAACAGGTATAGACAAAGATCAGACTGCACAGACTTCACCACCCGTATGTCCCCTTCATGCCATCAATATGCATAAGTGTTAATTTTCAAAAAAAATTTTAAAAAATACCCCAACATTAAGCCATCCAATGCTTTCAGTCCTTTGATTTTTCTGACTGACTGGATGGGGTTTATCGCCTTGTTAAACCGTATTTCAGTCATATCGCGGAGGCTGGAGCACCAAGCAATGGATTCCCTGTATTTCTCACACTGTACTATAATTCATCCTTTCCTAGCCTCAAGCTGCTATCCAACTAATGTTTACGATTATCCACCGATTGGTGACAGACAAATTTCGGAAAGGATATGTGCCACCACCGGGGATCGAACAAATGACATACCATGATTGGGAGTCTGATGCGCTACCGACTTCGCTATTGCGGCGGCTATTAATGCAATTCGGGGAAAGATATTTATTAAGCACGACAAGACTTAATTTCGTTAGGTTTCGACTGTAAAGCAGTTCATGTTCCTGATTCTGTTGTCGATGCGATAACATTAATATGACGGTAGTTGTAAAGGTGTAAACGTGTTTCTCCTGAAGCTACAAAGTTGACACAAGTCAAATAAACTGACACCCACAGGGTTGATTTGAGTCTAAACTATACGATACTGAGTAAGTTTCGTAACCCATTCCAACACGACACAATTTTGGTCTGGTCCAAATTAAAAGAAGTTGCTGACGACAATTTTAAGTTGATGGAATTTCAAAAACCGTTGTCTTTAGGGTAGAAAACATTGTGGACAATGAAGAAATTGATTATTACAAGCACTTTCTTCATTTTCAAAATGTTTTCCAATGCTTTCTTCTTTAGGGTTGTAAAAAGAAGGGAATATGTGGGAATTGGTTAAGATGTCCAGTGTCTAGTTATATATATATAAGAAGATGCAAAAAACAAGTTCACCGTAATAAAATTTAATAAAATGTTTGCGGGGAAAAATTGCTTGTCTACAATGCTTTCCTTCCCATTTTAATTGAGGACGTAAAAAGGAGGTTTGTAAGGAAATGGTTTAAAAGCAGTATGCAAATGTTTCTCTGTCTTATCACCTTTGCTTTCAGCAATCGTTAGAAGTGACCTTCTCTGGATTAATTCATTCCCACTCAATGACACTTTTTGTCGTCCCTCAAGAGAAACAATTGGGAAAACATTGTGGAAAATGAAGACATGCAAGCATTTTCTTTTCATTTTCCACTATGTATTCTTACCACGAAATTAAAAAAATGTTGCCTTCAACCAGTCTAAATTTGTGTCGTCTGGTAACACGTGACGTTATCACTGAGTGAAAGAGCTGTGGGGGAAGGTAGACGAAATGACTTCCTTTAACCTTTATTGCTGCTATCCAACATATCGTTGGTGCGCAAATAAAATGTCGCAACTACACTTTTATTAAAGCAGTCGTGGCGACATTTTGCTCGCACTTCGACGATATGGGTCTATGTTCCCCAACACCTAAAATTTAACGAACTTCGTGAAGAAGGTTCTGGTTAGTCGAGAGATTTGTTTGTTTGAATGGGGTTTTACGCGGCGGCTGGAGCACCTGACAATGGAATCCTGGTATTCCTCACACCAATACTACCATTACATCCCTTCCTAGCCCCAGCTGCTATCCCACATAGGTCTACGATTAGGTTAGGTTAGAGAAATGGCTCGACTAATCAAAGCATCCGTTACGAAATCCTGTTCCAGGCTTGTAAATCACACTCGTTGGCGAAGACGGTCCCTGGTTAGACAGGGAATGTTTCAAACGATACCTTATAAACAACTGAATCAATAATAAACGTCAAGTAGTGGCGGAAACTACGTAAGTCCCCAATTCTAAGGACGGGCAGTACAGGATGATACGTCTTATGGAAAGGTAAGTACATCCCTGCTCATGTTCACAAAGGTTTTATATCAGTTACGTCTATCAAACTTTCTGCATTCTAACTGGACAGAAAAAATTGTTCCATGCCTCAATGAAAAACATTTGAACACTGACCTGTTTCTATTGTTGATTGTGTTTTTTTGTACATGTAGATTTTTTTAAATTGACGGATCGCTTGCCAAGCCCATTGATTACGGGTAGTTAAACGTGCGTGCGTGACATTTCCAACCTTTACAAATGTGCGCCAAGTAAAGACTCAGATCAGCCTGTGCATCCGCACAGTCTGGTCAGAGTCTTCACTCTGCGCTCTGTAGATAGATACTGACCCAAAGCTCCTTTAAACATTCAGCGAAAAATCTAATTGCCCCGAATGGCTGTCCAGGGTGCTCAATGTGCGCGAGTCACGCATATGCGAAATTGTTGGAAATGTCACGCACAGGCTCATTTTATACTACGTTTTATCGGAGTTCAAAGTTCACTTCAGGGCTAAATAAATGATAAATGATAAATGATGGTTCCTTTCACTTACAGCAGCAATCCGCCACTTTTCATATGTAACAAACGCTCTTAATTTGACCAAATCGCGGCTGTCAATCAAATTAACAGTCGACACATGAAATCATTCATTTAGACCAGAAATTAGTTATAAACTCCAATATTCGCCACTCTTTTTGTTAATCTTCTGTTTTTGGACTGGTGACTCTTGAATTACTATCGGTAGAAAATAAGTCACGCAGTAGCTTCGTCATAATATAATTCTGGAAAAAATAACTCTATTATGTATAACTATGTTACTTTGCTTTAATAAAAAAAGTCAGACTCCTAATCTTCAATCATTGGATGTCATGGGTTCGATCCCCGGCGGCGGCACCACATATTCTTTCCGACATTTGTCTCTCACCAATGGGTGGATAGTCGTAAACCTAAGCGGGATAGCAGCTAGGAAAGAATGTAGTGGTAGTACTGTGTGAGAAATACCAGGAATCCATTGTTAGGTGTTCTAACTGCCGCGCTATGAATGAAATACTATTGAAAGCGGCATTAAGCCCCATTCAATCAATTTAATAAAAAAAACAACATTTGTCCTGTTATTTTCGAAGAGTGGCAATCAATTTTCAGTATGCTAAGCATTAACATATAATTATATCAAAAGTTCTAACAAGAGTATGCTTGTTTGCTTCAAAATGATTATGCTTGGAAAATCTTATCACAAAGGGAGAACAACGGCCCATAAGTAGTCTAATAAAAGCTTCCTGTTAGAGTTCAATGGCGTGACCAGCGACCTGTCGATAATCATTGATTATTCTTTTTTAACCCTTTCCCGTTTTGTCGAGATTTTAGACTGGTCCAATTTGAAAGAGGTTGCAGACGACGGTGAAAATTGGACGTAATTTGAAATAAAACCATCCTATGTGGTAGAAAATATTGTGGAAAAGGAGAAATTGCTTGTCACAAGCAATTTCTTCTTTTTCCAGAATGTTTTCTAAAGTATAAAAGCTCAGACAAGTAAATTCCCGCTTTTGAACAGGAAAGGGTTAATGAACTAAAGTCGAGGAAGAATTGCTGTTCAACGATCTATATCCTTGGGATTTCGAAAACTTTCAAGGTAGACAAGCAAACTTAGGCATAAAGGCATATAGACTAAGCCTTTCGCTTCTTTTTTTTAAATTTTAGGTCAAAATTGAAAGAGGTTACAAACGACAATCAAAATTGGATGTAATTTGAAATGAGACCATCATATGGGGTTAAAAATTAGGTAAAGAAGAAAGTGCTTTTGGGAAAAGAAGAAATTGCTTGTCAAAATCAGTTTCTTCTTTATTACAATGGTTTCTCAAGAATAAAATCAGTGATATATAATCCCTGCTTTGAACAGGAAAGGGTTAAACGAAATACCTAAATAAGGTCACGTGTACAACCTGGCGAATCTCTTTACCCGTAAGCTATTTCCAAAGGTTTGTCTTAAAGAAATTAGAAACAAGATGTGTTTGTGAAACACAATGACCCCGCAACAGGACTAAACGTTTGACCTTGGTATGTGACTTTCACCTTATCACATGACCTTGATTTTGAAATGAGGAGACGCGTATTATGGAGATGTATCATGCCAAATATTGAATAGACTGGTATCAATAGGCAATGTTAAGTTTTTTGGTAAAGTTTTGCAGACAGACAGACAGACAGACAGACCCACCCATCTTTCGTTGCGGGGGCATAAAAAAATCACCTGCATCCATAATGTTGAAATAAGGCAAAGGAAAAAACAAGTGAAAGTGCATGCCGAAACCTAAACTTAATATTGAACATATTTTAGATGATTTGGTTTCCACGAAAACGCAGACAATGAATCAGATCAATATCCACAAGCGTTAGGAAAAAATTTCTGCAAACTTGTATTTCCAAGTCCAGCAGCCGTGTTGTTTTTTCAAAAAGCAATGGACCGGAACGAAACTCGAAATTGATCAGTAACTCATGGCAGCGACTCGCCCACAAAAACTCAATTTCAATATATGCAGGCGTTTAAAAAAAACAGAAGAGTCCAGAAAACTGAGTTTAGTCTTATTTCTAGAACCAACACCCGTTTTTTCTTGAAAAAAGCGACTGACACGAAGGAAATTCGAACTTCACTTATTACTCGCACACCAAAAGTAAACTTACTATCTTCAAGCGACTAAAAAAATAACACGAAAAACCAATTCACCTGACAGACGGACGGACAGAGAGCCAAACTAACGTTCCCTTCGGCTTCAGTACAAGACAAATAACCATACAATAGAGCTGTAGTTTTTCATAATCGCGAGAACGATGACATAATTCGTTTAATAACGCCATGATCGCAATCGCCGTTATATCATTTCATGTGTTATTTAATTTATAATTTTATGCATCTGGTCGATTTGCAGCAAAAACTTTAGTCATCGTATGTATAGAATATCGAATTTGAGTTCTAAAAAATACCAAATTTATTGAACTCGTCTTCAAAGCCTCTTATTTTATCTCTACGAAAGTGGGTAGTAAAATGAATTCGGTATTTCATGACCATTCACTAAAGATATTTATTATATACCAATTGGTGTTTCTAATCAATTATATGCCTATAGGTGTTTCCTAGTAACATACATACCTATAAGTGTTTCTAGTAACTTATATACCTATAAGTGTTTCTAGTAAATTATATACCGATAAATGTTTTTAGTAAATTATATACCGATAAGTGTTTCTAGTAAATTAAATACCGATAAGTGTTTCTAGTAAGTTATATACCTATAAGTGTTTCTAGTAAATTATATACCTATAATTGATTCTAGTATCATATACCTATAATTGTTTCTAATAAATTATATACCTATAAGTGTTTCTAGTAAATTATATACCTATAAGTGTTTCTAGTAAATTATACACTTTCTACCCTAACAAAATCGGACACGTCAAAAAATCCGTTTCTAATAGTATCAAATCCGGTTCCATATGGGGCAATCTAAGATCACGTCATTTCCATCCGGTGGATCACGTCATAATGCGTAATGATAAATAAGCTGGAAATACTATCAAAAATAGATTTCTTATTACTTAATCGAATTTGTATTAAATGAATAATATGTATATGATTAATGAATTATGATACGATAGAGATATAACATTTTGTATTTGTTTCTTGCTGCGAAGGAAAATTTGATATTCAACTCGACCACCGGTCTATTTATTTCCTCCGCAGCTCAAAGCAACTGCGGGAAGTTGTATCGCTATAGTAAACCTACTTTCTAGTTAGATCCCATAAGGAATCTCGCCGCTGCATCTTCATCTCTCTGTCAGTTGGGCAATGCACATCAGCATCATAATACAATATATCGGTTACTATAGCAACGAACTGGTCCTTGTTCACCATCGAGGAGCTGAAGTAGCTGCTCAGAGCGTTATACATTCCGAGGGAAAACATGGTGACATCTAAAATTAGAGTAAAGGGTCTATTTAAAACTTTTTTGAAGAAGCGTTGAACATAACACATCTCGATTGAGTTACCACAACTTCTTAAATCATATTTATTCGGGCTGTATTTACATCTATGTTGTAGGCCTTCAAAAAAAATTATTTTAGTTTGTTTCTCGAAATAACGTCACGGAGTGTTGGCATATCAAGAGGGCTGGGTGCCGCCAAATCGAGTTTCATTAGCCAGAATTTCATTTCCGCTACTTTGCGCGAAAGGTTATCCGCAAAATTCTTAGATTCGTTTTATGATCTCATTTCACATGGAATCGCTCATACATGTACATAAACTTTTCATGCGGTTGCAAACTTTTTACAAATAGAAAATTGACGGATCACAGCTGTCAATCAAAGAATCGATCTACCAATCAAATCAAATCATTCAGACCGGAGAGAACTGTGGAATTCGACTTTGGCTTTCATTAATGCGAATCATTTTTTTGTTTCCGCAAAATAACATTATTCACTTTCTGAGTGGAACATCCTGTAAGAGTTAGTGGTTTTAGAATCGTTGTCTGCAACTCTCATAAATCTTTTAATGGGTTAAAATATCTTTGGTTTGTGGTCCAAAGACAAAATTCATGAAGGATTTTCTGAACTCTGACATGGCACACAATAAGGGTCAAAACACTGAGCGTTAATTGGCGTGACCAGTTGAGTAAGTGGGCGGGGCCAGCGACGCGTCAACTACTTTAAGTCATAGTCATTTAAACAACCAATTCGTTCACAGAAATTAACGAAATCGCCCGTAAATTTTAGTCATCAGCACCTATACGTTTAACAGTCAATGCCGAAGATTAGCGAACAATTCCGTTGAAGAGTGCATCGGGGGCATTCCTCTCGATCAACTGATTCACTTATACCCTCATTATAAATATCGATATTACTAAGGCTCTTGCTGTTTTCATGACAAAATAAACGATAAATTGTTGAAACTGTTTCCTTCCACGGAGTGAAGATACGGTTTTCAAAATTTTTCTATGGAGTAACGAACAAGGTCATGAAGTGACAGGGTCAAGGTCATTTTCAAAACAAAGCTTCTGCCTGATGGGAGCGCGTGGGAAATTTTAGCCCCCTCGCACTAGTTACAATAGCGATATAAAAACTTTAACCAAGTGGGACGCGTACGCTGACGCCAATTAACGACAATCGAGACGTTTGTCCCGGGCGAGCTAAAAACAGGAAAACAACGATTGTTTTAATTTTTTTGTAGAAATATAATGAAATGAGCATGTATGTGACATTTCCAACAATTTCACGTCTGCGCTGAATAAAGACAGATCAGCCTGTTCATCTCCAACAATTTGACCAGAGTCTTTACTCCGCGCGCTTTAGATGGCCACCGACTCAAAGATTTCGTAAACGATCAGCAAGTATTCTTGATATAAGCCGATGCTGTCCAGGCTGCTCAATGTCTACCCTTCTCGTGCATATGGCATTGGTTGATAGAACCTTCATAAAAACTGCCATTCGATGACAAAGTTTCTTTTAACCCATTAGTACACAAACTGTTTTTGGACTGCTCCAAATTGAAAGGTGTACAGACGATAATTTCAAGTTGGTGAAATTTCAAAAATCTGCGTCTTTTAGGCTAAAAAACATTAAGGCCAAAGAAATTGCTTTTCACAAGCAATTTCTTCATTGTTCACAACATTTTCCTAAGCGTTATTCTTTATGGTCGTAAAAAACGGGATTGTGTGTGAATGTGTTAAAGTAGAAAGTCGTCTGGGGACAAATGGTCAAGTCTGCTAAAAAAGGACATGTAGCTGTGACCTTGACCTTGGAACATTGCAAAAATATCTTTAAAATAACACACCTACTCATGATTGAGAACAATTGTGCACAGTTATTTTGAAATGCACCAATAAACGCTGGAAATATACTCTGGACAGACTCATCTTGAGCTATGACCCTAACCTTTGGGACTGTCCAAAAATCTGATTCAACTGATTACTTAATCGGGTTTAACGCCACTTTTAATAGAATTTCAGTACTACCACTATGTCCTTTCCGAGCATCCAGGTGCTCATACCACTTAGATTTTCCACCAATTGTTGGGGGACAAATGTCGGAAAGGATATTAGCCGCTACGGGGATCGAACCCGGAACCCCATGACTAGGAGTCCTACGCGCTTCCACTGCGCTATGACCGCAGCCATATCTATTTCAAATATCACATCTACTCGTGATGGAGAACAATTGAGCCAAGTAATTTTGAAATCCATCAATGAATGTAGGAAATATGCTCTGGATATATTCGGACGGACTGACACTCTACCTAACCTACAACGACCTGTGATTGTGACAACTATACCTCCTTCACCACAAACAGGCATAAAGAAATGCCCGAGGAATTGACAAATCGCTGTCCTTGCCAACTTATTTTCTTTGCCCTGCCCACTGACTTCGACCAGGAAGTTCCACTTCAATTTTAATTGGCGTAATTTTGCAAATTTTGTAGCTAGTTGCATGGAACAAAAAAGTAAAATGGTTGGTTGGCAACTTAAACGTCTGTCATTACAGTGTGAATAAGCTGTAGTTATGACGATTATGTCGCCAAACCAACATAAAGGGTTAATAAAAATGGCGGCGAAAGTTGGAGTTCAGAACAATACAGGTATAAGTTTTTTGTTGTTTTTTTTCTTTGGACGATTGGTTATTTGATTGAAAGCCATGTATTCTAGCATAAACATTAGTGAACAACTTAAAAGGAGGTAACGATATTTCTGAAACCTAGATTTGATTTGAATTGGGTTTTACGCCGCTTTCAACAATCTTTCAGTTATATCGCTGCGGCTGGAGCACCTAACAATGGAATCCTGGTATTTCTCACACCAATACTACCATTACATCCTTTCCTAGCCTCCAGCTGCTATCCCACATGTCTACGATTATCGACCCATTGGTGAGAGACAAATAGTCGGAAAGGATGAGTGCCGCCGTCGGGGATCGAACCCGGGACATCTAGATTGACAGTCCGACGCGCTACCAACTGTGCTATGACGGTTGCTTCTGAAACCTAGATAAAAACATTTTGCCAATCGCCTAAAACTATGTTAAAACGGACGCCTAAAACGGACGCCTAAAACTTATACTTGAGCTAGATATTGTCTTGGCGATAATCTGATAGGCTAAAGTAGCTTCTTTTGGTTATATTGAAAAGGTTCAGCGGAATTCCAGGTTATTTATAGATATCACGAAATTCGATTGTCGACACCGCATGACTTCATTTGTATATGACCCAAAGTCAATGGAAGGTAATAAATTGACATGCGAAACAACCAATTTCCTAAATCATGTCAAACCAAACGGTTAGAGCAAAACTGCCGTAAGTGTCTATATTCGTATTTACCCTTACGGCAGTTTTGGGCAGATCTTTACAGAATTGAAGACCGACTAGCGAAAATAACTCCAGATGACGTAGGTTTGAGCAAATTCAAACGTGATACGCGATTCCAACGGTTATACGCACCGCGTGAATGATCAAATATTCTTCGTAACTGTATCGGCTTAACCTAAAAATAGATTGATAGCCTACATAGGATAAATATGAGAGGGAATAACAATAATCAAAATATGTGAAATGAAAAAAACCCAAAAAACATCGATACCTACCTTTAAAGCGAAAAGAGGAAATGACTGCGTACAAAAGTTGTACGTTACCTCGATATGACTTGCCAAGAAGGTAGTGTACAGTATCGTTGAATATACGATCGTGGATCCGTAAGCTCAGTTGAATTGCCACCTTATTCGGATCCCACTGTACCCCGGGCACAGACGGAAGTTCCAGCAACAAGGTCAGGAGGAAATCCTGCATTGATTCGTTGTCGTCCGTAAATAAACTACTGATCTCCATCATCATAGCCTCTGAAATCAGACGAAAATTTAACCGTTTTTTTTTCCTTTTCGTTTGAATGGGGTTTAACGCCACTTTAACAGTATTTCAGTCATACTATGGCAGCTAGAGCACCTAACCATAGGTTCCTGGTTATCCTTGCCGACACTCCAGCAGCTAATCCCATCTGGGTGTACGATTTTCCAACCATTGGTGGGCGACAAATGTCGGAAAGGATATTTGCCGCGACCGAGTCCTACGCTAAATATATTCCCTTATGGGCGCGACCCTCTCATTTTCGGGGAATTTCGTTAACAACAAGTCATGTGATCCATTACCAAACAACATAATTTTAGACTTTTACAATTTCATAGAATCTGCAGATGACAATTTCAAGTTGTTATAATTTAAATTTTTTGGTCTGTTGGGGTACAAATATTTGTGGTTAATAAAGAAATTGCTTATAATAAGCAATTTCTTTATTTTCCATAATGGATTCAAGCGTATTTTTTCTGGATGGGCGTTAAAAAGCGGGATTTTGTAGGAAGAGTTTTGCTTTTGGGTGTTTACATGGGGTTTAACGCCACTTTTAACAATTTTCAGTCATATCGCGGCGGCTGGAGCACCTATCAATGGATGCCTGGTACATCTCGCACCAGTACCACCATTACAATCTTTCTAGCCTCCGGCTGCTATCCCACCCATTGATGGGAGACTAATTCATCCATCAATATGCGAGCTAATGACTTGGAGGATCAAACGAAAGCTAAAGTTGATATCGTTTGATATTTATGGAGTTTAACGCCATTTCAATATAATTCAAGTCATATCTCGGAGACTAGAGCACCTAACTATCTGTTCATGGAATTCCATTCATAACAACACCAAAACATCTGATCCCAGCCTACAGCTGCTAGTCCAAACAAGGTGGTGGTTCACCAATCGGCGTAATGCAAATGCTTGTCAAATGACAAACTATGTTGGCTGCTAATGGTCAAACCCGTGACCGAATTCAGTCTATCGAGCTACCATTGCAAGTGCACTACGTTTGCGACTTCGAAAGGTGTGATTCTGACCTAGCATACGTGATTTTCACAGTCTGACCTGCACGTACATTGGAAAAAAATTACCAGAAATTAAAACTTTAGAGAAGTCAAATTCAAAGAAGTTGCAGATGATAATTTTAAATATGGATAATTACGTTGAAAATTTTCTGTTCATGAAATCTTTTTTGGAGGGGGGGATGAAAACATTGTGGATAATGAAGAAACTGCTTGTAACAAACAATTCTTCACTGTCAAAATTGTTTTCCAAAGCCTTTCTTCTTTTGGGCGTCATAAAGCGTCAGTGTATAGGAACGGCTTAAACCCCTGATCGTTCTCTATCGTGGGGACTGTAGCGTTCAACGTTTGCACAGTCAACAATGCTAAAGACTTCCTAATAAGGAAATGCGAGACTTTAATGAAAAATGGGAATGCGAAAAGTATCGATCCTGCGCGAACTGCTGAGAAAAAATTGGGCCAATATTTTTCAATGTTACATGAAGTAAATTCTCTAAAAGTAGCCATACATTTCTTGTTTTATAAATACTATCCCAAATAAGCATTTTTTTCAAATATTATTTCAACAGAATACCCAAAAAGTATATTATCGTTTGAGGTGTCACAAATCTAAATAAAAAAGTCCTTATAGTTAGTAAAAGATAAATGATGACTTGTTTCACTAAAGGGCGTCTATATCCATTCTCGGTTCTAAATGCAATTAAGAAATAGACTTTTAAAACACCATTTTCAACAATCTTTTAGTTAATCCATTCCCATATAATGACGCTTAAAAACGCCCTAAAGGCCTTAAAAACATTGTGGAAAATGAAAAAATTGCTAGTTACAAGCAATTTCTTCATTATCCACAATGTTTTCTAATTTCTACCACAATATACAAATATTTCAAAGATTACACGAACTTAAAATCGTTTTCTGCAACTTCTTTGAAATTGTACTGGTATTAAATTTTATCGTGTGGGAAAGTTTAAATCGCGGCAAAATGAATTGATTCATCAGTCAGTTCTTATCCATTTGCCTCCTAATCCCGCTTTCCTACACCCCTCAAAAAAAAAATCATTGAAAAACATTTTGGAATAGAAGGAATTGCTTGTTACAATTTTTTCTATCCGAACATCGCGCACAAGGTTTTCTATCCGAAAAGACAGGTTTATAAAGTATCACCAACTATAATGTATCGTCTGCAACTTCTGTTAATTTTGGAAAGTCTTTAAGTTGTCATCTTGTGATTGGCTAACTGGGTCTCTGTATCTTAACTAGGGGCATTTCCGTGTGATCACTTTTGCGGTCGATATTTGAACTCACCCGCCTTAGACAACTCCCGGGTCACTTGACCTCGATCGTGACCATCAAGAGCACCATTTACAAATTTGGAATACTTACTCATCGAAATCATGTCAAACTTCGACGCTGCACACATCATCCGCTCGTGCTGTATAAACGCCGTTATACGGCGGGTAAACACCAGAGCAAGCACGTCAGGATCACTTATAACAGCTTTTAGTGTGTCAAGGTCATTGGCAAACGATGCGATTAGACTCTCATCTGGCTTAAACGGATCTGAAATACACCATTCGTTTTACATTGAGATTTCAATAGACCGATCGCGTCTGCCAATCAAAGAATCAAACGCCAGGTCATGACATTCATGCAGAGCGGAAGTGAACTTTGGGTTTCGATATTTGCCGATTTTTATGTGAAGGTCGCCAACCAACATTTCATTTTTTGTTAAATGTGACTGGTCATAAATCATGAAAAACAACGCCGTTTAATTTCGAATTGGAACTTCCTCTCGGAGTATGTTGGTCCGGCCAGCGGAGTTAGTGGTCAGGATCAACGATCCACCCTTTGAATTATTGAATGAGGTTAAAAAAACTCTTTGTAATCAGGCAGTTATACCACGGCGAAGTCAACTACTTTGTATTTCCTCGACATTACCAGTTCTAGGCTTGGGCTTTGAGAGAAGAGAATTTTTTGCTTTTCATGGAGGTATGAAACGAAAAAACTAACCTCACTGTATGAATACGCGAAGCGGATTCATACATAACTGTAATTAGTTTTTTTTTCGTTTCGTATACCTCCATGAAAACAAAAAGATATCCTCTTCAGTTTCTTATAATTTAATAACATCGAGCGAAAAAGGCAAATATTTTACAAATTAGACGAAACTAACAAATAAATTATGAGGTTTTAAACCGCATTTAACAGTAGTTGAAATCAGTGCGTTCAAATTATCGTAACTTGAGATGTGGATAGATCCTTTGCATATATTGACGTCATTACACCTGTTTGACTTTTTGGTATCCGAAAAAAGTAAAACGGAAGGTCATGCAGTCCTCGTTTGGAATAACGCGATAAAAATCAATCATCTGAAAAAAAGGGAGAAAGGAAACCGTGCTTATGACTATCAATTTCTCCTACCAAGGCTTTCAATCTTGGTGGATTTTTAGTTAGCAAAGCGTCAGCTTTGATAGCTTAAGTTAACAGACAAAATTTGAGGTCGCCTCAAAGTTCAACGAGTGCAAACCGCCACTTGAGGCTTAACCACTTAAAGCCGCTAAATGCCTACGCCATAGAAAGAAGTTCTTATGTATTTAAGGCATATTGTGAACTCTGCCTGCAAGTTCATCTCCTAGGTATTTTTCGCCAACTTAGGTACGTCGTGTTAAATATGACTCTGATCAGAGTCCTTAAAGAAGTTTAAATTTTAAATTCTTGAAAATTCTAAACTATTTATCTATGTAGAAAACAATGTGGAAAATGAAGAACTTGCTTGTAACAAACAATTTCTTCATTTTCCACATTGTCTTCCACAACTTTTTTCTTAAGGGGCGTAAAAAGGAGGGATTGTGTGGAAAATTATTTACTCCTTGGTTACTTTAAACTCGTTTCTTCATCATTCTAACGTTTGACAAAGAAGATTACAAAACAATGCTTTGCTAGCTTACAGTACTTTCAGTACTTTGATTATATACATGTTAATCCTTTTCTTCAGTTCCGTACTAAATATGTTATGTTTTGTCAACCTGTCTTAAAAAGAACGTAATAAATGGATATTTACAGCCAACTACCAACCCCTTCTATCAAACTCTTCTCTGTCTCTTCCCCCCCCCCCATCCTCTCTCTCTCCCGCCGTTTGGCACTTACCTTTAATCGGATCTTCCATGTATTTCTCTGTGATTAGATATTCATCTATAATATCAAGCAAGAAGCTACTCCCCGGAAAACTCAGCTCATCCCGCCAACCATGAAAGTCACGTCCTGTTTGCATAAACCATTCAGCATGTAGAGGAGTATGGTTCTCTTCAGTATCTTGTCTGTGACCCGTAAAAAAGTCATCGATTTCATTATCACCATCATTTTTCTTAATGCCATCACCTTTATTCACGGTGACTTGTGATAATTCTTGGTTCGTTCTGACTGAGTTTTCATTCAAGGCCAACGGTACATCAGCCATTGTTGTATGCTGAACGGATTTCGAATAACCCTTTAAAATGTCATGGATATCATCACTTCTCTGTGAATGTTCTATTCTTTTATCATCAGGTCCAATCTCTGACTTCTTTGTACCAGATATTTCCACATTTTTGACGTCATAACGGACATCATTGGACGGCTTTAAGGATTTTTTAGTGTTGGCTTCTCGGTCGATCTCACGTAGCAGTTTCCTTAAAAAATGGTCCTCTTCATCGCTTGCTACATGTACTCCTATTTAGATGGGAAAAAACGAAGCATTACTAACAGTTGGTGGGTAGCTAGCCACGCCCACTGAACTCCAAGAGAAAGTTTGTCTTACATATTAAACGGCGTTATTTGGCCAAATTTATGGCCAGTATCACGTTATAAAATAGAAAAAGAGAATCATGATGGTCCTATATTGCGAGCTTGAATATGATCTCTCTACGCTTTATCGTTAGGTAGAAGTGTTTTCCTTCGTTCTACGTCTGATATCTTGGATTACACATTATGGAGAATACTTTTAAAGTATTTTGTTAGAAGGGTATTAAGACAGCCACTAATGCCACACATTAAAGCTCTTTAACTAACGGTTCGAGAGGAGAATATCTATATAGAACTTCTCTTTACATTTTTATGTAAAATCTTGGATCCCACAATATATGGCTTATTCAAGGTACAGTAATTATCTAATGACATCTCATAGAGGGCAATCAGGCAAAGTTACATGTCAACTATCACACTTTTCGGCTTTACGGTTTGGGAGAGGATTTAAAGTGATTTCCTTGTTCATTTTTACTTAAGGGAAGAACATTTAAGCATTATTGTAGAGGGCCATTAGCTGATGAGCCATGCCAAATATCCTTTCAGCTTTTGACAAATTTTCCATAATCATTTAAAAAAATTCTCCTTAACAAAATCTGGGATCCAACAATATAGGGTTAATTTTCAAGTTAGAGCCACTTGGTGTATTTTGGTAGAGGGCCATTAGTTGATGACCAGTGCCAAATATAATACCTCTACGTAGATATACTTCATTATGTCTTTGCGAAATCCGGGATCGCACATTGTAGGGCTAGAGCAAGCTTTGATATATCAAGGTAGAGGACACTAAGGCAGTGTCACATACTAAATATCAAAGCCTTTTGGTTTAAGGTTAGCAGCTTTTTGTGTGTTTTTTCAAGATATCCTTTTATCATATGAAAAATCAGGGATCGCACAAATTTCATTTTTTTTAGATATATCAGGGCCACTGGCCCATTACATTTGACATCAAAGATCCATAACAGAGTTGCAAATAATATATGGTTCATAGCAATATACGTGTATACATCAGTTCTATTGTTGTTGATATCGTTTCAGCAGGGACGAGATATTGCGAAGGCCCTAAAAATATTACCATAGCGCATCAGACTCCTAATCTGCAATAATGGGATGTCATAGGTTCGATCCCCGGCGGCGGCATATATTCTTTCGGATATTTGTCTCTCAACAATGGGTGGATAATCGTAAACCTAAGTGGGATAGCAGCTGGAGGCTAGGAAAGAATGCAGTGGTAGTGCTGGTGTGAGAAATACCAGGAATCCATTGTTAGGTCCTCCAGCCGCCGCGATATGACTGAAATACTGTTAAAAAAGGCGTTAATCCCCATTCAACCAAAATATTAAAGTATCTATACTACTAAAGTTTTTCTATATGGTAGACTTGGATTGAGACAAGACTGTTTTAAGAGCAGTATAATACAGAAACTATTTTCTAGTAAGAACAATAATTTGAAATTTGTGGTAGAAGACTATTACACGATGTCATGCCTAGTATATCTCTCGACCTTTGGTTTGGGAGGAGATCTTTTCCGATTTTTTTTTATTGCTTTGTAAAATCATGGATCGGACAATATAGGTCTAATTTCAAAGTAGGAGTAATAATTGCAGGTATTTTTGGTAGAGCATTGTCACATGCTAAATGTCAAAGACCTAGTCCTTTAGGTTTGGGAAGAGATTTTTTTTTTACTACTTTGCAACGTTTCACCAAAAGATCACTTTTGTGAAGCTTCATCAAAGTCTAAAGAATAGTTTAGGAGAAGGTTTTTTTTTTTTTTTTTTTTTTTTAAATGTAAACGAGCGGACGGCCGGGCAGACGGACATCAGACAATTGACCGATCACAATATCACGCATCGAGCACCTAGAAATAAAATGGTTGGAAGGCGACTCAACGTCATATCTACACACGAATAATCTGTAGCTACAAAATGTATGTCGCCAAACCAACAAGAAAAATATCGACCAATGTTGGAGTTCAAAGTTAGCTTCCGGTCTAAATGTATCATATGGTTTGTCTTCTGAATATTTTTACTTCCAGTCGCATTAGTCAGTTTCTTTTCCATTATACATCATTTTTAAGACAAATATATCAATCGATGTTGCTGATTATTATCATAGGTTTAATTTAATTTGAATACATTACATGATTTAGGAAACCTTTTTAACCCTTTACAGTTTCTTTGAAATTTTAGAATGGTCCAAATTCGAAGAGGTTACAGACAACATTTAAAATTGGATGCAATTTCAAACATCCAGTGTGGTAGAATATATTTTGGGAAATGTAGAAATTGCTTGTTACAAGCAATTTCTACATTTTCCACAATGTTTTCTAAAGTAAAGAAAAGTGTTTAAACTTGATTCTACTTCTTTGGAAACTCACAAGTACATGCACCGAGAATATTAGCCGATGAAGGGTCGACATCGATAGCCGCTCCAAGGATTCGGAAAAAAAAATCATGATATTTTTACGCAAGTTTTTCAAGGGATGTTTTTGTCAAATTCGATTTTGTTCTTATATAAAATTAGCAACAGGTTGATTGGCTGAAATCGGTTTAACGGTACTTTGAACAATATTTAATTCATATCACGGCGACAGGAGCAGCTAACCATGTATTCCTGGCGTATTTCACACTAGTACTACCACAACATTCTTTCCGGACCCCCAGCTGCTCATTCCGTTTAGGTTTACGATTATCCACTAGTAAATGTCAGATTGCTAACCCCGTTAATTGAGCTCCTACAGGAATTCGACTTGGAATTTAAATAGCGACAAGTAATATGTGACGAAAAGGGTAAAATGGTTTGTTGGCGACATTTAACTCGTAACTACAGCTTGAAATAGCTGTATTAACGATATTAAGTCACAAAACCAACAAGAATTCTTCATATAAATGACACACATAAATGTCAACCGATGTCGGGTTTTCAATATTATTTTTTCAGTCTAAACGTATGACGCGATAGTTCAACCGATATTTTTAATGGCTTTCACTATCCGTCGATTTGGAATCATTCTATTTTTTTCTTTTGACTTTAAACTTATGTCTAAAAATAAATTTAGATTGGTCTAATTTGAAAGAAGGTGCAAATTAGACAAATCTAAAATTTCCGTTTAAATTGTTGTAAATAAGTAGCATATAGCAAAGAAATCACTCCTTTTAATAAGCACTATCTACATAAATGACAATTTTTTCTGTTCTATTATTTCGTTGTGATAACTTTCTGGATTTTATTTTTTCGAGTATCTGTGTCCATTTGAAGGTTATTGTATATGGTTTATTTTCTTTATTAGGAAATAGGGACAAGCTTAATTTCAAAATTGCATTCATCATCTCAAATTCCGTCGATTGCCCATCAAAACCTTGAAACTAAATCAAAATACAGCTTGAAATCAATGTCATTAAAGGAAGGTACCGATGTCTCTCAAACCTTAATAGGAAAAATGTTCCAATTGCCTATAAATACGCCAAACTGGACGCTTTATACTAACTCTGAGTAAAATATTGCAATCGCGGTAATCTGATAGGCTTAACTGGCTGTTTTTGTAGGTATCGATTTTTTTTCTTGTCACAGATTTTGATTATTCTATTTCCCTATCATAAACTTTTCCATTACAATATTCTTAAAAGCTGTTTTGCGAAAATCAGGTGGTATATCAGAATAAACCAGGGTATTTCCCTCTTGACCAACGTAGACTGTTGGTCTAATTTTAGATTAAGCCGAGATAGTTGCAAAGAATATTCGGTAATTCACGCGGTGCGTATAACTGTTGGAATCCCACTCTCAGTTTGAATTTGCTCAAACCAACATCATCTTTACGTCAAAAGGAGTAACGTTCGCTAGCAAATAGAGACATTTACCGTTTCTTAGAGCTAACCAATTGTTGTGACAGGATATTGGACGTTGGTTGTTTCGCATGTCAATTTTTTTACCTCCCGTTGACCTTGGGTCATATGCAAATGATGTCATGCAGTGTCAACAACCGATTTCAATATCTAATCTAAATGACCTGGAATTCCGCTGAACCTTTCCTATACAACCAAAAGAGACCACTTTAAGTCTATCATATTACCGCGAAGACAATAACTGACTCAAATTTAAGTTTAAGCGACCGTTTAAGCGTATTTTTGGGCAAAATTATTATCAAGCTTTCAGAAACATCGATACATCCCTTCAATTGCTGTACAAAAGTATCATTCATAAAAATAAGAGGACGAAAACCATCTTGTAATTTTTTTCACAAACAAACGCTCCACAGACGGGTTCAAATGTTTCAACTTGTCGAAAATGTCCAGTTCTTTATGAAAATAATACTACAATTGACCGATCGCAGCTATAAAAGAACAATCGACGAATCAAACAAACCATTAAGACCGGAAGCGAACTTTGAACTCCATCATTGATCTGCATTATCGTGAAGCGTTTTTGATGGCTTGGCGACTTAAACATCGTAACTGAAGCTTGAAGCTGTAGTTGCTACGTTTAAGTCTCCAAACAGCCATTTCATTTTCTTGTCACATTATTCTTCCCATAAGGTTTGTAAAAAAAACTGAGTTTAATATCGAATTTCAACTTTCTGTCGGATGGGGCCCACGGAGTCAGAGAGGCGGTGCCAGCTATTCGCTAATTGTCCCCTTTATTGTATGCAATGCCCTGTTGTGGTAAACAAGCATGCGGGGTTTAAGGTAAATATCTTCAATAAAAACGGAGATATGAAAATTGTGATACTATAATATTTTTTGTACCAAAGGATCCGAGCTGGAAGATGTCTCCGAAAGGGAAAAAGTCATTCCTCTTCCCCTTATATATTATATGTGGAACAAGAAAAGGCCGTCGTGATTGTTCGGGAAAGGGTTAGAATTTCAACAGTAGTAGTTGTGGTTGTTCATGTCGCTTACCTGTCCAGATGACGAGTATGAAAAGGCTTATCCAAAGAAACTTCATATTTCTTCTGTGTTATATACGGTTTGATGCTCCGGTAAGAAATGCCTGTGATGCACTTGGGTGTTTGCTCTGAAGGTCCGCACGTGACAACTAGTGATTGATTATAGAAGAGTTAGCTCAAAACTGCTGTAAATTATGTAGCATTCTATCTATCAATACCCTTTCTTTCGCATGCCTTACTTAGCCCAAAGAGGAACACGTGAATCAAATTGAGTGCGCTTGTGAGATCTTTTAACAAAGGGCACACGACCTTTTAAAATATCTCGTGCAAAGCAAGCGAGATTACAATTTCTTTATGACGGAGTAATGGTTTACATTGTATTGTACTTAGGATAACCAAGTAGCAACCCATTCCCGTATATTTACGAACAAAGGAAAAAAGCTATGGAAAGCTTTGTGAAACAAGAAGAAATTGCTTGTAATTAACTCATTTGTCCCTTTCCGCACCAAAGAAAATTAGTTATGGCAAACTTTGTAAGATAAGAAGAAATCGCTTGTAATTAACATTTCTTGTCATAATGTTTTCTACTTCCTTTGACGCTCTTGAACTGCTTTTCATGAAAAATTCGATATAGGAAAATTATCTGCTTTTCCTTTAGTTACCAATGTCTTTTTGGAGATAAATATTCTTTCTTCGTGTAAAAGCTACTAAATTGACTATAAATCTCTTTTAAAGTGGTTCTAGCACAGATTATGAAAGGAAAATTTTGGCAGTAAAATTTTGTAACAGTAATATTTTTAGATATTTGAAAGGAGGATGATTAAGCATACTTTGTAATGAAAATGATTGTTATTAGGCGTTACGAGACGCAAAATAAGTCAGCAAAGAACAGCTCGAATGGAACCAGAATTCATCGGGTAAATACGATATATCGATATCTTAGAGCAAAAACATAGTATGGCTCTATACATTGTATAGAGCCATACTATGTTTTTGCTCTAAGCCATCGATATGTCGATTGCAGCGGAAAATCGCTTTATTTGTGGTTTCCATGACGTATCATTTAAGTCATTGGCTTCCGCTAACTATTCAGTGATTATCGACATAACCCGAAGACTCACGACCTCAACCAATAAATTCCGGTGTTTCAAATAGGACATTGGGAACAAATCACATTAAATCAAGTTTATAGTGAATTTACTAGCTTAAACACGAAGTCAGCTTATATCTTTCAAAAATGATATCATTCTATGTCAGGTTTTCATGAAAATCGTTAAAGAGCCGCTTTATACATTTCTTTGAATCATCGGAATTTATCAAACGAGGCCGTAAGTCTTCCGGTTAAGTCGATTGCTAGAGGAAACATGACGTAAAAGATACGCCACGGAAACCACAAATAAGACAATCTTCGGCACAATCAATAGACAATGTATTAGTAGATATCCGGTTCCATTCAGGCTGTACTTTGTTAAATTATTTGGCGTCTTGTTATATGAAATGTTTTATTGCTTCTTTTCTGCCTTTTTTAAAGTTGTGAACAGTCATTTTCATAACTAAGTAAGCTTAATCGCAAGCGGTTTCTGCATTAACTACAATGTTTTCTAAAAAATCGTCAACTACAAATGTTGGTCTACAACATCTTTGAATTTTAACTAGCCTTTCATTTGTCGTGTTGTCATGGGTTAAGTCAAAACATATTGATTGCTACACACATGTACATCCACCAAATTTTTATAACGAAATATATTTGGTGGGAAACATAAAATAAATCAAAGTACTGAAAGGTACTTTAAGCAAGAAAAGTATTGCTTTGTTCAGTAATTTTCTTTGTCAAACGTTATTATGGCCAAAGTAACCAAGGGGTTAACGCATTCCCACACGATCCCTCTTTTTTACGCCCCTCAAGAAAGATATTGTGGAAAACAATGTGGAAAATCAAGAAAATGCTTTTAGAATTTTCAACCATTTGAAATTGTCGTCTGCAACTTCTTTGAAGACTGATCAGTGTCATTTCAACACGATGTGCTCAATTGAGCTAAAATACATAGGTGATCAACCTGCATGCAGAGTTCGCAATATTTCTGAAATACATAAGAACTACTTTTAATGATGTATGAATTTAACGGAGTTTGTGGTTAAGCAAGTGGCAGTTGGAACTCGTTGAACTTTGAGACGACCTCAAATTTTGTCAGTTAACTTAAGCTATCAAAGCTGACGCTTTGCTAGCTAAAACAAACCACTGACTGGCGACCTAAATGTCGAAACTAAGCCTGGATAAGCTACAGCCTCGACTTTGAATTTTCTTGTTAATGCAAATATATCTGATAAATATTTGAGTTTAAAGCCATAATTGCCCTCCGAGGAAGAAAAAATAGTTGAAATAACACATCGCTTACTTGGTCACTGAATAATTAAGGGCCTTCTTAAAATCGATATGCATAAAAAGGTATGAGTGATATTCTCTAAAAAAAGAGAGTATTTTATGTATTTCTTTTTTTATTTCAATTTGTGTCTGATCGAGACGAATGCACCCGATTCTTCACCGAAAATCTTGAAGTTCGCTAATCTTCGGGCATTAACTGTTTTAAGCACAGGTGCTTATGATTTAACTTTACGGACGATTTTATTAAACTGCGAGCCGCCGTCATAGCGCAGTTGGTAGCGCGTCGGACTATCATTCAAAGGGTCCCGGGATCGATCCCCGACGGCGGCAATACTCTTTCCGACATTTGTCTACCACCAATGGGCAGATAATCGTAAGCCTATGTGGGATAGCAGCTGGAGGCTAGGAAAGGGTGAAGTGGTAGTACTGGTGCGAGAAATACCAGGAATCCATTGTTAGGTGCTCCAGCCGCCGCGATATAACTGAAAGATTGTTAAAAGCGGCGTTAAACCCCATTCAAACAAACAAATCAAATTAAACTGCGTGACCTACCTGGTTGTTTGAATTACTAGCGAAAGTTAAAACGTCATCACTGACGTCATCCTTTGATGATAACAAACATTGTGATTGGTCACATTTTAAAGGTAGGTATCGATGTTTTTTTCATGTCACAGATTTTAATTATTTTTATTACATCACACCAACGTCATCATGAGTTATGTTCGCTAGCTGGTCTTTAATTCTGTAAAGATCAGTCCAAAACTGTCGTAAACGATATTACGAATATAAACACTAACACGCTAACCTATTCATGAGGACGCTGGCTGTTTCGCTAGTAAATTCGTTACCTTCAGTTGACTTTGGGTCATATGTAAATGAGGTCATTCGATATCGACAGCCGAATCGGGTGATATCTAAAAATGACCTGGAAGTCCGCTGAACCTTTCCGATTAAACCACAAAAAGCCACTTTAGGCCTATAAGATTACCACCAAGACAATACCTGACTCAACTTAAAGGTAGGTATCGATGTTTTTTTCACGTCACAGATTTTAATTACTTCTACTTCCTCTCTAATACTATTTGAATACAATATGCCGAAAAGTAGTCTTGCAAAAATCTAAGGTCGCTTATCAGAAAAAGCAGTAAATTTCGTTTAAAGCCTACGTAGGCTATTAATCTATTTTAGAATAATCCGAGACAGTTGCGAAGTATACAGTCAACTCGCCAATACCGGATCATAACCAATAGCGGATCAGTTCAATTTCAGTCTTGAATTATTTCAACTTACGAACCCCGAGGAAGAAACAAATATTACAGTCAAAAACACTATCTATCTCTTGTTCGCATGTCAAAGTGTTGACAGTTTTCGTTGTTGTTGCGCTTGTCTAGATGAACGTAGCGCTGACCAAGCTTCCGTTCGACCGGAAATGTACGTCATTTGAATTCCAAAGAAAACCGATCGTCTGCAAAATCAGAAGCCAGTCGACGAATATTAAATAAAAAATCGACTAAAATCACGAAAAGGAGGTATGTATTATTGAGCAATCATGCTTATATTTCATATTAGCTATTTATTTATGTACAATTAATTGGAAAATACCCTAACCCTTTCTAGTCAGTAGCGGATCAGCTTTTCGCATCATATAGGGGCCGTCTCAAAAATAATGAACCAAATGAAAACGAGATTACTTTTCTGAACTGACTCTTTCCATCGGAATTGTGTTTTCAATTTAAATTGTTTTAAGTTAACATTTGATATATCAAATAATAAAACAGGTCTTATTTCGTTTTAATCCCTTAAAAATTGTGGAAAAGGGGAGCTCATTCTTCAAAACGGCATTTCTAAATTTATCCGGTATGCAAAATTGAACCTATCTTTAGTGATTTAAATGGAATATACTAGTTTTACTTATTATTTCTAAATGATTTAACCCTTTCCTGTTCAATCCTTGGTTTTAACAAACATGGTACACAAAGACAAAAAGTCGCAATTTCTTCTTTTTCCATAATATCATTTAACCTCTCCCATACATTCCCTATGTTTTATAGCTTGAAGGAAAAGATTATGGGGAAAAGAAACATATTTCTTGCCACAAGCCTATTCTTTTTAACAATGTTTTTTTCTACTGATTTGCTCTTTAGTCTTCAATTTAAATGCAATTTGAAATGTCATCTGCAGCTTCTTTCAATTCCAAAAGGTCAAAATTTTGTCGTGTGGTAATGGGTTAACCCACTCCAAGAGGACAACATTATAGACTGGTCCAAATTGAAAGAAGCTGTAGAAAACATTTCAAATTGCACTGAATTAGCAAATAAGTACCACATAGGTAAGAAAACCTGAGAAAATTAGAAATCGCTTGTAACAAGCAATATCTCCTTTTCACACAAAGTTTTCTATGGTTATATTTCTACATAAAGCCTTGTTGTGTGGTAATTAGTTCAATTATCAAAATAAACTTATGACGTTACATTTACAGAGCATGGCTCCAAAGAGGAGAAAATGTATGGATACCGGAAACAGCCCCGCCCAAAAATCAGCTAAAAGTGTAGCAAAGAAGTATCGAGGAAGGCGAATGAGTCCGGGGAAAAAGCTGCAAGTTCGGAGGGCATTATATAGTGTATGTAATGAAAACATATCTTTAAGAAAAGCAGCTAAAGAGTTTGGTTTATCATATGGTTTTCTTCACAGAAGGTTTTCTGGAGAGGTTGAAATTGAAAAGTTGAAAGGCCCCCCTACAATATTTACTCAGCAAGAGGAGGAAAACATGGCGCAATGGCTAGCAGAAATGGCCAAAAGAGGAATGGGCCTAAGAACTTGTGAATTCTTGGATTTTGTGCAGGATATAGTCAAAAAGGAAATGAGAAAGACTCCATTTAAGGATGGACGACCTGGCTTTCAGTGGTATTATGCATTTAAGAACAGGAACTCTCATATAATTGCAACTAGAACAGAGACCCCCTTGGAATTGAAACGATCAAAAGTTACAAAAGATGTCACTGACAAATGGTATACAAAGTTCAGGGATTTTTTAATGACTATTGGTTGCCTCGACAAGCCTTCAAGAATTTGGAACTGTGACGAGACTGGTTTTAACATGGGGAGTAACAAATCAAGAGTTATTGGTCCTGCTAAACGAGACATCCCTGTACCTCATATCACAGGTGGTAAGCAAAGATTAACTGTTATGTACTGTGGCAATGCTATTGGGCAAATGATGCCTCCCTTTTTTGTGTATCCTGAGTCAAAGCCTAGGTCATATAACCCATTAAATGGTGCAACAGAAGGAAGTGATATTGCTTTCACCAAAAAAGGCTGGATGGATGCTGAGACATTTGGCAAGTTTATTAATCACTTCGATAAATTTGCGGGAAATGATCGTCCTGTTGTGTTAGTGTTAGATAGTGTAAGTAGTCATGTTAACAATACTGTGTTTATAGATGCTAAGAGTAAAGGGATAGAGTTGTACAGAATTGTTCCAAATGCAACCCATCTGATGCAGCCATTAGATAAGGGGGTATTTGGTCCACTAAAGTCTAAATGGCATTTGATTGCTCGCAAGTACACGAGGGAACATCCAGGAAAATGTATTGGGAAAGAGATATTTGCGCAAAAGCTGACAGAGGCTTTTATGCAGTTTTACAAGCCACTTACAGTCATCAATGCCTTCAGGTCTTCAGGAATTTATCCGGTAGATGCAACTGTAATAACAAGTGAAATCCTCAAACCAGCACAGACTTTCGTTGGCACAAATAACAGCTCTTGTACAGAACAGAGTCCTTCTGGTAGTGTTCCATGTGGGTTGTCATCTACAGAAAAGAAAGCCCTGGGCGCCTTAGAAATATTTGAAGAGACTCTTTCTACACCAATGCGGGCAAAATACAATAAAAGAATAGAAGAAGGGTATGATGTGGATGGCCAGTCTCCATGCTTTGATGTATTTCGGAAACTATATGATAGAGCACATTCTACAAGTCAAAATACTGCTGGTACATCAGAACAATTATCAAACAAGTCATCAAAACAGCAAACAAGCTTAGAAATGTTAGCAGATGTTGCTCTCCAGTCTCCCAATACATGCACAGATAGTGAATCACGTGTGAACGAAAATTTCCCCTCTTTTGCAGAAATGACACCTTCAGAAAGTCTTATTTCACCAGTATTAAATAAGTCTCTTGTTTATCCTAGAGCACCTGAACAAACAAAGCCTGTCAGAAAGACATTGCTTAATATGTTACCAGACAACCTTACATCCTTGGAGAGCATAAGATCTATTTCTTTAAAGCAACTAGACAAGATAAAGACTTTTGCAGAAAGAGAAAGAAAAGCAAAGCAGTCATACATGAAAAAACAAAGTAAAGGTGAAGCAAGTAGCACAAAAAGGAAAGGATTGTCAAAATCAAACCCAAAGAAAGGGAAAGGGCAAAAAAAGACAAAGTTTGACAAAAAACAAGAGGAAAAAGAAGTGTCTATCCTGTTATCCTCAAATGACTTTTGTAAGGGCTGTTTAACAACTTGGGATGAAGACATTGCATCAGGTGGTTCCCATAAATGGATTCAGTGTGACAAATGTGACGGCTGGATGCACACTTATTGTATTTCTACCCTAATAGATGAAGATCAACCATTCATATGCCCTGAATGTGATTAATCCTAATGATGCCCAGAAATATTTCTCATAACAGTAACTTGTTTCCATGCATAGTATTGCATTACTCATTTTTTAACTTTTAATTCCATTTCTAGATCACAAAACTTAGACTAGTCCTAATTGAACTCGCAGACCACATTTCAAATTGTCTTATAATTAGGAAATAATTGCCAAATAGAGTAGAAAACATGGTGAGAAAAGGGGATATTGCTTGTTACAAGAAATTTCTCCTTTTTCTAAGAAATTTTCCATGATCATATTTCTTAAGGGTGTCAAAAAGCATCATAGTGTGGTAATGAATTACATGGCAATCGAATGTAATGGTAACTTCTGGAAATACCTGTATTAAATTACTGTGTGAAAAAGAGTTAAAATGGTTTTAACAAACTATTTCACATTTTCTAAAAGTGTTTTAGCATAATAAGGTACTTAATTTTTAATATATGGAGACATAATATTTTCTGTAACTTCTCTGAATTTGAGTCAGTCTAGAATCTAATCGTACCGCAATCTGTTAAAAGTAATTTCTTTATTTTCACCATGTTCTATATTCATATCAAATACCAAAGGACAATGTCAATGAACAACCAGCACGTCGCAACTACGGCTGAAATAAACTACGTCTACTATGTTTTGGTTGCTCATTGATGTTCAAAACTTTGGGAAGAATAAATAAAATATATCCAGGAAAAGGGAAAACATTTTTCTCTTGTCTATTTCATAGGAAAATCATCAAGATACTGCCAAAGTAGAAGTTCAAACAAAAGAAAGAGAAAACGGTTTGAGATTAAAAAACTCAGTGATAAAAGGATATCATGTGTTTCAAATCAGGCCATCCTTTACTACACCACCCACTATTTTATGTGTTGAACCCGAGTATACAAATATACATGACATTAATGCCTGTCTAGTGTGGCTGCCACCGCTAGAGTCATTTCCTGATCACATGCATTCATCACTAACTGATGAGAAAAGACATTTGAAGCTTGAGGATGTAGCTGGCTTGCCCATAGGCCATGTTCCTCGATCAATAGCGGGATATTTCAGGTCCTTAATGACAGATGGTCAGGTTTTTGCAGAGGTAACAGGTGATCCTATTCCTAGCTTCCCCCCTTGGCCTGAGAAGAATGAAGAAGGAGGAGGTGTTGTTTTACCATGTGACTATGTAATTAGACATCCAGACATCCAAAAAAACATCATGATAAGCTAAAGGAATTGTTGTCAACAATACCTGAGGGCTCTGCTATGGAACTGCTTAAGATCGGCACTTAGATCAATAACTTCTTTGAATTTGGATCACTCTAAAATTATGTAGTCTGGTATTCTGGTCAATTGTTTTTGCCTAGATCAATAACTTCTTTGAATTTGGATCACTCTAAAATTATGTAGTCTGGTATTGGGTTAAGTGTTTTTACCTAGATCAATAACTTCTTTGAATTTGGATCACTCTAAAATTATGTATTGGGTTAAGCGTTTCTAACTTTCATTCTTTAAGCAATCATTTTTTTTTTCTAAAAGGTTATCTACCTAATAAGGTGCATATGTTCAATCCTTCAAAACTGTAAAATGATATCTTAAACTTCTCTGAATTTGGACCAGTCCAAAATTTGGCATCTGGTAATGGGTTGATGTTAATTGGATAAAATTTCGGGATCATAAAATATGATTTCTTGGGAAAATATTTTGGAAAAATCAAGAGTTTGCTTGAAACATTTTTCACAATGTTTTTTACCCTATAAGACAAAGATTTCTAAATTTCACCTTATTAAATCTAACATCTGTAACTTCCTTGAATTTGGGCCAGTCTAGATTGTTGTCTGGTAATCACTTAATAGTATAAAGACCTTGAGGTGTGGTCCACTTTTTTGATGCAAAATGTTGATTACAAGTTGATTATCATCTATTTTCATGCTAAAATCTGAATAAACAAATAATCAATGAAGGTTTTTGTTTATCACTCTAATTGCAGTCATACTTTTAAGAAATATTGTAGTTAACCACTCTCCAACATTTGAATTACCCTTTTGACATTAATGACAGGTCAAAATCGTTTTGAGACAGCCCCCAAGTATCATCTTATCACGTGATCCGGTACTGGTAAACGCGATCCGGTAATGGCCAAAATTCGTACATTAAAATTTTCACGAGGACGCTATTTTTTTGTTGTGATTAACATCTAAGGTTTATTGCACCCAAGAGCGTACAAATTTCCTTGCCTGCCAAGACCAATATCAGCATTCGGACTTAAATGTCTATTTAATTAACACAAAATTCCTCACTAGTGATCCGGTATTGGCGAGTTAACTGTATATTATCATTCACGTGGTGCGAATAACCGTTGTAACCTTGAATCAAGTTTTAATTACATCACACTAACGTCATCGTCACGTCATCAGGAGTAATGTTCGCTAGCCGGTCTTTAATTCTGTAAAGATCAATGCAAAACTGTCGTAAGCGTTATTACGAATATAAACACTAACCGTAGTTTTGCGCTTACTTTTTCAAGTGACATGAATTAGGACGTTGGCTGTTTCGCTAGTAAATTTGTTACCTTCAGTCGACTTTGGGTCAATTGCAAATGAGGTCGTTCGATGTCGACAGCCGAATTACGTGATATCTTAAAATAACCTGGAATTCCGCTGAACCTTTCAGATACAACCGCAAAAAGCCACTTTAGGCCTATTAGATTACCACCAAGACAATACCTGACTGAACACAAAGTATATTAATTGTTCGTTTGAGTGTATTTTTTGGCACTTGGTATTTTTTCTTATCTAGGTTTCAGAAACATCGATACCTCCCTTTTAAGGTAGATATCGATGTTTTTTTCATGTCACAGATTTTAATTATTTTTATTTCCTCTCATAAACTATTTGAAAAAAATATGCCGCACAGTAGTTTTGCAAAAATATGAGGTCGCTTATCAGAAAAAATCTGGGTATTTCCCTAATAGCCTACGTAGGCTATTAATCTATTTTTAGATTAATCCGAGACAGTTACGAAGATTATAGGGCATTCACGTGGCGCGAATAATCGCTGGAACATTACATTTAGTTCAAATTACATCAAACCAACGTCATCGTTACGTCATCAGGAGTTATGTTCGCTAGCCGGTCTGCAAAGATCGGTCCTTTCATGTGACATGATATCGGACGTTTGCTGTTTCGCTAGTAATTTTGTTACCTTCATTTGACTTTGGGTCATATGCAAATGAGGTCATTCGATGTCGACAGCCGATTTCCGTGATATCTAAAAATAACCTGGAATTCCGCTGAATTTTTCCGATATAAACACAAAAAGCCACTTTAGGTCTTTTAGATTATCTAGATTATCTAGGTTTCAGAAACATCGATACCTCCATTTAAAATTTCGTAACTTCTTTTATGAATTGTAGGCTTACTGTGTAGAATTATGTTGATCTTATAATTTTGATCGTCATATTCATTCATGCTTTTGAGCCTGGAGTATGGTTTTCTTGTTTATTCTATAGTGTGTTTTGCGGGAAGCTTTGACCCGAACGTTTCATTTTCGGTGAAGCAGTTTTCACAATGTTAGCTACCCAGAAAAACAATGAAACAACTTCTTTCTATTCAGACTAGTCTAAAATGTTGTCGTTTGGTAATTTGTTGCTGCGATAGCATATACCCTAACAATTGCAGAAAATTGTAGGATCTCTCACCTCGCCCTCCGATCTTCCATTGACTGTGGGTCATATGCAAATGAGGTCATGCGATGCCGTCAACCGAATTTCGTACTATCTATAAACAACCTGGAATTCCGCTGAACATTTCATTTATAACCACAAAGAGCCACTTTAAAGCTATAAATTTACCACCAAGACAATATCTGACTCAAATTAAAGTTTTAAATGTTCGTTTGAGCGTATTTTTCGACACTTGGCAAATTTTTCTGGTCTAGGTTTCCCTCCCTTTAAGGTCAAATGTTAAAATTAAGCATGTCTGGAGCACAGCACCTATAATTATTGATTTATATCGAAATAACTTTGCAGAATTGTTATCTTTTGTCAGTAGATGTGCCATATAAAACCACTTTTCAGATAGATCCAAGGTCAAGGCTCAAGGATGTACGTTAGAATTTAGTATGTCTTGAATATACCGACCTTATACTCGCATCTGCATTTGTCGGTCCGTCCGAACCCTTTTCCGTGTGTCCGTTATGCTTTTTGTTACAGGGCAATATTCGGGGAGCATAATCCGTCTCCTTTAGCTCTTGTTTTTATCATGATATTGTTCTCTACTATGAACGTTTTCATAGCAAGTCGTTTATCATATCAAAGGGTACTCTGTCACTCCTCTCTTGTTTACAAATCCTGCTTGGTTGATTGGTGTAGTTTACCTCCGTCAGTGTTCAAACATACACCGAACAGTCCTGTTGATTAGAAGAACATTGAATGTTATTGAAGTAGTATCATAAAAGAACTGATTTTGCTTCATCACGCAAAAGGTCGTTCCACTATAGTTTTGTTGTTTGTTTATTAAAGTTGAAAAGGTGAATAACCACCAACTGAAATTTAACAAGAACGGGGAGAACGGGGAGGCATCTTCGGAGGTTAATAACCGCTCGGCTTTTTTATATTAAACTTGTGCATCAATAGGAAGGAAAGTTAGTTCGTTGACTTAGGAATCATAGTCTGTATTTGGAAACCAAATCATTAGATGCGGCTTGTCAAGTTATAATCTATTGTAAGTTGCGTCTATCAACGTTCCTGCATGCCGATTGGTTGAATATATATACGTAAAGACATTAAACTTCATTAAACTTAATCATAAGAAATGAGATTTTCTTTTTGTTTTGTTTTGAGATATGAAATTATAAACCGGATTCCACTTCTATAGCCTCGCTCCTTCATACAGTGTAATAAGGATTTTACTTTCATACACCTAAAAAAATGTTCTCTTCATATCTAAAGAAAAATTCTAGAAAGCTCAAGAACGTCAGAAGATATGATTGAAAAGACATATTCAATTCTCGTTAAGATGTAAAGAAAGGTCTTCAATAATTTCTTAAAAAGACATGATGTTTATGTTCAAAATAGACGTAGACTGTTAATCTATTTTAGGTTGAGCTGAGACAGTTGTAATGAATACTGAGTCATTCACAGGGTGCGTAAAACCGATGGAATCCCGCATTCAGTTTGAATTTGCTCATAGCATCTTTAACTCTGTAATGATTAGTCCAAAACTACCGTGAGCATTGATACGAATATAGACACTTACCCTAGTCTTGCGCTAACCATTTGATGTGATATAATTTAGGACGTTGGTTGCTTCGATTGTCAAATTGTTACCTTCCGACAACATAAAACCTGGAATTCCAAAATAAGCACAAAAGCTAGTTTAAACTCACGAGATTACCTAAAAGACCATATCTGACTCAAATTTAAGTACTAAATGTTCGATTGAGCGGTTTTTTTTTTCGGCAAATGGCAAATTTCGATTATTCTCCATCATGAGTAGATGTGTCATTTGAAAGAATATTTTGGATAGTTCTTATGTCAAGGTCACAGCTCTAGGTCAAACACTAAAATAGTGATTGTCAAGAGCATTTCACCTACTATAATGGACTGATTTCAAATAAATTGGCACAATTATTCTCCATCATGAGTAGATGTGACATTTTTTGAAAGATTTTTTTTGGATAGCTTCAAGGTCAAAGCTCTGGGTCAAATACTAAAGTTGATGGTCAAGGTCAAGTTGATAGTCAAAACTTTGCGGGCTCGACAGCAGTTGTCCTGGGACAACCATCTAGTTCTGATTAACGTCCTCTATTTCGCAAAACTACTTTTCAGAATATTGCATTGAAATAGTATATGAGACGGATAAAGTATAAATAAAATCTGTGACATGGAAAAAATCGATACCTACATCTAATGCTTTTACATGTGAGAAAGAGTGGTGTTAAGCTTATTTTGTAATCAAATTGGCTGTTAATAATTTTTAGACTGATGGGTTGAAATGGGATTTAACACCACTTTTAACAGTATTTCAGTAATATCGCGACGGATGGCTTACCTATCGATTGATTCCCGATATTTTTTACCAGTACTACCACTAAGTCCTTTCCGCGCCTCCAGCTGCTCATCCCATTTATAATTTATACAGTTGAATAATTCAGCTAAGTTACTTGATATTTAGCAACATGTATCTCTGTGACCTGTTTCTAAATGATGCGTTTCTGTGAAGGATGTATGCTTTATTTCTAGAGATATTTCAAGTTTGATAGGTAAGTTATCTAAACCATGATAGAGGATGTCATCTAATATAATGTTAAAAGTGGTGTTAAACCCCTTTCAAAAAAAATTATCGTGAAATCCCAGGATTATGGTGTATGTCGTATCTGTTCTCGTAATAAAAGTGGTTGGCACCCAATAGATTTCCATCGTAACCGGAACCATAAATGTTTTGTCCAACGTGATGTTGCGAGGCACGGTTTGTTTCATCTGGATTTCTTTATTTCAATTCTGAATTGTGTTCGCTCCGAGCGCTTTTTGGGAGCAATCTTCTGCATCTCGTGAAATCGAGTCCAAAAGCTATATCCTTCAACTGTATCACTTTGATAATTCTGGATAACAACTTGCGCTGATGAATACCCGCTTCTACTATGGAAATATTTACCTTGATGAGATCGACTCTGCGACTCCACCAATATAATATTTACTGATTCTATCTCTGTATTTTCCTTTAAAACAGGTGCAGATTTTTCTTTGCTATAATGTTGTATATTTGATCTATACCTATCTTCAGATCGTTTAGGTAATCCACTAATTTTAGTTTCAGATGCTAGACATTGTTTGTTCCTACCTCCATGTCTGTATTGTTTTTAACCATCGTCTTTTGTCTTTTTCAAAATACATCGTTGGGGATTCTCTTGTTCTATTACTAAATTCAGCCGTTTTTGTTTCTTTCATATAATACGTACTATAATCACTGGCTATAGACATATCAGTGCTAAGCTCCTCCGCGTATGTTCTGGCTTCACTTTTAGGTTGCGTGGCAGTAGTATGATTTACATTACCTCTGTTGGAACAATCACTGGTAGTTGGTTTAGACGGATTAGTGCTCAGTACATCCGCATATCTTCTTTTACCACCTTTAGATTCCCTAGCTTTGAGTTGTTCACTTACTTTTGTATTTTCACTATTGTCACCACTTCCATTGTTGGCAGAAGAGCTTTTTGTTACATGTTCAAGACACAATTCTACATCAACATTGGGATCGTTTGATATTTCAGTGACTTCTTTTTCTGTATGATGTGCATGGTAATTTGTAGTCAATGGTGGGAAGTTGTCTAATTCTAGTACTGATAGAGTGTATTTTACTTTCATATGTATTTGTGTCAGAAATTACTTCACAATTAAGTGTGTTGAACTTTCCTTTGAGCTGTTATCAACGCGTTCGCTTTGTAATCTGATATTCTTCGTACCCTGTTATATTTTGGTTGATTTCGTTGAATTCGCTCGTCAAAGGACATCATATTATTTGGAACTTTATTGATTACTATTTAAAATGTTTTTGAGTAGGTCAGCCTCTTGCTGTATTTCAAGGTCGACAATACTTGAACTAAGTTTGGGAAAATCAGATTTAACTTCTCTTCCATCGTTTTCACTGAACATTTGGAGAGAGCACATATATATTTTCAATGAACATTTGGATAGAGCACACATATATATATACATAATATATATATATATTTATTTCATCATAATATTGTTCTCTACAATGTACGTTTTCATTCGTAGTAAGTGATTAATCATATCAAGGGTTTTTGTCACTCAAGTCTTTATTACAAGTCACGCTTGGTTGGCACATGTACTTAACTTCCGCCAGTGTTCCAAAACGCCGTATAATCATATTGGTTTGACGAACATAAAGAACTGTTTTTTTTTTCATCACGCAAAAGGTCGTTCAACTATAGTTTTGTTGTTTTTGTTTATTAAAGTAAGTCATCAAACCCTGAAAAATTCAATAAACACCTTCAAGTGTGAATTTTAACGAGAATGGTCGAGCTTCTTCAGAGGCCAATAACCGCTCGGCCTTTCTTGTGCATCTGTTGGTAGAAAAGTTAGTTCGCTGACTTAGGAATCATAATCTGTATTTGGAAAACGGACCATGAGATAACGGCTTGTCATGTTATAATCTAATTCTAGTTTCGTCAAAGTTCCTGTATGTTGATTGTTTGACAATATATGTAACGATATTTACATTCGTTATACTTAATCAAAGGAAGTGAAATTTAGTTGGGTTTTTTAGTTTTGTTTTCAATGTGACATGAAATAAGAAATCCAAATTACACTTCTATCGCCTCGCTCCTTCGTTCGGTATGATAAAGAATTCAGTTTCATTCGTCTATGAAAAAAAATTCTCTTAGTCTCGAAATTCAACAGATAAGCACGTCAGAATATCTGAAGGAATATACCGTTTCCGTCCTCGTTCAGATGAAAAGAGAGAACCTAAATAATTTCTCATATCATTATGTTCAAAGAAGACTTTGAAATATTTTGATAGAATGACAATACAGTGCCCCCCAAAATTAACGGGTCATTGGTAAGAATATACAGAATTAGTATTTTACATGAATTCATCACAGAAAATATATCGACATACCTATAATGTTGTTTGCACAGAACTCTTACAAGTTAACGAAACAAAATGGTTTTCCTTTAACAGAGGTTCGTTCTTTTCGTGTATTTTCAGAATTTTTAAACTCGTCCTGCGCTAAAGAATTTCTACTGAATCATGCTAGATAGTCCATTAAAATTCTGAAAATATCTTATTTTTTTTACAGATAGCAGCTCAGGGAATATATTTTAATATGTTCATCACAGGGTGCATACTTGCAAGCTTCTACAAAATAAATCTGTATTTCAAGAAACAAAGTTACACAATAATTTAAACGCTATCTGAAAATGATTGTTACACCCTACATGAAACTGTAAACTATCATTTTTGGTGGTTTTAAAGACCTCGTGACTGTCACATGTCAAACATTTCCGATAAACAGGAATCACGAAATAGCCATTAAAGTTACTTATAGACCCCTCTATTTATAATTTAAAAATAGGTCACAAGCTCGGTATGAAAAGCTTCGTCGAATAGAAAACGAAAATAAATTTCAAAATGACTTCATTTTGGCAACAACAGCAACAATAAAATTAAATTTATTTTAGTTTTCTGTTCGGCAAAGCTTGTCATGGTAGGCTTATGACCTATCCTTAATCTATTGAAATAGGGGACTGTAAACAATTCAAACGAAGATTTCAAGATTGCTTTTTGTGACAAAAATTGTCCCAAGGAGAGCCATAGAGTTCTTTGTGTTTTTTTGGTTTTTTTTAAAACGTTTTGATTTGTTAATTTGTTTCTTCTGTAAACAAAATATTATTACTTGCTTGAAGGTGGTTTAAAAGTAAATTATTAAGTTTATGCACAAATGATGTGTCTTAAATTGAATTGCCAGCGGAGAAAAAAGTCATATTCTTGTGGCAATTCATGTTAAATTCAGCTGCGGCATATGACGAAATTATGACGTGTTAGCGGACTATTTTAACTCTCGAACTAAAATTTACACGACTTTATTATAGATGAGTCCATAGACTATGTGATTATCACAGAGGTTGAATACTACTCCGATGATTTTTTCCATGCCTAGATGCAATTAAAGGTATGTATCGATGTTTTTTCATGTCACAGATTTTAATTATTTTTATTTCCTCTCGTAAACAATTTGAATACAATATTCCGAACAGTAGTTTTTTTTTAAAAAACCTGAGGTCGCTTATCAGAAAAGAAGCAGGATATTTCTCTTAAAGCCTATGAAGGCTATTAATCTATTTTAAGATTAATTCGAGACAGTTGCAAAGAATATAGAACCATTCATATGGTGCGAATAACCGTTGGAAAATTGCATTTAGTTTAAATTACATCAAACAAACGTCATCGTTACGTCATCAGGAGTTATGTTCGCTAGCCGGTCTTTAAAGGTAGGTATCGATGTTTTTCCATGTCACAGATTTTATTATTTTCTATTTCCTCTCATATAATACTTCAAAACAATATGTCGCAAAGTAGTTTTGCAAAAGTCTGAGGTCGCTTATCAGAAAAAAGCAGGGTATTTCCCTAATAGGCTATTAATCTATTTTTAGATTAATCCGAGACATTGCGAAGAACATAGGACATTCACGTGGCGCGAAAAACCGTTGGAATCTTGCATTTAGTTTAAATTACATCAAACCAACGTCATCGCTACGTCATGAGGAGTTTTGTTTGCTAGCCGGTCTGTAAAGATCAGTCCAAAACTGTCGAAAGCGTTATTACGAATACAAATACTTACCGTAGTTTTGCGCTTAGCCTTTCATGTGAAGTGATTTAGGACGTTTGCTATTTTGCTAGTAAAATTGTTACCTTCATTCGACTTAGGGTTATGTGCAAATGAGGTAATTCGATGTCGACAGCCGCATTCCGTGATATATAAAAATAACCTGCAATTCTGCTGAACCTTTCCGATACTACCACAAAAAGCCACTTTAGGTCTATTAGATTACCACCAAGACAATAACTGACCTAACTTAAAGTATTAAATGTTCGTTTGAGTCTATTTTTCGGCACTCGGTATTTTTTTCTTATCTAGGTTTCAGAAACATCGATACCTCCCTTTAAATGGTAGGGTACACGATGATAAACTCGGAGAATTTACTTGTTTGACAGAAAATGGCACTATCATATTGTGTCCTCCCCACTCTTACAATATATAACAAAGCTCAGCGGTCTGGTCAATTACCAATCTGATCATCTTCCAATACACCCGTGGATAACATTCGATAATAGTTTGCTAGGAAATCTAGGAGTGCAAAGTAATTATACTAGAAAAGAAACTAGCCCCTGTACATTTCCTATAAGACTCGTTTATGGAGACATTTACAAATACATTCGGTAAAAAAATGTCCTTATTGACAAATTCTGTAGAAAATTATGTTAATGAAACCATCTCTTTGATAATTGATATCTACCTCAAAGCAAGTGTGAATATGCTATTTGAAAAGAACAATCAAACATGGATCGATAAAATTCAATTGAATGGGGTTTAACGCCACTTTAAACAGTATTTCAGACATATCGCAGCGGTTGGAGCACCTAACTATGTATTCCTGGTATTTCTCTCACCAGCACAACCACTTCATCATTTCCTAGCCTCAAGCTGCTGTCCCACTTAGGTTAACGATTATCCTCAATTGGTGAGAGACAAATCTCGGAAAGAATATGTGCTGCCGCCGTGGATCGAACCAATGACATGCCATAGTTGAAGATCAGGAGTCTGATGCGCTATCGACAGCGCTATGACGGCGGCAGGATCGATAGAAATCAACCATGGTGGGGTATGATAAATATATATACTTTAAATACTCTGTGTTACGGACTTTCCGAAGCTCAAATACTCAGCAAGATAACGATGCCTACAGAATAATTCGTAATAAGTACTAATACATATGTGCACTCAAAAAGAATGTGTATCATTTTGAAAATCGACAAAACTTATTTCGGTCAAAAATGATCCCAAAAGTTTTTAGGCGTTACTGAAGCAAAATAATCGTGATTCGGTGAATAGTGCTTCTGTAATAAGTATAGACATTTGGAAATTACACTTTGAAACCTTACTATAATATGGCATAGTACATAGTATAAATAAACATAAAACTGGGAAAATCCCAGAGCTCTGATGGTAAAGGATCAAAGTTTTATAAAAAATACATGCGATAACATCGCACCTATTTTCAATAAAACATTATTTTCCGGCATATTCCCAGATATCTGGCGCGAAAGTATCGTCGTTCCTGTATATAAATCGGGGTCTAGAAATGACCCGGCCAATAACCGAGGCATATCGTCTTTAAATGTTATGTTTAAGATTTTTTCGAATATTTAACATGATAGATTAGTTAAATGGCCCAGCATTTTCAATATGATAGGAAAAGCCCAAGCTGGATTTCGAACCGGATATTCTACTATAGATAATATGTTCACGCTTTAAAGTTTGATTCAGAAATATATCAGCAAACCCGGTGGTAGAATTTACGTTTTATATGTGGATTTTAAACCATTTGGTGAAATTATTCATGCTAATCTGTCCAATGCCACAAAGATCTTGGTATCAGTAGGCCTATTCTTATACCTTAATTTCTATGTATTCAGATATTCAAGGTTATGTACGTGTAAACAATACAGTTACAAGCCCAATTACATGTAATATCGGAACTAGACAGGGGGACATAACAAGTACGATTTTACTTAATCTATCAATGGGTTATCTACCTTTTGAGGTACATAAGTCACGGAAACATTACTAGAACAATTTGCCTTCTGTTTGCTGATGATGTCGGAGACTGCTATAAATTTTCAAGTTCATGATAGATTCAATCTCAGAATTTTGTAAAAAAATACTGGCATGAACATAAATCAACCGACATAGTGGTATTTCGAAATGGTAGTCCTTTAAGGGGTTATGAACGTTGGACATATAATGGCAATACTGTTAATGTTACTGCGTCTTATAAATATATGCGTCAACTTTATACCCCGTCACTATCATGAAAATCCGCAAAGCAAAGGCTTATAATCAAGCTAGAAAGTCAATTTTCTGTTTAAAACATTCCAACGCAAAGTCGGCCGTTTTCGCACCCTGAATACTTTAATCTTTTTGATTCTATGGTAAAGCCAATACTCTTACATGGGGCTGAAATCGGGGGAGGGGGGGGGGTGAGTTTACATAGGATATTGAGCAATATATTATAAATTTTTCAAGAATTTCCTGGGAGTTAGTATATCTACAAATAACTGCTTGGCCTTGGGAGAGTGTGGTATAACTCCATTACGTGTCGACTACTCTACAAAAATGTATTAAATATTGGAAAAAGTTATCGCAAATGGCTGAAAATCACTTTCCTAAATATTGTTTAACAATGTTAACTAATTTGGATGAAATTGGTAGGCGAAATTGGACATCAAACATAAAGCATCTATTATATCTATATCGTTTTGGACATATCTAGTTGTCCAAAACAGTTGGTAATCCTTATTTATCTGTAAAATATCTTAAACAACCCATTGAGGATTGGAATGTCTGAATTAATATAGAATTTCGGTGTCCAACATATATGTTCTTCAAATCTGTGCCGGAAAAAATGTTTAAGCATTGATTTTACTACATCCTTGAAAATAACACTTGCAATATTTAAGTGCTCAAATCATGAATTTAATATTGAACTTAGCAGACATACATTTGTAGAAAGAAATAAATAATATATAACTTTTGTAGTCGAAACCATTATCTGCTGTGTATAGTAGATGAATATCATGCATTTTTTCACTGTTTCCAATATAATTCCGAAAGAAGACAATATTTGGTAGCTAGTATGATGGTAAAACTAATGTGGATTGTCTCTATAATCTGATGAAAACTTTTTGGTTACTATCTGTAAATTGGCCATTTATATAAATAATATTATGAAAGTAATAGTTTCCGAAATAACATAAAATGTCACTTTTGAAAGATCCAATAAATACTTGTTAGCTCTGAAAAATGAAACCGATATCTGTATTTGTTTGTATTGTATAATATTTGGGGCCGGTGGCCTCTTTGTACAGTAAAAAGAATTGAATTGAAATTTTTGAGCCCATGACAGAAGTGAATGGGAAATAAACCGTAGTGCAAGAGATTGGTCATGACGTCGGGATTCTGCGGTCGACGTCGTAGCATATCGATTTTACAAAAATCACTACAATGACGTATTTACTACATCATTTTACAACCTTACAACAGCAAATCAAAAGGTTGGTATTTATCCGAAGATATAACGATATGGTGCATTTCTTATAGGGAGGTATCGATGTTTCTGAAACCTAGAAAAGAACACAAGAGGACCATGGTGGTCCTAAATCGCTCACCTAAATCATCTTCTGTTGAAAAAATGCAACTGGAGCCGAATAATTACAACCAGATTCATGAAGATTAATCAGAAACTGTAGCCTCTTTAGTGTAAACAAAGAACTTGTCATTAAAGCCCCTTTTCCTGAGTTTTCCGATAGATCCTTCCCATTACCAATAGGGATTATTCTTATATATTTTCATTAATTTTCTGTTAAAGGGCCCCTTGAAATATAATCAAACTTTATTATATACCTATAAAAGATATGGATTAAAATCTGGCTATCTAATACAACTCGACAGAAAAAAAAATCAATATTCGGCGTGTACCAAAAAACCGTAATCGTTAAACACGGGTTACTTTTTGTGTATTGACGTTCGGTTTTTTTTTTGTTTGTTTGTTTTGTTTGTTTGTTTGTTTTTGTTTGTTTGTTTTTTTTTGTTTTTTTTTTCCGAAAGTTGGTTATTTAAGAGAATTTTCTAAATGTCATGTCCTAAAAGGTATATAATAAAAGGAATATTACAACAGAGTGTTTTTCTAGTTGTTGTTCTCAAATCTAGTGTAGGTATTTTTTATTGGATTCGACCGAATAAAATATACCTACACACGATTCTCGAACACAATAACAACAAATAGAAAAAGACACTGATGTAATATTCCTTATTTATGCGCTGTTATTTTTCGGGTAGCCATATGTATACCTATTTGAGTGTCAGTAAAAGGATCGTTTGACATATTAAATCACCTATATTGACTGTTAATGAATTATTTACCTCAGAGATAAATGTCAAACTTTCATATTTTTTGGCAACATAGACTTCTTTAGACTTGTCCAAATTGAAAGAAGCTGCAGTCGTCAATTGAAAGTTGATGGACTTTTAAATTCCTTTGTCTTTTGGGATATAAAACATTGTACATAATGAAGAAATTGCTTGGTACAAGCAATTTCTTCATTGTCCACAATGTTTTCCAAAGATTTTTTCTTGGGGAGAATGCATTAAAAGGAGGGCTTGTTGGAATGGGTAAACCAAGCTGTAGATTTGCCATGTGACGTATGTCCTACCATATATTTCACAAATTAGTTTCGTTTGATACCTCATTCGAAATTCTTTGTCGGACCTAAGTGGACGATACAAGCGATCCGAAAATAGCTCTTCTCTAAATGCACTTTCTATCAATCTTGCAGAGGTCAAAGATTAATAGCTTTCTAAAAATTTGGTCTAAACATTTTCTGTTCAACAATTCCCAATTAAAATTAGCAACACCATCTCTCTCTCTCTCTCCCCCCCCCACACACACACACACAAACACACAGTGAAAATACTATTTACTATTTGTGAATAGGTTTTGCAAGATTGCAGGACCGATGGACGGTCCACGCGTTAAGCCAACGTCCTATACTAAAACTAATTTAATGACTGGTGTATCGTCGGTGCGCGAGTAAAATGTCGTAACTATATCTTATATAAAACTGTAGTTTCGACATTTTTTTCGTGCACAGACGGTAATGAATTGTTGCTTAGTCACCCAAGAACCAAGGAATGTTTCTTAGGAATGCCCATAGGTTGGATTCAAGTACTATAGGCCTATGAACGCGTTGTCTTGTATAGTTTGTCCGTTAGAGCAGTAGCAACCGCACCTACAATACAAAGCTAAACTTCCGGCAATATAGATAACTCTTACTTAACCCTTTCCCGTGCAACCCTACTTTTTACGTTCTTGTGATTTTATTTGTAAAAACATCTTAGGAAATGAAAAAAATGCTCCCAACAAGCATTAATATTTTCTAACCTACGCAGCTGTTGTTTTTCAAATTAAATACACTTTAAATTTTCGTCTGCAAAACCTTTGAATTTGGACAGGTCTAAAATTCGGTGAAATAGGAAAGTGTTAATTCTGATATTGGAGACATCATTTCATTTCTCTCTCAAATGATTTATCAATTACAGTATACCTTTCTCCTTTCCTGTAAATCACATGGTGATAACACTTGTCATGCTGAATAAAATCCTGTAGGAAATAGTGTTAAAGGTAGGTATCGATGTTTTATTCTTGTCACAGATTTTCAGAGTTATTTTTATTTCCTATCATATACTATTTGAATACAATATGCCGAAAAGTAGTTTTGCAAAAATCTGAGGTCGCTTATCAGAAAAATGCAGGGTATTTCCCTAATAGCCTACGTAGGCTATAAATCTATTTTTAGATTAATCCGAGACAGTTGCGAAGATAATAGGGCACTCACGTGGCGCGAATAACCGTTGGAACCTTGAATTTAGTTTAAATTACATCAAACAAACGTCATCGTTACGTCATCAGGAGTTATGTTCACTAGCCGGTCGGTAAAGATCAGTTCAAAACTGTCGTAAGCGTTATTACGAATATGAACACTTACCGTAGTTTTGCGCTTAGCCTTTCATGTAACATGCTTTAGGACGTTAGCTGTTTCGCTAGTAAATTTGTTACCTTCATTTGACTTGAGGTCGTATTCAAATGAGGTGATTTGATATCGACAGCCGAATTCCGTGATATAAAAAAATAACCTGGATTTCCGCTGAACCTTTCCGATATAGCTTTAATTCTATTAGACTATACCTGACCTAACTTAAAGTAATAAATGTTCGTTTGAGTCTATTTTTCGGCACTTGGTAATTTTTGAAGGTAGGTATCGATGATTAATTCTTGTCACAGATATTTATTATTTTTATTTCCTCTCGTATACTGTTTGAATACAAAATGCCGAAAAGTAGTTTTGCAAAAATCTGAGGTCGCTTATCAGAAAAAAGCAGGGTATTTCCTTAACAGCCTACGTAGGCTATTAATCTATTTTAAGATTAATCCGAGACAGGTGCGAATATTATATGATTATTCACGTGGCGCAAATAACCGCTTGAACCTTGCATTTAGTTTAATTTACATCACACCAACGTCCTCTTTACGTCATCAGGAGTTATGTTCGCTAGCCCGTCTTTAATTCTGTAAAGAACAGTCCAATACTTTCGTAAGCGTTGTTACGAATATAAACACTTACCGTAGTTTTGCGCTAACCCTTTCATGTGACATGAATTAGGACGTTGGCTGTTTCGCTAGTAAATTTGTTACCTTCAGTTGACTAGGTCATATGCAAATGAGGTCATTCGATGTCGACAGCCGAATTCCGTGATATCTAAAAATAACCTGGAATTCCGCTAAACCTTTCCAACATAACCAGAAAAAGCCACTTTAGGCCTATTAGATTACCACCAAGACAATACCTGATTCAGCTTATAGTATTAAATGTTCGTTTGAGTGTTTTTTTCGGCACTTTGTATTTTTCTTATCTAGGTTTCGGAAACATCGATACCTCCCTTTAAAGATAGGTATCGACGTTTTTTTTCATTTCTATTTTTCACAGATATTCCCCCCTCATATACTATTTGAACAAAGTCGTTTTGTGGAAATCAGAGGTCGTTTATCAGAGAAGAACAGGGTATTTCCCTAATAGTCTATGTAGGCTATTAGTCTATCTTTGGAATCTGCATTTAGTTTGAAGTAAATCATACCAACGTCATCATTACGTCACCAGGTGTTATGTTCGCTAGCCGATGTTTAATTCTGTAAAGATCAGTCCAAAACTGTGGTAAGCGTTATTACGCATGTAAACACTTAACGTAGTTTAGCGCTAACGATTAAATGTGACCTGATTTAGGTCGTTGGTTGTTTCGCTTGTCAATTTGTTATCTTCCGTTGACTTTGGGTCATATCCAAATGAGGCCAAGCGATGTCTTCAACCGAATTCCGTAATATCTATAAATAACATGGAATTCCGCCGAAAATTTCACGTATAACCACGAAAAGCCACGATTAACCTTAGAAAATCGTATCTCTCTCTCCACATACATGTACGTTATAAAGTCATTTTTCTACTTGGACAATTCTATTTGGCGTTACCTCACTGGAATTTATTTCGGGAGGTCGATGTATGGTATGAAAAAAATAGTTCAACAGAAAACATCATTTTTAAGCACACAATAGTGATTCGAATGCTCAAATGTTTTAGTATTTGGCGAGTTCTGCATTTATATCTTAGATTAACTCATTGCCAGACGGTAAAATTTTAGACCGTTCCAAATTGAAAAAAAGTAGCAGACGACAATTACAGCTAACGAAATTTTTGATTTTTTAAAATCTTTGGATAGAAAACATAGTGGATAATGAAGAAATTGCTTGTTAGAGGCAATTTCTTCATTTTCCGCAATGTTTTTTTCCAAAACAAACTTCTATAAGCGTCATTGAGTGGGAATGGGTTAATCCGCCTTCATCCTTGGCTAATTTCTTCATTTTACACAGTGTTTTCCTAATTGCTTTTCTTGGGGAGGTCAAAAGTGTATTTTTGTGGGAATGTATTAAAACTTCTGCATGAAAACTCTATACTAAAAAAATCAGTGCAGAAACACCTCTTGAAGCACCGCAATTTTCGAGGAGTGATTCCATGATACATTTATTAGCAAATAATTTTTGGGACGGCTTTCATATGGATTGACCAATCGTGTTGATTAAAGGTAGGCGTCCTTCTATCGATTAATTTCAGAAACTAGGTTTGACCTTTAAATGCTCTAGTTCTGCCTTTTTTCAGTCAAAAGTACGTTGAAGCATGGACAGCGACCTTTATTCGCGAGCTGTTGTGGCAGCAATTCATTCGATAAGAAAATTCAGAAACTGGTTAAATAGACTACCTGATTCAACATCTACGCCTGCTCGAGAAACCAAGAGACGATGCAAGTGTTGTGCAGATTACAATTATACCATGCCAGGGTCAGCAGCGAGATTCCTTAGTGAAGAGGATAATAAAAGTCCAAGTAATTCGATATACAGCTTACAAGAAACGGATAGACCGATAGACCGAGAGCACGAGGATTCACGAGGACATAGACCAAGGCTACAAGGTCGGACTCTCGCTCGGAAAAGTAGTCAGATTAACGATGATCAAACTGTAATAATCCAAAATGTTGACGAGAGGAGAAGCTTATTTTTGGACAAATACTCTACCGATATAGAGCCTCGATTCCTGGACAATACAGATGCTTTTATGACGAAAGATAGAAGCAAATGCATGCCGAGTACCACTCATTACGAATCGTACGCGGCAAATATCAAAACAAACAAGGCAAGTGAAAGCAGAAAAGTTAGTATTATATCGATAGCCAGCATCAAACTAAGTCGAGCTATCAATGACCATGAGAACAGTATTTGCTCTAGGAGGTCTTCTTCTTGTATAGAAGGAGTTAGAACAAGTATCGACGAAAGCGGAAAGCAACATATTCTGAGTTTCAAGAACAACTTCATTTGCTTGTGGAGCACGGAGGCGCATTCTGAAATCAAGCAATCCAAACCCCCACCAGAGAAGTTCCGGTCCCGAGGAGAAATCACTGGACATATGAAATTATGTGCACAATATTTCGGTAACAGCAAAGTACTTAGAGTTATAGTACGACGATCGTCGCATTTGAGGTCCAAAAGGGGGCACGTGTTGGGGAAACTCCAGAGTAGCTTCCTTTATTCCACTGAGAAAGGTCAAAAGTTTGAACTGCGCAAGGTAAAAGCCGCGTCAGATGTGGTGTTCAATCAAGATTTTTATTTTGATGACATAGACGAAGAAAAAATTGATCAACTCGTTCTGAAAATGAGACTCTACAACAAGGAACGACTACTCGGTTCTAAGAAGTTACTAGGGGAGATGATAATACCGGTTTTCAAGTACGATTTGTCCATGGACACGAATATAAAGGGTCATTTAAGACAGAGGAAGGCCGAATTCAAGGTATGTATGTTAACATTTATTTTGTTCATGAAGCTTCAAAGTAAATTATATGTCCATGCAATCTTTATCAGATAATTGACCAATCGTGGCTGTCAATCAAGGAATCAACCGACCAATCGAATCATTTATTCATCCCTGAACTGAGCTTTCAACTCCAACATTGGCCGCCATTTCTATTAACTTTTTTTGTTTGTTTGGCGAATTAAACGTCGTAACTAAAGCTTATTCAAGCTGTAGTTTCGGCGTTTAGCTCACGCTCCGACCATTTTAATCATTTGTTAGATGCTACTGACAATAGTTATGGCGAAAGACCGCCGTTAAATATCGAAGCGGAACTTCCTGTTGTAGTAAATGGACGAGGCCTAAGAAGTCATTGGGTGTGGCCAGCGATTGGTCAGTTCCACTAAAAGAAAAGTTGTATTATCGAAGCGAGAAGTCATTGTTTGGATTGAGTTACTTGGTTTTCTTAAAAGCTTTTATGTGGATTACTGAGAAATCACGTGATAATTTCACCAAAAAATCAGTGAAATTATCAAAGTATTAAGCACACTGTATTTTAGATTAATCCCTTTCCACCCAAACCCTCCTTTTTACGTCCATCAAATAAAAAGCTTTGGAAGACAGTTAGGAAATTGAAGGAACTGCTTGTATTAATGTTTTCTATCCAAAAAGACGAAAAAATCTAAAATCCATCAACTTGAAATTGTCGTCTGCAGCTTCTTTCGTTAAAGACCATACAGAGTCGAGACGTAAACTATTTCAAACACAATCAAAGGTAGCATTAGCCAATTCCCAGACGACAAAGTTTTAGACTAGCTTAAATTCAAAGAAGTTGCAGACGATAATTCTAAGTTAACTAGATTTAAGGAAAAAATATAATCTTCTCTATTAGGATAAAAAACAATGTTGGTAATTAAGACATTGCTTGAGACAAGCAATGTCTTCATTTTCTACAACGTTATCAAAATCATTTGTCTTGGAGGAGAGAGAGCGTCAAAAAGTGGGATAGTATGGGATTGGGTTAAAGTTTTACTCTTCATTTCTGCAGAAATTAGAAGATTACGACGACGACTCCGACATTGAGGTTAACTCTGAGGACAGGTCAATCGCCGCCAGTGTTGCCGCTTCCCTCAAGTCTTCGCCACAGCCAAGGTGAGATCAGACATTTGTGCCCCCACCCCTTCCAAACGTAATCCCCTTATACGAAAAGAGAGATAATGGAAAGTTCGAAAATTATCGAGTTCGTGCAGTTTGAGCAGGATCAAGACCAATTTGATTTATGAAGCGATATTTTTATTGACAACCGTGACTCGTCAATTCTAAAAATTTGGGAAGCACAAAGATTTAATGGTGAGAAACTTCCATTAGCCATTGATGGATACGGGTTTTGAAAGGTTCTATTGCTATCAAAGGCACAAGACTTCAGAACAGAGAGAAATCTGTAAATATTCGTTAGAATAATTTACAGACGCTCTTATCAGGGGTCGACACTAGCTTTGCTTCAGTTGGATCCAACAGGAATCTCTACCTATTACTTCAGGGCTTCCTCCAGATAATCAGGGATCCCTCCTTGATATACATTAACTCATTCACAAACAGTCATGTCCTCCTAAGCCCAATTGGAAAAAAGCTTCGAAAACGTTGTGGAAAATGAAGAAATTGCTCGTTACAAGCAATTTCTTCATTATCCACAATGCTTCCTACGAAAACGAGCAAACAAAATTTCAGGAGCTTTAGTTGATACGTTAAGATCTATTGTACTAGAGAAATGTTGAAGGATCCTGACGGAATCCCTAGCCTAAAATTGCTTGGGTCCCTTCCAATTTTCAGGGATCCTCAGGATCCCGGAACACTGTTATCGTCGACCCCTGCTTAAAAATAATTCCAGAATAGGTCACAAGCCCGATTTGAAAAAACTGCCGAACAGAAAAACAAAACAATTTCGAACATTAAAAGACCGCTTTTTAAAGTTTCGACGAACAAGCAACGAAAATAAATTTCAAAATTATTTTATGTTGCCGCCACAATCCCGCTTTGAAAAACTTTGTTGAACAGAAAACAAAAACAATTTCCAACATTAAAAGACCGCTTTTAAAAGTTTCGACTAACAATCAACGAAAATTAATTTCAAAATTATTTTATGTTGCCGCCACAATCCCGCTTTGAAAAGCTTTGTTGAACAGAAAAATGAAAATGATCTCTGCTTACGTATTTAATATGTAAATTTCCGCCCAGGCTTCCACAAACTAAAGTACAGATGCACTGTTTACCAAACAGGAAGAAAGGTGCCACCAATATGACGTCAAATACACTGACGTTTGTAACAAAAGCAACAATTGTGGACAGTTGTTTTGAAGAAGGCACGTCCTGACCTTGAAGTGGCATGTTGTAGTTAGAAAAACAACTTGAAAATTTAAATGGGCTGGAACAATTCATCAAAGGAAATACATTAATTGACTTACCATTTAGCTTGGAGCCGCCAGCCATGGTTTAGCCCCTGTCAATGATTTCTATGTATATACATGTATATATAATAAAGCAAAATTCCAATATTGTTGACCTGAGTAACACTTTCGATCCCTCCGTTGTAGGTACTCATTCGAATCTGTTTGAAGAGAAAATTCATGTGACTAACCATTACACAGGATTTGAAAAACATATTACCATTCTTTTGTTGTTGGGTTATATTTCGAAATCGAGAGCACTCTATCTATCAGTATCTCTGACCTAAGTACAAAACACATGACCCGAGACATTGTCTCTCACCAATGAGTGGATAATCGTAATCCTAAGTGGGATAGCAGCTGGAGGCTCGGAAAGGATGTAGTGGTAGTACTGGTGTGAGAAATACCAGGAATCCATTGTTAGGTGCTCTAGCCTCCGCGATATGACTGAAATACTGTTGTTAAAAGCGGCGTTGAACCACATTCAATCAATCAATCACATGACCCGAAGATGGATCGAATATATTCTGGCGTAAACCGACATTTGGCAGAAGTCATGGGTCATCTGCCTCTCATTAACCTATTCCCACACAGTGACGCTTTTGGACGCCCCGTAAGGAAAACAATTGGGAAAAACATTGTAGAAAAGAAGAAATTGCTTGTCACAAGCACTTTCTTCATTTTCCACAATGTTTTCTACCCATAAAGATGAAAAAATCTAATATTTCGTAGACCTTTAAGTGTTGTCTGCAACTCCTTAATTTGGACTTGTCTAAAAATGTGCCGTCTGGTAATGGGTTAATGGACGAATGATAAGTTGTACGCCTAAATAGGACAAGCAACTGGGTCCTGGGAAAGACTGTTGTGGTTATACTGGTATGAAACGCTACCACGATATACGATACTATTGAAAGAGGCTCTGCCCCTATGCGGTCATTCTATTAATCTAAGTTAAACGTAAACCTCGGTAAACATTTTCATTAAAATTCTGCCATTTATTTTAAAAGCAACTGTAGTGTCGGTGTGCGAGTAAAACGTCGTAACTTCAACTTAAATAAAGCTATAGTTACGACATTTACTGGCTCACCGACGATATCATGATCACAACAACAGGAATCGTGAAACTTTGAAACACGAGTGTTTGATTATGAGGTTGAATCTATTACTGAAATATCAGTTTTTTTCCCCTAAAAATGTTAAGGAGTTGTATGGTAGCTTAATCGAGAAATAATTTAAATTTTACTTTCGTCTATCAAAAACGAACGTTCTGATTGGTCGATAAAAATTATTCCTAACTCTAGGAACAAATTTTGAGCACGCAGCGATTTTGTATGCTTCCGCACAAAATAGTCCCATACAAAAAGGTATCAAAATACCCTCCTTTTATATATCTGAAATTAAGAGCCGAAATACTTCTTTCATAATCTGTGCAAGAGCCGCAAGGAAATGTCCTAAAAATCTGGTAACATTCCCTTCAAAATATAGACTTTAAGAAATCTATTATTAAGCACTGTGCTTCTCTTACTTATTGTAACCGTGCTATTCATTCTACCAGTGGCTCCTTAATTTCTTTTAATACTTGTGATAACAATAAAATTGACCAATCACGGCTGTCAATCAAGGAATATATCGACCAATCAAATTATTCGTTCAGCCAGGAATTGAGATTTAAACTCCGACAAAGGCCGCCATTTGTGTGAAACATTTTTGTTTCCTGGCGACATAAAGATCGTAACTACAGCTTATTCAAAATGCAGTTACAACGTTTCGGTCGCCAACCAACGATTCAACTTTTTTGTTGGATGCTTAATGACCATAGTTTTTTACAAATAACGCCGTTTAAAATTGAAGATTAACTTCCTGTTAAAGTGGATTGGTGTTGCTAAGGGAGAAAAAGAGAGAGGCCAGCGATTGGCCAATTATCAAGTAACCGTATGTATTATCACAATTAATGCATTACCAGGTGATAAATTTAGACCAGTCCAAACTGAAAGGAGTTGTAGGCAACATTTCAAAGTGTCCTGAAATTGAGGAATGGGACCAAATAATGTAGAAAAACATTGTTCGAAAAGAAGAAATTGCTTGTGACAAGCAATTTCACCTTTTCATACAATATTTTCCCTGTCAATATTTCTCAAGGGAGTCTAAAAAGCGGTATCGCTCGGTAATTGATTGAATATATCTTACACACGGCAGAGAAAATAACCATAATACATGTAGTTACTCGTTGCAATCTGCTGCCAGATACACGTACATCAGCACGACCATTATTAGGCCTGCCACATGTACCGATGTTGCCATACATTTTTCACTACGTTTCGCTTCTCTACCATTATTACTTATGACTACTATACTCATATAACTACTCATGGCTAAAATGTAATACCTAACTCATTCTAGATGTATGTACAACCCATGGCTACCAAACACCTATAACCACTAGTAGCGACCACACCACAAATGACAGATCATAAGCCCCGCCCACTGACTCCGCTTAGCCGCCCATTGGCTCCGACAGAAAGTTAAACTTCGATATCAAACTTCGTTATTTTGCAAAGTTTTATGGCTAGTAACATGTAACAAAAAAGATAATTTGTTGGCTGGCGATCTTTGCTTGAGAAAGATGTAATTACGACGATCAAGTCGCCAAACGAACAAAAAGGCTTCGCATAAATGTCAGCCAAAGACGGTGTTTTAAGTTCGCTTCCGGTCTAAATGAATAATGTAATTGGTCAATTGATTCTTCGATTGACAGCTGCTATTATTCAGATATAACATGCCCTCGTTGTTTCCCAAACCTTCAGTTATCA